>CM060976.1:46583038-48048038 GCA_030765065.1 Deroplatys truncata | reverse complement strand
GTTGTTATAACTGTATATCGCCAGCCGGTTACGTCCCAGTATGCTGAGCCAGAATTCTTTACAGATTTAGGGGAAACAATTGTAGAAATCAGGGACGAATATCAGGATGTAAAGCTAATAATAATGGGTGATCTGAATGCTAGGATAGGGCAAGAAAATATTACAATTAAAAAAGGGGACTTAGATAACAGAAAACCGCAGAAACAGCAAGGACTCAATCCTGAATGCAAGAGGAAAAGAGTTATTGTTCTTTTGTGACGCCTACGAGTTAGAAATAATGAACGGAAAATACGGTTCGGACATGTCAGGGGAAGTAACATTTGTGCATACGAATGGGAGTAATGTCATTGACTATATTCTGTGTTCGCAGGACGTATTGCCGTTAGTTCAAAATTTTAAGGTTGAAAACAGCATTGACTCTCATCATTTTCCACGGATAATGACTCTAAAAACATCTCGGCTGGTTTCTTATACAAGGGATGAAAGCGCATGCGAAACATTGACGCCATTGTTTAAATATAGATGGAGGGAGGCAGGAAAGGAGATTTTTAGTAACACTTTAGAAAACGAAATTATATCTTTTGACGTAGATCAACACAAAGGAACTGAAAGTATACAGAACATAACTAATATTATACAGAAAGCAAGTGCGCACATGCTAACAGGAAGGGGTAATGCATCAAACAGCTTAACATCAAATAGTTGGTATAACGATCAGTGTAAAACAGCGAAGAAAGCAGCGGAATCTGCACTTGTCAAATACAGAAGAAGAAGAAGAAGAAGGGGGTGAAGAACGTAGAATTTGTTTTGCAAATCTAAGAAAGTCATATAGGGAAGTCCTAAAGCAGAGCAAAACAGCTTGGCAGGACGCAAGGGCAGAAGAGGTTCGTGAAGTAGTTGAAAATGGGGAAATTGGTGACATGTGGAAAGTTATTAGACAGATTCGAAGGCAAAGGTCCATTCAGGCAACTATCCCTGCTGGAGAATGGATAAAGCACTTTAAAACAGTCTATGAAGGAGGGGAGTTTAGGATACAATTAAATACTTTGGCTGCTGAAGGGATGACTGGGGCTCCAATTGTGCAAATCCTTGATTATGAAATTAGCACAGCAGAGGTTGTTCGTGCAATAAAATGTTTAAAAAACGGGAAGGCAGCTGGTATAGAGGGCTTGTCAGCTGAGTTTTTCAAAATCTCGCTAGAAGTTAATAAAATGGTAGATTTCTATAGAAAAAGCTTCAATAAAATATTTGAAGGCGGAGAATATCCGGAAGCATGGAAAACTGCCATTATCCAACCTCTTTACAAGGGCAAAGGGAGTTACAGCATTCCAGGAAATACAGGGGTATCTCGCTGCTCTCTATATTTGGAAAAATTTACAGTAGAATCTTATATGAAAGAATTAAGTGTTGGGCTAAGGCACATCATAGGACTTCTAAATTTCAGGCAGGATTTAGGGAAGGTTTCTCGACTATTGACAATGTCTTTGTTCTGAAAACAATAATTGATGACAATTTGAGAAATAAAGGTGGTAAGGTATATACTGTATTTGTAGATTTTAAAATGGCATTTGATACTGTAGAACGTAGTGTTCTCTGGGAGAAATTACACGTAAAGGACTTTCGGGGAAAATGATTAGAGCACTTAGGGCAATGTATAAAGAAGTTAAGTTTGTTATCAAGACCGATCAGCACAATACATCAGAATCTAACATAGCGCAGAGGGGGGTTAAACAGGGTTGTATACTATCTCCGTTACTCTTTAATTTGTTTATTGATGATGTTCTTAGCGTGATGACGGAGGAAGACATAGATGCACCGACAATCGCAGACCAAAAAATGCCAATTCTTTTGTACGCGGATGACATTGTAATTCTTTCTAAAACGATAAAAGGTTTGCAGTCTGGTTTAAACGCTCTTCGACAATACTGTAGGCAATGGCGTATGGAGGTAAATATTCTTAAAAATAAAACAGTCACCTTTAAAAATGGATATGTGTACGGCCAACACGAAAAGTGGACCTATGGGGAGGAAGAAATTCAAAATGTTAAACACTTCGATTACTTAGGAGTAAGGTTTGATATGGGCGGAAAATGGAACAAGAACATGGAGTTTATAAAACACAAAGGGATTGGACAACTTTCTGAAGTATTAAGGATACTGACACGGGTACCAGATATGCCAGTAAAAACATTACAGACCATGTATGAAGCAATGGTTAGGTCCTCATTACTATACGGTAGTGAAGTGTGGGGATGGGAGAGGGTGGATAATGTAAATAAAATACACTGCAATTTCTGGAAGCGCATTCTAGGGTTGGGGAGGGGTACTTCAAACTACGGAGTTCTTCGGGAGGTAGGATGCTGGGAAGATGCTGTATTTGCTAAACTAAACGTAGTTAGGTACTGGCTGCGAATAATTAAAGATGATCAAACAACCCTGAGAGCAATATGTTATCGTCATCAAATGAACAACATAGAGCATCTAAAATGGTGGGCGGCGGGGTTGCAACGCGAATTATCAAAAATTGGCTTAAATGATATCTGGCAAAGGGGTAATGAAAATACACACAGTGCCGTGAAAAAGGTCAAAAGACGACTATGCGATATAAACAGGCAGAAAATAGAATCTGAATGTAGACAAAGATCAACATTGGAGCTACAAAATGAAATAAAAACTAGGTGGGGTAAAGGAAACATATATTTTGGAATTAGGTATAAAACAGAGGACTGGAATAGCATGGCTTAGGTTGGGAGGGTGGAAAGCTCGCAAGATTGTTGATGACGATGGCAGGAGGATTTGCCCATTATGTGGGGAACAAGAAGACTGGACGCATATTTTGGCAGCATGCGTGCAGACGGAGGGTATTAGGAAAAAACTATTACCGGAAGTATTTTTGGCTTCCAACAGACAGAGGATAGCATGCTGGGACATGATTCTAAACAGCCAAAACTGGCCAAGCTTGGGCACATACTTAATGGAAGTACGTGTACTAAGAGATAAGGTGTTTATGTAATTTTTCTTTAAACATATGTGGTGCTTGAGTACTTGTGCGCGACTGTGTGTGTGTGTGTGTGTGTGTGTGTGTGTGTGTTTGAGTGTGTGATTCAGAGTATTTTTTTCAATTTTATATGTATGTATATAGTGCGTTGATTATAAAAAAAAAAATTGTTTTCTGGTTGATACTGCAAGTCACGTATACAGACCAGGTATTTTTCTAGAGAGCATGTACGGTCTTATGACCCATGTGACTGTGTTATGCAATTAATGTAATACTAAATACTTAATAAATACCACCACTACTACTACTACTATACACCTAAGTAATAAATGATTTATTGACATCTGTGAAAAATAATTTGCTAAAATTCATAAAAATGGGTTTTGCTGTAATTAAGTTCTATGTAGCCTTAATAGGTGTAGGCCATGTAGCGACATTACTACCTTCCTCTAAACACAGCTTAGTAGAACCTTTTGGTTAAAAGGAACCATTCAAGAGGATTAATTAAAATTTGTATTAAATGAAATTATTTAAAGTATTAAATTAAGTAGAAATGCTTAAATACTAAATTTGTTTCAGCGGCGCAAAACAATATGAAGGCCTGTATATGCACTAAATGCCTTTTAAACAGCATTAAGCCAGAAAGTGTTATTTTAGCGTTCGAATTTTTAAACTCTCATTTACAACTTTTCATTTATCCATATATTCTCATTTTTAAATCATTCCCCACAATATATTGTACTTTTCGTATAAATCAATGAAATTTTGTATACCTCTTTTTTAATGAGATGAACTTTGTTAACTTGCTTAGTTGCAACGTTATTAAACAATAATATTCAAAATGTGTACATTTTTTAAGAAATAAATTGAAGTTCTATATTTAACGTTTATTTTCTCTTGAAACAGTGAGTTTCAACCACGATAAGGCACAAATTTGGAGCAGTAACGATGATAGTCACTTTTGATGTCGGTTACATTACCTAATTCATTACTGATTCTGGAGTCACCATCTCGTAGCTCGTTCTGTTGTGTCGTGCGCCAGCTGCTCCAGTGGTAGAACTATGAATAGTTTCTCTCATGGTGCGTGGATGTAATGTGAAGGACAACACCTGTGTAAATTCAGTGAGAAATTGATTGTGAACTAATATTTGAGTTATTTAATTCAGTTGCTTGACAGTTTGAGATGGAGAAAGAGATTCATTCTGAATTGTAGCACATGTGACTATAAGAATTGAATTATTATAACTGTTAACTTCTGCAGAATCAAATTTAGGGTTTGAAATAAGTGTTTGCGCAATAAAAGAAAATATTTGTCGTTGAGACCTCTCGCAATAGCCGCGAAATCTTACTCATACAAGCGTGTCATTGGCGCTTAAAATATCACACAAGTGGTAAGTATCCAAGATGGTACCAGAGTAGCGAATGTATACACAACTGTGTACACAAAGGTGTGCATGAACGAATACCAATCAATACCTTGCCGGTACCAGAGTAACACTGTGATTCAAAAATACACTCCTTTATTACTTTTAGCTCCGCTTACTTCATTACTCCCCACCAACGTTATTTTTCACGCGCAGTCAAAACTTAAAATTCTACGCGTGCCTCTATTACATTGTTACTAGGGGGCCTGGCTAAAATCTCAGAATATAAGTGCCTATCTCTTTTCCAGAATTCCGCCTGTATGACCCTGCAAACGTACTGAGCTTATACCCTATTCCCAGAATCTTTAAGCTAATGCGTTCGCTATTTCAGCTGTCACTAATGACTTTCGTTAATCTGACTTCCTAATTACCTTCTTCTTTCCGAAAAAAATCTGTCAACCCAGGCTTATTATATTATACATTGATTCAATATAAGGAAATTATTTATTGCAATTATTTCTCTATCTAATGATTTTAATTAATTATTTATATCTTCCCGTCAATATAGTGGGATAATTAAAACGTAATCTCTATAATTTATTAATACATCATTAAATCGTTTAATTGTTAAATATTATTTTAAACATATAATTATATATTATGAAGCAACTTTTAAAAATAATAAAGCAAATTAATATCTCTGGACCAATTTAAAAATATGCTTTAAATTTTCATTAATATTATACATTAAAACCTAATTGCTGTATTAAAGTTTCAAATTAAGGGATCTGAAACTGCGTGTTTTTGGAATTTCACATTTGGATAGTTTTAATGGCATTTTCTTTCCTAAAGTAAACTGTTATTGTTAAAATTGCTTGAAAAACTGGAATATGATTAAAGGGAAATTCATGAGGATTCAATTCAGTTGTATAAAATCTATGTACTATTCATCTGTTTTAGGGACACCTGTGTTTTATTTGAACTCCACCAAATGCTGGAGACAAAAGAAGCGTGAAGTGAGCTACTGGTCAGGTCCTGTTTATGAACATGACGGCTTGTGCTGTGGACCCAAGTTGTGATTAGCTGGCCCCTGCTTTCTATTCACCATGGCGTGCAATAGACCTTGCTTCTCTATATTCAGGGCAACGGAATTGAAAGTTCAAGTTTTCAATTAAACTTTTGTATCATAAATGCATAAGCCTATACACGATGGTCGAAAGCGAGCGAGTACGTATTTTGTGTGGAGCAGTTGCTCATCTAAGTTCCGAGTTTGGAGAAAACGGAAGCTGTAGTTTGTGGTTAAACCAGTGGCGGCTCTTAGGGATTAGTGTTGAACACCTCAGATTATATTTCGATTAGTTGGCCAGCGAAATGCCTCTCCCTGGAGGGAAAACTGCGGCTAAATTAGCTTTTCATTTGTTTTCTTTTGTATCTCTCTTGCTATCTGCAGGTACAGTCGTAGATTTAATGTATGTAGACGCCAGGGAATTGCCGCCTCGTGTATATAAAACGTTCCTTTGGGACACTAATTAACGTGGTTTTGTGTGTCTGAAACTAGTCTTGTGTTTCAATTATATTTTCAACTAATCTTGCCATTCAGAGTAGCAGCACTTAGCAAAGGTTGTAAAGGGAATCAATAACAATGCAAATTATGTAGCTTAAGACAGGATGCTCCTTTTTGCTTTCTCTACCACGTACATAGTAGGTAGAGAAGTTATTGGATTCCACCCAAAAATTCGATAACAAGACTTAATCGGAAATACATATTTTGAGGCCCCCTGAATCCAAATAAAACATTTTTGGAAATATGTCGGTGTGTGCTTGTGAACAGCTTAACTCAAAAACGAAAATTCAGGTAAATACCAAACTTGGCATTTGAGTTAGGTATTTTCCAAGGATGGAACATAAAATTTTTTAAGAAAATACTCCCTCCCCCAAAGACGTTTTACATAGAACATTTTTCGAAAATGTTGATTTTCTAAAAAAAATAGCTCTAACAAATAAATTGTACATATTGAATTTCCTGTGAGTAGTCTAGTAAGTCCTTCCCATTGGGAAGAAATTTTGTATAACTTGTATAACTAGTAAACGTTAAGCGATAGAAGGAAACGCACTACACAAGAAATGTAGATCTCTTTAACACACTCAATTCATTTCAAATGTCATTTCTGAGATATCAGTTATTAATGGTTAGAATTGTTAATTACTTGGTCATTCTTTAAAGTCCTTTCAGTATTCAGTTTTTCTCGCGATTGCATGGAAACAGTAGGGCATTTTAAGGCAGCACATAGCGTCCAATTCTTAAACATTTGACTATCGCCGTTCCCTTTGTATCTATAACGAAATGTGTAATGCACATTCGCATAGTAAATGCTGTAAGGTTTCAAGTTTCCTCCCGCATTTACTGCATAAAGTGCCTTAAGCAAGTCCCATTGTGTTTAAATGTCTACGCAAAGTGCTGTGGTCTGTAAGATAGCCAACAAATCCTCTGAGCTTAGACATAGCTAAATTCAGGAGAAACTCACGCTGTTTTCCGCCAGCCTCCGAAATGAAATCATGGGCTTGCTTGGAAGTAGTTTACTCCAGATCTCAAGATGAGCCTCACAGTAAGCTGGGTTATCTCATTCTTGATACTTCTGGGAGAGACCACAGAAGTGCTCTAGACCCATTAAATCAAACCCCGTGCCCCTCTTAGCAAGTGTAGGGGGAGGGAGTTCCGACCACTTCAGCTGTCGTGGTGTGGGCGTTTCCAGAAGTACGCTGCGAACATTCGAGCCCCTCCCGGAAGGGAGATATTCGGATTGGGTTGGACTCGGCGGGGCAGTGGTTCCCGAGACCCGTGAGAGATTGGGTACGTCTGTGTGGATTTCAATGCAGGCGGGGTTGTGAGACGCCTTAATGTCCTTCGGAACCGCCGTTGAAAGCCGGGAGACAGCATGCTAGATTGCTGGGTATTCGGTAGTCGCACTTTCGGGATGACGCGTAAGTGGCGTATCCACTTCCATCCTCGCGCAAGCGAGGGGACTTTTTAAGCAATCAGTATTGGCCTCATGGGAAAACCCCATGTTTTGGAGAGCCACCCTGATGGCGCCAATCCTGGACCTTCGGAGGGGTATGTGCTACGGTGCATGCCGGGTAGATCTTGCATATTCTTATTCTTCTAGTCCGCCATCTCATTTCCTCTAATACTAGCATGCCTGGAACCCAAAGGGTAAGCTGACAGCTGGCACAGAACATCCTTTGGTATTGCCACACCAATTTGAATGTAAATTAAAAAGGGACAACAATTTATATTTGAAAAGTTTCAGTTACACATCAGTCTGAGCAATAATGACCTTTAGAGCAAATGGCTCGCGCAATAATGGCTCAGGCAACAAATCTTTTGTGTGCGCTGCCCGCCTTTCTGGAAATTTCCTTGCGGTAGGTTTGAGAAGCCGCCCCAAAGAGACAGTCAAGTACTGTCACAGCAGAGTGCAGCGAAGAAGTTGGGCCCCGCTGAGCGTCTAAGCGACGAATAAATTATTTGACGGCAATTGGAATCATCATTTGTTCGCCTGTTAATTTTATGATTTTTGTTCTATTTATGATTTACAATTGAACATATAATCTATATATTATATGAGTATATTATGAGTGTGTATGCACACTCATAAAACAAAACAAAGAAAGAATTGAAGTTTATTTCAAGAAATTATTTAGATATTCACAATTTTGACGTTTAAGCCGAAATTAAGAATACTACTCATAGATTGATCATAGATACACTGTAATTAACCGTTAAAAAGTAATTTTATACAAGTTTTATTGTTTTAATTATAAAAATATCTGGGAAAACATGTTTATATTTTGGACCTGGTTCATGGTTTCTTCGAGTCCGCAGAAATGTATAAATAGCCCTAATCCGTTCCGTTATATATATGGCTGTTATACACCTCAGCGTTAAAGGCGCAATATTTCATAATTTCTCCGGCGTGCGTATGCAACCTATTTTGAAGTTCTACTAAGCGACTAAGATAATAAATGGCTTCCGCATATGGTGTGTCATAATTAGAGATACACAAAATATGAAAATATGAAGCAAAACATTCCAAATATTACGAAGTATATATTCTAAAGCAAAACATCTCATACCTTAAGGATTTTGAGCTGGTTGACTGCATTAGTTAAAAAAACTAATTTTGTCCATATTTAATAATAAAATACACAATGAAATGCAACAAATCACGTACACTTTATAGTTGCAATCACGTCGAAACCGTTAAACACAGAACAAAGAAAAAAATTATTAGTTTCTTTGTCCTTGCTGAATACTAATTAAAATACCGACATGAGTGTCAAGATTCTTAAGACATGGCCTTCTGACGGTCCGCGGAGGACCGTCCTCCATGATAGGTTTTTTCCAGCATTTCCTTTCCTCATAAGCGGCAAATACCGGAGAGGTACCCTTAATTTTTGCCTGTGAGTTACTTCCCAAATTTCCTCTCGCAATTATTATTTCATTTCGGGCATCATCAGTGTTCACTGTCTCTGTTGCTATATGTGGTTGAACGGGCGTTAAAACTACCACCGCCATCACCATCAACAACAACAACAACAACAATAATAATAATAATAATAATAATAACAATAATAATATGCCACTAGCAAAAGCATCAGTTTGTGAAAATAAGAACTATTCGAGAATAAAGAGCAATTAATTTCGCTCGTAACGCCACATGGAGGAAATCATATATCTCCGCATTTTATAATAAAGTTATTAATTTAATTAAACACAAGCTGCTATGCTAATAAATCTCACGGATCTTAAACAATACCCAGTTTCTTTTTATTTAAGTTTATATTAATAAAACATCGCTGTGAAGCAAATTTATTATAAATTTCAAAAGTACGAAAAAAGCACCTATCTCCCCAGAGTGGCACAAAAAACTTGCGTTCGCTTTGCTTTTTTCACCTGTTTCTTCTTTTTTAACTTTTACATATATAGTATTTCTGTTTACATCTTCTGGAACTTGGTTTTTCTACATTCTGTGGTTGTAGGACAGACAAAATAAAGAATACTTTTACCAAAGCACAGTAATAATTACAATAAGCCGAACTGCAAATATACAGCCCGTACTTATAAAAATTAGCTATTAGGGTAAATAACAAAAAAAAATGATAATCTTGTTTGGGAGTAAACGAGCTATTAGGGTAAATAACAATAAAAATGATAATTTTGTTTCGGAGTAAACGCTCCTTTCAAAATAAATTAGTATTAATGCATTTTAATTGTTTAATGATAGTCCAACAACCTACAGTTTATTTGGGACGCGTTTCTAAGTGTCTCTCGGATATGTTAACATGCATTTCCATTCTTGTAGCGTAATGTAAGTTCGGCTCTTCCTGAGTCATATTCTAAAGCTTTCCTAACAGAAATGTAATTATTATGCGATGCATAGTTATTTACTGCATTTGTGTGTAAAGTAAGCAAGACAAACTGCATGATTGTATTTTGTACATGTGGAAATCAGCGGCAAAGTTTTGCTTTCAAATACTATTTTAAACTTTGGCAACAACGCACATGTGTATATGGTTGTCACTAATGTTTATGAGTGCTTGCGGTTAGGGGAGGTAAGGGACAAGTGTTTGGCTACTGTACAAAGCCCGCCGCTTGGGGATCCATAGACTGCGACAACCTTACCTGACTTATTGGAAAGGGTGGTGCGGAATTTTCCATACGTTTTCTGGAAACAGTGGCTTGAGTTTTCTAAATGTGTTTCACAGAAAACTGCCTGAATAGAATATCTGAAATTCCCGTTCGTTGCTAATGAAAATTATTTTAGAAGCAAAAAACTGTAAATCTTACACAATATTAAGAAGTAAGAAGATATTAATTAAATATTAAAATGTTACCAAACTTTTATGACAATTTTTCATGTACATTAAATTCTACACAGTGCGAAACGTAAAAATACTTGTTCCTATAACGATAGCGAGTATGGTCTACAATAAGAAATGTTACATTTTGCCTGCCTCTAGTGATAGCTTTTGACTAGATTTTACGAGGGCAGTTCCCAGTACCCGACCTGACGTACATATAGAGGTTGTTGTGTCAAACAAATGACTATGGTAGAAAGTACCACCCTTAGAAAGCTTAAGTTTGATGATGCCACGATTTTTAGTAATTATTTGGCAGCATCAATAGCGAATTCTCTCAGCGAATTTGTAAACATGGATAAAACTGGCAATCATTATGTGATACAATACTTTCATTTGAAAGGTCTTAGTACAACTAATATTAAAGTTGAGCTAGATTCTACTCTGGGGGGAGTCTGCCCCCTCGTTTACAACAGTAAAGTATTGGGTGGCAGAGTTTAAGCAAGGTCGTATGAGTTGCCAAGACGAACATCGCAGTGGTCCACCAAATGGTATTGGACGACAGTCGACTGAAAGTGTTCGAGCTCGCAGACATCGTAGGCATTTCAAAAAGTACCGTACATCTCACACTAACTGAAAATTTAGCACGAGAAAGCTATGCGCAAGATGGATGCCGCGTTTACTCACAATGGAACAAAAGCAATGTCGTGAGGATGTTTCAGTCGAGTGTTTGGCGATGTTTCGCTGCAATAAAGCCGAGTTTTTGCGTCGATTCATAACCATGGATGAAACATGGATCCATCACTTCACACCTGAGACGAAGGAACAGTCAAAACAGTGGATTGAAAGAGAAGAATCGTCTCCAAAGAAGGCGAAGGCAGTTTCATCTGCAGGCAAGGTCATGGCGTCAGTTTTTTGGGATGCGCGTGGAATAATTTTCATCGATTATTTTCAAAAAGGAAAAGCAATCAATGGCGAGACCTATGCAAACTTATTGCAACGTTTGAATGATGAAATCAAGCAAAAATCGGCCGCATTTAGCGAAAAAGGAAGTTCTATTTCATCAAGACAATGCACCAGTTCACACATCCATTATCGCCATGGCCAAAATCAATGAGTTAAAGTTCGAATTGCTTCCTCATGCACCCTATTCGGCAGACTTAGCCTCCTCTTATTATTTTCTGTTTCCAAAGTTGAAGAAATGGCTTGGTGGTGAAAGATTTGGCAACACTGAAGAGGTGGAGTTTGCAGTTGATGGTTATTTTGCAGAACTCGACGTTCTCACTATAAACAGGGTATTGAAGCTATTGAACATCGCTGGAAAGTATGTATCGAGCTGAAAGGAGACTGTGTAGAGAAATAAAGATGTATTTCCCAAACATTGTTGTGTTTTCTCTGTTAGAGCGGGTACTTCTGGGACACCCCTCTTAAGTAAATGCTTCTTGACCGGACAAAAGGAAAACGAAATGGCGTATCTTTTAGTGTTCCCGTGGTTTAGCATGAACCGAAGGACCAGTGACTGCTATTTTTGCCTGACCAGTACTAACAGTATCGGAATAGTACTTCACATCTCAGTATTCTCTCAATACGGCCTTTCCCACATTAACACACATTCTCGATTTCGTTTTGTTTCTCTTTTTTTTTCTTTCTTTCTTTCTTCTGAGGTCGAAAAAAGTCAACATAGTCATAAAGAGACTTTTATAAAATGCACGAGGAAAAGTTGAAAAATCTGATGGATCTTATTCTAATTCCAGGCAGTCATCAATCCCCAGCAGCTTAGCCAATTTGAATTGAACCAGTTTGTGAGGGATATAGACCTCCCTAAGAAAGTACTGAGTTTATTAGCTTCCAGGCTGCAAGAAAAGGATTTACTTCCCCGATCAGCTATATTTTAGTATTTCAGAAAGTGGGAATACATATTTGTGCATTTTTTAAAAACATAGTTGGCTGAAAGTGTCAGTGTCACAGCCGGGATTTATGCGTTTCCTATTTGAAGACAAACGCTTTGTTTAATCTAATACCAAAGGTCCTCTTAGTCCTTTAGGTGTGCAATTCAACAGAATGACACTCTTTCTTGATAGCTCTAGATATATAGTCTCAAATATTGTGTTCTATTGCACATCCCCCCTACTTCAAACAAGATTTTGTATGGAAAGGTTGTCATTATTTTATTTTCTCAAAAATGGCTCCTAGTGTTTTTCTAACAAAAATATTGTATGGTATTTGATTGATGAGCGAAATTATATCTTGAATTTTTTTAGCCTGAATTTTATATTAACATTCTTTAACATGTGTTATTTTCTTTACCGTTTGCCTCAGATACAGCAGAAGCATTGAACGTGATCCAACAATTCTATTTGTACAGATTCCAAAAGAAATTCACGTTATTTCTTACCCGGAAAAGCATTTTAGAAACGTTTTGAGACTGGTTGTAAGTTTTCTTTATGGTTATCTTCTCGTTGAACAACATAGCTCAAAAACAAAAAGCGGGTTATGTTACAAATTATGTTCTTAAATTAGGCAGGCCCCTCTTGAAAGATATAAGACTAACATTTTAAGGAAATTTCTCCAATATGAAACAGCTCTTATATTGAAAATTCTCCCTCTTTGTTTTCGAAATACTATAGTCACTTGTTCAGGCCTTAGGTCGTACCTTCCTTTGTGACTCCTCAGTCTATTTTTCATACGCCGCAAAAATAATTTTCTCTTGGTCCAAAATCTGAAATAAAATTAGCTTTTTCTCACAAGGCATGAGGTTTATTCACTCAGGTTCCCAATCATCTTTATTTTATCTTATAGACCTTCTACTTCTAATTCCTTTCTTATTTTCTCTTTTATGGTTATCTTCTCGTTTTACTGATCTTGTGAGTTTCATTAGGTTTGAATTATTTGCTTATTATTTTTATTAGGGTCCAGGTTTACTTAGATATAGATCACTAGTCATAGCCAATACTTTATAATATCTAATAGTAATCTCCATTCCAGTTTGCATCACAGTTCTGCTTAGTGTTCCACATATTAATAAATTATTTCATTAAATTTATGCTGCTTAGACATTGTGTCTTTTTGGCCAATATATGAGACCGCTTAGAAATTTAGATTAAGTTGTTTTTGTTTTATTGTATAACTCATTTATAATTTAGCTTTAAGAATAATCAGTTTGGTTTTCCTTGCAGAAATTCTAAATTATACCTTTCTAACGCTTTATTTATAAAGTGCTCTCCAATAAGTTGTTTTCACTGTCACAGACTACATATTGAAAGGAAACTATGTTGAGAAATAAAATTGATTTTTTGGGGAAAAAATTGTTATTTTCTTTAAAAAGTTACTGAATTATCAATCCGCCCTGGTATGACCAGGAGCGGAGAGGAACTTGGCACCTCGACCTAAGGAGATCTTTTTGCCTAGGGGTGAGAAGAGAGGAGACACACAGAGCAGAGGACAGAGCCCCTACATTTTCCAGGTCGAAACGCCCCTGTGGCAACTGGTACAAACAGCTCCCCTCCCCATGCAGGCTTGCACATCCCACTCGAGGGTCTGGAACTCTGAGACCACCGCCATTCCGGGGACAAAGTACTGAGAATTGAACGAGAATGATTTTTAAGAGTGTTATGAACCATAAAAGTTTATTTCTAGCTCAATACGGAGCAACAAATCTGAAACGTTGTTTACAAATTATGAAAATTGCATAGTAAAGAGCTGTTTTAATTAAATAGCTTACATTTGTATTCAAAATGCACAATTTAAAACCCGATAAAATGTACGTATGAAACCATAAAGCACGCGACTTTAGACATACTTAAAGTTAAAAAAGTTTTAAGAGGCTCAGTTTAGTATCCTAGGTTTTGGAAAATTCACAGATTTGTTCTATAGAATATGTTTGGTGAGGTGCGCAGATTAGACGGCTAATATTATTTGAAATGCCATATGAAATATTTTCTTCCAAGAATCTTGTTTGTGCGCAACTATCGATGACTCAGAGAATTTGACTTTGCAAATAAAGATTATTGCTCCGGAAAGTAAGTTTAAGAGCCGCCACTGGATCGAAGGAACTGCTTTTTATCCGGTGCCGACATGTGGCAGAACAATAAATCGGAGGAAAAAGAGGGTAGTTCACATGTTGCACACGATGTTCATTATCAGAGAGAGAGAGAGAGAGAGAGAGAGAGAGAGAGAGAGAGAGAACGCACCCTCTTCTTCATACACATCAATAAAGAGCAGCAAGATGGAGACAATATACGCTCTAATATAAACATCGTAAGACGCGTTTCAGGCAAAGTGAATAAAAATTGACAACAGCTCATATACGACAACGTGTTGCCGGAAAACCATTTTCCTGGCTCAATTGGAGAGCTAGAGAGGAAATGTTATTAAAGTAGACAACATTGTTTTTCTCTACACAGTGAAATCTCAGCTTCAAAGGAGGCCCTTCCAAAGAAACGTTGTTTATAAGCGGAAAAATATTTATCGAACTTTTCATTCAAGGAAAAACATGAAACATTCTGGAATTCTAATTTACTACAAAACTAGCTGTATTGCCGGACGTTGCAGGATTAGCTTTTTAAACTAGAATGGCGTATTAATTAATTTGATTTAGCCCAGCCTGTTTTTTATGATATTATTGTATGATGATTCTGTGGTGAATCCTCCGCTTTTACCGCTTATAATTGCAATTTAGTACCGCCCCGGCCGTACCTTTGTATCTTCTCTTTGTTCCTGCAGTTATTTAAGAGCATAAAGGCTACACAGTTTTCATATAATGCAGATACCCTCAACAACGAAATAAAGATGCAGCTGGTGAATATGGTAACATCCAGGTTTCACTCTCACTTCACTGAGAACTATCACTTCATAAAGTGATCTACTTCAACATACTCTGCGACTTCACTTAGTTCACAATGTCACTTCACTAATATGATTCTAATTCAATTTTCCGTGTCACTTCCACTTTTATTCGCGACGTCACCACGTGATGAATACGCATAAAGCAGCTTCTTCTTTGGATGATTCACTCGCTGGGGAATCGAATATAAGACGTTTCTAATCTCTTGCAAAAGCAGCACTCACTGTACGTCACACTGTCGTCACAAACCGCACTTACATACCGCATCAGAAACGCACTCATCAACTCATTCTAACTTAAACACTCGCTTATGTAGGCAATGCAATTTTCCACAGAGTTCCAGAATTTTCGAGACTCGAGAAAGGGGGAAACTTCCAGAAGATTCTGGTTATATCTGGATAACGTTTGTGGTATTTACGGTGTGCCAGAGCGTTAGTTATCTCTCTTTCTCTCTCTTCCCAGCCTACCGGTCGGCGCCAGCTAATTAATAGCACGGCATGCACATGCGTCACATTATGAAGATTCCCAGGCCACCAAGTTAACCTCTTTGGAAAAGACATAGTCTTGACCAATCAATAAAAAGTATAATCTTCTCAATTGTTTATAATAAAATATCGGTTCACTGTGTTAAAGTTAGCAATATTCTCTTTATACAATTATTTAGCATAATTGTAATAAACCACAACCTTCCTTCACGAGGACTATTAAAATTATTGTATTTTGGTATTGGTATCGCATGCATATACTAGTGTTATACGCAGATTATATTGTCTTTCTTTTGCCTTATGTTAGTTGCTAAATCTGACGATTCTAATTATATTCGTACAGCTTCTGACTCCTAGGAACTACTTCGTTGACTATTTCATATGTTGTTGTCCATGACCCATGAGCAATGGGTTCCAACTCCAGTACACAAAAATATTTCTCCGATCTTAAATGTTTTTAATCCTCTACCACGTATGTAGTGGGCACAGAAGGTATTGCATTTCACTAAAAAATTCTATAGCGAGATTTCAACGGAAATACATATTTTGAGGAGCCTGGATCCAAATACAGCCTTTTTGTGCCTGTGTGTCTGTGAACAGCATAACTCAAAAACGAAAATTCGGATAAATACTAAGCTTGATATTTTGATTAAGTAACTTTCAAAGATGTGACATGAAGATTTTTAAGAAAATCTCTCGACCCCAGACTACCCTTTACATGGAACATTTTGCAAAATGTTTAATTCTTTAAAAAATGGTTCCAACGATTTCCATTAAAATACACATGTTAAAGATATTTACATTGCAAATATACTGTATATATTTAATTTTCTGGGAATAGACTGTGAAAACCACTTCTTTCAAGAAATTTTATATCAAATTTTATAACTCGTAAACTTTAAGCGATAGATATACCAGTGATATACCTCCAATTTGGTTTCAATTAACTAACAAAATAAGGACATAGTAATATCTTACTATCCAGTCGAGCTCCAATTCATGTTAAAAGAATTACAGTTATTACTATACATCAAAACATGAAATATAGAAGCGCCATTAGCATGTTAAGTTCGAAAAAATCACCCATAATTTACGTCTCGTAGACTACACAGAAAATGCAGATCTCTTTAAAATACACAATTTATTTCAAATAAGTTTTTCTGTGAAATTTCTGAGATATCTGTTATTAAAGGTTTCAATTGTTCATTTCTCTCTTGGCCATTCTTTTAAAGACCTGTGAACTTTCAGTGTTTCACGCGATTGAATGGAAACAGAATGGAATTTTAAGGCCAGGGTATACTATGCAGATCTTTAACATCTGATTATCGTTGCGTCCTTTGTATCTATACCGAAATGTGTAATGTAGCTATTTTTGCAAAGGCTTTTGGATTAAAAAGTAGTAGACAGAAAAATAAGCTTTAGTAAGAATAAGTTTATACCAACTAATAATGAATAGGGGTAGAGAAAGTTATGTGAATGTATCCCATCAGATTTTTCTACTAACAAACAGCACTGCTTTATTCCAATTAAAGGAACTCTATCCCGCGTGAAGTGTAATGTCTAGTTATTATGTTCTGAAATAAATCTATTCTCCTTTCTAATTAATTTTGTTTATTAAGTTTTATAATATTTGGTATTTAAACGTTATACTATTATGCAATAAGGCATAGAAGCATTCAAAAAACGTAAAATTCTCAGTAACCAACAAGTTAATTAATTAGACAACGCTTTGTACTACACGGATCGTCATCTTTAGTAAGATTCTGCCTAAGTGTGTGCATTCTCAGCAGTCTGAAATAGAAGCAAACAGCAAGTTAGTTTGCAGATGTAGTATGACACCCAAGAAGAAGAAGAATATCGCATTAAAGAATAACTTGATGAACGAACCTCCAAAATCGACATCTCTGAACTAGGCATAGGCAGTGGATACAAATTAACTTAGACTAGAGGTGCAAACGTTTCACCTTTAAGCCAAAATTTTCCTGATGGCCGTGGAGCGATCAACATGAGGATCCTTGATTTTTCAGAATCCCAACGCTAGGGAAGGTAACTCCGGCGTATCTCGGTATCATTGGGCTGTACTACGGTTTATAAAGAGAGCGGGATGGGTTTCGATCCCGGGTTCGATCCCCGGCGACCGCCCAATCTGATCCATAGGCTTTTTCAGGGTGTTTCCAGGTCGTGGGGGGAATGCTGGAGTGGTTTCGTTCATACCCCGAATTTTCTGTCCCTCCATTTCGTTCCATTAATAATTTTATTCGTCCTTCACTCCGTTTTCAGGGTTGAAATGTCGGCATTGCGGGAAAGAGGATGGTCTCTGTGCATTTTCTCCCCTCGGACTTCGACTGGGTATAAGAACTGTCTCCTTGGGGAAGGGCGGGGTCCCAGGTCTGCCTGTCCGACTGCCGTTGCGTCTACATCTGGAAACTCTGGAAACCCTATCATTGCTGTACCGTCATTCCTGGTTCCGGTCGCCCAGTGACTCCCTTCATCTCATCCCTCTCTCCTGGGGGCACCCCCTCGTGTGGTATCAGTACAATATCCTCATTCCTGGATCGTTACAAACCCCCTCCCCTTCCCTCCCAATTTAGTCTAATGATTTATAATATATACCTATCGCATTCTCTAGGATACACAGATCTTCGTATAAATTCCATTGGAATTCGGCTCAAGACATGAACTGCAGTATGTACTCGTAAAGTTAGCCATAAATGTATGTGGTAATGTTTTCATCAGTTTTCTAACTAGCTGACTGCCCGATATTGATTTTTAAACTCAAATGCGATTTATTTAATTCCGTTTAACTCCACCCGTAGTGTATGGAATTATTGTGCAATAATTTAGAAGATTTCTATATGAATTCTCATCTTTAAAACTTATAATTGTAATTTTGTACAGCCGGCTATCCTTAATACCTGACAAAACACTCCCTTATATTCACTCAAAAGGATTTGAAACATTCACTACGTTTCCATGGCGAATTGAAATTGATTTGAGTACAATTCCATACCATCTGCGTTTCCATGTTAAATTTACCTGTTGAGATCGATTTGGATACACAAAGATAGAGAATACATAAGTCAAGCTTTTATGTTGGCCAACTTGGATTTAGTTTGCCGAACCTGTTAAACATATATAGGTCTGTTTTTATGTTTTTAAGTAATTTTTAGTGAATATTTTAGAGAAGAATAAATTTCGAATTATAGAAGCGATAAAAGTGGCTTTTCTGTGTGTTTTATTACACATGTGATTAACGATTTCCGCTAAAAATACCAAACAAAATGACTAGAGTGCTGCAAGTTACTAGTACTAGAAGGCTATAGCAGACAGATTTGAATGCGGTACGGGTATGTGTTTCCATGCAAGAAATTTTTATCCGACCCTCTTCCGAATCCTGCTTTCTAAGAGGTTCGGAATCAAGGTTCAAAACGATCTCAATATATTCCACATCCACGTTTCCATGCAGTATTAAATACGGAATGTGTACTCAAATTGACTTCAATTCCTCATGGAAACGTAGTAAATGGCTGAACGCCTGCCCTCCTTAACTTCCCCCCTGACAGTCTTCCAAGCTCTGAAAATGCTTTGGGTTTGGAACAATCATTGTTCGGAAAGAGCGAGTAATTTTTAGCTAATCACAGTAGGTCATATTTTAAACCTTTGTACCTTCTCTTTCCTATAATTAATTAATAACATAAAACCTATACAGACTTCACATAACGCATAGACCTTAACATATACTACGTAATAGAGATGATGATCGCCCTCCGTGGTGTAGTGGTTACCGTGCTAGCCTCTAGTTCCCAAGGTTGCGGTTTCAAACCCGGGGGAGGACGATGGATTTTTTCGGGCGTAAAAATCCTTAGCATGGCTTCCTTCGGAAGGGAAGTAAAGCCAGTGGTCCCGTGTCGTGGCAAGTAAAAGAACGTCAAGCCTGATAAAGAGGTCTCTAAGTAAAATTACCGGTCTTTCACGCCCAATATAGAGTGGGACGCTAAGGACTACACAGCACTTAAAGAGCGTCCATAAAAAAAAACCTAATAGAGATGAAGCTGGTGAATATGAAGATTCCCCACTCCCAAGTCAACAACTGCTTAGAAAAACTATGTGTTGACGATTTCTAATGTTAGCTGGATACAATGTTCTCTTTCTATATAATTATTTAATACATACTCCTAACGATCTTGATTATAACATGCAAAGAAAATAATGCTAAAGTTCCTACTTGAGGGTTATTAAAATATGTTAGTATCGGGATCGCAAGCACATTGTTATAAGCAGATTCGATTCTCTTTTGTTTTGATGTGTCTTAGTCGCTAAATTGTAATCGTCTACATACATTTTGAGTTTACCGCGTTTTCTATTGAGTAACAACTATTTCTTAGCCCAAGACATTCTCAACTGAAAGTTAATGCCTTATTTGTAAGCATGTTCTTACATATCTCTAATATATCCATAGTGAAGTACAAGAATCCTGTAAATCCTTTTTAATATTTTAGCAATTTATTAAATGAAATTAAAAGGCGTTTACAGATCATGTCCACGAGAAGGAATTCGAATTTTCAGTGGTGAAAGATCTATTAAAATCGGTTGAGTGGTTTTTGAGCTCTCCCCCCTCCCCACTGTGTGTGAACTCTCTCTCTCTCTCTAATATTGCTATAGAATTATAGATTATGTTTTATTCTAAATGTGCAAACATTTTAACATGTAGAATTCCTAAAACATCCAATAAATTTATGACATTATTACTAAAACGATACTGTTAGTGAACTTTAGATACTTTATTCATCACATACATTTACATAATTTAGCAAAAGCCCAGCAAACCTGACTCGTCAAATTTACAGCATTTTGTCTACCTAAAACAGTACAGAAATATAATAAAGAATTATAAAAGTATTCATACATACAAACTTATATACCGAAATATTTATACTATTGATCTATGCTGAACTATAACTAGAATTATATGGTCCCAGAGGTTGTGATCCATATATTCTTTTACTGAGTAGTATGTTTTTTGTGAGGATTCTTTTAAATGTATTGAAAAATACACTTTTGTGTCTTATTGTTCTATATTTTTGTGACAATTTATTGTAAATTTTATTCCGGAATAGAAAGGGCTCTTTTCAAATCCATGGGCAGGTGATTTTAGGAAATTCTGAGTTCTAGTTTCATGGTTATGTATATTCGGAAGGCAGGGTAAGTAGTTTAGCTTTCTAAATAAATGTCTGCAAGAATTTTTGGAGTGACATGTGTCATAATACGAAGGATTTTTTCTGTATCTTAAATATTTTCTCCCAGCCTGTCGCTGCTCGCCATAATGACATGAAAATAGCTGTATTATACTCTCTTTCTAGTTTCTAAGTTTGTAATTTTTGTTAGACAATGCATATTAAAACAGGCACTGTTTAGTCTTATACTGATATACTGAAAGCGTTTTTCCCATTTTGAAGTTCATTTATATATACCCCTAAGATTTTTCCTGTAGATATAGGGTTTCTGTAGTGATATTTGCATCGTTTGTTGTGTTATTAGTTCTTGCATGTGATTTGAATTTAATTAAAACAGTTTTTGTCATATTTAATTTTAGTCCGTTATTATCAAACCAATTTTTCAGTACCATTAATGTGTCATTTGTGTTTTATATTAAATCGTTTTAGTCCAATTAATAATACCAAAGTATCGTCTGCGTATATTGTTGTTGTTATTATTATTATTTTTATTATTATTATTATTATTATTACTATTATTTTACCCATTGTAATGATTGGCAGGTCATTGTATACAGCATGAATAGGAGGGGTCCTAAACGCTTCTCTTTAGGTATAGAAGAAAACATTGAAATGTACGACGATAAAGGCCACGTGAGCTTACTCTAAAAGAAAACATCAAGTAGTTGGTAAATTTAGAATAGACTACATATTCCCAACGTAATTTACGTGGCTGTTTATGTCTATATTATGAAGAAATGTTCCCCAAAATATTTGCCCATGCTTTTACATGACACGCAAGGTATCGCCCCAAAAAACCCCATTGGTGCTGTCCACTCCACTTTCCAGGTTTTAGGATTTTTATCGTTCAGCTTGCTTGTCAAGTACATGATGCATTGTTTTGGAGTCGACTAAAATATATCAATCTTCATTCTGCATATCAAAAAATCTCTGCGTTTTCAGAGTGAAATATCATCAGTCTGTTTTCCACTATAGTTATTAATGTGAAGTGACATAAAATATAGGAAAGGTAGAATTAGACTGACAAATTAAATGCCATAGCAGGGATCTCGGATCTCCGGTTTTCCTTCGGTTGCCCTAACCAACTGGACTACTATGGTAACATTCCGGCACGGCACTAAGTGCCCGAACTGTCTCGTATTTTTCCCACAAAGAAATCTCAAATTCTTTTTGAGATGACATACCCCAACAGCGATTTAGAATGCCGTAAGTACTTTAAGTCCCGGCCCTCATAGTTTAACCAAACTATTAGGTCAATAAATGGTAATTAAATTAATCTTTCACACAAGCTATGTTGGACAGGGTGTGAAAGGTAAAATCATACTGAAGAATTCAATGCTATAGCCAGGATTTGAACTGCGGATTTTCCGATGTTCCACGGGTCTTAAAGTATAGCGTGATTCTCTCGCTAGAGGCCCCATGCTTTTGTCTATATGTTAGCCATTTATATGATTTTTGTGATGAAACTTTGTGGACACATACCTTGAACAATGTAATGTAATCCCACATCCCTCCCAATGGGCTTGGACTGTTCCACTGTCCTTGACTCTGCTTAGTCATACGAATGTCTCCACGCGCTATACACCAGTGTTGACTTGGAAGCAGTATCGACAATGTCGTAAACAATTGCAGAACGCGTGTTTTACTTGTTAGTAACTACTGGCAAACGGGTCCATTTAAATCATGTCAAAGGGCATTTCGGGCCGAATTTAGTACGCAACGTGTGCCCTCAGAAATTGGTAATAAAGCTAGAGACGACTGGAACCTTGATCACACAGCTTACGGACGGCCGGAAAATGAATGTGGGTGTAATGGAAGATGTAAAGGATGGATTACTGGCGACACCATCAAAATCCTTGCGCCGACTTTCCCAGGAAATGAATGTTCCATATTCTGCGTGCCAAAGAGCTGCTAAGAAAACAAACCTCCACGCTTACGTGTGACATGTGTTCAAGAATTGCAACCGACGAACCATGAAAACCGTGTGCAGTTCTGTGTATGGTTTCAACCTTTATTAATCAGAACCCTGGGATTTTGTACTTTACTTGGTTCACGGATGAAGCGTGGTTTCATCTGAGTGGCTACATAAACTCTCAGAACACGCGTATATGGGCACAAACAAATCCTCATGCCCTACATGCAGAACCTCTATATGCACAAAAATTGGAGTGTGATGCGCAGCGTCACGCAGGCGTATTATAGGCTCTATTTTTCATGAGAATACGGTAAACACTGAAGAATACATTAGAATATTCACTGACTTTGTTAATAAGTTAACAGATGATGAATTAACTCACGGATATTTCGAACAAGATGGTACAACAAGTCACACGTCACGTGCAAGCATGAGGGAAATTGAAAGTTTTTTGAAGATCGAATCACCTCAAAAACTCTTTGGCCACCAAGATCTCCTGACCTAAAACCACCCGATTTCTTCCTGTGGGGATATCTGAAGGGAAAAGTATACAGAAATAGATCACGTACAATTGCAGAGTTGAAAGATGCTATACGTCAAGAGATTGAAACCACTATGGAGGAGACTTTAATAAAAGTATTCCAGAATTTGGAGCGTGCATAGTTCAATGTATGTGTACACAAATGTTCGTCACAAAACTTACATAAATGACCAACATATAGGCAAATGTTTGGGACCTATAGCGAGAGAATCACACTGTATTTACCACATTGTAAATCGCAGTTAGGGAGTGTTATCTCAAAATGAGCCTGAGATCTCCTTGTGGTTTACCGGAAAATATACGACTCAATTGGGTAATTTAATGCTTTACCGATATGTTGAAATGATAGTTCAGTGGGTTAGAGCAACAGGACAGAAACCGAAAAATTCATGGTTCAAATTCTGGCTATGGTGTGAATTTTCAGTCTGATTCTACCTCTCCAACCTTGTCCTATACATGGCTGGTTTGAAGGAACAATTAGTTACTAGATATAAAATATAGCAGTCCTATATCAATTTAAAAGCGCAAAGATCTTAAATTCCAAATACGTTTGTAGTGACCATTTAATGCTGCATGACCAAGCAATGTGACTTACGCACATAAAAACAATTGAGAAGTTATTGGATGATGTCGCCCGGTGTTTTCTGTGGAACATAGGAGGAGGGCCTTCTAATTCTCGGAATTTGCACATAATGTGTTCCGCAGATTTTTCCACTCATGACTGAGCATACTTAAACCATAAGTCGTACTCTTTACAGTAGGTAGAGAGCATATGATGGAAGCACACTATCCTACTACGGGTGTTTCAGTGGCATGTCCCACTTTATAATAAGCTATAACTCTGCGTCCTTATATGAGTTTTAAATTGTACGTACATTGTAATGATGCACGAAGTAAAGTGTTTCAATGGATGCCAGTAGATGTTAGATTGCCGTCGATTTCGATAAATATCTATGTTCCTTGTAACATTATCTTCAAAATGTAGTACGCAATTTAACAGCATGCATTTATTGTGAAGAACTATTGTCTCACCAAATCTGTTACCACCACACAAAGAGTACGGTGAGTACGGTGTTCGTGATGGCCCTGATCAAAAGACAATTCTAAGGTTAGTGGAGAAACTGGAACTAGTGCATTAGTCATTGACAAATACAAGCATCATCTGCCGTCATTAGTGCCACAGCTCTCTGGAGATGTTCGTGAGCGATTGCTTCGCTCCCATAAAAGTATTTACGCTGTCTGTCAAAGAGACCGGCTAACTTGGTAACGATGTACCAAAGAGTAGCAAAGCAAGCAAAACTCTGGTCATACAAAGTAATAGCAGTACACGATCTGAAAGAACCCACAAAATGAAGCGTGTGTGGTACTGCAAATGGTTCCTCAACTTTGTGGCAAGGAAAAAAGACATATTGAAAATGACGTGGTTTACCAATGAAGCTTGGTTTCATCTCACGGGCCACGTAAATTCTCAAAACACCAAGGATATGGACATCAGAAAATTCTCATGTGTACCACGAGACATCACTTCATCCGGAAAAAGTTGGGTATGGTGTGCGATATCCGACCACAGGGACATTGGACCAATTTGCTTTGACGAAACTGTAAATACGGATGTGTATAAGAACATTTTCACGGAATTTGTGGTGCAGCTAGACGACATCGAACTTACGCAGGGATATTTTAAACAGGTTGGCACCAAAGCCACACCTCTAATGAATCCATGTTACACATCTACAGCTTCTTCGAGAACCATGTTATCTCTAAAGCTTTGTGACCTCCAAGAGCATCAGACTTGACGTCAGCAGATTTTTTTTGTGGAGCCATCTCAAGGAAGGAGTCTACAGAAACAGACCACAACCATCCAGGATCTCCGGAAAAACATCACAGCCTAAATAAAGAATATCAACGCAGACATGGTCAGAGTGTATGTGAAACGTGCAACAGTGTGTCTCTAGGAGGAGAGGGGACACTTTCAGCACATCTTGTAACTGTCGCTATTTCTTCCAGAGATAGCCTCTCATTTATATTTGGGTAAGTTTATTTTGTGTTGTTTAACCACAAAACTAGATCTAATTAAAATGTAGGACATCCCACTGAAACACCCTGTACTAAAAGGTGTGCCATGATACCCGAGTCTTTGTAGGCAGTGGACGAAGTTGACCAACTTCCGATGAATTACGTCAAACGTGTATGTGTTCAAAACATGTCACTATAAAACCCAGAGTTAAGGAGACATCGATAGTATCCTGTGGCACTAAATATATTCAAGTAATACCTATTTTATATTAAAGCCTTGTTGTTAAAGCCTTTTATATTAAAGCCTCCAAAATTAAAATGTGGAAGAAAAGTGAAAGTTCTAAAATTAAGAGTTCAGATAGATCATCCCTCCCAAATGTAGCCATTTTTAAATAAACGTAAAAATCTGTTGCCACTATTTACTCAACATGTGTTTCTTATTTACATAAATTTTCTTCTGCAATTGCAGGTCTGTATGAAAAGAATTCCAAACGTAGGATACGTATGAGGTCATTAAAGAGTGAGACTGATTCTTTTCACACATGTTTATTCAATGTTTATATGATCTTTCTAAAAGTAATCTCTTCCTACTTCAATACACATTTCATAGTCTCTGCCGGTCCGCTAAAAACATGGTGCAGGCCATGCTTTGAGAGGTCCTTGAGAATCGCCTCACCTTTCTTGTGCATTACTAAAAAGTTCTCAAACCGAATACCCCGCGGTTTTGTCTTTAATGATGGGAATAAAACAATCACATGGTGCAAGATCGGAGCTATAAGGCGGATGCATACACACAGGTAATGTTCCATTTAGCCAAAACTGCACGATTGATTTGCGACGTGAGGCCACGCGTTGTCATGATGAAGTCGCCAACCAGTCCGACGGTTATGGTCAAATTCTTGCAATGTGCATCCTAAGTTTAGCCAATATTGATGTGTACTATGCTGTTGTAACAGTAGTCTGAGGGGAAACTGCATGCTAGTAAATCATTCCATTAAACTCAAAAAAACGGGATCACCATCACCTTCCATGCAGATGGAACAACTTTCGCCTTCTTTAATGTTGCAGAACCTGGCGATTTCCACATTTGCTGCTTTGTTTTCCTTCAGGGTCATAATGAAGCAGTCACGACTATCATCGGTGATAATCGATTCCAGAAACGCATCCCCTCCATCAGCAAGGAGACGCAGCACCTCACGGCTTGTCTCCATTCGCACTGCCTTTGGTTCGGGAGTCAACAGATGTGTCACCCAACGGGCACAAGCACGAGTCATATGGAGATGATCATGCATAACTTTAATGACACTGCCATATGAAATGCACAACACTTCACAGGCCTTACGTAATGTTATCCTCACAGACAATCGCAGCACTGTGGAGATGTTGAATTCAACCACAGCAGAAACCGAAACGCCAGGCCCACTTGCTTAACATGAGAACTCGGCCTTCTTTGAGCTTTTGAATCATTTAAACACTGTTGCAAGGGGAAGTACATCTTCACTGTACGCTTGCTGCAGATTTTTGTAAATTTTCAGAGGCTTTATGGTTTAAATACAAACAGCATTTTATTGAGTTATACTGCTCCTCTCATATCACCTCCATGTTGTGGTATGCAAAATGCAAGCAGGGTCTATAAAACAGAGCATTAGTACCAGCATACCACACCATAGGCTGGCGCTTATGGACTTTGCATTATATATAAAATAGTTCCTAAAAGAAACAGAAGTACACTTATACTAAACAGGAATTATCTATACAAATAAATAAAATCACAATCAATAAATTTCATCAATATCAACTTGCTTTATATGGCTATTTTAAACAAAGCACAGTTTTCGAAAACGAAATTCATATGGAGCCCCTCAAATTTAGAAAGTCAACGTTTGTGGATGAGTTATTCGGCAACTCAGGGTGATTTACGTTAAATTTTAATAATTTTTAAATAGTTCAACAGTTTGTTTCATAAAACTCCCGAAGGGGTAGACAGGGAGCATCACCTCGTCCATTTTCAGTAGCGATCAACCAAGAAAGTTCTATAGCCCGTGCTGGTGGAATAGCTTATAGTAGAGCCGGCAAAATGGTGATCTGCCAGACAACTGGCCTACGTCCACTGAACGGCAATCCTCAAGGTTTTCATTTATATATGCGTGTTGCCTATTACAGCGTTTCCAGTTCAAGAATGGTGCGTACATAAACAATGCACATAGTATCACTGTGATTGACATCTCGTGACCTCATGGAGGAGCTTCCTCTCCCTCACCTCCTCAATTGTTTACTTTCCTGAGCTCAAGAAACTGCTAACATTATCTCTCAATTTTATATTCACCGTATTGTATCTTTCTGTATCAGTACTGAGTGTTAAAGAAACACATGTCTCTATAATTGATGAAGAAAATTAATGTACTAATGTACTTCAAGAATAGATAAAGAAATGTCGTCGTTTCTAACGCTTCCCATATGGCCAATGACCTCATTCCAACAAGCGATGACTGGACCATTTCTGAGTGGTGGTACCCAGCAGGCGGAATTCGCTGCCTCCGATAGTAAGGAGAAGATGAGGATGGCGGTGGAATGAGAGGACCTACAGCTTTCATCGTGGACTACGAACCACGTTGGAACTTAGGTTTACTTCACACGAGTAAGTCAGAGGCGAAGGCGTGGATAGAGCCGACATAAATTTGCCAACCTAGATATGGGAATGAAACCTCGGACCCCCAATACAAAGTCGGAAATAAAACCACTGCGCTACCCCGCGCTCACCCGAGATGAAGAAATGTTATGAAATAATTGTATTATTCTTGACTCCAGAAAGCACCATATCTATGGTAAGGAGCTCATCGTTTAACAGAAAGCTATGCTGCTCGAAGCGTATGGCGTCCACTTTGTCTAAAACACTGCACGTTAAGTCACTTTCCGTTTTGAGGTTTTCGCGGATCCCGTCTCCTTCACTCGCATTGGAAACAGGCACAGGTAAGCCAGTTACGTCCGATGTTGTTTCACAGTTATTTTCGGGTAACGGTTATAACTGTAGCAGTTACACTGCGTTAACGGTTACATGTAAGGGTTACCAGTAATGATTAAGTTACTTGTTTTCATGGGTATCACGTTCACAGCTACATTATATTAACGGTTACCAGTAAAGGTTAGCAGCAACTATGTTACAATATCAACGATGTCGATACGATTTACTTTATTATTTTTTGCAATGTAAAAAGAGGGTTCTCTAGTCGTGGCAACACTTGGATTACTATGGTGGTTCCTCCTATGTCACCACAGAGCTGCCACGCAAAATGCATTCACAACTGCTTCTGCATTTCTGCACATTTATACACACATCAAGGTATATTTCTGCGAGTTTTCTTCTCCCTACTGGCTAAGCTATTATTTTTTAACATCACACAAGATGCAGGTAGTTGGTTACATATATGATGCAAAGGAGATAGTTAGTAGACATTTTTCTCATCCGATAATGTATTAGATCGACAATGCCTCTTACGGAGGAGATTAATACTATGTATCGAGTTGAGGTAATGGTTCCCAATCAGCTATACCAATGCACATGAGTGAATGACATCATCCAGACCCGGTAACCGTCTCTGTTACTTTAGTAACTGTTAACGGGATAACTAGTTCCTGCCATACTTATTTTGGAAACCGTTATTGGGTAACTAGTTACTTTGTGTTTGTTACCTTTGCAACGCTTAGTGGGTAATTAGTTATTATCTCCATTGCTTCTGTAACTAAAAATGAAAAGTTGGATAAATATCAAACTTGGTTACATAGCTTCAAAACGTTTCAAAGGTGTGACACGAATATTTACAAGAAAAGCTCCCCACCAAAAATATCCTTAACATTAAACATTTTTCGATTTTTTTTAAACGAATACTAATTAACATACCATATGTTTAATATACATTTACACAATAAATAAAACCAGTATCTTGAATTTTCTGTGAATAACCTGTGATGTTCACTTCATTTCCAAGGAATTTTGTTTAACTTCGTATAACTGGTAAACATTAAGAGATGGATTAAAAACGAGCTCTACAAAAGTATGCATAGATCGTTTCAAACAACTTTTTTGTGGGATTAGCCATTTTGGATATATTTATTAATATTTTCTCAATTGTTCAATACTTGAATCTTTTAAAGTCCTGTCGCTATTTACTTGTTTCTCCTATTTCATGGAAAGAATATGGTATTTTAAAGCCATAGCGGGTCGCTTTTAAAAACCTGATTATCGTTTTTTGGTTTCCTCTTGTATGTACCATGAAATCTAAAATGAAACTATGTCTGCAAATCTCTCAATCAACAGGAAACAGATAAAAAGGCAAGCTTGCGTAGAAAATGTTTGTGGGAGATAATAAACGTAAATGATAGTGGGTAGTGAAATACATGTAACACCTATCATGCCCCACTCTGGTTGAGAACAGTAGTTAGGCCATATCACCTGCATAAGCGAATTGTGATTTGCCTTACCTCCAATATCTCTCAGAGTACGAGTATATTAGCCCTAAAATGTGTAACGGATTTGCTGCCTAAGTGGTTTGACAAAACAGAAAGCTAAATGAGTCATTGGACTGATTGGTTTATGACCATGGGGGTGAAAATGTTTGCCTTGTATCAGATTTCCTGACCTGTAAACTAACAGATAAACTAACTTGAGGTTAATTAAAAGACCTAGGTCGCCTATATTAGTTCATGGCATATTGTCTCAGAAGCTAATTAACATAACAGACTGAATTTAACTCAGTATTTAGATATGCATACCTTCTTAGTTTACTCTTCTAATTTTATGCGGTAAGTAGTTAATTAAGGAAGATAATTTTCTTAAGTACACCATTTTTTATTAAAATTTATTACAAATTGTTTTTTAAAAAGTAACCAAGTATGTTATTAACAACAAAGTAGATCCATCATAACACTGATGGTCATGTGCACCATTCTCGATCGAAGTTTAAGCAATTCGACATTTGATCACGTTCAACGCGATTTTTCGTTGCATCGTCAATGATCAAAGCTAAAGGAGATAGGAAAAGTAGAATCAGACAACTGAAAAATATGATGTGTTACACTCACATAACTTTCTCTACTCTTGTACAAACTATCTTTACAAACGCTTATTCTCCATTGGCTTCATGTTAATCGAGATGTTAATCTTATTGCTAATTTTCTTATAGGTGCAAGGGGAATTGGTAGACTTTACGACACTCAAATCTTTTAAGAGCTGGTTGCTATGTGGAGTATTCTATTCTCTTTGCATTACCAGGACAAAAAAAAATTAATAACGAATTTCCATTTGAGAAAAAGTATAAGTATTGGAAAATTTAAGGGAATAACAAGCAATATCTTGAAAATGGTTCACTCAACAAAAAGATGCATATCACATAAATTGTGTATTTTAACGCGATCTACATTTTTTGTGAAGTAAAACTTTGTCTATCTCTTATAGTTTACCAGTTATGCAAAAGTCGTTCACAATGAAGAAAACTTTTGGAGTCATTCCCATAAAATTCGAATTATACATTTCATTTGTCATGAATATATCTTAAACACACAATATTTTAATCAAAACCGTTAGAGCCATTTTTGAGAAAATTAAAATTTTCGAAAAATGTTCCATGTAAAGGGTAATCTGGAGTGGGAGGATTTTCTTGAAAACCTTCGTGTCGCATCTCTGGAAGATACTGAACCTAAATACCAAGTTTGGTGTTTATCCGACTGTTCGTTTCTGAGTTATGCTGTTCACAGACACACACACACAGCCATGTTTCCAAATTGCTTTATTTGCATTCAGGGGGTCTCAAAACATATATTTCCGGTGAAATCTCGGTATCGAATTTTTGGGTGGAATACAATACTTCCCATACTTACTATACGTAGTAGAGAAAGTAAAAATTGATTGTCATCGCCGGGATTTCAACCACGGATCTCCCGGTTTCCGTTCGGTTACTCTAACCATTGAGCTACTATGATAATAATATTTCATATCTCCTTGTGGTTTACCGGGAAAAATGCGAATCAGTTGTGAAATTTAATGCCGTACCGGCATGTTGCCATGGTAAATCAGTGGTTGGAGCAACGGGACAAAACCTGGAGATCCGTGGTTGAAATCCCGCGATGGCATTGCATTTTTCAGTTATCTGATCCTACCTTTCCAAACTTGTCCAACACACGGCCTGTGTGTAAGAAAAATTAGTTCTATTAAACGGGGTAGCTAATTATAATCAACTTAGACTGCGGGTGCTGGACCGATCAATTCTATTATTGCGGTCAAGTTGCATAAAACAGCTGCCCGTTTCGATATTTTTAACGAAAAGATAATGTACCTAAATTACTTAAATCGGAACCAACGTCAAAGCAGGATCAATGTAGAAAGAGGCGACCCTCTTTAAGGGTATGGAGACTGGAAATTTGAAGAACAAATTATTCCGGCTATCAAAGTATACAGTGTGCTAGCTAGTAAATAAAATTCTGAGGTTAGAGTTCCTTACGAATAGCAATCACCCATTTTCACCTATGAATACAGTTTTAATAACTTTGAGGTCATATGCTACAAGAGTTTTTAATATTGTTATTGGGGATATTTGTAGCATCTACCGAACACCGCCGTCGCGTATTATCAGTGATGTGTCAGATATAGTTGCCTCTTCTTGTCCATGATTTATATTGTTCTCGTGGAAGGGGAATTAAGTATTATCTAAATACTAAATGTAATACAGCTAACAAATGACTTTTAATTTTCCGAAAGTTTACACGTCATGACTCATGCTATTTTAAGAATTAGCGATTTATTTATTTGGTTATTACAACTCGCCTGGTGTTTTGTTTAAATACGTGGCTACGTACACCCACGCCTCCTGCTTGTCTTTTAAAAAGATGAGTCAGTCCTTTTATTTTCCATTTTATTGGAGTATGAGACACCTAATTCCAACAGAAAGTCTCATTCTGGAAAAATTTGGAGACCACTTTGGTTTTCTATTTTCGTTTACTTCCAAGAGAATGTCGAATCATAATATTTCAAAATAAATACAAAAACTAAGCGGTATAGACAAGGAGATTGTAATTGCACTGCAATACCTTTGGATATAGAGTTGGATGCTTTCCTTTGTAAAAATCTCGTGGAATCATAAGAGTTGAAGAAGGTGTTTTGTTGTATTTTTATTTGCCCCACGTTTTGGGAGACGATTTTAAAAAAGGTTTATTGTCTTTAGGTTGTTGTATTGTTATGTCAAATGTTGGGGAACCGAATTTGAAGTTCGTTGCAACCGCACGTATGGTTCCCGGTAGCCTTCGTCCAAAAATTTAAAAATATTAACTTTGTAATTTGACTGTTTCTTTAAATATTATATATTTATGTTTGCCTCGGCTGCGTCAGTATTATTGTTGGAGACATGTATCTCTTTGCAGGGTTGTGGTGCGACTGAAGAATGTAGGCTTACACAGATTTTACGTTTTTCTTCACTCCATTTATTAATGCTTGACACGATTTAAATAACACTTCACTGATATAGAGAGCTGTGAGATTCTTTTGTTAATTACTTGTTCTTTTTAACACGTAAACCATTTTTTTACACAAAATACATACCTATTAAATTTCTCGAGGACACATCTCGCGTCCAGTTATGAGCACTGTCTACAACCAACGCGTCCAGTTATGAGTGCTGTCTACAAACAACTGACTTGATTTCTTCCGCCTAAATTTGTAAATTTCTCTATTTCAAGTGTCTGATTGGCTATTCCTAATCCAATAGAATACTTTTATTTAATTTAAGCTTTTTCTGGTTGTTGATTGGTTATTTTATAAACTCTCACAAAAATTATATTATTGTGTTACTCCAATAATGACTAGTAGCTTTATTAAACATTCTTATTCATTATTTCCTCAAGGTTACCCTCATTGTTAGCAACTTTTAACCTGTTATTCTCACAGCTCCTACATTATTAAAGTACGTAGTACATTCACATAACATTATTACATATGTATACAATAATATAAACATATACAATGACTGTAATAAACACTTTTTATATATTGTTACATACACATATTGCTTTAAGGCGGGCTGTTATTATACTTTATATTATATAATTTGACTGAAATCATTTAAATGTTAAAAATACTGCCTCAGAGTACAGCAACGTAGCGCACGGTCAGCTGAGGGCGGTTCGTTGAACGAGAATAAACAATGATGCACCGTAATTACAATTTAACCGTAGTCAAAGTTTGATCTTGTTTATGTGACACTCGATCAACAACGGATTTGATCAAGAATAGTGCCCATGGCCATTAGAGGTTTCATTTATCATCCTAAAATGTAGTCAATCTACCTTCAGAAGCCATAAAAATGTCATTCGCAGAAAAAGTGTTGAAATTATAAATGGAGCAAACAAACTCGCATATATTTTGAAAGAAAGAAATCACATAGCTTAAGCACAAGGTATCTGTCATATTTAACAGTAGTGCTACTTTATACAGTAAAACGTTCCCTTAAAGATCTGTTAAATTTTTTCAGTCTAGTTCAAAGTGTGCAGGAGTTAGGATTCCTTTCTTTGAAGAGATGCAGAATTCACAGTACAAAATGACAGATTCAGTAACACTAAAAAAAAATCTGTTACATCCGCATGACTTTCTCTACCCCGCATCGCTTATTATTTATTGGCTGTGCACATTATTCTTACGAAAGTTTATTTTCCTATATACTACATTTTAATCGAGATAAACCTTTCAGGAAATAAATACAAATTGTAAATTGTTTTAGAACTGGACGCTATATGCCTTATAATTCCATGCTCTTCCCGTGAAATCACGAGAAACATCTAAAATTCGACAGGACTTAAACAATGGCTACATATTGAGCAACTCGAACCATTAATAACGGATATCTCGGAAATGGATAATTCCACAAAAAAAGTTATTTGAAATAAACTGTGTGTTTTAAAGAGAACTACATTTCCTGTATAGTACGTTTTCGTCTATCGCTTAACGTTTACCAGTTATACAAGTTTACACAAAATTTCTTCCGAATAAAGAGAGGTTATTCCAAGAAAATTCAAGATATAAGTACGTTTAATTTGTTATGCAAGTATCTTTAACATATGCTATCTTAATTAAAATAGTTAAGCCATTTTTTAAAAAATAAAAAGTTTCAAAAATGTTCAATTTAAATGGTAGTTGGAGGGGTAATTTTCTTGGAAATCTTCGTGGCTCATCTTTGGAAGAGTTTGGTATTTATCCAACTTTACATTTTGGAGTTATGCTGTTCACAGACACACACACACAAACACAAAATCAGATGTGTTACATTCACATGACTCTCTATACCCTCTATAGCTTATTAGTAGTCATACAAATTACTTTTACGAAAGTTTATTTTCATAAGTACTTCATTTTAGTTGAGGTAATCCTTTCCAGAGATAGCTGCATTACACATTTCGTTAAAAATACAAAAGAACCAGGGATAGTCACAATGTTTTAGAACTGGACGCTATACGCCTTAAAATTCCGCACTCTTTTCAGGACATCGCGAAATACTATTGAAAATCGACAGGAAATAGAAAAAAGGCTAAGAACAATTCGAACTGTTATAACGGATATCTCGAAAATGGCTAGTGCCCAAAAAATTATTTTAAATAAATTGTGTTTTTTAAAGTGATCTCCATTCTTTGTGCAGTACGTTTTCCTCTATCGTTTCCCGGTTATACAAGATTATACAAAATCCATTGCGAATGATGACTTCACAGGCTATTCGCAGAAAATTCAAAATATACGTTTTATATGTTATGTATCTTTAATACATGGTATTTTTATAAAAACCGTATTTTTATAAAATAAGAAATTTCAAAGATGGGGGGATTTTCTTGGAAAGCTTCATGTCACATCTTTGGAAGGTACTGAACTTAATCTTCCTCTACTTACTATACGAGACGTAGCAGAGAAACTAAAATACAGATAAAATATAATTAATATCATATTACAGGGGAAATTCTAATTTATAAGAACGAAAAGAAAACTAGATATATCATTTTTGGTAGTTTTCGCCATTTACTCTCGCCTTAATTGAAGATTTCTAAATGTCTTAAATATTCCATAAATCAATATCGAGACATTTCTTTGTTTATTTCAGTAACATTTTCAAACAGACTTATAATTATGTTATTATTTTTACTTTCTCAATCATGTACCTACATAGTAGGTAGGAAAGATATTGCATTCCAACCAAAAGTTTAACATCGATATTTCAGCGAAAATACATGTTTTGAGGCCCCCTTAATCAAAAAAATCATCTTTACAAAAAGTTTCATGTGTATACCGTGTGTGTGTGTGTGTGTGTGTGTGTGTGTGTGTGTGTGTGTGTGCACGCGCGCGAACACATGTCTCAAAACAAGAATTTGGATAAGCATCAAACTTAATATTTAAGTTCAGTGCCTTACAAAGATGTGATACGAAGATTTTTCAAGAAAAATCCCCTACCCCAAACTACCCTTTACATGGAACATTTTTCGAAGTTTGTTATTTTATAAAAATTGGCTCTAACGATTTTGATTCAAATACCACATATTAAAGATGTTTACATGACAAATGAAATGCATGCTTTGAATTTTCTGAAAATAGCCGATGAAGTCTTCTTCATTATGAAGGAATTTTATATAATCTTGTATAAGTGGAAGCGTTAAGCGATAGATGAAAACGTACTACGTAAGAAATGTATATATCTTTAAAACACACAATTTATTTCAAATCCTTTATTTTCTGGCATCAGCCGTTTAGGATATATCTGTTATTAATGCTTCGAATTCTTTTAAAGTCCTGTCAACATTCAGTTGTTTCTCGTGATTGCGTGGAAACAGTATGGAATTTTAAGGCCAATGTATAGCGTCCAGCTCTTAAACATTTGACTACCGCTGTTTCCTTTGTATTTATAACGAAATGTGTAATGTAGCTATTTCTGCAAAGTTTTATTTGGATTAAAATGCAGTAGATAGCAAAATAATATTTAGTAAGAATAGTTTGTATAAACGATAGAGGGTAGAGAAATTATGTGAATGTAACACATCAGATCTTTTATTAGTATAAAATACAAAAAATCAATAACGCCGATAAGATAAGCTTTTAGGTCTTTCAAATCCTGAATCGCACGTACGACAGTTAAAGGTTTATGTGATCATACACTTTCTATCTGCAATATGTAACTGCAAATATTGGAAACCACATGTATCACGGTATCTTCAAAAACAGTCCCTATTCAAATTCCATCACGAGTAATAACTCTTGGGTAGGCAAACGTGTAAAATAAAAGCTCTGCCAGCAGGCTATAATAATGATTATTCATTTCGGTCGTTTAAAATGTAAGCGTATGCCCCGGACCATGATAATGCACTCTATTTATTATTTAGAGTGTGGAATGGACGTGAAGTATTGAACCGCAGTTTTATGTGGACCGTAGCGCTCATCTCTGATTGATTTCAGGATTAAGCAAACAAAGCATTGCGTGTTAATGAACCAACGTTGTGGTCTGCTATGTTCTCTCTCATTGGTTGTCGAGGTGTTCCTTTTTCTGTATATTATTGTACAATGAAGTTGCTTTAAAATATTGTCGGTTTATGCGCGTTTAAATACTGTGTTATAAATTAGGTGTTTTATTTCATTTTATGGCTCAGTTGTTTTGTGCAGTAGAGCGACTTAATTAGCCGAGTAGAAATGTCCTATACTGTTAGAGGCGATGCAAAACGGACAGTTCCAGTCATGAAGTTTGAATGGTTCTCAAAAGTTAAGCCGTATTCTCGCCTCTATACGAGAAAGACAAGAAATACAGCTACAGCATGCCCCACCAGGGCTCCCCCTTGGCTGTCTTAAGTAACTCCCTGTGACGTTGTTTTGAAAGGAGAGAATAATACATGACACAGGTCCGTAAAAATGTTGTTGTTTCTAACGCTCCATATATGACCAATAATCTTCGGGGATACCTCATTCCACCAAACGATGAACCCATTTTTGAGGTGGAAGCACCCTACGGGCAGAATCCGTTGCCTACGATGGTAGGGTGATCATAAGGATGACGGTGGAATGAGAGGACCTACGGTGGACTCCCTTAAAAATGTTAAATCAAATACATTTTTCTCAACACATTTTTTCGTAAAAGCCACTACACATATTACATTTTCTGGATAAAACTTGATCTCTGGAAGAACAAACTTTTCAAAGGTTTATGTGACATATTGACATACCAATACACGATGATAATACACTCTCGATGGTTGAAAGAGTTTGGAAACATGCCTGGGTAAGTTTAAATCCGAAATATTAAATATTATAATTTATTATAAATATTAAATATTATACATTAACCAGTTGAGTGCTATGTGGCCTAGGTTAACTACACAATTCATGAAAACAAGAGCCATTTACTATCAGCATGCTAGGCATAAAACTTTCGGCTATATACAAAATACCTCCCGAAGAGGAGAGCTTAAAAATAAACCCCTAAAATTCTCACAGAAACAATATGCTAGTCAGGAAAATGGCCAAGTGTCAAATTCAAAATGATGTAGAACTCACCGAAAGTCAAACCGAAGTGCTCCGATCAATTCTCTGACACAGCTTACTTCCTCAATACGCGAGTTTCCGAGCCATAACCGATCATCGACGGTACCGCCTCCAGCAAAACCAAAACGAGACACGACAGACACAGCACGGGAGGATGGGGAACTAAACTAACGCTGACATTCGGAACAAGGCAACCAAATTGTGCCGCAAGAAATAATCCGCACACCATGTGCAACCAAAGGATTTCTGAGATGAAATGTGAGTTATTGATACAGAACATTAAACGAAAGCAAGCTAATATTTCTATTTCGAAATGCTCAGCATGGAAACAATAACTCGGCGTTTCGGAACATGTAGATATTTACAGTTAAACAAATATTGTTTTATAAGTACTGGTTATTCTCACCTATTGAGATGGCGCCGTGGGTAACGTGTGCGACTCGCATTCAGGAGGTCCCGGTTCGATCCCGGCGACTGCCCCGGATCCCCGGCAGACCAATGCTGTGATGGTTCCCCCTCTACAACGACTTTCCTGTTCAATTCCTGTACCCATCATCTCCTTCACTGCCATCCGTTTCAGGGCTGTAGGACCAGGCGACGGCGTTCGGCGGATTGAGACTGGGCAGTGGATGGCAGTTAGGGGCTCGTGGGTGGAGTCGGGTGGGTTCGGATGCGTTCTAAACGGAACGTCAGGGACCTCGTCCATGCTTGCGCTCTTCGTCAACAGAATCGTGTCGCCCCTCGGATCTATCCCTTCATCTACCTCTTCCAGGGGTCACATTAGAAACACAAACGGCCACGTGGCGTACGTGCGGTACTTTGGCCCGGTTGCGGAGCCGCCTCCGTAGGATTAGTATTACGCTACGGAGGAAGCACCTAGCACCACGACCCACTTGCTTTTGTGCATACACCCCCGGGAGGACGGATGAGATGAAGGCACCGCAGGTGACGTATGGGCTGCAGGATCGGCCAACGCAGGCGAAAGAGACGTGCAGAGATCCTTAACAGTTAGAAGCTTGACCACCCAGTCGGAGAGCATTCAAGGCAGCCCTACCAAATCACCGGAGGGTGGCTCAGAGGCCCCCTTCAGTGGAGACCGGGGAAAGTTCGACCCAGCACCGGAGATTCGATCGGCCTCCATCTAACGGGGCCGAGAAGAAATTCCAACATGTAGCCATCTGTGCCATTATCCGCAGTCGTCCGTCACAAGCCCCGGAGTCAACCTGCAACATGAAAGAGGAAGGTGAAATGAGAGGGAATGAGAGAAGAGAAATTCAGGGGAGCCAATGACTTTCCCAGCATTCATATAGAGATCCGGGGAAACCTTCGAAAAAAACCCATGGGTCAAGAAGATGGACCACAAGAATCGAACCCATTGCCTCCTGAATGCGGGCCACAGAGCAAGCGCCTGAGTCACTCGCTTGGTGGCCCCTCCGTAACTATGTACCTTTACCTTTACTTTTACTGGTTTTCTCTGTGTTGCAGGCTCCCGAAAACCATGAACCGAAGTAAACGGCTTGTAGAATATGCTCTAAAGGCTCGCAAGTCTAGGGAGCATTATATTCCACAGCCGGCCGCTGTGTTCTGACCAAAGGTGCTTAAACTTGTGCACAAATCGGCTTATACATAACTAATGCTGAGAAGTCTTACATTTAGCTATACTAGGCGGCCACGATATGAATGCGTGCAGTGGCAAGAAGAACTAAACTACGAAAAAAGTAGGAGAAGCATCGGAAGGATAGTCAAGTAAAGAAAATATCCGCAGTTCTGAGCTGCATTTACAGGCTAAGGCCTGCAAAATGTAATACTGTTTTAGTTTTGGAAATGTACATTACCCTATCGCCTTGCCGCTCATTACCGTCGTATCCCCAGCCTTGATGACACTAGGCAGTGTCAACAAAAACACTGGCGGTCTCCTTTAAGCGCATTCATAACGTGGCCGACTAGCACTCACACTGTAGCTGGTAAACAAAAGTTAGTTCGGCCACTGTAATGTTTTACATTTCATTTCATTATTTCCCTTTGAATTCTTGCAAAATGTAAGCGTTTATATTGAAAGACTTGTGCTTCAGGCATCCTATAATAATAATTACAGGCTGTTAAATATAGGCAGCTAGATAGTATTAAATCGGCAGCAATCATTCTATCTTCAAACACTTTCATAATTTTACTCATCTTCAGTTGTAGAAGCAGCGGTGAAAACCTACTGAAACCAATCCAGGGTCATCTGATTGAAAAATATGACCAAAAAGTCATTTCGATACCTCTCTCCATTTCTTAGTTCATAAAATAATCTTTCGTTCCATTCACATGAGTTTGTCTACACACTCTTCTACAAGCTCTTCTTACAAAACATATTCTTTTAATTCTTGTTAACGAGATAAAGTCACATTACACAATTACAGCTTCATTGTGGGTATAAGATCAATACAGAAGGAAAACCATAGTCAGGTTTTTTATAAAGCCCTTACCTGTGTGATGGTTTTGAAATTCCATGCTCCTTGTACTGCAATGAGAAACAACAAATAGTTATTACTTCGAATAAGTTATTAACAAGTATAAGAAAATTCAAACCAATAACAAAGAATATCTCGGAAGTGGTTAATAGCAGAAACAGTGTACTGGATATAAATTGTGGGATTTAACGAGATCCACATTTTTATACACTAAGATTTTGTCTATCTTTTACGGCTTACCAGTCACACAAAATTTCTCCCGAATGAAGATGTCGTCAACAGGTTATTCGGAAAATTAAAGATTTTTGTTGTTGTGCAAACATATAAGATTTTAATCAAAATCGTTAGAGCCATTTTTGTAAAAAAGTCAAAGATAATGAAAGCTTTTCTAAGTAAAGGGTAGTTTGGGGGTTGGGGCTATTTTTACTTTCTCTGCTACGTATAGTAAGTAGGGTAAGTATTGTATTCCACCCAAAAATTTGATACCGAAATTTCACCAAAAAATACATGTTTTGAGACCTCCTGAATCCAAGAAAAGCATTTTTGGAAACATGTCCGTGTATGTGTGTGTCTGTGTGTCTGTGAACAGCATAACTCAGAAAAGAACAGTCGGATAAACGCCAAACTTGGTATTTAGGTTCAGTATCTTCCAGAGATGCGACACGAAGGTTTTCAAGAAAATCCCCCCACCCCAGACTACCCTTTACATGGAACATTTTTCGAAAATTTTAATTTTCTCAAAAATGGCTCTAACGATTTTGATTAAAATATCACACGTTTAAGACATTGCCATGAGAAATGAAATGTATATCTCGAATTCTCTGGGAATGTCTCCAAAAGTATTGTTCATTGTGAACGACTTTTGCATAACTGGTATACCATAACAGATAGACAAAATTTTACTGCACGAAAAATGTAGATCGCATTAAAATACACAATTTATGTCATATACATTTCTTTTATTGAGTGAACCGTTTTCGCGATTTTGCTTGTTATTCCCTTAAATTTTCCAATACTTACACTTTTTCTCAAATTCGTTATTCATTACTTTCTCTACTGCGTATAGTAAGTAGGGGAAGTATTGTATTCCACCCAAAATTTCGATACCGAGATTTCACCGGAAATACATGTTTTGAGACCCCCTGAATCCAAAAAAAGCATTTTTGGAAACATGTCCGTGTGTGTGTCTGTGTGTCTGTGTGTGTGTGTCTGTGAATAGCATAACTCAGAAACGAACAGTCGGATAAACACCAAACTTGGTATTTGGGTTCAGTATCTACCAAGGATGCAACACGAAGGTTTTCAAGAAAATCCCCCCACCCCAGAGTTCCCTTTACATGGAAGATTTTTCGAAAATTTTAATTTCCTCAAAAATGGCTCTAACGATTTTGATTAAAATATCATATGTTTAAGATATTTTTATGACAAATAAAATGTATATCTTGAATTTTCTGGGAATGTCTCCAAAAGTATTCTTTATTCTGAACGACTTTTGCATAACTGGTAAACCATAAGAGATAGACAAAATTTTATTACACAAAAAACGTAGATCGCGTTAAAATACACAATTTATGTCATATAATTTTTTTTGTTGAGTGAACCATTTTCGAGATATTGCTTGTTATTCCCTTAAATTTTTCAATACTTATTTTCTCAAATGGGGATTCGTTATTCATTTTTTGTCTTGGATATGCAAAGAGTATTAATCTGTGGGAAAGGGAATGGTGCTGCACCTAGCAACCAGTTATTAAGAGATATGTATGTGTTTAAAGGCTAGTGTTTTTCTATATTGCCCTTGTAAATATATATTCCCCTTACATCTACAAGAAAATTAGCAATAATATAGACTCTGCAAATGTTTATCTCGATTAACATGAAGCATATGGAGAATAAGCGTTTGTAAAAATAGTTTGTACAAGAGTAGAGAAAGTCATGTGAGTGTAACACATCAGACTTTTTTTTTATGTCCTGGACATGCAAAGAGAATGGAATGCGCCACACAGCAACCAGCCTTAAAATATTTGACTATCGCTTAAAACCCACCATATTCCACTTGCATCTACAAGAAAAATACCAATAAGATTAACATCTCGATTAACATGAAGCATATGGAGAATAAGCGTTTGTAAAAATAGTTTGTACAAGATTAGAGAAAGTCACGTGAGTGTAACACACCAGATTTTTTTTGGATATCTTCGTGTTGAATCCTTAGAAGATCCTGAACTTAAATACCAAGCTTGGTATATAACTGAAAAACACAAACACAGAGAGAGAGAGAGAGAGAGAGAGAGAGAAAGAGTAAGAGAGAGATTCTCTCAGTTGCTCTCAATAACGCACATCCTACTTGTTCACCTCGTCGTAAGCATTGGATACATATTTATTTGTGAAGCTAGAGTTATAACAGTTTTGCAAAGCTAGCCAAGATTTCAACCACGGATCTTTTGGTTTCCGTCTTGCTGTTCTAAACAACTGAGCTACCATAGAAACATGCCAGCACAACATAAATTCCCTAATTGACTCACATTTTTTTCAGATAAACTACAAGAGACTTCAAATGGCATTGAATTTTTCAGTGTGATTCTACCTTTTCTACCTGTCCTACACATGGTTTGTGTGAAAGAACTAGTGATGCGACAGAACCTCTGTTTCTCGATACTCGATACCGATACTCATTTTTGAGCATTGATACTCCATACTCACTTTATAAAACTTTACAAATTTTATAAAAAAAGTTTTGATGTATGCGCAGAAGATCCTGAAGCTGTGCTATTTATTTGATGAATGTTCAATATTTGCATCAATTTCGTCTAATTTATTTTCTTTCAAAACTGTACGTCCCGGCGTGCGTTTCTTGTTTTCCATTAAACTAAACTAGTAGCCTGAGTTGCAGATATGGAAGCATGTAATTCACCACCTGAGTAGCAGTTCTGACACTTATATACAAAAATATGTTCCTCTAAAGTCGGCTACCTCTTAGCCTTAATAGGTTATCTTCGTGAACAAATGTTGACTGTGCGGAAGTTGAAGAGTAGATAGGCAGACGACTGTGAGGTGAGAGGGGAGCCAACCTTAGGGGAGATGTAAATCTGCGCCCGAGTGATAAGTATGTATTGTGGAAACTCCATAAAATAGAATTCGTTTTTGATTTCTTAATTCTTCACTTATATTTGCAATTTTTATCTTAGAAAACTAAATTATAGATTTCGCAATGAGTATGCTGGCTAAATGAAAGTAGCAACTGCATGTTATGTAAAAGTTATCCTTGAGAAATCGTGGCGAGATCCAAAAGCACATTAAATTTTCTCGTCTGAATTGTGCATCCCAGTAGACCTCAAAGACGATCGTAATTACTATAAGGTGTTATAGCTTAAAACTGGCTTAGATACAAGAACATAGTTTTAGTAAATGCACGTTGTACATGTTGGTACATTCCCCTTCCTCTACTTCCCTTACAAGACGTACAGGACCGATAATTGCTGCGCAAGTGGTGGGAGCATGGTATATGACGTCTCCCTTATAACGCCACTAATTTTGGTATCGTTTTCGTGCTCCAAGACGCATGATTGGTAGCCTGGTGGAACAAGAGTGACAACAATGCCAACATCTAGCGGCGGATCTGGTGGTCTCCCGGGGGAGAGAGGCAAGTCAGTGCACTTCTACTACTTGGCAAGGCAACTGCATTTTTAGGCTATCAGCTCCGCGGCCATTCATGACACGTTTCGGTCGTTGTCAAAATTACTATAAAATCCGCGTTCGGTGAGTAAATATCAAATTCCTTCTTCGTGCCGTAAATAGTGTTTTCAAACATCGTCTGGAAAGGAAATACGTGGGTGTTGGTTTAAGATATATTTTATTACTTTTGTTTAAAATGCGAAAAGCTATCGACACAGAAAACACAACAAAATTCATTGTCATTCTTTTTATTATATTCTATGTATTCAGAAAATATTTGCAGCGAAGAGCTAAAGTTCCCTTATTTATATTGCTCATTATGTAAGGCTAGTTGAACTTAATGAATTTGTAAATTTTTACGAGCACAAACTTTACAGTTTTAAAGCAGCATTTAACAAATATTCGTTACTTACAAATTTGTAATAAACTGTTGTAATGTAATGAATAATTTTTAAAGCCTTATCACAAAATTCTGTAGTCATTCACGATCCCAGGGCACGTCCCAGCGCAAAGGTAAAAGGCCAAGTCTTGTTGCAGTAAGTCAGAGGAAGAGCTTCGACACAGAAAGTCGAAAATCTATGCTTCAAATCCAGCGATGAAATTACATTTTTCAGCCCGATCACCAGGGTGAAAGAAGAATATCGCGCATAAATTAACCCTAATAGTGTATTTTGAGTGTTAGTTTATTTCTAGACCCGCATCCTCCAAACCACTAATTGGCGTTATTTTGTCTTTACAGCCATGTATACATAATTATCTCCATTACGGTTTTACACTTGCAGAAATATTTAGTTTTCAAAACCCATCTTTCAACAGCTTGTCCTATCCACAGCTTCTTCTTCTAACTTCATAGCAGCGGTTGGTGAGATATAATACACAAGGGGTATAATGGGTATAATGCCAAATCAGGGTTTAAACTGAATAATACCTTGTAAGATTGGTATACATGGCAGTATTCCTGATTTCAATAAAGTAAAGATACTTAATTCTCTATTTGGCGTTTTTTTGTTATAGTGTACATTATGCCTACCAAGTGAATTGAAAATAAAGGCATATTTGTTTTGTTTACATATCTGAGTAATTCAAAAATGTTCCCAAAGACTCCGAATAATTAACAAAGCATTTGTTGTCAATTTGGAATGTTACAACACAATGAATAAAGGCAGAAAGCATAATAATTAATTACTTTCATACTACACTTTATGTGGACAAAAGTGTTTATTCGGTGTCACTACCTTATAGATGCTTGAAATGATTCCTGCTGCCGCAGATCCATAGCTGACCCTTGAATATTTATCCGTGTATTGGAGATTCCACTCTACAGAAACCAACTTTTCTATCGTTGCAGGAAAAACACTATTCCTGGTTTTCGTGTGGACTCGCCTATGAATTGACCAGTTTCGCTCACTTGAAGCGAAAGGTGCATTGAGCAGCTTAGACGCTAGTACATTTAGCGGTTGATTGCCACAAAACCAGTGACACCAAGTAGAAGGCGACACGTGTTGAGCAGCTTCTCATAAACTATCTCGCGAAAAAAATACACAGCGTGCTCTGAATTCGGCCACATTAGCCACCATTATTCCAGTGCACATTTGAGTTCTGCAGTCCAGTGCTTGCGTCTCATCGTCACCTCTTTATCGCGGATCCAGAAAATGGGCAGCAACATGAATAAGCTTGCAAAACAACACTATTCTTAATTGTGTCGTTTATAGCTAGTTCATCACTCAAAGAGAACACCGCACACTCTTGAAGTAGAGAATCTACGTTGCATGAAATGCAATGTGTAATGGGTGTGAATATCTGATAACACAGCAAGTGTCTGCCTCGGTTTGATTGATGGCAGCAAATATTTGTCGTATGAGACGACCTGCTTTCTCAAGCTTCTCCCACATATCTTCTGCTAGCACTACGGTCTTAATGGCTCTATCGAACTGAACAATGTGGCAAATGATGTCTTCCAGAATAGCTTCTTTATTTTTTAACAAACTTTCTAAACACAGGACAGCATAAGCCCAATGAGTCGGAGGTGCGAGTTTTGGGGTACAGGTAGACTATCCATATTTTTCTTTCTGTTTAGATTCCAATAAAGCGTGTGAGACATGACTGTACTTAAATAACTTTATTGTTTTCTTGCCCTGTTGCAGCAGTTCGAGTACATTCAAGGCCATGATATCCTTAATCAATAAGCTGATACAATGAGCAGCGCATCCTGCGCAGTGCATATGTTTATACTTGTCTTCGACTACTTTCCATGCAGCTCTCATATTCGTATGCGCTATCGATGATGAGGATCATTATGTTTGATGCAATAAATTCGGCGGTTTCTCTTCGTACACCAGGCCGAATACTCTGTAAAATATCAGTTCAGAGGTACTAATAATGAAATTTACAACTTTGTGTCTTGATATATGTCCCCATCTATCGGATATTAAGCCAAACCAATTACATGCCTGAATTTCTTCGCTACAATCATCTGCACTCGTTTGTATTCTGCAATGATTAAATTTCCACTCAGGTAATGAGGGATAAGTGGATCACAGCCAGGGCAAATCAGCTTGAAATAATGTTGCCAGTATTTCGATTCAAGCATTGACAGAGGAAAGCCAGAAGTGTAAACGACCTGTGCAATCCTTCATCCACTTCGCCAAGGGTAACAACTGGAGCTAAATCCACTGGCAAATTGATGTTAGGCGTGTCGTCAGTACCTGTAGACGCTATCGTAGAAAATTATGTTGAACTTGGGTGGATCACAGATGTCTTCCGCTTATACCAAGTTCGTTATGACGCCGCTGAAGACATGCGTTTGACAGATTGTAGACGATATTTACCTTTGTTGATATGCTCATGAATTCTCGTAGCAAGAGCTTTCTTATAGACGGTTCCTAGTGCTTACATTTTGCCTCAATCTTACCTTGTACCTGACAACTGTCAAAAGTACTTCCAACACTTCAGCATTGTACTGTCGGACGCTTGAAAACTAAAGGAATTGTAATCATGTCGTGCCTTAAATATTCCGGATGCCGTTACTAGAATGTTCGCGAGTGTCAGGAACAGTCGAGAATTGCTAACGGGCCGCCTGAGTTGTATACAAAACGTGATACATACATGATATGCAGCTGGCATCGAATTATGCTATTAATGCTAATAATGCAGGATAAAATACAGTGGTTTACCTCCCACTTTCTATTATACAGTATTATGACGTATTTTTACAACCCTACTTCATAGTAAATCTCTTATCACAGTGCAGCAGCAGAGGGGCAAGAGCTTAAATTTCGCTTTCTCACTGACACCTGAAATTCGTATAGGTATATTTGGATAGAAACTAGCGTACATTTTATTTGAATGTCAACGAAGGTTGCACCAGGTAAATATCGTGTAGAGTAAATGTGAGGTTGTTGTATTTGAATACCATAAATTACTTGCAATGTTAAGTCACACCAAAAACTAGTTAAATACTCCAAAACACAGAATGGTAGTTTTATTCAACAAAACTAGTCTCCAGCAAGTTACTTCCTCCTTAAACTTGCAGAATGTGTTATGAAAACGTTTTTTCTGACAAAGTAAAAGTAATATGAAATCTGATGATTTACATTCACATTACTTTCTCTATCCAGCTATGGTTTATTTAAATATTATTCCTACGAAAGTTTATTATACTATCTACTTTATTTTAAGCGACATAAATCGACTTTGCAGAAACAGGTGGATAACAAGTTTCGTTAGAATACAAGGAGAACAGCGATAGTCAAATGTTTAAGAACTGGATCTATATGCCTTAAAATTCCACACTATTTCTATGCAATCGTCAGAAACAACTGAAAAACGACAGGACTTCACAAAATATTGAACATTTTGAACTATTAGTAAGGAATATCAGAAATGGCTTATTGCACAAAAAATGTCATTTTAAATAAATTATTTGCTTTAAAGAGATCTATACTTATGTAGTACGTTTTCGTCGATCGCGTAACATTTACAGTTTGTATAAAACGTCGTGATGCTCCATGTGCGCAAAAGAGGAGGAATGAGGATAAGTGGAGAGAATGATGAGGCAGCAAGGGACTAAAGTGATATCAGAACTCGAAGGGAGTCACATACACAAGGCATTGTAAACAACTGTGTAAGCTTACATTACCACACTCACAGCAAGTGGAACACTAACCCCCCACCACTTTTATTATGTAAGTGCACTGGTCGGTGCTATTGCGCTCTATGCTTCAGGAGTGGGGGACTGTCACATAAGCTGTATCATTTATACAAGATTATACAAAATCCCTTCCGATTGAAGAGGACTTCATAGGCTATACCAAGAAAATTCAAGATAAACCTTTTTGTCATGTAGATAGATATTTTTAATATATGGCATTTTAATAAAAATCCTTAGAGCAATCTTAAAAGAATTACCAATTTTCCAAAAATATTCCATGTAGATGGAGGTGGGGGATTTTCTTGACAATCAAATACCAAGTTTGGCATTTATCCGAGATTTCGTTTAAGAGTTCAGAAAAAAAATACACGAATCTTTTTGTGAAGATGCTTTTTTCTTTTGGAATCAGTGGGGCTCAAAACTTGTCTCTCTGTATCCAATTTTTGGGTGGAATGCAATGCCTTATATACCTACTAGTATACGATAAAGAAAGTAAAAAGTACTTTCTGAGGCTTTTGAGTTAACTTGGAAGCAGAAAGCGTTAATCCCGATAGATATTCTAGATTTTATTAGCATCCCAAGAGATATCCTTTACAATAATTCATTTCCTTCTGGGAAGGAATTAATATTTTCGTTTTATCCACTTTCATATTTAGAATACCGGATACCGTTCTTTTCTAAAATGCTCTCCTGAACGAAATGCATTATTTATAAATCTTAAAATTTTAAATACTGGTTATTACTGGAAGGTAAGCAGTATAACAAAATTAAAAAAAGATAATTTCTTCTAACGCAGTATAGACCGTAAGGTGCGTTTATTTTAATTTTACTGCTGTCCAATTTCCAAGGCCTGAATAGTATATTTTATTTATCTCTGTGCTACAAGAATAACACGTCCAGAATACGCCGTTACCTAGCAACTGCAGGCTTTCATGGAAAGAAAAAGGTTTGTGATGTGAATGTAAAATAAATAATAAAGTTGTTCATACTGGGGATATAGATTATGGAAGTATAAATATGAATACATTACAACGCGTAAAATCACATAAAATAGGTGCATTACTTGGGGAATAACAATTTTTATTTTCTGTATCACGTACCTAGTAAATGAGGAAGGAATTGCATTCCATTAAAAAATTCTATACCGAGGTTTCTCCGGAAATACATGTTTCGAGGCCTTTTGTATCCCTAAAAAAAATTTAGAAAAGATCCGCGCGCGAATGTGTGTTTATGAATAGCATAACGCAAACACTAAATGTCGGATAAATACCAAACTTGGTATTTAAATTCAATATCTTCCAACAAAGAACATTTTCAAGGAAGTTCTTCTACCCCAACAGGAATATTTTCGAAATATTTTATTTTCTAAAAAATGGCTCTAATAATTTTTATTAAAACACCATATATTTAAAGATAGTTTTTTTGCAAGTATATGAATATCTTTAATTTTCCGGGAATAGTGAAGTTCTGTTCATTAGAGGGGAATTTGGTATAATCTTGTATAACTGGTAAACGTTAAGCGACAGACGAAAAAATAGTACACAACAGATGTAGATCTCTTTAAAATAAACAAGTTTATTTAAAAAAACTTTTGTTGTATCAACCATTTTCGATATATCCGTTATTAATGGTTTGAATTGTTCAATACTTTGTAATTCGTTTAAAGTATTGACGACATCCAATTGTTATTCGCAATTGCATGGAAGCTCTATGGAAGTTTAAGGCCAGCATCTAGCTTCCAGTCCTTAAACATTGATTGTCAATGTTTACAATGAATACAATCCCTTTGTATTTATTATGAAATGTGTAATGTAGCTATTTCTGCAGATGTTTATCTGGATTAAAATGAAATAGATAGAAAAATAAACTTCGTAATAATAGTTTGTATGCTCATTAGTAAATGATAAAGGACAGAGAAAGTCCTGTGAATGCAACACAACAGATATTTTGTACACATTTAATGCTCTTTAACGCGATAGGGTAAGTCGGAGGTGAAGTAAAGATGAATGCTGCATACAGGTTTGGGTGCTCAAGACAAGGAAAAACACAGAGAAAAACCATAAACGTTCACGGTATAACACTATATCCCTCTTAGAGGATGAGTGATATGACTTAACTATGCTTAAACGAGCACGGAGACTAAGGAGTTTAGTGTTGCATGGCAAGATGCAGATAATTATGGTAATGATGATGATGATGATAATGATGGAGAAATGAGTGGACTCTTTTGAAGCCTACACGTGGGCTCTTAGAGTCCTTTATGGCTCTTAAACTGGCCTATCAATCAAATACAATGGCCCCGATAAAACTGACCGCATCTTAGTATTTGCCCTTCTTATATCACCAGGTTCCAAGAGAAAAGAGCCTGAGAACGCATAACTATGCATAGCAAACCCTCCTCACTCGCATAGTACATGGGAGGTTTCATTTCCCCATTCCCATTTCCTGCATAAGAGTTTATTAAAAGTCCCCTTTATGTGTAAATGTCTACGCAGTGGGTTTTGGCCCGTAAGATAACCCACTACACCTTTGTGTTTAGATCTAGTTAAATTCAAAAGAATCTTATTATGCTAACTACCTGAGCCCGAAATTGATGGACTTGCCTCGCTTGTTATTATAATGTTCAAGACTAGCCCTACTTATTAGTTGGACTCTCATACATGATATTTCTAGGAGACACACCCCAAAAGGGCTCGGAATCTATAAAATTAAGACCCGACCACCTCTTTACGAGCTTTTTTTCTATCTTATTAATACCTGCATACCCAGGGATTCAAACGAGGGAGACCGGCCGTTTGATATCGCCAGACGAATTTGGAATGGTTTTAACCGCCTTCAGAAGGCCTTTTAATGCTGCCTGGCCATCGAACACTTAAGCCGTTTTACCCGTCTTATTTATAATATGCGATGCACAGGCTAACATTACAGATACCCCAGCCTGGTAAATTATAGCATACCTTCCCAAGGAAATTAAAGGTCCCAGGTACAGGCACTGTCCTGTCCTCCAACCGGGGGCCATCGTGAATCACATTTGGACCCCAGTTTTTAGGGGAAACACTATCTGTGGTCCTACTCATTCCTGGGAGGTATTACCACTGAATTAGCTGTGTGCTACCTCAAAGCCATGTTATGTCATCCACTATCTATCCCAATATCCAAATAATGAGTTAATTATTTGCTGTTTGCAGTTCAATACAGCTTGTTTGCACAGTACTGGAACTTCCCGTTAGTCTTTTTTGAATCGATGACGTCATTGTTTGAGACAGTATAACTGTATGTGGTCGAACCGTTCCAAGGAACGGAAATGGATGGCTGCGTTGAAGAGAAAGGGAATACCCCCATTTCGAACCTCGTGGTATGTGCAATTTGGCATGAGCTGGAACGTAATTGTCTTACAACTGGTGAAGGCGTATTATTTTATTTGATTTTCTTCATCCTCACGAGCCCTAATCTGTCTTAAGTGTATCCATGGTCTTTCTGTCGTACTTTTCCATACTCCATGATGTTTGTATCGACCGGACTTCTTCTGGTAACTGAGCCAATCACACAAGAAAAGACAATAAACACACAGGAATTTGCTACCACAATTAAAATTTTATTACATTGATCTACTAATCTTCTGTGTAGGTTTTTCCTGTAAATTCGCCAAAATTATGCAAAGCTTGAAGAAAATCGTTCAGGTTATGGTCAACATCCTAATGAAGAGCAAATTGGATTATCTTTTCAGTTTAAAAATAGGTTTTTACCCTAATAACTGGTGATCGGTGATAAAATGCATAGCTCTGATACTTTGCTAAACAGATTACCTACAACCATTTGTGTGTAGTGATGAGATCTGGTCCTCTTACATAAATTAAATCAACACTGGTATGGTAAACGCTATTGTTTGTTTATTCCCAACTCGTTACAAAGAAAATTTATAACAGATAACACTTAAATAGTGTAGGAAACAAGGACAAACACTTGGAGATCGTGAGAACTATCATCTCTGGTGCAGTACTCTACGTCTTACCTGCCCTGGCCAAGATTTAATGCTATGACCAGTTGCACAGGTCGGGATATTCATTTTCCGTGTGATCTACGGAGTAACACAGTTCTGACGTTCCCGTCTTTCCCAGCTGTAGTTCTTCTATGACTACTGTCTTCCATATGTAACGTGGACGTACATCTTCTTGTAGCAGAACCAAGTCCCCAACTCGTAATGTTGTAGATCTACCTTTTGGTTGACGAACGTAATTAAAGCTTCTCAATTGCATGTTGTGCTAAATAGAAGATTAAGGATGATAGAATTTTAGAAATAACAGGTTCTACCTGCTCTTGAACGATATATACAAGCATTTTCTCTTTGTAACTTCTAGAACAGATATTATTTTCCTTGAATCTTCTAATCGAGCTTTGAAAACTTGTCTTGGCAGCCTTGGAATTATCCGAAATAAGCTGCTTGTCCATTTTTGGGAGTAGACAAGCCTACTCCCATGTTCTACGTGATGAGAAGGATGAAATTGTTGAAGAATGTCAGAATTGTTAGTACTCACTGTTTACAATTAAATTCTGGATTTGTAATGACAAGCTTCTCGAAGTACCAGAACTTGCAAAATTTTTCATCAAGAGCTGGAAGCAGTGTGAGCACCACGTTATTGGCATTCGGTGATTATCCGTGATTTCGGATCTGTTTCCGCTAAGAACCCATCCACACAGGGTAGGAATGAGTACTAAATATGTTGATATGCGAAGAGGCTGAGTATCTTTAATTTTCAAAAATGATCACTGCCATAAAGAGTCTATTGGTAGGTCAGGTGATTCATCTTTAGTTTCTGTAAACATGCAATAGCAGCCACATCGTGTGCAAGTGTGGGTTGCGCTGAGTATGTTTTGTGAGTTTTAATAGCTGCGATGCCTATCGTTTACTTAGTACATAGTCCTTGCATCTGGAAACTAACCAGGCGCCATTTATGTGTTGCAGTAGTTTGAGATTCAAACGCAGATATGCATGTATCTCGCTACAGTACCCAGTTTAATTAAGTTTATCGACAGGTGATGCGCTGTAGGCAGTATTTTTAACATTTAAATGATTTCAGTCTAATTATATAATATATAAATTCAATAACAGCCCGCCTTAAAGCAATATGTGTATGTAACAATATATAAAAAGTTATATTACAGTTATTGTGTTATGTTTATATTATTGTATACATGTGTAATAATTTTATGTGAATGTATTACGTAATATGTAGGAGCTGTGAGAATAATAGGCTAAAGGTTGCTAACAATGAGGTACCAATGAGGTAACCTTGAGGCAATAATTAATTTGAAAGTTTAATAATGCCACTTGTGATTCTTAGAAGCAATAATGTAATTTCTGTGACAGCTTATAAAATAGCCAATCAACAACCAGAAAAAGCTTTAGTTAAATGAGGGTATTCTATAGGACTAGGATTAGCCAATCAGGAACTAAAATGGAGCAAAGTTTACAAATTCAGAAGTAAAGTTGCCTGTAGACAGCGTTACTGACCGAACGCTAGATGCGTCCTCGAGAAATTTAATACGTATTTTGTGCGAGACAAAAGCATTTTACGTGTTAAAAAGTGCAAGTATTTAATAAAAAACAAATCTCACAGCTCTCTCTCTATATATCAGTGAAGTGTTATTTAAACCGTGTCAAGCAATAATAAAAGGAGTGAAGTAAAATTATAATCTGTGTAAACCTACATTCTTCAGTCGCACCACTCCCTGCTAAGACATTCATGTCTCTAAAAATAAATACTGACGTAGGCGAGGCAAACATAAATATATAGTATTTAAAGAAACAGTCAAAAATTACAAAGCTAATAATATTTTTTTAACATTTGGGGCGAAGGCTACCGGAAGGTTTTTACCATACTTTTTGCTACTACTTCAAGTTCGGCTCCCCAATAGTCAAATTAACAATACAACTCCTTCAATGCATAGCTTTACTTCAGCTGATGTATCTGGACTGACTGCCTATATCGAGTATATAGCGTGTTTGTTTACTAAGACCAGTTAGTCCAATTAAACTAATGCGTGCTGCTTGTAAGTGGGTATAGGCAATAGTCTGTGTATTAATCTTGTTTACTGCTGTTGGAGTAATGTCCACTGTTACAGATAGAGTAGTAATGCGACGTTTTACATTTTGTGCTCAAAGTTTTACCTCGTTTGATGCAAGCTTTCGCTAAATGGCCTCTGTTTAAACAAAGAAAACAGCGCGATGATTGTTTAAGCTTCTCAATGCGCTCATTGACATTAATAATGCTTTTGCAATATTGAGCCAGCGTCCATGACATTCAACACAATGCACAAACGGTATCGATTCTTCTTTTTAATGGATTTCTTAGGATTTGTGTGGACATGAAATGCTGCTGTTGTTGGAAGGATCGATTGAGTATTGGCATAATTACCTTCAATTTTTACTTTCTCTACCATGTACATATGGAATGTATTACATTCCACCTTAAAATAGATACCGATATTTAACCAAAAATACATGTTTTGAGGCTCACTGAACTAAAAAAGAAAAAGGTCCTTCCATGTGTTTGTGTGTGTGTCTGTCTGTGAACAGTATAACTCTAAAATGAAATGTCGGATAAATACCAAACTTCGTATCTAAGTTCAGTATCTTACAACAATGCAACACACAGATTAAAAAAATCCCCATTCCGAACTACGCTTCACATGGAAGATTCTTATAAAACTTTTATTTTCTTAAAAATGGGAAGAAATTTTGTAGAATTTTGTGTAACTGGTAAACGTTAAATGACAGAAGAAAACATACTACACAAAAAATGTGGATCTCCTTAAAACACACAGTTTATTTCAAATAGCCTTTTATGGCATCAGCCATTTCCAGATATCCATTATTAAAGTTTTGAATTTATCAATACTTGACCATTCTTTTAAGGCTCCGTCGATTTTAAGCTTTCTCTCGCGATGTCATGGAGAGAGTATGGAATTTTAAGGCCGGCGAATAACGTCCAGTTTTAAAACTTTTGACTTTTGCTATTCCCTTTGTATGTAAAATGAAATGTGTAATGCAGCTATTTTTGGAAAATTTTATCTGGAATAAAATGAAATAGATAGGAAAATAAACCTTCGTAAGAATAACTTGTATACCCACTAATAACCAACAGAGGGTAGAGAACGTCATATGAATGTAACACATCTTAATTGTTGTATGATGAGTGCACCTTCAACTTCGTCTGTTGTCTTCTGAAGTGCCTTCCTTCTCAGTGTATGTTTCATCTTTTACAAATATCAGAAGGAAATGCTCGCAGTACTTTAGGTGCAAGTGTGGGGCCGTAATTATTGATTTCTTTGGCTTGATTTCTGCAGCTCTTGACAGCTGTAGCTGGTGATTACATTCAACATAAATGTAATCTAAAGATTCAGGAGTAAACGATTGAATGGGTTGAATGTGTTATAGGTAGCCTAAGTCTGCCTGAAGGATGCTGTTTTTGTAACCATGCTTTACGTTAAGGATCCGCTTGGTTTCCTCATATGCATCATCCGTGATAGCTATCCAGCCAACGAGATGTTTAGGTTCCCACCCTCTCAGAAACACGTGCTAGTTGATTGGGGTCAGAGTAGAGTTCTGATCTATGGAAAATGTGAATTGTGATGCAGTAATTTGTATCACAAATTATTTAAATGTAAAGAGTGATTATAGTATGAATATGCATTTTTTGTGTAACATTGATTTGAGATGTTTATTGATTGTAATTATTGTTGGGAAGTAAGTTTATACTGCCTTACTGAAACTGACAATAATAGCGCGCAATAATGCAGCGAGGGGGTGAGCTGTTTATCATTATTGGAAACGAGGAAGTTACGTAATATTGGCGCGTTTTTTCTTGAGAATATTCTGGAACGTTTCCCTAGAGCATATGTATTCATAATTTTCATTGGATATAAAAATAGACGCTAATGTTGGCGCGTTTTATTAGCCAATAGCAGCTCAGTTATAATCTTTTGGCATATCTGGATGAATGAGTATAAAAAGAGTAGGTTAGAGGTAGACCCCGTCAGTTCATCGAAAATATTTGTAAAGGACACGTCGCCTTCAGTCGGTCAGTTCATCAAAATTCTTTGTACACTACACGTCGCATTCCCGTCAGTTCGTCGAAAATATTTTGTATGATACACGTCGCCTTCAGTCCAGCAGAAATATTACACGTCGGCTATAGATTCACAAGTTACGCGTAGCAGAATTATGAAAAATCTAAAGTGTTGTAAAGTTAATTATACAAAAGGTTGAAGTACGTGGATTAAAAGTGATCAGTAAGAAGTTATTATAACAGTTTCAGTTTGGCGAGTGTCTAGATCAATGTGTAAATGTGATAGTGAAAGTGTTCGACAAGAAAAGTATAAAAGAAATTCTTTCATCAGTGTTATCTTTGGATAAAAGATTCCTTTCCGTTTACACAACCTGTATAAAAAGAAGTACTCGACCCAAAAGCTAGCCGGAGGACAAAGAACCAAAATTAAATAAAATAACTAGCATTTGTTTTTTTAAACAAAAAAACTAATACTGCCGCAAATTGCTAACACCAGATGGAGCTAACAAACCTAACAAATGAATGACGTCACAAGATGGCCACCACACATGAAGTAAACACACATACACAAACATTATAAGTAATACCGTTACAAATTGGCTCCCAAACGTGGGGCTACAATAATGTTAAATAAATACAACATAATGTTACCTCAAATTGGCGCCCAACGTGGGGCAGAATAACCAGGAAGGGGCAGAATTAACCAGGAAGAAGTGAGATAACCAGGAAGGGGCGAATGGAGAAGTGAACTGAACTACAAGACGCAGATTCCAGAAACAACAAAAGGGACGACAGACTACGCGGATGATTGGACATCGTAATTCCGAGATTAAAAGACAACGGGGGAATTCAACTACAAAACACCAAAACGACGTAGATTCATCGTAATACAACGCAGAAGCAACATATAATCTAGGAGAGAGGGGCAGAAAGCTGGACATCAAAGCAACATCAGCAGATAGCATCAGAAAGGTTAGAAAGTGTGATTCTTATTCTAAAAAAAAGTGTAAAAAAATTAAATGTACATTAGGAGCGGTAGGATAAAGAAAACAATGGCTACTAATAATACAGAAGAAACAATGATGGAAAGGGATAATGTAACAGTTAGCTGTAATTCAGTACAGGTTACAGAAAATAGCTCAAACAATGTAATATTTGAGGGAGGAAATATTAGTGAAGAAAGTGAGAATAGAATAGCAGGAAATGTTAATTTTGATGCTAGTATGATGATGGAAATTATGGAAATGCTGAGAAATATTAGTGAGAAAATGGAAAAGAATCATATGGAATTGAGAGAAGCTATAAACAAAGATCATAGGGAATTAATTGAAGATATTGGTAGGAGTAATGAGATATTAGAGCAAAAAGTAGATCAAAGCAGGGAAGAAATTGAAAAGAAAGTTATGAAGCTAGATAGTAGTATGCCAAAAATGAGAGATGAAAATCAGGAAGTAATAGCAAGTGAGATAGGAGAAATTTCAAAGAAAATGCTAGACATGAGCAGGGAAATAGATAACAAAGAAAGTGAGGTTAATACTAAAAGTGAACATGTTGATGTAGAATGTACAGAGTTAGGTAGTAGAATGAGTAACATTTCAAATGAGATAAGAGAGATGAAAGAGGTTATGAATGTAGATGTGAATCAGGCGCAAGTTAATTTCAGAGGGGAGATATCTGAAATTCAGAAAGAATCAGTAATGCAAAGAAATAAATTGTATGAAGAAGTTAAAGTTTTGCCTATAAATAATCAAAAGCCAACTTCTGAAATTAACAAGTACCAAGATGTTCAAATTGAAAACTCCAATCCAGTACAATTTAGTATAGATTTGTTAGAGTACTTTCAAAGTAAAGAGATAGTAGGAGCATTGAAAATGATAATTGTTAAAAGATGTGTTGTTCACGAAACTTTAGATTGTTTTCAAATGTTATCATGGGACGAAATTTCATATGAATATAAGAGGTTATTCATGAACAAAATTTTGAAGGTTAGGATACAGCTACAAGTAATGTTTAGCCACACACAATTTGATCCAGGAGGGTAAATAGCAATGAGATGTAAAGTAAATGCTGGATAGTTAAAGATGACTTGCAGAGAAATGTATTGGAACGTAAGAGGGTTAAATAAATATGTACGTCATGTGAAAGGAGAAATAAAATTTTGGACATAATTAAATTTTTTTAAAAGGAAAATAACATTTTTAGTAACTGTAACAATATTTGAAATTAAGAATGTAAAAATTGAAACTTAATATGATATTAAAGTAAAAGTACGTAGATAAAATTCCAAGAGTAGTGTGAATATAAAGTACAAAACAACAAAAATGGGTAAAAACAATTAAAAAACAAATACTTATGTAGCAAACAGAAAATTTGAAACAGTGTCTGGATTTAAGAGATGTACATATATTTGTATAAAGGGTGAATATTTTGGTAAATATGTGTAATAATTACAAAATTCTTAAATGCACAAATTTTTGTTAACAACTTAAGAAAGTAAGCAATTTTGTAACAGTAACTAAATAATTCAGGGTATAGTATTTGCTATAAAAAATTGTAATGTCAGATTAAAGTCTAAACACATTAAACCAGAGCCAGTAAGTAGTGGCAAGATAGAGGAAAAACATGTCGTGTGTTAAATACGTGTGAAGTGTTAAGTGAAAGTGATAGCGTGTGTTCCAAGATTTAGGAGACTAAAAACCCAATTATAAAATTTCCAAACAAGTTGTAAATATTTATAATTATGTTTCTAGTGGGGCATATGATGCAGTAATTTGTATCACAAATTATTTAAATGTAAAGAGTGATTATAGTATGAATATGCATTTTTTGTGTAACATTGATTTGAGATGTTTATTGATTGTAATTATTGTTGGGAAGTAAGTTTATACTGCCTTACTGAAACTGACAATAATAGCGCGCAATAATGCAGCGAGGGGGTGAGCTGTTTATCATTATTGGAAAAGAGGAAGTTACGTAATATTGGCGCGTTTTTTCTTGAGAATATTCTGGAACGTTTCCCTAGAGCATATGTATTCATAATTTTCATTGGATATAAAAATAGACGCTAATGTTGGCGCGTTTTATTAGCCAATAGCAGCTCAGTTATAATCTTTTGGCATATCTGGATGAATGAGTATAAAAAGAGTAGGTTAGAGGTAGACCCCGTCAGTTCATCGAAAATATTTGTAAAGGACACGTCGCCTTCAGTCGGTCAGTTCATCAAAATTCTTTGTACACTACACGTGGCATTCTCGTCAGTTCGTCGAAAATATTTTGTATGATACACGTCGCCTTCAGTCCAGCAGAAATATTACACGTCGGCTATAGATTCACAAGTTACGCGTAGCAGAATTATGAAAAATCTAAAGTGTTGTAAAGTTAATTATACAAAAGGTTGAAGTACGTGGATTAAAAGTGATCAGTAAGAAGTTATTATAACAGTTTCAGTTTGGCGAGTGTCTAGATCAATGTGTAAATGTGATAGTGAAAGTGTTCGACAAGAAAAGTATAAAAGAAATTCTTTCATCAGTGTTATCTTTGGATAAAAGATTTCTTTCCGTTTACACAACCTGTATAAAAAGAAGTACTCCCAAAAGCTAGCCGGAGGACAAAGAACCAAAATTAAATAAAATAACTAGCATTTGTTTTTTTTAAACAAAAAAACTAATACTGCCACAAATTGCTAACACCAGATGGAGCTAACAAACCTAACAAATGAATGACGTCTCAAGATGGCCACCACACATGAAGTAAACACACATACACAAACATTATAAGTAATACCGTTACAAATTGGCTCCCAAACGTGGGGCTACAATAATGTTAAATAAATACAACATAATGTTACCTCAATTGTTCCCAAAATCTAGACTATTCCTCTGTTATCTCTAAATGGTTCTAACTTAATGACAGTAAACTTTACTGTTTGTGCAACAGTTGGTAACATTACAGGAGCTGGCCGTGTATACTGAGATTAGACATTACAATTTCTGAACTGCCATCAATGCGACAAGATGCGTGTTCTATAGCATGTTTAGCTGCGTTCACATATTCCTCACATTTTGAAATGTTTGTTTGGAATTCATGACCCAAAGCAAAGCTTGAATTGAGTAGTCTAAGGACAGAAGTTTATCTAAAGTGCCATGTAGTCGGCCACGATGACGAAAGTCTTCTAAAGTTGCATGCTCTGTAGAAATGCTTACGCGTTTGCTCTCTACTTCGCTTTCGTTTCAAGATATAAAGCTTGGGAGAATCTTCAATACTTGGTCCGTAAAAATGTCTTCCTACAGCTATCACCCACCAACAGCATGCGTTTACCAAATCCACAAACAAAATGCTGGCAAAGTATGAATAAGAAATATCGCCAACTATTGAGAAACGACTCGCGAGTGAAGCCGCAAATAATTCTGATTCATGGGAGGTTAGGTTAGGTTTAGTTTTTTTATATAAGTTAATGTTAATTAGCTAATTGTGGTTAAACCAAAGCAAGCGAGCGAAAAGAGGCTGGATTCCTTAACAATATTTATGATTCACTATTTATATAAGCTTAGGTTTCTGATTCACGGAAGGTTAGATTAGGTTTTTTTAAATATAATCTTAGGTTTCTGATTCATGGGCGGTTTAGCTTCTTTTTATATAATATTAAGTTAATTAGCAACTGTAGGTACACCGAAGCACAAGAGCGAAGCGAGCATGCGTTCCTTAACCAAGTTTATGAATCACTATTAATATAAGCTCAGATTTCTGATTCACGGGAGGTTATTTTAGATTTAGTGTGTTATATATACGCTTAGATTAATTACCAAGCGGTTATATAAAGAACGCGAGCGAAGCGAGTGTGCGTTCCTCAACAATGTTTATGATTCACTATTGTATAACCTTAGATTTCTGTTCCAATCAAATTAGGTTAGGTTTAGTTTTTCATATATAAGCTTAGGTTAATTAGGAACCAGTGGCTAATATGTTGCTTGTATACATACATACATACATACATACATACATACATACATATATACATCAGGTAGCCTAAACAAGCCATCCTTTGCAGTCTTACGTTTCACGCATACATAGGCGCAAAAGAAGTTGTCGCATCACTTATGTTCAAAGGGTCAGTGCAGGTACGAAGTGAAAGATCGCTGAGATAGTGCAGATGTCTGCATGGGTTTTACGTGGTAGTTTCGTACCCATAAGCGTCGCGTGGTCGCCTGATTGTAGTTTGAGCCAGGTCATTCAGACAAAAAGATAATGTTCATCAGTCATGAACACACGGATATGGTTACGATCTATGCGGAGACGTACAGAAATGCAGCTGAGGCTCGAAGGCTGTGTTCTGAACATTTTGAGACGCGGCATCTGTCTTCTGTGCACCATTTTGTTTGATTATATTTAGAAATGTTGGATCATTCCAGGTAGAAAGTGGGTCTTAGAGGCGCTTACATCAATTCTTTCACCAAGGTTGGCATGTTTTTGCACATGCTTATGAATAATGCACTAATAGAAAATAATTTAATTCTAACTCACCCTTAAATGTAGATACATATAATAAGAAAGAATTTTATTTAATGTTGTTAACTTCGCGGCACCAAATGGTACCACATACTTATACTGATTGAGGGTTAACTGTTAATATGTGTGCTCAGGTTTTCATTAAGCGGCAATCCTGAACATGTTTAATAGGGAATTGGTTATTAAGTAACCGATAACACACCTTACCACACACAAACACACACACACATACACACACACGCACGCACGCACACACACATTCACATTAAAACACCAGACCCTGGGCATACCGTGAAATGTTTTTGTTTAAAAACAACTTTCTGGAGCCCAGCCGAATATGGTACCCGGAACATCTCATATCGCAGGCAGTTTCTCTACCGAATGGGCGCTGGCACCCATAATAGAAGTGTTCGTTTTCAAGCATTGATCTGTCATTTAGCAGTGTCCTCTCTGTCGGTACGGAGTCCACTTTGCAGTTCTGCTTAGGCAAACCTTTTAGCATCCGCGCAATCCGGTATAAACTAGTTTCAGCTAAGGACGGTTTGTGTGGGCCACCTGGTATGTGTCAGAAATTCTGGCGTATATTATTATTGCACTTCTTTATTAATCTTTAACATATTACATCACTTGGGTTATAAGAATGAAACATGTGTTTAGACCAGTTGTACTTATTATTAAAACTTGGAGTGGAAAGCCTTTTCCTGCCTTTAGTAGCAGTTGGTGGCGTCTCTTTTCTCTACTAAAAGTACGTATTAATACGTAATCTGCAAGACAGCCTGCAAAGCGCCGCTTCTTTCGACCGAACATAGGAAGTGAGTATTTGCAGTCTTTCCATTTACTCTCTATAGTGTCAGTGTAGTTTGAGAGTGCCTGCCCTGCTAGTCTTGTGTATTCACTTCGTGGACTTCCCCACTTGCGCAATGCTTATGAGGCAGTATTTTTAACACTTAAATAATTTCAGTCTAATTATGTAATATTAAATTCAATAACAGCCCGCCTTAAAGCAATATGTGAATGTAATAATTTGTAAAATGTATGTAACAGTCATTGTATATGTTTATATTATCGTATACATGTTCACTAATGTTATGTGAATGTATTACGTAATTTAATAACGTAGGAGCTGTGAGAAATAGGTTAAAAGTTGCTAACAATGAGGTAACAATGAGGTAACCCTGAGGCAATAATGAATTTTAAAGTTTAACAATACTACTAGTCATTATTGGAGCAACAATAATGCAAATTTTGTGACAGTTTATAAAATAGCCAATCAACAACCAGAAAAAGTCTTAAGTTAAATACAAGTATTCTATTAGATTAGGAACAGCCAATCAGAGACTTGAAATACTGAAATTTACAAATTTAGGCGGTAGAAATCAAGTCAGTTGCTTGTAGACAGCGCTAATATCTGGACGCGTTGCTTGTAGACAGTGTTTCTAATCGGACACGAGATGTGTCCTCGAGAAGTTTAATATGTATTCAGCGTGAGAGGAAAATAGTTTATATGTTAAAAAGCGCAAATAATTGATAAAAGAATCTTACAGCTGTCTATATCAGTAAAGTGTTATTTAAATCGTATCAAGCATTAATAAAAGGAGTGAAGTAAAATTATAATCTGTGTAAGCCTACATTCTTAGCCACACTACTCCCTGCAAAGAAATCCATGTCTCTAACAATAATACTGACGCAGCCGAGGCAAACATAAGTATATAATATTTAAAGAAACAGTTAAATTACAAAGTTAATATTTTTAAATTTTGGGCGAAGGCTACCGGGTACCATACGTGAGGTTGCAACTACTTCAAGTACGGCTCCCCAACAGTTAAACTACAATACAACTACTTTCTCAGAATCCACGGAGTTGTTTACCCGTAGGTGCTGGAATCCTTCGTTTTGGAGTGTATCGTATGACTTCCAGCAGTCTGATATCATTGTTGTTCCGGATAAAATCCACTCCTAGATGATGCCGTATTGTTTCCTTATCCCTGCTTTCAAGTGGAACAAGGAAGAAGTTGGTCTTCACATCTCGCTGCATATATCCAAACACCCACTGACATTCGACGTGATGCACACGGTGGTACTCCCTATGGCCAAATTTGGAACTCATCAGTTTCAACCCTATTCTGATTTCTCCAATTCGCTACGGTTTTCTAGGGTCCGATTTATATAAATTTATTGGCAGTAATTCGACCAATTCACCACGGAGCCCCAAGTGAGTTCATCTCGCACTTTATTGCGTTACTTCTAGGATTATCTAGTATGCACTACATTATACTTGCTGTGGAGAGAGATGTGTCTCAACAGGATAGCTCCCTTGCATACGAAAAATATCTGTCTTCCTTTTATCCCTTTAACTGCAACAACGTTCTCGCAAATATCGTAAAGATACACCTTGTTGGCAATTCCTGCACTAGTAAATCCTGCGATTGCTGTAAGTTGTCCACACCTATATGCTCTCTCACTATCGTGTATATAGTACTCTCAAACTCTCAGCAAGTCATTTTGCTTTTTGTAATACACTATCAAAAATATACCGCTTTCTCATTCCGCTTATATCAGCGGGAAGCGAAAAAGGAGACAGAACATCGCTAATCCCGCGGACTTTGTATCTCATTTAGATTAGCAATTCCCGTCGCGTATGTGCAGTAGCGAGAAGATGATCATGTTTGTTATCCTTACACCATGAGTCTCCTATAAATGTAAATTACCTAAATAGGGCGAGCAGGTGGGCACCAGGTCTAGAATAGACAACATTGTCTCCAAGCACCATTCCTAAGGGTAATTGGTCCACTTTACTTTCAGTTTTAATCACACATTCAATTCCGTCCCAAGTAATGAAGCTTAACTACAGTTTGTCTGGTTGTGCTTCATACTAGAGTAAATGTAAATGCGTCTGAATTCGTGTGTTAACAATTAGACTTGTAGAATAAATATAACTCTAACCTATAAATGGCATTACAAATCAACACTTTTCCTTTATTGTAGTTTCCACAAGATAGTTATTTTCAAATACCCAAGTTGCACATAATGAACAGTTAGCAGAAATTAGTAGATAGGAGATAAGGTATCCTTATTGGTTTCAAATTATTTAAGTTATTATACAAATACTTAGTTCATGGGTCACTGATCATACTTTCATATTTAAGATACACGTTAAATTAAAAGTAATAAAAATAAACAAAGAAAAAGAAAATCAAGAAAAAGGAAAAAATAGAAATATAGTGCCTGTGACTAATCGAATAAGTATGATCTGGGTTTGTGCACTTTAGCCAGGAAGTTTCCCATATTTTGCAAGCTCTTCTAGTCAGCCAATAGATCTCAACATCCCCGTCATCTTTCAGCAGGACTTAACTTTTCTTTCAGTTTAATTGTTCGCTGGTTCTCCCTCTGTACAGATTCTGCCAAAATATGTACCCAGTCGTTATCCAAACCACAGAATGGACAGATTCTCCTGCCAGAATCGTCAGTAATTTCGTATGCCCTCTAGTCTCAACCATGCCATTCTTCATCTTTCCTTTCTTCCTAAGGTAAGTATATATGTCTCTTTGCCCCAATTCAGTTTTATTTTGTTTGCAAGACTTAGAGGACGTTTAACTTTACAGTCCGATTCTATTTCCTGTAGGCTGATGTCTATCAGTCTCCTTTTGACACCTTTCTATATGTTTCGGTCATTGGCCATACTGACCATATGCCTATTCTTTTCAAACCTCTTTCCAAATCAGCTGCCCAAAACTTAGGAGACAGGTTTTCTCGCTGGTATTTATAGCATTTTGACCGTAGTATCTTCTTGCTTCAGCCTCAGCCAGTACTTCACGGCTTTTATTTTACAGTGTATTGTGTCCTCATAACATCTCACCTTCTTCGTTACCCCAGAATTTGGTGTACCATGTGAAACTCAAAGAACTCTTTTCCAAAATGCTACCTGCTTTTGCGTTTTATTTATATGGTCTGCTCTTTCCTATCCACAAAATTTACTTCCATATAATAAAATCGGCCTTATCATAGAGTTATACATATTTTATGATTATCTACCGGTACGTAGTAGTTCATTTAATCGAACTACTACGTACCGGTAGTATGGTTATGTAAAGCAAGACAAGAAACATATCTTTTCATTTCTTAATATGTTCGAATACTGCACTAGCAGTCGAAGCAAATAAAACACTTTGTAATGAATCAGAAATTACTATAAAGCAGACTAATGATTAGAAATACAGGTGAAGTAGAAATACGAGAACCATTGTGTATTTAAAACGTGTTAACTCTTACATCTTTGTGCATGTTAACAGAAATTGTAAGCTCAATTGAAACTTATATAGTTGTCAATGTTAAAAAATCTTTTGTTGGGTCAAGCAAATATTATATCATTAAGGTTGAATTAGGCAGCAGCTTCATCACATGTGTGTAATGCGTGCTTGAAGGATAACAATGTTATTAGAACACGGCACAATAGGTATAACATTTAAACAATGATGAAACAAGGATAAACACTTGAAGAGCGTGAGAATTATCATCTCTGGTTCAGTACTCTACAATGTCACCTTGTCGTAAGCAATTGACTACAGAATGAAACATAATACTCCCTGAGGAGACCTCTGGATTTTGCTCTCAATGACGTTCAATCTGTCTCCCAGATTGCCTCCTGAGAGCTGCGCTGTGCTCTTGACTTTCTTTCTGTTACACTCATGAATCTTTCCAGCCATGGTACGCTTGCTGGCTGTTACATTACTCATGTAAATCTAGTGTTGCCAAGTTCCAAATAACTTTGATCATCCATGTAAAGACTTAATATAAGAGCATGGGACTGATAAAGTTTGCATTAAACCCGGCGGAGGGCGATGGCTTCTTTCGGAAGGGAAGTAAAGTCGGTGGTCCCGTGTCGTAGATTTACGGCATGTAAAAAGAATCTCAAGCCTGATAAAGAGGCCTCTGAGCAAAATTACTGGCCTTTCTCGCCCAATGTAGAATGGGACGCTAAGGACCACAGTAGTTAAAGAGCGTCCATAAATAAAAAACTCAATTTAATTTAATTGAGGGTTGCATTAATCCTGATATTCATTTTCAGTTTATTTTTGCCAATCTTGCTATCCTGCATAATGCGAGATGACGGAACCCGCCCTCGGAACGCCTATCAGGAAATTTCGCATAATCGAGACTGGCATTCCCGCCCTCTCGATTACTCAGCATTTCCTTTTCCAGATACTTTCACTCCTCAAAATATAATATTGCGAACCACACTTCAACGCGCAGTAGACATATTCTTTTGTACTATAAGATCGCCTTAAAGCATTCCCAGAGCTCTTCTAGAATGAAATCTTGAGAACGGCCCTTTCATAGTTGAATGCGTGATCGTAAAAACGGGAAGGTAACTAATCTACCACTGAAACTGCCATACATCCTGTCTGTGTTCGGCTAACCTTAAGGAAGTATATGTGTTGAGATACAAACCTTTTAATTTTATGGCAGCTTATTGGAAACATGTTTCGTTTTGCCATAACTAAATTAGACTTGCTTTGTATTTTAGACAGGAGAGCACGGCAGATGGCGTAACGTGTACGACGGCTATATTGCTATTTTATTCCTAGGTATGCTAGAATCTATTGGCGATTTCTTTCATTGGCATTACAGAGTGGGACCATCTAGTCCGGTCCACGGGTTTTTCGTGGTTCCCCGGGCCGCAAGGCGTTAGCTACGATGGTTCGTCTTCTGCGCAACTTTCCTTCTTCTCGTTTCTTGTTCCATCGCCTTTCTTGTCGTCTGTTTCAGCGTTGTAGTACAGGGCGACGGTGTCCGGCCTGTTACGGTTGGGCGGTGGCTGGCGCTCTTGGTTTCTTCCCTAGCGACGCTGCGGTCCCGCTCAGTTTGGTCTCTTCGCCGAGTGGGCTCCGCTCCGGAGACCCTGAAGGTTGGTGGCTTGTGGGAAGGGACCGGGCGGCTTCGAATGCGTTCTATCTGGAAACGTTAGGCATCCCGTTCATGCTTGCGCCTGTCGGAATCCGGACACTTCGGGTCTCTCCCCTCATCCCGCTCTCCCAGGAGTTTCACGTTCGAAGCATAAGTAGCGTACTGGCCTGTGTACTGTGTTCTACCCCGGTTATGGGGGGTCCCTCCGTGATACGTAACTTTTACCTTTACCTCTTTTATTGACATTTGTAAAGTTTGACTTTTCTTTGTATTGATAAAACGCTGGTTATCCCGTTTTTGCGAGCACCCATTCAATCACTGAGAAAAAGTGGCTTTGCCTCGGAGATTAATAAGGACATTTCGCTTTGACGGAACTCCTTTGAAAAGCAACTTACAACTTTGCTGCGTATTTAAGGGGACTCAAAGGCAAAGCTGGAAGTCACCGCCTTGTGGCTAAATACAATTTAAGTTGGAAGCAATCGCTCGCCCGATTTTCCATATTTGATTAACTTTCTTTTGCTATTCGACGAACTAAAACTTTTCATCCTTCAGGCTTCTTACTCTGCGACAAGATTGGGCTAATGCTTCTATGTCGCCCTTAAATTTCTTAGAAAGGAAATTCTAAAAGTGCTCGATGTAGCGAACTTGCATCAGATATCTATCCAGTGGAACTTCGGAGAGTAAAGTTGAATAACGCTAACCTCAAAAGCTATACCGGAGTGGTAATGGTAAAAGTCGATGGATATAAAGTTTAAACTCTACGCAGCAGTACAGAAGTTTTACACCACATTTCACTTCGCTTCCTTCTTCGACTGCACTTCCTTTCCCACACCTCTTTCAGTTCTTCAATATCTCCCACAAAAATGTCTTCGAGACTCCGAATCTAGCAACAACAGAAAATGCCATCCGAGTGTTTCAAATCGACTGAGAACAGTCTGCGAGACAAAAAATAAAAGGCAGATACTATGCAAAAAATGAAAAACATAAAATATAATAAAGAAATCTACTGTATGCTGTTTTACGTCTACTATTTCTGTTGGATTTAGAAAAACGAGGAAACTGCTGTGAGAATCTTCTTGGCATTAAATATGAAATCTAACATTGGGTTGCATTTGTTCTCTCAAAGCCCAGTTCCTTACAGAGATGTGACTAAAAAAGATTTTCAAGAAAATCTTCCCAACCCAAACTACTACTTACATGGAACACTTTTCGAAATTTTTTAATTTCTAAAATATGGCATTACCCATTTTGAATAAAACACCTAATTTTAACGACATTTACATCAAAAATAAAATTATATCTTGAATTTTCTGGGCATAGCCTGTAAAGTTCTCTTCGTTCAAAGGAACTTTGTATAATCTTGTATAACTGGTAAACGTTAAGCGGTAAACGAAAACTTACCACCCAAGAAATATGGATCTCTTTAAAACACAACCGTTTTATGCCATTAGCCATTTCCGAGACATCCGTTATTAATGCTTCGAATTGTTCAATACTTAGCCATCCTTTTAAAGTCAACATTCAGTGTATCTCGCGATTGCATGGAAACAGTATGGAACTTTACGTGAACATATAGTTCTTAAACACTTCTTAATGTTCTTAAACAGTTCTTAAACATTTGAATGTCGCTGTGCTCTTTGCATATATAACGAAATGTGTGACGTAGGTATTTATGAAAACGTTTGTTTGGATTAAAATGAAGTATATATAAAAATAGACTTTAGTAAGACTAGTTTGTATACTCACTAATAAAGGATAGAAGGTAGAGAAGCCCATGTGCGTGTATCCCATTAGATGTTTAGCTTAGGTGTCCTTAAAATTCGTATTTATTTTCAAATCTTAACACTGAATTTTTGGGTGCAATATGCAACTTCCTTACCCAAGGTAGGTAATTGGTAAAGATATAAAAATTGTCAAAATTTATTCAGGTGACACGTTTTATATATATACCATATATACCATTTTATTTCTCAAATAAAGCATTTGGCAAATATATTACTGTATTTGGTAATGAACTTTTAAATAACTATATGTTTAATGTATCCCAGCTACTTATTTGCACTGCTAAACATAGTGTAGGAAAAATTGTACATGCCGCAGTATACACTATGGAGTGACGAGGAGTTTTGAAGAATTGCAGTTCAAAACGAACTCTTCAAGTTTGAAGTGACTACTCATTTATAGCGTTATAAGGGACTGATAGTTAAGCACTTCGACTCTCATAATATTCGTTTAGCTTTTCATTGGAAGTGATTGTGTGATTCATATTTCTCAAAATTCAACTCCATTCAAATCAGCTGTAAGCTATCGCTTCTCTCCTACTCTTATCATTGGGAGTAGGTGAATAGAACAGAACTCTGTTGCAACTTACGTACTCTAAAGTTGCATATCCCTGGATTTCATTTACTATTACGTAAAGAATCCACTCGAAAATGACGCGTTTGACATCGCTGTTTTATGTGAAACATTACCTCATTTACAAGACGAGAAATGATAATTATGGAGAACTTGGCCCCGAAACTAAACGATGTGAATCATTTGTGTTATACATATTTGTTATGCCACTTTCTTTGGGTTATATGTTGGAGGTCAATTTTGGTGTGAGCTTTAATGGATACTGGGTTTATCAAAATATGTGGAAAACCTGCAGGGATTTAATGGAATATCTGAAAGCGAGCAAAAATATTCATATAAACATATTGTCACGAACGTGACTGAGGAGATACATATTGTGATTATTATTTTATTTTAATTGTCATTATTTTATTAGCCTGTCACAAGTTTCTAAATTCATATAGAATCATATTTTATATTTATTAATTTTGCCCAAGTCTTAGTAAGTTGTATATATGACAGGAAACAGTGGTTTGCCACTTCCCTTGACATTTCAAAGGGATTTTACTATGCCATCATTTCCTTAGGAGCACGTGTCTTTCTACACGGCTCTTAGCTGCACCCTATGGATCACATGATCTTTGGAAAGCCTTAAGCCTACGCATTTTCCAGGGCGTTGGCAGACCATATTTGGCAATAGCTGCCACAGTATTAGAAGAACTCCTCTAGGGTATTCAACTCTATATAACTAAGCACTCAAGCTCTGATCGCGGGGGACTTTGTGTTGTAACTTGGCCGGGACCGTTATGGTACCCGTCGACGTCCGCTGCACGGCCGCTCCGGGTGGTTTTATTTTGCACCACTAGCGGCTTGACAAAGTCCTGTTGAGTATTGATTTTCCTCATCCACGACGAGACATCTCTTATGGTAAGAGAACTGTTAATGATAATGTGTACTGTGCTTCCCCCTCTTTCTGTAAACCCAACTGTTGCATAATCCAAGACTAACTTCCAAGTATGGTCAGATCGCTCTAGCCAAGCGTTTTAATAATTGTCTCTACCTCTGCAATCCCTCATTTAGCTATTCCCCCAGTGTCACAATTTAGCACGTGACAATATGGCCAATTTTCCTTAATTTCTGAGAAACAGTAATCTTTTATGGTGTTGTGATGGTTTACCGAAATCAGCAATAATGCAACAACCATTATATGTAAACACATAAGGAGTAAAGTAGAAATACGATGTAAATAGAACAATATTAACATAAGCAAATGTAAAGAATATTGTGTTGCAAATCTTGAAATCAATGTTATACATTTTGATACCAGGCACGGCTAGCAACGAAGCAATTGGGATGACTTTGAAACCCCTGCAAGCAGGTAGCTGTAGACGCGACGAATGAGATAGTCAGAGCATTAGAAAGAAGTACAGATGGAATTCCCTCATAAAGTAGCGTGCCAAACGAGAAATGTTAGACAGAGAAGATCGAGTGTGAAAGAAAGAGAGCAAACGTGGAAAGTACAAAACTGTCATACTGATGCTAAACATAAGAAGAGTGTATTATTTATTTTTCATACTGTGTAACGAACGCTACGTTTTTATCCATTTAAAGCAGCTGTTATATTTCGAGGAAAAAACTGGCGTCTTATAAATATAAAGAAAATTTGCAAGAGAGCTACTTTTGATACAACTTCTTCTCGAGGCAACTTCTCGCTGTCCGGCAAACTAAAGGGTGGGGTAAATGCATGTGATTTGATTAGCTAGGAGGGTCATTTCAAAAGTTATACACACTCTGTAAGATAGAAGTAAATATTTTACAAAATACCATTACAGGCCTTCAATATAATTTCCATTCATGACAGCTTCCCAACATGTTGGCAAATTATGTATTCCGAATACGACACTTTCATTGTTGAGCTGTCATATTAATCGGTTCACCTCACTGGAAACTTCATCAGTCGTATCAAAACGTTTTCCACGGAGTGGTTCCTTCAATCTGGAAAACAAATCAAAATCTGGCGGGCTCATATCAGGACGGTATTGTGGGTGGGGAAATATTTCCCATCCATATTTGTCGAGAGTTTCTCTTACTGGTAAGGCAATATGCGGTCTTGTGTTATCGCGAAAAATAAGAACACCAGCTACAAGCATGTCAGGCCTTCTTTGACAAATTTTTGGGCACAAAACGTTTTGCAGGAACAGCTTGTAATACGCGCCTGTTACAGACGTGCTCTGGGGTACTCTTATTTGTAGCTATAACTCCATTCATGTCATACGCAAAGATATCACCATTTGATTGTTGATGGCGGAATTTTTCGGGCGTGGAGAGTCGGAACTTTTCCATTGTGACGACTGAGACTCAGTTCTGGCTCAAAATCTCGTATCCAGGTTTCATCAAATACAACAGTCCTTTTTAGAAACTGTTCTTCTGTTTGATAACGTTGAATCAATTCTTCTGCGATTCTTTTGAGACTTGCTTTCTGCTGTTTATTCAAATCATGAGGAAACCATCTGCCAGCAACCTTCCTCATCTTTAACCTTTCAGTAATGATTATGTAAACTGACAGACATTGTGGCCTCATATGCAATGTCCTCACATGTTTTTCGTTCGATCCTCTCAAAATGTCATTAACGATAATCTGTTGCGGTTGATTGCCTTCTACTTCTCGGGTTGTCATCAATACTTACCCGTCTTTCACGGAAAGGAGCAGACTACTGTGATACTATGCTACGATCCACTACACTATTCTCACACACCTCTCTCAAAGCGTTGTAAACTTCAATTGGGTTCTTCGCACTAAGGATTCGATTTTGATGTGGGAACGCTGGTAACTATGTGTAACCCGACCTGACTCGGTTTCAACTTAGATTTTAAAACTGAATTACTGACGATACAGCCACGCGAAACAGAAAACACATATACAACCATAAAGCCTAAAGTTTGACTCACAACTGACAAAAGTTTAAACATGATCATGCCATCGCAACGGTCGCGTGCGGCTAGGCAGGATTCGAACCCGGATCCACGAGAGGACTACGAGGACGACAAACGCACGTAAGCATCTTTCCCCTCCACAGTATGCACAATAACTGTAAGAATAAAGTAAGAATTAAGTTAATGTACAAATTAGGCGTAAAATAATTATTTTCTCCTACAGAAACTGCTCAAAATGGCCACCGTGAGTTTAATACAGGCTTCTAAGCACAGTATAATCTGAGTGCCTTACTCTTTCCCATATTCCAGGTGCCTGCCATATCTTGTGACATCCTTACTCTAGCCGCTGACGAAGAGTTTCCGCGTTAAGAATAGATCTGGAATTCACAATGGTCTTTAAATGACCCCATAAGTAGAAATCTAATAAATTCAGGTCGAGAGAACAAGCATTCCATGATGTCAGTCCCTCACGATTTATTCATTTGTTTGGAAGTCGCTGACTTAATATTGTTGCAGCAGTAAGAGTATAATAGGTGGAGCCACCATCATGCATGAACCACATGCGCTCAATTAACTTCAGTGGAACCTTTTGCAACTAAACATTTAAATAGTTTGTTAAAATGTCGCAGTATGGTGCTGCTGTTGATGTTCTAGATAAAATGAAGCGATCAATTAATGTGACGCGAATTATTTGAGTGTAAACAATAATGCTGAACTATTGTTGATGTCTTGCTTCCAAACTCCTTTGGGATGTTGATCAGCCCATACATGAGTATTGTGAAAGTTCTGCACTTCCTTTCTTGTGAACTTTGCTTCAATGGTGAAAATAACAGAGAACAAATGTTGATCCTGTAAACAAGTTCGTTGTAATCAGGTAGAAAGTGCTGCTCTGGATATAAAGTCAGCTTCACTAAGTCCTTGGACTCTGAAGGTGATATGAATAAAGTAGTTGTTCTCGTAGAACTTTCCACACTGTCATATGACTCATATTATTGATTTCTGGTATGTCTCTGGTGCTGCCCCTGCTATCTTCAATAAGATTGATGACTCGTTCCCTTATGTTAGGTGTTTTGGAGCCCCTTGGTTTTCCATTATCAGAAACACGTCTTTTAAAAGAACCTGTTTCCATAAGATGTTCACGTATTCTTTGAAACATCTTGTTGTTGGGTGAATGTCTATTAGGAAATCGTTCAGCATACAAACGCCTTTGGATTACAATCGTATCACCCATACTTATCTGCCATTTCCTAATTTGAATACTTAGTTTTGATTACTAATTGTAATGTACTTACACCCAAAATAAGACGTTTCCACAATTATCAAAAAAAGTTCTAGCTTATGACTTGTGAATGTGAAATTATGTTCATTTTGCTATAGCAACTGCCACCAGGTGCTTTTGAATGAAGAACAAATGAAGTCAACAGAAATTGATTGGAGAGGAAAATTAAACCTGTCTTGTTTATCTGCACACCGCAAACATGACTTACTAGAAACTATGGAAACTAAGATAAAATTGAACATATGTGCATATGAACCCTTTTGCTTATTTTCAGGTCCTTTATCAAATCCCCAAAGTTTTTCCACATAATTTGATGCTCCCGGTACATCAAGGGCGCATCTTGACGCAGTAATTTGTATCACAAATTATGTAAATGTCAGAGTGATTGTAGTGTGAATATGCTTTGTTGTGTGAATTGATTTGAGATGTTTGTTGATTGTAATCATTGTTGAGAAGTGGGTCTATACGGCCTTACTGAAACTGATAATAATAGCGTGTAACAATGTAGCAAGGGGGTGAGCTGTTTATCATTATTAGAGACGAGCAAATGACGTCAGACTGGTGTGTTTTTCTTAGAATTTGCTGGAACATTTTCCCCAGAGCATATGTTTTCGTAATTTTCATTGGATATAAATATAGACGCTAATGTTGGCGCGTTTTATTAACCAATAGCAGCTCGGTTATAATCTTTAGGCATATTGGGGCGAGGAAGTATAAATCCAGTGTCAGGGTTAAGTTTCATGTAGTTCAACGGAGGCATTCATGGAGTATGCATCGCACGAAGTTCATCAAGGTTACGCGTAGCAAATTTGTGAAAAATCTCTCGTGTCGTAAAGTTAATTACACAAAAAGTTAAAGTACGCGAATTAATAATGGGCAGTAAAGAAGTTATTATAACAGTTTCAGTTTGGCGAGTGTCAAGATTAATAGGTGAAAGTGAATAATGTGTTACGACAATAAAAGTGTAAAACAAATTCTTTTATCAGTGTTATCTTTGGATAAAAACTCCTTTCCGTTTACACACCTGTACAAGATAAGTGCTTGACCGAGAAAAATAATAGCTAGCCGGAGGACAGTGAACCCAAAATTAAATACAATAACAGGCGCTCAGTAAAAGATAACACGAAGTGACCGCGACAAATTGTCTTTTATACGTGCGGCAAATAAACAGTAGCATTTTCAATTACAAACATTAATACCACTACATATTGTTTCTACAATGTGGGGCGAACAACAATAATACCCCCGCATAATTGGCTCCCAAACGTGGGGCTAACCTAAAAATAATACTACCACTGCAATCTTTCAACTGTTTCTGAGAGATTTGTTGAAAAATCACTTGTATTATTCAATGATAATTTTGTATTAACAACTTTACACCCAAAGTTCATAATGTTCGCTAACAATATTTGTAATATTGCTTGTAGTTTACAACTTTGTCTCAATCTAAACTATGCATTACAATATGTAATATTGTGAATAATACTAGTTTGTAGTCAATTACACAGTAAGTAAAAGCAATTGTTACATCACAACATGGTAATGAAGTGGAGAGGAGGTTTATATTCTCCTGTGTCTTTTTGCACTATAAACATCAAGATGCCGTAATGTGTGTTGAGTCTACACTTTAATACATGGAAAATTGCTGATGCAATTAGGTTCCTTAGCCAATGTCGGCAGAACTCTCTGTTCATTCAGTTTTCAGAAAAAAACGTCTTGAGATCCAATTCCTTGTCAGTTTTAGGTAAAGTATGAAACACAGAAATTAACCAATGAACAAATATCAGTTGTTGGGAGAAGTGAAAGAAAAGAAATGATGGAAACTTTATTCCGAGTCATAGCTATCTTGTATACTAATACATAAAACGTTATTTTTCTGTTGATATTATTATAATTAATATTTTTATATCAACGTACACTTTTCTCAAATAATATAAATGTTAAGAAAACTACACTTTACGAACATGAAGATAATATCATAGTTATAGCTATAGCTACTAAAAGCCAGTATTTCTGTGGATGTATTTATAAAAAAATTGATGTGCTGCCTTCACATGACTTCCTTTACCTATTATAGCTTATTTCTATACAGCTTCCACATAGCTTGTAAAATCTTATTATTCTGTATAGTACATGTTAATTCAGTAAACGTTAACGTAAATAGCTTCATTTACACATTTAGTTGTAGGTACAACCAACAAACAGAGAAATTATTACTGTTGAGAGAAATTCCCCTAACTCTCACATATATCCGAAATAAAATGATTTTTTCTGAGGTCTCGGGTTCAAACCGGCGGAGGGCATGGATATTTTGGGGCGTAAAAATCCTTAGCATGGGTTCCTTCGGAAACGAAGTAAAGCGGTGGTTCGTTTCGTAGATTTACGGTAAGTAAAAGGACCTCAAACCTGATAAAGAGACCTTTGAGCAAAACTTCCGGTCTTTCACGCCCAATGTAGAATGGCAGGATAAGAATCATAGCAGTTAAAGAGTGTCCTTAAATACAACCCAATTTAATGTAATAAACTGGATTTAATAGAAAAAATGAGAAAAAGTCTGAATATTATATAAATTATTTAATTTAATAATAGAAACTATCCACGAACTCTACCCTTCACAACACTAGCTTCCTGTATATACAGACGGTTCACTCACAGACCCCAAGACAGGTGTTGGCGCACGTGGTACATGTCCCCTATTTTCCTTTTATCAACATGCAGGAAAAGGAACAGAAAATTTTGATGGTAAAATACAGGTAATAACATTTCCCTTCAAAATCTACCAGCAAAGAAAGATATACTACAGAAAATAGCGATATTCTCCGACTCCATAGCAGTTATACGAGCGTCTGTTGGCCAACATCCTCTGACACAAAAGAATGCCACAGTATTATTTCATAACTCCTCAATTCCAGTATACTTGTTACACACAGTGATACCCTCCCACTGTGGAATTCCTGACAATGAAGCAGCAGATTTTCTGTCGAAGATAGCATCTTTCATAAAGCAAATAATAACAATGGACTCCGAGCAACAGCAGAAAATAAAAAATCTGATGTGTTACACTCACATGACTTTCTCTACTTTTGTACAAACTATTTTTACAAACGTTTATTCTCCATATGCTTCATGTTAATCGAGATATCGAGATATTAATCTTATTGCTAATTTTCTTGTAGATGCAAGGGGAATTGGTAGGTTATAAGCGAGAGTCAAATATATTAAGAGCTGGATGCTAAGTGGAGTATTCCATTCTCTTTGCATTACCAGGACAAAAAAATGAATAACGAATTCCCATTTGAGAAAAAAGTATAAGTATTGGAAGATTTAATGGAATAACAAGCAATATCTCGAAAATGGATCACTCAACATAAAAGATGTTTATGACATTAATTGTGTATTCTCACGTGATCTACATTTTTATGTAATAAAATTTTGTCTATCTCTTATGGTTTACCAGTTATGCAATGAAGAATACTTTTGGAGACATTCCCAGAAAATTCGAGATATACATTTTATTCGTCATGAAAGTACCTTAAATATATGATATTTCAATCAAAATCGTTAGAGCCATTTTTGAGAAAATTAAAATTTTCGAAAAATGATTCATGTAAAGGGTAATCTGTGGTGCGGGTATTTTCTTAAAAACCTTCGTGTAGCATCTCTGGAAGATACTGAACCCAGATACCAAGTTTGGTGTTTATCCAACTGTTCGTTTCTGAGTTATGCTGTTCACAGACAGACACACACACGGAAATGTTTCCAAAAATACTTTTTTTGGATTCAGGAGGCCTCAAAACATATATTTCCGGTGAAATCTCGGTATCGAATTTTTGAGTGGAATGCAATACTTCCTCTACTTACTATACGTAATAGAGAAAGTAAAAATAGGAATGTCTGTTGCAAAATCCAAAAGATATATCACATCTGCCATGGAAAACAACAGTCGCACAATTCGGGCTAATATCAGGACATGACTGCCTTGTCAAACACCTGTATCGGAATAACATCTTCACATCTCCTGAATACATCTTTTGACGAACACCATCTGGACAATTGCATTGCATTACAAAGCGAAGATTGCAGAACAGCAAAGTACTGGAGAGCAAGACTGCTAATAACTTTAATGTAAAATGCAGCGCATTAGAAAACAACATGTGTAGGTACAAAGGGAATAGTCATAGTCAAACGTTTAAGCAGTGGTCACTGTGTGCTGGCCCAGAAATTCTGTGCTCTTCCATGACATCGCGAGAAACAACTAAAGGTTCGCAGTACTTCACAAAATTAAAAAGAAAACTTTATTGAAAATATCAAAACAATAATAACGATATCCTAAAAAGCTTAATGCCACAAAAAAGCTATTTGAAGTAAAATATGCATTTTAAACACATCCACATTTCTGTGCAGCAGGTTTTTATCTATTTTTCTTGGTTTACCAGTTGTACAAAAATATACAAAATATCTTCCTACTTGCACTGGCTGTATTGGTACTTAATTACTTCCCATACGACCTGCAAAATTTAAAGTCCGTGGATGGAACCTACGTAGGAAAGATGAGCATATCTAAAGGAAAGCTAGGAAATTCGAATACAACACATTTTTCAAGAATTAATAATTTACTTTCAATTATCAAAGTATATATTTTTCTTTTAAAGTGGTATAGTTCTTGTTTGCTTCCTAAATTGTCTCTGTATAAACAGTTAAATAAACCATGCGTTAATTCATTATTCTGATGATGTTCACTATAAAGTTTTAGAATGCTTGGGCTTCCACGTAACAAACGTGCCCAAAGATGTGTGTGTCCATTCACTATGGCTGATTTATATGCTCACTACATTTAACAGACAAGTATACAACATGGCTAATTTCAATCAATTTAACGTTAATTTAAACTTTTAAAATTGTAACAAATATAAGCTTTAAAATTGTAAAATGATACAAACCTCAAAAGTTTTCCAAAATAGTATCATTACATTAAATTTAAAGCTCACGTAGCCTTTAACGGTTCTCTTTCCTCCACTACTTTAAGGAATTGCCAAAGTTAAACAATACATCATGAGAAAGGAAATCACTCGTGTGTTTTGAAACTCCTGAACGGATCTCTCTAAAAGTGGATCACTCTGGCTAGAATTTCTGAACAATTATTACCAAAATGGAATTTAGATGAATATTCACCGAAAGAAATGTAGAAGCGAATTTAGAACCGGAAAGGAACTTTGAAGTACTGACTCACTTGTACCCTACACGTTAAGTCTCTCCAGTTGCGACCTCTCAGCTCGACGCACTTGTTCCTGGTGCCATTCGCCACGCCGGGAGTCGACCTGAACGCAACTTGCAATATTCGCCGCAAGGACAGCCAGGTACGTCACTCGGCTGCCGTATCCACCATAGAAGGATGGCAGTTCCTACCACGTGACCAGGCTACAGATAGAGATGCCACCTCTCTCGGCATTAGCGGTCTGGTAGATTAATGCATGGTAACCTTTCGGAGTTGGAGGAGCCGAAATGGTACATACTAAAGAGGACTCTACAGACTATTCTCAAAACATTTAAGATGTTCGTTTTATTTTTCATGAAAGTATTTGAATATATGGTATTCTAATAAAAGCGTTAGCTATTTTTGAGAAAATATATAATTTCGAAACATTTTCCATACAAGCAGTTTGGGATGGGGGAAGCTTCCAGATAATATGTATCCCCCATCTTTAGAAAATGCTGAACGTAAATGCAAAGTTTCGTTTTTATTCAACATTTCGTTATGCAATTAAGTGATAGACAGACACAGACACACACACACACACTCACACATATACACACATACAACCGGAACTTTTTCTAAAAATGTGTTTGGAATTCATAAGTATTTCCGTTGAAATCTTGATATGCAGTTTTTGGGTGCAAAGAAATACGTACCAGTGGAGAAAGTAAAAAGGAATCACTATAAATTTAAAAATAAAATGTATGCATTATTTTAAAAACGTTATGATATTCTTCAAATACCACCTCTTCATAAAATTGCTTCATTAACCTAAAACATACTGTGTTTATATACTGACAATATCTCACAAGTAAGGTTGTTGCTTCCAAGATAAGGATAAAAATTGTGCAATTTTAGCATTGGTGGTATACGTGTTTTAATCTCCCCTAATTTCATATTTTAGATAAAGGCCCTTATACTTCCTTCAGGCGTCAAGCCTCCATTGACTGCAAGAAAACAGGTGTGCCGTAACTCCCATTCCTAAATGAAATGACCAATTATCTCACAGGACTGAACAAAGAGGCTCCATTACTCTTCCTGAACTTAAACTGCACAGCTTCCTAGCCGTGTGACTGCATTAACAGTTCGACAGAAACTAGCAGCATTCACGAAATCTTGCAGTTATCTCTCTGAACTAAACGACCACTCATTTCCGGGAGACAGCTGTTACCAACAAGAAAACAGATTTTAGTTCCTATTCTGATATTTCCTCCAGTAAGCAAAATGACAATGAAGATGACATCTCACTTTACAGATGGCGTCAGAAGTGTACTGCGACAAACAAGAAAGTAAGCAGGAAGGAGATTGAGCTTGGGTACGTAAAAGATCGTACTCTGCCTGTGAAGAGCAGAATCAAATCATTATTTTTAATGCGAGTCAGCTGGAAAATTTAATGGCGTGCCGGCATGTTGCCATGGTAGCTCAGCGGTTAGAGCAACCGGATGGAGACCGGGAGATCCGTGATTCAAATCCCGGCTATGGCATTGAATTTTTCAGTCATCTGATTCTACCTTTCCAACCCTGTCCAACACACGGCTTGTGTGAAAGAACAATTAGTTCCATTGTTTTTAAAGTTTGTACAGTGAGATTAAGGAGACCGGGAAGTGTAAACTAGCAAATTTGGTGCTTTTCTGCTTTTAATGAAAAACAATTTTCCTAGTAATTTAAGCTCTTACCCTTTAAAACACTTAAATGTGCTGTACGTTGGTTGAACTTCAGTTCCTCGCACCTTTTGCTGAAACATGAGGCAGTACTTTTAACATTCAAATGATTTCAGTCTAATTATATAATATAAAATATAATAACCACCTTAATATAATGACCCATCTTAAAGCAATATGTGTATACTACAATATGTAAAAAGTGTATATTACAGTCATTGTATATGTTTATATTATTGTGTAATGTATAATAGTGTTATGTGAATGTATTAGGTAATTTAATAATGTAGGAGCTGTGAGAATAGAAGCTGAAAGTTGCTAACAATGAGGTAACAATGAGGTAACCTTGAGGCAATAATAAATTGGAAAGTTTAATAATGCTACTAGTAATTCTTGGAGCAATAATAATGTAATATTTAAAACAGTTTATAAATAGCCAATCAACAACCAGAAAAGCTGAAAGTTATATACGAGTATACTATTGGAGTAAAATTAGCCAATCAGAGACGTGAAATAGAAAAATTTATAAATTTAAGCGGTAAACGCCAGTCGCTAGAAGGCAAAGTACCTGAGCAGTTTGTTCGCGCGGTACGTATTCAGTGTGAGACATATCAAATTCATTACGGCGAGAATATTATAACGTTTACGTGTTAAAAGTGCAAGTATTTAATAATTAATCTCACAGCTCTCTATATCAGTGATGTATTATTTAAATCACGTGAAAGATTAATAAAAGCAGTGAAGTAAAAATTACAGTTTATGTAAACATACATTCTTTAGCCGCATCACCCCTGTTATGAGATATATGTTTCTACAAAGTAATACTCACCTAGCCGAGGCAAACCTAAATATAAATAATATTTAAAGAAACATAAAAACACAAAGTTTATTCCTAAACGTTGGGGTGAAGGCCACCGGAAAGTAAACTTGGGGCGAAGGCCATCGGAAAGTAAACGTTGGGGCGAAGGCCACTGGAAACTTTATAGCGTAAGCGGTTGCAACTACTTCAAGTTCGGCTCCCCAACAGTGAAACTACAATACAATACAACACCTACTTCAAATTGGCACTTAAACGTGGGGTTAATAACGTAAAGATATATTACTCCTTCAAACATTTCATATCTCAACACGTTTTCTCTGTTGAAAGTGCATCATAGTCTAATCTAAGGAGTAACAGGTCATAAGGCATAGAATTTCAAATCAGGAGGCAGCACAGGGTGCAGCTAATGATGACTACTTCCCTGGATTGCTCTCCTATTAGTCATATCTCTGAACTTTAATATTAACCGCAATTATGTCAAAACTAAAATTTTCCAAACATATGTTCCTTTTCTCAACAACTATAAACGCTCCGGATCTGAAATTTGGCAAACTTGTATGAAGTAATCTATTACATGTATTGACTTAAGTTATGTCCTAAGTAAAACAATTTTTATAAAACAAAACTGCAAATTTTTATTCAGTTTCTTTACAGGAAACAAAATTACAACCCAAATTAAATTGAAGTGAGTTTTATTTATGGATGGTCCTTAACTGTTATGGTTTTTAGCTCCCATCCTAGATTTGGCATGAAAGACCAGAATTTTGCTCAAGGCCTCTTCATCAGGCTTGAGGTTCTCTTACGTGCCATAGATCTACAACACGGAACCACCGGCTTTACTTCCCTTCCGAAGGATGCCATGCTAAGAACTTTTATGCCACCCAAAAAATCCATTGTCCTACGCCGGCTTTGAACCTGCGACCTCGGGAACTAGAGGCTAGCATAGTACCCCTAGATCACGGAGGATGACAGAAAATTACAACCCGAAATAGTATTTTCAGTTTAATTTCCTTAGTTTAGTGGTATGAAGTAGAATGTCTGCATAAGTAGTAGAAATTTTAGCTCTCGCTTCAACTAGCTTCTGAGAAGAAGGTATCTAAAACTATTAAATGTTTGCCCTTTATCAAGCAAAATTTCTGTAGAAGTTAATAATTTTATCAGGCAAACCACAAACTATATTTGTAAACATTTATGGAGATATATAGGCATATTCAATGACAGTGGCTTAATTGCTTTACATCGAAAGTTGCTTAAACGGTTGCTCTAACCAACTGAGTTACTGTAAGGAGTTCAGGCTAAACATCAGAAATAGAGGACAGAGAATAGAAAGAGACAGGAATAATGGCCCATTTCCCGGAACTCGAGGGAAATCGTTATGGCAAAATTAGTTTATTATTTTACCTTCACCCACGGAATTGCAGAGGTGTTGTCCAACTAGATAAGATAGGAATTCATTCCTCAGCTCTTTGACTGGCAGCCGGCAAGAACGTCTAGAAACAACGGAGATCCAGGAAGTACATGAGCTTACGTGTACCATATCAAATTCATTTTGAGATGTCAGAACTCAATAGCGGCTTAAAATGTCGTAAGTACATTAAGTCCGGCCATAGCTATGGCATTGAACCTTTTTGTATGAAACAAATGAAATTGTTCGTATAACTAAAGTACATGACCACCTCTCTGAAAAAATTTAAAAAATAATTTGTGATTTAAAAGTTTTGTCGAGTACGTTACACCTGTACAGTAATGGCTGAAAATGTTATTTATTTTTTCGAAAATGTTCCTTTCAAAATATTAAATTTAGCGTGTCAGGCAATTTTTAAAAAATGAGTTTATTTTAGTTTTATTTGTATAATTTCTTACTAATGAAAGTTAACATATAAGGTATTTCGTAAGCTATAAGCTTTTGTAAGGATAGTTAACAGAAGAGTATGTAGGGTACATTATGTGAAAGCATCTCATAATATTTTTATATTTGCAAAGAATGGACTTAACCTAAAGTTAAAGGTGAATGTGAAGAAATTGCGCTTAATTTACGTTGCCACGTGACAGAAAATTCGTGGAGTAAGGGGAACCGCCCCGGCATTCACCTACTGATCCGGGAAAACCACAAAAACATACACAGTCAAAGTGGCCGGTCGGGCGGGAGTCAAACCTAGAACTTCCAAATGTCGGTCTCACGCGTTACCGCGGAGCCATCTCCCTCGATTATATCAACCGTTATTCTTCTGGTGTCTGATCGCATGCATTAAAAATTTATCCCGTTTCGGTTTCACAAATTCTTGCAGCGCCTCTTGAGTCCCTCTCCTTATCTCTTTTGTTTATACTGTGCACTAATATCCTCACATATTATCCATTATTATCCATTATTGGGAAATGTTCCATTCAGCATCGCGATATTTGACTGCCTAGTTTTTTATTGATTAAACTTTTAAATCCGTTCAAACACATTTTTCTACCGACTTCTTATATAATTAGTTCATATATTCAGGTTTCGCTTCCATTCAACTATGACATGGTTATTATCTTGTACAATTGAATTTCGTTTCTTCCCTGCTTCATTTCAAAAAAAAATATTCCATACTGTTTAGAATTTACTTACTTCATCTGCATTACATTTAAAATTAGAATATTAAAATATATGCTTAATTTAAGAGCTAGGACATTTTGGAACCTGATATATTAGTTATATGTTTAATAATGTGGGGTGTATAAATGTAGTAGAATTTAAATTCCTTGGAAAATATTCATGTCGTAAATATCTAGATGTAATCTGCTCTCAGAGTGCTACAACTGCAAAGTCTTTCTGTAAGAACGAGGTCCAACCGCGGCAAGAAAAGTAGGAGAGAAGAATCGTTATGTCCTGGGGCTTGATACTCTTCTCACTTCCTGCCGATATGGTTATGGCAAGTTGTGTGTCAGGTCTTCGTGGTCCACCTTCTCTCAAAGTGCTTTCTCTAGGCATATCTGTATCTCAAGATGCTTTCACATCGTCTTAAAACCTTTGAAGAATTTTAAATGGCGCATTTATTGCCCCACACTTTTGGCGAAATTCAGGGGTCTACAAGTGGAGGATGGGAGGGAGCAACGGGTCATCTGGTTTCAAGGTTTGCCCAGATTCGCCTGAGATCTCTTCTTGAATCTTCCAGGAGTAGGTGCTTCCTAGATTTGGGACTGGCTGCTCAATCTAAATGACTGCTCTGTGGGATGAAGGATGGAATTATCGGAGGAGGAGACCTCGCCACTCCCTGGAAGGCAGGAATGAAGTGAAGGAGCCTCAGGAGGTCGCAGGTTCATAGGCAGACAGGATCCCAGAAATGCACGGAAGTCCCTATCTTTTGCAGTTCGAAACACCCACACTCGGGCGATAGACGCGGAGTCCCGTGAGAAGGCAACGAAGTGGCTCTTGCAGGCTTGTCGCAGGCGGGGAGAAATCTCTCTAAAGCGCAGCAACCATCCATCCGTCCATCGCTAGACGCAGTACGGAAGCCGGAAACATTGCCTGAAAGATAAAAGGGAAAGGATAAACCGTGGTAGAATATACTATCCCAGCACTGGCCAAAGGGAAACAACGAAAAAGTGTGGGCGGGAATCCGGGCCTCCCGAATGCGGGTCACAGACGTTACCGCCTGAGCCATCCCGCTTGGTGAATGCACTGTATGTTCGTTATACTATGACGACTTTATCATACTCCCCACTGCGTGGATGTAATAAATGTCTGACTATCTTAATTCGTGAGATGTTTACTTGTCGTGGTAACGTACCCGTCGCGTCAAAGGTTTACTGAATCTGAATTGTTATTTAGCAGCGATGACAGCAGGCTACATCCCAGAATGAATTTCAATAGTGTAGTTTGATCGCAAGTAGCGCGACATCTTTATCTAACTTCGGAGGCGCATGCGGAAATTTTATGAGTCCTAGGTTCTGCCACGCCGCGCTGCGTCTCGACTCACGAAGTTGTGTTTGCGGATAGATGTGTCCAAGAAAAGCTTATTTCTGCCGTGGCACAAATTTCTCCTTCTTTCCCCTCTTGACTAACTTATTCTATTTATGCAAACTTTTCCTGCCAAATTTATTGTCTTCATTAAACTTATTCTGATTGGCTAACTTATATTTTATTATACCCCCACGGCGTATAACATGCTGGTGTTTGAGAACTAAGAAACAACACGTAGGCTTCGAAAACGATTTAATCTGTAGGCTTATTGTTTGTGTTACGTAGGGAATCCTACTCAAATTTTCTGGCGACGGAGGTTGTCCTTTTTACCTGTCGGCCGATATCTTATTGTATTTCTGGGATCTGACCTACGTTCCCACACAACTATGTTATTTTATATTCAATTCGGAACATATACTTTATTTTAACGTATGGGGAAACTTATTTACCTTCACTATTTGAATTTTATTTACTTGTAATTATATTCGTGTATGCAATAAAATGAAATTGCAGGTTAACAGACAGAACAGACGGTCTCAACCTGAGACGGAATTTGCAGAGAAGTTAACGACGGTAAAAATAAAGCTCTCATACAAACTAATTTCCTATATTTACTTTCATTCATTATCAATATGTTCATAGTAGGCCTTGGCTTGTTCCGCTATCACAATTCCTTTTCTCATTATCTTCTTGGGCGTCCATATCTGTGATCCTGTGGCTGGTGCAGTAGCGCTTCTTTTGTTAATCTAGAAGAGTCGGTTTTCAAAATATGTTTATGCCATCTTTGCAGTTTTACATTTTTTCATTTAAACTAAATATCTCGAGATCTTGTCTAATTTGTTGCATTAGATGTGATTTATTAGAGTACAACTAACGACATATCCGATGAATTTCCTTTCTGTCGTTTCTATTAATGTTCTATCTGATCTATTCGTGATCCAATTTTATGCTCCATATATTATCATGTGTGGCAGTAATTTGTATCACAATAATGTAAATGCCAGAGTGATTGTAGTGTAAATAAGCATTATTGTATGACATTGATTTGAGATGTTTATTAATTATAAGCATTGTTAGGAAATAAGTTTACACGGCCTCACTGAAACTGACAATAGGAGCGGATAACAATGTGCGAGGGGATGAGTTGAATATTAATTAGAAGAGACAAACAAATGACGTCAGATTGGCGCGCTTTTCTTAGAAATAGCGGGAATATTTTCCCTAGAGCATATGTTTTCGTAATTTTTGATTGGATATAAAAATAGACGCTAATGTTGGCGCGTTTTATTAACCAATAGCAGCTCGGTTATAATCTTTAGGCATATCGGGTGTGGGAGTATAAAAAGCTAAAGTCAGAGGCAGATTTCGTCAGTCCAACAGAAGCATTCACGCGTTATACGTCGCACAGTTAGTTCATCAGAATCGTTCGCGGGTTACACGTCGCGTAGTTCAACGGAAGCATACATAAAGTACACGTCGCAGTTCTACAGAATCTCTCGCGTCTTAAACTTTGTTATAAATGTGAAACGCGAATTAATAATGTGCAGTAAATAAGTGATTATAGTGATATCAGAAAATATAACAGTTTCAGATTGGCGTGTATCACAAATAAATATGTGAACTTAATTGTGACGGTAATAAAAGTGTAAAAACAAATTCTTTTATCAGTGTTATCTTTGAGTAACAAAATCCTTTCCGTTTGCACACCCTGTTTAAGAGATTTGCTCGACTGAATAATAATAATAATAATAATAGCTAGCCGGAGCACAATGAACCCAAAATGCAAAATAATAAATCAATAACAGGCGCCCAGCAATAAGATAACACGAAGTTACTGCGACAAATTGGCTTCCATACATGGGGCATATAAACATGAAGCATCTTCCAACTACCAACCAAATACCAATATACCATTTCACATGAGAGTTGCAATGACTTTGTAAAAACAGCGTTGTTTCTTTTGTGGTTTTATTCCGCACGTACTTTGGAATTTATAGTTATTTTCCTTTAAATCGTTTCTGATTTATACGTTATTTGACGTCCTAAATAATTAAAGCTATGAACTTGTTCAATAATTTTGTTGCTTAATATGACTTTTGATCTTACTGAGTATTTTATAAGAAAGGCTATTATTTCTGCTTTTTATTCGTTGAAATGTTTAAATTGTATTTTATATTCAGTTGTAGCATGACATTTTGTAATTAAGTTTCAAATTTCACGCAAATAATTTGATCGTCCGCAAATATAATTGTATCTAGTGTGGTTATTTCTAGTTTAAAATGCTTACAGCTATGCTTGATTTATTTTCCTTTTTATAACTGTTAAGAAAATTTATTTAGCTTAGAAACTGGTAGATTTTCTGTAGCTGTTATATATCACCACTCATTTAAAATTTTCTCCCCTTACCCTAATCGTCCCAGCAGGTTGCAGTTATTTCAATCATCACTTCAGACATAGGAGCAGATGCAGGATATATTAATAATCGTTATAATCCGGAATACCTGCAGCATCTACATTATCAGTCACAATATTGGTGGCTGTAGTTTTGTATACTACATCCCTTTTGATCATCCTAATAATCAGAATCCCATTCTATAGGCCTTAATAACGCAATTACGGAAGCTTTAGTTATATTAGGGATATAACGTACTACGTTGTACGCTTTGTCCATGGATCAAAGACCAAAACAGTGAAGTCTTTACTGGATAATTATGAGATGGGTAATTCCAACCGCTCTGCAGCTCTGACATGGTAGTCGGAGCGCTTATTGCAGATAAACTCTTTTGAAGTGGAACCTGATATCCACAATAATGCATCAATAACCACTTGAGAACTCTGAATTGCCTATTGGAACTACTTTAACGTCTAGTTAGCGAGTTTACCATTAGGATGTTACCATCTGAAATATCAGAAATATTTCGAATTATGATTTATGAAATATCTATAAGCAGTACCCTGATTTTGATGATCTATTTTTAAATTGCCTATAAAATTACTTAAGTTTATAAAAATAATATAATAATTACAAAAATAACTTAAATAGAGATTTATTTAATTTATTAAAATTAGTGTGTACTGGCATGCTTAAAATATGGCCCATGTTGGAACGCAGATGTTTATGTTGGTACTGACAAAATATAGACCCAACCCCTGCCAGCGTAACCACCTCTGTTTTTTGAACTAACTTATAGCCAATGGACTGATCATACTCCCAAAGTATTGGCGAACTGCCGGAGATTAATATTACAACTCGAACATTATATTTTTATGCTAAACTATCGTTTTGTTAATGCCGTTTAGTAGCAGCAATGACTTAACCTTCGTCTCTATGTCGCTGATGAAAGTTCTCATATATGTAAATGACTGTTGTTCAGTTTACCCAGAATGCTAATAATTCTTAACCGCTTCCTCAAGAAGGCCGAATTATTTGTAAGTGGTTTAGCCTCGCCTTGTGTGCCAATCGTAACGCAAACCTTTCTTAGAGGGGTATTCGAACCACCTAGCCATTTCATAGGGATTATAAACATCGCTCATTGGTTATTTGTTTGTCTCTGAATTATTTTTCAGGCCAGTCACATAGAGAACTGATACCGGCTAGCAGGAGTCAAAAACTTTATTACCTGAAGTGGAAAACTTTTGGAGAGAAAAACACTATAGCGATCTAGGGGAATGGGCCACATTTTATGTACGGCAGTGTACATAAAATTGTACATTGATTCATACACGGATATAACTGTTATACAAGAATAAAGCAAGAATAAGAATAATGATGCGGTAATTTAAAATATATATACTTGGTCTTCTTTGAAGAATCTGAAAAGAAAACAAAGAAAATGCTTTTGAAGCATGTTTACAAAACTGTAGCATTAAGTCTTTCAGTTCTCAGCTTTGGCGCCGAATGGTTGGACAGCTCGCCTCTCACCTAGGTGGCCCGGGTTCAATTCTGGAGAATTACATGTGGGATTTGTAATGGAAAAGGCGGTGCATGGGTGGGTTTTCTCCGGGTTCTCCGGATTCCCCCGCCATATTTCGTTCCACCAATTGCTGTCACATCATCTTTCCTTTCATTCATTTTGCCGACATTTCATATCATCTCCTTCCTCGCTAACGTACTAGGGTTCGGCTGACCACCCATCTAGACCGTCGACTTCGATCCATAGTCTGTCTGCTCCCCAACAGGCTTCTGACCCCAGGCTCCCACTTGTAAGTCCTGGAGAGTATAAACCCTAGCAACGGGGACGGTAAACAGAGAAAGAAGAAGCGTTCTCAAGTTTATTCATTTATTTATTGCGAATGAAGACTTCATAGCCTATATAGGATATAAGCACAACAGCACTTATTGATGCGAAGAAAGGAAAACTGATCTGTCTCATCACTGGTTTAGGACATGAATCCATAAGTGTAATTATACTGGACCCTGACAATAACCATCCCTCCACCCACAAGCAACCCTCTCCAGACTAACCATTAAATAAGAACGATTTTCGTTACAAGATTGCGAGTAAAGGATATACAAATTTATTTCTCAGATAAATATATACATTTCTGATATTTCATAAGTTATCCTTATAGAAAATATCGGTAACATAAAAATGTTGACACGCTGAATGTGAATGCAAGAAAATCGCTATATAAAGACGCAAAGGGAAGAAAATGACAAAAGAATGCCTTAAAACAGAAAATGGGATAAAAATACTAAAATGACCTAATAAGTGTGCATATTCGTAATCTGGGATCCATAATAAGGATTTATGTATATTTTAGCATATACCTATGGTGTAATAATTAAAATATGGCAATGTCATTAGAATCCCCGCCCTACTCATAGCATATACCTATTTGCTGATTAATTCATCTTGGAAAATGCTAAGTATCCATACAGCATTTCAGTGAAACAGCATTATATATTAGACTAAGACCGCACAAGCTCATCAAATATATACATATTCTAAAGGCACTCATCACTAGCTCGAAATACTTTAAACCAAATGCTTTATATCTATCTATACACGGTGCTTACTTTGAAGGATTAGGAAAATGAAATTACTTTTGATATAAAGTCAGATTTCATTAATAATACGCAATCTTCCATTGATGAAACATTGAACAAAAGTCTCATCCAAGACATAAGAACCATTTGGTAATATATATTGATGGTACATGCACAAATGGAAAAACTGCTCCAGATATTTATTGCGAATCAACGGGCAAATGCTATAGCATAAGTCTGGGAGGATTCACTTATGTCTTTCAGGCAGAGGTACTTGCTATACTTGAAAGTGCTCGGTTATGTTGTGAAAAGAGAATTGTAGGGAAATATATCCTTACAAATTCAGACAGACATGCTACACTAAAAGCGCTCAGGTTCCATTATTTTAAATCAAAATTACTATGGGAATGTTATAAGTATTTATGAATAATACATTAGAATTGCGTTGGGTACGTGGACACACAGGCATCACGGGAAATGAAAAAGGCTGACCCTTTAGCAAAGAAGGGAGCATCTCTCCCTTTTATAGGAACAGAACCTGCCTGCATGCTAAATTTGAAAAACGCAATTAGACTTTGGGTTTGGAAAGCAATTCGAAAGAAATAGAAAACCACACACAAACAGAAATTCTATAAACGATTAATGAATAAGTTTAAAGAAAAATTAAGTAATTTACCTACTAAGCTTAATAAGAATAGAACAGGTATATGTTTCATAACTGGACATGGGATGTTGAGAAAACACCTAAAGACAATGGAATTATACCGTATGCAACCATTTGCCGTCTAGCTCTACAAGACGAAAGGTGAAACACATTCTATTAGAATGCTAAGCCACAGAACGGACAAGATACCAAGTTTTTGGACCTACCGCAAAATTAGCATCAGATCTAATTTAGTGAGACAAATACTACAAATAATTAAAAATGTAGATATTGATACCTAAATTAGAAACCAGGAGGTGCACAAAATGTCTTAGTCTGAGGTGCTTAAGGGAAATCTGCTTCCTAAATACTCCCACTACCACGTGTATACGAACACGAGGAAACATTTTAGTGACCTTATCTGCGATTAAGGTTTTAAACCAGTCAGCCAATTCGGTTACATATGATGTAACATACCTTCCTCTCCCCTCAGTTACCCTATATTTCACTTATTTCCTAACTGGCAGCCGGGACCAACTAGAGAGTTGTTCGCCGACGTTACAGACTATCCAGTTGGCTGACACTGCTTTAAACAAAACAGTAGATTATGATACAAGCATTGAAAGAAGGCTTTAATTTTGCCCATGGCCTTCGTTTCGCAATCAACTAGTTTTAATACGTGCGGCATATACTATTTTTTAGAAAGCGCTCAGATTTGTAAAGTATAAATAAATTAATATTATATTGATTCTGAAACTAAGAGGTCACGTTTAGAACGAAATCAACTCACGGGTATAGCGAAATTCTTGAAACAAGAGAACGATATAAACGAGATCAACAGTCGCGCGCAGTCAGATGTAAGATGTTTCGATGTTTTGTTGGTTCGCTGAGAGCCATTTTCAGTGAAATTATTTTCAACATGTTTTTCCTTACACCAGGTAGTGAAGCAATTAAATTCTATATCATATTGCTTTCTGGATTTTTGGGTAAGTAATTCGTGCTATACTTTCTGCTGCTTCTGTAATTTCACCTGGCTCTTCCACTTCAGTTTCTTCTGAATTCATAATTGCCGCCATTTAATCTTTATGTACTAGATATAAGAATAACGTTTTAGATCAAAGAAAGCACAAGGCTGCCAATATATGATATAGGTTATCCATAACGAATTGCGATAAATTAAAGTATGACGATTTGTATTTAACGGATAAAGCGGCCACAATGAGAAACCAATCATGTAAAAAGATATAATGAACAGTAAAACCTAACCAAAAAAGTCGAGTTATTACACATGTGCAAATTAGTGGAATTAGGAAGAACAAGAAGAAAGGGAGTGATACTGGAAAGGATATTAAAATTTTGGTTTAGGTGCTTGAGAAAAGATAAAGAGGAAATTTTAAAGATATGCATGGAACAACAAAAGAGTATGAAAAATAAAAATAGCTGGTGGACAGGGGTAGAAAAAATTATGGAGAAGATAGGAATGGGAGATATTTGGAGAATAGGAGAAAGAAATAGCGATGGTTTTTGGATAGCAGTAAGAATAGAGTGGAGGATATAGAAAGACAAGAGATTTGGGGAAGCTTAGAAAATAAAAACTCACTAGGGTTCTATAGATTAGTAAAAAGGAAATGGGTAAGAGAAGGGTATGTAGATTATTGTAATAGAGCAGGAAAAGAAGCGTTTACATGGATGAGAACAGGAGCAATGTATTTGAGAGGGTTAAGAGGAAAAAAAATGGATTTTGTGAATTATGCGACGATAGCGAAAGCACAGAGCATTATATGTCAGAATGCAAAGAATTAGCAGAATGGAGACAAGAAGTATGGGAAGAAAATTGAGAAAAAATGGATAGGAAAATAGTAGCAATTAAAATGCTAACGAGAAAAGAAGAAAAGCAAATTAAGAATATGGGGGAGTTCTTAAAGAAAGTAAAAGAGAAATGGAGTAGAAAAGTAAGAGAGATAAGAAAGGTAGAAAGGCAAATGGAGGAAGGAGAAGATGGGCAAATATGGACAAAAGGTAGTAAGGAATGTTTAGAGGAGCCAGAAGGCCAGGGTGCCAGGCAAAAAGAGCAGCATAGCTGGTAAGGAAATTTGGACATATGTTAAGATTAGTTTATAAGTGGAACATTGTAAAAAGAAGTATGTAGGAAAAAGTACAATAAAAAAAAGTACACATGTGCAAATAAAAAGGGTAACTGCCATGTGATTGGACTTGAAATCAAAGTTGGCTTTATACCGCAAATGAGTGGTGTAAACTTTTTATCGCTCTACAGTGATAATGTAAAGCTTTTGGTTAGTGTGCACTATGTTCACAGTTCGTCTTTCAGGCCATTCTTCTAAAAAATAATACAATGCTCGATTTATGTGTAAGTGTTTTTCGCACTTCTAGTACTTCTCAGTGAGAATTAAACTGGATGTCACAAAACAATTTTCAGAACAATTTCAGTTTTTCAGAATACTCACAGTACACACACCGGACAGAAAAGTGAAAGTCCCATGTCTAAACCCAATTTAAATTCTAAATAAGCATCCATTACATTAAATGAATGATTTTTACGAAAAACATAAAGATAGCTTTGTTCTTATTCTGGTAAACAGGAGGAAAATGTAAACTTTTAATCGTTAAAGCGCAGTAAATCTAAATATCCATTTTGTGATGACTTAAATACAACCAGATAATGATCCTCAGTTCAGGGTTACGTATTTTTTACTTTCTCCACTATTTACGTATACTAAGTAGAGGTAGTATTGTATTTCACCCAAAAACTCGATACCTATGCTTCACTGCTGATGTTTAAGCTCAGCATCTTCCAAGAATGGTACACGAAGGTTTTCAAGAAAATTCCCCCATCACCAAACTACCTTTTGAGGCAGTACTTTTAACACTAAAATGATTTCAGTCAATTTATATAATATAAAATATAACAGCCCGCCTTAAAGCAATATGTGTATAAATAACAGACAAAATGCATGTAACAGTTATGTAACATGTAACATGTTTATATTATTATGTACTGTTCAATAACGTTACGTGAATGTATTACGTAATTTAATAATGTAGGAGCTGTGAGAATAATAGGTTAAAAGTTGCTAACAATGAGGTAACAAAGAGGTAACCTTGAGACAATAATGAATTAGAAAGTTTAATAATACTACTAGTAATTCTTGGAGCAACAATAATGTAATTTTTGAGACAGTTTATAAATAGCCAATCAACAAGCAGAAAAAAACTTAAGTTAAATAAAAGTATTATATTGGAGTAGGATTAGCCAATCAGAAACTGAAATGCAGCAAAATGTACAAATTCAGAAGTCAGTTGCTTGTAGGCAGTGTTCCTAACCGGACGCGAGACGCGTCCTCAAGAAGTTTAACACGTATTCATTGTGAGACAAAAAATAGCTTACGTGTTAAAAAAGTGCAAGTAATTAATAAATAATCTCACAGCTCTCTATATCAGTGAAGTGTTATTTAAATCGTGTCAAGGATTAATAAATGGAGTGAAGTACAAAATTATAATCTGTGTAAGCTCACATTCTTCGGCCGCACCACACCTTGTTAAGAAATTCATGTCTCTAAAATTAATACTGAGGCAAACATAAATACATAATATTTAAAGAAACAGTCATATTACAAAGATAATATTTTTAAACTTGGTGCGAAGGCTACCGGAAACTTTTTACCATACGTGCGATTGCAACTACTTCAAGTTTGGCTCCCCAACAATCGAAATACAATATAACATCTATTTCAAATTGGCTTTCCATACGTGAAGTAACAACCCACTTCACTTTTACATGGAAAATGTTTGGTTATTTATAATTCTCTTAAAAAATGGCTCAAACTGTAGCATATGCTTCAGATATTTGCATGAAAAATAAAATCTATATCTGTAATTTTCTGGGAATAACCTATGAAATCTTCTTCAATCTGAATGAATTTTCTATAACTTGCAACTTGTAAGAAATAACTTGTTTTCTATAACTTGTAAACTTGGTTTGAATTTTCATATATGTGCTTATACCTTTCTCAGATGGGAAGTCGTTATTAGTTTTTCTTTGTTTGATTGTTTGTTTGTTTAATTATTTCTTTCTTTCTTTTGTGTGGTCATGTAAAGAGCATGGTACTGCAAAACCATCACATAGCAGCACGCTCTTTGTGCTTTAAATTTAACGTCCTTTAACCAGGTAAGTCATGTCGGACGGTGAGTGAACGAAATGGTTGAAATGTTGCTCAAATGGCCCCGGAGTCCCAATGGCTTAGAAATACTGACATTTATCTTCTCAGGATAAGGGAGACCTCCAGCAAAAAACATATCCAGGTTACATTCGTGAGCGACATTCGATTTCGGGACCTCTTGGATGCGAGGCAGGTACAGAGACGGACCACACTCTCTTTACTGTAGGCCTCTGACAAGAAAACGTTTGTGAGGTGTTCTGCTCTCTGGAGGGGGATAGTACCACGTGGCAGCTCACGATGTCATAAATAGATCTACTATCCACATTAAAATCATCACGCAACGTTAGTATCCCAGCCTGTTTCCCTTTCAGATTTCTAGTGATTTATAAAGTTTTTTACAATGCCCAGTAAGAAAGGAAAAACTCTACACAGTCAAGCTAGAGAAATAGTTGCTATCATTGTTAAAATTTGTGACGAGGAAAGCAAACAAAAGCAACTGGCCATTCAGCATTACTCGAAGAAGAGCGTATTTTTTCTAAGAAACCCAAAGTCTTATTGATATGTTGAAAGTAGAGCCATAACTTTTCTAGATAGAGCTAGAATTCTTGATGTCACCGCATTTCTTACAGACGCATTCTCGTGAGAGTAACACAGTACCTATTGTATCGTACAACAAAATGTGTAAATGTGAAATGTAAGTTTATCTGGATTAACAAGAAATAGCTGCCGAGCGGGATGGCCCAGGCTAACTTCGTGGATTGCATTCGGGAGGTCCCGGGTTCAAATCTCGTGCCCGACCAATCTGACGGTTTTTTCCGTAGTTTTCCTTAGTGTATACCGGATGGGATAATACCATGACCCAAAGTTCCACTTTCAGTATAAAACAATAATAAATCATGAAAAATGGATGGTAAAACAATTGCTCTGCCATCTAAGCACAGATGAAAGCAGGCATACTGTCCCGGCACGTGTGGAAACAGAGGTACAGTTGCTGTACACATGCCTCCGTGGCCACATGTCGAGGCTGCCATCTGCCCATCACAATGCAGAGGCTGATGCTGTCACAACAACAATAATAATGTGAAAAGGAATAAGCAGATTAATAAAATAGGACAAGCAATAAGAAGAACTGTATAAAGAAATGCGAAGCGAACTAATTGCAACAAACTAAACAATAATAAGGATATAAAAGGGGAATATAAATATAAAGATATACGCTCAGAAAACGAGCAGAGTGCAATAAAACAGAGAATTTAAGTATAAAATAAATATAAATAATAAGGTACAGCCGCTGTACACATACCTCTGTGGACATATGATGAAGCAAGATGATATAGTACACGGATGAGACTTAGAAGGCTAACTGTCTGCCGCGCACCAATCCACAATGTATCTCCTCACAGATCCTCGCGATATAACCATGTAGTTGAAGCGACGTAAAAAAGAAGCGCTAGATAGAATAACAAGCTTTTGTAAGAATAGTTTGTAGAAGTTCAAGTAGAGTCAGTCATGTGAATGTAACAATAAGACTTTTCTGTATAGTTTTGAAGAAATTCGTAATATTATAATGCATCTGAGAACTTAAGATGAGCAGCGTTTTAAAATAGTTGTCTAAATACAAAATCCCTTTAATCGCAATTACTTTTAAATGCAAGTAAAAAGAGCAAAATAATAAAAGCATTAGCCGATCTAAAATGATAACGTGCCGGCACAACATTCAATGTGATTCTGTTTTTCCATCCTTGTCCTACACATTGCTTGTGTAAAACAACAATTAATTGTCATTAGCATTCTACCCCTAATTTGAATATAAAAGGTATGTGTGTGTTTTCTTTCGGGATATATAAGGTTACTCAAAACTATACAAATATGAATTAAAGCCATGGATTTCATTCTATGGTAAACAATATCAAATATTAAAATTCACAGCGACAAGCTGAAGATAAATATTAAATTCCATTTGTGCAGAAGTGAGACCTTAATTTTGATACTTGTTAATTTTGTAATTAAACAAATATTGGCATTTCCGTTGTACAATAAATAAGAAATATTTGTGCTTCCAATTAATTTAACATACTTAAAACTCTTTGTACTGTTTTATAACGTTTCCTGCGGTCCATTATGGGAAATATTAAATTTCCACTAACTTGATTAAAAAACAAAAATGGAATCATTACGGTCATTTGAGAACTTCAAATGGTTGGGACATTAAGCGAATCATTTGTGGAAAATTAAATGCGGTTTACGTTGATATTATATGTTGACAGGTTAATTACTCTCAACATGCAATTAAAACTGTTCGCGGAATACTAATTTCCTTAATTTCCCTTGCAGGTAAACGATATGCCATTTAATTAATGTCTGTCTGTATGGATATGCTTAATTTGTAATTCAACACCATTGCGCTACAGCTGTTGAAAATTTACCAAAATTGGAATTCAGTTTTCATAGACAAATAGGGTGTAAGAAACGTACGCTTTACGGAAAGCAAAGTAGTATAAAATAAAAATAACCATCATATCTTCAAGTCATTTCTGATCGCACTCCAACTGAGTGTAAGCCCTTAGACTAGGTCAACCCAGCGGCAGCTTGCCCAAGTCTCGGACCTGTACATCAGTTATGTTGAATACTCAGCGTGGAGTCAGAAATTGCAGACACTTCTTGCCCTGCATATGCATGACTTTACCGAGCCAGATGGCTCCGCGGAAACGTGTGAGGCTCGCATTCCGGAGGTCTCGGATTCGATTCCCGGTGGCACCCCACTCTGACTATAGGCTTTTTTGTTTTTCCTGGTTGAATAGGCGAATGCTGAAGTGGTGTATCCTACCACGGATTTCCTCTCTCCAGCTTTTCTTGTCATTCGATTTCTCTTTCATGTTTAAAGTTGACTCTGGCGCTCCAGTTCGGTCGGTGTCGGGCACATGGTGTACAGGCTTGCGATTTGGAGTTCCTCTCGGTCTTGCTAGAGGGAAGCCGGTTGAGCCTTCGCTGTTGGGTCGTGTTTTCCCAGTCCCTTTAGAGGGACTCCCCGAGCGACTCTCCCGTGGCATGGTGGTCAAGTCCGAAATGTCAGGGAGCTCTGTGGGTCTCTGTCGACCTGCGCCGGCCTCGCTCTGCTATCCTTACGTCTCTTGGATTCCCTCACTTCATCCATTCCTCCCTCATCAATTGAGAGTCGAGATGCTAGGTGTCCCCACCGTTAACTAGTCCTGTTCTAACTCATGGGTGATGTTACGATGCTTTAGTGCCAATAAATGTCAATAGTGATAGTGTTTAACGCTTGTTCTTACTGCTTATAGCACCACAGGCGGTGAACACTGATGATATATGATATAAAATGATTATTGGGAAAGCAAATTTGGGAAGGAAACGTTCCAGGACTAAGATTAAGGTATCTCCCCAGCGTTTGATAGTTATGAAGACAGGAAATCCTGGAAAAACCCTCAGTCAGAGGGGCTGTGCTGGCGGGATTTGAACCGCACATGTCAGTATCAGAGCTGTAATGAAACGAGAGCAATGCACTTAATTGCAAAACCACCCAATAAGTTGTGTTATTGGGACTGTATTTTCAACAGACTTCAGCACGAAACCACCAACAGTTTTGTGGTGTTTGAAAACGACGATACATGTTTTCCACAAGCACCACTATGTTTTTCTTTTTTAAATGCACGGCAGAAATGATATGATGCTACTAAAATAAGTGAAACTAGCAGGTATAGAACGACATCCATGTTCTCGAATGTTTTATCAGCTGTACCTTATTTCTCAAGAACGAAACTCTTAAACCATTAATTCTACGTTAAAACGTACATTCCGCAGAAAAATCTGAGCTAATAGCTTCCAATTCCCCCATGCACTTGAGCGTTAATGTAGAATAAAGTTGGCAAATATTTTGATGGTAATATTATGCAGAATAATTTGTTTCACTAGATAAGGTTGTTTAAAAGTCAGATATTTACTAACCAGATGGCAGAGATCAAGGAATCAAGAAATAAGGGGTAAACACAAAATCCAGCATTACTGAATTCTATTAGGGCAACAAAATTTTGTTAGCGCATCAGTCAATAGCATAAACAGTTTTAATAGCACAAAGTGTGAATACTGAATTCGAGGCGTGGTTAAGAAGCAGTATAATTAGTTATAGCAAAAGAACCAATTATGCTTAAAAATACAGAAGCCTTCATTATCTTCAAGATATGGGCCTTTCGGGATATTAGCTAGCACTTTAATCTTATCAATATGTTAAGAATTTAAGTTAAAAGGCTAATAACCTTCAAAGATATTCTCCTTATAATATCCTTATAAATAAAGAAAATTCACCTTTATATCTTAGCATTCATCTTACACCTACAGAACTGCATTTCGACCTACTGATTTGTGATTTAAAATTCTCTATGATATCCACATCTAAAAGAATAATACTAGCTTAAAATTGCATAAACAGCAAAAATAATTGTAAAAAATACAACGATAGAACAGGTAAAAAATTAAAATATTTAGAATGTGAAGTTGGAGACGTGAAAAACGAAGATGTACAAATTAAATTCAATCATTCAAATATTTATCTGTGTGGAAAAATCAAAGGAACTTTGCTCAACATAGCTAGAAACGAAACAGTCCAAAAATTTTATGAAGTACCTGCTGTCCCACCTCTCTTGTACGGATGTGAATGCTGGACTTTGCAAAGAAAGACATCAAAAGCATAGAGCCGAGATGACATAATTACAACTGTGATAGAATATCAAAGAAACAGAGAGAGATAAAAATTAAGACATTTGGAGAGAGTTAAAGATATTCAGGCTTAATGAGAAAATAAAACTATCAAAACCTGCATTATGAACACGTTTTAAAAGTCCCCCAAAACAGCTTATTATATACAAACATACAACAAGCGGCTATGAGGACGTTCGTTGAAAAGATGGATGGATCAATTCGATATACGTTGAGGTCGGTGCAGGCCAACAGACCTAAACAGTGTTGCTGCTGACGACGACGCCATGATGATGATGATGATGATGACATTCTCTTTAGAAATGTAGTTTCCTCCATTGTGTTTTCGTGAGACAAACATTTATTCATATTTTCTGCTATTTTTCATTTCTCTACCAACTACCTATAATAGGAAAATTCATCATTATAGTTCGGGATTATGACCGAAGATGGTGCTTGTGCCACCCTTCTGTCTACCGAGATTAACTACAAGGGATGACTTATGTCTTAAATTCTGAAACTTACGCTATGACATTGCTATCAGAAAGTATAATCAAGGGACTAATTGCTAAGAAACGTCAAGTGCCACTGGTAATTTCACACATAATGTGGAAGGAATCTACAACAACCTTCATTTCGTCTCTGAAAAAGGGGACCAAATTTCACAGCATTCTTTTTGTTTATGCATTGTATTTGTAATGCATTCAGAACGAAAGGCCTCCTTTTAGAAGATATGTTGCTTTTACAAAATTTAATTCAAAGTGATCATACGCCATATGATTTTAGTTTTAGGATCTATAACAAATAACATACACCTTACAACGTTCGTCTTTGCTGACGACCAACTAATAATGGGAGCAATAGAATATGAAATTTAGCAAGCCTTAACAAGTTAAATTACATTGCAAAAATGTGCACTAAGAAAATAGCACAACGGCTTAAAGGAACACCTCCAATCATAAAGCATTTGGCTCAGCTGCCATATTTATTATACCATATAGCATGTTATAAAAAACGCAATACGTATATATGCGTTAACACATTCTAAAAGCTTTACTTATAAAGTAAAAAGAGACTATATAAAGCACTATAAAACAACAATTCTGATTTTTATACTGAAATATTAACATTAACAACTTTATAAATTAAATGTAGTCCACTTTAACTGAATTCCTCTAGTTGCGAAGGACCTCTCTCTCTCTCTTCGGCTGTTCGTCGTCTTCTATCCCGGTGTGAGTGTGTTGACTTGCTGTAATAGAATGCCCTACAACACTTCTGTGTTGGCCAATGTACTTAATTTTTATCAAACAGTGCGTGGTAACAGGGGACAAAATAAAAGTTTAAGGTTACTTCAACTGAAACTTATTTCCACACGTTCGCCGTGAATTTTATCCCGCAATTATATTGCAGGATTATCGGGACCTATCTATCAAGCTGTGCCACCACAGTCTACCTAGCTGTATAGCTTTCCTAAATTGCTAACAGCTTCTTCAGACGCTCAGCCAAATGAGCAGTGTGAACTTCACCCACTGACGAAATTGTCAAAAGTCTAAGAATCTCGGGGCTCTGTTTTATCTATACAGCCCGCAAAAGACGCTGTTTTTTCCACAACTACTTTAAAGCACCGTCGTGATTGGACGATTACCTTAGTGTCATTGAAGAACACTTGCTCTCATATCTCTTGTCATGACGCCTTTGGACTTTCCATTTTGTCTCAACTTTTCGCTATTTCCCTTCAACCTTCCAGCATCTCTGCTGGTCACATTTACCCTGTGGTTCGTGCCACGTAGAAATATCTTCACCTGGTATCGCTTTACTTCATGCACCTAACGTGTACCTGCATGACTAGCTAGCTTACATTACATTTAACATATAACATACACTGCCGTTTGTGAAAATTACAACACCAAGGAGGAAACGCATGAATTCAATGTATTTAGTACCACAGGTGACAAGTAACAAATTATAATCTTTTCAAATCTATACATGACCTTTGAGCCCTAATATTCAATATTAGTGTGGAATCCATGCGATGCTATTAGAGCTGATATACGCCCTGGAATTCAATCAAAAAGGTTCTGAATAAGTTCCTGAGGGATTTCCCTCCACGCAGTTTATATTCGAGCCCACAAGTCAGTGACACTGGTTACTGGAGGACCGTGACGTACCAGGTGCCGACCAAACATATCCCAGATATGTTCGATGGGTGACATGTCAGGCTAATGTGCAGGCCAGGGAAACAATGGTGTCCTTTGCTCTTCGAAGAAGGCTTGTACATTCCCCGCAATATGCGGCCGGGCACTGTCCTGTTGATATGTGGCCTGTGGAGATGTCTGAAGCAGGGGGAGTACCTCAGGCTCTACAACCACCCTTAGTTAACGTTTGCTGTTCAAAGCGCCCTCAATTCGTAGAAGGCTTGTTGTAACCAATAGCGCCTCAAACACTAACACCTGGTGTTTGTCCACTAGGCCGCTCAACAATGCAATCCTCCAGTTTGCGCTCACCACGGTACCGCCGGACACGTATGCGGCAATCACTGAAGCGGGACTCGTCCGAAAAGACTACATTTTGCACTCAGCACACCAGTGACGGTGTTCACCTGCCCATTGTAGTCGGAGGAGCTCGAGGTTGCTGGACAATGGAAGCCGACGTAATGTCATGCATGCAACCAGCATGCAGACGGCGACGAACCGTTGATGCAGACAAGTTCACACCTATTGCAATGCTCCAGCGTTGAGCCAACACTGTGGATGAAGCTGTACGGTCCGTTAAGGCCATGCGGACAAGATGACGGTCATCCCGTGCTGTAGTCATATTCCGTGGTACAGTACCCTCTCTTCGCTGAGTACGACCTCCATCTGTCCACTGTTTCCACACACGCATCACTGTCGTAGCAGCATGCCCTGTACCCGCTTCCCGGAGACCGATCATTCTACCCCGTTCGAACTGACTCGCATGCCGATATGGCTCCCTTTGACGTCGACGAGGCATCCTGCCATTCACTTTATTGTTTACACCTTGTTTGACAGCTCTGCAATGACTACACTGGGCACAACACTGACCTTGTTGAACCGACACAAGAGGGCTATGCTCGGCCTATGTGTACCCCATCTCTCTGCAAACCTAATCACTTATTGGTTACACGCTCTTCTACACTTCCACAAAGTCTGGAGTTATTCGGGAAGTTCTTTCTTAATGTTGCAGTTTTCACAAACGGCAGTGTATTTAAGCTTTTATAATATTATTCACTACGTTATACTACATTTACATTGGTATACCATTGTTCTAGCCACTTTGTATTGCAAGATATATTTAGGCTGAGGAAAAATTACATACGCGTATTTGAAGGATGAAAAGTCTGTTAAAAATGACTATTTTAAAGATAGAAGTCATAGATCTCAGAAGCTTATTTACCGTGCTTCATGTGAAATTTGATGTAAGTAGTCTATCCGCTAGACGTACTATTCGCAGTTACCGACATCACAGTCTTTTGCATTACCATTAAAAGTTTGATTCAACTGCGTTACGGTAATGTTTACGAACAAAACACTGTACTGTACTGTGCTGCCATTAAATGCTGTACTTCTATGAGATGTGTTACCCGAATTCTTTACGATTAGGCAACGCATTTAGTACTCCTCCACATTTCTCTAACAGAACAAGAAATCAGCTGATTGGTTGGGTTCGGATGAACAATAACACTGCATCCGCACTCACCTGACCTGGTCCTTTGTGATCTTTTTCCTCTGAGATTCCATGAAGGAAGCGGTTTACTAACAGCCTACTGAAAATGAACCACAAAAAGGCTTTATTTATCAGTGTTATGGAAGGAGATCCTGAAACTGGTAACTGCCGTGTTAATATATGTTTTATGTGTACATAAAGTCAAGTGCGCAGAAACATGCCGATACTTCTGGTTTCCTATAATGTTTTTCTGTATTTAATATTTGAAAGATCTCCCTATCATATGTGCCGCGGATGAACCAAACTCCTGTTGTTTTGAATTCAAGTCTGGCACACACGCATTAGCCTATGAATAAAGGCCAGACCTATGTGAGTGTGAGAGGTGAGGAGTATGGAAAAATTCCATCTGAATGGCTAGAAGGCAAGCTTGCAACTGTGGTCCACATCAGTCCCTGGATGAGGCCGTCTCGTATTATTTTGATGTCAAAAGTCTGACACCCAGGCATTAACCTGTGAACACAAGTCGGTTTCCGGCTCAAGAGCGTAGGAAAACAGGGGAGTAAGACAAACATTAAGTGGAGTGCTAGAACCAGGTAAGGGGCGGGGAGGTTTAGTATTTGCTTACCAACACAAACCACTGCACATTATATTGACGATTCTATGCACTCAACTGTACATACTGAATGTGTGTGTGTGTGTGTGTGTTATATTGGGTTCATTAATGCTAGTGACCTACAGAGAGAATGTGTGTGTCCACAGGACATAACGAAGGAGCAAAGACAAGGGATCTGCATTAGGATCCGCATTTAAGAACTTTAAGACTTGTTATTTACATACTCTTTGAAAACCTTTTAAACTTGTATCATATCATGTGTAACATTGTCATCTCAAATATATGAAATGACAGTAAAGTAATACTATTTGTAAATAATTGGCTAGTATTGGTTGCTTAGTTGTTTTTTAATAACATGTAGCTTAAAAATAATAACATCACTATTATTCTCTCCTCTTTGGAAAGACCCCAAAATGTAACTTATATGGAATTACTGATTTTGCCAGTACAATAACTTATTTCATGTATTTATACAGTTTCTCGTCCAGAAAACTATTACAAATTAATAATTAATTCCAAAACAGTACTCATTTCGTCTTTACATATAATGTGTAACCCCAGAATATAGCAACTTTCCTTGCTTTCCTTATAAGATCTCACTTGAGATAAAGCTGGCGTGACGTCTACCACAAGACTTATCCCTATATAAGACATCCAACGCACTCTAATGCTGCTAGCTTAAGTCTGGGCAACCACATTGCCAGTCTCCTGCTGCAATGAATCCTGAAACTTTGGTTATGAGGCACGCTTGGGTTGTTCGCTCCTTATGAGGTCGGGCTCTTTCTGGAATGTCTTGTACTGACGAGAGTGATACTCAAGCTCTTCCCAGAAGCCTTCACGAGCTTCTTCTGAACATCCATTTCCCCTTGAGGGAGAATGGTTCCTATTTAGAAAATTAGGCACCACCGCATGGCAAGAATACACCGAGTCCCTTAAGTCAACATTATTATTAAGTGGAATTTGCAACAGAAACTGTAATAATTTGTTTGTATTTAAACGGTTCAGAGCTTTTTAAAACTAAAAATGAATTTAAGAGAATCAAATTGAAATCCTAAATTATCACATTTTTGTACACGTACACTATACTGACGTTCACAGGTGAAGCAGGAGGTGTGTATATCTGTTTACCTTTTTGCGCATGCAGTGGCGTCCTGTTTTCGTGCACAGTTCTAGAATATTCCCATAGGAGTATATAACTTTGAGTAATATGTTTGCTCAACCCTATTTTACGCAATATCTCCACAAAAATATTTTAATGGCACATAATGTAAAAGTAAAATACATCATACTTTTACTTTGAAAGAGGACACATTTACTGAACATTATTGGAGTCATCAGTCCAATTCAAATATACAACTAAATAAAACACATTTTGCACAATTTCACCAGGAAAGAATATTTTTAGTGACAATATAGTGTAAAACTGAAGTAAATTATACTTTTTACTCTCAAAGAGGGCATATTTATTAGATAATAAATGATAATTTTTTAATAATCTTTCCATGAAAAGCATGAAATTGCGTCAGCAGTGTCTCCAAATGGAAAATTTGCTTCCCACATACAATAATTCTTCCAGGATATATCTCCGAAATATTTATATACATCGCGTGAGCTACAGTTAACACACACCACTGCTTGGACGAACAACAAAGGCAGACCGCTCCACACACCCCTCCCTGCCATGTACGCGTCGGTTTATAAATTTGGTAAAGTGCATATTGAAGCTGGTTACATTCCCTTGTTTAAATCCATCTCAAACAATTAAGATATACACAACAGTTTTAAGGAGTAAGAGGATTTTCATTTTATTTATTTGGGTTTCTTGTTCTTATGCATGTTGCTTTGTATTAGTAGCCTCTGTTTTACTAAACTATATACAACTTTCTAGTAGAAAAGCAGAAAACAAAAGAAGAAAATAATCCTGAGGTTTAGTGCATTATTGATATATTATGATGCACTCACTCACAATGACAATGGAAGTGAAAAAGTTGATCAGCTGCAAAAAAGGGTACTGAACTTGTGGATTGCAACCACCACACGTACTGCCTAAACCTCGGTAAAAGCATGGATTAAGGACAAACATCAGCTCAGGTGGCAAATCTATCCTGGACAAATATAAGCGAGTAAACTGCTGTTAGGTCCATGCAACAGTCTTTCCTCATCTCTCCTAAGTTTGGTTAGAGCAGGAGTAAGGTAAATAGTTGCATTATTTTCTGAACATAGTCACTTGGGGAACATCCACGTAAAGTAGAACTCTACAAGGATGAACCCTCTATAGAATGTACAAAGAAGATGAGGAAACTGCCTCGCACATCCTCTTTGACTGCCCATTTCTGGCAAAAAGAACTTACTCTCACCATAACCAGAGATCTAGGAAAGGATTCTGACATTGGAACCAAGATACCTCAATTTTTCTGGGAACATATTTTAGGAAACAATAAAATCATCCTTTCCAATGGAGTTGCACAATAAGCCTTATAGGCTGACGTGCGGGAGGTCGATAAAAGTCCAACTATCCCTCCCCGTAATCTAATATCTACAATAACAAAACAGCTGTTACTTTACGGAATATTGCATATTACAACCTCTGTACCATTCCTTTACTTAAAAATGCCCAAAGTGAAAGGTTATGACATACTTGACAAAATCTTACTACACAAAAAATGTACATCTCCCTAAAGTACACAATTTATGTTGAATGCAGTTTTTGTGCCGTTAAGCATTTCTGATACGTTCTTTGTCATTAATTTGAATTTTCAAATACGTATACCTCTTTTTTTACTTTCCCTAACTCATATACTAACGTGCATAAAAAGTGGCCGATTCCCCGAGATCGCCATGGTATTTTTTCCCGCCGTAAGATTTGCACCTTCAGGTAATCAAACTCTGACTCCACCCGACCGATACCAGATCTCTATGAGACTAACCTGAAAACTAATTCAGGGACGTACAAACTAACCAATGAACGATGTTGATATTCAATGTGGAATAAAGGGGTGGTTCAGATACCACCTCTATGTTAGAGTTTTCCTACAATTGATACACAAGGAAACGCTAGACCAATACAACATAATTGGCCTTTTAGAGGAAGGGGTAAAGAATTATTTGTGTGTGTCGTAAACTGAACGACAGTTACACATTTACACATATGAGAGCTTTCATGGAGACGGAGGTTAAAGTTATTGGCGGGATAAACGGCAATACGAAAATGGCGGTGTAGCATGAAAATAAAAGGTTGAAGTTTTAATGTTACCCTTCGGCTGTTCCGCCATACTTTGGGGGAGCTAAAGTACCCTGCCAATCCAGTGACTAGAATTATTCTCGAAAAACAGATGTGGCCACGCTGGTAGGTATGTGGCTAGATTTTGTCATTGCCAACATAATCAACGCCGTTCCATTATGGGCAGAGAAAGTATTCGAAACATGCAAAAAATCACTATCGAGATTTCATCGGAAATACACACTCTAAATCCAGAAAAAATTTGGAAAAAGCTGTGTGTGTGTGTCTGTGAACAGCATAACTCAAAAAGGAACTGTCCGATAAATATCAAAACTGAAAATCAGGTTTAGCATCTTCTAAAGATACAAACGAATATTTTCAAGAAAAGCCCTCCCACAAATGTCCTATACATGGAATACTTTTCGATATTTTCGATTCTCTGAAACAAACTTTTCGATTTTGATTAAAATACCATGTTTGAGACACTTTCATGTCAATTAAAATGTACATTTTCAATCTTCTTGAATAATTTGTGATATATGCCATCTTCATTTTAAGCAATTTTGTGTAATTTTGTTTAACTGGTAAACAATAAGAGACAGATAAAGCGTTACTCTATAGAATAAGTGAGATCTCTTTAAAACAAACCATCTGTTTCAAATAAAGGTTTCTGTGGCATCAGCCATTTCCGAGATATTTGTTTTTAATGATTGGAATTTTAAAATATTGTCATTATTCAGTTGTTACTCGCAATGTCTTGGAAAGAGAATGGAATATATAAGTCAGTTTATAGTGATTCATTTTTTAAACATTTCGATATCCATTCAGTTCTCTCTATCGAGCTAGTACATTTAACTGCATGTGTAATACAATTTCTTCTGCAAGGTTTTATCTGATTAACTTTAAGTGGGAAGAAAATTAAGGCTTTCGTAGGAATAGTTAGTAGTAGGAAGAAATGTCTTGAATAAACGTTGTTTGATATTATAGGGGAAACATGCCGTTAGTCCTGCTTTAATTAGAGGATGCTGTGATGGTTATTTTGGGGTAAATTTAATTGACCCTAATTGTGGGTTCACATTTAAATTGGCGCTAAGATGAATATTATAACGTCCTCCAAACAAAACACGACTAATGGCATTTACTTTCCCCCATATATCAAGCAATTGTTTTCAAGACATTTCTAACTACAACGCTTAGTTTTGCAGATATTGTACAGTCTCAACTTAAATGGTTCACCCTGTATGAGTAAATGAAGATAAGCAACAGTGGGTAGAGAAGGTCATGTGAATGTAACAATTAGATGTTTCAGGTGACTTTTCGTTTTCTCTAGTAGCTATACAGAGCAATGAGATTTCAAAGCTGTCACATGCCAACACGCTTTTTAAAAATCTGACTATAGGCTCAGCTTACCATGTGTTTATTTCTATAACGAAATCTGTAAATGTGTAATGATGGTTTATTCCGATAAATAAGAAGCAGAGGAAGAGAATATGCTTGTGTAGGAATATTTTGTCGAAGATTGAGTAGCGAAATCATACGAAAGAAACATTTTATTTTTCTATGGATAAGGCTTTGACGATGCGAAGTAAAAGGTAGCATTTTTATATCACATTCTTAATGATAAATATTTTATTTTTATCCCATTGTACTCGCAGCTATGCATCATTAATAATTTCTGTGTAGTACAATAATAAATAAATAATCAAATAAAAGGCCAGAGTTAAAAACTTGTAGCTTTTTCGGCGCTCGTTATTTACCATGACTTCCGGTGATATCACAGTAAAAAAATTCTGATGTGACACATTTACCTGACTTTCTCTACCCTTTATCGCTACTTAGTGTGTATACAAAGTATTCTTACTAAAGCTTATTTTTATGCCTACTTCATTTTAATACAAATAAATTTTGCATAAATAACTACATCATATACGAGGGGCACTATTTATATTTTGAGCCTAATAATTAAAAGAAACTAATTTCTGATTGAAAACTAATTTATTGTTTCTAAAAATATTCTCTTTTATGTACAATACACTTTGCATCCGTTTGTACCATTTGTCAAAGCATTTATTCTAGTCTTCTTAAGACACCTCCAAAACATGGTTTTTGAAGGTATCATCGGCTTCTTCTGCCAACGAAAATCGCTGTCCGCGCAATTTATTCTTGGTGTTCGGGAACAAAAACAAGCCATTGGGTGCCAAATCAGGAGTCTATAGCCGATGACCCATCAATTCGATTTTTGAGCCTTCAAATGCTCTGTTGTTAGACGAGATGTGTGTGCGCTCGTATTGTCTTGATGAAGAACGATCCTACGGTTCTTGTTGGTTTTCCTTACTTCACCGAGGACTTCCGGCAAACAAATGGTTGTGTACCATTTTGCATTGACCATTTTACGTTCCTCTAAATGCACTGCTGCCACATGACCAATTTTGCTGAAAAATCAGGCGACCATTTGCTTCGAAGTGCTTCGAGTGCGAACAACTTTTGTTGGATTTTCTTCATCTTGAAACACCCATACAGTCGACTGCTGTTTACGTTCCAGCTCATACGTGTAGATCCATGATTCGTAACCTGTTACAATCTTATATACGTCTTTTGAGGCATCGCCATTGTATTTCTTGAACATTTTTGTACATCAATCGACACAAGCATCTTTTTGAGATTGCGTCAAATTATGTGGGTTCCAACGAGAGCAAACCTTTTTTACGGCTAAATAATCACGCAGTATTTTATATATGCTGGTGCAACTAATGCCTAGGGTTGCCTTAATCTCACAATATGTCGCATGACGATATTGCATTATTAGTTTTTGCACAGCATCAATGTTTTCTGGCACAACAACTGGTTTTGGACGACCTTCATGAACTTCATCATTGAGTGAACGGCGGCCACGATTAAATTCCTTATACCAGCGTTTCACAGTGGCAAAGGATGGAGCTTCGTCGCCAAATGTGGAAGTTAGTTGATCGATGCACTCTTGTCTTGATAATCCACGTCGAAAGTCGTAATAAATCATTGCACATACATTTTCAGAGCTAATTCCATGTTTTTGTTGACACACAATTTTCAAGTTAGTGTAAACAAAACAAATGACGCTCTATTGACAAAATGTTTGAAGTAGATTGTGGTCAAAAATGTAAAACTTTGCATTGGAAACGTCAGATGGCACCTACAACATTCAGGGTTGCCAAGGCTCAAAATATAAATAGTGCCCCTCGTATACATTTCCTTATAGATACAAAGGAAACAGCGACAGTCAAAAGTTTAAGAACTGGACGCTATATGGTGGCATTAAAATACCATAATCTTTCCATACAATCGCGAGAAATAACTGAATGTTGAAAGAACTTTAAAGAATGGCCAAGAAATGAACAATTAAAAACTTTAACAACGGATACCTCAGAAATGCTTATGTCACAAAAACTTATTTGAAATGAATTGTGTGTTTTAAAGAGAACTACATTTTTTGTGTAGTACGTTTTCATCTATCACTTAACGTTTACCAGTTATACAAGATTATACTAAATTTCCTTCAATTAAAGGGTACTTCACAGGCTATTCCCAGAAAATTCAAGATATGCATTTTATTTGTCATGTAAATTTCTTTAATACATCGTAATTTCACGAAAATCTTAATAGCCATTTTAGAAGACCAAAAATTTCGAAAAATGTCCCATGTAAAGGGTAGTTTGGGATAGGGAGATTTCTTGAAATTCTTCGAGTCGCATTCTTAGAAGGTACTGAACCTAAGTACCAAGTTTGATATTTATACGACTTTTCATTTTTGAGTTATGCTATTCACACACACATGCATACACACACTTTTTCTAGAAATACCTTTTTTTATTCAGGAGGGCTCGAAACATATATTTCCGGTGAATTCTCGGTATCGAAGTTTTGGGTGGAATACTCTATTTCCCCTACTTATTATACGTAGTAGAGAAAGTAAAATTCAGGGCTTTCAAAAAGCTGAACATTCACCAAAACGGACTTAAATGAACTTTCGTTTCGTCTATTCTTGGAGCCGTTCCGTTTACTTTCATAAACTTCGTTTGGTTTTAGTATAAACGTAACCTAAATATCTGTTTTGGTCGACCACACTATAATACGCTGATTACATGTGACGTAACTAAACTATTATGGCGTCCATAATACTTCAGCGACTCATTATGGTCTTAGTCGGCGACGCGCGCAGCTTCCCTATTGCCCATATCTTTTATCACCTTCAAAGCAGCAGTTCACGGGAACCCATTCCGCGGATATACAATGAAACCTGTGTGTTTAAAATAAAATAAGCTCTTTTCATTATAATTTTAATATTTTAATAAACTGAGTTCACTTCGTGTGTTTCAGTATGTTTTGCTTTCACGTTACCTGCAAAAAATCAATAAATACTTAGTGAACTCAACAGTGCTGCATCTGTTGCACTAGTGGTGAACACGCTCAAGAACCTGTCATTATACTGGCAACCGATCAGCGTTTAATTACAGACGATTAACAAAAATATATATTTTTTATAATTAATTGTAGTTTTGTAATTATGGTGTGGTCGACCAAAACGGTCTATGTAACTTTACTATAATGGTAATGAAGATGCTCGTATGAAAATTATGAAACTTGCTACCGCTCATTTCATAAACATACTCATTCTTAATCACTACCATTATGCCTTGTTGCACAATATACTATTCCACTACATGCTTACAGTGGGGATGAATAGACAAATGTCAGATTTGCACTGCAGGAGAAACGATGACAACGCCTTTCTTCCACGGGAATGGGGATTAACATAATTAATCGGGCAGAGCAGATTTTTTAATAATCCTAGTTTTTGGCATACGGCACAGTGAAAATGCATTTATCAGATGAGAATGTTGACTCTTAAGATTACAACATGTAAAACCCAAGAAATAGAAGGTAGAATTAATTGCGAATAACACAACGCATGAAACTTAAAGAAGGGATGTATTAGGTCTTGTAGAAATAACGGTGTAGGTCCTCATTCCGAAGAAAAACGGGACGACTTCCCGAAGAACTGCTTTAACTAAGCAAAAATAAACTTGAATCAGGATTTTTGGAAAAATTCTAGACCTGGAATAAAAAGACTGAGATATGTGGTCTCTTCGAGCTGAAGTTTATATAATTGAAACCTGAGTCGGGAGAATCTAAACAGGGGCTACAAAGCAAACAAAATTTGGACTTCCTCTGACAGCCAGGCTGCTTTGGAAGCAAATGCAAGCTATCATATCACAATTAAATTAGTCTGGGATTACCTAATAAACCGCATACAACTCACAAAACACAACAAGCTTCTCTTTGTGGGTGCCTGGACATAGAGGAATTTTAGGCAATGAAAAAGCAGATCCCTGGTAAGGAAAGGATCTGCTCAAACTTTTACTGGGCCTGAACCAGTATTTGGCATTCCTTTAAATTCTGTTCGTAGACCCATTGGTGACTGGATGAATTGCAGTGGGTTCAAACAAAAGAATGCAAACACAGTAAGCGAATGATGAGTACAAATATACTCTTAACTCACTGACAATGGGATCTCAATAGATCCCAAATAAACCTGATGACCAGATTTTTGACGCGACACTGCAGCTAACGGAAACACCTACATACAATGGGAATCTTCAAAGAGGATCCAGTATGCAGGTTATGTAATAAAGAGGACGAAACTGCCTGTCATATAATCTTCAAATGTAAAACGCTGTGTAGGAAAAGATATAAACTACTTGGGTTGACTTAGATTGATAAACCTAGATGATCATTTGGGTTTATTGACCTAAGTAGTTCCTCCTAAGGTAAATTTAGTTAATAATCTGCTCTCCCTTATTAATCGGATAGGGCTATTTAACTAAGATGATATGGGAGATAAAACAGCAAATCCTCTAGGTTCCAGTGTTAAGGGCAATCGTAACCTGACTCCATCTTTGCATAGATTAGATTAGATTGGATTGCATTCTGTGAGTTCACTAGCAGTCATAAAGGCTTGTGAACATAAAACATGTCAAGGAAATGTACAAAAATTACATATAAACATAAATATGACACAGAATATAGAACATTTGAAATAAAATAGAGACATGATATATGCGTGTCAAGGAAATGTACAATATAGTTACATATATACATAAATATTACATGGTATACAGAACATTTAAAATAAAATAAAGACATATTATATACAAAATGAAACAAATCAGGTGTAATTTTGTACATAATCGAATATCTCCCTACCCTTATAATAATTCAAGTCAAACTATAGTACACGTAAAACATAGCTAAAGCAAACTGCTGCAGGGAAAATAAGTTAATATAATACGCACAGTGTTTGATGTCCAGGGAGGTCATTAGCCAGTATCGTAGCTGATGCGTGTGTCATCCCAGATAGCTTCCCCTACATTTCTGTCAACAAGGGTGGAGCTGAATCGGTGACATGTTCACGATATGTGAGCTATTTGTACAAATTAATATTCATATGTCGAATTCGTATTTCTCCAATGTTATTTTATGATGTATTTAACAATTGTAATTTGAACAGTATATATGTAACTGGTCACGTACACCATCATTAGCGACATAAAATTGCTCTGAATGTTGTATGATCGACCCAACAGTGCTACTGACCCAAGGGTATCATTGATTGACACACAAAACTTGAAAGGATCATAATCACTAAGTCAAATAGGTAGAAAATGTCTTGTGTTACAATTACAAATGTAGGTTAAACTTTGAAGCCCAGATATTTGTTTTAATGCTCTAGTGAATAATAGGTAGCGTGTGGTGTGCTCTTATGCTTTTTCTTGTTTTCTCTATTTATTTTACATCGCTTTCACTACGTCGTCATATCACGGCGGATCTGTTTTGTTTATTTTTTCTGTTTTTACATGCTTAAATGTGACGGACACATTTCAGTACATTTATTTTTTGATTATATGGCTTATGTCACAAAAAAGTTAATTTTAAATAAATTGTGTTTATTATTACTAATTTATTTTATACCGGAATAGGAAGGGATGGATATGGAAACTTTGAATACCAATGAGTGACAGCAATACTTTACAGTGAGGTGGTTTTCTTTTTACACGCCCTTCTACATTTAGCACGTACAGTATCAGTAAATGCAGGAGATCCAAAGACAGAGGAGTCCGTCTGTCCGATTCCCAGCGTTCTTTCCGGATAAAGATCTGGAAGGCCTGTAGATTCGTGGCGTCTCCAGTTTTTATTATCCAAAAATAGGTGGCAAAGACTATCCAAGTAAGTGTATCCGTCAGATTATTATTATCTTGATGGAATTCGTGGGTAAGATATTCTTCCAGTGGAGACGCCACTACAGATCACACGGATCAGTCCCAAATTGAGCGTACGACGGCACAGGCTACTAACCTGTGATGCATGATTCCACCTCAAGATATCTATTGTACAGATTTGATATTGCTCTGCCATGCCGCCACAATTTATCGGCTGTCGGGACAACCTCATTGGCAACCAAGTATACTGCAGCTTTCCAGTCAGTGGGGAACTTCGTATTTGTAAATTTGTTCCACATGATCCTTCATTGTCTCAGCAAATACTTTCGTTGTACTCGGGGTGAAATACTGGTGGTAGTCAGTAGATACTTGCAAAAGAAGGCAGACCGTTTAAAAGGTAACCCTTGATTATTCGTGGCTGGTGGATTCGCAAAGGTCTCTCACCACCGCCAAAATTCCGTAGCCGCTTACATAGAAGGCGAAGTTGTTCTGCCTAAATAGATTTCTGTAGCGGAAGGCCCTCATCGTCCAAAATACGCAGTATAGTTTTTCCAAAGAGTGTTAACCATTTCGCATTCACTGCTATCAGCCCACAACCACCTTTACTAACTGGAAGACATAGTTGTTCCTCACAGTACCGATAAGCAGCTCCGGACCATAGAAAACAACCAATAAGATCTTCAATCCTCTGAGAAAATTGCTTAGTAATGGGCAGCACTTGAGAAATGTACCAAATCCTACAGAGTGCCTAAGTGAGTACATACCACAATCGTTGAAAAAGGTTGTGTCCGAGTCCGTTGCCCTATTAAAATAACCCGTAACTTTATCCGTTTTTCAGTCCCAATAAGTACCACAGTCTCCCGAAAGCAGCGAGTAAACTCAACGCCCAAGATATCCGTGTGGCTTACACTTCGCATATCTAGGAAGCTAAATTGTTCTCGCAATGGACCAAACTGTAAAACCTCCGACTTGGTAAAATTCGGTTTGTTCCAGAAACGGCGCTATAGTCCCCTGATGCAAGATGACCATGTCAGCATTATTTGCCATGAATACCTGATTTCATACGCATATGCTGTAAGTTGGAATCGCTGACCTGCATTCCACACCGCCCAGGGACGTTTGTAGATGCCGAAAAAGGAGATCGAGGCTCGAAGCAAATAAACCCATATACAGGGGGCAACTCTGTTGGACAGAACCTCTCTATTTGGATTATCGGAGAAAGATATACTTTGCAGAGTATTCTGGATGTCGCCGTAGCATACAGGTTTTGTAATAAGGAAATAAACCTTCCTGGGATTCCAAAATACTGCATAAGCGACCAAAGGTAAGAATTAATAACCTTGTCTAAACCCCTTTCAAAGTAAAGTTAACAAAAACCATCGAATCTTCTTTGTTAACAAAGAATATCTCCAATAAGCCAGTATGCTGTATAATGTTCCTGCCATTCGGTACTACAGTCTGGACGTTGTAGAAATTGATCCATAAAGCAAATGTAGGCTTATCTTCTCAGTGTTAACAAAGAATATCTCCAATAAGCCAGTATGCTGTATAATGTTCCTGCCATTCGGTACTACAGTCTGGACGTTGTAGAAATTGATCCATAAAGCAAATGTAGGCTTATCTTCTCAGTGTTAACAAAGAATATCTCCAATAAGCCAGTATGCTGTATAATGTTCCTGCCATTCGGTACTACAGTCTGGACGTTGTAGAAATTGATCCATAAAGCAAATGTAGGCTTAAAGTTAATGCTTTTGCCAATAACTTGTAGTCACAATTCAGCAAAGTAATTGGCCTATACTCGGCAATGGTTCTAGCGTGTCGGTGCTTCTAGAGCAGATGAATTATGCCCTCAAAAAGTTCTCTCTAACTACAGACGTACGTTGACTTCTTCAAACACCGTTGTCAATTCTGTAGCAATGGCGTCACAAAACCTGGAATAGAAGGCATAAGGAATAACATCCGGTCCAGCAGCCGTGTTCCGCTTTACACCCTTCAGACCTGCATCTAGCTCCTCGGTGGTAATAGGTCGCAAAAGAGAGGAACCGATCAGCGTAGGTAATTAGTATTGCAGCGGGGACGAGCCGGCAACGGTATGCTCAATTTTGGAAAATAAAATCGTTTAAATGTTCATGAAAACAACTAAAGATAGCGCGTGATCCAGAAATTACCCGCCCATCGTGGCAAAGTTCTAGTATATAACGTTGACTGCATTACTTGCGATCTCTGAAAATATGGAAGAGAGAGAGAATGTTTCTTCATCAGCTATTGTCGACGATGGGAAACATCACGAGGGCGAAGCATTTCCAATTGTTTGGCAGTATTTGTTCCTTGATAGCATGCAGGCGTTTGGTTCTTTGACCGGCGCTTTGCAGTTCAGCGAGATCCTGTAAAACATCATAATAGAAATACAGTAGCTCTCACCGTTCCCTGGCTCGTTGGAAATCTATCCGTTTAAAAAAGGAAATAATTGCTGGTTTAGCCTTATAAAGCTACCCCGAGAGAATTTGTTGTGCGAGTTGATAAAGGAAGGTTTAGACTTCCCCCACAGTAAGCAGAACCCTCGTTTACAATTTTCCTCCGCGAAATGGACACAGGAATCCTCTAGTGACTTCCCTGGAGAGGGAATATGTACAACCCGAGTGATCCGACAGACGACTGCACAGTTATCATTAGCGCAAGAGGTTGAACTCGTATATCACGGAGAGTAGGAACGAAATTGCGAGAAAAATAAGATGTCAATTCTAGAAGCAGATAATCCACGGACAATGGTAAAGTCCACACGAGAATCACATTTTTACTCCCAGGCATCCACAAGGTAAAATTGCGTTGTTATCTGCTTGAGCATAAGGCTAGGATTATGCATATATCCAGTTGATCCTGTTAGGAGATACCTCGTGAATCGGTGTGTGGTGGACAGTTGGACTTCAAGGTTTCATTCATGTACCATACCAACTTGCTTCGTACGTGTCCACAGAGGCCCTAGAGCTAGGTAACTGTATCTTTGCTTCTGTGACGGACAGATGCATTAGGGTTCCGTTCATTCTACCTTCTTTCATTTTCTGTTGACAAGATGTAGAGCATTCGCTAATACCATCTATTACTTTCTCCACTATGTAGAGTAAGCAGGGGAAGTATTGTATTCCACCCAAAAATTCGATACCGAGATTTTACCGGAAATACATGTTTTGAGCCCCTGAATCCTAAAAAAATACATTTTTGAAAACATGTCCGTGTGTGTCTGTGTGTGTGTGTGTCTGTGAACAGCATAACTCGAAAACAAACAGTCAGATAAACACCAAACTTGGTATTTAGGTTCAGTATCTTCCAGAGATGCGACACGAAGGTTTTCAAGAAAATCCTCCCAACCCAGATTACCCTTTACATGCAACATTTTTCGAAAATATTAATTTTCTCAAAAATGGCTCTAACGATTTTGATTAAAATGTCATATGTTTAAGATATTTTCATGACAAATAAAATGTATATCTTGAATTTTCTGGGAATGTCTCCAAAAGTATTCTTCACTGTGAACGAGTTTTGCGTAACTGGTAAACCATAAGAGATAGACAAAGTTTTACTACAGAAAAAATGTAGATCGCGTTAAAATGCACAATTTATGTCATATACGTTTTTTTGTTGAGCGAACCATCTTCGAGATACTGCTTGTTATTCCCTTAAATTTTTCAATACTTATTTTCTCCAATGGGAAATCGTTATTCATTTTTTTGCCTTGTATATCCAAAGAGTATTAATCTGTGGCAAAGAGAAGTATTGCAGCGAGGACGAGGCGGCAACCAGCTATTAAGAGATATGTATATGCTTAAAGGCTATTGTATTTCTATATTGCCCTGTAAATATATATTCCCCTTACATCTACAAGAAACTTAGCAATAAGATAGAGTCTGCAAATGTTTATCTCGATTAGCATGAAGTAGATGGAGAATAAGAGTTTGTAAAAATAATTTGTACAAGAGTAGAGAAAGTCATGTGAGTGTAACACATCATATTTCTTTCATTTTTACCGCTGTTTTAGATCTGAAAACCGTATTTAATTTTACATAAACTGACTGCCAGAATAATTGCCTAAATTAATGAATATGAAAGATAAACAGGAAAGAATAAGAAATAACATGAAAGGTAGGTAATTAATCCATTCAGTTCCTTTAAGAAAGAAATATTTACCTAAGCAACGTTATGAAAAATATTTCAAGGAAAGAAAAGATTTTAAAAGAAGAAAGTGTTAATAAATAATGCGTAACATAAACAAATATTATATTAATGGGTAATGGTAGATTATGATTCCAGGGCTAAATCACTTTTTGATGTTTTGCTGATTCGCTAGCAGTTATTTTCAGTGAAATTATTTTCAACATGGTTTGCCTTACTCCAGCCAATGAAGCCATTAAATGCTATATCATATTGCTTTCTGGATTTTTACTTTCTCTACTACGTATAGTAATTAGGGGAAGTATTGTATTCCACCCAAAAATTCGATAGTGAGCTTTCACCGAGAATACATGTTTTGAGACTCCCTGAATCCAAAAAAAGCATTTTTGGAAACTTCCGTGTGTGTGTGTGTGTGTGTGTGTGTGTGTGTGAACAGCATAACTCAGAAACGAACAGTCGGATAAACACCAAACTTGGTATTTAGTTTTAGTATCTTCCAGAGATACGACACGAAGGTTTTCAAGAAAATCCCCCCACCCCAGATTACCCTTTACATGGAACATTTTTCAAAAATTTTAATTTTCTCAAAAATGGCTCTAACGATTTTGATTAAAATATCAAATGTTTAAGATATTTTAATGACAAATGAAATGTATATCTCGAATTTTCTGCGAATGTCTCTAAAAGTATTCTTCATTGTGACCGACTTTTGCATAACTGGTAAACCATAAGAGATAAACAAAATTTTACTACACAAAAAATGTAGATCGCGTTAAAATACACAATTTATGTCATAAACATTTCTTTTGTTGAGTGAATCGTTTTCGCGATATTCCTTGTTATTCCCTTAAATTTTCCAATACTTACACTTTTTCTCAAATTCGTTATTCATTTTTACTTTCTCTACTACGTATAGTAATTAGGGGAAGTATTGTATTCTACCCAAAAATTCGATACCGAGTTTTCACCGAGAATACATGTTTTGAGACTCCCTGAATCCAAAAAAAAACATTTTTTGAAACTTCCGTGTGTGTGTGTGTGTCTGTGAACAGCATAACTCAGAAACGAACAGTCGGATAAACACCGAACTTGTTATTTAATTTTAGTACCTTCCAGAGATACGACACGAAGGTTTTCAAGAAAATCCCCCCCACCTCAGATTACCCTTTACATAGAACATTTTTCAAAAATTCTAATTTCCTCAAAAATGGCTCTAACGATTTTGATTAAAATATCATATGTTTAAGATATTTTAATGACAAATGAAATGTATATCTCGAATTTTCTGCGAATGTCTCTAAAAGTATTCTTCATTGTGACCGACTTTAGCATAACTGGTAAACCATAAGAGATAGACAAAATTTTACTACACAAAATATGTACATCGCGTTAAAATACACAATTTATGTCATATACATTTTTTTGCTGAGTGAACCATTTTTGAGATATTGCTTGTTTTTCCCTTAAATTTTCCAATACTTCTACTTTTTCTCAAATTCGTTATTCATTTTTACTTTCTCTACTACGTATAGTAAGTAGGGGAAGTATTGCATTCCACCCAAAAATTCGATATCGAGATTTCACCGGATATACATGTTTTGAGACCTCCTGAATCCAAAAAAAGCATTTTTGGAAACATGTCCGTTTTTGTGTCTGTGTGTGTGTCTGTGTGTGTGTGTCTGTGAACAGCATAACTCAAAAACGAACAGTCGGATAAACACCAAACTTGATATTTGGGTTCAGTATGTTCCAGAGATGCGACACGAAGGTTTTCAAGAAAATCCCCCCTCCCCAGACTACCCTTTACATGGAACATTTTTCGAAAATTTTAATTTTCTCAAAAATGGCTCTAACGATTTTGATTAAAATATCATATGTTTAAGATAATGTAATGAGAAATGAAATGTATATCTGGAATTTTCTGGGAATGTCTCCAAAAGTATTCTTCATTGTGAACACCTTTTGCATAACCGGTAAACCATAAGAGATAGACAAAATTTTACTACACAAAAAATGTAGATAGCGTTAAAATGCACAACTTATGTCATATACATTTCTTTTGTTGAGTGAACCGTTTTCGAGATATTGCTTGTTATTTCCTTAAATTTTCCAATACTTATACTTTTTCTCAAATTCGTTATTCATTTTTACTTTCTCTACTACGTATAGTAAGTAGGGGAAGTATTGCATTCCACCCAAAAATTCGATACCGAGATTTCACCGGAAATACATGTTTTGAGAATCACTGAATCCAAAAAAAGCATTTTTGGAAACATATCCGTGTGTGTGTCTGTCTGTGTGTCTGTGTATCTGTGTGTCTGTGAACAGCATAACTCAAAAACGAACAGTCGGATAAACACCAAACTTGGTATTTAGGTTCAGTATCTTCCAGAGATGCGACACGAAGGTTTTGAAGAAAATCCCCCCACCCCAGACTATCTTTTACATGGAACATTTTTCGAAAATTTTAATTTTCTCAAAAATGGCTCTAACGATTTTGATGAAAATATCATATCTTTAAGATAATGTCATAAGAAATGAAATGTATATCTAGAATTTTCTGGGAATGTCTCCAAAAATATACTTCATTGTGAACGACTTTTGCATAACTGATAAACCATAAGAGATAGACAAAATTTTACTACACAAAAAATGTAGATCGCGTTAAAATACACAACTTATGCCATATACATTTCTTTTGTTGAGTGAACCGTTTTCGAGATATTGCTTGTTATTTCCTTAAATTTTCCAATACTTATACTTTTTCTCAAATTCGTTATTCATTTTTTTATGTCCTGGACATGCAAAGAGAATGGAATTCGCCACATAGCAACCAGCGTTAAAATATTTGACTATCGCTTAAAAGCTACCATATTCCCCTTGCATCTACAAGAAAATTACCAATAAGATTGACATCTCGATATCTCGATTAACATAAAGCATATGGAGAATAGGCGTTTGTAAAAATAGATTGTACAAGAGTAGAGAAAGTCATGTGAGTGTAACACATCAGATTTTTACTTTCTCTACTACGTATAGTAAGTAGGGGAAGTATTGCATTCCACCCAAAAATTCATTACCGAGATTTCACCGGAAATACATGTTTTGAGACTCACTGAATCCAAAAAAGGCATTTTTGGAAACATGTCCGTGTGTGTGTCTGTGTGTGTGTGTGTGTGTGTGTCTGTGTGTGTGTGTGTGTCTGTGTGTCTGTGAACAGCATAACTCAAAAACGAACAGTCGGATAAACACCAAACTTGGTATTTAGGTTCAGTATCTTCCAGAGATGCGACACGAAGGTCTTCAAGAAAATCCCCCCACCCCAGACTACCCTTTACATCGAAGATTTTTCGAAAATTTTAATTCTCTCAAAAATGGCTCTAACGATTTTGATGAAAATATCATATGTTTTAGATAATGTCATGAGAAATGAAATGTATATCTCGAATTTTCTGGGAATGTCTCCAAAAGTATTCTTCATTATGAACGACTTTTTCATAACTGGTTTAACCATAAGAGATAGACAAAATTTTACTACACGAAAAATGTAGATCGCGTTAAAATACACAATTTATGTCATATACATTTCTTTTGTTGAGTGAACCGTTTGCGAGATATTGCTTGTTATTCCCTTAAATTTTCCAATACGTATACTTTTTCTCAAATTCGTTATTCATTTTTTTATGTCCTGGACATGCAAAGAGAATGGAATGCGCCACATAGCAACCAGCGCTAAAATATTTGCCTATCGCTTAAAGCCCATATTCCCCTTGCATCTACAAGAAAATTACCAATAAGATTGACATCTCGATATCTGGATTAACATGAAGCATATGGAGAATAAGCGTTTGTAAAAATAGTTTGTACAAGAGTAGAGAAAGTCATGTGAGTGGACCACATCAGATTTTTTTTGTCCTGGACATGCAAAGAGAATGGAATGCGCCACATAGCAACCAGCGTTAAAACATTTGACTATCGCTTAAAAGCTACCATATTTCCCTTGCATCTACTAGAAAATTACCAATAAGATTGACATCTCGATATCTCGATTAACATGAAGCATATGGAGAATAGGCGTTTGTAAAAATAGATTGTACAAGAGTAGAGAAAGTCATGTGAGTGTAACACATCAGATTTTTTTTTTGTCCTGGTAATGCAAAGAGAATGGAACACTCCACATAGTAACCAGCTCTTAAAATATTTTACTATAGCTTAAAGCCTAGCAATTCCCCTTGCATCTACAAGAACATTAGCAATAAGATTAACATCTCGATATCTCGATTAACATGAAGTAGATGGAGAATAAGCGTTTATAAAAATAGTTTTTACAAGAGTAGAGAAAGTCATGTGAGTGTAACACATCAGATTTTTTGGGTAAGTACTTCTAGTGTTGTTCTTTCTGCTGCTTCTGTAATTTCAGTTTCTTTGAATTCATAATTTCTGCCATTTAAACTTTCTGTAGGTTATATTAAACAGAAAAATAACGTTTCAGATCAAATAATATAGAAGGCTACCAGTATAACGTGTAGGTTAACTCTACATTGAATTGCGATAATTTGAAGTATGACGATTTGCATTGTGAACTGATAATGCGAGCGACATGAGAAGTTAATCACGTAAGAGAGATATTCAAAAGTAAAACCTATTCAACAAAGTCGAGTTATTAAACGTGTACAAACACAAAGATAAATTCTCTATTATTGGACTTGGAATCAATGTTGTGCGATATTCTAAAGCTTTTGACTAGTATGCTCTATGTTATAAGTTCTACTTATAGACCATGCGTCTAAACAAAATAATTAACAAATGAAAGCGTAGAGAAACAGAAGGAAACCTCTATGCTCTCACTGTAGGAAGAAGGGGAAGAGCAATATGTTTTAAGAGATATGAGAGTGCAGTTATGTGCAGCAGACGTGTTAGATCAACTGAGGCAATATTTTATATCATAAACATGCTGTGAATGCCAGAGTGATTGCAGTGTAAATTAATATTATTGTATGTACAGGATTTTAGATGTTTGTTAGCCATAAGCATTGTTAGGAAATAAGTTTGCACGGCCTAACTGAAACTGACAATAGAAGTGGGTTTCAATAAACCGAGGGGATGAGTTGTTTATCACTAAGAAGAAATAAACAAAATGACGTCAGGGTAGCGTGCCTTTTTTAGAAATGGAGGGAATATCTTCCCTAGAGCATATATGTTAGTAGTAATGATTGACTGACCAAAACAGACGCTAAAGTGGGCGCAATTTGGTAACCAATAGGAGCTATATTATAATGTTTAGGCAATTCGAGGTGAAGGAGTATGTATTCTCGAGCCATAAGGAAGTGTCGCGCAGTTCTGAAGAATCTCTCACGAGGTGCACGTCACAGAGTTAGTTATAAAAATGCAAAGTACGCGAAGTAATTGGTGCGCGGCAACTAAAACGACTGTAGTTACATTCTGAAACATCACAGTTTCAGTCAGGCGTTTATAAAGTTTAAATATGTCAACTATTAATTAAGCGTGATGGCAATAAAATTCTAGATTCAGATTTTTTTTATCAGTGTTACCTTTCTGCACACCCTGCTTAGAGACACGTGCTCGACTGAGTTATAATAACTAGCCGGAGGACAAAGAACCCAAATTTAAAAAAAATAAATAAACAATAAGCGCTCAACAAATAAGATAACACAAGTCATCTGATAACTGTAACACAACGCAGAAGATGCAAGACGTAGAAGAATCTCAATACATATCTATAGTATAGTGTTTAATATTGCGAGTGGTTGAGGAGACGAGGAATTACGTGAGTTATGTGGCAAAGGCTCCATAAGTAAATAATATATCCTCCGGCAAAATAAGTCGGTAGAGTGAAATAATTGCATTACGTTAGAAGTACTTGGGTTAATCACGAGACATAATATAATAATTACTCTAACGCATTATTGGAAAGAAGTCAAAAGATAAATTTGCTAACAATAATATAGAGCTACTGAGTAAATTTGCTATATAAAAATATAGCGTAATATACTCTTACATTACCCAAACAAGGAACGTGAGTATAGATTTTGACCATTTCTTGCGGTTTTCTTGATAGAAAGAAATAAGCAAAAACTAATTAACCAAGGATTGTGAAAAATTATACATTTAATTATATTGCATTGATACTTTCTGCGAATTAGAGGAACGTATTACCTTATTGTTGTTAAAACACGTGTTTTAAAAGAGCAATAGATACACAGGAATTTATTTTCAACAGTCGTTTTAAACAAACAATATAAATATTACGTTGCTTGAGCTCTTATTCTAGTAGTTCAAAAACCAAACATCCGCGATACACAGTTCGGTCTCATACTCTAAAAAACTCGCTGGCCAAGTAAATAAATACGTTTGTAAGAATCTTTTACAATTGGAAGCCGACCAATAAATATTATTTTATGTGCACCATAAAATTATCTCCAGATCTAAGGCGAGGCTTCGGTCGTGGAATCAGCTATCCAATCCGGTATATACCTTGGCAATTGAGGTAACTCTAATACAGGTGGCCCAGCAGAAGCGTGTAGATATTCCTTCGTACGTTAAAAGAGTTGCAGAACTCAACGGAGCAATTCCAGTAAACACACGTGAGGAACTTGCAACTTAGCGTAAGCGAGGTTCGTTTTATTTCTTTCTTTTTAAGTTCCATATATACCCCACCTTTAACCACAATGGTTTTATCAGCGGCCCTTCCTTTGGAATATATTATTGCCTACAGGTAATGATGTTAATTCGTATTCGTTTGTCTTTGGGTTTCTAGCAAATTTTGGGCTGTATTCATTAGATATCACACACATACACACAGACTCTGGGGAGGAGGGGATAATCTTACCTAGAGAAAAATTCCCACCCCCAGCAGGGAATCGAACACAGATACCTCGCACGGCAGACAGGTGCTATAGTGACTCAGCTATAGGGCCAGCCGAGCTTCGTTCTATTGCTTCTGCATATCAGCAAAGACAATAAGCGAATCGCGCTCATTGAGAGGTAATTCCGGGGTTACAATAAAAAAATTAAAAATTAAATAGAGCTTTTTATAGACGATCCTTAACTACTATGGTCTTTGGTGTCCCATTCCATATTGGGCGTAAAACAAGCAAAGTTTGCTCAGAGGCCTCCTTATCAGGCTTGAGCTTCATTTGCGTGCCGTAAATCTACGACACGAGACTATTGACTTTACTTTCCTTCCGAAGGAAGCTTTGTAAGTATTTTTACGCCCGAAAAAAATCCATCGCCCTCCGCCAGGTTTGAGCCCATGACCTTGGAAATCAGAGGCTAGCATGGTACCCTTAATCATGGAAGTAGATGGCTGGCAATAGCGTGACCGGGATACTATACAAAAACAGACCGAAAAGGCCGTAGAGTATTTTTCACTTCATTACACAGGATCTATTATCGAGGGACTAAGCTCACTTTTTAGACTGAAAAATAATTAAAATATTACCAATCCGTATCACCACATAACTATTTACTTTCTCCAGTGCTGCATTCCCATCTCCAAATTTTATTGAGGTGCCCTGATTTCAAATAAAGCATTTTTGGAAACATGTCCGAGTGTGTGTGTGTGTGTGTGTGTGTGTCTGTGTCTGCAATTGAACAGCATAACTCAAAAACGAAAATTCGGATAAGTACTAAACTTAATATTTGAGCTTAGTATTTCCAAGGATGCTACAAGAAGATTTTCAAGAAAATCTCCCCACCCCATACTACCTTTTAAATGAAACAGTTTTCATTTAGATATTTAGATTAACCGTATCATATGTTTAAGACATTTTCACGGCAAATGAAGTGCATATATTGAATTTTCTGAGAATGTCCCCAAAAGTGCTCTTCTTTCTGAATACTTTTGCATAACTTGCAAACTGCCAGAGCTAGACAAAATTTTACTACACAAAAACAAAATCTAAATCTCGCTAAAACACACAATTTATGTCACTAATTTTTTTTTGTGAGTGAACTATTTCCGAGATATTCCTGGTTATTTGTTTGAATTTTCAAATACTAATACTTTTTCTCAAATGGGAATTCGTTATTCGTTATTAATTTTTTTACGCATTGGACATGCAAAGAGAATGCAATGCTCCACATAGCAACCAGCTCTTAAAAGATTTGACTATTGCTTAAATCCTATCATATTACCCTTGCACCTACAAGAAAATTAGTAATAAGATAGCTTCTGCAAATGTTTATCTCGATGAACATGAAGTAGATGGAAAATATGCGTTTATAAAAATAGTTTTTACATGAGTAGGGAACGTCATGTGAGTACATAATATTTTTAAATTGTGTTTACACTGTTCGTGTCTAACGTTACGGACTATAAGCAACAAACATGAGTGTAAGCAAAGTTTCACTACAAATTACCGTTAGCTTGCTATTAGAACTGCTATTGTTGTTATTCTCATTAAATTATCACCATCATCTAACGGTAGAGTTATAATGACCTCGCTCATTGAATATGCGTTTGCCCCTTTTGACTGATACGATGTTCCATTTCCGTGTATCCATACGGACGTTTCTGAGAACTTCTGGTGTGTAGTAGTAGTAGAAGAGAAGTAATAGTAGTAGAGTAGTAGTAGTAGTAGTAGTAGTAGTGATAAAGTAGTAGTAGTAGTAGTAGGGTAGTAGTAAAGTAGTAGTAGTAGTAGGGTAGTAGTAGTAAAGTAGTAGTAGTAGTAGTAGTAGTAAAGTAGTAGTAGTAGTAGTAGGGTAGTAGTAAAGTAGTAGTAGTAGTAAAGTAGTAGTAGTAGTAGGGTAGTAGTAAAGTAGTAGTAGTAAAGTAGTAGTAGTAGTAGTAGTAGTAGTAAAGTAGTAGTAGTAGTAAAGTAGTAGTAGTAGTAGTAGTAGTAGTAGTAGTAGTGATAAAGTAGTAGTAGTAGTAAAGTAGTAGTAGTAGTAGTAGTAGTAGTAGTAAAGTAGTAGTAGTAAAGTAGTAGTAGTAGTAGTAGTAGTAGTAGTAGTGATAAAGTAGTAGTAGTAGTAGTGGTAGTAGTAGTAAAGTAGTAGTAGTAGTAGTAGTAGTAGTAGTAGGGTAGTATAGTAGTAGTAGAATTGCAGTAGTAGTAGAGTTGTAGTAGCAGTAGAGTTGTAGTAGTAGAGTAGAGTAGTAGCAGTAGTAGAATAATAGTAGTAGTAGGGAAGTTTTAGTTTAGGGCGCTAATGCGCCAGTTCCACACTGACCTGTGTTCACCTGGAATTGCCCCGTTGAGCTCTGCAACTCTTTTAACGCATACGTCAAATGCGATGAGGTCGGGCCACCCGGTAAAATATCAAGTTGTGGGATGAGAGAAATAAGTAACCTTAAGATTTCAATATATGTATGATTTATTATCTGTTAGCAAATTTATAACCTTGCCGCTAGCCCTGGGAGACTTTACCAACATGTTTCCTTCCCGTCGTTACTTATTCAGAAGTAATCCTTGAGCTAACGCCTAAGTGCATACGTGCTTCCCTTCCGCTTGGAAGAATGATTATTGCAAACATTTGTCATATGTAATGGGCAAATAGACGCAAACTTATTCCTGTTACACTATGTCATCATTTTTTTATTGATCGTTGTATTGGCTTCCTTGTTTAAATATAACTACACGTGTTATTTTTAATAGTGGCAGCTATATCCATATTAGACACATAGCATACTGATAAGGTTTTAAGTTTTACAGGTCTTTGATGTAGTCACCACGGTTGTGTATCACGCGTTCCTAGCATGTAGAAACCGTTGGCATATGCCTAACCTGAGGATGCTGCGAAGAGAGTTGTTAGTGCCTGGAGAACGCCTTGCAATTTGCGAGAGCAGGTGCCATGAAATAGTTCCTTCAGTTTAGGAATGATATCGTGGTCGCAGGGGTCTGGAGAGTAAGGGGATTTGTAAAGCACCTCCCAGCCCCTGTGATCGAGTAAATCAGTCAAGCTCCTGTTGCATGCGTCCTTGCATTGTAATGCAGAATGATGGGTGGATCATTTATGAAGTATCGTCGGTTTCCTTTAAGAGCTGGTTGCAGATTTTTTTGCAAAAATGCATATTCCGCTGTAACGGTATGTCTTTTGGGAACGGTATGTTTTTTGATAATACCATCCCAATTGTAGGCAATGGTCACCATAGCTTACAGCGGTCTACTGAACTATTATTTTACGCCGTGACCCATTATGATGCCACTCATTTCTTGGCGTTTTTGTTGTAGTTCATAAGTTGTGAACATGTCTCGTCAATGGTAATGATCCGCCGTAGCAAGGCCTCATAAGCGATTTCATAGCGCTCCAAGTGTGTACGAGGGCATCATATTGCGTCTATGCATGACTTTCGGTCAAATCATATGGAACCCAACTTGAAGTGATTTTACGCTTCTTCAGGAGGTTAAGCACAGTCGAAGCGTCAGTGCTGTATAGTTGGCAAATTCAAGAATCCTCCAGCACCAACACGTTCACGGTCTGCACACTATCTTCCCCTACTGCAGAATGGCCAAGTCGAGCCATATCTGTCACATTTTATCGGCCTTCTCTGAAGGCTTTGACCCACCTTGCTACTGCATGGCAAGGTAATGCCGGTTCACCGAAGGCCTCTTGAATCCTTCTCAACATTGTCTTGCATTGCGACCTCTAGTGCATTCAATTTTCAAGCATCTCCTTTGATCTTGCTTTGAAATTATTGCGATTATTCCACGGGCGCTAGTCCACACCACATTATCTTTGCTGTCACAGTACATGGGCATGAAGGGGGAGGGAGAGTTTATTTGCTCTGAGGGAGAATGGGCATATAAATAACCTCTTGTATACAGTATATTGCTTGACATCGTTTCACGGAATTGTTGCAGAAACTCAACCCATGTATTTAAATGTAACCATTGGGTTCCTTGACTGATGCGAACAGTCTACTTTTCGTACTGGTCATAATTCTGCCAAATCGCTGTCCTATACTGTAAGTGTTTTAAGCTAATTCGGTATTCGGGGTTTTTCTGAGCTTGGGTGTCATCAGTTCTTAATTGCTGTAATGGTTAATGTGATTTTCTCTAATGAATGATACAATATTTTACATTTTGTTATATTATTATGAGCATACAATTTTATTGTAGTTATTACCGTAATTTGATGTGTTACTACGAGTATGTCAGTGTGATTACGGGTTGCGTGTTGCAGCTTGCAAATACAAGACAATTTCACTTAACCTGACTAGGTTCTGACTGACAGCTAATGTAAACGGTGACATAGGTCAGCACGCCGAGTCCCTGAAGTGGCAGCTAGATGCATTTCTCGGGTCTCTTAATTAAGTGGTTGAATGCGATTCTTACCAGGCCTCTGTGCAGGAGAAAAATTCTATGGCAAGGGATCGAAGAAGATTAACCTCGTATCGCAGTGTTAATAAAAGGGTTTATTATCATGAAGTTTCTTTTATTTCTCAACCAGTTTCCTCTTACGTTGTTTTGCTTCTCTGATTCATTCTACCTCTTCCAGAATACATGATTCCTTGGACAGATATCTTACTTCCTTAACTTCCTTTTTGTATATATCTATTTTCATATACTTTAGTTCGTGATTTCACATTCCTTTACAGACCATCCGTGTTGTGCAGGAAAGTACGAATTCGCATCTTGACGGGATTGTCTGTGCAAAGTGTTTTCCGGAATTTCCCCTTTATCCGAAAAGATAAATCCTGGGCACGTCTCGGGGTATACTTACCCTGTTATTATTTGTGCGTCGATTTCATTCACCATATTGAAGATTTGAGTTGTAGTGCGTGTTAAGAACTCAAAATATTCTTTGGGAATCTTAAAAGGAGTTCTTCGTCCTTGGGAAATATTTGGTCTTTTTTCTCTTGAAAGCTGAGGAACAGGCTGATTATTCTCTACGGTCGAGTTCTCCCGAATTTGAATCGATGCTAATTAATTAAATATTATTTCGTACAATTAGAAACTAAGACGGCACCCAAGAACTTACAGATAAAATAAGTTTATTAAATGACATGAATATTATAATAAACTGAATGGCTCTATGATAATCGGGTAGAAAACCTGACATATGTGCCGAATCCAATATCGTGAATGTGCTTAGTTACAATAATTGGACACAATACGTTTATACTTCAAATTATGTTATATTCTCTATTCCACTTCAGCTATTTTTCTATAGTTAAACTTTTTATTATCAAAGAGTCATTCAAGAGATCCGTTCCATTTCCATAAACAAAACTAGTCTCTATATCTCCGCCTCTGTCTTCTTGCATGCCTTTTCTCTGATGATTCATAATCTCTTAGTATTTTGTTATCCCCTCTTTACTCTTATTTTTATCGGGTGTCTATTTTTTATTTTGGATAAACTTTTCTAGGTATAAGAATCTTCATTTCGTCACTGATTGTAGAAATTTAGGTTCTACAAATTTAATTTTTCTCTTCTGCATCTGGTTTAAGGACAAGTTTTGCTTGAATATGAGAATACGGTTACTGCCATTGTTTTCAAAAATATGAATGTCTCCTTCTTCGTATCCTTTAGCACCTTTCTTACTGTGGTGCATAGTCAGTTCACTAGCAAGTTGAGACACCGTCTGTTCTGTGCGTTAATATGCAACACATCATTACATATCAAACCAATATAATTAGAAACAATAGAATTCAAATAACGAGCGGAAAACAAGCTTTCTCTCTTTAATATAATGCACATTTGCTACATTATACATAAAATAAAATTTGCGTGGGAAGTGGGTCAGTTTCCAGAAACACAGTAGCACATGGGACATTTTTTAAGATTACCTCCGGCCCAGGATGTCTAGGTACAGTTTGAAGTAGTAATATTGTCGCGTACCTCACTATTTATTAATTATTTAACTTCAGTGGTGGGCAACTCGCTGCGAGAGGGATCGTTATTCAAACAAAGGAAACTTTAATTTAAGAGGCACCGACAAAGGGACGCAGCTAAAGTTAAAATTCACAACATAATTACACTAATATAATTCCTGGCTGAAGGGAGAGGCAAGGATTCTATTCTACCATAATAAAAGCTGGAAGGAAGAGTGACAAATAGATTTATTCAACAAAGACTTACCCCATGTGTCTGCCGGGACGAGGACGCCATGTCGTAGAGCAGCTATCCGTTCACCTGAACACCGCGAAGACTAGTAACAGACTGACTTGAAAAAACTCGTTAAGCTTGGCGTCACTAACGCCATATCCCCTCCAATGAGACTGTTTCCCCTTAAACACCCCTCCTCAGATAAACTGCCAACCTTCAACTTGGGTAACCAGAGGGCACATTACCAATATATAATCTGTGCACATGCCACATCTCCCCCTGGCTACCGAAGTCGACGTCCTCGTCGACAGAAAGAACATAAATACAAAATACAGGAAAAAACAAAAGAAAGACATACCAAAAAAAATGACATACAAATGTGTGATGTAAAAGAAAACAGTAATAAATATGTGTGGTAGCACCCAGCCGACGACACCATAGTGCTGGGTGATATGGAGAGAGAGGAGCGATGTAAGTGCTGTCGACTTAGTATTGTTAATGCACTAGCTGTAGCATCCCGCACACGCACACACCACGCTGCCTTAGTTCACAGGCACACTACACTGCGCAAGAGGGTGATGAACTGCCGTAACTGTTTGTGGGTGGGTTTAGACAGTGCCCACAACGACGATTTGTCCTGGTGTAGAATTAGCACCGCAGGTCTCTGGTGATGACAACAGGGTGGGCAGTCGCTGGCTTGGACTGCCCCCCGACATGGTGGCTCCTTATGCCACGGCAGTGTAGTGGCTGCCCGACAGCTTCCCTGTGGTGTTTCTTGACTTCTGGTGTGCTCTGGGGATGCTGGTGCATCTTCTCTCTCTCTGCCCAGCACAATACTAAAACAAAACCACCACACAATAAACAGGATGCTCCCACAAAGAATCACACATAAAAGAAGTGTATGTCCTTTACAATTAAAGATTTTAAAGTTTGAAAAGTGTACACTAAAAGAATTTTTATGACATGGGGTAAATAAAGAGAAAAGAAAATTAGAACAAATTGGCATAAGACAGAAATTTTACAGAGTTGCCATCCAAAGTGTAACTTACAATGCTTCATAATCCAAATAACAGTAAAACAGACTCAAAATACATAAACATGACAGAAATGAAACATAACCTTATCTTGGGATCCCAATATTACAACTCAATAACCAGCTGGTATCACTAACAAAAGAAAGTAAGTGCACTTACAAGACAATCACACATGACGATGAAATGAACTCATTCACACTGACCATGGCCCCAAATTACACACAACACTGACTTAACTAACTACGCAAACTAGTGTATGCATCACTACAACCTACATCCACAAAACATTTCTAAACTACGCCACGTGACATGCTTTCAACTACTAGTATCCTACTCTTGTCACCAATATAACTTCTTATCCACATCACTATCCTTCTCATCGCAGTGTGAGCATTAACTCAATCATAATCATCATCAACATTAGCAGTAATAGTAATAGTGCAATCTCGATCATTACTTCAATCATCATCATCTATCAATTTTCTCTCCAAAACAAAACATCTGCACTTACGTGTCTCATTTAGCATGCTGCAAATTCAAAACATCTGACATAGGCATAACCTTTAAGAAATCACATTAATTCAGGAATTACACAAATAACATGACATTATAATGTTGCATCTACATCCTCAAAATCAAGAAATAAGCTGGAAAACAGGTGGTATTAAAATTTGCTATCTAAGATGGTAATAAACTTGTTGCATAAACAGAGAAAAAAAATTATTTTCATTACATTCACTTCCATCCATTTAATCTCTCGTGTGAATTCATCACACACGCTATACTGGGCACGTTACAGCAACACCAATAAGCAAAATCAGTACAATCATCACATCAACTTTCCAGGTACATGTAGCCCTCCTGAAAAATCAACACATTCATACACTTCAACTATCGGGGTTACACTGTGGCACTTCCACCGAAGCTGACATCATCTCATCTCTTCTCATCTCTCCTCATCAACACCGTCGGGGTTACTCTTTGGCACTCCCACCGAGGCAAATCTCACCTATATCACATAACCTCAAATACACACATACATACAAACACTATTCATGCAACAAATTTCTGCAAATAAAGATCACAGCATCATTATGGAACCCAAAATCAAATCAAGTGAAAATCAAATCAAACCATATCAAATCAAATTGAATGCAACAAAACAACATCACATCATTATTCAAAACAATATTGTCACATAACATTCCTGAAAATGAAAGCTCAATTAAGCATATAGTACACCTGAAACACATTCCTGTAGCATAATACAACAAAACAAATGATTTGCAGTTATCAAAACACAATTCAAAATTTAAATTACACCCAAAATAACAATATACTTATAATTTAGCAGAGACATTCATAGCACAGTATTCCTGAAAAAAAAACTTAATTAAGCATCAGTCAGTGAAACAATAAATTTAGCATACCTGTGTGAGTCGTAAAACTGTTTCATTCATCCAAACTTTAGCACTCACAATGATTACATACTTACAGGTGATTTTTTTCTTTTCTCTTACTCGTTTACCACAAAATTCCCGTGCAAATTGTCCAAAATCTGGTAACACACGTACAGCTGGTTCATCAACATCCACATCGTGCTGGTCCATATTAGAAGCACATCAAACCTAATTAGGTGTAGATACTGGCAAGGTTGGTAGCTCCTGAAACTTTTACTTACATGAGTAACTGCGAAAGATTTTCCCTTAAAAATATGCATTACGGAATTAAATAAACCAAACTTAGCAACGGTGAAGCAAAATTATCATCATTCTCAGAGCGGCCAATAGCAGTAGTAGCGAACATTTCAAAATTCTTAACTCATACGGCGACAACTAGCTAGGATTCTTCACGTGAGAGGGGTCAATGACCAGCGGCAGACAGCTGATAACTGAGCAACAAGAGGCGCACCAACACTGAACACATGGAAGAAAACAAAATGATAGCTTCAGTGAGAAACCTCGAACTGGAAGTTAAAAAAAAACACGTCACACCTACTGTGACCACCGCGAAGATTCTCAAAAGGAGCAGAATACAAACTTGTAATTTAAACTAGCACACAAAACTTCTCTTTTTTTTTCTTAAATCAAATGTAATAATCTGATATGCACACGCAAATAAACGCGCCAAAACACGTGCTGAGGAAGACTGGTTTCACAAGCTAAAAATTGTTGCTGAAATGCACGACCACGCGGGAATTACACAACACACGTGCGTACATAAAAGTTACACGAAAAATAACTCAGAAAAGTGCAGTAAATAGCTAGAAATCACAATCACTGGAATATAAAGTAATACATTTCCAAACCACTGCTACTAAGCACAGAAAACAAGATTTGCAAACGGATAGCCAACACGTGACGAGCACATTGTGAAACTACAACTATCTCGTTCGTTTCAGAACTCAACTTTCACAGAAACATTTTTTTTTGAAATTAACCAGCCCGAAGAACGGAACACAGTGATATAATTTATAGGAAATGAAGCCAACACAAAGGGAAAATGGAGTCAGAAGCTTTAGCGTCACCCGGCAGACAATGGGAAAATATGCAAAAATGAACTCAAAATTAAAATTTCGACACCAAACTTTCAGAAATGATGGAAACAAAATTTAGAAGAAGAGAATCACAAATAAAAGTATAAAAATCCTTACCCTTCAGCCAGAAAGAACTTTACATTTTTCACGACCACGTGTAGCAGAAACCGTTAAATTTGGAGGGAAAAAAAAAATTTTGCACTTAAAATCTCAAAACAAATCAAACTAATTTCTCGGCACCTCCGCCAATTACCCGGCGACTCACGCCAATTACCCGGCGACTCACGCCAATTTGTCGCGTACCTCACTATTTATTAATTATTTAACTTCAGTGGTGGGCAACTCGCTGCGAGAGGGATCGTTATTCAAACAAAGGAAACTTTAATTTAAGAGGCACCGACAAAGGGACGCAGCTAAAGTTAAAATTCACAACATAATTACACTAATATAATTCCTGGCTGAAGGGAGAGGCAAGGATTCTATTCTACCATAATAAAAGCTGGAAGGAAGAGTGACAAATAGATTTATTCAACAAAGACTTACCCCATGTGTCTGCCGGGACGAGGACGCCATGTCGTAGAGCAGCTATCCGTTCACCTGAACACCGCGAAGACTAGTAACAGACTGACTTGAAAAAACTCGTTAAGCTTGGCGTCACTAACGCCATATCCCCTCCAATGAGACTGTTTCCCCTTAAACACCCCTCCTCAGATAAACTGCCAACCTTCAACTTGGGTAACCAGAGGGCACATTACCAATATATAATCTGTGCACATGCCACAATATTTCTGTTAGCTCCACGTATGGAAGTCAAATTGAAGTGGCTTTTTTGTTGATGTTAGCCCCACGTTTGGGAAGCCAATTTGAAGTAGATGGTTTGTTTACATTGTTTGCTGCTACGTATGAAAAGCCGATTTGAAGTAAGAGTTGTATTATATTCCAACTGTTGGGGAGCCGACCTTATAGTAGTTGCAACCGCACGTATGGTAAAGCTTCCGGTAGCCTTTGCCCCAAATGTACTTTCAGGTGGCCTTTGCCCCAAGTTTAAAAAATAAAATTACTATTTCTTTAAATATTAGGTATTTATGTTTGCCTCTGCTGCGTCAGTATTTGTTAGAGACACGTTTCTATTGGCAGGGTTTTACGACTAAGAAGGCTTACACAGATTATAATTTTTACTTCACTACTTTTTATTAATCCTTGACACAAATTAAATAGCACTTCACTGATATCGAGAGCTGTGAGATTCTTTCATTTAATACTTACACTTTTTAACACGTATACTATTTTCGTCTCACACGAATACGAAATTAATGGACACATCTCACGTCTGGTTATGAGCACTGTCTAGAAGCAACACGTCTGGTTATTAGCACTGTTTGGAGGCAACTGAATTGATTTCAACCGTCTAAACTTGTAAATTTCTGTATTTCAAGTCTCTGATTGGCTAATCCTAGTCCAATAGAATACCTTCATTTAACTAAAGCTTTTTCTGGTTTGTTGATTGGCTATTTTTATAAACTGTCACTAAAATTACATTAATGCTTCAAAGAATCACAAGTAACATTTAAACTTTCAAACTCATTATTGCCTCAAAGTTACCTCATTGTTACCTCATTGTTAGCAACTTTTAACCTATTTCTCACAGCTCCTACATTATTAAATTAGTAATGCATTCACATAACATTATTGAATGTTTACAATAATATAAGCATATGCAATGACTTACATACATTTTACAAATTATTACATACACATATTGCTTCAAGGCGGGCTTTTATTGAATTTACATATTATATAATTTGACTGATATTATTTAAGTGTTAAAAATACTGCCTCAAGTGCCTGTGTATAGTATTCCTTAAGTGAAACAAACAATAAAACCACAGATTAAGTCGGGTTCGAAGCCTACGTGTCACATCTTAGATCCCAAATACCAACGTGCGAAATTCAACTGACCATAGGCGTATAATACAATCAAAACTGTCCAATCAGAGCAAATTTAATGCTTTTGAGAAGCCAATAAAATTGAAAGGAAAAACGTCACGTGAGTAGAAAAAGTTAGCAAAGAGACGAAAGAAGGAGAAATTTGTATCATGGCGGAAATAACTTTTTCTTGGACACATCACTCAGCAAACACACCTTCGCGAGTCGAGACGCCGCACAACAAAGGAAAACCTCGGACTTACATTTCCGCATGCGACTCCGAAGCCACACAAAGGCGCCGTGTGCTGCTCGCGAACAGGTAAAATATACTATTCAAGATCGTTCCGCGGTATAACCTACTGTCATGGCGGCAAGATACAGTTTAGATTCTGTAAATTTTGGCTCGGACGGGTTTAAATTACTACTGTTATGTGCTTTCTTTTCTTGTCTCCTTTACCAGAAGTGGCCCTATTCTACTAACAACCTTGTAACAATTATTGAGGAAACGTAAAGCCAATCAATTGAAGGGGAAACCAAACATACAAAGCCTAAGTCAATATTGGGTTTAACAAGAATAATTCTTTATTCAATAACACCACTCTTGTTACGTCAATAAACAATATATAATTGCTCTGTATCAAAGTGAACAGTGCAATAAAGAATGAACAAATAACGTAAGCCTTACAAAATTACCATAGCATCACAATTAACACTTTTACAAATGTTCACTATTTTTCCTAAATCGGTAATTTTCCCTTGTACTAACTGCCAAGTTAAATGAATCCCTTTCTTAATTTAATCAGATGTTACTTTTGCTTTATTATCAGTTGGAACAAATGTGTAATTTTAGTATTGCTTCAAAAACTTCCTTTCAATAAACACATAGTAAACCAGCTGGCATGACAAATGGGAACTTCACCCATCATTTACTTGGAATAACTTTCTTGGAATGACTAATTTTGTAATACTTCAAAACTCTCTTGAGCGAATACCAAGTAAATCAGCTACTAATGCAAAGGCAAACTTTATCCCTCATTTACTTATATTCTTACAGAACCTATCTTCAATGAATACGAAGTAAACTATCAACTATAGCAAATGGAACCTCAGTCCATCATTTACTTATATTCGGTGTAAGGCTGCTTTCAGTAAATGCAAAGTAAAACAGCTACCAACTGTAGCAAATGGGACTACCGTCCATCATTTACTTGCCTTGACTGAACTTAAGCAAAGTTTGCTTCCTTTAACATAAATACTTTACAGTATTCGCGCCAGCGACTACTAAATCCTTAATCAAACCCTTTCACAGCGTGTGAGTCCGTCTCTACAGCATTTCTGTAAATCTTTCTTTCAGCAGTAATTCGATCTTTATAACGAAGCAAACTTACAATTCTTACCGTTGATATTTCAACCCCAAATAATTCTAAAGGTTCTGCTATGAGAGACCAGAGCACTAAAAGGAATCATGCTTTCTCATATTTGATACTACTTGCGGTTACTTGAACTTTTATATTTCATTTCTTAAAACAGAAAATAATGTGTCTTTATATGTTTCACATAATTTATAGTTTCTAAGCAACTTTATTTAAAAGCATTTAACAGAACTTGCTTCTTTATAATTTAACTTCAGTAATTTGCTTTTAACTTAAAGGTGATATCGTGAAAGTTACGTTAAGCAATTTCTCTACGGAGAGTTACCATTTTACCAAAGCTACTGAACTAACAAATAATAATTCTGAAAATATGTGCGTCTGGCTAGCATAATGCAACAGTCGCATACTGCACTATGATTCTGTTTGGTATTTCTTTAAATACGACGGTTTCCAAGTTTTGCATATCTAAAGACAATTTATCTGATTTGGCTGTCGTCGCCTCTTGGTGAACTTCCTTGCGTTGTGGCGAGCTGTTCTGAGGTGTTACATCCTGTACGTCTCATTGAGTACTCATCGTTCTTCAGTTATGGTTGTGTGGTTTATACCCCAAAGCGGTGGTGAAGTGAGTGCAGGGAGTAGATGGCCACCAAGTAACCTACTTATTGTAACTTCCATGCTTGATGTTGAGCCCTCGCCATATTGGAGACGTTCGTTGTAGCTGACGCAGCCATATTGGACGTATTCTTTGTCACCGTGATGGCGACTCCATGTTAGATGGCATATAGTAGCCGTCCGTCCAAGAAGCGCTACACTACGAGTAAACAATTCACGAAGTAAGACAGTAACACCATGCTTTATTACATCAGCGCAGTGGCGACCGTGACAAGGAGCATTGGTAGTAAATTTGTTTTAGTATAACCAACTTAAAGTGCACTCATTTAATTGAGCAACCAGCACCAGATCCAGAAAGCACCCCACACACCCTGGAAGATTAAAGAAGAGAGCTCAGGCAAACCCATGCAAATCTTGAAACCAGATAACCGTTGCTACCTACCATCCGCCCCTTGTATACCCTTGACTGCCACCAAGAGTGTAAGGCGACGAATGCACCGTCTCAAAGTGTTAAGTATTGAAACTTGTTCGATGATATACCTAATATGTTGTTTATCTCTAAATACTGAATTTTTTCTGTGTGTTTAAATTGTGGTAAAACGGTTCGTTTAATCTGTGTACTTCTATTGAAAGTAATATCGTGATTCTCATAATCAATACTTGCACTTCAGCATATAATATTGTAGCACTAGTTTATTGCCCATTAATATAAAATGTTTACTATAGCTACACCAGGTGATCCAGCCACCCTTTGCAGTTTTATGCAATCCACAATTTATACTCCAACGTGATCCTATAACAAGATCTACTCAAAGTGTGTAAAATGGATGTCTTTGGTTGCACATTCAACGAAATTACTAATGATATAGTCGATGTTATAGCATTGCCTTTGAATACACTCGCGATTAGACAGCTGACGTTTGCACAATTGAAAATCTATACTGAAACAGACAAATACTACACGTTATGTTAAACTGACTTACATCTCTCATCATGTTTCTAGACAGCTCAGTTGGTACGAGAGTGTGGTTTGTAAATAATCCATTTGCAGTATAGCTGACTCGAATCACCTGCTTGAATGAATACTCATAAATAACCTTGATTTAAAGTATTCTTTCAGTATTTTGTTTAACGTTGTTATTATCATTTTAATTTGCAATTTCTATTTTTATTTGTATTTAATATATTATCATTATTACTGTTTCGTTATTGGTAAACTATATGTAGGTATCTATTTAAACGCCACATAGGTACACTCGATATAAATGAAATCAGAATTATACTTATCTGATCTAAGACAATAAGCAAATAACGTACACAGTTTAGCATGAAAGTTTTAATAGTTTCACGAATTTGATTCTTCCATCAAGTTCATAGAAATCGTATTATGTTATAATATCATCCGTGTTGGCTTTAATGAGAATACAATATATATATATACATATATAGTATATATAGTATTCTCAATATGGTATTATATGCAGTAAAAATATAACGCCTAGACGCGAATCGGCGTTACCGGTAATTAGCGCATAGCATAGAGTCAGTATTCCACTCAACTACTTAGACGCTTGGTTGAGAGCATATTCTGGGTTTAACCTTAGAGCTTACCCGCCAGGTGCCACACCAGTGTCGCCTTGTGAGTTTTCGTGATTATTATGGCTGTTTAGGACAGCTTTAACCCTGTATTGGACGCTTTTAACATTATTTAGATGGCATAAGCTATTATGTATATTATTTGAGATATACGAGACGTAGTTTACGCCAAAATCCAAATAAACCGCTGTTTAATAATTTATGTGCTTTGTTGTACAGCTTCCCTTGTGGATATAAAGGTACCTCTAATTTGTCGTAGCCTGTCCCGTTCCCTAATTACAAAACTCCGCCATTTTCTTTTCAGCTGATTTTATAGCGGACTGATTTGATTGGGTCATTTTATCGGATGCGTTTACTGAATTGCGTGGCTATGAGTATGTGGTGTACAAATTTGTAAAATCGGGTGGAAACCTGGAATCGCCCAGAGTAAACGAGTACTTTTTGTGTTTGAGTTGTACTTTAGTGCAGAGTACTTCGTGTCTCTTAAATCGCTTTTCCTCTTAAATTTGAGCTTTCGTCTACCCAAAAAGTCAAGTAATAGCTGTTGATAAGCGAAGAAAATGAACTTACAGCGCAATTGTAGCTTGAAAGGTGGCCTATCCTCCAAAAACAGAAGGGGTGACGGATTCCCTGGTATAAGCCAATTTAAACCTGTATATATATTGTCCTACATGTACTGATTCTCTTTTCATTGTTTGTGTTATTTAGGTATTTTTACTTTCTCTACTCTTTACCTGTAGTAAGTAGAGGAAGTATTCCTTCCACTGAAAATTTTTGCCGGAAATACAAGTTTTGAAGCTACATGAATAAAGGAAAGCAAGGTGAGTTGTGTATATATATGTGTGTGTGTGTGCGTGTGTGTATGTGTGTGTGTTTGCGCATGTGTCTGTGAACAATATAACTCAAATACAAAAACTCGGCAAAACACCAAACTTGGCATTTAAGTCTTTCAAGAATGCGAATACTTTTAAGAAAATCCACCTAGCCCAAACTGCTGTATGGCAAACTTTAGGTAATTTTGATCTTCTCGTAAATGGTTATAACGATTTAATTAAAGTGCCATATGTTTAAGATATTTGTATGACAAATGAAATGTATATCTTGAATTTTCTGGACATTGCTTCTTAACGGCTTTTCATTTCGAATACCTTTTGTATAACTGTATAACTGGTAATTCGTAAGGCAGAGATAAAATCTTATTACACAAAAAATGCAGATGTCTTTAAGGGACACAATTTATGTCAAATGTGTATATACATATTCATATTTGGTTTAACCATTTTCGAGATATTCTTAGTTATTGGTTTGACTTTAGAAATGCTTATGCTTTTTCAAGTTATAAGTCACTATTTCTTGTCATGACCGTCCAAAGAGCATAAGATTTCAAAGCTATCGCATACATATCTGCTTCAGCCTATTGTATCTCTCTTATACCCACATCGAAATACTTTCGTTTAGATTGCGTGGATTAACAAAAAGTAGATGGAAGAGTTGGTTTTTATAAGAATGGTTTACAGAGGAGTGAATATGTGTATATGTCACACGTTTTTACTTTCTCTACTACGTATAGTAAGTAGGGGAAGTATTGTAATCCACCCAAAAATTCAATACGAGGTTTCACCGGAAATACATGTTTTAAGACCTCCTGAATTAAAAAAAACATTTTTGGAAACATGTCCGTGTGTGTGTGTCTGTGTGTCTCTGTGTGAGACTGTCTGTGAACAGCATAACTCAGAAACGAACAGCCGGATAAACACCAAGCTTGGTATTTAGGTTCAGTATCTTCCAGAGATGCGACACCAAGGTATCCAAGAAAATCCCCCCAACCCAGATTACCCTTATCATGGAACATTATTCGAAAATGTTAATTTTCTCAAAAATGTCTCTAACGATTGTGATTAAAGTATCATATGTTTAAGATATTTTCGTGACAAATGAAATGTATATCTCGAATTTTCTGGGAATGTCTCCAAAAGTATTGTTCATTGTGAACGACTTTTGTATAACTGGTAAACCATAAGAGATAGACAAAATGTTACTACACAAACAATGTATATCGCGCTAAACTACACAATTTATGTCATATATATTTTCTTTTTGTTGGGTGAACCATGTTCAATGTGCCGGCCCTTGTAGCCGTGGTCGCTCCGGCGCTCCACAAAGCTGAGGGTCGCGGGTTCGAGTCCCGCCACGGGCGTGGGTGTTTGTGTGTTGCGGAAATAAGAGGTATGAAAACTGGAAAACACAGTAGCATAAACTGGGTACAACAAGGGAACTTTAAAAAAAAGAATATTGCTTGTTATTCCCTTAAATTTTCCAATACGTATACTTTTTCTCAAATTCGTTACTCATTGTTTTTGTCCTGGTAATGCAAAGAGAATGAAATATTCCACATAGCAACCAGCTCTTAAAATATTTGACTATCGCTTAAAGCCTACCATATTCCCCTTGCACCTACAAGAAAATTAGCAATAAGATTAACATCTCGATATCTCGATTAACATGAAGCATATGGAGAATAAGCGTTTGTAAAAATAGTTTGTACAGGAGTAGAGAAAGTCATGTGAGTGTAACACATCAGATTTTTTAATATATTTTATTTTCCTGTTGTTTCTAAGACCTAACTGCCCATCTATATGTCTTTCATGCAATGAGCGTTTTCTATGTAGAAAACTGAGGGAAAATCTCACGTCATGTAGGTGCAAAGTGAGATTACATTTTATATACAATGTTACTGTCCACGTGTCAAGTAAGCGATCTATATCAGCTTGAAACGTGTGGTGTGACGTCACGCAGTTCTACTACGGCGTCCCCTTCCATTACGTACACCGTTATCGGACATTTCTATTTACTTTTTCTCGGCGTTTCTCGTTCAATCGGATTCCTTCCTAGCATAAAAAGTATTATTCACTTTCAAAAGGGGACACTCAAAGTCTCGTTTATGGGCACTGGCTATAAAAACTGGGTAACATTCTCCGTTCTATCAGGAGATGAATCTCTGGTTTCGATTTTATTCCATATAGGTTTATTTATTCGTTGTAGCTGAAGTAAGGCCTTATGGTCTTCACTTCCTCTCTATTACCATCAAAATAGTTTCAATATTATTGAGGAGGCGGGCGTCAGTGCGAGCGCAACCCGACTCGCTTACCTGACCGGCTGGATGTGGCTAATGCCGGGTTCCTTTAGAATAATACGCGCGCAACGAGCTCTTTATGTGGCACTTACCCGCAGTTCAGGCAATTACTGTTCCAGAAGATTCCTTTGGAGCGGCTCTTACAACCTCCCTTTCTAGAACTCTCCGTTTCGTATGCGGGTCCTACAGGGTGAGCCACAAAACTACGAACCACCTGCGCGGTGTTGTTCCTGTCCACGTCCTCGGCGCTCGTTGCCGTCTGCTGCTATCATAGAAAGGCGCGGATGAAAGCATACATTTTTAAAACTACTTTTAAAGGCTTTACTTACCAACGTTACGAAAGGAAATGCTGAAAATGGCTACCGTCGTTGTCCATACATTTTTGGCACCTCTTTAGGAAACTATCCATCATGGAATATTTGGGGGAATTTTCCAAACGATGACCGATGTCGTCTAATGTTTCTTCGTCTAATGTCTAATGTTTCGATGTCGTGTAATGCCGTCTTTTAGATTTCTTAGCCTGAACACTTCCTGTGGCCTGAAGTTTACTGTAAAGTTCATGGATTGTTGTACGAGCTAAAACTTTTACACCTGGAAATATTTCCGCAAATCGTACTTTCACTTGGCGAGCTGACCGAGTTAACACATACGAATATATCATAAATAAATACACGCTGTGTAGTAGAAAACATACTGATCCATAATATACTTTGTGAGTAAGCACAGGACTAAATAACTGCTAATAACTGAACTACAGCACATCATCGTCAACTCAAAACTGCACTTCACACTGCACAGCAAAATCACAACAGCGTGACTTTGTTTATAGAAGCAGTGCGTTATCATGTTTTTATTATATTTCCACACGCCCAGTGGAAAAACACCGCGCAGCCGGTAATACTGTTCATAAAATAACCTCCGGGGTAACTTGAAACATAAAGTGTACAAGACAAACCCACACACCCTGGAAGAATTAAAATAAAATATCCGCCAGGAAATTTCTCAACGTGCACTACGGCGAGTGATGGATAGTTTCCTAAAGAAGTGCCAAAAATGTATGGACAACGACGGTGGCCAGTTTCAGCATTTCCTTTCATAATTTTGGCAAGTAAAACCTTTGAAAGTAGTTTTAAAAATGTTGTATGGTTTCATCCGCGCCTTTCTATGATAGCGGCAGACGGCAACGAGCGCCAAGGACGCGGACGGGAAAAACACCGCGCAGGCGGTTCGAAGTCTTTTGGCTCTGTATATAAGGGTCTGCTCTTGCCCGGACAACAGTGATTCAGTTAGTAAACAAATTATGAGTTGAAAAGTAGACAGCGCCGGTGCGGTTTAGTTGTAAGTTTAATTCAGATGTGAGTGTGACTCAGCAGTGCAGTTGTGATTGGATTCAACGGTTCAGTTGTGCTGTGTTCCGAGTGATTGCTAAAAGTGATTCAAATGATTAATAAAGCGTGTTTCTCAGTTACTGGTGTTCTCAATTTGTTGCAATATATACAATAAGAATCACTGTAATAAATAACGAAATACTATTTCAGATAATTATTAATATTATAATAAAGATGTTCGTTATAACACTCAGCTTTGACCACCGAACACAAGTATTTATATTATAAACTTGCCCATCAATAAGTTGCATGAAATCCTTTATCTTGGAATAAAATTAAAGCATTGAGACTTTCCAAAAGATTTACAGTATAATTTTATTCCAGTTATTACTTTCTCTACTACGTATAGTAAGTAGGGGAAGTATTGCATTCCACCCAAAAATTCGATACCGAGATTTCACCGGAAATGCATGTTTTGAGACCTCCTGAAACCAAAAAAAGCATTTTTGGAAACATGTCCGTTTTTGTGTCTGTGTGTGTGTCTGTGTGTGTGTGTCTGTGAACAGCATAACTCAAAAACGAACAGTCGGATAAACACCAAACTTGATATTTGGGTTCAGTATGTTCCAGAGATGCGACACGAAGGTTTTCAAGAAAATCCCCCCTCCCCAGACTACCCTTTACATGGAACATTTTTCGAAAATTTTAATTTTCTCAAAAATGGCTCTAACGATTTTGATTAAAATATCATATGTTTAAGATAATGTAATGAGAAATGAAATGTATATCTGGAATTTTCTGGGAATGTCTCCAAAAGTATTCTTCATTGTGAACACCTTTTGCATAACCGGTAAACCATAAGAGATAGACAAAATTTTACTACACAAAAAATGTAGATAGCGTTAAAATGCACAACTTATGTCATATACATTTCTTTTGTTGAGTGAACCGTTTTCGAGATATTGCTTGTTATTTCCTTAAATTTTCCAATACTTATACTTTTTCTCAAATTCGTTATTCATTTTTACTTTCTCTACTACGTATAGTAAGTAGGGGAAGTATTGCATTCCACCCAAAAATTCGATACCGAGATTTCACCGGAAATACATGTTTTGAGAATCACTGAATCCAAAAAAAGCATTTTTGGAAACATATCCGTGTGTGTGTCTGTCTGTGTGTCTGTGTATCTGTGTGTCTGTGAACAGCATAACTCAAAAACGAACAGTCGGATAAACACCAAACTTGGTATTTAGGTTCAGTATCTTCCAGAGATGCGACACGAAGGTTTTGAAGAAAATCCCCCCACCCCAGACTATCTTTTACATGGAACATTTTTCGAAAATTTTAATTTTCTCAAAAATGGCTCTAACGATTTTGATGAAAATATCATATCTTTAAGATAATGTCATAAGAAATGAAATGTATATCTAGAATTTTCTGGGAATGTCTCCAAAAATATACTTCATTGTGAACGACTTTTGCATAACTGATAAACCATAAGAGATAGACAAAATTTTACTACACAAAAAATGTAGATCGCGTTAAAATACACAACTTATGCCATATACATTTCTTTTGTTGAGTGAACCGTTTTCGAGATATTGCTTGTTATTTCCTTAAATTTTCCAATACTTATACTTTTTCTCAAATTCGTTATTCATTTTTTTATGTCCTGGACATGCAAAGAGAATGGAATTCGCCACATAGCAACCAGCGTTAAAATATTTGACTATCGCTTAAAAGCTACCATATTCCCCTTGCATCTACAAGAAAATTACCAATAAGATTGACATCTCGATATCTCGATTAACATAAAGCATATGGAGAATAGGCGTTTGTAAAAATAGATTGTACAAGAGTAGAGAAAGTCATGTGAGTGTAACACATCAGATTTTTACTTTCTCTACTACGTATAGTAAGTAGGGGAAGTATTGCATTCCACCCAAAAATTCATTACCGAGATTTCACCGGAAATACATGTTTTGAGACTCACTGAATCCAAAAAAGGCATTTTTGGAAACATGTCCGTGTGTGTGTCTGTGTGTGTGTGTGTGTGTGTGTCTGTGTGTGTGTGTGTGTGTCTGTGTGTCTGTGAACAGCATAACTCAAAAACGAACAGTCGGATAAACACCAAACTTGGTATTTAGGTTCAGTATCTTCCAGAGATGCGACACGAAGGTCTTCAAGAAAATCCCCCCACCCCAGACTACCCTTTACATCGAAGATTTTTCGAAAATTTTAATTCTCTCAAAAATGGCTCTAACGATTTTGATGAAAATATCATATGTTTTAGATAATGTCATGAGAAATGAAATGTATATCTCGAATTTTCTGGGAATGTCTCCAAAAGTATTCTTCATTATGAACGACTTTTTCATAACTGGTTTAACCATAAGAGATAGACAAAATTTTACTACACGAAAAATGTAGATCGCGTTAAAATACACAATTTATGTCATATACATTTCTTTTGTTGAGTGAACCGTTTGCGAGATATTGCTTGTTATTCCCTTAAATTTTCCAATACGTATACTTTTTCTCAAATTCGTTATTCATTTTTTTATGTCCTGGACATGCAAAGAGAATGGAATGCGCCACATAGCAACCAGCGCTAAAATATTTGCCTATCGCTTAAAGCCCATATTCCCCTTGCATCTACAAGAAAATTACCAATAAGATTGACATCTCGATATCTGGATTAACATGAAGCATATGGAGAATAAGCGTTTGTAAAAATAGTTTGTACAAGAGTAGAGAAAGTCATGTGAGTGGACCACATCAGATTTTTTTTGTCCTGGACATGCAAAGAGAATGGAATGCGCCACATAGCAACCAGCGTTAAAACATTTGACTATCGCTTAAAAGCTACCATATTTCCCTTGCATCTACTAGAAAATTACCAATAAGATTGACATCTCGATATCTCGATTAACATGAAGCATATGGAGAATAGGCGTTTGTAAAAATAGATTGTACAAGAGTAGAGAAAGTCATGTGAGTGTAACACATCAGATTTTTTTTTTGTCCTGGTAATGCAAAGAGAATGGAACACTCCACATAGTAACCAGCTCTTAAAATATTTTACTATAGCTTAAAGCCTAGCAATTCCCCTTGCATCTACAAGAACATTAGCAATAAGATTAACATCTCGATATCTCGATTAACATGAAGTAGATGGAGAATAAGCGTTTATAAAAATAGTTTTTACAAGAGTAGAGAAAGTCATGTGAGTGTAACACATCAGATTTTTTGGGTAAGTACTTCTAGTGTTGTTCTTTCTGCTGCTTCTGTAATTTCAGTTTCTTTGAATTCATAATTTCTGCCATTTAAACTTTCTGTAGGTTATATTAAACAGAAAAATAACGTTTCAGATCAAATAATATAGAAGGCTACCAGTATAACGTGTAGGTTAACTCTACATTGAATTGCGATAATTTGAAGTATGACGATTTGCATTGTGAACTGATAATGCGAGCGACATGAGAAGTTAATCACGTAAGAGAGATATTCAAAAGTAAAACCTATTCAACAAAGTCGAGTTATTAAACGTGTACAAACACAAAGATAAATTCTCTATTATTGGACTTGGAATCAATGTTGTGCGATATTCTAAAGCTTTTGACTAGTATGCTCTATGTTATAAGTTCTACTTATAGACCATGCGTCTAAACAAAATAATTAACAAATGAAAGCGTAGAGAAACAGAAGGAAACCTCTATGCTCTCACTGTAGGAAGAAGGGGAAGAGCAATATGTTTTAAGAGATATGAGAGTGCAGTTATGTGCAGCAGACGTGTTAGATCAACTGAGGCAATATTTTATATCATAAACATGCTGTGAATGCCAGAGTGATTGCAGTGTAAATTAATATTATTGTATGTACAGGATTTTAGATGTTTGTTAGCCATAAGCATTGTTAGGAAATAAGTTTGCACGGCCTAACTGAAACTGACAATAGAAGTGGGTTTCAATAAACCGAGGGGATGAGTTGTTTATCACTAAGAAGAAATAAACAAAATGACGTCAGGGTAGCGTGCCTTTTTTAGAAATGGAGGGAATATCTTCCCTAGAGCATATATGTTAGTAGTAATGATTGACTGACCAAAACAGACGCTAAAGTGGGCGCAATTTGGTAACCAATAGGAGCTATATTATAATGTTTAGGCAATTCGAGGTGAAGGAGTATGTATTCTCGAGCCATAAGGAAGTGTCGCGCAGTTCTGAAGAATCTCTCACGAGGTGCACGTCACAGAGTTAGTTATAAAAATGCAAAGTACGCGAAGTAATTGGTGCGCGGCAACTAAAACGACTGTAGTTACATTCTGAAACATCACAGTTTCAGTCAGGCGTTTATAAAGTTTAAATATGTCAACTATTAATTAAGCGTGATGGCAATAAAATTCTAGATTCAGATTTTTTTTATCAGTGTTACCTTTCTGCACACCCTGCTTAGAGACACGTGCTCGACTGAGTTATAATAACTAGCCGGAGGACAAAGAACCCAAATTTAAAAAAAATAAATAAACAATAAGCGCTCAACAAATAAGATAACACAAGTCATCTGATAACTGTAACACAACGCAGAAGATGCAAGACGTAGAAGAATCTCAATACATATCTATAGTATAGTGTTTAATATTGCGAGTGGTTGAGGAGACGAGGAATTACGTGAGTTATGTGGCAAAGGCTCCATAAGTAAATAATATATCCTCCGGCAAAATAAGTCGGTAGAGTGAAATAATTGCATTACGTTAGAAGTACTTGGGTTAATCACGAGACATAATATAATAATTACTCTAACGCATTATTGGAAAGAAGTCAAAAGATAAATTTGCTAACAATAATATAGAGCTACTGAGTAAATTTGCTATATAAAAATATAGCGTAATATACTCTTACATTACCCAAACAAGGAACGTGAGTATAGATTTTGACCATTTCTTGCGGTTTTCTTGATAGAAAGAAATAAGCAAAAACTAATTAACCAAGGATTGTGAAAAATTATACATTTAATTATATTGCATTGATACTTTCTGCGAATTAGAGGAACGTATTACCTTATTGTTGTTAAAACACGTGTTTTAAAAGAGCAATAGATACACAGGAATTTATTTTCAACAGTCGTTTTAAACAAACAATATAAATATTACGTTGCTTGAGCTCTTATTCTAGTAGTTCAAAAACCAAACATCCGCGATACACAGTTCGGTCTCATACTCTAAAAAACTCGCTGGCCAAGTAAATAAATACGTTTGTAAGAATCTTTTACAATTGGAAGCCGACCAATAAATATTATTTTATGTGCACCATAAAATTATCTCCAGATCTAAGGCGAGGCTTCGGTCGTGGAATCAGCTATCCAATCCGGTATATACCTTGGCAATTGAGGTAACTCTAATACAGGTGGCCCAGCAGAAGCGTGTAGATATTCCTTCGTACGTTAAAAGAGTTGCAGAACTCAACGGAGCAATTCCAGTAAACACACGTGAGGAACTTGCAACTTAGCGTAAGCGAGGTTCGTTTTATTTCTTTCTTTTTAAGTTCCATATATACCCCACCTTTAACCACAATGGTTTTATCAGCGGCCCTTCCTTTGGAATATATTATTGCCTACAGGTAATGATGTTAATTCGTATTCGTTTGTCTTTGGGTTTCTAGCAAATTTTGGGCTGTATTCATTAGATATCACACACATACACACAGACTCTGGGGAGGAGGGGATAATCTTACCTAGAGAAAAATTCCCACCCCCAGCAGGGAATCGAACACAGATACCTCGCACGGCAGACAGGTGCTATAGTGACTCAGCTATAGGGCCAGCCGAGCTTCGTTCTATTGCTTCTGCATATCAGCAAAGACAATAAGCGAATCGCGCTCATTGAGAGGTAATTCCGGGGTTACAATAAAAAAATTAAAAATTAAATAGAGCTTTTTATAGACGATCCTTAACTACTATGGTCTTTGGTGTCCCATTCCATATTGGGCGTAAAACAAGCAAAGTTTGCTCAGAGGCCTCCTTATCAGGCTTGAGCTTCATTTGCGTGCCGTAAATCTACGACACGAGACTATTGACTTTACTTTCCTTCCGAAGGAAGCTTTGTAAGTATTTTTACGCCCGAAAAAAATCCATCGCCCTCCGCCAGGTTTGAGCCCATGACCTTGGAAATCAGAGGCTAGCATGGTACCCTTAATCATGGAAGTAGATGGCTGGCAATAGCGTGACCGGGATACTATACAAAAACAGACCGAAAAGGCCGTAGAGTATTTTTCACTTCATTACACAGGATCTATTATCGAGGGACTAAGCTCACTTTTTAGACTGAAAAATAATTAAAATATTACCAATCCGTATCACCACATAACTATTTACTTTCTCCAGTGCTGCATTCCCATCTCCAAATTTTATTGAGGTGCCCTGATTTCAAATAAAGCATTTTTGGAAACATGTCCGAGTGTGTGTGTGTGTGTGTGTGTGTGTGTCTGTGTCTGCAATTGAACAGCATAACTCAAAAACGAAAATTCGGATAAGTACTAAACTTAATATTTGAGCTTAGTATTTCCAAGGATGCTACAAGAAGATTTTCAAGAAAATCTCCCCACCCCATACTACCTTTTAAATGAAACAGTTTTCATTTAGATATTTAGATTAACCGTATCATATGTTTAAGACATTTTCACGGCAAATGAAGTGCATATATTGAATTTTCTGAGAATGTCCCCAAAAGTGCTCTTCTTTCTGAATACTTTTGCATAACTTGCAAACTGCCAGAGCTAGACAAAATTTTACTACACAAAAACAAAATCTAAATCTCGCTAAAACACACAATTTATGTCACTAATTTTTTTTTGTGAGTGAACTATTTCCGAGATATTCCTGGTTATTTGTTTGAATTTTCAAATACTAATACTTTTTCTCAAATGGGAATTCGTTATTCGTTATTAATTTTTTTACGCATTGGACATGCAAAGAGAATGCAATGCTCCACATAGCAACCAGCTCTTAAAAGATTTGACTATTGCTTAAATCCTATCATATTACCCTTGCACCTACAAGAAAATTAGTAATAAGATAGCTTCTGCAAATGTTTATCTCGATGAACATGAAGTAGATGGAAAATATGCGTTTATAAAAATAGTTTTTACATGAGTAGGGAACGTCATGTGAGTACATAATATTTTTAAATTGTGTTTACACTGTTCGTGTCTAACGTTACGGACTATAAGCAACAAACATGAGTGTAAGCAAAGTTTCACTACAAATTACCGTTAGCTTGCTATTAGAACTGCTATTGTTGTTATTCTCATTAAATTATCACCATCATCTAACGGTAGAGTTATAATGACCTCGCTCATTGAATATGCGTTTGCCCCTTTTGACTGATACGATGTTCCATTTCCGTGTATCCATACGGACGTTTCTGAGAACTTCTGGTGTGTAGTAGTAGTAGAAGAGAAGTAATAGTAGTAGAGTAGTAGTAGTAGTAGTAGTAGTAGTGATAAAGTAGTAGTAGTAGTAGTAGGGTAGTAGTAAAGTAGTAGTAGTAGTAGGGTAGTAGTAGTAAAGTAGTAGTAGTAGTAGTAGTAGTAAAGTAGTAGTAGTAGTAGTAGGGTAGTAGTAAAGTAGTAGTAGTAGTAAAGTAGTAGTAGTAGTAGGGTAGTAGTAAAGTAGTAGTAGTAAAGTAGTAGTAGTAGTAGTAGTAGTAGTAAAGTAGTAGTAGTAGTAAAGTAGTAGTAGTAGTAGTAGTAGTAGTAGTAGTAGTGATAAAGTAGTAGTAGTAGTAAAGTAGTAGTAGTAGTAGTAGTAGTAGTAGTAAAGTAGTAGTAGTAAAGTAGTAGTAGTAGTAGTAGTAGTAGTAGTAGTGATAAAGTAGTAGTAGTAGTAGTGGTAGTAGTAGTAAAGTAGTAGTAGTAGTAGTAGTAGTAGTAGTAGGGTAGTATAGTAGTAGTAGAATTGCAGTAGTAGTAGAGTTGTAGTAGCAGTAGAGTTGTAGTAGTAGAGTAGAGTAGTAGCAGTAGTAGAATAATAGTAGTAGTAGGGAAGTTTTAGTTTAGGGCGCTAATGCGCCAGTTCCACACTGACCTGTGTTCACCTGGAATTGCCCCGTTGAGCTCTGCAACTCTTTTAACGCATACTCAAATGCGATGAGGTCGGGCCACCCGGTAAAATATCAAGTTGTGGGATGAGAGAAATAAGTAACCTTAAGATTTCAATATATGTATGATTTATTATCTGTTAGCAAATTTATAACCTTGCCGCTAGCCCTGGGAGACTTTACCAACATGTTTCCTTCCCGTCGTTACTTATTCAGAAGTAATCCTTGAGCTAACGCCTAAGTGCATACGTGCTTCCCTTCCGCTTGGAAGAATGATTATTGCAAACATTTGTCATATGTAATGGGCAAATAGACGCAAACTTATTCCTGTTACACTATGTCATCATTTTTTTATTGATCGTTGTATTGGCTTCCTTGTTTAAATATAACTACACGTGTTATTTTTAATAGTGGCAGCTATATCCATATTAGACACATAGCATACTGATAAGGTTTTAAGTTTTACAGGTCTTTGATGTAGTCACCACGGTTGTGTATCACGCGTTCCTAGCATGTAGAAACCGTTGGCATATGCCTAACCTGAGGATGCTGCGAAGAGAGTTGTTAGTGCCTGGAGAACGCCTTGCAATTTGCGAGAGCAGGTGCCATGAAATAGTTCCTTCAGTTTAGGAATGATATCGTGGTCGCAGGGGTCTGGAGAGTAAGGGGATTTGTAAAGCACCTCCCAGCCCCTGTGATCGAGTAAATCAGTCAAGCTCCTGTTGCATGCGTCCTTGCATTGTAATGCAGAATGATGGGTGGATCATTTATGAAGTATCGTCGGTTTCCTTTAAGAGCTGGTTGCAGATTTTTTTGCAAAAATGCATATTCCGCTGTAACGGTATGTCTTTTGGGAACGGTATGTTTTTTGATAATACCATCCCAATTGTAGGCAATGGTCACCATAGCTTACAGCGGTCTACTGAACTATTATTTTACGCCGTGACCCATTATGATGCCACTCATTTCTTGGCGTTTTTGTTGTAGTTCATAAGTTGTGAACATGTCTCGTCAATGGTAATGATCCGCCGTAGCAAGGCCTCATAAGCGATTTCATAGCGCTCCAAGTGTGTACGAGGGCATCATATTGCGTCTATGCATGACTTTCGGTCAAATCATATGGAACCCAACTTGAAGTGATTTTACGCTTCTTCAGGAGGTTAAGCACAGTCGAAGCGTCAGTGCTGTATAGTTGGCAAATTCAAGAATCCTCCAGCACCAACACGTTCACGGTCTGCACACTATCTTCCCCTACTGCAGAATGGCCAAGTCGAGCCATATCTGTCACATTTTATCGGCCTTCTCTGAAGGCTTTGACCCACCTTGCTACTGCATGGCAAGGTAATGCCGGTTCACCGAAGGCCTCTTGAATCCTTCTCAACATTGTCTTGCATTGCGACCTCTAGTGCATTCAATTTTCAAGCATCTCCTTTGATCTTGCTTTGAAATTATTGCGATTATTCCACGGGCGCTAGTCCACACCACATTATCTTTGCTGTCACAGTACATGGGCATGAAGGGGGAGGGAGAGTTTATTTGCTCTGAGGGAGAATGGGCATATAAATAACCTCTTGTATACAGTATATTGCTTGACATCGTTTCACGGAATTGTTGCAGAAACTCAACCCATGTATTTAAATGTAACCATTGGGTTCCTTGACTGATGCGAACAGTCTACTTTTCGTACTGGTCATAATTCTGCCAAATCGCTGTCCTATACTGTAAGTGTTTTAAGCTAATTCGGTATTCGGGGTTTTTCTGAGCTTGGGTGTCATCAGTTCTTAATTGCTGTAATGGTTAATGTGATTTTCTCTAATGAATGATACAATATTTTACATTTTGTTATATTATTATGAGCATACAATTTTATTGTAGTTATTACCGTAATTTGATGTGTTACTACGAGTATGTCAGTGTGATTACGGGTTGCGTGTTGCAGCTTGCAAATACAAGACAATTTCACTTAACCTGACTAGGTTCTGACTGACAGCTAATGTAAACGGTGACATAGGTCAGCACGCCGAGTCCCTGAAGTGGCAGCTAGATGCATTTCTCGGGTCTCTTAATTAAGTGGTTGAATGCGATTCTTACCAGGCCTCTGTGCAGGAGAAAAATTCTATGGCAAGGGATCGAAGAAGATTAACCTCGTATCGCAGTGTTAATAAAAGGGTTTATTATCATGAAGTTTCTTTTATTTCTCAACCAGTTTCCTCTTACGTTGTTTTGCTTCTCTGATTCATTCTACCTCTTCCAGAATACATGATTCCTTGGACAGATATCTTACTTCCTTAACTTCCTTTTTGTATATATCTATTTTCATATACTTTAGTTCGTGATTTCACATTCCTTTACAGACCATCCGTGTTGTGCAGGAAAGTACGAATTCGCATCTTGACGGGATTGTCTGTGCAAAGTGTTTTCCGGAATTTCCCCTTTATCCGAAAAGATAAATCCTGGGCACGTCTCGGGGTATACTTACCCTGTTATTATTTGTGCGTCGATTTCATTCACCATATTGAAGATTTGAGTTGTAGTGCGTGTTAAGAACTCAAAATATTCTTTGGGAATCTTAAAAGGAGTTCTTCGTCCTTGGGAAATATTTGGTCTTTTTTCTCTTGAAAGCTGAGGAACAGGCTGATTATTCTCTACGGTCGAGTTCTCCCGAATTTGAATCGATGCTAATTAATTAAATATTATTTCGTACAATTAGAAACTAAGACGGCACCCAAGAACTTACAGATAAAATAAGTTTATTAAATGACATGAATATTATAATAAACTGAATGGCTCTATGATAATCGGGTAGAAAACCTGACATATGTGCCGAATCCAATATCGTGAATGTGCTTAGTTACAATAATTGGACACAATACGTTTATACTTCAAATTATGTTATATTCTCTATTCCACTTCAGCTATTTTTCTATAGTTAAACTTTTTATTATCAAAGAGTCATTCAAGAGATCCGTTCCATTTCCATAAACAAAACTAGTCTCTATATCTCCGCCTCTGTCTTCTTGCATGCCTTTTCTCTGATGATTCATAATCTCTTAGTATTTTGTTATCCCCTCTTTACTCTTATTTTTATCGGGTGTCTATTTTTTATTTTGGATAAACTTTTCTAGGTATAAGAATCTTCATTTCGTCACTGATTGTAGAAATTTAGGTTCTACAAATTTAATTTTTCTCTTCTGCATCTGGTTTAAGGACAAGTTTTGCTTGAATATGAGAATACGGTTACTGCCATTGTTTTCAAAAATATGAATGTCTCCTTCTTCGTATCCTTTAGCACCTTTCTTACTGTGGTGCATAGTCAGTTCACTAGCAAGTTGAGACACCGTCTGTTCTGTGCGTTAATATGCAACACATCATTACATATCAAACCAATATAATTAGAAACAATAGAATTCAAATAACGAGCGGAAAACAAGCTTTCTCTCTTTAATATAATGCACATTTGCTACATTATACATAAAATAAAATTTGCGTGGGAAGTGGGTCAGTTTCCAGAAACACAGTAGCACATGGGACATTTTTTAAGATTACCTCCGGCCCAGGATGTCTAGGTACAGTTTGAAGTAGTAATATTGTCGCGTACCTCACTATTTATTAATTATTTAACTTCAGTGGTGGGCAACTCGCTGCGAGAGGGATCGTTATTCAAACAAAGGAAACTTTAATTTAAGAGGCACCGACAAAGGGACGCAGCTAAAGTTAAAATTCACAACATAATTACACTAATATAATTCCTGGCTGAAGGGAGAGGCAAGGATTCTATTCTACCATAATAAAAGCTGGAAGGAAGAGTGACAAATAGATTTATTCAACAAAGACTTACCCCATGTGTCTGCCGGGACGAGGACGCCATGTCGTAGAGCAGCTATCCGTTCACCTGAACACCGCGAAGACTAGTAACAGACTGACTTGAAAAAACTCGTTAAGCTTGGCGTCACTAACGCCATATCCCCTCCAATGAGACTGTTTCCCCTTAAACACCCCTCCTCAGATAAACTGCCAACCTTCAACTTGGGTAACCAGAGGGCACATTACCAATATATAATCTGTGCACATGCCACATCTCCCCCTGGCTACCGAAGTCGACGTCCTCGTCGACAGAAAGAACATAAATACAAAATACAGGAAAAAACAAAAGAAAGACATACCAAAAAAAATGACATACAAATGTGTGATGTAAAAGAAAACAGTAATAAATATGTGTGGTAGCACCCAGCCGACGACACCATAGTGCTGGGTGATATGGAGAGAGAGGAGCGATGTAAGTGCTGTCGACTTAGTATTGTTAATGCACTAGCTGTAGCATCCCGCACACGCACACACCACGCTGCCTTAGTTCACAGGCACACTACACTGCGCAAGAGGGTGATGAACTGCCGTAACTGTTTGTGGGTGGGTTTAGACAGTGCCCACAACGACGATTTGTCCTGGTGTAGAATTAGCACCGCAGGTCTCTGGTGATGACAACAGGGTGGGCAGTCGCTGGCTTGGACTGCCCCCCGACATGGTGGCTCCTTATGCCACGGCAGTGTAGTGGCTGCCCGACAGCTTCCCTGTGGTGTTTCTTGACTTCTGGTGTGCTCTGGGGATGCTGGTGCATCTTCTCTCTCTCTGCCCAGCACAATACTAAAACAAAACCACCACACAATAAACAGGATGCTCCCACAAAGAATCACACATAAAAGAAGTGTATGTCCTTTACAATTAAAGATTTTAAAGTTTGAAAAGTGTACACTAAAAGAATTTTTATGACATGGGGTAAATAAAGAGAAAAGAAAATTAGAACAAATTGGCATAAGACAGAAATTTTACAGAGTTGCCATCCAAAGTGTAACTTACAATGCTTCATAATCCAAATAACAGTAAAACAGACTCAAAATACATAAACATGACAGAAATGAAACATAACCTTATCTTGGGATCCCAATATTACAACTCAATAACCAGCTGGTATCACTAACAAAAGAAAGTAAGTGCACTTACAAGACAATCACACATGACGATGAAATGAACTCATTCACACTGACCATGGCCCCAAATTACACACAACACTGACTTAACTAACTACGCAAACTAGTGTATGCATCACTACAACCTACATCCACAAAACATTTCTAAACTACGCCACGTGACATGCTTTCAACTACTAGTATCCTACTCTTGTCACCAATATAACTTCTTATCCACATCACTATCCTTCTCATCGCAGTGTGAGCATTAACTCAATCATAATCATCATCAACATTAGCAGTAATAGTAATAGTGCAATCTCGATCATTACTTCAATCATCATCATCTATCAATTTTCTCTCCAAAACAAAACATCTGCACTTACGTGTCTCATTTAGCATGCTGCAAATTCAAAACATCTGACATAGGCATAACCTTTAAGAAATCACATTAATTCAGGAATTACACAAATAACATGACATTATAATGTTGCATCTACATCCTCAAAATCAAGAAATAAGCTGGAAAACAGGTGGTATTAAAATTTGCTATCTAAGATGGTAATAAACTTGTTGCATAAACAGAGAAAAAAAATTATTTTCATTACATTCACTTCCATCCATTTAATCTCTCGTGTGAATTCATCACACACGCTATACTGGGCACGTTACAGCAACACCAATAAGCAAAATCAGTACAATCATCACATCAACTTTCCAGGTACATGTAGCCCTCCTGAAAAATCAACACATTCATACACTTCAACTATCGGGGTTACACTGTGGCACTTCCACCGAAGCTGACATCATCTCATCTCTTCTCATCTCTCCTCATCAACACCGTCGGGGTTACTCTTTGGCACTCCCACCGAGGCAAATCTCACCTATATCACATAACCTCAAATACACACATACATACAAACACTATTCATGCAACAAATTTCTGCAAATAAAGATCACAGCATCATTATGGAACCCAAAATCAAATCAAGTGAAAATCAAATCAAACCATATCAAATCAAATTGAATGCAACAAAACAACATCACATCATTATTCAAAACAATATTGTCACATAACATTCCTGAAAATGAAAGCTCAATTAAGCATATAGTACACCTGAAACACATTCCTGTAGCATAATACAACAAAACAAATGATTTGCAGTTATCAAAACACAATTCAAAATTTAAATTACACCCAAAATAACAATATACTTATAATTTAGCAGAGACATTCATAGCACAGTATTCCTGAAAAAAAAACTTAATTAAGCATCAGTCAGTGAAACAATAAATTTAGCATACCTGTGTGAGTCGTAAAACTGTTTCATTCATCCAAACTTTAGCACTCACAATGATTACATACTTACAGGTGATTTTTTTCTTTTCTCTTACTCGTTTACCACAAAATTCCCGTGCAAATTGTCCAAAATCTGGTAACACACGTACAGCTGGTTCATCAACATCCACATCGTGCTGGTCCATATTAGAAGCACATCAAACCTAATTAGGTGTAGATACTGGCAAGGTTGGTAGCTCCTGAAACTTTTACTTACATGAGTAACTGCGAAAGATTTTCCCTTAAAAATATGCATTACGGAATTAAATAAACCAAACTTAGCAACGGTGAAGCAAAATTATCATCATTCTCAGAGCGGCCAATAGCAGTAGTAGCGAACATTTCAAAATTCTTAACTCATACGGCGACAACTAGCTAGGATTCTTCACGTGAGAGGGGTCAATGACCAGCGGCAGACAGCTGATAACTGAGCAACAAGAGGCGCACCAACACTGAACACATGGAAGAAAACAAAATGATAGCTTCAGTGAGAAACCTCGAACTGGAAGTTAAAAAAAAACACGTCACACCTACTGTGACCACCGCGAAGATTCTCAAAAGGAGCAGAATACAAACTTGTAATTTAAACTAGCACACAAAACTTCTCTTTTTTTTTCTTAAATCAAATGTAATAATCTGATATGCACACGCAAATAAACGCGCCAAAACACGTGCTGAGGAAGACTGGTTTCACAAGCTAAAAATTGTTGCTGAAATGCACGACCACGCGGGAATTACACAACACACGTGCGTACATAAAAGTTACACGAAAAATAACTCAGAAAAGTGCAGTAAATAGCTAGAAATCACAATCACTGGAATATAAAGTAATACATTTCCAAACCACTGCTACTAAGCACAGAAAACAAGATTTGCAAACGGATAGCCAACACGTGACGAGCACATTGTGAAACTACAACTATCTCGTTCGTTTCAGAACTCAACTTTCACAGAAACATTTTTTTTTGAAATTAACCAGCCCGAAGAACGGAACACAGTGATATAATTTATAGGAAATGAAGCCAACACAAAGGGAAAATGGAGTCAGAAGCTTTAGCGTCACCCGGCAGACAATGGGAAAATATGCAAAAATGAACTCAAAATTAAAATTTCGACACCAAACTTTCAGAAATGATGGAAACAAAATTTAGAAGAAGAGAATCACAAATAAAAGTATAAAAATCCTTACCCTTCAGCCAGAAAGAACTTTACATTTTTCACGACCACGTGTAGCAGAAACCGTTAAATTTGGAGGGAAAAAAAAAATTTTGCACTTAAAATCTCAAAACAAATCAAACTAATTTCTCGGCACCTCCGCCAATTACCCGGCGACTCACGCCAATTACCCGGCGACTCACGCCAATTTGTCGCGTACCTCACTATTTATTAATTATTTAACTTCAGTGGTGGGCAACTCGCTGCGAGAGGGATCGTTATTCAAACAAAGGAAACTTTAATTTAAGAGGCACCGACAAAGGGACGCAGCTAAAGTTAAAATTCACAACATAATTACACTAATATAATTCCTGGCTGAAGGGAGAGGCAAGGATTCTATTCTACCATAATAAAAGCTGGAAGGAAGAGTGACAAATAGATTTATTCAACAAAGACTTACCCCATGTGTCTGCCGGGACGAGGACGCCATGTCGTAGAGCAGCTATCCGTTCACCTGAACACCGCGAAGACTAGTAACAGACTGACTTGAAAAAACTCGTTAAGCTTGGCGTCACTAACGCCATATCCCCTCCAATGAGACTGTTTCCCCTTAAACACCCCTCCTCAGATAAACTGCCAACCTTCAACTTGGGTAACCAGAGGGCACATTACCAATATATAATCTGTGCACATGCCACAATATTTCTGTTAGCTCCACGTATGGAAGTCAAATTGAAGTGGCTTTTTTGTTGATGTTAGCCCCACGTTTGGGAAGCCAATTTGAAGTAGATGGTTTGTTTACATTGTTTGCTGCTACGTATGAAAAGCCGATTTGAAGTAAGAGTTGTATTATATTCCAACTGTTGGGGAGCCGACCTTATAGTAGTTGCAACCGCACGTATGGTAAAGCTTCCGGTAGCCTTTGCCCCAAATGTACTTTCAGGTGGCCTTTGCCCCAAGTTTAAAAAATAAAATTACTATTTCTTTAAATATTAGGTATTTATGTTTGCCTCTGCTGCGTCAGTATTTGTTAGAGACACGTTTCTATTGGCAGGGTTTTACGACTAAGAAGGCTTACACAGATTATAATTTTTACTTCACTACTTTTTATTAATCCTTGACACAAATTAAATAGCACTTCACTGATATCGAGAGCTGTGAGATTCTTTCATTTAATACTTACACTTTTTAACACGTATACTATTTTCGTCTCACACGAATACGAAATTAATGGACACATCTCACGTCTGGTTATGAGCACTGTCTAGAAGCAACACGTCTGGTTATTAGCACTGTTTGGAGGCAACTGAATTGATTTCAACCGTCTAAACTTGTAAATTTCTGTATTTCAAGTCTCTGATTGGCTAATCCTAGTCCAATAGAATACCTTCATTTAACTAAAGCTTTTTCTGGTTTGTTGATTGGCTATTTTTATAAACTGTCACTAAAATTACATTAATGCTTCAAAGAATCACAAGTAACATTTAAACTTTCAAACTCATTATTGCCTCAAAGTTACCTCATTGTTACCTCATTGTTAGCAACTTTTAACCTATTTCTCACAGCTCCTACATTATTAAATTAGTAATGCATTCACATAACATTATTGAATGTTTACAATAATATAAGCATATGCAATGACTTACATACATTTTACAAATTATTACATACACATATTGCTTCAAGGCGGGCTTTTATTGAATTTACATATTATATAATTTGACTGATATTATTTAAGTGTTAAAAATACTGCCTCAAGTGCCTGTGTATAGTATTCCTTAAGTGAAACAAACAATAAAACCACAGATTAAGTCGGGTTCGAAGCCTACGTGTCACATCTTAGATCCCAAATACCAACGTGCGAAATTCAACTGACCATAGGCGTATAATACAATCAAAACTGTCCAATCAGAGCAAATTTAATGCTTTTGAGAAGCCAATAAAATTGAAAGGAAAAACGTCACGTGAGTAGAAAAAGTTAGCAAAGAGACGAAAGAAGGAGAAATTTGTATCATGGCGGAAATAACTTTTTCTTGGACACATCACTCAGCAAACACACCTTCGCGAGTCGAGACGCCGCACAACAAAGGAAAACCTCGGACTTACATTTCCGCATGCGACTCCGAAGCCACACAAAGGCGCCGTGTGCTGCTCGCGAACAGGTAAAATATACTATTCAAGATCGTTCCGCGGTATAACCTACTGTCATGGCGGCAAGATACAGTTTAGATTCTGTAAATTTTGGCTCGGACGGGTTTAAATTACTACTGTTATGTGCTTTCTTTTCTTGTCTCCTTTACCAGAAGTGGCCCTATTCTACTAACAACCTTGTAACAATTATTGAGGAAACGTAAAGCCAATCAATTGAAGGGGAAACCAAACATACAAAGCCTAAGTCAATATTGGGTTTAACAAGAATAATTCTTTATTCAATAACACCACTCTTGTTACGTCAATAAACAATATATAATTGCTCTGTATCAAAGTGAACAGTGCAATAAAGAATGAACAAATAACGTAAGCCTTACAAAATTACCATAGCATCACAATTAACACTTTTACAAATGTTCACTATTTTTCCTAAATCGGTAATTTTCCCTTGTACTAACTGCCAAGTTAAATGAATCCCTTTCTTAATTTAATCAGATGTTACTTTTGCTTTATTATCAGTTGGAACAAATGTGTAATTTTAGTATTGCTTCAAAAACTTCCTTTCAATAAACACATAGTAAACCAGCTGGCATGACAAATGGGAACTTCACCCATCATTTACTTGGAATAACTTTCTTGGAATGACTAATTTTGTAATACTTCAAAACTCTCTTGAGCGAATACCAAGTAAATCAGCTACTAATGCAAAGGCAAACTTTATCCCTCATTTACTTATATTCTTACAGAACCTATCTTCAATGAATACGAAGTAAACTATCAACTATAGCAAATGGAACCTCAGTCCATCATTTACTTATATTCGGTGTAAGGCTGCTTTCAGTAAATGCAAAGTAAAACAGCTACCAACTGTAGCAAATGGGACTACCGTCCATCATTTACTTGCCTTGACTGAACTTAAGCAAAGTTTGCTTCCTTTAACATAAATACTTTACAGTATTCGCGCCAGCGACTACTAAATCCTTAATCAAACCCTTTCACAGCGTGTGAGTCCGTCTCTACAGCATTTCTGTAAATCTTTCTTTCAGCAGTAATTCGATCTTTATAACGAAGCAAACTTACAATTCTTACCGTTGATATTTCAACCCCAAATAATTCTAAAGGTTCTGCTATGAGAGACCAGAGCACTAAAAGGAATCATGCTTTCTCATATTTGATACTACTTGCGGTTACTTGAACTTTTATATTTCATTTCTTAAAACAGAAAATAATGTGTCTTTATATGTTTCACATAATTTATAGTTTCTAAGCAACTTTATTTAAAAGCATTTAACAGAACTTGCTTCTTTATAATTTAACTTCAGTAATTTGCTTTTAACTTAAAGGTGATATCGTGAAAGTTACGTTAAGCAATTTCTCTACGGAGAGTTACCATTTTACCAAAGCTACTGAACTAACAAATAATAATTCTGAAAATATGTGCGTCTGGCTAGCATAATGCAACAGTCGCATACTGCACTATGATTCTGTTTGGTATTTCTTTAAATACGACGGTTTCCAAGTTTTGCATATCTAAAGACAATTTATCTGATTTGGCTGTCGTCGCCTCTTGGTGAACTTCCTTGCGTTGTGGCGAGCTGTTCTGAGGTGTTACATCCTGTACGTCTCATTGAGTACTCATCGTTCTTCAGTTATGGTTGTGTGGTTTATACCCCAAAGCGGTGGTGAAGTGAGTGCAGGGAGTAGATGGCCACCAAGTAACCTACTTATTGTAACTTCCATGCTTGATGTTGAGCCCTCGCCATATTGGAGACGTTCGTTGTAGCTGACGCAGCCATATTGGACGTATTCTTTGTCACCGTGATGGCGACTCCATGTTAGATGGCATATAGTAGCCGTCCGTCCAAGAAGCGCTACACTACGAGTAAACAATTCACGAAGTAAGACAGTAACACCATGCTTTATTACATCAGCGCAGTGGCGACCGTGACAAGGAGCATTGGTAGTAAATTTGTTTTAGTATAACCAACTTAAAGTGCACTCATTTAATTGAGCAACCAGCACCAGATCCAGAAAGCACCCCACACACCCTGGAAGATTAAAGAAGAGAGCTCAGGCAAACCCATGCAAATCTTGAAACCAGATAACCGTTGCTACCTACCATCCGCCCCTTGTATACCCTTGACTGCCACCAAGAGTGTAAGGCGACGAATGCACCGTCTCAAAGTGTTAAGTATTGAAACTTGTTCGATGATATACCTAATATGTTGTTTATCTCTAAATACTGAATTTTTTCTGTGTGTTTAAATTGTGGTAAAACGGTTCGTTTAATCTGTGTACTTCTATTGAAAGTAATATCGTGATTCTCATAATCAATACTTGCACTTCAGCATATAATATTGTAGCACTAGTTTATTGCCCATTAATATAAAATGTTTACTATAGCTACACCAGGTGATCCAGCCACCCTTTGCAGTTTTATGCAATCCACAATTTATACTCCAACGTGATCCTATAACAAGATCTACTCAAAGTGTGTAAAATGGATGTCTTTGGTTGCACATTCAACGAAATTACTAATGATATAGTCGATGTTATAGCATTGCCTTTGAATACACTCGCGATTAGACAGCTGACGTTTGCACAATTGAAAATCTATACTGAAACAGACAAATACTACACGTTATGTTAAACTGACTTACATCTCTCATCATGTTTCTAGACAGCTCAGTTGGTACGAGAGTGTGGTTTGTAAATAATCCATTTGCAGTATAGCTGACTCGAATCACCTGCTTGAATGAATACTCATAAATAACCTTGATTTAAAGTATTCTTTCAGTATTTTGTTTAACGTTGTTATTATCATTTTAATTTGCAATTTCTATTTTTATTTGTATTTAATATATTATCATTATTACTGTTTCGTTATTGGTAAACTATATGTAGGTATCTATTTAAACGCCACATAGGTACACTCGATATAAATGAAATCAGAATTATACTTATCTGATCTAAGACAATAAGCAAATAACGTACACAGTTTAGCATGAAAGTTTTAATAGTTTCACGAATTTGATTCTTCCATCAAGTTCATAGAAATCGTATTATGTTATAATATCATCCGTGTTGGCTTTAATGAGAATACAATATATATATATACATATATAGTATATATAGTATTCTCAATATGGTATTATATGCAGTAAAAATATAACGCCTAGACGCGAATCGGCGTTACCGGTAATTAGCGCATAGCATAGAGTCAGTATTCCACTCAACTACTTAGACGCTTGGTTGAGAGCATATTCTGGGTTTAACCTTAGAGCTTACCCGCCAGGTGCCACACCAGTGTCGCCTTGTGAGTTTTCGTGATTATTATGGCTGTTTAGGACAGCTTTAACCCTGTATTGGACGCTTTTAACATTATTTAGATGGCATAAGCTATTATGTATATTATTTGAGATATACGAGACGTAGTTTACGCCAAAATCCAAATAAACCGCTGTTTAATAATTTATGTGCTTTGTTGTACAGCTTCCCTTGTGGATATAAAGGTACCTCTAATTTGTCGTAGCCTGTCCCGTTCCCTAATTACAAAACTCCGCCATTTTCTTTTCAGCTGATTTTATAGCGGACTGATTTGATTGGGTCATTTTATCGGATGCGTTTACTGAATTGCGTGGCTATGAGTATGTGGTGTACAAATTTGTAAAATCGGGTGGAAACCTGGAATCGCCCAGAGTAAACGAGTACTTTTTGTGTTTGAGTTGTACTTTAGTGCAGAGTACTTCGTGTCTCTTAAATCGCTTTTCCTCTTAAATTTGAGCTTTCGTCTACCCAAAAAGTCAAGTAATAGCTGTTGATAAGCGAAGAAAATGAACTTACAGCGCAATTGTAGCTTGAAAGGTGGCCTATCCTCCAAAAACAGAAGGGGTGACGGATTCCCTGGTATAAGCCAATTTAAACCTGTATATATATTGTCCTACATGTACTGATTCTCTTTTCATTGTTTGTGTTATTTAGGTATTTTTACTTTCTCTACTCTTTACCTGTAGTAAGTAGAGGAAGTATTCCTTCCACTGAAAATTTTTGCCGGAAATACAAGTTTTGAAGCTACATGAATAAAGGAAAGCAAGGTGAGTTGTGTATATATATGTGTGTGTGTGTGCGTGTGTGTATGTGTGTGTGTTTGCGCATGTGTCTGTGAACAATATAACTCAAATACAAAAACTCGGCAAAACACCAAACTTGGCATTTAAGTCTTTCAAGAATGCGAATACTTTTAAGAAAATCCACCTAGCCCAAACTGCTGTATGGCAAACTTTAGGTAATTTTGATCTTCTCGTAAATGGTTATAACGATTTAATTAAAGTGCCATATGTTTAAGATATTTGTATGACAAATGAAATGTATATCTTGAATTTTCTGGACATTGCTTCTTAACGGCTTTTCATTTCGAATACCTTTTGTATAACTGTATAACTGGTAATTCGTAAGGCAGAGATAAAATCTTATTACACAAAAAATGCAGATGTCTTTAAGGGACACAATTTATGTCAAATGTGTATATACATATTCATATTTGGTTTAACCATTTTCGAGATATTCTTAGTTATTGGTTTGACTTTAGAAATGCTTATGCTTTTTCAAGTTATAAGTCACTATTTCTTGTCATGACCGTCCAAAGAGCATAAGATTTCAAAGCTATCGCATACATATCTGCTTCAGCCTATTGTATCTCTCTTATACCCACATCGAAATACTTTCGTTTAGATTGCGTGGATTAACAAAAAGTAGATGGAAGAGTTGGTTTTTATAAGAATGGTTTACAGAGGAGTGAATATGTGTATATGTCACACGTTTTTACTTTCTCTACTACGTATAGTAAGTAGGGGAAGTATTGTAATCCACCCAAAAATTCAATACGAGGTTTCACCGGAAATACATGTTTTAAGACCTCCTGAATTAAAAAAAACATTTTTGGAAACATGTCCGTGTGTGTGTGTCTGTGTGTCTCTGTGTGAGACTGTCTGTGAACAGCATAACTCAGAAACGAACAGCCGGATAAACACCAAGCTTGGTATTTAGGTTCAGTATCTTCCAGAGATGCGACACCAAGGTATCCAAGAAAATCCCCCCAACCCAGATTACCCTTATCATGGAACATTATTCGAAAATGTTAATTTTCTCAAAAATGTCTCTAACGATTGTGATTAAAGTATCATATGTTTAAGATATTTTCGTGACAAATGAAATGTATATCTCGAATTTTCTGGGAATGTCTCCAAAAGTATTGTTCATTGTGAACGACTTTTGTATAACTGGTAAACCATAAGAGATAGACAAAATGTTACTACACAAACAATGTATATCGCGCTAAACTACACAATTTATGTCATATATATTTTCTTTTTGTTGGGTGAACCATGTTCAATGTGCCGGCCCTTGTAGCCGTGGTCGCTCCGGCGCTCCACAAAGCTGAGGGTCGCGGGTTCGAGTCCCGCCACGGGCGTGGGTGTTTGTGTGTTGCGGAAATAAGAGGTATGAAAACTGGAAAACACAGTAGCATAAACTGGGTACAACAAGGGAACTTTAAAAAAAAGAATATTGCTTGTTATTCCCTTAAATTTTCCAATACGTATACTTTTTCTCAAATTCGTTACTCATTGTTTTTGTCCTGGTAATGCAAAGAGAATGAAATATTCCACATAGCAACCAGCTCTTAAAATATTTGACTATCGCTTAAAGCCTACCATATTCCCCTTGCACCTACAAGAAAATTAGCAATAAGATTAACATCTCGATATCTCGATTAACATGAAGCATATGGAGAATAAGCGTTTGTAAAAATAGTTTGTACAGGAGTAGAGAAAGTCATGTGAGTGTAACACATCAGATTTTTTAATATATTTTATTTTCCTGTTGTTTCTAAGACCTAACTGCCCATCTATATGTCTTTCATGCAATGAGCGTTTTCTATGTAGAAAACTGAGGGAAAATCTCACGTCATGTAGGTGCAAAGTGAGATTACATTTTATATACAATGTTACTGTCCACGTGTCAAGTAAGCGATCTATATCAGCTTGAAACGTGTGGTGTGACGTCACGCAGTTCTACTACGGCGTCCCCTTCCATTACGTACACCGTTATCGGACATTTCTATTTACTTTTTCTCGGCGTTTCTCGTTCAATCGGATTCCTTCCTAGCATAAAAAGTATTATTCACTTTCAAAAGGGGACACTCAAAGTCTCGTTTATGGGCACTGGCTATAAAAACTGGGTAACATTCTCCGTTCTATCAGGAGATGAATCTCTGGTTTCGATTTTATTCCATATAGGTTTATTTATTCGTTGTAGCTGAAGTAAGGCCTTATGGTCTTCACTTCCTCTCTATTACCATCAAAATAGTTTCAATATTATTGAGGAGGCGGGCGTCAGTGCGAGCGCAACCCGACTCGCTTACCTGACCGGCTGGATGTGGCTAATGCCGGGTTCCTTTAGAATAATACGCGCGCAACGAGCTCTTTATGTGGCACTTACCCGCAGTTCAGGCAATTACTGTTCCAGAAGATTCCTTTGGAGCGGCTCTTACAACCTCCCTTTCTAGAACTCTCCGTTTCGTATGCGGGTCCTACAGGGTGAGCCACAAAACTACGAACCACCTGCGCGGTGTTGTTCCTGTCCACGTCCTCGGCGCTCGTTGCCGTCTGCTGCTATCATAGAAAGGCGCGGATGAAAGCATACATTTTTAAAACTACTTTTAAAGGCTTTACTTACCAACGTTACGAAAGGAAATGCTGAAAATGGCTACCGTCGTTGTCCATACATTTTTGGCACCTCTTTAGGAAACTATCCATCATGGAATATTTGGGGGAATTTTCCAAACGATGACCGATGTCGTCTAATGTTTCTTCGTCTAATGTCTAATGTTTCGATGTCGTGTAATGCCGTCTTTTAGATTTCTTAGCCTGAACACTTCCTGTGGCCTGAAGTTTACTGTAAAGTTCATGGATTGTTGTACGAGCTAAAACTTTTACACCTGGAAATATTTCCGCAAATCGTACTTTCACTTGGCGAGCTGACCGAGTTAACACATACGAATATATCATAAATAAATACACGCTGTGTAGTAGAAAACATACTGATCCATAATATACTTTGTGAGTAAGCACAGGACTAAATAACTGCTAATAACTGAACTACAGCACATCATCGTCAACTCAAAACTGCACTTCACACTGCACAGCAAAATCACAACAGCGTGACTTTGTTTATAGAAGCAGTGCGTTATCATGTTTTTATTATATTTCCACACGCCCAGTGGAAAAACACCGCGCAGCCGGTAATACTGTTCATAAAATAACCTCCGGGGTAACTTGAAACATAAAGTGTACAAGACAAACCCACACACCCTGGAAGAATTAAAATAAAATATCCGCCAGGAAATTTCTCAACGTGCACTACGGCGAGTGATGGATAGTTTCCTAAAGAAGTGCCAAAAATGTATGGACAACGACGGTGGCCAGTTTCAGCATTTCCTTTCATAATTTTGGCAAGTAAAACCTTTGAAAGTAGTTTTAAAAATGTTGTATGGTTTCATCCGCGCCTTTCTATGATAGCGGCAGACGGCAACGAGCGCCAAGGACGCGGACGGGAAAAACACCGCGCAGGCGGTTCGAAGTCTTTTGGCTCTGTATATAAGGGTCTGCTCTTGCCCGGACAACAGTGATTCAGTTAGTAAACAAATTATGAGTTGAAAAGTAGACAGCGCCGGTGCGGTTTAGTTGTAAGTTTAATTCAGATGTGAGTGTGACTCAGCAGTGCAGTTGTGATTGGATTCAACGGTTCAGTTGTGCTGTGTTCCGAGTGATTGCTAAAAGTGATTCAAATGATTAATAAAGCGTGTTTCTCAGTTACTGGTGTTCTCAATTTGTTGCAATATATACAATAAGAATCACTGTAATAAATAACGAAATACTATTTCAGATAATTATTAATATTATAATAAAGATGTTCGTTATAACACTCAGCTTTGACCACCGAACACAAGTATTTATATTATAAACTTGCCCATCAATAAGTTGCATGAAATCCTTTATCTTGGAATAAAATTAAAGCATTGAGACTTTCCAAAAGATTTACAGTATAATTTTATTCCAGTTATTACTTTCTCTACTACGTATAGTAAGTAGGGGAAGTATTGCATTCCACCCAAAAATTCGATACCGAGATTTCACCGGAAATGCATGTTTTGAGACCTCCTGAATCCAAAAAAAGCATTTTTGGAAACATGTCCGTGTGTGTGTGTGTGTGTGTGTGTGTGTGTGTCTGTGTGTGTGTCTGTGAACAGCATAACTCAAAACTAACAGTCGGATAAACACCAACCTTGGTATTTACGTTCAGTATCTTCCAGAGATGCGACACGAAGATTTTCAAGAAAATCCCCCCACCCCAGACTACCCTTTACATGGAACATTTTTCGAAAATTTTAATTTTCTCAAAAATGGCTCTAACGATTTTGATTAAAATATCATATGTTTAAGATAATGTCATGAGAAATGAAATGTATATCTCGAATTTTCTGGGAATGTCTCCAAAAGTATTCTTCACTGTGAACGACTTTTGCATAACTGGTAAACCATAAGAGATAGACAAAATGTTACTACACAAAAAATGTAGATCGCGTTAAAATACACAACTTACGTCATATACATTTCTCTTGTAGAGTGAACCGTTTTCGAGATATTGCTTGTTATTTCCTTAAATTTTCCAATACTTATACTTTTTCTCAAATTCGTTATTCATTTTTTTAATGTCCTGGACATGCAAAGAGAATGGAATGCGCCACATAGCAACCAGCGATAAAATATTTCACTATCGCTTAAAAGCTACCATATTCCCCTTGCATCTACATGAATATTACCAATAAGATTGACATCTCGATATCTCGATTAACATGAAGCATATGGAGAATAAGCGTTTGTAAAATCAGATTGTACAAGAGTAGAGAAAGTCATGTGAGTGTAACACATCAGATTTTTTTTCAATATTTTAAATGAACACTTTCAAAGTATATTGGAATAAGCATAAAAACATTCAATCCAGTTTCCATAGTCGTTGCAAATTTATTTTATGTATTAAAATAAACTGAATCTTTTAAACTTCTTAATACCACAACCAACGCAAGGGATTGTGTCCAAAATGTGAATGTTCTGTTGAATGAAGCTTATATTACTGCAAAAATAATACACCATTTGATCATAGGTGTTACAGTAGTAGATCATGTTTAAATATTTTTAACAGAAGATATTGTAAAACTTTGGTCTGTGCTTAAAAAAAATACTGTAGTGTCTACCTGAACTCCATGCAAAGACTAGCGTTAGCTCATCTATAATACACATTCTCTTTGGGGGTCTACGGTTGCAATATGGAGCTTAATATCCTGTATTGGGGGTGGGATTGCAAGGTAGCTGTACATTCAAGTCAAAACAATTCCTTGAGCTATAGATTAAAACATTATAAACCCAAACAATATAGACACTTTAATCAAGAATTGAAATTATTCGTATTTGACATGCGTAATTATCTATTAACTCAGAGACCAAAATTGGTGAAAGCGCAATTAAAAAGGGTTAAATAATAATACTTCTGCCAGATTTAATAAAATAGGAGAGTACCCATTACCCAGCTAAAGCATGCATCATTAGATTTAAATCATTTAGTTCCAGTGCTCATGTAAAGTATTGTTGTTTTGAAAACGCGTTACTGGCTTACACGGCATTGTACGGGTGGCTTTGTAAATCTAGAATTACGATTTAGTTAATTTCATTTACTTCATCCGCATTCTTCATAAATTCATTGCACAATGATCTAGAAAATTATTCATGACGAATCACAGCATATAACTGTAATCTCGTACACACGGCGTCAAACGTCTTCCGAAGGACGAGAGGGTTGTAGAAAGGGGAATAGGATTTTCTCATCGGCTAGTTGTGCCTGTCATACGGACGGTGTTATTTCAAGGGCTAAGCGCCTTTGCGATTACTCTTTTCAGTGAAGTGAGCGGGTAGCTTTTGTTGAGGAAACAAGAAACTAAGTATTTGTTTGTACTTAATTCTGTCCAAACGAAACAAATTAGCATATTCTTTTTGAACTTGTTTAAATAAATTGATACCGAACATTTTGTGGTAGTGCTAATGATGTTTAAGAAACATTTTTGAAAAGGTCTGCAAAGAAAGATAGTGCGTATAATGAATTTTTGTTAATAAAAAAAAATAAATAATAATAATAATAATAAGAAGAAGAATACAATATGATAACGAAGAAGTACGCTATCGGTATAATGCAGAGTGAGTAAAAGACTACGAACCGGCTCCTGTCGTCCTCCGTGGACTAGTGGTACCGTGCTAGCCTAGTTCCCAAGGTCGCGGGTTCAAACCCGGCGGAGGGCGATGGATTTTTTCAGGGCGTAAAAATCCTTGGCACGGCTTCCTTCAGAAGGGAAGTAAAGCCGGTGGTCCGTGTCGTAGATTTACGGCACGTAAAAGAACCTTCAAGTCTGATAAAGAGGCCTCTGAGCAAAATTACCGGTCTTTCACGCCCAATATAGAATGGGACGCTAAGAACCATAGCAGTTAAAGAGCGTCCATAAATAAAACTCAATTTAATTTCGAACCGGCTCGCGGCGTTTTTCATGTCAGGTCCTCGTTGCCGTCTGCTGCCATCATAGAAAGGTGCGGATGAAACCACACAACATTTTTAAAAAAAACTTTTAAAGGCTTTACTTACCAACTTTATGAAAGCAGAGGCTGAAACTGGCCACCGTCGTTGTTCATACATTTTTGATACCTCTTTAGGAAACTATCCACCACTCGCCGTAGTTCACGTTGAGAAATGCTGGCAATTTCCTGGGGGATATTTTGTTTTAAATCTTCCAGGGTGTGTGGGTTTATTTTGTACACATTGTTTTAAGTTACCCCAGAGATAGAAACCGCAGGGGATTAATAATACTACTAACAATTCCATCCTCAAACACACTTTCATGAAGTTGATAAGTAAAGCCTTTAAAAGTAGTTTAAGAAACTTTATATGGTTTTATCCGTGCCTTTATATGATAGCGGTAGACGGCAACGAGCGCCGAGGACACGAACAGGAAAAGCACCGCGCAGCCGGTTCGTAGTTTTTTGGCTCTCTCTGTACTATTGGCTATTTCAGCACAAGACGCCTACTTCTTATTTCCGAAATAAATTTTATGTCCGCAGAGATAGATTAGACAACGTTTAGCCTAAACTATGAATTTTCTGGCTTTTTCAGTTATGACAATAATATTTTAGTTATATTTTAAAATACGTATACAAATTGCACATTCCCCATTCAGACGCAACCCACCAAACACTGTTGTCTGGTCCTAAACCTTCAAACAGATGACAATGAATGGAAATAATGGGTACAGGAAATGAGCAGAAAAGTTGTGGTAGAAGAGGAACCGCCCCAGGATTCGCCTACCCAACTGGAAAAACCACGAAAAACCCAGAGTGAGCGTTCACCGAACCTGTGACCTCCCGAATCCGAGTCGCACACGTTACCCGGCGCACCTGGCTCGGTGGGAATGACAAAAGGTTACAGTATGTGCAGCTCGTTAAAATATACCATTTGTATGAAATAATGTTTTCTCTACTATTTGCAGTTCCCAAAATATCCATTGGCAGTGCCGAACACTAGATTGGCTGTCGTCTATGAACATCTGAAACTGCGATTTCTTCACACCAGTTCGTGCAAAAAAGCAAAAGTTTGAAATGGTCAGCTTAAATCTTACGGCATTTTGCAAGAAATCAAAGAAGAAAAATATAACTAAACTGTATTTCTAAATTTGAAATCGTTTCTAGAAGAATACTTCAGTCATGATTAAAGAAAATGCATAGGTATAAGGATTTTTTTAAAACTAATACAAGGAGAGCCAAAAGATTACGAACCGCTGTGCGGTGTTTTTCCTGTCCGCCTCCTCGGCGCTCGTTGCCGTCTACCGCTATCATAGAAAGGCGCTGGTGAAACAATACAACATTTTCAAAACTACTTTTAAAGGCTTTACTTACCATCTTAATTTAAGTGTGTATGAGGACAGAATTATTAGTAGAGATTTGTGGGCTCCCTCGGTCCCGCGACATAACCTCCTGTGATTTCTTTCTCTGGGGTAACTAAAAACAAAGTGTACAAGACAAATCCACACACCTTGACAGAATTAAAACAAAATATCCGCCAGAAATTGCCAGCATTTCTCAATGTGAACTACGGCGAGTGGCCAGTTTCAGCATCTGCTTTCATAAAGTTGGTAAGTAAAGCCTTTAAAAATAGTTTTGAAAATGTTGCATGGTTTCATCCGCGCCTTTCTGCGATAGCAGCAGACGGCAACGAGTGCCGAGGACGCGCTGCCGGTTCGTAGTCTTTTGGCTCTCTCTGTACTGTATGAGAAATGTATGTAGTTGGTACTATAGGAAGCCGTGAATGCTGATACAGTGTTGTAAGACATTTTTTATAATAGTGATATTGTGCCCCTACATCCGAACATATTGTTGCATGTCCGTCTACTTCACACTATCTTCCATAATTTAGAACGCAATTAATAGTGTACTTTCTTTTTTTTTGTTTTTTTGTTTTTTGTCGTCCTCCGTGGACTACTGGTACCGTGCTAGCCTCTAGTTCCCAAGGTCGCGGGTTCAAACCCGGCGGAGGGCGATGGATTTTTTCGGGCGTAAAAATCCTTAGCATTGCTTCCTTCGGAAGGGAAGTAAAGCGGGCGGTCCGTGTCGTAGATTTACGGCACGTAAAGAAACCTCAAGCTGATAAAGAGGCCTCTGAGCAAAATTACCGTCTTTCACGCCCAGTATAGAATGGGACGCTAAGAGCCACAGCAGTTAAAGAGCGTCCATAAATAAAACTCAATTTCAATTTCAGTGTACTTTTTTCCGCTGCTTTACAGCAAAGTCTAAAGCAGGCCTGTCCCGATGAAGTTTGGAAAATTAGAAACACGTTAGTCTTTCAACCTCGTTGAGCAGGTAATCACCTATGAGACAGGTCCTGGCTTGTTCTAACTTACCCGATAACAGCTCCCCATTTCCTCCCCACAAAAGCTCCACGTTGTCCCGAAAACATTTGGAGGTGGCTCTTCAGCTCCGTGATACCCTATTAATGCGTGAAAAATTCTCTTATCACGAAAATCAATGTGAGGTATCGGCGGTTGTTTTTCATACATCAGATTTCTTTATCCTCCCTCCGACATCTTCCAAGTTGTGTGAATGGGTAGCCTATAAGCATTATTTATCAGAATGGTCGAGTATTATTTTTAATAATCACAATAGATGAAATGTTAAACTGGTTTACCTTGTGTTTGGTTTTGTTTAAATAAAGGTACGCAGTTTTCACGTAATATAGAAACCTTCACATCAATACGTAACGAAATAGGCGAAACAGGCCTGTACTAGAATTTCTCACTACACACCCTGTTAAACGTTTTGGAAATATCGTATACGATACTGAATTTTTTTCTTAAAATCAAACAAAGATTAGTTTTAAAAATTTCTAATGATTTTATTGTTTTTGATGACATTCCCTTTTAACATCAATACATTTTTGCATTTGATGAAACCAGTCCTTAAAGTAAGGATTCCACTCTTCCTGAGGCACTTCAAAAACCAGGTTTTTATAATGTTCCACTGCTTTATCTGATAACGAAAAAGTGATTCCACGCGTTTTATCTTTAATTTTTGGGAAATAAAAATAAGTCACAAGGTATTAGTCAGGGCTGTATGGTGGAGAGTCCATGTTGCTGAACTTTAGGGCATCCAGATACTCAGCTGTTAGTTTTGCAATATGCGACGATGGGTTGCCATGATGTAACATTATTTTTCCTTCGGGCATTCTTCAAAACATTTCGGTAAACAGGCATTTGCGTACCAATTGCCAGTAACGTTACAACTATTTTCTAATGCTATAGTAGCAGCATGGCGCGTTTTAGAAAAAAAAAGAACTATGAGCTTTCGTCTTAATAGCACTGCGAATTCGTCGGACTTTTGTACACTTAGGTTCTGTTCGAAAGACCCATTGAGTCGATTGACTTTTCTTTTCAGGATCATAACAATAAATCCAAGATTCATCACCAGTAACGATATTCCAATCCAAATTTTAAGTGCTGCTTGGAATTTTTCCGGAGTTTTTCTGTACCAATCAGTGCGTTGTTGTTTTTGATCGGGAATCAGTTTATTTGGAATACATCGGAAACAAAGTTTTCTCAGTCTAACTGCTGATGTAAAATGTTCTGGATTTGACTCTTTCAAATGCTCAATGTCGCCCGAATAAATTCATAAGATGTCCGTCGATCTTCTTCAAATACTGCTCGAACAGGAGCAACGTTTTCATCAGTAATAGCAGTTCTTGGGCGAAATCCATCACTAAGAAAAAACCGATCTCTTTTAATTCGCTGTACCAGTTACCTTAGAATGGACTTCTTCGCTAAATGCATTTCCAAGCCGATCTTCACATTGTTTAGGCGTTAATGAGATTTAAAATTGTAAAAAATCATAGCCTGTAAATGTTCTCTAGTCGAATTAATTTTTGGGTGAACACAAAATCTTTAAATGATGATTATTTACACATTATTAGAGCAAATCAAACAAACTACACCACAATAAACTTGCAATACATTTGAAATCATCTGTCAAATATATACAAATTTCATTTGTTTTTAGAAACAAGGCATTCTAGCATTCTTGACTTGTAATGCTACTCTGAGCATAAATTTCTGTTTTTATACAATTACTTAGTATACATTGGTAATGCAGAACATACAGAAGAAATACAGAAACATTTCTTACATAAACCTAAATAAAATATTTTGGCATTTTTATCGCTTGCGAATCATATAATGTTATTATTTTCGTTTATTTCATTATGTTTTATGAGGATATTTTAATTTAATATCTATATTTAAATTATCAATAGGAGCAATAATCTCTTTTAGTGCCGTTGTTATATTTATTTTTATTTTATGAGAAAGTATCAGTTTAAATCGATTAATATTATTTTCATCAATAAAATTCTAATTAAATTTGGACTAATAATTAAAAATACTATTGATAATACATTTTGTTTTGCCGTGTCTTCTGTTTTCTCAGTTGCTGTATATAATTATTGGAAATATCCGCAGCTTTTGTCTTATTTTACACTAATTTTCTAACAACTATTCTCTACTCCAGATATGGCGAAAACGGGACAGGCGCCATTCCCTTCTGCCACATATTTGCTTTTCACATGCTGCTGAGTGATGCATATTTGGTGACTCACGGAAGGAAGGCGTTTTCATCACCCTTGCTCTACTCCATAGCTTTATCAAAAAATTGCCAAAACCCAAGCACATTCCTCAATGTTCGCAATATGTTCCTTTCCAGTATACATGCGGTGTAAATCCTTTCTATTGCTTGTCAATTAGGAGTTAAAACTTGGTGCATTGGTCGGGAAAAACAGTGCTTTTCAACGGTGAAATAATTATTAAAATCGGTTTATTGGTTTCCTAGATTACCTTAGACACACACAAGTATTATAATATTAGTATACAGTTAATATTAGTGTTCTATGGCTTACTCCACCGTCATACGAATCCTCTTGATAGAACTTTTCTCGGTAGTTTCAGAAATGTTACAATAACGTATGACTATCAGGTTAGGGAATGGAAAGGAAATGTAATACGAACTGAGTGAAAAATAACACACCTGTGACATGGCAACACCGTACCTGCTCTTATCTACATCACACAACCCCACCCAAAGTTATGATCCCTACCTCAGATAAAGGTAAATGAAGCTGACCCGTGAACTATCCATTGCTGTATGTTATCAGCCGCTTTTAGATTACCACAGCAACATCAGCGCATTTTCATAATGAAGTGTGAACAAGCACAGAAATAATTCGCCAGCACAAATGTATCTCAAAAATTAGGATACCCTATAAGCAGTTTAAGACACAGAAAATAAACACTCAAGTAAACAAATTTTATTTTTGAACTATTTGATATTTCGGTTGTACATGGTGACTCAGTCTAACCTACATGTAGTTTTGTCACATGTAGTTTTCGGCTCACCAAACTAATCAGTGCTGATCTAATATTATCATTTTGGTCACTATAAGTTTAAGCTCATAATCAAAGATTTATTCCTGATTTTTGTTCCTCTAGCCTTTATTCCACTACAGCCTTGTAGTGAAGTTCCCTTAAATACATAAATACACACACAATGTAGAATTGCATTAATTAGGAATATCCATTAAAACCTTAATTGAATTTTTTCTCTGGTCATTAGTTTAGACCAGAGTCAGCCTGCTGAAATATGTGTGGCATACAACAGTCGTGTAACGCAACACCGTTTCGGGGATTTGTAGGCAAGGGGGTGCGGAAGGAAGAGAAGATAAAGCTTTGTATCTTACAACCATATGGGTACAAGGTATACCGTCTATTCCTCTTTTCCCCTATTCCTCCTCTTAGCTTTACTTTCACCTGTCTTGCCTATCCTATATTGTTCGCCGAGTTCAGCTTAGAGCCGAGAGCAATGATTTGCTCTCTGGCATTACAGAGCATTCCGTTGGCTGACACTGGTTTACAGCAAGGAATAAGTGTGAAATACAGTGAATCAACTTCATTTTCTGAGCCGTGATTACGATTTGTCGAAAAAACCCAAGTAAATCATAAGCTGGAACATTTTACAGCATATGTGATATACTTATTAAATCAAAATACTAAAATTAAGTTTTAAAAGACTCTGGCACCGTAACAACTGATGAACATGAAAATAAACAATAGAATACAAGAATTTCCTAAGATCAGTGTTAGAAATCACTATAAGACACCGAATAAGAAAGGGGGAAGTACTTAAGACAGCAGTTGAACATCAGTAGTCTAGAGGAAAAAATAATTAAACATAGGAATTCGAGTGGCATGGCGTGCAAAGCTTCATAATAACAGATTACCAAATAAACTTATAACATTTCAGTAAACGTAAGAAACGATAGGCGTAGCAATTTTAAGAAGCCGCTAAAATATTTGGTCTCAAAAATAAGGTGTGGTTATACCCGAACTCCATTTAAGTTGTAAATCTTTGTTTACTTCTATTTTTCAGAACAGAACGTTAAAAAATGACAATGTAAACAAATAAAGCATCGTTAGTGGTTTTCATACAACTCGCCGCTGCAATGTAATTGTGATTTAAATTTTTGCACGGTAAATTTAATTACTAATCTGAATTTTAGTGCACAGTAATGTTATTGACCGCAAATCCATCGAAAGACATAATTTTAAATCATATTCCTTTAAATACCCAATTTAGGCAGATTTTGGAGACAAGTAGCCCATTTTTTGATATGGTTATTTAAGGTTTTACTATTAAATTGAAAAATCTAAGATACAGGTACAAAAATAACCAGGTACAAAATAAACTTGCCTAAACATTTACACTTCAGGTGTTTAAGCATGAGTGTGTTTTATACTGTAGAAACTGATATCCAACTGAATGGTTTTGATAGGATCATAGAAACTATAGTTAACTCTTCAGAAACACGGTAGGAAGAATACGTAAAAAAACAACAGCATATGGGACATTCCATTTCAAATCGTCTGAAATAGAAAGAAAATCAACCTTGCATTCTTTAAACAAAACGAAATTTTTTGTATTTATAGAGAAGCCCTACGCAATGCTTTATGCAAACTCTAAAATTTAGAGCATTATAGTTTTGCAATTAAAATTGTTCAAATTTATCATATCTTCTAAAATTTCCAAGTCCATGCTGCTATAACTCTGAAGGTTATAAATCTAATTATTTAAATCAAGCCTTATTTTGATTCCCTTAACTTTAGTTTCATACTGATAAGTAAACATGTTAGTCTTATTTTTATTTAAGCGAATAAATTTCTATTTTTTCAAGTGTAGGCGGTTACGGATTTAGAAAAAACAATTTTATTACTTCTGGTAAGATTCCGCAATTGAAATACAATTATACATATATTTTACTGCAATGGTTACTAATAAGGTTTCCTGTAAAATTATTAGAAAAGTAAATTACTTTACGCGGTCATGGTCGCTCACGCACATTTGTTTTGAACTGAAGGACAAGCAAGCTGCTGTGCTCGGTTAAACAATGAGAACAATTACTCAGCAATATGCAGTTCTGAGTATTCCCTCACAGTTTCACAGAGCGCTTGGCGATCATCCTGCATCAACTACATAAATCACTGTATTTATTCACATTTTGTGTTATAATTACGAACAACCAAACATAACCACCTTACCAACACCGCCGACTTCTCGAAATGGCACCATGAACATTCTGAATCTAATGCTTTAGTTTTATAAAAATCCGGAGTCGCCTAAAATAAGTAAAAACTGTATATAGATTTTTGTAAACATTTCTAAAATAACTAGTATATGCAGTAATGAAATGCGGATTTTTTTCTACAAAATGAGATTTGGTACAATATTTTAAAATAAATGGTTCTGGGTCTATGCGCGCTTAAAATGCAACAAAATTAATTAATACGATACATTTATCGTTCAATAACGTTACAACCGTTGAGTTTTAGATACTAATATGTGATAAACAGATTTCCTTAGCACCCCTTATTAATAGCAAACATTGCAACGCAAACAAAAAATGCGAGTTCTTTTGCCGTTAGATTTTACATGGAATGCCCCATAAGCTGTTATAACTCTATCTGCTTTGACATATGCGGCAGAAAATTGGGCTATTCGAAGTATCAATAGATGTGTAATCGAGGCAGGAGTAATGAGATAACTACCTGGATATATGCCCCCTCCATGAGCTAGGCCAGAGATTTAGATACTAGACGTGAATGTACAGTCAAGTGCATGGAATAGCTGATACAATGCGCAGTTGTTTGTGTTGGTAAGGAAATACAGGTTGCGCCAAACGACTCCGAGCCACCTGTATTTCCTGTCCGCGTCCTCGGCGCTCGTTGCCGTCTGCCGCTATCATAGAAAGGCCTGACGAAACCATACAACACATTTAAAATTACTTTTAAGGCTTTACTTACCAACTTTATGAAAAGAAAAGCTGAAACTGGTCACCGCCGTTGTCCATACATTTTTGGCACCTCTTTAGGAAGCTATCCATCATGGAATTTTTGGGGGGAATTTTCCAAACGATGAACGATGTCGTCTAATATTTCTTCGGTAAGAATCGAACGCCGTCATTTAGATTTCTTAGCCTGAACACTTCTGTGGCCTGAAATTTACTGTAAAGTTCATGGATTGTTGTACGGCCTGGAACCTTTACGTCTGGAAATCTTTCATTGGCCAGCTGACCGAGTTAATACATACGAATCATAAATAAATACACGCTGTGCAGTAGAAAACATATTCTGAGCCATAATATACTTTGTGACTAAGTACAGGACAAAATAGTAAATAGCTCGTAATAACTGAACTACAGCACATCACCGTCAACTCAAAACTGCACTTCACACTGCGCAGCAAAATCACAACAGCGTGACTTTGTTTATAGCAGCACTGCGTTATTATGTTTTTATATATTTCCACACGCCCAATGGAAAAACACCGAGCAGCCGGTAATATTGTTCATAAAACACCCCACCGGGGTAACTTAAAACATAAAGTCTACAAGACAGACCCACACACCCTGGAAGATTTAAAACAAAATATCCGCCAGAAATTTCTCAGCGTGAAGTACGGCGAGTGATGGATAGTTTCCTAAAGAGGTGCCAAAAATGTATGGATAACGACGGTAGCCAGTTTCAGCATCTCCTTTCGTAAATTTGGTAAGTAAAGCCTTTAAAAGTAGTTTCAAAAATGTATGGTTTCATCCGCGCTTTCTATGATAGCGGCAGATGGCAACGAGTGCCGAGGACGCGGACAGGAAAAACACCGCGCAGGCGGTTCGGAGTCTTTAGGCGCACTCTGTACTAAACCGCCTGTGTCTCTTCCAGTCCTGTTTCTAGCACTCCACTTAATGTTTATCTTATTTCGCCCCTTTTTCTTTTCTCCTGAGCTTGAAACCGACCTGTGTTCATATGCTAGTGTTTGGGAGCCAGACGTTTCACTCAAAGTAATATACAGGGGCTGGTGTGGACCATCGTTACGAAGAATGCCTTCCAGTCACTCAGATGAAATGTGTCCGTCCGCCTCTTTCGCTTCTCACCTAAAATGACCTTTGTTTATAGAGTAGTGCGTGTGTGTCGGCTTTGAATTCAAATCAATAAGAGACTGAATCACGCAGGGCTGGCGGGGAAAACAGATACGGAGTTACTTCAAACGTAAAGTAAAGAAAAACTCTATAGGAAACCAGAAGCATCGGCACATTTCCCTGCACTCGACAGTACATTCCATTTCAGGGAATATAGATGGTAGAGAAACTGATTATTTTACCATAAAGAAAAGATTCAAGGTGCATTCCGAAAACAGTTTTAGAGCATTATCGGTTCATCTGGCTAAGAACCAAGAGCCTTTTAGTTTTTCTACTACGTATAGTAAGTGGGGGAAGTAGTGTATTCCACCCAAATATTTGATGTCGAGATTTCACAAGAAATACGTATTTTGAGGCCCACCAAATCCAAAAAGATATAAGTTTTAGCAAAAGTCCGTGTTTTTGTGTGTGTCTGTGAACAGCATAACTCAAAAACCACAAGTGAATAAATATCAAAGTTAGCATTTAGGTTCAGTGCATCCAAAGATGCGACAGGAAGATTTTCAAGAAAATCCCCTTACCCCAGATTACCCTTTACATGAGAGATTTTTCGAAATTTTTATTTTCTAAACAAGCACTCTTAACTATTTTTATTAAAATACCGTATATGCGAGATATTTACATGAAACACAAAACGTAGATCTTGAATTTTCTGGTAATAACTGCGAAGCCCACTTTATTTGGAAAAAAATTTGTATAATCTGCATAACTGGTAAACCTTAAGCGATTGACAAAAACACACTGCACAAAAACTATAGGTCTCTTTAAAACACAATTTATTACAAATAAGTTCTTTTGTGGCATAAGCCATTTCTAAATATCTGTTATTGAAGGTTCGAAGTGTTCATTTCTTGGTCACTGTCTTAAAGCCCTGCCAATATTCAGTTGTTTCTCGCGATTGCATAAAAAAGTATGGAACTTTAAGGCCAGTGTATAGTGACCAGTTTTTAAAAATTTGACTATAGCTGTTCCCTTTGTATCTATAACATAATGTATAATGCAGCTTTTTCTGCAAGCTTTATTTGGATTAAAATGCACTAGACAGAACCAAAATCTGATGGGTTACACTCACATGACTTTCTATACTCTTGTACAACCTATTTTTACAAACGTTTATTTTCCATATGCTTCATGTTAATCGAGATGTTAATCTTATTGCTAAATTTCTTGTAGATGCAAGGGGAATATGGTAGGCTTTAAGCGATAGTCAAATATTTTAAGAGCTGGTTGCTATGTGGCGCATTCCATTCTCTTTGTATGTCCAGGACATAACCAAATCTGATGTGTTACACTCACATGACTTTCTCTACTCTTGTACAAACTATTTTTACAAACTCCTATTCTCCATCTATTTCATATTAATCGAGATAAACATTTGCAGAAAGGATCTTTTGACATGCAAAGAGAATTACATTTTACACATAGCGACCAGTTCTAAAAATATTTGACTTTCGCTTAAGGCGTACTATGTTCCCCTTGTTTTGTATTTGCAACGGCAATATAGAAATACAGTAGCCTTTAAGCATACACATATCTCTTAATGACTGGTTGCTGTGCGCAGCACCATTCTCTTTGCCACAGATTAATACTCCTTGCATATCAAAGAAAAAAACGAATAACGAATTCCCATTTGAGAAAATAGTATAGAAAAATTTAAGGGAATAACAAGCAATGTTGCGAAAATGGTTCACTCAGCAAAAAAAAATGTATATAACATAAATTGTGTATTTTAACGCGATCTACATTTTTGTGTAGTAAAACTTTGTCTATCTCTTATGCTTTATCAGTTATGCAAAAGTGGTTCACAATGAAGAATACTTTTGGAGACATTCCCAGAAAATTCGAGATATACATTTTATTTGTCATGAAAGAATCTTAAATATGTGATATTTTAATCAAAATCGTTAGAGCCATTTTTGAGAGAATTAAAATTTTCGAAAACTGTTCCATGTAAAAGGTAATCTGGGGTGGGGGGATTTTCTTGAAAACGTTCGTGTCGCATCTCTGGAAGATACTGAACCTAAATACCAAGTTTGGTGTTTATCCGACTGTTCATTTCTGAGTTATGCTGTTCACAGTCAGATACACAGACACACACACACGGACATGTTTCCAAAAATACTTTTTTTTGGATCCTAGAGGCCTCAAAACATGTATTTACGGTGAAATCTCGGTATTGAATTTTTGGGTGGAATGCAATACTTCCCCTACTTACTATACGTAGTAGAGAAAGTAATAAGTTTTAGTAAGAATGTTTTGTATATCCACTAATAAACGATAGAGATTAGATAAAGTCAGGTAAATGTATCACATCAGATTTTTTTTGAAGAAGAAACAGATGAGCTTAAACTCGAACTTACAGTAAAATTCACAAGGAATGCAACGCATAGATTGCAGTTGAACTTGATAGACATTACCTTTCCAATGGTTTTACATTCTTTTAATATTATTTTTACCAATTTGCAGATCGTCTTTATATCTTTGTTGTGTTTGTGATCCAGGTCTAAGTAGTTTCACTTGTACTGCTTCAAATCTACCATACCTCACTCTTGCAACGGCTAATGTCGTGTAGAAGTTTAATGTAGTATCTTGTATTATCTTTCTAAATAAAATTACTTTTCCTACACAGTTTCTTTTTGAAATCTGGTGAGTTAATTGATCATGCCGCTTAACGCTTTTATTGATACTTTAGAACCTAAATAACAAAATTTCTTAATTTTTATAACATTTCTTTGTTATTCTTTTTGCTCCTAAATATTATGATACAGCGGATATGGCCAAAGCTTATTCGGGAGGATGGCGCGGGGCAGTTGGAGAGATAAACAGAGATAAATAGACGCGGCAGCGCTCTCGCTAAGCGTAAATACTGGAAGCGCTATGGACAGACAACCAAAATCTTATGGACGTTTCCCTCCCCCGCCTCCAAACATTCATGCATGTTCTGTAGTAACTGTGGTCGCCAGTGAGAGTTCAGTCAGTCACTGAACGCGTTTCTGACGCGCCGTCAAGTGCGACGACAGTTGTTTCCGTTTGAGGTTAGAAACGTCTTGTGTTCGATTCCCTAAGGAGCGAGTTATGCGAAAAAGCGGCTGCTCCACGCGTATTTCATTATGCGGCTACGAGCGAGGAAAAGTAAAGTGACAAGGAAAATCGAACTGAATCACATTAGTAAGATGACAGTGTGATCTACTGAAGCCATAGTGAAAGTTGAACTAGATCACATTAGTGAAGTGGCAGTGTGAACTAAGCAAAGTTTCACTATGCCATACCTCTAATACTCGAGGTCGTGGGTTCAAACCCGTCGGAAGGCGATGGATTTTTTCGGGCGTAAAAATACATGGCTTCCTTCGAAAGGGAAGTAAAGCCGGTGGTTCCGTGTCGTTAATCTACGAAGCTCATGTCTGATAGGGAGGCCTCTGAGAAACATTTCCGGTCTTTCACGCTCAATATAGAATGGGACCCTAAGGACCATAGTAGTTAAAGAGTGTCCATAAATAAAACCTTAATGTCTTTTAAGTGAAGTTGCAATGAAAATTGAATTAGATCACATTAGTAAAGTGCAGTGTGAACTAAGTGAAGTCACTGTGAAAGATAAGCTAGATCACATTGGTGAAGTGGCAGTGTAAACTAAGTGAAGTCACAGGAAAGTTGAACTAGATCACATTAGTGAAGTGGCAGTGTGAACCAATTAAAATCACAGTGAAAATTGAACTAGAACACATTAGTAAAGTGGCAGTGTGAACTGAGTGAAGTCCCAGTGAAAGTTGAACTAGATTGTATTAGTGAAGTGGCAGTATGAATTAATTGAAGTCACAGTGAAAGTTGAACTAGATCACATTAGTGAAGTCGCAGTGTGAACCAAGTGAAGTCACACTGAAATTTGAGCTAGAAAACATTTGTAAAGTAGCAGTGTGAACTAAGTGAAGTCACAGTGTAGGATGAAGTAGATCGCATTGGTGAAAAGGCAGTGTGAACATAGTTAAGTCACAGTAAACGTTTAAATAGGTCACATTAGTGAAGCGGTAGTGTGAACCAAGTGAAGTCAGAGTGAAAATTAAACTAGATCACATTAGTGAAGTGGCAGTAAAAACCAAGTGGTCACATTGAACGTTGAACTAGATCGCATTAGTGAAGTGGCAGTGTGAACCAAGTGAAGCCACACTGAAATTTGAGCTAGAAAGCATTTGTGAAGTAGCAGTGTGAACTGAGTGAAGTCACAGTGTAGGATGAAGTAGATCGCATTGGTCAAAAGGCAGTGTGAAGTTAGTTAAGTCACAGTAAACGTTGAACTAGATCACATTAGTGAAGTGGCAGTATAAACTAAGTTAAGTCACAGTGAACGTTGAACTAGATTGCATTAGTGAGGTGACAGTGTGAACTAAGTGAAGTCTCAGTAAAGCTGAAATAGATAACATTAGTAAAGTGACACTGTGAATTAAGTAAAGTCACAGTGAAAGTTCAACTGGGTCACATTAGTGAAGTGGCAATGTGAATTAAGTGAAGTCACAGTGAAAGTCGAACTGGATCACACCAGTGAAGTGGCAATCTAAACTAGGTGAAGTCACAGTGAAAGTCGAACTGGATCACATTAGTGAAGTGACACTGTGAATTAAGTAAAGTCACAGTGAAAGTTCAACTGGATCACATTGTGAAGTGGCAATGTGAACTAAGTGAAGTCACAGTGAAAGTCGAACTGGATCGCATTAGGGAAGTGGCAATGTAAACTAAGTTAAGTGATAGTGAAAGTTGAACTAGATAATAATAGGGAAGTTACATTGAGAATTGGACAAAGTCACAATATTTATATCCTTTAAAAGCAACCATTTTGTTGTTTTCCTTAAAATATTAGTGGTTTTTTAGTTCTAAAACATGCCTATATCTTGCGATTCGACTTCTATTTTATCATCATCCGCAAATAGATCGCAATTAATAAGAGCAGAGTTTACAAATTAAAATTTGGAATTTATCTTGTAAATCCCTTATGACTTTAACAGTATATTATCACTATCCTTTTATTTGCCTGATATCAATAATCATTTAGTTTCTTAACCTTTGAATTAAATTATAAAGTCTGTGTATCAACTTGTAAGATAAACCCTTGTTTTTCGGTATTTTTCGTCATCTAAGTAAATATATTATTATTGTTGTATCGTTGTTGTTACTATTTCTCAAATAACATGGTCCGATTATTTAGCTAAGAGTGCCTTTAAAGAGCTAATGGATAACCTTCGTCTATATTTAATTCTGTATTAACGACTGGACAAAATTGGCTGTTAGGTTACTTTTCCATCATTGGGTCTGTATACGCGATCCACTACGATGTGGTTGTGACCACCTCTTCTTTTCTAACAACGTTGTTTATTTTCTATCCCATTTTCTGGGTGACACACGTCCCCGTTGTATATTATCTCGATGATTGATGCTGAAGGTGTCGATGGTAAATGGTGCTTCAACATCTCTAAAAAGAGACGGTCCGCATCATCAGTCTCATACATGAGGTTTGTGGGTTCTGTCCCTTGTGGGAGATGTCACAGTTTTTGGAGTGGGAGAATATCGAAAGCTATCATTCATCATTAGAATCCCATTTCCGTTCCTGGAATTGGAAGCATTAGTGTTTCCTCGGTCTTCTAGCCACTGAACGCTACAATGAGTTTTATTCGTTTAATGCCCACTGTAATCCTACCATTCTAGGTTTAGCCACCAAGCAGCTGCGTCAAATTTTTGGCATTTCAAATTACTCGGAGTTAGTTATAAACTGGTACCTGTTTTATACAGTGCTTTTCTTTCACGCTATGGACAATGTATGGCGGCTCTCACGCCGGCCGCCGCAACGTGAGCTTCCGCCGAAAGAGTTTTAATATCCCCGGAACTCTATCGCGTTCTCATATTAACAGTTACAATTATTATAATGGTAACAATCACATATCTTATCATAAGAGATGTTGGAAATGTTGTCCATCACTATCCACGCATTTCTGGCATCTTCAATCACACGAGAAATATTCAATCACACTCCACAGTTCACTTTCCGAAATTGAATTACTGGCCCGATGTTTTCTTTTAGTTCTTCTAATTTATGGGGTTTAGTTGCATACACTTTATTTTTCAAGTTACCAGAATCGCATAAAAATAAATCAGGGGATAGTGATGGATATTATTATTTATCAACAACCCTATCTTCAAGAATTCCCTGAATTAAATTTAATTACTCCTTCAGGGTATGCGCGGTATCAGTAATTGGTGTAAGTTATTCTTTATCTCTCTGTGTTTATTTGTTGTCCAAAGAAATGTACGTCCTACTATTCCGTATGCAATTACTATGCGCCACACGCCAATGTTCACGTAAGGAAAGGGAATCTTGTGTGCAAAATCGGGTTTCTCTGTGCTTCCATATATTTTATTTTCCGACAAAAATAATCTTATACATGGAACCATGCTTTGTCAGAGAAGAATATTAAACGTGGGTCAATTTACTTTTAACATTGACATTTCACAAAATCCAATAAGGGAAGTTTATCAGACTCTGTTGGCCACTTGATAGCATTCCCGGGTCACAGGGCCCTTGTAAGGTTTTAATTTCAATAGTTTGGTAACGCGACGTGTTGAGCTCTTCAAAACTTCCGTTTCCTGTTCAAGCCACCGTAGAGGTTTTTGAAGAGGGTGTTCTAAGCGTATTCCAATTTCATCCATCTTCTTCTTAGTAAGAACTCGCTACTAAGTTTACTCTTTGCTTTCTAGAACTCGTTCCCCGAATTTTTTTATAAATGTTCGTATAGTTGCTCTGTGTGGGATAGGTAACTGGAAAATTTATTTTCAAATCGCTTCAGGTTTCCCTACATACCTTTATCACATAATATGTGCTTATTATCATTAAAATGTAACTGCTATCATGAGAATGTGAGGTGTTGGGGCGGATATTAGAATTGTTTCGGCGGGAGTCGGAACTGAGGCTGGATCTTTCAAAAGCTTACAAGCTATCATACTGGAATGAGCTGGAGCACCATCGTGTAAGAACCACACTCGTTGGATGATGTTCAGAGGTACATTACCAGCTAAGTTTCTCATTTCTGAGAAACTGTAGATAGGGTTGTCCATTCAGACGCGGAGGAAAGAAGTTGGAACCAATAAGGTGATCATGAATGATTCCACCCCAAACGTTGACAGAGAACCTCTGTTGATGGCTGTCCTTTCGTAGTTCTTTAGGATTTTCAAATGCCGAGTTATGAGTGTTATGAAAATTGAAGATGCCGTCGCGAATAAAACAAGCTTCATCCGTGATTAAGATACAGGCTAGGAAGTTGATGAACACAGACCACTGCTGTAACATGCGTTGACAGAAACGGCTTCTTGGCTCGAAGTCCGCCTCATTTAATCCTTGCACACGTTGAAGGTGATACGGGTGCAGAAGATTTTCATGCAGAATTCTCCAGATAGTCATATGACTAACTCTTTCCCTTACTGCCATACGTCTTGTGCTTTGTGATGGGTCTGCATCCACAGCACCAAGAACTCGTTCTTCAAGCTCAATGCCTCATACCGCTCTTGGTCTCCCAACATCCCTAGTACGCCTCTCAAATTCGCCATTCTCTCCCAAGCGTTGGTGAATTCGTGCGAATGTTATTGCACACACGGTAACGGCCTGTCAGGGTACATTTTTGCATTAAGTTCACGTGCTCGTGCTGCATTCCCGTCTGCACGGCCATACATGTAGTGCATATCCGTCTGTTCACTAATGGAGTACATCTTCTTTTACCTATAACAACGAAACGGTTTATTTTCAGACCCATATACATATGAACTTTATTTACTGTTTTAATGTCAGGAACATGACCCCCAAATATATGACACCAATAAGGATAAAGCCTGTATATCAACAATATCATTTATTTCTGTGCAAATACTTCCCACCTTCACTGGGTCGACAACTGACCCAGATACTCATTATTTACTCCTGCATTCTCTTTTCCATTCTTATATATTTTAATTTGCACAACACAACACGTGGATAATAATTTTCTTCTTATAAAAAATCCTATATAGAGCGCGCGTTCGATTTGGCAACACTGGCATAGCTGTTTGAAACGGCAACTCTAGGCCGGGCCCGAGAACAGTAATTCTAGATAACTTATTAATTAACTTTTAGTGATGTTAAATCGTATTATGTAAATATCTTTTCTCATACTGCTTGTATATTTTAAGAAGGGTGATTTAACGTTATGTATCTATCTAGGTTATTAATATTAGTAGAGTTATAAATGGTTTAATGTAAATAATTTAAGCGCTATGTTAAAATACTGTCCACGAGGGAAAGTTTTAGCTACAGGAATAGTGCTTTCGAAGGCAGAAAACCTAGTTTTATTACCTCTCTCCGGTCGCTGTGCTATTATTCCTACAGCGAGGGTGTAGAGCCTTTGTCCCATTATTTGATAATTCGCCGTGACCAAGTGAGTGAGAAAGACAACCTTAACGGTAAATGTAGGAAAAGCCGCGATTTATATTAAAATTGGACCAATGAAATCCCTGAAAGTTTATTTGAAATAGTTAGACGCGTCGAGTCGCGCTAAAAATGGACCAATAGGAAAGGAAGCAGCCTCAGAAGCCTGAGACTATAAATGAATCTGTTTGGGGAAATTTCGGGGCAGTTTATGTCATGTGTGGTCAGGGAGAGATGCTGCAGGATGTGTGAGATATCGCGCCAAAAAGGGAATCAAGTCAAATTTGTCATGTCAGCTTAGTATTGCATTTTATTCGAGAGTTTTCGTAATGTGTGGTCAGGGAGAGATGCTGCAGGATGTGTGAGATATCGCGCCAAAACAGGGAATCAAAATAGTTTTAGCAACACACCTAAGATCCGCTACTCTGAAAGCGACAATAAGAATAGTTATATTTCGTGACATATCCACGCCATAGTCTAACAGCGGTGGACAGTATTTTACAGCGGCAATACCAGTTTTGTATACTACGAGTGTTAAATTAAATAAAAAGAAACGGCAGTGTCATCTTTTCATAAACAAAGCAAGTCTATGTCTTCCTATATCACCACCCGAGATCTACGTTTTCCTTTACCGAGGATAAGTCCATGCTCCCATATAATTTAAGGAAAATTACTGCAGCTAGCCGAGGATAAATTGAAGAACCAACACGCTGAGAACTTCTGGAAGCAACGGGAGAAGCATCAAGGTAAGCTACAGCAACGGATGAGGAGGTGATCGCCGCAAACTGGCGCCATAACGTGGAGCTCGAAGGGAAGAACGACACAAACGGAGGACTAGGAAACAACGAACAGACGAAGAATCTTCAGAGGAAAGGGGCACAGCAGAACAAAATTACAACGCGAACTTCTAGTCTACCTACGTGGGACAACAAAACAGCTGAGAGCATCGCTTCTAGAACTTCACCAGGATTCGAACCCGGAACGCATCAGTTAACATTGAAAAAAAATACAGGTTAGAACTTTTATTCAAAAACAAACAAAAAGGCATGCAGAGTAGTGACCCAGTTTTGTGAACACATGTTATTGAGAGGGGGTAAAGTCATTACTAGGGAGGTAGAACTTGCTAACGGAACCATGAGTAGGTCAAGGGAAGATTTGAAAGAATTGAATGGGGAGGCTATTGTCAGCATAACAACAGATGGAGAAAATATGGGCGCAGCAGAAGTAGAAGTTAGGCTAGAAAGGCAATCACCGAATAAGCAGGTCATTGACGCAGGTCAAAACCAGCTGCTAATATTGCTTCAACATTTGAGCACAAAGATAGACGAGATGGGTAAGGACATAAAGGAACGGGGTAAGATCTTCAATGAACATAGTAAAAAGTTAGAAAGCATAATAGATGAACGGGGTAAGATCTTAAGTGAATATAGTAAGAGCGTAGAAAGAATCGGAAGTCAACTAGATAAGAATTTAGAAGGGGAATCAAATGGGCATAATAAGGACGTAGAAAGAATCGTAAGTAAGCAGAGTAAGGGCTTAGAAAGAATCGTAAGTGGACAAGATAAGAATGTAGAAGGTGAATCAAATGAGCATAATAAGGACTTAGAAAGAGTCGTAAGTAAGCAGAGTAATGACTTAGAAAGAATCGTAAGTGAACCAGATAAGAATCTAGAAGGGAAATCAGATGAGCATAATAAGGACTTAGAAAGAATCGCAAATGAGCAGAGTAGGAACTTAGAAAGAATCGTAAATAAGCAGAGTAAGGGCTTAGAAAGAATCGTAAGGGAACAAGATAAGAATGTAGAAGGGAAATCAAATGAGCAGAGTAGGACCTTAGAAAGAATCGTAAATGAGCAGAGTAAGGACTTAGAAAGAAAACTGAGCGAACAAAAGGATTTCGAAGGGAAATTAAGTAAGCAGGGTCAGGACTTAGAAAGAAACTTAAGTGAACAAGATAAGAATGTAGAGGGGAAATTAGTTGAGCTGATGAAGGGGAAGCTAATAGAAACACTTGAAGGGAAATTACTACAGATACTAGAAACTAAAGAGCCGAAAACACTAACGGGAGAAGAGACGTTAAAGAAAGCTTTTGAAAGAATGTTAAAAAGGGCGCAGAAAAGAAAGCAGGAATTTAAAACAAGGAAGCGAAAGAAAGGGTTGATCGAACTTGGAGAATTAGTATGGGTATAAAAAAAAAAAATCCAGCATTCAAATTAAAAAAAAAAAAAAAAAAAGAAAAGAAAGACATAATATCATTGATCCTGACTCTACAGTGCCTGGAAAGGAGAGCTTTCACATGTGAATTAATGAATTATCGTAAGCAGTTGTGCAGAACATTTTTTTTTTGCATTACTAAAGAGACTTGAGTATTAAATGCTCATTAGTGATAGTGAAGAAGAACAAGAAACACCTTTGCCATTAATATGTTTCAGTTTCTTTCTGCTTGAATAAGTTTGTCTTAAGGTTGAAACAGCTTTTATTGTCAGAATATTTATTATATTTTTTTTTGATATTTAGCAATATTTGTAAATTATTAATTGGTTGGTATGCTAGCAATATGCTGACAGTTTTCTTTAAACATATAAATTAGTTTTATTAATTATAAAAAAAAAAGGGTATCATAGAATGGAAAATTTATTTAAAGGTCCATACATGGTGATTTACATTTGAGTTACAAGAAATAAAGAATTCCAAGATCGTAGGGAGATACCATAAACAGTTGCTCAAACCGTACAAATGTTTAGAGAATGAGAAGGGTGAAGAATGTAATGAAAATAGTCAGGTTAGTTTACTCGAAATGAGGTAGCAACCCTATGAACAAATAGTAAAGGTAATACACCCGATAAATAAGGATGTAAAGAAATAAATAAAGGCATAATAATTATGTACCAACATGTATGTAAATAGATTTAATTTTAGAACTTAAATTGGGTATTAGAGTATTTGATGCGTCACAAGTTATTCGTGTGCGGGAAATGTATTGTGTATAAGAATGTCTCTCGGAAACCTGTTTTTAAATGGTGAGAGGGGATCAACCATAACAAATGTGGAGTGAATGACCCAAATATAAACACCACTGGTGTGGCAGAACCCTTGTGAAGAAACAGCTATAGCGAAGGGTCTCTGTCAACAAAACATACCTACAAAGGCCATAATCAGAGGAATTATTCTGGAAAAGAAAATTGTATCAAGTGCTGAAAAATTTATTCTTTTCCAGAACAGGGCAATTTGAAACGGCAACTCTAGGCCGGGCCCGAGAACAGTAATTCTAGATAACTTATTAATTAACTTTTAGTGATGTTAAATCGTATTATGTAAATATCTTTTCTCATACTGCTTGTATATTTTAAGAAGGGTGATTTAACGTTATGTATCTATCTAGGTTATTAATATTAGTAGAGTTATAAATGGTTTAATGTAAATAATTTAAGCGCTATGTTAAAATACTGTCCACGAGGGAAAGTTTTAGCTACAGGAATAGTGCTTTCGAAGGCAGAAAACCTAGTTTTATTACCTCTCTCCGGTCGCTGTGCTATTATTCCTACAGCGAGGGTGTAGAGCCTTTGTCCCATTATTTGATAATTCGCCGTGACCAAGTGAGTGAGAAAGACAACCTTAACGGTAAATGTAGGAAAAGCCGCGATTTATATTAAAATTGGACCAATGAAATCCCTGAAAGTTTATTTGAAATAGTTAGACGCGTCGAGTCGCGCTAAAAATGGACCAATAGGAAAGGAAGCAGCCTCAGAAGCCTGAGACTATAAATGAATCTGTTTGGGGAAATTTCGGGGCAGTTTATGTCATGTGTGGTCAGGGAGAGATGCTGCAGGATGTGTGAGATATCGCGCCAAAAAGGGAATCAAGTCAAATTTGTCATGTCAGCTTAGTATTGCATTTTATTCGAGAGTTTTCGTAATGTGTGGTCAGGGAGAGATGCTGCAGGATGTGTGAGATATCGCGCCAAAACAGGGAATCAAAATAGTTTTAGCAACACACCTAAGATCCGCTACTCTGAAAGCGACAATAAGAATAGTTATATTTCGTGACATATCCACGCCATAGTCTAACAGCGGTGGACAGTATTTTACAGCGGCAATACCAGTTTTGTATACTACGAGTGTTAAATTAAATAAAAAGAAACGGCAGTGTCATCTTTTCATAAACAAAGCAAGTCTATGTCTTCCTATATCACCACCCGAGATCTACGTTTTCCTTTACCGAGGATAAGTCCATGCTCCCATATAATTTAAGGAAAATTACTGCAGCTAGCCGAGGATAAATTGAAGAACCAACACGCTGAGAACTTCTGGAAGCAACGGGAGAAGCATCAAGGTAAGCTACAGCAACGGATGAGGAGGTGATCGCCGCATGTTCCATCTGATGTGCTGCTTGCACAAAGCTTTAAATGCCAACCTGCTATTGTAAAAACAACTAGTTAGGTTGTACATAACATTTCTCCAATTAGCTATATACATATGGGTAATGTTCCCATTAAATAAATCCTGCAGCGGCGTCGTAGCCGTGTGGTTTTATCGCTCGCCTCTCACCAAGGGTTCGATACCAGGGGCTCACAGGTGGAATTTGTGGTAGAGGAAGAGGTATTTGAGCGGGCTTTTTCCGGGTTCTCCAGTTTCTCCCGCCGTTCATTCCACCAATTGCTCCATTATCACCTTTCCCTTCATCAGTTTCGTCTTCATTTCATATCTTTTTCTCTCATTCTGATACCTGGCTACAGGCTGATCCCCCGTTCGTGGTTCTTCATTCTGTGATTCAATGTCCGTCTGCTCCTCTACAGGCCTCTGGACCTAGGCAATATTGTAAGTCCTAGGGGGTGTAAGTTCTACATAGGGATAGGGTAAGCCGAATAAGTTAAATCCTGATATTAAATTCAAACCAACCTGCAAATTAAAAGAGACTATGATTTTCGGTATATTTATGCCTTCTACAGTGAAGGTGCCATAAACCTGTAAACTTTCAAGTCTCTAGCATTTCTGGTAGAATTTGTCCTTTTGTAGATAACATGCGCACACGATGACTTTCCGTTTGGTTTCAGAGTTTTCCGGAAATGTTGAACCCTAGTCACAGCTGCGACCTGAAAGCATGCATAGAGAAAAACACTTCAAGAAAATATCGGAATATCAGATCTATTGCAAGCAGCGCCTTGCGGGCATATTGATAATCGAGATCAAGCTGATAGGAGCTGACTGATAGGAGCAAGGAGTCGTCCTCCGCAGTCTAGGGGCAACATGCTAGCCTCTAGTTCCTGAGGTCACGGGTTCAAACCCGGCCGAGGACGGTGGATTTTTTTCAGGCGTAAAAATCCTTAGCATGGTTTCCTTCGGAAGAGAAGTAAAGCCGTGTCGTAGATTTACGGCATTTAAAAGAACCTTAAGTCTGATAGAGGCCTCTGAGCAAAGTTTCCGATCTTTCACGCCTAATGGATTAGGAAGCTAAGGACCACAGTAGTTAAAGAGCGTCCATAAATAAAACTCAATTTATTTTTTCATGGGAACAGGTGACGAATCCCTTTGCAGTCTGTATTTTACAGCGCATGCTCTGAAGTCCTCGTTGACCTACATTATTTTTTTTTCGCCACATCCAGCATAGCTACAATGGAAATAATCTGATGAGTTGCATTCACATGACATTCTCTAGTCATTCTATAGTCTATTCTTATAAGAGCTTATAATTGTCTTTCTTAAAATTCCAGATAAACTTTCTATTCTCATTTACACTTATCGTTATAGGGTACAGTAGCTCAAGGGTGGCGAAAACGTCTTCCTTCCGCGAGTCACCAAATATGCAACACGCACTGCATCACTCAGCAGCATGTGAAAAACAAAGGGACGGTTGCAGAGAGGGAACGGCGCCTGCGAGTCAAAATGACTGGCGAGTCACTTTTCGCCACCTCTGAGGTAGGTAAATCGATAGTCAGATTTTTAACGTGTATGCTGCTTTGTGGTGGCTTGGAAACTCCATACTCTTTGCATGAGCACGAGGAAAAAAGTATAGCGACCTTCCAGGTGAGGAATTTATAAGGATTTGAAAATTCAAATCAATAACAAGGAATATCTGGGAAATAGTTAATTCCACAAAACTAATTTATCTGTGTGTTTTAACGAGATCTATTTTGTCGTATAGTAGGATTTCGTGTATCTCTTACGATTTAGCGAACATACAAAAGTAAAATGAAGAGGACTTTAAAGGCTATTCCCAGAAACGTCAAGAATCTTATACATTCGGTATTTCAATAAAAATCGTTAGCCATAAAATAAAAATTTGCGACAAATTTTCCATGTAGAAGTTAGTCTGAGATGCGTTGAATATATTCGTGTTGCATCCTTGGAAGATGCTAAATTTAAATACCAAGTTTGGTGTTTAACTGACTTTTGAGTTATGCTGTTCACACACACACACACGATTTTGCATTTTTAAAAATATGTTTTCTTATGCAGGGAGTCTCAAACCGTCCGGTGAGATCTCGGTTTCAAGTTTTTGGGTGAAATGCAATACTTCCTCTTCTTACTTTTAGTAGGGTAAGTAATAATGAAATGCAAAGAATATTGCTCTTTTTATAAGCAAAATAGGTACATTGCATAGTAATTTACATGTTATCAAAAATTAATGCATATTTATACTAGTACAATTTTTTATTTCGCACTTTAAAAATCAAGAAGGAAAGTAATGATTCCAACACAATCTCACATTCCATGTCTGATAACAGCAGATGATGAATTTATCGGGTTAACGTTTGTTTCAAGGTACATATTTGTGTCATATATTGAAACAGCTAAAGGGTTACATGTGAAATAATGTTATTAATTTTTAAATGGGATCATGTATTTATTTAGAAAAAGAAAATAGTTAATAACTTAAATGAAAAATAATTATCGCGTATGTGTGAAACAGTAAATACTTACACAGAAGACGTTATGCTTATGCTAAACCTCCATTCTTTCTTTAAGGTGCTTGTTTTTGAGGCAGTATTTTTAACACTTAAATAATTTCAGTCTAATTATATCAAATATAAATTCAATAACAGCCCGCCTTAAATCAATATGTGTATGTAACAGTATATAATAAGTGTATATTATAGTCATTGTATATGTTTATATTATTGTATCCATGTGTAACAATGTTATATGAATGTATTACGTAATTTGTAGGAGCTGTGAGAATAAGTTAAAAGTTGCTAACAATGAGGTAACAGTGAGGTAACCTTGAGGCAATAAGAATTTTGAGAGTTTAATAATGTTTCTTGTGATTCTTGGAAGCATTAATGTAATTTTAGTGACAGTTTATAAAATAGGCAATCAACAGCCAGAAAAAGCTTTAGTTAAATGAAGGTATTCTATTGGATTAGGAATAGTCAATCAGAGACTTAAAATACAGAATTTACAAGTTTAAGCGGTTAAAATGAATTCAGTTGCCTGCAGACAGTGTTTGTAACAGGATGCGAGATGCGTCTCCAGAGATTTGATACGTATTCCTGTGAGACGAAAAATAAGTTTACGTGTTAAAAGGTTCAAGTATTCAATAAAAACATCCCACAGTTCTCTCTCTATATCAGTGGTGTTAATTAAATCGTGTCAAGCATTAATAAAAGAATGAAGTAAAATTATAATCTGTGTAAGCCTACATTCTTAGTCGCACCACAACTCTGCCAAGACATCCGTGTCTCTAACAATAATATTGACGCAGCCGAGGCAAATATATAATCGTTAAAGAAACAGTCAAATAACAAAGTTAATATTTTTAAACTTGGGGCAAAGGCTACCGGAAACTGTTTAATGTACGTGCGGTTGCAACTACAAGTTCGGCTCCCCAACAGTTTAAATGTAATACGACTCCTTCAATACAAACTACTTGAAATGGACGCCCAAAGCGTGGTGCAAATAACGTAACAAACCATCTTCTTCATTTTTAAACCTTTAATACTCTACTGGAAAGTTGCTTTTGTTATTAATTTATGCACTGCTTATAAACCTATAATGGGTCGACTAAATGTTGTATTCCACCAATAAACCCTATATTTTATATTCCTGGACCCACAATGAGTATTTGTATATTGATAGAAAGCGAACCGGGTGGTCAATGTTGTTACGGCATGGACTCTGAACGGGAGGTCTACGGTTCAATCCCGTAAGACCGTCCTTCCTAACAGGTTTTTTTTTCCAGATTTTCCTTAGTCCTCATAACTGGCAGATTCCGAAGAGACCTAAGCTTAGGCCGGGAGCGCTTGCTTCCTAAATGTCCTTTCCCATTTAATTTCATCATTTCATGTATCATCAGTGTGATGCTGTATGTGGTAAGAAGGGGCGTTAAACACTATTAAAAGGAAACGAGAATTTTAATGAATATCGAAAATGCCAAACCAAAGATTACCTTGCTCTCAGAGATACCATTAGTGTGCAAAGAATTCCTTTTATTTTCTCCAAAACGGTTCCAATATTTGCATTAATATGTGTGTTTGGCATACTAATATAAAACGTATTTACATCTTGAATATTTTTCGATTACTCTCTGAAGTCCCGTTCATTCTGATTGGATGTTCTAGAAATTTGTGCTACCGATCTGCTCAAAATTTACAATCTATAACAAGTAAAATTGTTTTGATAATTCCCGAGTTGCTACGTCCACACTCTGGAATCATTATTACGTTAATTAATAAAGTCACAGGAAAATAGGAAGTATTCATAACACTAAAAACATTTGCATGACTATTCTAAACATGAAAATACAATAATAGCGTTTCGTATTCGCCGCACTTTATATATACTTTACACTAGGCAAATTATTGCCCATACACTAATTACGGCACATTCCTCTCCTTTCATTTCAAACAACAGTTAACATGCTGAGAATTTTCAATGTCGCGCTGTTAGCAGTGTAAACGTTCGGTTGGCAATTTATAATAACTCGGGCAGGAAATACAACATAGCAACCGTGCTTTAATGTTTTAAAAGATAATGATGAATAACGCCGAAACGGTTTTTAAACAGAAAACCTAGCAAGATTTACACTGCTGCATACTTTACCAAATCTCGCGAAAAGTTACGCTAAGTAACACGTCAAGTACGCTAGGAGAGGGAAGCTCGTACCTCTCTGGCAAGCTGGAAGTCAACTGTCATCCGCCCAGGAACTGCTTGTCACCTCCCAAACCAGCGTGACCTGCTGGCAAGAGCGAGAGAGAGAGAGAGAGAGAGCCATGTCAACTCTAACATACGCCATGCTTGCATTGCAACTAGGAGGCTCCCACGGAACAGATGAGGTTAAGAGCCGGCAGAGAGTGATTTAGCTGTTGTTTGATTCTTCAGTATTTTAAGTGTACATTTTTTAATATTATTAGTTACCATTATTTTCTTTATCATAAGGTAGTGAAAAGAGCATGCAATACCATAGTGTACACAAAGACCCGCTTTTTAAATATTTTTCTGTCTCCTCAGCCTCCTAGACGCGATAGAAATATGCAATGACACATGTATCTTGATTAACGTAAAGTAGGTGGAATAGTGTTCGTATGAATAATTTATAGAACTATAACACAACATTCTTATATACAGGATGAGAGAGAGAGGAGCAGTAAATTACTAAAAGTCTGGCCTACAACATAGGTTAGTAAAACAAGCGTTAAGTCGATAAGGTAATTATCGACGGGAATATACAAATAATTAAGTAAAGAAATAACAGTAAGATAGAGAAATAATTGCAATAAATACTTTACGTATATTAAATCAGCGCATAATCTAATAAGCTTGGGTTAAAATGTTTAGAAAAAGATGGAGGTAATTAGGCAAAGATTAAAGGTTAGACAGAGCCATGAGTGAGCCAAGAAGGAACGAAAACATTAGCTTAAGCATTCCTGGAAGCGCAGTTTAGAATCAAGTTCAGTACGTTTGCATTCACGTAGGCCAATTCTGGAAAAGAGAAAGACATTTACATTCTGAGAACTTAGCCAGCGTCAGTTAGTAACAAAGTCAGAGGCGTAAGAACACGCAAGAACTGATACACTGGTTGCGCGTGAAAACTTACGTGGGGGAATAATAATAATAATATATGAGGGGAGATAAAATTAATAAATGTTCTTGCGTCTAGATCCGAGGGTCACTCTTCTCTGGTACCACGAGCGGTACTTGCTCCTGCGATATTTTAAGCACCAAGTGACTCACCTGTATGAGTAGCAACTAGCGCCAGGAATCTTGCCGGTCAACCTTTTAGTGACTCACAGTGAGTTATGCGCCTATTTTATTTTATTGCGGAAACAGTTAATTCAAATCATAAAATTCATCCTGCATAGGTTAGCAGGTATAAAAATTCAAGTATTACAGTTTCGAATGCCAAAATTCAGAATCAGTCTATCTCTTTATTTCATATGGTTGGCAACTAACTTAAAGAATAAAATATTAGTTGACACATTTCTTAGTTAAACTGCTGCTATCCTTCACAATATACCCGTGCATATCCTGAGGTAAAATACTTGAAGCAGCCGGCAACAGAAATATCTAGCAGAGAAGCTGGAAAGAGTCAGCAGCAGGTATTGAGACAAGGGAAAAGGTAACGACTACATTCCTGCTTCAAGTAGTCGCATCATCGCAGCATCACACATCTAGCTTCAAAGTAGGGTGCTAGAATTAGGCTAGAGTGACAGAGGCGGTTTAGTGTTTCCTTGGCAACATAAACCACTGCGTTTTATATCGGCACGATTCCATCCACACGACCGTATGGTCCGGTTGAGAGTGCCAAGCCCACGTGAAGGTCTCGCACGAGTGCAGTTCATAGGGAGGGGAATCCACTGATTACAAACCATACGTATACATTCCGACTTGTACATCGTTTACATTCTGTGTACATTTCCGTTTGATATCCACCACGTTTGTATGTGAGGTGAACCACATGATCAGTAATTATCATTCAAACCAGAAAAATATATTTACATACATATTCAGAAATTAATGGCCTCTAACGAAGTAGTGGCGGGTGCCAGTTGGGTGCTGTCGTGTGTTGGCATCTGCATATAGGGCAGGAGGTACACTCCATGTCAAGAAACAATTCACATTTGGTAGGAAAACAACAAACATCGCAATTTAGCAGCTGTGGTTTGCTGTACAGACCAGAGTCCTGCAAACGAGTGATAAGCCGAATGTATGCGTACACGCAGTGCTGCCAACTCTCGATAATGAAAAATGGCTAAAAGTGACTGTCAGAAAGGCCAGAAATGGTTAAGTATGGAGCAGGTTATAATTAGTCAATTTTATGGCCCAAATCAGGTTTCACATTGAGAAAAAATTTATAGCCTTCCCAACCTTATGACATTTTCCCCCTGGTCACCTATTTATTTATTTATTTCGGGAATAATTTACTGCCTCTTCATCACAAAATGATAATGAGTATAGGGGCCGCATCGTTAACTCAGGTAACGAAAAATCCACGATGGCTGATGCCGCCTGTCAGGGTGATCAACGTTCTAACTTGAGTCACTAGATAGAACCACAGAAATCACCTATTTACAAAAGGCATAATACTTCGGTCATCTGCTAGTATTATGAGTCATTGTCGTCACATACATTGGTCTGTAATGCTTTTTTTCTTCGGGAGAAAGGTTTGGTCATCACCTTCCTTCTCCGCCATAATCGCTGATTGCTTATAATCTATAACCTGGATGTATCTTGTTCCAAATTGACCCTCCCCGCAGAAATCTACTTGAGGCGCCTGGGCTGTACTAAAGGAAGGCTGACATGTACGGGAACCGAACTGAAACGACTATGGCAGTGATTCTCAAGCAGACGACAACAAGAAGAAAGGGCGCAGTTATTTTGAGTCACGCAGTACGTCAGGCGATTGTCGTCGTCGACTGCGCAGGCGCCGGATCAGTTCCAGCTTTTTTCAACGTCCTGTCCACAAGGCTGATCACTCTTTCTTCGACGGCGAGCTAGATTACGAGGAAAACAACAGGACAACGTTTAGATTGAAGGCATTCTGGACGGTATATCTACTCGTATATTCGTTTTTGGCTTAACGTATTCAAAATTCTCTTTAGTAATTCTTCACCGGGAAAAGATTGATCGTCTGAACTATAGATTTATTGCTGTTAGTTTAGAAATATATCGGCAAATGTGAGAGCAGGAAGCAATTCTGTAATTATTGTAATTTAATTTAAAGCATTGAAGCCGTAAAGAATGTAAAGAATGGTGAACGAATAAGGGTTTTGTAAATTGTAATTATCTATTGAAGTGTGAGTTTATTAAATGGAGGAAATTTGGCTTGTTAAATAATTTATGGAATATATTTTCAAATATCAATCTGCAATTATTCCTAATTTAATCCACTTCCTCTTGGTTCAAAAGAGCACAATTCAACCTTAATGTTGAATTAAGCACTAAACCGTGCATTGGGCTTAATTTATATAACATGTGTATGTTATTCAACATTGCAATTACTGTAATAGTATGAAGAACAACTTATAGTTACTTTTAATATGATTTCGCTAAACTTAACTAACCAAACTATTGAATTTCTGTTTTCTGCGCATCTCTTCCTCTAAAGAGAAAACTCCACACAAACGCTTACATCATAAATTGCAAAAGCAATTCAAAAATCTAGTTAACTACAAAGGCAATACCTAATGATTAATAATAACCTAATAGCCTATTAACCTATCTAATAATGTTTAATAACTAAATGCTCGTATAATTAACCCAATTAAAATAACTATAACTCATCTAATATAAACAATAGTATAATTAATGTATTTAATACTACAGAGTGAGCCAAAAGACTCCGAACCGCCTGCGCGGTGTTTTTCCTGTCCGCGTCCTCGGCGCTCGTTGCCATCTGTTCCTTTCATAGAAAGGCGCGGATGAAACCATACAACATTTTTATAACTAATTTTAAAGGCTTTACTTACCAACTTTATGAAAGGAAATGCTGAACTGGCCACCATCGTTGTCCATATATTTTTTGCACCTCTTTAGGAAACTATCCATCATGGAATTTTTGGGAGGAATTTTCCAAACGATGACCGATGTCGCCTAATGTTTCTTCGGTAAGAACCGAACGCCGTCTTTTAAATGTCTTATCCTGAGCACTTCCTGTGACCTGAAATTTACAGTAAAGTTCATGGATTGTTGTACGGCCTTTCTGCAAATTGTAGTTTCACTTGGCGAGCTGACCGAGTTAACACATACGAATCATAAATAAATACACGCTGTGAAGTAGAAAACATATACTGAGTCATAATATACTTTGTGACTAACTGCAGGACCAAATAATAAATAACTCGTAATAACTGAACTGCATCACATCACCGTCAACTCAAAATTGCACTTCACACTTCACAGCAAAACCACAACAGCGTAACTTTGTTTATAGCAGCAGTGCGTTATCATGTTTTTGTCATATTTCCACACGCCCGGTGGAAAAACACCGCGCAGCCGGTAATATTGTTCATAAAATAGCCCTCCGGGGTAATTTAAAACATAAAGTGTACAAGACCAACCCACACTCCCTGGGAGAATTAAAACAACATCCACCAGGAAATTTCTCAACGTGAACTACGGCGAGTGATCGATAGTTTTCTAAAGAGGTGTCAAAAATGTATGAACAACGACGGTGGCTAGTTTCAACATCTCCTTTCGTAAAGTTGGTAAGTAAAGCCTTTAAAAGTAGTTTTAAAAATGTTGTATGGTTTCATCCGCGCGTTTCTATGATTGCGGCAGACGGCAACGAGCGCCGAGGACACGGACAGGGAAAACACCGCGTAGGCGTTCGGAGTCCTTTGGCTCAACTGTATAACCAGTGCGCCAGTTGGTGCCTAAATTTTCGACAACGTTTGAACACCTTCAAATATAAAACAGGCCGCGAACGTAACAGATACAATATAACAAACCTTCTCAATATACATAACAGGTGCGTATTTGCGGCGGTACCCATAAAGTATAATAAAATGGCTTTGATATCTTATCTATTTTAATTTCAAAATTAAAGAATAAAAACTAAAAGTGGTAAGAAATGTTAGAATGTGTTGAAAAGTGACTAAAAATGGCAGAGTCACTGCGTAAAGCAAGGGTGGCGAAAACGACTTCCTTCCGTGAGTCACCAAATATGCAACACGCACTGCAACATTTAGCAGCATGTAAAAAACAAAGGGACGGTTGCAGTGAGGGAACGGCGCCTACGAGTCAAAATGACTCGTGCGTCACGTTTTCGCCAACTCTGGCGTAAAGTATCTGGAAACTCCCTTAGTGTTCTCTTTTTTCGCAAACAATTGGCTATGTCTTAAAAAAAAGCTACATTTAGTCATAAAAGGGATAAGCTGGCATCACTGCTTAGACGGCACAGTAAAAGAATTTTCATTTTTTTAGAAACATTCCAAAAATGCCACAGGTCGTAGGAAGTCACGCGGAGTCGCTCCATATACATATTATAATTAATAACATAGTGAAACGAACTCCGGCATATTTATTTCTGCATGGCTAATTCTTGAGGCTTTTTCTTGATTTTGTTTCTGCTCGGATAAATTTGCTGCTGGGCATATTACTCCAACGCGATAATATGATAGAATAAAGCCAATCCTTCAATCTGTTATTACTTTCTCTACCACGTACATTCATATTAGGTAGAGAAGGTTGCATTCCACGCAAAAATTTGATACCGAGATTTCATCGCAAATATTTAAAAACGTAAAGCACTATTTTTGTTTTGTGAGTGTGTCTTTGAACAGCATAACTCAAAAACGAGAAGTCAGATAAATACCAAATTTAGTATTTTGGTTCAGTATCTTCCAAAGATATCACACGAAGATTTCAAGAGAATTCCCCTACCACAGACTACCCTTTACATGGAACATTTTTCGAAGGTTTTAATTTTATAAAAAATGGCTTTGTCGATTTTTATTAAGATACCGTGGATTAAAGATATTTACATGACAAACCAAATGTATATCTTGAATTTTATGGCAATAGTCTGTGAAGTCCTCTTTATTTGGAAGGAATTTTGTATAGTGTTATCTAACTGGTAAGCGTTAAGCGATAGACGAAAACATACTATTACACAAAAAGTGCAGAACTCTGTAAAGCAGACAATTTGTTTCAAATAACTTTTTTGGACATAAGGCATTTCCGAGATATTTGTTATTAATGGTTCGGTTTGTTCAATACTTTGTCATTCTTTTAAGTCTCGTCAATTTTCAGCTGTATCTTGCGATTGCATGGAAACAGAATGGATTGCATAGACACAGAATGGAATTGCAAGGCCTGCATATAACATTCAGTTCTTAAAATTCGATTATCGCTGCTCCCTTTATACACTAATGAAATACTAATATAGCTATTTTTGCAAATTTTTATCGCAATTAAAATGAAGTAGGTAGAAAAATAAGAATAATTTGTATACCCACTAATACACGATAGAAGGTAGAAAAAGACATATGAATGTAAAAGATTTTTTTCATATGTTAGGTACGAAGCTTAAGGGAAAATACATCCCCTGTGCTCCAGCTGTGTTATTTAGAGAAACGATAAAATTAATTTCATTAATCACTATCTAACCAGTAATTTTCCAAGACTTAATAAGGAATATAGTTGCTCCAATTTCTTACTCTCTGTTTTTGTTTGGAGTGCAAACTTTGCGAAGACCTGCATGCCATGAAAGCTGTGGTTAATTTCTTCATCATGCGGCAATTACTGCCTTTGTTAGCTTTTGCAAAACTAAAATACAACTTTCAATATGTTTCAAGGCAAAAACCTCTAACAATATTGATTTATATATTCCTTAAGGTTTCGTAGCTTGAGGCGGTCTTTGCTTCACACGGATGTATGTTTTATATATATATTGTTTCTCCATAAACCAAGTAGATAGAGAAGAAATTGCACTCCACCCATTAATTCGATAACGAGATTTCATCGTAAAAACTTGTTTTCAGGCCCCAGAATCAGAAAACAGGCATTTCTAAATAAAGATTTGTATGTGTGCGAGTGCCTATAGACAGCATAACTCTAAACGAAATGTCCCATAAACATCAAACTTGGGATCAGGATCCTGAATATTTTCAAGAAAGTCCTCCTAACCCAAACTAGATTTTACATGGAAGATTTTTCGAAATTTGTTATTTTTCAAAAATGGCGCTAACGATTATGATTAAAATACTATATGTTTAAGATATAGGTTCTAGGTATATGAAAAAATGTATATTTTGAACTTTCTCGGAACAGCCTGTGAGGCTATCCACACTCAGAAGGAATTTTGCATAATTTTGTATAACTTGTAAACCAAAGGAGACAAAAAACGCAAACTAAAAAAATGTATATCAGTTTAAGCCATTTCTGAGATATACGTTAAAATGGGTTTGAATTGTTCAAATTTATTTAAAGTTCTTTCACTTAACAGGGGCTTCTCACGATATAAGGTAGAGTATGGCATTTCTATGCCAGAAATTAATTACCGATTAGGTTTCCCCCATTCTCTATTCCTCTTGTACCTTTAACGAAATGTATGAAACTATTTATGCAATGATTTATTAAGGTTACCAGGAAAAAGAAAAAGAAATATCTGATGTGTGCATCCACATGGCTTTCTCTACGCTCTATCGTTTTATTAGTGGGTATAGAAACCATTATTATTAAAGCTTATTTTTCTTGAGCCGATTCTGGCTCTTTCTTCTTCGAGGGACACTTTCGCAGAGATGGCCGCAGCTCTTCGTGTATCCGCAGTCACAAGATACAATGCTGGCCCCTGCTTCTTATGCCGACAGCCTGCCTTACACTAGGAGCCGGCTGTACAAAGTTCTACAGCGCTCGCCAGGTTGCACCCTCTCCGCTAGTACACCTGACCTGCCCAGTGCGTATCTCGAGCGATGCCTGAAGAGGAAAAAAGACAGTATCACTTCGTTCTTGACCAACATCAAAGAAGAACTTGGAGTGTGCTTCGTGTCTGGGAGCAGCCGTCTCCACACTTTTTGGCCTATTCTAAATTTGTTATAACATGTATCTTCGGGCGCAAGTAAATTTCAAAATTCTTACACAGTGTGGACGCGAGTTTACATTATATATTTGGTGTGTTAAATTTTCTTTTGTAATGGCAAATATGTGTGAGAAAGGCAGAGTTAAATGTAACATGCTTTAATTGTAATATATTTCTGAGTTAATATATTCAGTACCTTTGGGGCTGTTAGATTCTTGTTCTTGTTTAAAGCTTCTTTAAATCCTTTGATTCCTTTAAGTTGTAGTGCTAAAGAATTATTACTCTGTGGGAATGCCTTACTTTTAATGCATTCTATAATGTGCCCGGCAAATATTTCTTCTTTTCCTAGTTTAATTATTCTTGGTAATTGTGACTTCCTTGCATCGACTATCCGTGAATCGGCTTTTCAAGAGGGTTACACTCTATCTACCACGTTTAATCTAAACACCCTTTGCAGAAATAGCTACATTACACATTTAGCTAGGGTATAAAGAGTACAGCGGTAGTCAAATGTTTAAGAACTAGAAGCTGTGCGCTGACCTTAAAATTCCATTGTTTCCATGCAATTGCGAGAAACAAATAAAAATCGATGGGACTTAAAAAGAATGACAAAGTATTGAACAAGACGAACCATTAATAACGGATGCATTGGAAATGGCTGATGCTACAAAAAATGTTATTTAAAATAAATTGCGTGTTTCAAAGAGAGCTACATTCTTTGTGCGGTATATTTACGTCTACCGCTCAACGTTTACCAGTTATACAAGATTATACAAAATTAATTACGAATGAAGATAACTTCGTAGCTATTCCTCAAAACTCAAGATGTGCTTTTGTCATGTAAATATATTTCATACACGGTATTTTAATCGAAATCGTTAGAGCTAGTGTTTAAAAACAAAAAGGTGTAGTTTGGTTTGGGGCAGTTTTTTTTTGAAAATGTTCGCGGCGCATCTTTAGAAGATGTAGAACTAAATGCCAAGTTTGGTATTTAATTGACTTTTGTTTTTGATTTATCGTGTTCACAGACACACAGACACACACACACACACGGATATGTTTCCAAAATGTCTTTTTTGGATTCGGGGGCCTCAAAATATGTATTTCCGGTGAAATCTTGGTATCGAATTTTGGGTGGAATGCAACACTTCCCCTACTTACTATATCTAAGTTACTTAGGAGTAGTTTATAGAAGGTACTCTACGTGATCAAAAGTATCCGGACACCTGGGTGAAAATGACGTACAAGTTCGTGGCGCCCTCCATCGGTAATGCTGTAAGTCAATATGGTGTTGGCCCATCCTTAGCCTTGATGGCAGCGTTCACTCTCGCAGACATACTTTCAATCAGATGCTGGAAAGTTTCTTGGGGAATGGCAGCCCGTTCTTCACGGAGTGCGGAACTGAGGAGAGGTATCGATGTAGGTCGGTGAGGCCTGGCACGAAGTCGGCATTCCAAAACATCCCAAAGATGTTCTATAGGAGTCAAGTCAGGACTCTATGCAGGCCAGTCCATTATGCTCGATCGTGTTGAAAGATGCAATCGCCATCCTCGAATTGCTCTTCAACAGTGAGAAGCAAGAATGTGCTTAAAATATCAATGTAGGTCTGCGCTGTGATCATGCCACGCAAAACAACAAGGGGTGCAAGCCTCCTTCAGGAAAAACACGACCACACCATAACACCACCACCTCCTGTTGGCACTACACACGCTGGCAGATGACGTTCATCGGGGATTCGCCATACCCACACCCTACCATCGGATCGCCACATTGTGTGCCGTGATTCGTCACTCCACTCCACGTTTTGCTACTGTTCAATCGTGTAATGTTGACGCTCCTTACACCAAGCGAGGCGTCGTTTGGCATTTTCCTGCGTGATGGAATCCAAGGTTTCTCATCTCACGCTTGTCATAGTACTTGGGATGGATCCTGATGCATTTTGGAACTCCTGTGTGATGTCTGGAATAGATATCTGCCTATTACTCTTTACGACCCTCTTCAAACGTCGGCGGTCTCTGTCAGTAAACAGACGAGGTCGGCCTGTACGCTTTTGTGCTGTACATGTCCCTTCACGTTTCCACTTCACTATCACATCAGAAACAGTGGACCTAGGGATGTTTAGGAGTGTGGAAATCTCGCGTACAGACTTCTGACACTAGTAGCACCCAATCACCTTACCACGTTTGAAGTCCGTGAGTTCCACGGAGCGTCCCATTCTGCTGTTTCAGGATGTCTAATGGATACTGAGGTCGCGGATAATGAGTACCAGGCAGTAGGTACAGCACAATGCACCTAAGATAAAAACGTATGTTTGTGGGGTGTCCGGATACTTTTCATCACATAGTGTATATGTAAAAATAAAGGATAATAGGTAGAGAAAGTCATACGAATGTAACACAGCACAATATTCTTATCTTTATGCGGTCTTGCACGGGCTGAAAGTTCTGGTAGTCTCGGCCCCTCATTGTGGTGGTTCTTAGGTTAGGTATGTTTGGATTGTTTTTGTGATTGAAATAAGGGTAGGTGTTAAGTAAGGTCGGTAGTATTCGGGAGCGTTGAGGAATCTTACATTTTTGTTTTTAAACCAAACAGAATAATCTTTCCCCAAAGGTGGCCAGTTCTGTTGAGCGTTTTAAGCTTTTCACTTATCGTTCGTACGTATTTATATTCCCACATGCTCAGCACGCACTTATTTAACATGCCTTCTGCAGTAAATGGTGTAGGCGTATATTTGCATATTATTACCAAGCTACAAAGCTGTGACACTCGACTTCGGGAGGCCTGACAAAAAATGTCCCTTTCTGATAATATAACTAACTCCTATTGGCTGTATAGAGGTTATGACTATCTTGGAAATAAGGCATAGACAATTTATATATATATATATATATATATATATATATTAATCTTGTAAAGAGTGAAAAGTTTTGTGTGTATGTGTGTATAATCCGAAAACCACTCAACCGATTTTGATAATTATTTCAGCATTTAAAGTCGTTTTTCCAGACAGCGATAGGTGCATAATGTTTCTTAAATTTTTAAAACTGCGTAGGTGAAGGTTTGTTTTTCGTATTCATATCACATAAATTAAATCTGTTTCCTTTGAGTATTAATATCAGAGGCTCATATCAGCGCTTTATTCAAAATATGACATATTTTTACTTATTCCGAGCCCAAATGAGTAAGTGGGAAGGCTGAGGATCTGTTAAAATCAAGTTATTGAAGAGGCGAGGTGTTAATATTACCGTACTTCCCTGTGATATATCGCTTCACTTTGTGGATACGGAGTATTTTTCATACTATTTTATCAAAACTTGGTGCATTTAGGTTTTAAAACATCTATTTTCAATTCCTAACATACTAGTCAACATTATACATTGAACTTATAGAAGAAACTTTGTACACTTACACAACAATTTTAAGCTACATAAAAACTCTCAAAAACTACTGCTAACATATTTCAATGGCTTAAATCTGCATTGTTTGAAACAAATATTGCACATTTATACAATGGGGGTTTGCAAAAATCATAGACTGCCAAAAACCAGCTAATTCTAATTTTCCATTATTTAGACTCCGAAAAATTTAAAAACTACCCTTCCTTTATTTTCAACCCCTCATACACGAAACTATACTGTTTGGCCAATCAGAACACAAATATCTGTACTTGGAGTACAAGAGTTTGCCAAAATTTAGGATACTATAAAAAAAACTACTCCTACTCAAATCTTAAACCTCTTATGTACAAACAGCACCAAAGAAAATCTTCGGCGAATTTTGTATCGTTTTCTGGGGCCTTTTGAGGCCTGTCCTTCACCTTACAAAACGCAGAGCGTGGTGGTTTGATAACACAGCAATAAGGGGGAAAAGATGGGAGGTTGATGCCTTTGCTTTTTCTGGAGTTATTGCAAACAAAACATGTTTCTTGTCTCCGAAAAAGTCTTGCCGTATAGTAGCGAATTACTCTTGGAAATATCGTGGGTATGTGGGAGACTGGTGACACTGTTACAGCAATTGCAACGGCTGTGCATAAAAGTGTTTTATAGTAAATTACTAGATAAACATTTTCCAGGAAAGTGGGGAGTACGGTCGACATACTCATCAGAAAGTGGGCACTCTCCGTAAAACATCGCAGATGATGATATTCGTTTACTAAATGCAAATTACTCTTTTGTTATAATTGACTGACCATGTTTAGAAACTAGAGATAAATATGTATATGTATATGGTTTACCGAATATGACATACATGTTATGGCAATAAAATTGGGTTATGTTTTGTCTATAACCCCGTTGTATTGCTATGATCAGCAATATGTTAGTAAAGGTATATTAAGCAATTATAGTTTGAATTAGAGGAAAACATGCTGCTTTATTTATTTATTTATTATTTAGTTACGTTTGCTTCTATACAGCAACATGTATTCATATCACTGTGGGAATACGGTTCTGTTTATTGCTATGTATTTAATGAATACCATTCAAGCTTTAATTTGAAAATCTTCTCACACTGCACATTCTGCATTTCGCTAACCTGGCCGCTCATAAAGTTTTCCGCTTAGCTTTTAACCCTTTCAAAGGCGTATCCTGCACTAGCCGATAAGGTATGGGCTACCAAACACGATAAGAGGTCTTTATGACAAACTGAATGCACTCACTCTACCTCTTTCTCTTTTAGCCAATACGATCAAGATCGTAAACATATATTTCGTTTCTACGCCATTTTATAACCTTTGTTGTGGTTATTGGTGCAACTATTTAGCAGAAGGTGTGGTGCACCCTTGCACCGTGGCCTAAAGCAACCAATGAAATGACCATGGCTTCGCAAGGCTACGTACATCGATAAATAATGTGACGTAGACGCGAGTTGCAGTGAGATTTTCTTTGGCACTCATTGTACAAATTGGCACCTGTTGACCAGACTGGATTAAGTATGGACACCTACGTTTCAGATTCGAGTGTAAATTGTATTCATGACTCCTAAGACCACCGCTTCCTTATTTTCAATCCCTTTGGAACGCATTGAAGCAGAAAATATTCATCGCCCCGTAATTAATATCATTTAAATCGTTTTTTATTATGTTCAATTTCGTGTAAATGTCCATTTGGATTTAGTAATATTTCGTGTATAAGTTATATTTTGTAGTCATGTAATCTTTCTATCTGGTTACCCGTGCAAAGCTGAATAAGATAGCCAAGGTAAAATTTAACACGTGTGTAGTCCGTTCTCCAGCTTAAGGTCTCTGGAGAATGTACGAGAGTGGTGAGTACTCCACGTTAACCTTACCCGTAGTTTTTAAACATCCCTGTATACTACCAAATGTTGTCAAATTAGCACTATATAATTCTTTGTATATAGGTATTATACCTATTGCTTGTTCCGTATTCAAAGTCTATGTTGTCTATGCATCTTGTCCTCGGTCTTCCAACATTTCTGTGTCCTCTTGGTTAGGTATTTCAATATTTGTTTAATTATTCGGTCATTATTTATTCTTCTAATGCGATACAGGTTTTGTTTCTGCTTGGGTATTCTTTCAGTAAGGTTTAATTGTTGACGTAAGTAGGTTATTATAGAGAGATCTGGCGCACTTTTTTGGCATATATGGGAAAGGATAGGGAAAACGAGGCTAGATGCGGCGGTTCAAGGAGGAAAATGTGTTTATATGGGAGAGATAGGGAATACGACGACTGATACTAGGCTAGACAGGGTTGAAGGAGGGAAGTACGTTTATATGGAAGAGATAGTAGAGAGGTGTAAGCCTAGTCAGGGTCGAGGAGTAGAGTATGGTGTATATGAGAGGTATAGGAAAACGAGAAGAGGTGTTAGGCTAGACAGAGTTGAAGGGCAGAGTATGTCTTTCATATGGGAGAAGTAGGGAATACGAGGAGAAGTGCTAGGCTAGACAGAGGTTGAGGAGTAGAGTATGCGTTTATAGGGGAAAGATAGGGAAAACAAGGAGAGCTGTTAGACTAGACAGGGCTTGAAGGGTAGAATATGGCTTTTTATATGGGAGAGATAGCAAACCGAGGAGAGTTATTAGGCTAGGACGGTAGCAAGAAAATTCTCAAACCCCCACTACCATTTATATGGAATATTCTTCGAAATTTTCGATTTTCTCAAAAATGGTTATAACGATTTTGATTAAATTAACATATATTTAATATATTTACCTGACAAGTAAGATGTATATCTTGAATTCTCTGGGAATAGGTTTGAAGTCCTCTTCATTCCAAAGAGTGTTGTAGAATCTTGTTTGACTTGTGATTGTTAAGTGATTACTCAAAAAATGTAGATCTCTTTACAAAATTTATTTGAAATAACTATTTTATGGCATTAATTTTTCGAATTGTTCAATCCTTGTCATTTGTTTAAAGTCTTTTCGACATTCATTTGTACCTCGCGGCTGCTGGGAGAAGTATATAAGGCCAGTATATAGGACCTAGTTCTTAAAACAGATTAGGGTTGTTCCCTTTGCATTTATAAGGAAATGTGTAATGCAACCAGTTATCTTCTGCAAAGAGTTATCTCGATTAAAATGAAGTAGGCAGAAAAATAAGCTTTCGTCATATATGTTTTTATACCTATTAGTAATTATACAGGGCAGAGAAAGTCATGTGAATGTAACACATAAGACTTTTTCATATAACAGCTCAACGCTAGCAACACTTTGAAGGAATTTCTTACAGTTTCTATTTTCCCTTTAGCTGATTGGTTCCATGACCAGTTTTCAGAGTGAAAAGTTAATATTGGGCCAACTAAAGTTTTATAAAATGTGGTTGTGTTTACTGTCGTTCTATTTTTACTTTCTCTACTACGTGTAGTAAGTAGGGGAAGTATTGTATTCCACCCAAAAATTCGATACCGAGATTTCACCGGAAATACATGTTTTGAAACCACCTGAATCCAAAAAAAGCATTTTTGGAAACATGTCCGTGTGTGTGTCTGTGTGTCTGTGTGTCTGTGAACAGCATAACTCAGAAACGAACAGTCGGATAAACACCAAACTTGGTATTTAGATTCAGTATCTTCCAGAGATGCGACACAAAGGTTTTCAAGAAAATCCCCCCACCCCAGACTACCCATTACATGGAACATTTTTCGAAAACTTGAATTTTCTCAAAAATGGCTCTAACGATTTTGATTAAAATATCATATGTTTAAGATGTTGTCATAAGAAATTAAATGTATATCTCGAATTTTCTGGGAATGTCTCCAAAAGTATTCTTCATTGTGAACGACTTTTACATAACTGGTAAACCATAAGAGATAGACAAAATTTTACTACATGAAAAATGTAGATCGCGTTAAAATACGCAATTTATGTCATATACGTTTCTTTTGTTGAGTGAACCGTTTTCGAGATATTGCTTGTTATTCCCTTAAATTTTCCAATACTTATACTTTTCCTCAAATTCGTTATTAATTTTTTACTTTCTCTACTACGTATAGTAAGTAGGGGAAGTATTGCATTCCACCCAAAAATTCGATACCGAGATTTCACCGGAAATACATGTTTTGAGACCCCCTGAATCCAAAAAAAGCATTTTTGGAAACATGTCCGTGTGTGTGTCTGTGTGTGTGTGTCTGTGTGTGTGTGTGTCTGTCTGTGTGTCTGTGAACAGCATAACTCAAAAACGATCAGTCGGATAAACACCAAACTTAGTATTTAGATTCAGTATCTTCCAGAGATGCGACACCAAGGTTTTCAAGAAAATCCCCCCAACCCAGACTACCCTTTACATGGAAGATTTTTCGAAAATTTTAATTTTCTCAAAAATGGCTCTACGATTTTGATTAAAATATCATATGTTTAAGATAATGTCATGAGAAATGAAATGTATATCTTGAATTTTCTGGGAATGTCTCCAAAAGTATTCTTCATTATGAACGACTTTTGCATAACTGGTAAACCATAAGAGATAGACAAAATTTTACTACACAAAAAATGTAGATCGCGTTAAAATACACAATTTATGTCATATACATTTCTTTTGTTGAGTGAACCGTTTTCGAGATATTGCTTGTTATTCCCTTAAATTTTCCAATACTTATACTTTTTCTCAAATTCGTTATTCATTTGTTTTATGTCCTGGACATAAAATGGAATGCGCCCCATAGCAACCAGCGTTAAAATATTTGACTGTCGCTTAAAACCTACCATATTCCCCTTGCATCTACAAGAAAATTGCCAATAAGATGGACATCTCGATATCTCGATTAACATGAAGCATATGGAGAATAGGCGTTTGGAAAAATAGATTGTACAAGAGTAGAGAAAGTCATGTGAGTGTAACACATCAGATTTTTTTATGTCCTGGACATGCAAAGAGAATGTAATGTCGCAACATAGTAATATTTGACTATCGCTTAAAACCTAACATATTCCCCTTGCATCTACAAGAAAATTAGCAGTAAGATTAACATCTCGATTAACATGAACCATATGGAGAATAAGCGTTTGTAAAAATAGTTTGTACAAGAGTAGAGAAAGTCATGTGAGTGTAAAACATCAGATTTTTTAAATTTCTTCTTATCGTCACACATTTGTTGGAATACAGTCGATTTAATGCAATGTATTGTTCTTCAAAGTATGGTATCCTACAGCCTAAATAATAAAATGGTGTGATTTGTTCAGCAATATCTTGATTTAACACTAGTTTACTTTGTATACGTTCTTGTTCTTTAAAACTCACTGTTTTCGTTTTATTGGATAACATTTTAGGTTATATCTACTCATTACTAACGGAAGCTAATAGCGCTAACTGTAGATCATCTTCTGATTCTGTGATTTGATCCTCAGTAAAGTTCCTTTCGCTATTCTTATTCATAGCTGATATCCCTCTTCAAATGCAACTGCTCACAATAACTAGTGAAAGAATGCCAATAATCAGCAAATGGGGATAAATTAAAGAGGAATTTAGCTTCACATTAATACTAATGCAATGAGTAGACTGTAATTCATGCAGGTCGTGCAGGACGATGAACTTTGCAAACTAGATTCAAGAAATGCCAGCTCCTAATTTGCCCCTTCTCATATTATAGTCCTATAATGCTGCATATTACACTGAAAAGGTAGGCATACCCTTTTAAGAGTTCCGTGTAATATAGTATTATTATGGATACAAAACAAAGAGGTTCAGTGTAACAGTTCTATGAATAAAACAGAACCTCAGAACTTGATTGACAAACAGAAACAAATTACATCTCATTATACAATGGTTCATGCTATTGCTGGGTACAACATTCCTTTATTAAAAATAACAAATATCCATTCATTATTTACAATTGATTGCAATTACGTTTGCTAATCAAAACCTAAAGCTTTGCCTTGGGCGCTTAACTATGCTTCAAATTGTTAGCAAATATTGGTACTACAAATTACGTTTCCTGTTATACTACGAAGAGGTTGTTTTGCAACATTGCGAGTTTAGAACCTACGAAAGCTATTGAATGGTTTATTGTTTTGTAATCATAATATAATTGTGCTGTGTTTACGGCGTATATGTATAACTCTATCTTAACATGTGATTTTATTTGTAGGTTTGTAATTTTCGGAGCTAACAGAGGAAAATGCAATAATTCATGTTATTTGGCAGGAATGGCCAGATTGTGGGATTTTCGCTCCGATTCTAAAGATTTTAGCTGTTACTCTTGCAGCGAAAAGTACCTTATCCTGCCTAGCGGGAATTTTGAGTGCTTTTAAACTAAAAATTAATAATAATAACAAAATTTAACTTTCCTTACTATGTAGTAAGTAGGGGAATAATTGCACTCCACCCAAAAAATTCTATACAAAAATTTAATTGGAAATACATGTTTTGAGGTACCCTGAATATAAATAAAGCATTTTTGGAAACATGACGTCCGTGTGTGTGTCTGTCAGTGAACGGTATACCTCAAAAGCGAAAAGTCGATAAATACCTAATTTGGTGTTTGAGCTTAGTATCTTCCAAGGTTGCGACACGAAGATTTTCAAGAAAATTCCCCCAAAAGACTATTCCTTTACATGGAAGATTTTCTCAAAAACGCTCTAATGATTTTGATTAAAATGTCGTATGTTTAAGATATTTTCCGGGCAAATGAAATATATATCTTGCATTTTCTGAAAATGTCCCCAAAACTCCTCTTCATTCTGAATGACTTTTGCATAACTGCTAAGCCGTAAGAGATAGACAAAATTTTATTACATGAAAAATGTAGATCTCGCTAAAACACACAATTTATGTCTATCTTTTTTTTGAGTGAACCATTTCCGATATATTTTTTTTATTTCTTTTAATTGTCCAATACTTATGCTTTTTCAGATGGGAATTCGTTATTCTTTTTTCTTTCTTTCTTTTTTTGTCCTGGAAATACAAAGAGAATAGAATGCTCCACATAGCAACCAGCTCTTAAAAGGTTTGACTATCGTTTAAAGGCTACCATATTCCCCATGCACCTACAAGAAAATTAGCAATAAGATAGTTTCTACAAATGTTTATCTCAATTAATGTGAAGTAGATGGAGAATAAGCGTTTGTAAAAATAGTTTGTACAAGAGTAGGGAAAGTCATGTGTGTGCAACACATCGGAATTTTTCATTTGTTATAGCACATGCTGATAGCGATATTTATGCCTCAAACACAGAACCGTCCAGGCTAATTAAAAAAGAAATTATGTCTTATATTCACAATACTTTCTCTACCCACTTTATTTTTGTATAGCCTCTACAAAGCTAATACATTTCATTGCAGGTACAAGCGCTGTTGGAGAAATCAAATCCATAATCGGGTGTTTAAAAGCGTGAGTAGCTATATTCTGGTCTTAAAATTCCATACCTATGACATCCCGCAAAACAACTGAATAACGATAGAACTTTAAAAATGACAAAGTATTGAACATTTCAAAACAATAGCAACGGATATCTCACAAATGGCTCATGCCACAGAAACGTTATTGGAAATAACTTGTGTACCGGGTTTTTGTCTATCTCTTAATACGGACCAGTGAAGCAAAATTATACAAAATTGTTTCCGTAAAGAGAACTTCACAGGCTATTTCCAAAAAATTCAAGATATACATTTTATCTTTCATGTATATACATAACTTAAGTGTATATTTTTATCAAAGTCATTAAAGCTATTTTTGAGAACATATAACGCTTTTCGACAAATTTTCCGTGTAAAGGGCATCCTGATGGAGGGGGCATTTCTTTGAAATCTTTATGTCGTATATTGGAAGATATTGAACTTAAATACCAACTTTGGTATATATCCAACTTTTTAATTTTGAGTTATGTTGTTCACAGTCACACAACACGGACTTGATTCTAAATCCTTTTTTTTAATTTATTGGGCCTAAAAATACGTATTTCGTTGAAATCTTTATATTGGACTTTTGGCTGGAGTAACAATCTTGTGTAGTAAATCGAAGTTTTACTTTAAATATCAAAGCAACGATGGCTGCATATTGCCATTGCGTATTTGTTTTCAGTAAACCCACTACAATCTTCTGAAGAGTGGGATAGTAAGTTCTGCGTAGCTAAATATAAAATGATTACTATAGGAAAAATAAATATTAATAACGGTAGGAATGTATTATTAAATAAGACTGGGAAATGAGTATTACGTATAAAGGTGAATATGGGTTGAAAAGACAGTGCCAGCAGCAGGCAGGAAACGGAGGTGGTTTTCCCCTCTTATTGTAAACAAGTGAGAAGAGATACGCTTTATTAGTGTACCGTTAGGTCGCCTGAAAATCAGATGTATAGAAAAGGGTCAGTGCACTCAGAGCTCCAGAGAATCATTAAGAAAGAAGTTAGAAATCATGTGATAGTGAAATGGGGAGATAGGAAATTTGAAATAAAGAAACAGGAGAATTGAGTAAGCACTTGTTTGTGGTATTTTCTTGGAGGTGGTTCTTAAACAAGTGTGAGTGCTGGAGGATAGGGGCGACGGTATGAAGCACAGCGTAAAGAAGTGCGAGGTAATATCAGGAGTGAGATTTTAAAACGGTGACGGGAAATAAACGGGCAGGAAAATCAACCAGTCGTATTAGCCAGCAACCCTAGATTCAAGAACCATGCGAGTTCCTGAGCTAGCATTGAACCCGGGACCATTCCTGCAAATCCCGTGCCACCAAATCGGCGCACAGCACCTTCCATGTGGTACCCTCGCAATAGGTTAGCCGAAAGGGTCTTGGTTTCGAAATCAGTGATAGTATCTACATAGAAAATCAGCTTTTTCTTGGAAAAGTGTGGGTTTACGACAACGATCCGGTGGGATTCTAATAGCATGAAGAAGAGTACATGTCTATAGCCCAGTAGGTAGAAGTATGTACACTCCTTCCGCTGTCATTTGTTAAGCTATGTAGTACTAGTGCAATACTATTGTGAATTATTTTTACTTTCTCTGCTAGTCTGGAAGCAAAGAAAAGTGTGGAACTATATAGACAATTAAAGGTGGACTGGGGAAGGGAGAAGTATGTGTATGTAGGTAATAGGTTAGTGAGAGAAGGGTGGGCCTGGTCCAGATTAAGTGCACATAGGCTAAGGGGATATAGGAAGGGAGCGAATTTGGATAGATGTCCTCTTTTTAGAGAGGCAGATAATGATTTGCATTATATAACTGAATGTGAAGAAACTGTTGTGGAGAGATCAGTTTTTACCTAAAGAATGGGAGAATATTAACAAAGAAGTATTAAAAGTTAGGATAATGAAAATACAAAAGGAGAGGAATATAAAAAGAATAGGAGAATATATGGGGAGAGTAAGAGAAAAATGGTTTAAAAAAATAAAGCAATGACCCACCATGCATAAATAACCACGGTGTTAAAATGCATGATGGACCAAAGAAAGAAAAAATAGCAACTCAAAGTAATGTATTACAAATTGTAAGAATTTTGTACAGCATTATGGAAAAATATATACGTAATAAGTAGGGGAAGTATTGCATTCCATCCAAAAATTCTATACGGAGATTTCAGCGGAAATACCTGAATCCAAAAAAATCACTTTTAGAAAAAGATCCGTGTATGTATGTGTCTGTGTGCTGTGAACAGCATACCTCAAAAATGAAAAGTTAGATAAATAAATACAAACTTGGTATTTAGGTTCAGTATCTTTCAAAGATGCAACACGGAAATAAAATATATATCTTGAATTTTATGGTAATATCCCCAAAAGTCCTCTTGTTTCTGGATGACTTTTACATAAATGGTAGACCGTAAGAGATACGCAAGATTTTTCCTCACAAAAATGCAGATCTCATTAAAACACACAATTTATGTCAGATACATTTTTTATGGAGGAACCATTTCCGAGATATTCCTTGTTATTTGTTTGAATTTTCCAACACTTTTTTTCAAATGGGAATTCGTTATTCGTTTTTTATGCCCTAGACACGCAAAGAGAATGGAATGCTCCACATAGCAACCAGCCCTTAAAAGATTTGACTCGCTTAAAGGCTACCGTATTCCCCTTGTACCTAGCAATAAAATAGTTTCTGCAAATGTCTATCTCGATTAACATGAAGTAGATGGAGAATAAGCGTTTGTAAAAAGTAGTTTTTACAAGAGTAGAGAAAGTCATGTGAGTGTAACAGAATAGAGTTTTTTAAGTTTCATTTATACCCAGCCTTTAACTACAATGGTCTCATCGGCGGCCTTTCCTTTGGAGCATACAGCCTATAGGCAATGGTTTTGACTGGTATTTGCTTGTCGTTGCATTTATAGTAAACTTTGCGTTTTAATCTCTCTCTCATTCTTACTTCCAGACTCTGGGGAGGAAAGAGAGTAATCTTGTTTGGAGAAAAATTACTACCGAAGCCCGGAATCGAACCCACGACCTGTCACTCAGTAGGCAGGTGTTCTACCGACTGAGCTACGGGGCCAGCTACTGTGAATTTGTTTTCGTTTCCTAAGACTATCAGCTTACTTTTTATGGCGGTATTATTTTCTTCGTCTCGGATACAAACACACATTCCACAGAATGAAAGTTGATCTATAATCAATTAGCTGAGCCTAGGTTTAACCATCAGGTAACGGGCAGGAGAAACGACTGGTGTGAACGTGTAATAGTATTTGTATCTAAAAGTAGAGACAGGCAAAATATAAAATTTCATATGCTAAAGCATGCCTGTTATCATTATGGGAACAAGTGCCTTTTTTATCTTTTGCAGTGTGTAGAATTCAGTGGTCGTGAGAAAAATCACACTTATCAATATTTTGGAGAAAATCTACAAGTTTTACGAAAATTTTCAAATTTGTTCATAGTTTACAGATTTACGATTTTTCCATTTAAAATAATATCCGTTAGCTAAACTTGGTTTTCAGATATTCCATTCGGAGTTATCTATTACGGTATTTGCAGCCCCCACGTATGGGACGCCAATCTTGAAGCTGTATAGTTGCATCGGTTGCACCACGTATGGGCGCCAATTTGTGGGAGATATGTTTCTTGGAGTGTTCGCCCCGCGCTTTGGGTACAAACTTTTCGGTGGTCTTCGCCCTACGTACGGATACCACATTTGCGGCTGTGTCGTGTGTTTATTTTATGTGTAATAATTATTTTAATGTTTATTTATTTATTATTTATGCCTCAACTGCGTCAGTAGTATTTTGTAGAACAAGTATCTCTCAACAGGGCTGGTACGGTTGATGAATAAACTTTACACAAATTATAATTGTATTTTTACTTTTTTATTAATCCTTTACACGGTTAAATAACACATCACTGATGTATTCTACTATAGAGCTTTGAGATTATTGTTAATTGCACTTTTAACATATATATATATATATATTTTTTGATTGGCTAAGCCTACTCCAATAGTATACTTCATTTCTACCTTGGCTTTTCTTTCCATATCCACGTGACCATTTATAAACTGTTTTAAATATTACATTATTATTGTTCCAAGAACCATTAGTAGTCTTTTTAAACTTTCTGATTTATTATTGTCTCAGGATTATCTTATTGTTAGCAACTTTCGGCTTCTACTTTGTAATTCTGTTTGCTACGAAAAGCAGCTTGCTTCTATTCTCACAGCTCCTACATTGTTAAACTACGAAATACATTCACATAACATTTTATACATATACATAATAAAATAAACATAATACAAAACCTGCAATATACACTTTATATATTATGTTATACACATATTGCTTTAAGGCAGGCAGGCTGTTATTTTATATTATATAATTAGACTGATATCATTTAAGCGATAAAAAATAATGCCTCACTATGAAACACGTTTAGAAAACTCAAGCCGCCATTCCTATGAAATACGTCTGGAAAAACCCACAAGACCGACTTCAACAGTTGAGAAAATGTATACGCCTTCTAGTCCAGATTTTTTTCCGAAGCGGTACTTTTAGTGGTATATTGTAATTATTTGTAAGTAAGAACAAAACAACCAGTAACTTCTTTTTTATAAGTTTAAGAGAGGTCCATAATTATTGAAATTTATAACTCCATTCAATTTACTGTATTTTATTTGATATGCTTATTATTAAACATGAACAAAAATCTACAAAGACTACTATTTTAAACTAGGTAAGTGAACCTTTTCTAAACCCATAAACTAAAATATTTTTGACCTTAAACTTATATATATATATATAATATTTTGTAATGTTTTTCCTCATTTTCTAAATTTTGGTAAATGAAATTAATATTTTAGCAAAATTTTGTTCATACTTTGCACGTCTCTACTCTTAAGGTAATTCTTTGAAAGGTTTTATTTCCAGAATACTATCCTGGAACGCTATGGGCAAATTTGCGGACACCAGAATATACTGAAAGCAGGAGTTAATAAGTATTCTGCTACAATGTAGTTTCTCTAAGCTATTAAGTTCAATTGATTATTTTTTGTGAACAGACACCTATTAATTCACTTTTTACTTTATCATGTACATAGTAGAGCAGCTATTGCATTCCACTCAAAAATTATATATCCACATTTCACAAGAAATACGTTTTGTGATTTCCTGAGCCCAAAAATCATTTTTAGAAAAATTTTCGTGTGTGTGTATGTGTCTCTGTAAACAGTGTAACTCAAAAACAAAAAGTTGGATAAATACTGTCTTGATAAGTTCAGTGTCTTCCCGAGATGCGACCTAAAGGTTTTCGAGAAATTCTCTGTACTCCAACTATCCTTTTAAAAATGTTTGTTTTTTAAATGTCTAAAACGCTTTTATTAAAATACCATATATTAACGATATTTAAATGATAAATAAAACGGATATCTTGAATTTTTTAGAAATAGTCTTGAGGTCTTCTTCATTTGGAAGAAATTTTACATAATCTTGTATAACTGGTAAACGTTGAGCGATAGATGGAAACGTTCTACACAAAAATGTAGACCTCTTTAAAACAAACAATTTACTTCAAATAACTTTTTCGTCACATAGGCTATTTCCGAGATATCGGTTATTACTGATTCGCATTGTTCAACACTACGTTCAGTAGTGAGGCAGTGTTTTTAACACTTAAATCATTTAAGTCTAATTATATAATATGTAAATTTAATAACAGCCAGCCTTGAAGCAAAATGTGATTGTAATAATTTGTAAAATGTATGTAACAGTCATTGCAAATGTTTATATTATTGTATCCATGTGTAATAATGTTATGTGAATATATTACGTAATTTAATAATGTAGAGCGTAAGAATAATAAGTTAAAAGTTGCTAACTATGAGGTAACCTTGAGATAATAATGAGTAAGTAAGTTTAAACACTACTAGTCATTATTAGAGCAGCAATAATGTAAATTTTGAGACAGTTTAATAATAGCCAATCAACAACCAGAAAAAGCTTTAGTTAAATGAAGGTATTCTATTGGACTAGGATTAGCTAATCAGAGACTTGAAATACAGAAATTTACAAGTTTAGACGGTTGAAAACAAGTAAGTTGCCTGCAGACCTTGGTAGTAACCGAATGCAAGTTGCATCCTCTAGGGAAATATAATACGTATTCGTGAGAGACGAAAAATAAGTATATGTGTTAAAAAGTGCAAGTATTAAATAAAATAATCTCACAGCTCTCGATATCAGTGGAGTGCTATTTAATTTGTGTCCAGGATTAATGAAAAGGAGTGAATTAAAACTTAAAATCTGTGTAAGTCTACATTCTTAGTCGTATCTCAACCCTGCCTAAAAGAAACGTGTCTCTAACAAATACTGACGCAGCCGAGGCAAGCATAAATATACCTAATATCTAAAGATACAGTCAAATTACAAAGTTAATCTTTTTTTAAACTTGGGGAAAAGGCCACCTGAGAGTACATTTGGGGCGAAGGCCTCCAGAAACTGTTTAATATACGTGCGGTTGCAACTACTACAAGTTCGGTTCCCCAACAGTTGAAATATAATATATATTCTTCAAACTGGATTTCAATACGTAGCAGTAACTACCTACTTCAAATTGACGTCCATACGTGGTGCTAATAAATAACGTAACAATCTACTACTTCGGTAGTTTTTCATGATTGCATGGAAGGATATTTTAAGACCAGCATATAGCATCCGGTTTTATTAGCTGTTCTCTGTGTATGTATAACGAAATGTATAATGTAGTTGATTCAGCAAAGGTTTATCTAGATTAAAATGAAATAGATAGGAAAATATCCTTTCGTAAGAGTAATTTCTATTCCTACTAATAAACCATAGAATATAGAGAAAGTCGTGTAAGATTTCTTAACATCGTAACCAACAATAAGTTTCCAATGTGCGTAGATCTCTCTTATATGGAAGTTGAATACTATGGCATGAGAGAGAGAGAAGCAGACATAATGGGAAATGATAGAGGGAGCCCATATTTGCCTCTACGCACCAAACTTTGAGTACTGTCACAGTCGACAAACATTAACCGAATATACTTCGCTAAGCGCGACCATAGTTCGTGCCGCATTGGATGGCAAGTCGTTTTTTTAACTTACAAAATTAAAGCATCATAGGAACTAGGGCGGAAAGCCTATTGATTGTTCTTGCTAACCAAATGAACCGTACTTGCTAATGGGCGAACATTAAAGTCCGCTCATGCTGGAGGCAGAGCGCGAACCGGCGACCTTTCAGTTATCAACCACTCGCGTTAATGAGCATGCCAGCAGAATTAACTACGTCTCTTTTCAGTGCCGCTACCCTTTGATACCTTTGTGGAATACTGGAATTTTGCTTCATATTTCAGAATTTGCAACGGGAGGCTTTGATCAAGTCAGAAGCGAAGTTTTGAAAAGCCATCGAAGCGAGAGCTCGCGATATCTGTCCGTATACATTCCACATGGTTGCTCATGTTGACCCCAGCACTGAAATCAAATCACACAACATTCATATTCATGTGCGGTCCAGCACCAATTTGAATTACAAGTTGGCACCTGTAACACGCTTTGCTCGATGGCGCCATGACATTTTCTGTTTTTATGTTGTTTTACTTCCCGCTCCACCCCCTGTCGGGGAAAGGCGGCACTGCAGTTTGGTGTGCCGTGATACGGGAGGCCACCAGAGTTTTTTTTTTCTACATTAAATGGATCGCTACGGGAGTGGGCAGATTCCGTTTTACATCAACAGAATGGCAAACAGAGAAGTGTTTAGTAAACAACGTGGCATTCACTAACATTTTTTTTTCCTTTTAAAATTACCGGAGCCATTTACAAACGTACCGCATTCAAGGTATCGCTGCAATTTCGTTTCAGCAATGTTCATCGTTATACAAAGGGGATCTTCAACTGGGCGAGCTCCAATTCACGTTAAAAGTATAACAGTTATAACTATAAATCACTTTACTTATTCAAACCCTTAAAATAAAATTCTTAAACCTAAATAAAAAAATAAAAAATTTGAGTTTGTTATTAATTTAAGGATGTTGAAATTTAATTCTTATTTTGTTTAAAATACTATAAATACTATAAATGAAATTTATCACATGTTTCAATTTCTGTATATAATGTGAACTATGTGAACTTCGCACCCAGGAGCAGAAGTTCAATTAATCAATGAACTCATTCATAATCGGTGAATTAACCAACTGTAAAAGTAATTTAAGAAATGAATCAGATAACGTATGTTTTAGCATCTATAGAAACAGCAAATTATACACTGTGATTTATATACAATTAACATACCATTTTATTTCAAAACGAACAAAACTACTCATAGCATATTCTGTTGTAGAGACTATGACTCAAGGCTATCAGAGGTCGGTACCAGACAGTCGGAAATAAACAAAGAAAAGTCGCGCTCTTGCCCGGCGTAAATACCAGAAACGCTATCGGTAGATAACCAGAATCTTCTGAAAGCTTCCTTCACCCCGTTTGCAGAACGAGGGCCCAGAGTGTTCTAGAATTTTCTGTGACAGTTTCCATTGACTCTATAAGCGAGCGCTCTCACGGAGAGGATTCAGCCAGTGAGTGAGTTGAGTTGGTGAGTGCGTTTCTGCTGCGACATCAAGTGCGGTTCTCCGATCGAGTTGGTGACGACTGCAGCTGCGGAGCGAGAGATTGTAGAAGCCTTGTGTTCGACTCCCAGCGAGTGAACCATATGGAAGAAGAGGAAGGTGAAGTAACGGGGGCATTGAGTTGATTCACATTAGTGAAGTGATAGGTGAACTAAGTGCGGTTACGGTGGAATTTGAACCAGATCGAAACAGTGAAAGCGAGAACTGAGAGAAGTGACTGTTAAAAAGCTGGACAAAGCTACAACATTACACCTCAAATCCAGAGTATCTTTGGAAGATTACTAAGCTGTATAGAAACTGTTGAAGATGTTCTCCCTCCGTGTAAGGCGTAACTTAACATATCATTCCATGTTATTGGCCGCTCGTTGGAGGTGTGTGTTGTCAGTATAATTTATCTCCTGTGTAATGTTGTGCTTCAGATCGTCCATTGTCTGGAGCAAGTGGTATAAACTCATCATTTTAAGTAACCCCACAAAAAGAAGTTTGGTGTTGTCAAAACAGGAGATCTCGGCGGCCACAAGTTATTGGAGACTATGCGGTCGTCAAAGAAACTTTGAATTAGTGTCATGGATTGGTTTGATATATGGCATGCAGCGCCATCTTGTTGAAAACATTCATGCTCCAACTTTGAAACGTCCACGTCCGTACTAATCGTCTACGGTATGAATACGTGTGATGAGATGAGGAACTAAACAGTTACGGAACAAGTGGGTGGGTCATCGGAAGGACAGTCAGGTAAAGAAAACATCCACAGCTCTGATTTGTGTTTACTAGCGAGGCTGAGTTCTGTACATATAGTGCTGTTTTCATTGTGCGACTGTACGTTTTCCTATTGCCTTGTCCCTCACTCCCTTCTGATCCAAAGTCGTGATTGTCAACAAAACACAGTGGCGCCCTCTAACAACCGCATTCATATCGTGGCCTACTAGTGCTTTTCAGTGTCCACAGTCTGGGAAAATAATAATAATAATAATAATAATAATAAATTATTGAAGTGTTTTGAGGTCTACGTTTAGTAAAACTCCCTTTTTTATTTTTATACTTTTGAGATTTCGTGTTGTAAACATTAAGGTGCTCTAAGGTATCCTTAGTTTTCCTTTAGATATTTTTTCATTATCAGGTGTAATCTCAAGTATATTAAACTGTAGCTTTTTAAAACAAAACGTTACTTTAAGTACAGGAAGCATTTTTTCTATAGTGGACATAATTGTGTACAATATTAATGTAAAACAACTACTTTCCAGCTAATTAAACATAATTTTTGTTAAAGTTTGGTAATATAACTTAATTCGATTAGATTTGTGTAATTTCTTAGTTTAGAGAATAATCATTATTTAATTTGTTGTATTGTAAATAACTTGCAATGTTTATACACATGCCTCTGAAGTTTGTTTTTCCTCTCATAGAAACTCTAAATGAAGTTATCTTATACAACATTTATTTTGGAATATATTTTAATACGTGTTTTGCTTAAGGATAATAACAGAAGAAAATGTGACAGCATGGAATTTGTGTAACATAATGTACTAAAAGACGCTTTAACCGTGACAGTAGATAGAGTTCGAAACGTAGTAACATTGCATATGCCATTGCCATTCATTTACCTTAACACACTGAAGCAGTACGCGTGACAACAACTTATGATGAAAACTATCGAACTAGCGAATACTTGAATGAGTAAATAATCATTTCCTACCAGAGCACGTATGAAGTATGTGCTCAGCTATATGTTCCACACATTTGCTGCTTTTCGAACGAGCGAGTCTCATTATGTACAAAGAGCGCCAAAGAAAATCTCACTGCACCTCGCGTCTACGTCACATTATTTATCGTTGTCCTGGCCTTGCGAAGCCATGGCTATTTCATTGGTTGATTTAGGCCACGGTGCAAGGATGCGCCAGCCCTTTTGCTAAATAGTTACACCAATAACCACAACAAAGGTTACAAAATTGGCGTAGAAACGAAATATATGTTTACGCTATTGATCCTATTGGCTAAAACAGAAAGAGGTAGAGTGAGAGCATTCAGTTTGTCATACAGACCTCCTATCGTGATTGTTAGCCCCTACCTTATCGGCTAGTGCAGGACACGCCTTTGAAAGGGCTAAAAGCTAAGGGAAAACTTGATGCGAAATGTAGAATGTGCAGTGTGAGAAGATTTGCAAATTAAAGCTTGAATGGTATTCATTAAATACATAGCAAGGCAGCACTTCATAACAAAAAATAAATATTCTCACAGTGGCATCAATGCTTCTTGCTGCATAGCAGCAAACCTAAGTAAATAATAAATAAATAAATAAATAAAGCAGCATGTTTTCCTTCTAATACAAACTATAATTGGTTGATATGCCTTTACTAACATATTGTTGATCATGGGAATACAACAGGATTATAGACAAAAGCATAACCCAATTATATTGCCATTATATGTATGTCATATTCAGTAAACTATATACACATACACATTTATCTCTAGTTTCTAAACAAGATGAGTCAACTATAACAAAAGAGTAATTTGCATTTAGTAAACGAATATCATCATCTGCGATGTTTTACGGAGTGCCCACTTTCTGACGAGAAATTAGACCGTCTTCCCCACCTTCCTGAAGTATTTTTGTCCAGTATTTACTATAAAACACTTTTATGCACTAGCATTGCAATTGCTGTAACAATGCGATCAGCCTCCCACATACCCACGATATGTTCACGAGTAATTTCGCTAGTATACGGCATGACTGGTTCTGAGACAAGCAACATGTTGTGGTTTCAATAACACCAGAAAAATCAAAGACATCAACCTCCTCTTTTCCCCCTTATTGCTGTGTTATCAAGCCAATACGCTCAGCAATAGGTAAGGTGAAGGACACGCCTCAAAACACTCCAGAAAACGATACAAAATCCGCCGAAGATTTTCTTTGGTGCTGTTTGTACCATACGAAACGAACGAGCAAAAACCTACGTCCTTGACTAGGGAGATCGCGCCGCAGTAACGTGTGCTAATTGCATTTGGGAGGCCCCGGGCTCGAACCGTCCATTCTGACCCATGGGTATTTCGTGGTTTCTCCGGGTCGGCAGACAAATGATGGAGTGGTTTCTTCTCTACCGCGATTTCATTAACACCTATTCCCTTTCATTCCGTTTTCTTCTCATCTTTCATGTGTGCTACTAGGTTTCGTCGCGTGTGGCCGTGCCGGACAGATGACATAGATACATGCTCAATGGAAAGAGTATTCCTCATGGACACCAGAGTGTTTCTTGATTGGTGGGTCATTCATCGGTCTCCTGTGGTTCCTTCACTTCATCCCTTCCTCCTGAGGGGTGATAGCCGCAATATATCTGTGCACGTCATAGCTTGCGAGGTGTCTCTCTCTTTGAATCACCTAGGACTACCTATACCTACTTCTATGTCCTTGACAGTTCTACTAAGAATCACAATAGGAAACATGTTCCTATTGTGATTCTTAGTTTCCTTCATTCTGCTATGGATTAAAATGTCTATTACATTGCTCGCAAAGCTTTGAAACTACACTGGGTGTAAAGAAAATAAATACATAGGAGAATAAAGACATTTTTTATCTTTATAAATATTCATCTAGAAACAAGCACGCAAACCGGCAGAGAAACTGCGTGAGGTAAATTACAATCTGAATGCTCAAACAACAAACATTGCGAATGTGAGATAGCTGAGGCGCTTATCTGCAGAGTAAACGACTCCCCTTTAACCTCCTCTGACGTTGACGGTGTGTTAAATTGTTTCAGTGAAGGAAGGTTATCCGCCACTAAATGTCTGTTCCACGTTGCTGCTGTATCCGGCTTTAGCAGAACTTTGGGACCTCCTCTCCATACAAGATCAAGTTAGTCCGTCAGTTACAACCTAACAGTTACCCACCTCAGTATATCTTTGCGAAGCATATGCTCTGATTTTCCAAAATCCTTGCATTTGAGTTTCAGAGCGGTAAGAATACTTGTAGCCGGGTTCAGTATTCAAGGTTCTGCCTGTGTGTACCAAAACATTTAAGAAATGTTGAAATGCTTATTGGATCCTTTAATGCGGGTTTGGGCCGGTATAACGACCATTCAATGCTTTCCGAATAATCGCACTCAATATGACATTAGCTAATGACAGATAGAGTATTTTAGGCATTTGACCAAGCAAAGCCGTACTACACTGACAGTATTTCATGGTGGTGCACTTTGTTTTTACTTTTAATGAATGCGGTGATTGTGATCACGTAGGCTGTGACTACAATAATAGCAACTGAAAATGCTGCACTTTGGAAGACAAAATATTTGTAATATAAAAGCATGCTTGTGCGAGTTCCATTAAACCATATCTAAACACAAGGAAGGAACGTCATTCCAGTATTACTGAAAATTTGCGAGAAAACGTTAATTGCACGCAGTTAAGATATCTATTCAAAATCCCAAGAATCAGTTATAAATTACAACTGCACAATCCATAATAATTATTAAATGTATTCCCTAACTGGCGGCGCCGTGGTTACACCGCTCGCCTCCCACCGAGGCGGCCCGGGTTCAATCCCAGGGACCTGCATGTGGGATTTGTGGTGGACGAAGCGGCGTCTGGGCGGGTTTTCTCCGGGTTCTCCGGTTTGCCCCGCCATTCGTTCCACCAACTGCTCCATCATCACCTTTCCTTTCATCCATTTCACCAACATTTCGTTTCATCTACTTCTTCATCCCATACCAGGCATTGGGCTGATCACCCATCCTGGATGCTCTGCCTGATCCATGAGTGTCTGCTCCTCGACGGGCCTCTGACCACAGGCACCCGCTTGTAAGTCCTGGGGGTGTAAGTCCTACATAAATGGAGGGTAAACAGATAATGAATGAATGAATTCCCTAACTCAGTTACATGTAACTTAGTTAATTGTTTCGTATTTGGTTTCAATAAAATCATATCATGTTAGAGATCCCACACATTTGTTTCCTTTTGACAAACATGGTTGGCGCTAAACACTTTTCGTGGAATTATCTAGCCGAGTAGCACTAGTGCTACTAGTTTCACACGACAATTTAATTTCGGCTTCAAGCTCAAACTTCGGTATCGAAATAATTATCATGAAAAGAAGCATTCGTAAACCTCAATTAAATTGTCGTAAAACTATCTGCACTAGTGCTACTGCTGTTGACATTTTCATCTTATAATTATGTCCTAAAGAAATAGAAACAAGGTCTCTCTGGAATACATAAAAATTTAACAGATTGTATTGGAGAAATTTTAGAAAAACGCTGAATCAAGCCCATATTAATGCTGGCAGCAAAAATAAGCGAGATTCTTAAACCGTCGAAACACACACTTCACTCCCATCCAGTCCAGATATGTAAGATTTCATGCACATGTGGACAAGAATATACTGACGCGACAAAAAGAAGCTAAACTGACTCATAACGGAACACAAAAGAAACTGCCGCTTAGGTCAAGATAAATACGTAGCTGTAGCACAACGGCAAGCGAATGGAATAAAATAAAGTAAGGGTTTTAGCCACAACTAAGCATTATTAACCTCCTTTATGCAGAGGAGGAGAGGATTTTTTGAACACAACAACTTTAATAAAGATGATGGATTTAAACTTGGCCAAACCTTAATTCCCAGACCTTCTCAACTCGCTAACCTCCATGCAGGCAGGAAACAATAACATAACCCTTTTCCCTGACTATGCCCACTGGGTCACGAGTATATAAACCGGCTCTATTTTAGCGTATTTAGTCCACAGAGAGAGAAGCGACGTGATGTCAAGATCTTTGGAAATTGCACTAACAGACAGCGACGAAATCTTGTGAAACTGTTTTAACCTATAGACCGCGGGAAAAACTGGAAATTTTAGAAGATATGGACACACAAGATATACATTTTCTGAATAGTCCAGGGTCCTTACATGGTGCTCTAAAAAGTTCGGACTTTATCAGAACTTAAGTCGTCCACATCAGGAGGCTTTAAAGCAAAGAGATGCTTTAAGAATTTATCAAAGAAACTAATTTTTTAAAGGATTTCTCTGCTTTCAATGAATACGAACTTTACACTTAAAGAAGCGTTTAGAAACCAAAGGCCTCAATAATTCCGTAAAAGGAAATACTTTGAGAGTTACTGATAAGGCATACGATGTGCAAAATACCGCATCTGAAAACCAGCAAATCAGTATATTTAGCAAAAGTACACCAAAATGTATGCAAATGTGCTTTCCTATTACACAATAAAACACCTTAGTGATGCAAAAAGCTGTAGATTCCTGAGAGGAATCGTGCTAACAGATAAACGTTAAACTCTTGTGTGGTATAAACTATCAGATACCTCATCCTTTAAAGATGAGATGTATTTATCAGAAAATCTTGAAAAGACACTATCGTTGATGAGAGCATAAATAGAAGAAAAAATTAATAGCAAATTTGTGCCTAGTTTGTCCCTTATCCTCATCAAAACTGATACTGGAACGATGCTCGTGGATTTTGATGCCACACGAAGGTGCGACAGTTTGATACGGGAGCGATTTTCGTTATAGCCCCGCGACGGTTGCCAATTTGAAGCAGAAGATGGTTATCACTTTTGAGGCCCTTTACTTTACTTGTTTCGTTGTTCATTCTGCTGCCGTGAACCTGTAGCTCGTTCTATTGTCTAGTGCTCCAGTGGTAAACTAGGAGGTCTTTCTCTCAGGGTATGCGTGGGCGTGTTGTTAAAGTACAACACCGGTTTAATTTGACTGAGAAATTTATTGTAAACTGCTATTTGCGTTATTAAAGCGAGTTGCCGACCGTTTACGAAAAAATAATAGACTGATCATAAGTTGTAGCACTCGAAATTGTAAGAACCTAATTTTCATACAGTGTCGAAGTTACGATTTGAAATGGTTGATTCCGCAATAAAAGAAACTAGTAGCAAAATCTGCCGTGAGTCGGTAAAATTCTTATCGGCGAGACCTCTCGCAATGGCCGCGAAAACTTACACAAGTGCGTCACTAAGCATTTAAAATATTACACGAGCAGTACGTACTGGTGACGGTACCAGAAAGCGTAACGCTCTGATCTAAAATCACATGCCTTTATCACGTTTAGCTCCACCTACTTCATTACACCACTACCAACGTTATTTTTTAAGCGCAACCAATCCTTAAAATTTTACATGTGTGTCTTAACTGTTACCAGGAGGCTCGGCTAAAATCTCGGAAATACATTTCATTTCTCTTTTTCCGAGCTCTTGTCTATGTAACTGCAAACGTATTGAACTTATAACCTACTAAATTCCCAAAATCTTTGAGCTAATGCGTTCGCTACTTCGGCTGACGCTAATGACTGGTTAACATGACTTCTAATTACTTCGTCTTTCCGGACGAGCATTTCAACTCGTGCTTCTTACATTATACATTGATTTAATAATATACGGAAGTTATTTATTTCAATTATTTCTCTATCTCACTGCCATTTCTTTATTTAATTATTCGTATCTGCGCGTCAATAATTACAGAATGAAAAGCATATATGGGGTTCCAGCAGTTTGATTTATAAGGCTAGCGCTGTTATAATGGTATATTATATTACAAGTGTTAAAAGTAGGTTTTTATTTCGCAATACTACAAGCCAAATTTTTAACACGTGCAGCATATATATTATATTTTATAACAGCGCTCGAATTTGTAAAATATCAATAAAATATTGTTATATTGATTCCTCCAATTAAGAGAAATCACGTTTTGAACAAGATCAACTCACATGTATAGTCATATTCTTGAAACAAGAGAAATTACGTTAAAATGAGATCCACTCTCGTGAGCAACGAGATGTCAGATGCTTTATGTTTTGTTGATTCGCTAGCAGTCGTTTTCGTAAAGTTGTTTCAACATGTTTTGCCTTTCACCAGGAAATAAAGCGATTAAACGCTATATCATATTGCTTTCTGGAATTTTTGGGTAAGTAGTTCCGGTATTATTCTTTCTGCTGCTTCTGTAATTTACCTGGCACTTCCATTTCAGTTTTTTTTTCTGAATTCATAGTTGGCGCTACTTAATTTTACGTATGTTATACTAGACAAAAGAACAACATTTTAGATCAAAGAAAGCACAAGGCTGTCAATGTAAGGTATAGGTTAACTTCACAGCGAATTGCAATTATTTGAAATATGACGATTTGTATAGTTAACCATGAGAAATTAATCATGCAAAAAGACAATGAAAAGCAAATCCTTATCCAATCAAGCCGAGTTATTAAACCTGTGCAAATACAAAGGGTAATTTTCACGTGATTGGACTTGAAACCAAAGTTGGTCAAAATGGAGTGGTATAAAAGTTTTATTGCACTATTGCCATAATCTAAAGATTTTAATGCGTGTGCATACGTTAAAAGTTCTACTTTAAGGCCATGCTGTCTAAAACATATATATTTTCCTCATTTTGAAATTAGTATATAGGATGCTAGAATATTCTGCAAGCTATTCAATTGATGAGTAATAAACATTAGCCTTATACCATATGATCTCTGAGAAATGAGCACTTGGCCATACGAAGTACTCAATATGAAATCCATTCATGACAATGCATCCTTTTGGCACATAATAACACAGACTGTGCCAAAAATCAGAGCTCGTACTCCTGGCATGAGCGGAGAAGAATGGACACGAAGAAACATCGAATTCGTTGCTCTGGCTGTCCACACATGAGCGGTGCTAGGGCATACCATGGTCAACTCAAGGTAATGGAAAGTTTTCCCGCATCGATATATAATTTGTAATCATAAATTAAATAATAAGGTCTTTTGAAGCAGAATAATACAGCGTTCTTGTGAGCTTCACTTGGGAGAGAAATTCAACATGCATAAGATGTGCTGGAGATGACATCTCCGCGAGAAGATACTGGGGAATGGGATTCTTGGTAGTTGAATAGTTTCCGCGGCGGGATGGACACATTAGTTAAGAAGTCCATGCTTGATTAGTTTTCCGCTTAAGATAAATGTTGTTATCATCCATTCTCTGTGGTCTAGGGGAAGCCACTGGTTTCCAAGATCACGTTTAAGCACGGCGGAGGGCGATGGATCTTTTCGGGCATAAAAATCCCTAGCATATTTTCCTTTAGAAGAGAAGTGGTCCCGTGTCTTAGATTTAAAACACGTAAAAGAAAGCCTCAAGCCTTGATAAAGAGGTCGGTGAGCAAAATTTCCGGTATTTCACGATTAATATGGAATGGGACGCAAGAGCCATAGTAGTTAAAGAGCATCCATAAATGAAACTCAATTTAATTATTTAAGATACATTTTAAAATAGCTCTCAGGAATTCTGGAACACGTCTTACAGTTATAAATGTCATAATGTTAGGAAGTCTAACTTAGCGGGATGGTAATAACCAATACAGGTTAAAGAACATGAGTAGTGTAAAACAAAGTGTTATTGCCTTTCCTTATTGGACATTGTAACCCTCCGCATACTTAGTTACCCCGATACTGATATCCAACAGCTACGACATATACGGACAATTACCGACTGAGCGATCGAGAAACCGATGACGGCGTTGACGTCCGCCTTAACACTAGACCCTTCTACTACAGAATCACTCCAGAAATTTCGTCAGAGTTTACGGAACGGTCATAAAGACTCTTCTTCATAGTGAAAATTCCGCTTAAGTATTAGACAGGGTTTACAACAAATGTCATTGTGAAATCCAACATTCCACTGTTTGGGTTATTGAAACATCCTCACACAGTTGAAGAAGCAATGCATCAACAAGTATGAGAAGACATTCTTAGGGATGGGTTCATAGGAGCTTATCTGTTACGATGAAGAGGCTGATAAAGTTACTTAAAGTTTGCTGGAAGATACATGTGTGTTTCCATCAAAGTCTCTTAAATTTTATGCACGATATTGTACCCATAATATTTTCCACACTGTGCGTGAGTGCTTACACTGGCATTTAAGGAAAGTTGGATTGGATGATAATTTCTTAAACATTCGCGTCCCTTTCCGTAGATCTGCTTATATTAGACTTTTTATTATAGATGTCGGTAATTCACGGACCTTAGAGTATTGTATTTTTAATGCCTGTTGTGGTCCTGTATCAGGTCGTAGATGCTCTAGCTGCGCGAAGATTCACAATAGAGAACAGGAATGTCTTTGTCCCAGTTATATCCGCATCTGGTTCGAGACATGCTGTCGGAGCTTACCTGATGAGCTCGAGATGCAGCACGGGATCGTCAGCGTAGGGCCGGGGTCACCTTATACCCGAGGAAGGTTGAAGAAGAATGAATAACTCGAGTTTACACTTTCATTTGAGGGGCATAACCGTGTGATATAGTAGGAGAGGTGTTACCTGGTTTAGTGTGGTGCATTGACTGACTCATGGCTGGTTCCCTCTCCATTTTATACTTGAGCCTACAGGCTCATTAGTCCACTGGGATTAGCACGGTGACGCCATCTCTGCTTTATTGATTTAACCATTTACATCAGCGCATCTGTATGGCGATCTTAGCAACTAAGTATAATGATGCCCATTCGGCCTTGCCTAAATGTTGTATAGCTGTTGTGAATCTTCAAAACAGTGCTTATTGGCGCATATGATATGAAGCGTATTAAAAGTGTGAATGATCCCTCACTCTGTAGAGCAGAATGACGCATTACCGTATTTGAGCATATTACACAAAAAACAACACTCAAGACGCAAGTGTTAAAGCGCCAATATTTATTAAACATCTGTTTATCTTCTTATTATCATCACCTCTCGGTATACGGCATGTTTATTTTAAAACCCTGTCTTACAACTCTATTAGACACATAGCTGAAACGTACAGCAAGGTGCATGGAATCGGGGTAAGGAAATAATAAACCGCCTATACCACCCACAGTCCCCATCCCTTACCTAGTTCTAGCACTCCAGTTAATATGTTTCTTACTTTCCGTTTTTCCTTCGCTCCTGAGCCTAAAACCAACTTGTGCTCACAGATCAAATCTTCAGTGGAAGACCTTTGACAGTAAACTAGCATGAAACGGACTCAATAAAGGGTTAATGTGGACAATTGTGGCGAAGGATGCCTTCCAGCCATTCAAGTGAAATCTGTCCCACGTTTCCCCTTTTGGCGCTCACCTAGGTCTAACCTTTGTTTTAAGGCTAACGTCTACTTTTCGGACTTGAATTCAAACCAATAAGCAAACAGCCCACCAAGGCTGGTGTGAAATACAGATGATCATGAGTTTCTTGAATATGAAGTAAAGAAGACGCCATAGGAAACTAGAAAAACCGGAACGTTTCCATGTACTCGGCTGTATACGAAATAAAAAAGAAGTTTTTTAGCTGCAGCGGTATTAAAACACGCGCTGCTTTTAAATGCAGTACTTTTAACTGTTGACTTTCACCTCAGTCCCTTTGAAAGCGTATCATTTAATTTTTGTCGACATAACTTCGGATCCGCTCATTAACAACCATTGATTCATTCAGGAGGTTACTGTAGCCGGATATAGTTTTCAATCGGAAATTGAGGCAGGTCAGATTGACCCATGAGATGCCGCTCTTGATTTCTCTTGAACATGAGTCACTTGGCATTACTGGATCATTGGTTGCATTTTACCTAAATGCGTATAAATAATCGCTTGCGAAAACTAATATTTATATGGCATCATTTATGTATGCTGTAAAATGAAGGAATAGAAAATAAGATCTGCAAGTGGGTTTTTCGGGATAAAATAACATATAAGTTCCCTAATCATTAAGGCAAACATGTTGTAAGTTATGAGCTATCGCCTTAGTCTAGTTATAGAAGTTATATCAAGAATAGATTTCCATAAAGTGTCTTTCTGATTACTTTGCATGAAATTACGTATTATCTGTGTGTGGAAATTACTGGGACAGGAAACTATTAAAATCTAAGGCATAATGCTGACAACAAGAACTAAGAAATACACGTGGAAAAGTAGGTATATAATAGGTTTGCAAGGCACATACTATGTTCCTTTTGGAACATCCCCAAAGTGTAGCAAGTAAAGGAATGAGGGAGAAACGAACACGAATGGCATGCCACGTTAAGAGAGGTTCGTGCCCGTCCTCTCTTACCGAGACTTTTCATCTCAGTAAGGGTCGTCATAAATGGATATATACAAGGGGTATAAAAGTTAAGTCTGTTTTTCAATAAAGTACGAATTACTAAATATTTTTCTATAGTTTACTTTTTACTAAGCCTACGAACCTTCCACTACTTTTCTAGCAGTTACGAATGTTTTTCTAGCATTTGTCTTAGCGTAGCATAAGTTTTTCGGAACCTCGTCACAGACTTCTGCCGCCAGTTCATCTAGGAAACGTGTAGTTGTTTCTGAAGTTAACTTTTTCTGTACTGAAAATGAGCTGTGATAATTTCTTTAACGCGGTACATGAACGAAAGCTTCTTGAAGGACACAATTAATGAGTCGTCTGTTTTGGCTAACATCACATTAACTTGCAGATTCACAACTATTTTCTTTGGACTACTCTGTGTGATAAAGATCTTACTGAAGACCACTAGCTTGAACCCCCCTGAAAACAACGTTACCAACAATGCAATTTCTTCTGCAATGGAATAGTAGGTACAATAAAATGCAACTCAGAAAGTATACGATTTTTTTATGGACTGGCGGCGAATTCCTATTAGGGGGTGCCTCTAAAACGTATTCTACATCAAAATGAGAATTCAATTGATTGTGAAAACTGTGCTGAAAGAAAGCCTAAGATATATGCAATCGAGTAAATAATTAGTTACCCGAAATATTCAGTAGTTACTTTATTGCATAAATGACTACTTTAAAAACATACATATTCATTTTAAAAGATTTTGCTAAGAATTGAGAAACTTGAAACGTTTCAGAATAGTTTGTAAGTTACATTATCATTATCAAGTAAGCGAGAAAGCGTGCTAAAGAAAAGAATGTACTAAGGTGTTCGCTAATGAGACCAAACATCGAAGGTGAGCTTACCTAGGGCGAGAGAAGTGTTTCTGTGTTTGCTCTCCCATTTTTACCTTTACATAACGAGAAGAACGTGTAATGCTTTCCAAAATGATTTCGGTAAAGGAGCAAGATTAAAGGGTGCCAAACAATCTCTGTTCTTCCAAATGGAAATGCATACACGTAAATTGTCTCTTGAAGAGGGACTGCTATTTTTTCTTATTTCTCGTATTGCACCAGCTTTTGGATCTCTTTCGGAATCATTATTTACACTCGCACAGTCCTCACTGAGGACTATGTTGTTAGTATAAAATAAAAATATCAACACATACTTTATGCATGTGTTGGATCTCCTGTTGCAGATATCTTGAGTCTTAAAATGTCTCAGGATGCTGCAAGGATTAGAATCCTTTTGAACTGCTCCATACTGTGAAAGTTTGGCTATAATGATTACTTCTTTCAGCTAGCGGCTGTCATGTAGACAGAGGAATAGGCTTAGAGTGTAAAGAAATATAAAATGTTCTCTTTGATACCACGGAAAATACATAATGTTGTAACTAAGAAAACAAAAATATATCACAAATCAAAATGCTTTAAACGTTAGTATCCGTGGATCGCATTCAGGAGGTGCGACATGATATTCTTTTTTCATTTTTTCCTTCTTTTTCACGATGTCCAGTGCCTCAAGCTAATATTATACCCACAAACTAAAATAAATACAAATAAATGTTACAGGAAGTGACAACGCTTGAAAACATTATACGTTACCCACACATTGGTAAATATTACTGATTACCAGTCTAGGAAAATATCCTTTGGCTTACAATGTGTGCACGCAGCGATCTTGTATCGACAGTGCGGTGAGATGAAGGGGATACCATAGGTAACCCGGGACTCAAACAGTAGTGTCAGGGGTAGAACAGAACATAAACTCAGAGCTCAGAGAGAGCAACTCTACCATACCAGTAATGCAAGCAAACTACTGATTGTCGATTGCGCAGCCCTGGGTCCGTGTATTCAGTATGACGTCACGTGTAATAGGTAGGGTGGTAGTTATGTAGATTCCTCCCTAATGGATGTTTGTCCTACATCTATTGATTACACAACTAAAGCCATCTTACTGGCATCACACTAACTACGTGTTTATAGCCAGATAACAGCAATGACTCAATCACAAAAGGCCCATATTTCACTTAGTTAAATACTAAGACACTTAGAGAGAAGACTACTGCACTACTGACATCATTTATCAGCAAGTTATTCAAGTGGATGGGACGGTTGTGGGAATATCTGTCGCATATTGAGCTACTTGGCTCTTATACAGTCATTTTATACAATGTATTTGTTAATCAACTACATGAAATGTAATGAGCATTATCTCTATAAAAAGAAATGTAACACTGTTCAGAAGCACAACTGACCAAAGTCCATGTCCACTTTCAACTCTAAATCGTTTATGAGGGATTTTCTTCTTTGCATTTGAACAAGTGTTTAAGTAGGTTCGAAGCCATAATATTTCGATATTCTTGTTTGCAGTCTGTGTTGGTGCTATTTAGCATGGTCTGCAATCACTTCTGCGACTCGTGATATTGAAGTCAAGATGTATTCGATCCATTCCATATATCGTGGCGCGTGAACTGCATAGCTTCCGTTTTGCTTCGAAATGTTTGGTTAATCTAAATATGTGTTTCGTTTTAAATTAGATCACTTAGACCCTACATAAGTTCTAATTGCCAATATATTGCTAAACTCGAAATTCAGTTCCTTTACTTCTTTTAATTTTACATATTTCTTTCTTCGCAGTTGAGAGCCCAGAGTCATAGCCAAATATTTTGTTGTATGAGCCATTGGAACTACTTCAAGGTGGATAAAATTGGCAACATTAGTTACGTTCAATTTGTAAAATTTACGCAGAAAAACATTGGAGGCAAATTTTGAAGCTTTAGACTACGTAAACTTAATCAGCATCGTGTATGTGGAGTTTGCGAACGTGTTCATTAATGTATCAATTCATAAAAATAATAGAGGTGGCACAGAAATGCATGAAGTATTGCTTGATAAGTATAGTGATTTTGAAGATCAGGAGGAGCTAAGAGTAACAGGAATCTTCAAGTCAAAGTGAATATGAACCATTTCCGCCTAGAATGTGGAGCATGTTGTGACATACGGTAACTTTGCTCAAACCGGCGCCTATATCACATGTGAGGGGAACAGGGAGGTAACTCAGGGATGTCCTCGAGAAGGCTATAGGCTGAGGGTAGCTGGAAGGGTGGTGAAAGTGTAACACTATTAGAAGTGTAATTCTGATTCCAAGGGAGACTTTAATCTTATTAATAATTAATCTAACAATAAGTTACATTACAATTGGGAGAGAACTGGACAGATTTTGAGTTTACCTGAAGAATTCCGGCGTTTTGGAGTTCCATCTTCATTGTGCCTAGGGTCTATGTCGAAGTTGTAAGCTAACACAAAATAAATTTAAAGAATTAACCTTCATAGAGTCCTAAGAGGCAAGTGATAGGCAGAGTCCCAACCGTTAAAAAATAATTTCAAATACCATAGGAGTATGCTGATTGGTGCTTTAGGCAGCACTGACGTAAGCGTGTGTCTGTATGATTTGCATATCCACCCACGTATCGAACATGATGTGATCATTCTCCTAAAAATTATACGCTCATAACCCCTGCTTACATAAATATATAGGAAATGATTCGCAAGAATTCTAAAGCCAATTTCATGGTTTTACTTAAACAAATTTTTACTGAATATCTCGAAATGTATATAATTAAATGTATCACATCCTTGTAAAATAAAAATATAACGGTCACAATATATTGATTACAGTACACTGGAGAACATTTGCGAGGATTACAACGTGGCTGCAACTCCAGCAAAGTTATTAAGTGCTATAAGCGTATTGAAAGTAGATTGAATTGCAAGAGAATTTTAAACAATGTGAGTAGTTAACTGCAAGAAATAACTGGCTTAAAACCAAACAGTCTGTCGCAATTACAAACCTTAAAATCGTAGACAATATTACAGTTTCATAGGTAAAGGGCATATGGATGTTTAGTTCACTAGTGGCATCTGAAAATTGGGCATTGAAGCGTCTGAATGGTTGGTCTGAAAAATTTTCGTGCTTCGATTACTTTTACCAACAAAGGTTGAATTCTTCCAATATTTCTTCCAAGCCGATAACCGCGTTCATCACAAGTAAGGACATAAAGATCAGAGTATTCGTCAGAAGGCAACGCGATTTTGTAGAGGAAGTGAATAGAAGGGAGTGAAACAATAAAACGTTTGGAACAATGACCAAAGTTTAATTATGAAATATCTTCATTGCCCACATTTACTTGCAGATGAGAGAAAACTACATCAGAGCTTTAGTGGGTTTGTTATTGGATAGAAACTTATCTGACAAGCGCTATATTTGTTTCTAAGAGACATGAGGCACTTTGGCCCCAAACGTTTCAACAACTTGAAGCAACTATCCACGAAACATTCATGTGGAGGGAGATACGCAGAGGCGTAAAATAGACGGAAGAGGGTATGAAACATTTTCTAGTTTCATTCTGTGGTGAACATATGAATCAGGAGAGTTTGTTACTTTATTCATCCTGAATAAAGGCCAAGTCTGGCCAAGGAATAAATATTTTTTAAATAAATATATTATGCTTGAAATATGCCACCAAAGATACCCTAATGGTAATATAAACCTTACACGAGAAAGATTGTCCAATTTAAAAGATTAAACCACAAGCAAAATACATGTAAAGTTACACGTTGGCCATTTAATCATAATACGAGTACTTCACTCTGTGATATATAATCAACTTTCTGCACCGAAGTGCAAGTCCATGCTGAGAATATGCTTTGTCTACTTTGTTTTAACTTTCTCATTGAAATGCAACACCTACACTTCGAACACTGTCTGGCTATACAATACTATCAGGTGAGTAGAAGGTATCGTTATTATTTTTAGCAGAGGTTCTGTGACACAGCTGATGTGACTGAAATATTCATGGTTTTTTGTCTTATTACGTTTATATGCTGTTCTTTATTAACATTTCTCTCATAGATTTTGATAGGGTGATCATTCAAATGTCTCCTACGACAAAACGCAGAATTTAACATGGGAACAATTTGCGCCACCAGCTCCCCGACGGGGTTTTGCCAGGTTTCCCTCAGTCCTCATAATAAATAATTAATAGTAAAAATACTTCTCACAACCATGCCAGAATTTAAATTCCCAGATACCGTTTGCTTTATTCATTCTTATTTTTGCATATAATTCTAATTTATGATAGCAGATAACTACACCAATTCCTAACCTAAGGCCACTGGAATCCAATAACCATTTTCGTTTAACACTACAAATAATGCACAAACACCCTATGTTCTATGCTACTGGAAAGCAGCAGCATACTATTAATTTCAACAAACCTAAATTTATATGCTCTCACATTCATTCTTACATCTTAAATTTCCAAATCTACATCCCAAATAGTAATGTTCTATTATCTAAATTTAAATTCACATTTTGTACTATCTATTATAACTTGCTGTTCTTATAGGTAATAGCCCATGTTATTCTCTCTATTACTATGTAAAGCATCTTAATTCCTTTCATATTTTAACAACACGTTTTATACATTTTTATGGTTTCATCCCTCGTAACTGGCAACTGCCGGGGAGATATCTTAAAATTATGCCTGGCACTTTACTTTCCTAATTTATTTTCGCAGTTATTTTACTTCACCGCCTGAACACACGCGTTGAAAGCTATTGAAACTAAAAAGGCTTTTACGGTATAGCTACTCGTGTTTTAAGCCCACGTATCGGTTTTACTTTCTCTAATATGTATAATAAGTAAAACATTGAATTCCACCCAAAAAATCGATCCTGAGATTTCACATTAAATACATGTTTTGAGATGACCTGAATTATAATTTAGCATTCTTCGAAACATATCCGTGTGTGTGTGTGTCTTTCTGTGAACAGCATAACTCAAAAACAAAACTTTGGATGAATACCTACTTGGTGTATGAATTTACTATCTTCCAGGGATGCGACAAGAAGATTTTCAAGAAAATCCCCCACCCCAGACTGCACTTTACATGGAACATTTTTAGAAAATTTTGATTTACTCAAAAATGGTTCGAACGATTTTGATTAAAATTTCATGTGTTTAAAATATCTTCATGGCAAATGAAACGTATATCGTAAATTTTCAGGGAATTTCCCCAAAACTCTCTTCATTCTGGATGAATTTTGTATAACTGGTAAACCGTAAGAGATAGACAAGATTTTACTGCACGAAAAACGCAAATCCCGTTAAAACACACTATTTATATCATACACTATTTTTTTTTGTCAAGTGAACCATTTGTGAGATTTTCCTTGTTATTTGTTTGAATTTTCCATTACGTATACTTTTTATCAAATGGAAATTCATTATTTGTTTTATAATATGTCCTGAAAATGCAAAGAGAATGGAATGCTCCACATAGCAACCAGCTCTTAAAAGAGCTCAGTATTGCAATCCGATAGAGAGAAAGAGAGAAAGAGAGAGAGAGTGAGAGAGAGGGAGAAGGAAGCTGACCAAAGCAGAGCAAACCAAGCGAAAAATTTATGGAAATATCATGAAGGAGAGAACAAAGGAATCTAAACCGGCAACATATGATGCAGCCTATTCTGAAGCCAGTTAAATGTAAAGTATTTAAATGTTTATCCCATCTTTCCTTCTCCCGACCATTAACAAGTTCCTGGTTAGCTTCATAATGTACAATAATCTATATATCGTTTATTTTATTAAAACATACACCAGTATCTATCAGTTTTAGTTAAGGAAAACAAAACCCCTTACTACCTTCCTTATTCGTTGTACTCTCCTCGTAATGAAGTAGCTATTTGGGGAATTATTTTTTCTTTGCTTTTACTTTTTAAGTGGTAGGACATTTATTGTCCAACATTTTCATACTGTACTTGCAAATAGAGTAGAGTATGAATTTCAAGGTCGTATATGCTTTTCTGTTCCTGCAATCTTATATAAGTGCATAATAGAATAAATACGTTTGCTTATTAAGTACTAAAAGAATACAAAAAATCTTATGTGTTACACTCACATGACTTTCTCTACTCTTGTACAAAATATTTTTACAAACGTTTATTCTCCATATGCTTCATGTTAATCGAGATGTTAATCTTATTGCCAATTTTCTTGTAGATACAAGGGGAATTGCTAGGCTTTAAGCGATAGTCAAATATTTTAAGAGGTGGTTGCTATGTGGAGTATTCCATTCTCTTTGTATTACCAGGACAAAAAAGTGAATAACGAATTTGAGAAAAAGTACAACTTTTGGAAAATTTAAGGGAGTAACAAGCAATATCTCGAAAAAGCTTCACTCAACAAAAAAAAATGTATATAACACAAATTGTCTATTTTAACGCGATCTACATGTTTTTTTAGTAAAATTTTGTCTATCTCTTATGGCTTACCAGATATGCAAAAGTCGTTCACATTGAAGAACACTTTTGGAGACATTCCCAGAAAATTCGAGCATGAAAACATCTTAAACATATGATATTTTAATCAAAAGCGTTAGAGCCATGTTTGAGAAAAGTAAAGTTTTCGAAAAATGTCCATGTAAAGGGTAGTCTGGGGTGGGGGAATTTTCTTGAAAACCTTCGTGTCGCATATCTGGAAGATACTGAACCTAAATACCAAGTTTGGTGTTTATCCGATTGTTCGTTTCTGAGTTATGCTGTTCACAGACACACAGACAGACAGACACACACACACACACACACACATACACACACACGGACATGTTTCCAAAAACGATTTTTGGATTCAGGGGTTATCAAAACATGTATTTCCGGTGAAATCTCGGTACCGAATTTTTGGGTGGAATGCAATACTTCCGCTACTTACTATACGTAGTGGAGAAAATAAAAAGAGAAAGAACGTAATAACGAAGAATTATTGAATAGTTAATATTGTTCCTGTAATGCGTAACAAGTGAGCAGCGGCTGTAAAAAAAGAACTCACATTCCTCTCTGCGCGAGACTGACCTTAATCATTAAGTGTGATTTCTTCATTCTCCATGCAAGGGAAAGCGGGCATTTGCCAGACATATCAAAACGGTTTAAAATCTACGAAAGATAGAAAACACGAGTATTCATAAATTTATTTTCAAAAGGTGTTTTGTGGAATCAGGTTTGCTCCTTAAACCGCTGAAACGCCGGTAACTCCTCCGCTAATGATGCTTATGATGATTATCCGCACCTTTTGTGATATAGCTCATCTCGATATATAGCTAAGCAGAGAAGATATCAGGGGTTTAGACTATAAATCTGATTCTGTAAATCGTCCTTAATACGAGGGCTGATCAACAAAGACTGAGACTGATTTTTTCCTGTAGCTTCCGTGATAGTTTCGTATCTGTAACATAAATATTTGAAAAGAGCGGGTTTTTATGTATAATGTTGGTAGGCGGCAGCACTCAAGTATTGGTAGGTTGGTAGTAATGCTCTATTTTGTAGAACCTACGTGCATTTCGCATACCAGACAATGGAGGTGATGCATTTTCTAAATCGATTATCACCGGTGATGAGTCATGGCTGCATCATTATGATCCTGAAGGAAAACAAGCCAGCACTGTGTGGAAATCGCCAGATTCTCCAACACCAAAAAATGCAAAACTTGTTCCATCTGCAGGGAAAGTGATGGTGATCACATTTTTTGACTGTAATAGAATGATTTACCAGCATGCAGTTCCCCCTCACACTACTGTTACAGCAGCATACTACACGTCAGTATTGGCTACACTGAGGAAACACATTGCAAAGAAACGACCAGAGCTTTCTCGGACTGGGTGGCGACTTCATCATGACAATGAACGGACTCACGTCGCAAATCAAGTCATGCAGTTTCTGGCTCGATTCAACATTACCTGTGTACCACATCCACCTTATAGCCCTGACCTTGCACCCTGTGACTTTTTTTATTCCCATCACTAAAGGCAAAGCTTAGGGGTATTCGATAGGAGAACTCTGAAGCAGTGCTCAAGAAAAGTGAGGCGATTCTCAAGGACCTAACAAAGAATGGTCTGCAACACGTGTTCAACTACTGGCAGAGACGCTATAAAAAGTGCATTGAAGTAGGAGGGGACTACTTTGAAAAATATCATGTAAACATTGAATTGGTGTAATAAATATCTGTGAAAAAAAATCAGTCTCAGTCTTTGTTGATCAGCCCTCGTACATATCTAAACTGTGTGTGTCTTAAGAACACTGTACAGAAAATTAAAGCAGATATAATACCCATTTTGTTACCTTATCGATCAAACGGAACAAAACCTGATAAACGGATAAGATTTAGGCAATTTACTGATTGAAAACAGGTCTCAATTATATAAAGAAAGAACAGATATACCCGAGAGTAACAACCATTTGTGCATTCCGGTCTTGTATACAAGGTTGAATGGCTTCCTCCACATCTTTTTTCAGTGTTGTGCGAGTTTCAGCCGAAAAAAGTTGATATTGTGCATTATCTAGTTGTTCAAAATGAACTGTGATACAAAGTTCCGCCGAATGTGAGGTAAAGACTATTGAATATTTGAATGCTCGGAAGTTGAAACTTGCACAAATTTACCGTTAAAGGAAGTGTGTGGTGATAATAGTGAACGAAAGCAATTTGAGAAAGTGGTGTGAAATGTTCAACAATGTAGGCACAAATGTGCATGAGAAAACTCGACCCGGACGTTTGTCACAAATTTCAGATGATTTGAAAAATTAGGTGAACAATAAAACCGCACAAGACAAACGTGTAACACTCGATGAGTTACAGATTTCTTTCCCAAAAAGGTCTCTTTGTTTGGTTGGTGTAATTCTGTCCGAACATCTAGAGTTAATGACATGCTACCGACTCATCACGTGAATATAAAGTCGTGGACAGATATGGCAAATGCTTAAATAAGAAGGTGAATATGTAGAGAAATAAAGTGCGTTTGAGTGTTGTATTTGGCATAAACTTTACTTCTCTATCACGTACCTAGTAGATAGAGAAGGTACTGCGTTCCACCCAAAAATTCTATACCGAGATTTTACCGGAAATACCTGTTTTGGGACCCCCTGTATCAATAAAAGGCTCCAAAAAGTCAATATTTGTATGTGCGTATGTGTGTATGTGTGTGTGTATTGTGTGAACAGCATAACTCAAAACGAAACGTCGGATAAATACCAAACTTGATATTTAGGTTCAGTACCTTCCAAAGACGCAAAACGAAGACTTTTAAGAAAATTCTACACTCAAAACTATCCTTTACATGGTATATTTTTCAAAATTTTTGATTTTCTAAAAATGGTTCTAACGATTTTGAGTAAAATACCATATATTAAAGATATTCTGTATGACAAATAAAATGTATATTTTGAATTTCCTGGGAATAGCCTCTTTAAAACACACAATTTATTTCAAATAACCTTTTGGTGGAAACATGGAAACATGGATCATTACATCCCCTGAATTTTCTGTCACTCCATTTCATCTCCTCATTTCACTTCACCCTTCATCTGCTTGGTTTCTTTCAGGGTTACAAGTGTCGGCGGGATGTCTCGGCGTGTGCATGGCTGAGGAAAACGATGCTGTTAGGAAACATTCGTCCTCCGGACTGCGAGCGGTCTCCGGACCCGGGACCCACAGGTGGGAGTTGCTACACTATTTTTAACACTTAAATGATTTCAGTCTAATTATATAATATAAAATATAATAACAGTCCACCCTAAAGCAATATGTGTATAATATAATATATAAAATGCATGTAACAGTATTTGTATTAATGTTTATATTATTATGTACATGTTCAATAATGTTTTGTGAATGTATTACGTAATTTAATAATGTAGGAGCTGTGAGAAAAATAGGTCAAAAGTTGCTAACAAGAAGTAGCAATGATTTAACCTTGAGACTATAATGAATTAAAAAGCTTAATAATGCTACTGGTAATTCTTGGAGCAGCAATAATGTAATTTTTGTGACAGTTTATAAATAGCAATCAACAACCAGAAAAAACTTAGTAAGAAAAATAAAAGTATTCTATTGGATTAGGATTAGCCAATCAGAAACTGAAATGGAGCAACATTTACAAATTCAGAATTCAGTTGCTAGCAGACAGCGTTCCTAACCGGACACGAGACGCGTCCTCGAGAACGATAATACATATTCAGTGTGAGACGAAAATTCATTACAAAGTTTACACGTTAAAAAAAGTGCAAGTAATTAATACACAATCTCACATCTTTCTATATATCAGTGAAGTGTTATTTAACCGTGTGAAGGATTAAAAAATGGAGTGAAGTAAAAATTATAATTTGTGTAAGCCTACATTCTTAAGCCCCACCACCCCTTGTTAAGAAATACATGTTTATACAAATTAGTACTGACGCAGCCGAGGCAAAATATAAAGTTGATAGTAAACTTGGGGTGAAGGACACCGGAAAGTAAAGTTGGGGCGAAGACCACCGGAAAGTGAACATTGGGGCGAAGGCCACCGGAAACTTTGTACCATACGTGGTCAAACAAAACACCTACTTCAAATTTGGTACCACACGTGAGGCATTCAACCTTCTCAAATTGGCTTTACATACGTAAAGCAACAACCTAACTTCAGAGTGGGCCGGCAGCACCAGCCAGTACCCGGGGTGTTCAAATCTGTAAATGGTAGGGTCCCTGCCCTCTGCCCGCTATGTCTCCTCTGTCTCTTCTCACCTCATTCCTCCCTCCCGGGGGTAGCCCCTCAAGAGCATAAGCACAAAGGATCTGAGTAGGTTAAGGTGATAAGTTCCCCTGCGCGTTTAGTCCTATCCTACCCTATCTCTGTACTCTTTGTATACTAACGAAATGTGTAATGTAGCTACGTTTATCCGTATTAAAATTATGCAGATAGAAGAAATAAATTTTCGTAAGAATAAATAGTATAACCACTAATGAACGCTAGAAGGCAGAGAAAGTCATGTGAATGAAACATCAGATTTTTAATAAAATATTCTTTATGAATATATTAAAGATAAACGGTCGTTATTTCCTCTCGTACTTGAGTGTAGGCACTATGAACTTTTGGTTTGTCTTCTCATTATTTGCACTATTTGGAGTCATTAGTGTCGCAATGCTTATGAAGCTGGTTAGTGGTCGTCTTTCACAAGCCGTTACATAGAAGTGGAGAGATAAGTTCTTTGGCCGCATTCATTTGTACTATTGAAGTGGAACCTACATATTTTACATGCATTTACCCAGGTACCACACAACTTCTAGTTTTCGAGCAAGCATCCACAGCAATTGAGAAGCCAATTACGTAATTTAAGGGGAATACTAACTTGCCAAAAGCACCGTAGGTGGCAGGGAGGAACGCGGTGATCAAAGGAGAAAAGCTTCTCGATTTGTCTTGCATCGATCGGCCGTTAAAGCTATTATTTACCTCGGACTGACATTGACCACATCCACGTAACAACCTCAATTAGATACCCTCTAATTTCCTTCTATTAGATCCCTTAACGTTCCTATTTTGGGGAGAACTTTAACACACTACATGCAATCACTCCCAGGTATCTGGTTATAATCGGACAAGGTTGCAAGTTTAAATCCACGTATACAAAATACACCGAAAAATTTGTACGAGATATTAGATATCCAGGGATGTAGCTGCAATTGACTATTTCTATTTGAGAGAGAGAGAGAGTTATGCACCGATTATGGGACACTACTTTTTAAATTTTAAAGCACTTCACTTGAAAATTCACACTTAATGTGAGTAAATACACAAATAACAGTGCAAAAGCTTAAAGCTCTAGCTTAAATAGTTTATCATATTATATAATTAAATGTTTTAACTAAATAAAAAAAGACAAACTTTCTAAAACTTCCTTGGGCATTTATATTCGTCATAGAAGTATAATGGCTTTTCTGACACATTTGTACAGTGAAAACAAATGTAAATGTTTAATTAAAGTTGGCGTTATTAGTTGCAGAGAAATAAATTTTTGTTTTTATGAGGTTGTTGGTGTCCAAATGTCCCTTGTTTTTCAGTACAACTTAATTTTTTGTGAGGCAATGAATACAGCGATCATAAAATGCATGTTTGAGTCTTTAGATAACCAATTTGGTATTATGTATGCAAATGTAAAACTTAGAAGAAACATGTAAAGAAAGAGTTCAGTTGGTTTAAAAGCGGGTGCACGGTTGTCGCTGGGCTTTTAAAAACGGCGAACCGTAAGAAATGTTTGGCCAAAATGATTCACAAATGTCTAAGGAATACTTATATGATATAATTAAAAAATAGAACTTTTTGCCATTATCGCCTACAAGCTCGCTCACCATGTCTCTTAAAGGACTGAAGCGTTCACTGATAACCACATATAAAACTTAAATGATTGGAAACTAAGAATTTAAAATAATACATGTAAATTTATCATCGCCTGCAAAGGCTGATTTTGTTATACGGATGTGAAATCTGGGGATGGGAAAACGCTGAGCATGCAAACAAAAGGCAGGTAGCATTTTGGAAAAGAGTTCTTTGAGTTTTACAAGGCACATCAAATTCGGGGGCATTGAGGGAGGTGGGATGTTCTGGAGACAATACACTGCAAAATAAGAGCAGCGAAGTACTGGCTGAGGCTGATGCAGGGGGATAACTCCACACTACGATCCAAATGTTATAAATACCAGCGAGAAAACCTGTCTCCTAAGTTTTGGGCAGCTGATTTGGAAAGGGATTTGAGGAGAATAGTCATGGGATCAGTATGGCAAAGAACTTAAACAAATGACAAAAACATATGGAAAGGTCTTAAAAGAAGACTAAGAGACATAAACCGACAGGAAATAGGATAGAATTGTAAAATTAAACCTTCTCTAAGTCTAGCAAATTAAATAAAATTGTACTGTGGTAAAGAGGCACATATACTTAACTTAGGAAGAAAGGAAAGATCAGGAATGGCATGGTATAGAATGGGGGCTGGAGGGCACAGAAAATGACTGACGATTCTGGCAGGAGAATCTGCCCGTTCTGTAATTTGAATGAGGATTGGGTACATATTTTGGCGGAATGCGCTCAGTGGGAGAACCAGTGAACAATTAAACTCAAAGAATGAGGTTGGCATGTTGGGAGCTACTGTCTGACCAGAAGAACTGGCAAAACATGGGCAACTTCTTGTCTGAAGTGCGGGAAGCTAGGTCAAATTTGTTCAGTTAGTCAAAGGTAATTTATCTCTATTTTGCTTTTTCTTGTTCTTTTTGCTTTGTTTTCTTTTTCTGTTGTTTATTTTGTCACCATACTTGTATCTTAAATATGCATGTACGGTCAATGTCCCATGCACTAAATACTTGTATAATAACTTCAATAATTTGAAACCAATAAATATACCTTATCTATCTAATCAAATCTAGTATTTTACTTAATTTACCTATATTGGCGTTTTTACTTGCCACGGTTGCCTCTTGTTGTCTAGTTCCAGCCTTGTCTATCCGAACAAAGGTCATCGTTTATGTTTCTTTGTCGTATGGCTCGTGCAACTCCTGCCCTACATGTTGTTACCACTTTTATTTTTCCTTTGAAAGACCATTCTAACACGTCTTTTGGCAATCTGATGGCATTCTCCGAATGTGACCTACAAATAACATTAAACCTAATATTCCATAAGTTATTATTCAATTTTCTTCATTTAACTTAAATATAGATATTAAATTAAAATCTCCTACCATTGGATAATAATACATTTTACTAACATTGAGTAAGAAAGCAACATACGAGGAGTATTTTTAAAGTAAGTACCACAGTCAAGATTTGAGCATGAGCGATTCCTTGCTCCATATATTAGGAAGCCAGCACAGCTGTGTGTCATCGTTATTTCGTGTTTCCCTATTGATAGAGCGTTTCGAAATGTTCAAAACAATTGAACGACCAGCCGACTGTAAAGTCAGATGAGAGATTCGTTTTTTGAATGTGAGAATGTTACGCCAGCAAACATCCATCGCCAATTGTATGGGGTCCATGGGGAAACAATAATGAGTGATAATGCCCGTCCACACACAGCCAAACAAACTTAAGATTTCATCGCGTCATCTGTTTGGGAAAAATTCGATCACCCTTTCTACAGTCCGGATTTGGCTCCAAGCGATTTTCATCTGTTTTTTCATCTGAAGAAGTTCCTTGAGGAGAACATTTCAACGATGATTTTGTGTAACAAGAAGTGCAAATTTGGATTTAATCACAGGCGGCATCATTCTTTGACAAAAGCATATAAAACCTAATTTCTCGTTACAACTGCCTGAATAACGGAGGTGACTATGTGCGGAAGCAGTGTAAGTGTAAGTTGTAGGGTAATGGATTATAATCAAGTATTTGGAAAATAGTTTTCTTTATTTTTTAAACAAATTAGCTGTATTTTCTTTTAAAACACGCCTCATACGAATGAATAGAGCCTTATTCAATGAGAGACTATGGCGAAGTTGCCTAAAGCGACATTTTTAATTATTTATTAATTTTTTGGGTAGGCTTGTAAATTTGACTTTCCGCTTTAACGTAACATAAATTTTACTATTGTGGGCATAATGTTTTTGTTTCAAAATATATTTTTAAATATGGTAGTTAACTGCCATTTTGTACTCTTGAATTCAGCACGACTTCACAGAAAAAATAGCTTCTACACTCTTTGGAGCAGAGAGGTACATTTTAACTAATCGTTTAGGGTAAAGCTGGCTCTATTATTATTCGTACCACTGCAAAATAAGGCATTTTTAGTATTTTGAAGCAGTATAGGTTTTGCTTTGTAAATATATTTGTGAATTTGTTCTCTATTCTTCCTTTGAACGGTATTTTCTCCCAATGACATTTTCTGATATACTTATAACCCAGTTTCTCAGGAACTTTTAAAGATAGCTAAATGATAAAAATAATACTTCAGTGGTTTTATTTATTTTATTTGATGTCAATAAGTTGGTTGGTTATCTTTTAAGAATTAATTACTTGTAAATTTTAATAAAAAATTGTGTAATTAAGAAAAAATACTTAATAACTCGTATTAATATATAAAAGTAAACGACGAAGAAATGCATCGAAGTCATTTAAAATTTTGTCTGATATATTAAGTACCTTCTGGGATAATGGGTCATAAAGTTAGCAAATGTTACAATGGTGGGATAGGACTTTTAATCTCCCCTTAAACCTGTATTATAGATCTGATTCTCAACAGTGCGTTAATTTTAAATTCTATATACAACGGTAAGTATACGCCAAAATGTTAACTCAACAATGTGAACTCCAATACCTTTTCCATGCTTGTCATAAAGTTGCTGCAATTACTAAAGAAGGAATTTCTGTATGCTTACAGGAGTAACATCTTTAAAAGCCGCTTCAAGCTTCAAAGCGTTATAAATGTACTAGCATTTATTTTGGAGTAGATAAGGGAAAAAACACTGCTTTGTTGTCCAAAGTTTGAATTTGTGGGAATTACTTTCGTCCAAAGTGCACCATCCTTTTTCTGAAGCAATGCACAGTATTTTTAGCCAACTTCTTGGACGTTTCTCAATATTTGGTTGTTTTTGGTTTATTGGTAAGGCACTAAAACTCGTTCTTTAATGTGAGAAAATAAGAAAAACCCAAATTGACTGATATGTATAGATTGGTTAGGATGTTAGGTATGCGTGTTGGTAAAATAATTGCCAGTTGGTTTGCAACGCTGGGGTTCAACGGTCATCATCAGACAGAAATATGGAGAAGCTGACGTGATATCTCGCCGGGCAAATGATCGTTCAGCAAGGCGACATGTGGTGGGCTGGTGACAAATGGACGAGGAGCTGGGGTAACCATTGGAGGGAAGCTGCGTGTACACAGTCTGTATAATGTCAACAATGTAAAAATGGGGTCAGCTATATCTCTCATTTACTAAGAGTGACTTACACACCAAGCCAGGTGAACTAGAGAAGCGCGATGTGGTGCGCCAGCTAAATCAGCTTCATTCATAACTCAGTTAACACTGCACATTATATGAGTATTTCTTCACCTTATCGATGATTTTTGTTTTAATTTATAAGTAAGAGCCAACAATGTTGAGGCAGCATTTTTAACACTTAAATAATTTCAGTCTAATTATATAATATGTAAATTCAATAACAGCCCGCCTTGAAGCAATATGTGTATGTAATAATTTGTAAAATGTATGTAACAGGCATTGCATATGCTTGTATTATTGTATCCATGTGTAATAATGTTATGTGAATATACTACGTAATTTAATAATGTAGGAGCTGTGAGAATAATAGGTTAAACGTTGCTAACAATGAGGTAACAATGAGGTAACCTTATGGCAATAATAAATTTGAAAGTTTAACAATACTACTTGTGATTCTTGGAAGCAATAATGTAATTTTAGTGACATTTTATAAAAATAGGCAATCAACAACCAGAAAAAGCTTTAGTTAAATGAAGGTATTCTATGGAGTAGGATTAGCCAGTCAGAAACTGAAATATAGCAAAATTTACAAATTCAGAAGTCAGTTGCTTTTAGACAGTGCTCATAACTGGACGCGTTGCCTGCAGACAGTATTTGTAACCGGATGCGAGATGCGTCCTCGAGAGATTTAATACGTATTCGTGTGAGACGAAAAATAAGTTTACGTGTTAAAAGGTACCAGTAATTAATAAAAGAATCTCACAGTTCTGTATCAGTGAAGTGTTATTTAAATCGTGTCAAGCATTAATAAAAGGAGTGAAGTAAAATTATAATTTGTGTAAGCTACATTCTCAAGTCGCACCACAACCCTGCCAAGACATCCATGTCTCTAAAATAAATACTGACGCAGCCGAGGCAAACATAAATACATAATATTTAATGAAACAGTCAAAATTACAAAGTTAATACTTTTAAATTTAGGGCGAAGGCTACCGGAAAGCGGGTGCTATACGTGTGGTTGCAACGAATTTCAAGTTCGGCTCCCCAACAATCGAAATATACAATATGCAACTCCTTCAATACGACCTACTTCAAATTGACGCCCAAAGCGTGTTGCAAACAAGTTACAATACAAACCATCTTCTCAAATTGGCGCCCATACGTGGGGTAAACAACGTAATGACAGTACACCTTCCCAATGTATTTTGGATGTTGAAGACATAAGAAGAGGTTAAGAGTGATGAATTCAATACTTTGGCGACACATGCCAGGCAATAATATGAATCCACATATTGCTTAACTCCTTTTATCATTGTCTAGCTCAAAGGAACCGTAATAGTGTTAGGGACAGCAATATGAAAGTTAAACATTTATAAATTCCGAAAAGGTGTTGAAGATTTATTTTTAAATGTTAGCCATACTTAGATGCTACGATGTGTGAAGAATATTGGGATATGAAGGTACCAAGGTTCCATCGCTATTTGAGGCTTATGTTAATGATATTGAAATAGATACCAAAGCTGTCTCCGACAATAAGACATTTTCAGTTTTGTACTTGCCATCTGACATTATATTATGAAGTTGACGGAATTTGTAGTATAGCGTTGAATGGTAGAATATACAGCGAGTTGCAGCACAAAAATAAGCAAGAAATTGGCATTTTGAGCCGTTTGATTTATAGCGTCAACATGTATCAACGGAAGACGCTGTCAAAAGCAAGAGCGGCGCTGTCACGTGTAATTGAGTGAAAACAATGGGGACATCCATCCGGTGTGTATCCAAGAACGCAAATCATCCAGGGAAACATTAGGCTGCTAACTATGTGTGTTGCCCCCATTGTGTACACAATGAATGGAGTCATCTTCACTGAGGTCGTGTTGTTCGCGTTACACAAGATACCATTAACGTGATGCGAAATGTATAATTAATTACTAGTGCTGAGGTTTTAGGCGTTACGCAGAACGCAGGTTTGCTGAATACGGCACTACAGAGTAGACTCCTGTTTCAGTGCGGGAAGTTCGCCCTGCTGCAGCCATTTAAAATTAAAGCCGAAGTGAATATATCTCCGGGATGTCCCATTTTACCCGGACGTGTCCCATTTTTAGAAATTCCAGTCATTAAAGTTTGGCGAAACGGGTTTTTCTAACCATGATATTGTTACGTCGGGGCTTTTGACTAAGCATTTTTTTTGATTTGCTTTTACTCTTTGAACTTTCAGTCTCATGCTATTCTAAATGCCCTATACACGGCGACCAGTTATGATCTATTCTGCTTCCCTTCATTTAATCTCCTAAGATCTTTGCTCGTTCGTAAAGTGTGCTAGTCTCTTAGTAGGCACTTTTGGAAAACCTTACAATTGCATGTTTTCCTGATTAACTGTAAGAATTGTGGGAGCTTCACAGTTACACAGCAAATAAAATACCGTTCCATTTGCTCTTTGCATTCTTCAAAAGCATCAATTTTAAGTTATATTACTGAAGTTTTCGTTGATTTGTAACTTAATTTCTCACGCTTATTCACTCTCACATCCACACTTCCAGACTCTAGGGGGGCAGGGGATAATCCTAATCAAAGGAAAATTCCCACGCCAGGTTGGGAATCGAACCCAGGGCCTGCGGGTGAGACGCTTGCTCGCTGACCACTCGACTGCAGAGGCAGTCACTCAATTTTTGTTTCACGTTATAACCGTCTTCAATGCACAACATCTCTCCCTCTGTCTGTCCACATCTGTGTCTTTTTTGTATTCATTTGTACGTAGGCTTTCTTTGTTACTTCGAGTTTATTTCTCAGCACTCCCATGTGACAGATTTCTTGAGAGCTCTATCTGCGTGGTGTATTTTTATTGGTGTCACATATTTGGGGGACGTGTTCCTGGCATCAAAACAGTAAAAAGGGTTCATATGAACTTGGGTCTCAAAATCATTTAGTTACAACACAAAATCTAAAGTTACAAAAATTGCTCGAAGCGCTTCCTCTTGCTTCCATGCAAGTAGTAAGTCTGCGTTCCATGCCTGGCGTACTCTGTAGAAAATTTCTGGTGTGTTTCGTATTTGATCAAATCCAGTTTGGATGCGTCCTCTCAAAATGTTAACATCAGGTACAGGAGTCGCATAAGCCAAAGACTTCAAATGCCCCCAGATGAGAAATCCATTGGATTCAAATCAAGCGATCGAGCAGGCCATGCACTGGGTCCCCCTCGACCAATCCATCTTTGCGGAAATCAATCATTCAAAAACTTATGAACTATCATATGAAATGAGCTGGAGCGACATCATGTAAAAACCACATTTGCTGTATGAATGTCCAAGGCACATTATCGGTTAAGTGGTGAGAAACTGGAGATAGGTTTGTCCATTCAGACGTGGAGGGAAGAAGTAGAGCCCAATAAGGTGATCATGAATGATTCCACCTCAAACGTTGAGAGAGAACCTCTGTTGATGGTTGTCCTGTCATATTTCAAATGCTCAGTTATGAGTGAAGAACCATCGCGTGTAAAACCAGCCTCATCCGTGAGTAAAATACAGGCTAGGAAATCGATGAACACAGCGCACTGCTGTAACATGCGTTGACAGAAACGTCTTCTTGGCTCAAGTCTGCCTCATTTAATCCTTTCACACGTTGAAGGTAATAGGGGTACAGAAGATTTTCATACATAAATCTCCAGATAGTCGTATGACTAACTCTTTCCCTTACAGCCATACGTTTTGTGCTTTGTGATGGGTCTGCATCCACAGCACGAAGTACTCGTTCCTTAAGCTCAATGCCTCGTACCGCTCTTGGTCTCCCAACATTCCTAGTACTTCTCTCAAATGCGCCATTCTCTCTGAAGCACTGGTGAATTCGTGCGAATGTTCTGCACACGGTAACGGCCTATCAAGGTACCTTTCTGCATAATGTTCACGTGCTCGTGCTGCATTGCGGTCTGCACGGCCATACGTGTAGTGCATATCCGTCTGTTCACTCATGGAGTACATCTTCTTTGACCTATAACAACGAAACTGTTGATTTTCAAACTCTTGTACATATGCACTTTTTTTACTGTTTTAATGTCAGGAACACGTCCCCCAAATATATGGCAAAACTAAAGATACATCCTGTACACATATGCGTCTACCATTAACTTTATTTGTACGTTGACTTTCTTTGTTGCTATGAATTTATTTCTCAGCTCTCCCATGGGACAAATTTCTTGAGAGCTTATTTTCTTCATATCCTCTTGATTTACTAAAGAGAAAGTTTGGAAGTGTCGAAAATTGTAGTGGTATTATTAATGTTATTTGTGTATGTGTGTTTACTTCATGTGAAGCCATCTTGTGACGTCATTCATTTGTTCGGTTTGTAGCTCCATCTGGTGTTAGCAATTTGCAACAGTGTTAGTGTTCGAAAGAATGCGACTGTTATTTGATTTAATTTTTGTTTACTGTCCTCCGGCTAGCTATTATTTCTCGGTCGAACATGCCTCTTGATCAGGGTTGTGTAAACGGAAAGGAATCTTTTATCCAAATATAACACTGATGGAAATTTGTTTTACACATTTATTGTCGAACACGTTAACTATCGCATTTATACATTGATCTTAACACTCGCCAAACTGAAACTGTTATAAAAACTTCTTACTGATAATTCTTTTAATCCACGTACTTCAATCTTTTGTATAATTAACTTTACCATACTTTAGATCTTTCATAATTCTGCTGCGCGTAACTTGTGAATCTATATCCGATGTATGCCGTACTAATACTTTCGACGAACTGACTGACTGAAGACGACGTGTAGTGTACACAGATTTTTGATGAACTGGCCGCGATCTACCTCTGACTTGGCTTTTATACCCATACACTCCGATATGCCTAAAGATTATAACTGAGTTACTATTGGCTAATAAAACGCGCCAACATTAGCGTCTATTTTAATATCCAATGAAAATTATGAATACATATGCTCTAGGGAAACGTTCCAGAATATTCTCAAGGAAAAAACGCGCCAACATTACGTAACTTCCTCGTTTCCAATAATGATAAACAGCTCACCCCCTCGCTGCATTATTGCGCGCTATTATTGACAGTTTCAGTAAGGCATTAAAAACTTACTTCTCAACAATAATTACAATAAACAAATATCTCAAATCAATGTCACATAAAAATGCATATTCATATTACAATCATTATTTACATTTAAGTAATTTGTGATACAAATTACTGCATCAAAATATAAGCTCTAGAATCGTAATAACATATTTTTATGAAACTTTACAAATTTGATACAAATGAGAAAACGTATTCATAAAATACAACAAATATAACATTTTAAAATAAGGTGCCTGAATAATTATCTGAAAATTGAACAGTATATGAAAGAATTGCAGCCGTCAAGGTTTGAAAGCAAATTACAATATGATGTGCGACCGCTCTCCAATGCACATTCTGGCTTAAATTTAAAATAATAGAAACATCGACACCACGGCAAAATAGTATAGTTAATCACAGGCTTTTGCTAGAAATTTACGTTAGAGAAAACTCAGCTACATTTATTACTTTGAATATTCCAGTCGAAAGAACAAGGCCTTAAAACACAGAGAACGTACTCTCTCGGTAGCTGTAACCCTCCGATCCTCACGTGTACACGAACACCGTGTGTCCAGACTTCTTTATATTCCCGCACAGCACTATTTTGCTGTAAGTGTTGAGCAACTTACGACACCGAGCACGTTCAGGATGTACCCACACAGCTACACGATTTAGGCGATGCAGGCTTCGCAGTGAAACGCATTCTGATCATTTTCTAGGGCGTCGCTCAACTGTCGTAAACGTAAAGGTACGAACGAACGGAGGAAGCTCAGCAGCTGGGGCAGACCAGTAAGTAACCCAAAATGGCCCTTTTTTACTTGTACCGTGATCCCTGGAGGGAGGGCTGAGAGGAGAGACCCGAAGAGCGACCAGGTGCGGATGACGACGGCCGCAAACATGAACAGGGTCCCTAACGTTTCCGGATATAACGCATCCTCCGCCGCCACCCGACACCACCCAGAACTCCTAACCCACGGCGGTCCATATGGCGGGATCCGACTGGGCAGGCCCGTTCAATGGCACGGAAAAGGCCTGTACAAAGCGCTCATCCATCGCCCAGCCTCAGCTTCCTGAACGCCGTCGCTTGGTCCTACAACCCTAAAATGGATGACAGAGGAGATGATGGATACAGGAAATAAGGGACAGGACAGTCGTGAGAGAAGAGCAACCATAATTGCATTCCCTACCAACCTGGGGAAAGCACGAAAAACTCGTGGGTCACTGGGGGTCGAACCCGGGATCTCCCGAATGTGAGTCGCACACTTAACGTGGTGACACCTCGCTCGGTCCACACTAGAGGAACAGCTCTTTATTCAAATACCTACCGTTTTATTTGTGGTTTATTAATAAACCTAGATAAGTTTGCCCCTTATACAAGATGATACTGTTTGCATTCAGAAACTCATTTTGCCCATTACTGTAGATGGATTCCAAAACTTAGGAACCAAAATGTGTTGCTTGCGATTATCTAAAGTTAATAGCACTATGACACTATGCATAACGCAGAAATTCTTCGCCAGTGAATTGAAGATGATACCAACTCTGGAATGGTGACAGTCAGCGATGAGATTCTCACAAGCTGGGAGTACAACAGAGGATAGCGAGACAGCTTCAGTAGTCATTTTTTTCTTCAGAGACCAATTCAGCGTTGCCATTAGTCAGTCACACACGGTCGTGATGCATGTCAGTGACTGTATGATGTAGTGTAATGAATGTACACTTGGTCAAACTAAAAGTGACCGGTCTCTTGAGCAGTTAACTGTTTACGTTCTCTACTATGTATAGTAAGTAGAGGAAGTATTGTATTCTACTCAAAACTTCGATACCGAGATTTCACCGCAAATACATATTTTGAGGCATACTGAATCCAAAAAAAGCATATTTGGATACATGTCCATGTGTGTGTCTGTGTGTCTGACTGTCTGTGTGTCTGTGAACAGCATAACTCAGGAACGAATTGTCGAATAAACACCAAACTTGTCAGTTAGGTTCAGTATCTTCAGAGATGCGACACGAAGGTTTTCAAGAAAATCCCCCCACCCCAGATTACACTTTACATAGGACATTTTCGAAAATTTTAATATTCTGTAAACGGTTCTAACGATTTTGATTAAAATATCATATATCTAAGATACTTTCATGACAAATAAAATGTATATCCCGAATTTTCTGGGAATGTCTCCAAAAGTATTCTTCATTGTGAACGACTTTTGCATAACTGGTAAAACATAAGAGATTAGACAAAATTTTACTACACAAGAAACGTAGATCGCGTTAAAATACACAATTTATATCATATACATTTTTGTTTGTTGAGTGAACTTTTTTCGAGATATTGCTTGTTATTCCCTTAAGTTGTCCAATACTTATACTTTTTCTCAAATGGGAATTCGTTATTCATTTCTTTTTGTCCTGGTAATGCAAAGAGAATGGAATACCCCACATAGCAACCAGCTCTTAAAATATTTGACTATCGCTTAAAGCCTATCAACTCCCCTTGCATCTACAAGAAACTTAGCAATAAGATTAACATCTCGATATCTCGTTTAACTGAATGATATGGAGAATAAGCGTTTGTAAAAATAATTTGTACAAGAGTAGAGAAAGTCATGTGAGTGCATCACATAAGTCCGTTCGATCGAGCACACGGTTGTAGCTGGAAAGCGTTGTTCCTCTGGTTGATGCCCTCTGCTGCAGTGTTCTTGTCCTCGGCTATTGCTGCTCGTCAGCTGCTGTATTCTCCATTCCTCATCATTACCTATCTAGCTAATTTCACGGGTCTCAGGCTTTATCGTAGGTGAGGCAAATTAAAATACACTGTATTTCCCTTAAAAATGTGGTTTATTATCCAATAAATATTTATGAGCGGCTAGCTTCTCCAATTATAACAATTCCCACCATTATAATAAATTAGGAGCCTAAACTAACTGTACACGTCTTCCCCATCCCAATGTACACAACATTTGTCTTCCAGAGAGAACACTATGTGTCGCTAAGATTCTATAAGAGAGTGAAAATCTGGGGCTTTCTTCCCCTTTTTATACCTAAGCCTAGTGACGCTTTCCTCCGCGCCTCAAAATTTAACGACGTTTCTAATTGGTCCTCAGATCACGTTACCTTATTATATATGAGAATATTTCGCTCCAAAAATTTCGCATACGTGTCCCTGTGGCGCGCAGGAAGCAGATTGAACATCTCTGTCTCTTTCCTTTCTCTATCTGTCTCTTTCTATTTCTCCTTACCGCTACCAGTTCCCTGCTCATTAGCTTGGTGAAAGGTGGACTCTACCTAGAATTATCTTTTAACTGGAATAAGCTAGCTCCCTGTTCCTTACTTATTTAAGTTACAATCAGCTTTTGTACAATTCTTGGTTGTTAAATATTCTAACATATTTCTTGGTGCATTAACCCGGGACTTCCCGAATGCGGGCCGCAGACGTTGCCACCTGAGCCATCCCGCTCGGTAAGAGAGTCTTACTCTGTACTCATATTGTAACACCGCACGGGGGTGTTTACCCAGCAGTGGGTGATTACACTAGGGGGGTGATAGCTCAGAGGTAGAGGGGATGCGTCGGTACTGGGGTGGTAGGTAGGCCAGGGGCGTTCCAGGATGGGGGTATTTAAATAATGCACAGGGGATGCATTGACCCAATAAATTATATTATTACTTTAAGTGAGTACATTGGCCACTCAGAATGGGCTGAAGCCCGACAAGTAAGCAGGACTTAGAAGAGATACATTCTTACCTGTTCACCCGGGTGTTGTGTTGGCGACTCGTGTACGGGGTCTCGACGACGGATTCAACAACTGACCTGACAATTACTCTTTGATAATTGCTCTCTGACAACTGACAATCGACTACTCTTTGATAACTGCCCACCGATTACCCTTTGATAACTGCTCACGACCGAGTCAAAACCCTGTAGTATAAATACGTACAGAAGAGCTGACTCGGCGTTCCTAAGCGCGGTCGTGTTATGGTAGCCCGGTTTCCACACTTTACGCTGGATACGTCATATGCTGTAATACTCGGTGCTCAACCTGGTCCGCTACAATATAACATTTAAGGTGCATAATATAAAGAAACTCTGCCACAACATTGTATTAAGCCATTATAGAAATAATGGTTTTAATGTTTTGTAATACTTTATTTTAATTTTCATAGTTTTATGCACATTTGTGGATTAAAGTAGGAGAAACATAAGAATAAATAATATTTTGAAATATCTTATTTTTTAAATATCTTATATCCTATTTATCGCATTATCTCGAGTACAGAGTATGCATTTCGAATTCTGGATCAAAACTTCTTGTCGATGTAGTGTATCATTCTAAAGCTTCGGTTTCTACTAAATTTTTCTTCTTATAATGCCACTTTCTCTGTGTTTTCGTCTTCCGAACCATAGACATAGATTTAACTGGCTTTAACCAAGCAAGTAGCGCAACTGCAGAGCTAAAAGACCATAACATTATAGCTTAAATTGCACCACACCACAGTCCTTTTGTAAACAAGCTCTTGCAGCTTGCTCTTGAGAAATTACATTTTTTTCATTATCTCCCAGGTTTAATCTCAGATCAACCAGCTTAAGAAGTCATATTATTTAATGAGGCCAAAAATAAGAAAATGTGGCAATTAATTTTTTCCCTTTCGTTTTTTACGGACGGAGGGAATATATAACAGTGTCCGAAATAGATAGGCGATACAGTGAGTTAAACGCCAGTGGCAAGCTTTGGCTACTATAAAATGCACCCCATATGGGCTCCTAAATGGAGTTCATTGACATGTTTGTGTACGCAAAATATCGTTGCCTTAACATTCAACCCTTTGGTCAGCCTGCCTGTATCAATCAACCCTGTGCATCTGTCTCGTGCAATATTCGCTTATCGGAAACGCAGAAAAATCGTAAATTAAATAAACAGCTTTTATGATAAAATATTCGTATTATCAGTCTGCTCTTGGACTGCTGTGTATCTCGAAATTCTTGTTGCGTCATCTGTTTTGTTATTTATGTTTAGCGCATTACTGTTGGATTTATAACCTGGTGATAAGGGGTTCATTAATCATTAGTTTTGAAGGGAACAGTACTACTGACTAGTTCTGCGATGAATCTCGATTGTTAAAAAGAAAAATAGTGCAAACACTGGCATTAAAGTGTTCCGAAAAGTGATATACAACATATATAAATATACCTTTTAGGGAGAAAAATCACATTCAACCCAGGAGATGTATTTCATTATATAGGTCTCAGAAAATTCTTAAACATAATATACCTGGTCTTAAACGTTTGTATATAAACTCCTGTGAAGTACCGAGCTGAAAGCTAACGTTGAAATTAAATATGTGCTTGCATCGAGCGGGATGCAAAGTCTATGGCCCGCATTCGGGTGGTCCGGGGTTCGATCCCTGGCAACCGCCCATTCTGTCCTATGGCTATTTTGGGGGTTTTCGGGTCGTCAGGCGAATGCTAGAGTGGTTTCTTTCGAATCTCGTATTTCCTGTCCCTCCATTTAACCCCATTCATCATTTCATCCTTCCATCATCACAGGATCGGAAGTGTCGGCGATGGTGTTCGGTGTAGCGTGGCAGGGGGAAAGGATGCTCTCTACGAGCATCCCTCGGCTGTTAGCTCGCTGCCGAGTTATCTGAACCCCTTTGAGGGGCGTTGGACTCCCTCTGTGTGAGGCGGGGTCCCTAGTCTGCCGGAGTGTCTACTGTCCGTGAGGTTTAAGTTGTCGTGTCCCTTTTAGACAGAGAAAGCAATACTCACCATCTCGCTCTCGCTCTATGGTGACGCAGGCAAAGCAGATACACCAGACAAACAAGCATCAGTGGCGGGATGCCCCTCCTCCTCTCCGACCGGTTGTTGTTCATTCTCCGATTCACCATCAGAGACTTCAAACGAATATTCGTACTCATCTTCCGATTCCGATTCTTCTAAATTTATGACTAATCTGTCCGTAATTTCATCTACCAGACCGTCTTTCTCCCAGTAAAACTGTTCAGTGCTTTGTACATGCTCACACGCCCTTTTCCAGTTGTCTGGAGTCACTTTTGTAATCGCATTATCAAACAACGCTTTTACATCACCACTTTTAAATGAAATATTATGTTTGGCAACATCGTTCTTGACTTGCGCCCATATAAGTTCTATAGCGTTAAAATCACAGTGATAAGGTGGCAACCGTACTATGGTATGTCCATGCATTTCTGCTAGTGTATCTATTTCATAAACTTTGAAATTGTCTTTTTTCAATTTAATTAGCTCACATAGCACTGGTTTTGTCGCTCGGGGATCAAACTCAATATTTCTATTACGGAGCCATTCCTGCATATGGGATTTGAGTGAAGATGAAGTGGGTGCTTTATTAATTTCTATGGAATGATAAGGGGCATTGTCCATAACGATGACACTATTAGAAGGAATGTTAAGTAGCAATTTATTAACAAACCAATCCTTGAAAACATTGTTATCCATTTCTTCATGGTAGTCTTTACTGGATTTTGACTTAAAAGTTAGCAAGGCATTAGGAATGAACCCTGTTGAACATCCAGCATGTACAACTATAAATCGCTGTCCTTTGCCTATTGGTGTTTTAAGAGGGAAATCATTTTCATCACCGTCACACTTCCACACCTTATTTCTCGTATGGTTTATATTTACCCACGTTTCGTCAAGGTACACTATAGACCTACCAGTAGCCCTCAGTTCCTTCATTCGTCTTAAAAACTGAAATCGTTTAGAAACAATATCCATTCGTTCCATTAAAAAACGTCTTCCTTGCGAATTTTTGCTATAACTGAAATTAAGCTTTCTAAGAATTTTTCTTACCGACCACACGCTTCCTTTCAGTAAATCTTGAACTTTTAAAGCCTCATAAATTTCCTGCAAACTAGGCAGAAAGTCCGTACGATATAGCGAATAGATTGTTCGCTTAATAGCAGCTGTCGTGAATGAGTCTATTTCTGTTTTTTGCGATCTCCTATTCGAGCGCTTCTTGCCTGGAGTTTGCAATCTACCGCCACTAGCTTCAGTACTTTTGTGTTCTTTTAAAATTCGCTGGACGGAACGAGCAGAAATACCTGTAGCAGCAGCAGTTCTCTCAACTATACTAGTCACTGAAATAGTCGGCTTTCCACATTTCAACGCGTCACATTCATCACTGAAGAAACTGTGAACTTTGACTACCATTTCCCTACCATCTGATTTTAGAACTTTCCCTCGAGACCCAATTTGAAACAATACAAATACAACCAAAACTACTAGAAAATAATTCAACATTATATCCATATGCTGTAACACTGAAAACATCTTGCGTATCGTGTAAAACACAAAACACAAAACACCAAGCTCACAGTTTCGCAGCTCATACGCCACTGTAACTTTCAGTCAGCATACAATAGAAGCGGGAGGGATACGAGCTTCTGCGGGTCTGGAATTTCCACAAATCGCAAGAAAGAAGTGGTTGCTGTTCCACCCCCTGTGCTAGACAAGGACAGCACTCTGTGTGAGACAAAGACAGTAGAAAACCTGCCAAGTTAAACCTCACAGAGTCTAATTCTGAAAACTAACATTGCTGTACCGTTGCTCCTGGATTCGGCCGCCTGGGTGTCTCCTCTCGCCACATCGCTCCCTCCGGGACATCTCCTTGTGGGGCGTAGGTACGATATTTCCTCTTGGTTGGTGCCGAGTTACCTACGTTACGGAAGATAAGATATGATGTGTGCTTGCTAAAACGGGCTAGTAATTAGGGTTTAAAAAATAAGTTACATGCTTCGATAATACACAGAATCTGCAATACATGAATGGCTAACAATCACATATGTAGTATAAAATATAAAGCTTCTAATTTTATGGCAGTTTATTGAAGCCGTTCCATTTTTTTCCTTTTGTTATAAAAAAATCTGTCACATGACTTTCTCTACTCTTGTACAAACGATTTTTACAAACGCTTATTCTCCATATGCTTCATGTTAATCGAGATATCGAGATGTTAATCTTATTGCTAATTTTCTTGTAGATGCAAGGGGAATTGCGAAGCTTTAAGCGATAGTCATATATTTTAAGAGCTGGTTGCTATGTGGAGTATTCCATTCTCTTTGTATTACCAAGACAAAAAAAATGAATAACGAATTTGAGAAAAAGTATTGGAAAATTTAAGGGAATAACAAGCAATATCTCGAAAATGGTTCACCCCCAAAAAATGTTTATAACATAAATTATGTATTTTAACGCGATCTACATTTTTTGTGTAGTAAACTTTTGTCTATCTCTTATGGTTTACCAGTTATGCAAAAGTCGCTCACAATGAAGAATACTTTTGGAGATATTCCTAGAAAATTCAAGATATACATTTTATTTGTCATGAAAATATCTTACACGTATGATATTTTAATCAAAATCTTAGAGCCATTTTTGAGAAAATTAAAATTTTCGGAAAATGTTCCATGTAAAGGGTAATTTGGGGTAGGGGGATTTTCTTGAAAACCTTCGTGTCGCATCTCTAGAGGATAGCAAACCTAAATACCAAGTTTGGTGTTTATCCGACTGTTCGTTTCTGAGTTATGCTGTTCACAGACACACACGGATTTTTTTTTGGATTCGGGGGTCTCAAAACATGTATTTCCGGTGAAATCTCGGTATGGAATTTTTGGGTGGAATACAATACTTCCACTACTTACTATACCTAGTAGAGAAAGTAAAAACTGGACTCGCTTGGCACTTTACAAAGGAAACCGCGCTGTTAGCAAGGCTCTGTAAGGTTGTATAACTATTTCATTCATAGGTATGTTAAAGTCTAAAAAAGATTTATTTTATTGACATTTACAGATTGAATCTTCCATTTCTTTACAAAATGTGGTTAACTCTGTTTTTTGCGAGCACACATTCAGTTTCACTATAACTTCAAAGTCAAACAATTCTCAACGTTCCCAGTCTCCGAGTTGGTGCAAGTTTAGCAAAACAGCACCGAAATATTTACGCTGTGTAGAGAGGTTTAAATAAGTAATTAGAGAAATACTGAAATTAAGTACGGTTATAAGAATTGGAATTTCGTATTCAGAATTCCTGCTGAAGCTAGATGTTCAAGTATTAATATTATATCCGGATTCAGTTAAAATACGAGTGCTATTTGTAAAACATCGTCCGGTATGGAATAAAATATGAACTCCTGAATATTTTAGCTAACTATTTTTTTTATTCCATTGCATACACTTTAAGTTTTCTTTCCACAGCATTTTTACAATCAATTAAATTCTCATTGTAGTGTAGAATAAATTTTAGTTGTTCCTCCTAATATAAGTTTTCTGTGAATTCATAAAACAATCATACAGTTTCTAAAATGCATGTTTCTGTGTTTAAGATTCCATTGCAAAATAATTACATTATAGGTATCGTTGATTTCGGGACGGAATTCAAAATAGTAGTCCGAGAATCAGATCATTATTATAGAATAGCTGAAAGAAAACAATTATGAATCGGCAAATTAATGTGTTTTAGTCCAAAACAGTCGACTCATTATTTATGTGCTTCAAGAAGCTTTCGTACATGCACTGCCCTAAGAGATTATTGCAGCTTATTTTTAATGCAGAAACATTTAACTCCAGAAACGCCTACACGTTTCCTAGATGGACTGACGCCGGAGGTCTGTGACGAGCATCTAAAAAGCTTATGCTACGCTAAGACAAATGTTAGAAAACATTGATAACTGGTAGAAAAGTAGGTAAGGGCTTGGGTAATAATTAAATCATCGAAAACGATTTGGTGATTTTTACTTTACTGCAAAACGGACCTTATTTTTAAAATACCCCTCCTAAATCTAATAGCTAATATGCAGGCTTATGACTACTTAAGCAGCTGTCCTCAAGTTGTCTACACTCAAACCAATACCATCACAAAGAAGACAAAACAATGGCGACCAAAGTCACTGATAGGAACATAAAAACAAACGCCAAAATACTGTATGGGGATGATTTGTTATATACCTATATCTCTCTCCTTATAGTCTAGTGACGGCTCCTTATTTCTTTCCGTCCGGCCTTTAATGTTTAGATATTCCTATGCTTTTTCATAACCAGTGAAAAGAATTTTTTAAACTTAACTCTTAACTAGGCAATAAAATTCATTCGTATTCATTGATTTAGTAACAAAATTGTTGTAATAAATGTTCTCCTTATTTTGCAGGCTTTACCAGGTGAGCATTTCCTCCAAGCTCTAAACAAAATTTCAGAAAACCAAGAGGTTTGTGGTGTAAGCAAACATCTCTCTTACTCCCAAGCAGAGTGTGTAAGTAGAGAGGTAAAGAAAGTCAAAGTTGCTAATAAGAGATGCTTTTGAATATCAAAGAGAAGACATGTTCTACTTTTTTCTATGTAACATCTTTACATCTTTAACCTTTAACATCTAAGGTCAAATCGGAAGCTTTTGCTGTTGGAACAATTGCTCATCGGCTATAATGTTCACTCGTTTACTTCTGTGTTAATCTTTGGGTTTTGTTTACGTTGAGTTTCTCTTTATAAATATTAATTCACATACATTCATACCCTCAGTCATACTTCCAGATTCTAGGGAAGATGGGAAATAATCTGTCTAAATAATGACAACCCTCCAGCCGGGAATCGGCCTCGGGAGCTCTGGATTTGTGAGCTAGCATGCTAACCACCAGACTACAGAGGCAGCCCACATTGTACTTGGAACATACCTACACGACTGCAGAGAAAACCGATGCAGCCAACCTGCTCTTGCCAACTATACTCTAGAACTGCTACGTTGCTGTGCTCATATTGTACAAGTATCTGTTACGTCGCTTCTTATATCTATATTGAATCTGGGTTCTGTGTTTCAAATGGGTTTGTATATGATCCGCTTCACATGCAAAGAATCTAAATAGTCCATTGCTGACAATTAAAACAATAGTCTGTACTTTATAATACCGTATAAAATATAATATGCAAGTTTCAATTTCTTTAGGAAACCGTTAGACTGACAAAGATATTCATTCATGCATTCATTATCTGTTTACCCTCCTCTTATGTAGGACTTACACCCCCCAGGACATACAAGCGGGTGCCTGGGGTCAGAGGCGCGTCGAGGAGCAGACACTCATGGATCAGACAGAACATCCAGGATGGGTGATCAATGCCTGGTATGGTATGGGAGGAAGGAAGTAGATGAAACGAAATGTTGATGAAATGGATGAAAGGAAAGGTGATGATGGAGAGTTGGTGGAATGAATGGCGGGGAAACCGGAGAACCCGGAGCAAACCCGCCCAGACGCCGCTTCGTCCACCACAAATCCCACATGCAGGTCCCTGGGATTGAACCCGGGCCGCCTCGGTGGGAGGCGAGCGGTCTAACCACTCGGCCTGGCACAAAGATATTCCTGCAGTTTAAAACAGCTTTTAATGACATGTGCTATTGAAATAGGAGAAACATGTCAATTAATAACATTTTTAAGCTTTCCGCTAAAGTGTACCAAAATCTCTGGAAGCTTTAAGCCTGCCTTCAACTGGAAGTGCCTTCAATGTGCCAAATTTTTAAAGCCTTCTTTATTTGAGATACACTAGTCAATTGTACTGTAATATTTCCTTTTCCTTCCTTTTTTGCAGTGTAAATTATTTTTCTACTGAACTATTTCATATACGTTCATGGAACCTTCTACAGTCCTTTAGAACGTATAGATGTATAAAAATGTGAAATAATTTTCGCCTATTTAAGAAAATAATCTCAAAAAACAAATAGAGAAAAAAATTAAAATTAAATTGTAATTAGTTTTTTAGACATAAAACATTAACACTTGACGAAACCATTGAAAATTCCATAGACATGTGCTAAATTATAAGCTAGATAAAGTTGATTTTATTTTAGGCTGGTGATTTGAATAGTCAGTAATGTAATTTGTGATTCAATCGTTTTTGAAAGTGAATTATTAGTGTAATTGCGTTTACTTTTTGCAGCCATAAGAATGCTGTAATCAGGTTAAAACATTAATATCTGGTACGAAAACGTAAAAGTTAGAAATCTCAATAGTGGGGACCCTTAAGTCGGACACATTTCATGTATCGCCAGTTTGGAGTCGTCTTGCAGCATGGGAGGAACGAATTTACGAAAAAAAAGAGACGTCTAAAAAATCCTACACTAACCTTTCAATTTCACAGTCTAGGAACGTGCGCAAAAAAGTGTCCCTATCCCCTAGAATGCAATACTATATTTCTCTCCGTAGGGTACCTTCAAGTAACCAACCTATGACCCCACCCAGCCGATATCACTTCTCTATGTGACTGGTCTGAGACACGAAAACGAATCAATAAAGATGTTCTAATCGATGTGAAATGAAGGAGTGGTTCGGATACCGCCTCTATGAAAAAGTTTTGTTGTAATTGACACAAAAGGAAACGCTAGACCAACACTACATAATTCAGCCTTCTAGAGGAAGGGGTGAAGAACTATTTGCGTGCGTCGTTAAACTGAACGTCCTCTATGTCATTTATGTGCAAGTTTTCATCAGCGGTTTGGAGACGAAGTCAAAGGTTTTTCGTGTTTATTTCTATGTTTTATTATATTTTATTTTTGCGCCTAAATTCACAGAAACATTGCCTTAACGTACTATGCTAGTGAGTACATATAGAATATAATGTGACTCTTTGGCATTTCGGCGATATTTTGGGGGACGGAATTACCATGCTAATCCAGTGGCTAGAAGTTATGCTCGAGGAACAAAGCAGCTCACGCTGGCAGAGGGTGAAACTAAATTTATCAATACCAACATAAATAGCGAATGAGCCACTTTTATTGCACATCAGTATAGGTCTAAAACTTGTTACCTTGCTTTACCTCCCCAGCATATTATTGCAAACAATAAGAAAAAGGTGTACCAAGTTAAAGTGTATCAACCACTCTGTCTATCAAAGAGTGTGCAGAACTGTAACAGGAATGACACTATACCAGAAATAAGCTCCTGCTGGAATTCTATATGAAGTCTTTCATAGGAAAAGTTTGGGGACAGATCAGGATTTAACTCTGCGGCAGAAGTTAGGTAATTACGTCTATGGCTCTTCTGGAGAAAAGGGTGGGTTGAGGCAAATCTGTGGCGGTGGACACAATGAGGTAGATCTCTAACACAGGGTGAGCCAAGAAAACTACGAACCGGCTTCGCGGTGTTTTTCCTGTCCGCGTCCTCAGCGTTCGTTGCCGTCTGCCGCTATCGTAGAAAGGCGCCTAGATAATGACGGTAACTTGTTTCACCATCTCCTTTCATAAAGTTGGTAAGTAAAGCCTTTAAAAGTAGTTTTAAAAATGTTGTATGGCTTCATCCGCGCCTTTCTATGATAGCGGCAGACGGCGACGACCGCCGAGGACGCGGACAGGAAAACACCGCGCAGCCGGTTCGTAGTTTTTTGGCTGTCCCTGTATTTTTAGATGGCACATTGCCCTTCCCTGTCCCTATACCCTTATCGGCAGGCTCGGCAGAGAGGCTCCAATGCCAGAGTACAAAATGTTTCCTCAATGCGCATCTTCGGCTGCACACCATCATTAATTGCGCCCGACGCTTCAACTTTAAAAGATGAAATGCACTAAAGGGAATAAGGGAGGAGAAAATGTATAGTATCTAAATAATGCTTCAAGCATTCGACTAACGACCAGGGAAAACCACGACAAAATCCTTGTCAAGATGGACCTCACGTTGGTGTTTGAACCCCTGATATCCCAAAATACTATTATAATTGGCGATGGGTATTATTCATAAAGCAGTCGCTTATTTACAAAATGCAAATACATTACGGCTATGCGTTCCCCTCTTTTTCAGCCCTTCTTTTCTCTTCTGCATCAGAGTGTAAAGTCTGCACAGCTTTTAGTAGTGCAGGGGTAAAGTTAGTTGATCTTAGTTTGCGTGGCTTGAGCCGCACCATAACAGTATGAAAAAGCATTGCACCAAAGTGCGTTAACAACTTCATCTTGCTGTTGCGCTGCAATGATTTAAAGGTAAAGTTACGGAGGGACGAAGAGGCCCCCTAAACCGGGGCAGAGCACCACAAATAAGCCACAACGGCTCTTTTGGCTTCTACCGTAATCCCTGAAAGGGAGGGATCAGGAAAGAGACCTGAAGGGTGACAGAATACCGTCGGGCGAAAGTATGGACAGGGTCCCTAACGTTTCTAGACCGAACGCATCCGAGCCACCGGGCTCACCCATAGGCCCCTAACCTCCGGGGTCCCTCCGAAGGGGCAGCCGCCCGAGAGCACCGGAGGCGGATTCTAAGTGAGTAGTTCCACAACGGCGACAGGGAAGAAACCTCTACAAAGGCACAGACACTGACCAGCCGCAACCCGCCGAACACCGTCGCCTGGTCGTACAACCCTAAAACAGATAACAAGGAAAATTAGAAGTATACGAAATGAGAGGCAGGAAAGTTGTGGTAGAAGATGAACCATGCCAGCATTCGCCTGCCGACCCGGGGAAACTACCAAAAACCCAAGGGTCAGAGTGGACGCTCGCCGTAAATCGAACCCGGGACCTCCCGAACGAGAGTAGCACATGTTACTGCGGCGCCACCTCGCTCGGTGGTGAGATGACTTATAAATGTTATTTTTTCGATTTTTTTTTTCATTTTTATATCGTATTTGTACAAAGAAAGGAATTCTGTGATGTTTTGCTTGAATTATGGACTAGTACACTGACAGTAAATATTATGTTACATATGCCTAACATACAATGTATTAACCCTCAACGGTTTGTTGCAGTATTATAATTTTGTTAGGTTATTGATCCTTAATGCTATACGGTCATCCTGCTTCATTTCTATATGCGAGAGCCCGTTATTTCGGCATAACCTAATTTTAAATTAAACTAAAGCTTCTTCTTTATATACTCGCTCAGATGCTTTTAAAATTTAAAAGCGTATAAAGTACTACGCTCCTTAGAAATCTCGTCTCCGCTGCTTCCAATTTTCTTTCTTGATCCTGTTTAAGGTCCAAAATTCTGAGCCTTATAAATGAGAGGCACAACCATTACTTCATGCAATTTTAAGTATGTGTGTGTGAGTGAGTGAGTGAGTGAGTGAGTGAGTGAGTGAGTGAGTGAGTGAGTGAGTGAGTGAGAGAGAAAGAGGGAGGAAAAATAGAGAGAGAAAGTAGAAAATAACTTTCTCGGTAATATTGCACATTGAAATTTTGTATACGTGTTCATAGTTTCAACATTCCCACTCCTGCAATTTTGGACAGTTTTATGCATGGTTTTAACCTAAAAGCTGAACTGTGTATTCAACATATGATTAATTAGATATATGATTAATATGTATATATATTGTAGTTTTATCTCATTTATAGTTTTATAAAAGCTAAATTTCCTTCAAAAAGGAAATTTATTAAAAGGTGACTGTGAACATTTCAAAATTATTAAAACAAAAACGTAGAGTCAAAAACCATACAAAGTATGTTGTTATTATTATTTGTTTAAAAAATTATATGGGTAGAAGTTCAAAATGATCTGAAATTAAAAATCAGAGAAAACTAATCTAAAGGTTTGCATTCCTAGTATTAAACCCGCATTTTTTTAACCTTAGTGTTAAATCAGGTGATATGAGCAAAGGATGGACACCATACTTTGACAATTTTCATCTTAGTATCCCCTTAAATTACTCGTAATTGTTCCACATATCGTTTACTGCTGTGTTATCTAAGATGCTGGACCTCTTTAAAGGCTACTCTCCCACTAAAATCTGCATACTAAGTTTTACACACACATACAAGTGTTTTAAATTTAAAAGTATCATCTGCAGTGCTGCGTTGCCAATACCAGCTATCAGCAATAATCAGTATTAAGTGAAACTCCATTTATATTAATATAAATTTTATTATAAATTGTTCTAGATAACTTTGTCAATGTGCGGCTATGACTTTTATGAGGAAGGTATTATATAGCAATATCTTTGTGCTAGCCTCTTTGTTTGTTTTTTTTCCGGCACTAAAGGCTTATTTTTTAGAAGTGGTTGGCTACGTACGTCAGGTATCACATGACGACGTTTGATTGTCGGGCTGAGGTTAAGAAGGATCGCCAAACAGTAGATGAAGGGAGCTTGAAAAGGCGATGTGTTTCGCCGTCGGCGGATGGCTGGGACTTCTTTGCGGTTACCGGTGTTTGAAATATATGTTTTTATATGCCCAGTTTATCTTTGAACGCTTTTTTAAATTTTCACTGGGTTTCCGTTCGGTTTTCACCAACTTTTCAATCTAAATCTTCAACTGGTTCCGTTTTGTTGGTGTTTTTTTAAAATAAATATCTGTTATAATAATGGGCGAATTTCTCTTAGATTGTATGCCACTTATTTTTAAAATGTACGTTTCATGCTTCATTAATTTGGGTATTTACTGTTAATGATTATTTCTTTCCATTTCTATATCAGAGGCACATAATTGTATTAGTCTGACGAATAATATATTAGTACGACAGTAAATGGGGTGTATTTGGTGGCCTAGTATATTCCAGATAAAAACAAATATGGCAGACTTATGTCATTTTATCAGTAACGATCAAACGTGCTAAAGGAGTATAATCACAGTGGAGAGGAAGGGATAAATGTAGAACAAATTACTAAATAAGTGATTACTAATTGGACATAAACATGTGATAATTCTGATAAATTGTATTGGGAACACAGAAATTGAAATACACTCAGAAGAAAATGGCTAGTTACACTTGGCTAGCTCTATATTTCATTAGGATAGGATCTAAATACCAATTATTATTATAATAGAAATGTTTAACACACCTAAATATGCTTAGCAGAAGAATGATTAAATTGGGGGCTTGAATATCCTAGAGTGATGTATACGTAAATTATCGACATTAATGTAGTTCCTCTAAAATACAGCACACATTTAAAATATGTTTAATAAGGCTGTTGAGTTTTAACAAAACGCGCAATATATGAACCTAGTTAAAATATTTAAGTAGTTCACAGAGTAATACTCCGCCAGCAGAAGTGGTCAAATGAACTCAAAATGCACACAAACAGTACAAGAATTACCACCCACAAAAATAAGTCAAAAGAATTAAAATAAAAGTCTCGCAATATTCATATACACGAACATATGAAGGTATACGCAACCCTTCACCTTAGGGAACACACAATATAAGCCTTAACTATGCAAAACCGTACTAACCAGCTGCCCATAAGCCTATTCTCTTCCTTGCAAAAATTAGTCGAGTGATGAAATATGCCCAGATCTGTGCGTTCTATGCAACGGAGTCGGTAATAAAGCTCCAATTTACCAGATAGGACAACAGTATAGTTCGATACAAGAGCGGTTAAGTGCATCATTGGATAACGAGGAAGAGTTTTAAAATGAGAGGAAGTCGAGTATTTTCTACCTTATAGATTCTGCAATGCACTTAACAAAAGTGTATTGTACACTATTTTTTCGAAGACATAAATAGTACATAAATAGTACTAGACAAAATAGTACGAAAATAAAATAAATTACTAGCATCTGTTGAAAATGGTGGTTCCAGTAGCGGGCTGGAGATCGATTATCCACCCCTGGTTTTTACGTTAAAAATCAATAACTTGCCACTCATACATAGCTGCTGTGTGAATTAAATTGTAAATAAAATGTTAACAAATAAAAAGGAAGTAAAATACATATAAGGTTTAAGTGGTGCAATTTATCTATAAACACGATTATAATCCATGTCTGCAATAATACATACATAAAAAGTTAGAGAAGTTAATATAGTTCATGCACATACATACAGTAAAATAGAAAAATCAGATAGGTTACAAGTACAAGTACTGAGTGTAGGAAATTAAGCTTTCCATTACGACATCTTGAACGGGTAGTGAATCAAAAGAAACTCGTTAAAAAACCTCTATTAGTATTCATCAACACAAGCGAGGAATTATGCCTTTCGACCTATTCCGTCCTCTCAAAGAAACTGGTCCATCCATCTCTTTGTGAGTCTTCCTATCTCTCTCCTTGCTTTGGGTTTGTGTGCTAGATCTTCTGGGAAATACGGGATTCTGGCATCCATCGCATATGAGAATAACACTTCTTTTGATATTCTTTTATTTTTTATTTGGATTAAATACGTCCAATTCTTACCTTATTTCAACGCTTTCTTTGTCTGTCTTATATCCAACGACCGTCCCAAGAATCTCATTTCTGATGCTTTATATCTTTGCTTTTGATTTTGTGTGATTATCCAGCATTCTGAGCCATAAAGAAGAGATGGTACTGCTAAAACTACATATCATATCATTACTACATATCAGTACCTTTTCGAGTTTGTGTATGAGGTTTATTCCAATTCTCCCATGTATTTGATTAAGATTTTATTTCCTTTGTTGGTCTGGTACTTTTGTATTACCAATTTCACACCCTAAATAGTGTACTATTTGTTCCACTATGTTATTGCCAATTACTATTTTACATCGCACTTATGTTTTCCCGTGGAACCTAGAATTCTTCTTTTTGGCTCATATTTTAATTTATGGAAACGATTTTCTGAAGCAGATGATATTAGTTGATCTTCAGGGAATTGAAGGGCTGTCAAGTCAATTTTATAGAATCTCTCTGTAGTAGCTAGCATTCCTCAATGACTTGTCAGTGTTAAATTACACAGCATGGGTGATAATGGGCACCCTTATCGAATCCCTAAATCTATTAAAATAGTTCCTTTGCTTCTTCTATTACCAATTTGTATCTTTGGTTCTGCATAAAGATCTGAAGAAGTCTTATGAGAGGTTGTGGAATACACTTTTCCTTTAGAATTTCCAATAATAAATACTTTTTCACATTAGCAAAGGCTTTTATATAATCTACGAAAGCCATATATATGGTCTATCCTTTATGTCTCTATCTCTCTATATATAGATATTCCTTTATGTTTTATTTGGATTAAATATGTCCAATTCTTTCCATATTTCAACGCTTTATTTGTCTGTCCTCTTATATCCAACGACCGTATTAAGAATCTCATTTCTGATGCTATATATTTTTGCTTTTGATTTTGTGTGATTATCCAGCATTCTAGGCCATAAAGAAGAGATGGTACTGCTAAATCTACATATCATATCATTACTACATATCAGAGAGAGAGAGAGAGGATAGACCATATATATGGCTTTCATAGATTATATATATATATATATAGAGAGAGAGAGAGAGACGAGAGAGAGACAGAGAGAGAGGATAGACTATATATATGGCTTTCATAGATTACATAAAAGCCTTTGATAATGTGAAAAAGAATTTATTATGGGAAACACTAAAGCAAACGTATATATAGAAAGAGAGAGAGAGAGAGAGAGAGAGAGAGGGAGGAAAGACCATTTAATTTGGGACTGTACAATATCTCCAAAACTAAGCGCTGTAGAAAGAAATGCCTTGAATAAAAGTTACTTTTGTTTGGAGGACGTTATCAATGTCATTAAGGTCAATTTAAATTTTTTTAATGGGAAACTGCGTTTTGTAAGTTGTATTCATATTAAAAAATGGCGTATAAAGAGCTTTTTATTTTCTGATGAGAAATAAGGGAACAAAATAAAAAATCTGATGTGTTACACTCACATGACTTTCTCTACTCTTGTACAATCTAATTTTACAAACGCCTATTCTCCATACGCTTCATGTTAATCGAGATATCGAGATGTCAATCTTATTGGTAATTTTCTTGTAGATGCAAGGGAAATATGGTAGCTTTTAAGCGATAGTCAAATATTTTAATGCTGGTTGCTATGTGGCGCATTCCATTCTCTTTGCATGTCCAGGACATAAAAAAATGAATAACGAATTTGAGAAAAAGTATAAGTATTGGAAAATTTAAGGAAATAGCAAGCAATATCTCGAAAACGGTTCACTCAACAAAAGAAATGTATATGACATAAGTTGTGTATTTTAACGCGATCTACATTTTTTGTGTAGTAAAATTTTGTCTATCTCTTATGGTTTACCAGTTATGCAAAAGTCGTTCACAATGAAGAAGACTTTTGGAGACATTCCCAGAAAATTCGAGATATACATTTCATTTCCCATGACATTATCTTAAACATATGATATTTTCATCAAAATCGTTAGAGCCAGTTTTGAGAAAATTAAAATTTTCGAAAAATGTTCCATGTAAAGGGTAGTCTGGGGTGGGGGGATTTTCTTGAAAATCTTCGTGTCGCATCTCTGTAAGATACTGAACGTAAATACCAAGTTTGGTGTTTATCCGACTGTTAGTTTTTGAGTTATGCTGTTCAAAGACACACACACACAGACACACACACAGACACACACACACACAGACACACACACACACACAGACACACACACGGACATGTTTCCAAAAATGCTTTTTTTGGATTCAGGAGGTCTCAAAACATGTATTTCCGGTGAAATCTCGGTATCGAATTTTTGGGTGGAAAGCAATACTTCCCCTACTTACTATACGTAGTAGAGAAAGTAAAAAATGAATAACGAATTCCCATTTGAGAAAATAAGTATTGAAAAATTTAAGGGAATAACAAGCAATATCTCGAAAATGGTTCACTCAACAAAAAAAATGTATATGACATAAATTGTGTATTTTAACGCGATCTACATTTTTTGTGTAGTAAAATTTTGTCTGTCTCTTATGGTTTACCAGTTATGCAAAAGTCGTTCACAATAAAGAATACTTTTGGAGACATTCCCAGAAACTTCAAGATATACATTTTATTTGTCATAAAAATATCTTAAACATATGACATTTTAATCAAAATCTTTAGAGCCATTTTTGAGAAAATTAAAATTTTCGAAAAATCTTCCATGTAAAGGGTACTCTGGGGTGGGGGGATTTTCTTGAAAACCTTCGTGTCGCATCCTTGGAAGATACTGAACCCAAATACCAAGTTTGGTGTTTATCCGACTGTTCGTTTCTGAGTTATGCTGTTCACAGACACACACACAGACACACAGACAGACACACAGACACACACACGGACATGTTTCCAAAAATGCTTTTTTTGGATTCAGGGGGTCTCAAATATGTATTTCCGGTGAAATCTCGGTATCGAAATTTTGGGTGGAATACAATACTTCCCCTACTTACTATACGTAGTAGAGAAAGTAAAAATTGGTTAATTACGAAAGGTAGCTTGACCCTCAAATGACCATCCATGGATGGTCCAACCATTCATTGCGCTCTTTGTACCTAGCCATTCAGAATTTTCGTTGTTATTTACGTTAGTGAAAGAACAATTACAAAGTGCTTTACACAAATGTTGTTTAGTTCTTTTATGAATGAGAAAACAACATAGAAAGGTAAGCTCCCATTTAAAAAATTAAATGTACTCTAAAATGACCATCACAACGTCGTCCAAATAATTCACGACTAATGGCATGTACTTTCCCCCATAATATCAAGCAATTTTTATTCAAGACATTATATTCCATTTAAAATAAACACCGGATGCCAAACGCAGTGTGGAACTGTAGGTGGCAACATTACTGTTTGCACCTGACCGCTGGCCAATGGAAAATTGAGAAACTGCAATAATAACAGCAAAATAAATAACGAAATGTCAAACAACACAAAGCAGACACACGAAAAGCTACGTAGGATCTGAAGTACACTTTCTGTAAACTTAGAAAGCACGGTACAGAACATGGATTTTATGACAACCAAAGATACTGGGTCCACAATGGTAAAGCCAGTGAAATTATTCTGACATCGCCATAATCTCACCGGAAGCACTGCTCTGGCTAATTTCCAGCCGTTATTTTTATTTGGTTTCAGAAACATCTGATAGTGACGCTTCTTCCTCCCGCTTTTGCTATAAAGCTCCTGGGTGTACAATGCCAATCGGCAGGAGTCCAAGCAGCTTATCAAACTGGTTCATAAAGTTATCATCCTAGTTTCATCTCAAAAGGGATTGAAATAACTTTCCCTTCCTTTAAATAAAATACAGTAATGTGAAATGCTGGTTCAACGAATGCTTAATTCCATAATTTTGAACATTCTGATATATGTTAGAATATACTGTCAAAGGACACTTTATGTTCCGTATCATTATTCCCCAAATCAACCAAGTGAGACATACCACTAATTTAAATTTTTCTTGACAGCCGTTCAGTTTATCAAAAGCAAGCTTTTCTATGATTCTATGTCAAATCTTTTAAGGTGTTCCTGAATCACCGTCACAATGTTGGAATAGGCAGCCCAAATTATATCAAGGATGGTAAAATATCTTATCTGTATCAGACTATTTGTCTCTGTTTGTTATTTTATTTAAAACCTTTCCGTTATTGCTAACACCCTCGTCGCGCCCACTACCATGGTGTTAGGGTAGCATGTCTACCTCACATTAAAGATGTCTCGAGCTCGAATCTTGGTTAGGTTGAGTTAGATTGAATAAGGTTTTTTCCGGGTTTTACCCTTATCCTAAGAAGACAAGAGACAGGCTCTAAGTTTCATGGACTCCGGCCCATTTGAGCATCATTTCAGTCAGTGTGTGCATTCACTATCTGAAATGGCTTACCCGGTTGAGGACGTTAAACCTAAAAAGAGAAGTCACTGTGTATGGTGCAAGTGTATTTGATACATTAACATTTAAGTTGATGGTTACATCGATGTAAACAACATACTATTTGTGTATTAGTAACTGTATACTTCATATGCTATTATATTGTTTGTAATATAAGTACTAATGTACTATTGCGTAATTATTATTATTATTATTATTATTATTATTATTACTTAGGAATCATCTAACATATATAGTTTTCCTAAAACCCATAATTTTATTTCTCCTCCATAAATCCCTATCCTCTGCATCTTCACCTGTTGGTCTTCTGGACACCACGCTTCTTCGGATCCCATTCATTCATTGTTTTCTCTGTCTTCCCCGTCCTTTGTTTCCCTCTGCTTCCTATTCTAGCGCCATTCTTACCATTCTATTGTTTTCTATTCTTTTCACATAACCGAACCAATTTAATCTTCTCTCTTCTATTATTTCCAATACATTGCAGTTACATCCATTATTTCCCGAATTTGTATATTTATAATTTTATCTCCACCGAAAATCCATCTCTGTGGTTAATAACTGTCTTTCTTGTTGAGTATTCACTGTCCACGCTTCTACTACATAGTGTAATATACATTGTACTATTGAATTATAAATCAGCTTTCGAGTTTTATTTAAAATGTTTTGCTTCATAATATCGAGTTCAACATTCCAATTCCCTCACTTATTCTTATTTCTAATCCACCAGTTACAATGCTTCTGTGATTAATCCCAAATACTTGCATTAATTGACCATTCTAATTTCTCATTGATAACCTCTAATTTTTCATTCGTACATTGCTGATGATAATCAGTTTTGTTAAAGTTAATATTAAGTGCCCATATTTTATATTTTTCCATTAACTTTCTGATCATGTATGAAGCGTCCTAAAATATTTAATAATAATAATAATAATAATAATAATAATAATATATCCCGTTTATCATGAACCAGACATCTCAAGAACGCCTTTTAGGACGCTGCTTTCAACTATATACCTGCAGCTGTGCTTTACGTATTCGTGTTATGGGCGGATTTGTAACCAAGAGGTTCCGGGTTTTAATCCCGTTCCCATCTGCAGAGGTTTTATTATCTGTAATGTATACACTCTTTATTTATATTTATGGGCAGCACCAAAACTGTAACCGATGAAAAATGTGTCCACTTGTGAAACATCTACAACATACAACTAACATTATCGGCGCGCCAGGCACAACGAGATATACCTCGAGTAGACGGGGATTCGGAAATGCCAGTAGGTCTGTTGCAAGTATTTAAATATGAATTTAAATTTTATATTACATATAATAGTTTAATATAAATTAATATAATTTGCACTTTTATACAAATACATATTTTTTAAAGACACTATTATTCATGGAGTATAAATGATGGAAAATTCAACATTTTACAGATCTGAGGAAAACATTACAGAGATGCTAGAATAATTCTTGAAATATGTGCTTATTAGTATTATTACAAAAAATGCCTTTGAGGAATTGGAATATGCCGTTTAGTTATATATTAAAAATATATTTTGCATTTTATAATTCTTCCTAAAAAGCTGCAGTAAATATGGAGAAATATTATGTTTATGTACTAAGAAGGTCATAAGAATGTCATTAAATTCTTTACATAATGGCTCATTAGCTTGGGGAATATAGCTTTGATAATATATATTTTCAATATTCCCCTAATAAACGAAGCAATCTTTCTTAAAATATTGAGGAAAGACGCACAATAAATAAATTTTCTGAAACATTTAAACACACTTTTTCCCCTTATCTGTAATTGCCACATGCACATTGCAAGTCGCCTTGAAATTGCATTAGAGTTTTACCAGAACACATGAATCAGATGGGAGAAATACAACGCGCGTTCGTTAGTCAGGAGATAGTAACGGTCGGTTCAAATACCACACGTAGTATTCAATTTTTCAAATCTGATTCAACTTTCCAACCTTACACTACACATGAAGCGTGTGAAAGAACAATACATTTTAAATAGTTTTTCATCTTGTTACACTTTGGAATCAATCGATGCACATATTGGTTTCTATCTTTAATTATGTTAAATATTTTAGTACGAGAGGACCATATACTTAAAATCATTTAACCTTATGGTTTGTTCTGGTGAAGATATATGGAAGTAATCCTATAAAATTATTATATAATTCCTGTAATGATTAGAAAAGACCATATCTTCTTCTAAGACATTTGTCGTCACTTGGAGAGGCTAACTTTTTATGTATGCTTTATATTTGAAGAATTAAGTCCATTAATCCTGTATGGAAGATGGAAAATACAGAAAACTTGTTCCTTATTAAGATTTTATTACACACCTCCTCAAAGGTAGAAGGGGATTAAGGGAGTGACAGATGAATAGCGACATGGCTCTTAGAAGAAAAAAACCTGAAGTTACATTCACATGTCTTTTTACACCCCTCCTTTAGATACTATTATTATAAAATCTTATTCTTTATCTACTTCTTGTTAATCGACAAGAACCTTTGCAGAAATAGTTCTATTAAACAATTCCTTGAAAGAATAACGCGGGTGATGTGAGGCTAGAACAGTCAAATGTTAGAAAACGTGACTTGAAATGTAATGTTCTTCTCACAAAATCGCAGGAAAGAACTCAATGGCGATAACATTTAAAAAAAAACTTGTGTATTACATTAAGGTGACTTTCTACACCCACTATGGCTTATTTCATATTATTTTCACAAGCTATTGTTGTAGATATTGAGATAAACCTTTTTCATTCCACAATTAGTTGCAGGTACAAAGGGTTTAGAGGCAAACGAATCGATAAAGAAATTTTAAAATGTGGGTTGTTATATGCTGGCCTTGATTTCCATTACATCACGAGAAACAGCTGAATAACTTCAGCACATTAGAAAAAGTGACTAAGAACGAAATTTTCAAACCATTAATAACGTATATCTCGGAAATGGCTGACACCACAAAATTGTTATTGGAAATCTATTGTGTTTTAAACACAACTGCATTTTTGCTTTCTCTACCAAGTACGTAGTAGGTAGAGAAGGTATGGTATTCTAACAAAAAGTCTATACGGATATTTCAATGCAAATACATACTTTGAAGCCCCCTGAGTCAAAAAAAAATTTTGGAAGGAGGTCCGTTTGTGGGTATGTGTCTATGAGCAACATAACTCAAAAACGAAAACTCAGGTAACTACCAAATTTGGTGTTTGATTCAGTACCTTCCAAAGATGTGACACGATTTTCAAGAAAATCCTCTCACCCCAAACTACCGTTTAAGCGGATTATGATTAGAAATTCTTGATTTTTCAAAATGGCTCTAACGATTTTGATTAAAGTACCACATTAAAGATATTTACATTACAAATAAAATGTATATCTTGAATTTTCTGAGAATAGCCTGTGAAGTACACTTCATTCGGAAGGAATTTTGTATAATCTTGTATAACTGGTATAGACGAAAATGTACCGTGAAAAAAATGTATATCTATTTGAAACACACGATTTATTTTAAACACGTATTTTGTTGCATAGCCCGTTCTGAGATATCCGTTATTAAATGTTCCAATTCTTCAATACTTGTCATTCTTTTAAGTCCCATCGATTTTCAGTTGTTTCTAACGATTGCATGGAAACAGCATGGAATTTTATGGCCAGCATATAGCGTCCTGTTCTTAAACATTTGACTATCGCTGTTCTCCTTGTATCTATAACGAAATGCGTAATGCAGCTATTTCTGAAAAGGTTTATTTGGATTAAAATGTACCTAGTGGATCGAAAAACAAGCTTCAGTAACAATAGTTTGTATACCCACAAATAAAAATAGAGGTTAGAGAAACTGATGTGAATATATCACATCATTTTTCTATTTTTTTCAATGCCAGTCTTTTCTGCTGAATCGTAATCACTCATATATAACGATTTGTTCTAAACTTTCCCAGAGCTTCTATGCCTGTGTCTCTTGTTATGCATGTCACCATGGAATGACCTATGTTTCAGAATTTCTCCCTAAATACTGATGGACCTGTAGTTTACAGCTAGAGGCTTTCAATGATAGCATCCAAGCTGGTGTTCTCTTTTTTTCCCCCCCGATAACTGCTAGTGCTATCCAATGTAACACTATTTTGCTTGCTTGCACGAAAAACATCACTAACATCACTGACGTTTATCCCGTGTAGATTAACTTGAAAGAGTGACTTAGAAGAGCTGTAGAGACCAGAGGCTTTGCAAAAACCCGGTGTAATCATTTTGCAGGCCAGCTGAGCGTTAATCTCATGGCTTTTGTTACTGACAATGTGTAGGGAAAGCACACATAGAGATTACACATGTTATAGTCGCTACAGAAGAATGCTAGTGTATCTCAAATGGCTTTATCTCGAATTTTAGAAACGCTTTACCTGCAGTTGCCAACGGATATATCGATCCAGAGGCCAGTTGCCGTGCATGTACACCACTCTCCATTCTACTGATACACAATACAAGAGAAGTGGTTTGCTTTTCTGTGGTACCGTTTACTGATAGAAAAGTTTATATCTGTTTAGGAAAGATGGGCAGCAAAGAGCTTAGCTTATATTTTGGTATTCTCTGCAACAGAAGTATTCTATTGTGCCTATTAACATACTTGGGTAGCTTCAGGTGAACTAATTAAAAAATATGATGTGTTACACTCACATGACTTTCTCTACTCTTGTACAAACTATTTTTACAAACGCTTATTCTCCATGTGCTTCATGTTAATCGAGATATCGAGATGTTAATCTTGTTGCTAATGTTCTTGTAGACGCAAGGGGAATTGGTAGACTTTAAGCCTTAGTCAAATCTTTTAAGAGCTGGTTGCTATGTGGAGCATTCCATTCTCTTTGCATTACCAGGACAAAAACAAAATGAATAACGAATTCCCATTTGAGAAAAAGAACAAGTATTGGAAAATTTAAGGGAATAACCAGCAATATCTCGAAAATGGTTCATTCAACAAAAAAGATGTATATGACATGAATTATGTATTTTAACGCGATTTACATTTTTGTGTAGTAAAAGTTTGTCTATCTCTTATTGTTTACCAGTTATGCAAAAGTCGTTCACGATGAAGAATACTTTTGAAGACATTCCCAGAGAATTCAAGATATACATTTCATTTGACATGAAAATATCTTAAACATATGATATTTTAATTAAAATCTTTAAATCCATTTTTGAATAAATTAAAATTTTCGAAAAATGTTCCATGTAAAGGGTAATCTGGGGTGGGGGATTTTCTTGAAAACCTTCGTGTCGCATCTCTGGAAGATACTGAACCTAAATACCAAGTTTGGTGTTTATCCGACTGTTCGTTTCTGAGTTATGCTGTTCACAGACACACACACGGACATGTTTCCAAAAATGCTTTTGTTATTCAGGGGGCCTCAAAACATATATTTCCGCTGAAATCTCGGTATCGAATATTTTGGTGGAATATAATACTTCCCCTACTTACTATACGTAGTAGAGAAAGTAAAAACTTGATCCAATTCTTCCAAAGCAGCAAATTGAACTTTTAGAAAAAAAATAATGAAATCTTCGGATTAGAATTAACTTTAACATTTAATAGCACTGCCTATCTATGCACTACTGTTTGAATCAGAACTACGGACATATGCAAAAATTAACTTATGCAGTATATAATAACAATAACAACAAAAAATCTGATGTGATGCATTCACATGACTTTCTCTACCCTTTATCGTTTATTAGTGGGTATACAAACTAGTATTACTAAAACTTATTTTTATATCTACTTCATTTTAATACAAACACACTTTTGCAGTAATACCTACATTTCATAGTTTACAAAGGGAACAACAATAGTCAAATGTTTAAGAACTGGACGCTATATGCCGACCTTAAAATTCCTCACTGTTTCAATGGAATCGTGAGAAACATGTGAATGTTGACGGGACCTAAGTATTACAAAATTCGAACCATTAATAACGGATATCTCGGAAATGACTAATGTCACAAAGAAAGCCATTTGAAATAAATTGTGTGTTTTAAGGAGATCTAAATTTCTTGTGTAGTACACTCATTGCTTAACGTTTACTAGTTATGCAAGATTATACAAAATTTCTTTGGATTAAAAAGGACTTCAGAGGCTATTCCAAGGAAATTCAAGATATACAGTTTATTTTTCATGTAAATAACTTAATTATATGGTATAATCAAAATCGCTAGAGCTATTTTTAAAAAGTCAAATTTTTTTATAAATATTTCAAGTAACGGGCAGTTTAGGGCTAGGGGATTTTCTTGAAAATCTGTGTCGAAACTTTTTAGGATACTCAAATAAAATAACAAGCTTTGTGCATATCAACTTTTCGTTTTTGAGTTATGCTGTTCACAGACACATAGACACACACACACACACACACACACACACACACACACACACACACCCGCAGAACATTTATTTCAAAACCTTGCGTTACATTCATTTGTTACAATGTAACCATTACGTTATTTTCTGCCCATCTCTAATTTTAATACTGTGTATTCATGGCTGTTGTAAACAAAATTGCACGAGAATCCTGAGAGTAATATCGTGACTTTAAACTGAGAATACGAATTGTGAACTCGTGGAATGAATGGTATAGAATATTGTGAATAAAGGTTGTAAATAAAGCGTAACATATGTCAAAGCGTTTGACATTCGCTGCCATTTTGAATGCAGAGGTTACCTATTATTTCATTCTGTATTCTTTGCACAATAGAAGGGTAGGATCACTGGCACCACTACCCTATCTACCCCTGACACGTACGTGCTAGGTAAAATAAAAGAAATGATGGCGATAAATAACCTTGACTGTGTTACAGAGACTGTAGCAGTATCGTTTTTATTCAGGCCGCGTAGTAACAGGCTTCACATCAGAGGTCGGTCGCACCCTGCCGCAATAGTCTTCGGTGGCGTTGCCGCACTTCCAGAATGTCAATACGCCTGCATGCCTCTAAACTGCAGCCCAACACGTTTACACTAGACCGCAGTAGCACTAGGGATCATATACGAGAAATTAATTTCCGGGAGAAATGGAAATCTATGTATTGTACTTTTTTGTTGTTAGAATCCGCTCTTACCACCAAACTTTAATTAAATTTTAACGACTCTGTGTTTACCTTGTTACATATAGCAGCCTCTAAAAGAATCGACTACCACGTGGCAGCCCGTATGGGAGGATGTTTTTAATCAGTTAACCATCTAACACATATCTCAGACCGTTCCGTTGCAACAAAGAAATTTCTACATAAACTTCACAATATCAATTAGAATCATTTGAAATTCTAATACGGCAATCAGGTTTTATTTTATCGTATCTGCACGAAAGACATGCATATTTTACATTAATATCCTAGATATTAACATTTTTATTTCTGTTCTTACTCTTTTGAAAAATTGCCTCAAAAATTAATTTTTTACAATAAAAGTCTTTTAATAGTATATTCATACTTTTAGAGTTGAGCTTTTAATTATCATACTTTTTGCAAGTAAATACATGTTAAATAAGTTCTGATTTTTTTCTTACAACCTTACTCAATATGACTACTATTATTAAACAGCATCACAACCAAACATGTTAACAAAAATTTGCCTTCCTCTTTAACGGATACCCTCCTCTTTGTAGGACTTACACCCCCAAGGACTTAGAAGCCAATGCCTGTGGTCAGTAGCCTGTCGAAGAGCAAGCAAACTCTAGATCATATCAGGATGGGTGGACAGCCCAATGTCTGGTATGGCGGTGAAGAAGAAGGAAATGGAATTTAGCAATTAAAAGTATGGTAGGAAAATTCGCGGATCAAATTATCCAACTCAGCATCCGCGCAGCGGCCGCAAAAATACGTTCGTTCAGATTGGTCGGCCCCGGGGGTTGAATCCAGTACCTCCTGAATGCAGGCCACAGACGTTACCGCCTGAGCTATCCCGCACGGTCAACAAAAATTCATCTCATAAATTTTACTTTCTCTACTACATATAATAGTAGGGGAAGTATTGTATTCCACCCAAAAATTCGATACCGAGATTTTACCGGAAATATATTTTTGAGACCCCCTGAATCCAAAAAAAGCATTTTTGGAAACATGTCCGTGTGTGTCTGTGTGCGTGTAAATCAGAAACGAACAATCGAATAAGCACCAAACTTGGTATTTAGGTTCAGTATCTTCCAGAGATGCGACACGAAGGTTTTCAAGAAAATCCCCCCACCCCAGACTACCCTTTACATGGAACATTTTTCGAAAACTTGAATTTTCTCAAAAATGCCTCTAACGATTTTGATTAAAATATCATATGTTTAAGATGTTGTCATGAGAAATTAAATGTATATCTCGAATTTTCTGGGAATGTCTCCAAAAGTATTCTTCATTGTGAACGACTTTTACATAACTGGTAAACCATAAGAGATAGACAAAATTTTACTACATGAAAAATGTAGATCGCGTTAAAATACGCAATTTATGTCATATACGTTTCTTTTGTTGAGTGAACCGTTTTCGAGATATTGCTTGTTATTCCCTTAAATTTTCCAATACTAATACTTTTTCTCAAATGGGAATTCGTTTGTCATTTTTTTATGTACTGGACATGCAAAGAGAATGGAATGCTCCACATAGCAACCAGCTCTTAAAATACTTGACTATCGCTTAAAGTCAACCATATTCCCCTTGCACCTACAAGAAAATTAGCAATAAGTTTAACATCTCGATTAACATGAAGCACATGGAGAACAAACTTTTGTAAAAATAGTTTTTACAAGAGTAGAGAAAGTCATGTGAGTGTAACACATCAGATTTTTTATTTATTCACTTATAAGGAGTCATATAAAATTTAATTCAGTTATACCGAAAAAGTACATCGTGTGAAACAATTTGAAAATGAGAATGGAGCAACAAATGAAAACCAGAGAAAAGGGTTTAAACAATTGTTTCGGACGTCGTGTTGCTTAAAAAGCATTTGGTTCATATACAGACCCTTCGTACTTTTCTGATCCTCTGCAGATACTTGAGTAGTCCTGAAGCCTCACTTGATGGTTTGTTCACTTCAATGTTGGCAAAGCTTATGTTGTTTAATTAAGTTTTATGGGTAGTTAGATTATAGACGGACATTTATATCTATATACAGGGTGATTTATGAAGGACTGACACATTTATTTCTTTATTTGTTACAAACGAGTTATGTTAAGGACAACTTATTATACCTGAAATGCAGAGGAATTTCAGTAGATTATTTACTTCTATAGCAAATGTTGGAAATGTCATCCATTCTGCATAAGGCACAGCTCAACACGTCGTACCACGTTGCTGGCCACTCGTTGGAGCACCATGTCATCCATAGCTTGAATTTCCTGTGTAATGTTGTGCTTCAGATCGTTCAATGTCTGGGGACGTGTGGCATAAACCCCGTCTTTTAAGTAACCCCGTAGAAAAAAGTACGGCGAATTCAAATCCGGAGATCTCGTGGCCACAGGTTCTTGGAAATTATCCGGTCTTCAAAGAAACTTGCAATTAGTGCCATGGATTCATTTGATGTATGGCATGTAGCGCCGTCCTGCTGAAAATATCCTTGACTCAGCTCTACATCGTCTAGTTGCTCAGCAAACTCCATGAAAATCCGTCGGTACTCGGTAGTATTCACATTGTTTTAGAAAAAAAAATGGTTCCACTATTCTCTGTGCGGATATTGCGCACCAAACTTCGATTTTGATCGGGTGCACAAGTGCTTCATGAATAACATGTGGATTTTCGCTGGCCCAATAGCGTGAGTTATTGAGTCACATAGCCGGGTAAATTGAACCATGCTTCATCTGTGAATCATGTGATGGACAATATGGCAGGATTTTGCACAATGAACGCCTAAAACCAACGACAATAATTCAGTCGTCTATCCTTATCTGGTTTTTGTAACTGATGGACAACCGTAATCCTACACAGCTTTTGGCTTGCACTTTTCACAGCTGTAGCTGAGTAGATGTACCCTAAACGTCTAAATTGCTTTTTGTGTGACTGATCCAGTCGTGCTCTTACGTCAACAACAACCGTGGGAAGTTTAGATGAAGTTTTGCCTTTTTTACACACCATAGATTCGTTGTTTCCAATTTGTTCACCAGTCCCAGTATTGTGTTCTTTGGGGAGGATTCTGAAAATAAAATTCTCTCTAGGATGCCCTTTGAGTAGCTGCAATTGAATTCGTAATCCAGTATTGCTTTACAAGGAAAAGTCTTTCATTTAATGTCTACTCCATTTTCACGTTGAACTAGAACAAAATATCAAAAACAGCTGCCGACAGTAAAACTAACAATTGCGAATAAAACATGAACATCTGCGCATCTAGTGACAGGCAATCAAACTCCAGAACATTCTGCTTAATTTGGTGCTAAAATTGGGGCGAGTGAATTTCGAACAGAATAGTTAAAGAAAGAAATGTGTCAGTTCTTCACAAATCACCCTGTATTGCATGCTTATAAAAACTACATAGAACCTTACCGAGCGAGATGCCTACCCAGTAACGTGTGAGGCTTACAGTCGAGATGTCCGGGGTTTGACTCCTGTCGACCTCCACTCTGAACTGGGAGTTTCATGGTTTCCCTTGTCAGTAGGCGAATGTTGGGGTGATTTCTCATCTACCACGATTTCGTTTTCACCATTTCCTTCTCATCTTTCATGTGTTCTAGGTTTCGCGGGGTATGGCGGACAGGTGGCGCGGATGCTTGTTCAAAGGAAAGGGTACTCCCGCGAACACTGGAGGGCTACTTCGTCGACGGGTCTTTCGTCGCCCTCTCTAGGCAGTTCCATCAGTGGGACTGGTCTTCGAGCCTTGAAATGTTAGGGACTTCTGCGCGTCTCTATGGCTGTCTGACCAAAGCCTAAAGCCTCATACTTGTATAACCTATATGTATACATAGAACTAAAATGGTGGGTGTGTAGTGTTTAATCACATTAAAGTCCATGGAAAGGTAGAATCAGATACCTGAAAAATTCAATGTCCTCGCCTGGATGAACCATGGATCCGCCGGTTGCACTGATCTACCAAGGCAACTAAAGTACTTACAGCATTGTAAGTCTCCATTGTGGTATGTCATCTCAATACAATTTGAGATCTGCTTGTGGTTCACCTGAGAATCAGTTGGGGAATTTAATGTCATGCTGGCATATTGCCATGGTAAATCAGTGGTTAGGGCAAGAGGATGGAAACCAGGAGAACCGTGGTTCAAATCCCGGCGATGGCATTGCATTTTTCCGTCGTCTGATCCTACTTTTTCAGCCTTGTTCAACACACGACTTGTTTGGGAGAACAATTACTTCCATTAAAGTCCATACCTTATGAACTTTGGCAATTTTGGCAAATGGGTATTCATTGACGTGGCTCGCATTAAGGTTTTTCATAAACCAGGAAAATACCCAAAATTCAGGAACTGTGTAGAAGAATCTGAAGGCCACGCTTCACACACTACATTAGGTAATCATTTCCACTTCGCTTCGTCTCAGGAGCGCATGCGCTCGTTTCCGCCTTCTCTTGATACTCAAACTCTACTGCCTGTATAACAAATATTGCTTTTGGGGTAATATCCAATCGAGAGCGTTGCATAATCATAATGCTTTGGAAGCATCCGATCCTACAAGAGAAAATTTTGACTACAATATATTTGACGACATCTTAATTACATTCAAACATAGAAGTATTTCGTGGCTATAAATTTTCTGTATTCCCAATAAAATAAAGGGTCACATTTATAACAATTACAAGTCTACGTTTAACCCCTTAATACCTATCGTCGCGAATTTTCATCAAACCATATTTGAGTTTCGCTTCCTATACCACAGCACATAGCAGGTACAGAAGGTATTGCATTCCACCCAAAAATTCAATGTCGAGATTTCACCAGATACGTAGTGTTTTGAGACCCCATTAATAAAAAAAAAGAAAACAAAATATTTTTAGAAAAAGGTCCGTGTGTGAATTAACTGAACGCCTAAAAGTCGGATAGTTACTGAATTTGGTATTTAAGTTCAATATCTTCCAAAGATACGACAAGAATGTATTCAAGAAAACCCCCATCCGAAACTACCCTTTTAGTGGAATATTTTTCGTAAATGTTGATTTTCGCAGAAATGACTCTAAAACGTTCGATTAAAATTCCATATGTTAAAGACATTTATATGAAGAGTAAAATGTATATCTTGAATTTTCTAAGATTAAACCATAAAGACCTCTTCAGTTGGAAAGAATTTTGTATACTTCTGTATAACGGATAAGCAAAGTTGAAAATGTACCACAAGAATCTAGATCTATTTAAAACACACAGAATATTTCTTTTAAGATTATTGTGATATAAGCCATTTCCGAGATATACCTTACTAATAGTTCGAATTTAATTATTTTAAAGTTCCATAAATATTTAGTTGGAAACAGTATGGAATTCTAAGGCCAGCGTATAGCGTCCAGTTCTTAGACATTTGGCTGTCGCTATTCCCTTTGTATCTATACTAAGATGGCAGTGTAGCTATTTATGCAAAGGTTTGTCGCGACTAAAATGAAATAAACACAAAAATAAGTTTTCGTAAAAGTAGTTTTATTCCACTAATAAACGACAGAGTGTAGAGAAAGTCATGTGAATGTAACACATCAGATTTTTAAATTTATTGATGTCTTTGTTATTTTTAAAATCTAAAAGGAGTTGGTAAATCTACTAAGGCATTATTAGAGATTTTAATTATGGGATGAATTTTACGAAGAGTTTTAAACATTAATTTAAACTTTAAGAGGTTTAAACAATAGAGAAGAAAATAAAACGTTTGAAAGACAGAAATACATCCAACAAACGACTACTTTACTCAGACAACAACAACAACAAGCATATTGGATGTTCACTTACCACCCTTGGACACATCAGAAATTTCAAAGGATTTTCAAGAAATACAACAACACCCTGTCTCCACTGAATAACCACAATATACAGAAACTACTATGCAACAGAACAAAAGACCCTATCCCCAACGATAAATCAGCTGGTATATATCAAATAGTTTGTAATTACTGTAACGTGGTATACATAGGAAGAACCAAAATAAATCTTGAAATAAGACTTAAAGAGCATATGAGATGCATTTACCAAAACAGACGGATAAATCAGCAGTAGCACATCATTTCTGGTCTTCAAACTGAAATCACTCCAAACATAAAACTCTTAAAACCGATCAACAGCAGCAATGAATTGGACATCTGGGAAAAAATACATATCGTCAAACAGAGGAATCACCTAATGTATTTCGAACTGACGCCACCCAGCAACCTTAGGAGGTTCATCAGCCCAGCACCAGAGAACACCACTAGCCACACACATTCCCCAGACAATAACCGGCAAAATCAGTTGAAAACATGCTGGATGGAAGCAAACTGTTCTCCCGAAAGGCGTTCAAGTAAGAATATTTTAGTGATGTAGTGCAACAGCCTTCAACTCTCTCTATTATAAATTATGACACATCACTGTTACTAGCTTCTCAATCTTCAAAATTAATTATTAATTTATTTGTCGTAAAGGTCCTTTTGGAATATTAATAATTTTAACTACTGCAATTAAAGTTAAAAATAGACAGGAGGAACTTAAAATAGTATTTAAAATAATTTGAAGGTGGATTTAATTTAATATTATGAAGATTGTCGGATGAAAAAACGTCAGATTTTTACAAATATTGTAATATCTTAAAAATATAACATTATACAATACTCCTTTTTAAAATTGCAAGTGAAATTAATAATTCAGTCATTAAGGTGCTAATTATTGTACCATTATTTTCATAGCTATTCAACAAATATTTAAGCTTATTTTTGTGCTTAATTCGTGTTACGAGCATCTTGTTTTCCACATCAGTTAGACTAGGCATTATTCTAACAGATTGATAAGGGAATCTCAGAAAATACTTGTTTTTATTTTCAGATAAAGCTTTTAAAATATTTATAATTATGAGTCGTTGTGACATAATTTTATTGTTAATATTGACACTGACTTATCAAATCCTTCACTATTAGGAGTAGTCACATTGCCTGTTAAGAGGTTTCGGAGGTAAAAACTAATTAATGAATTAATATTAATAGATTCTTACACCGTTTAAATAGGGGACATAAATTACCAGGAACATAATATTTTGAGACAAAATAGAGGAATATTTTAATTACCTTTTTCTACCAAAATTTAAGGACAGCCAATAATTTTGGATTTAAGTCACTTTGGAAATAAGCTTTTCAATTTTTGTTACAAAGGTTTTGCAAAAAAATTATTTTTTATAAATCGATCTAGTACAATACATATAAACTGTAAGCAACTTTAACATCAAATCTATTTTTTAAGGATCTAAAAAATCTACATCCGCAGATTCGACGTAACTTTGTTACCTAGAGGACACATTCCATTTTTTTAATCCCGAAAGTCTAAAATTTGCGAAAATAAGGCTTTGTGGTCTATTAACCCTAGATTTCAGAATCCCAAGGAAAACATTGACATCTTACATTCACTTCTTTCTCTACCCATTCTTCATCAAACTATTAGTACATAAGGTCATTCCTGTGTCGTCGTCATATTAATGGAGATAAACGTTTTCAGAAATGGCTTTATGACCCATGCCGTTGTAGGTACAAGGGGAACAAGGGGTTATAGCAGGCTTAAGCGACAGTCACCTCTTTAAAGAACGGTTTTAAAATTCCGCTTTCTTTGCAAGACCACGTAAACAACAAATTCTGATGTGATAAATTCACCAATTTCTCTACTCTCTATCGTTTATTAGTTGATATAAAAGCTATTCTTTCTAAAGATTATTTTTCTGTCTAATACATTTTAATTGAAGCAAACCTTTGCATAAATAGCTACATTACGCATTTGGTTATAGATACAAAGGAAACAGCGATACTCAAACGCTTAAGAACTGGTCGCTATATGGTGGCTTTAAAATTCCGTACTGTTTCCGTGCAATGGGAGAAACAACTGAATGCTGATAAGGCTTAAGAAAATTACCAAGAAATAATAAGGGATATCTCAGAAATGCCTTATGCCACAAAAACTTATACAAAATAAAGTGTGTGTTTTAAAAGGATCTATATTTTGGTGCAGTACTTTTGTCTATTCGTTATCGTTTACTAGTCATGCAAGACTACAAAATCCCTTCCAGATGAAGTGGGCTTCACAGGCTATTCCCAGAAAATTCAATATACACGTTTTATTGTCATTATCAAGATATACATTTTATACATTTTATGCAAAATCTTCAATATGTGGTATTTTAATCAAAATGCTGTAATTTTTTTAAATAAAATTTTTTGAAAAATCTTCCACGTAAAGGGTAGTCTGGGGTGGGAGATTTTCTTGAAAATCCTCGTGTCGTATCGTTCCAAAGTGCTGAACCTAAAAACCAACTTTGGTATTTATTAGACTTTTCGTTTTTGAGTTATGCTGTTTAAAGACACACACACGAGCGGACCTTTTTCTAAAACTGCTTTTTTTTAATTCAGGGACCGCAAAGTATGTATTTTCAGTGAAATCTCGGTATAGTTTTTTGGGTGGAATACAGTACATCATCTACTTACTCTACGTAGTAGAGAAAGTAATACACAGTGATATCCTCTTGAGAAAAGAGTAAGCATTTGAAAATTCAGACCAATAACAAACGCAACACAACAGAAATTTTATTTGTCATAAATTGTGTGCTTTAACGAGATCTAAATGTTTTTCCTGTAAGATTTGGTCTATCACTTATGGTTTATGAGTTATCCAAAAGGCATTCAGAATAAAGAGCAATTCACATGATGTTCCCAGAAAATTGAAGATATACACTTTATTTGTTATATCGTAAATTGCTATATTATAACATTATTATATTGTTAAAAATACGGTATTTTAATAAAACTGTTAGTCATTTTTAGAAAATCAAAATATTTGCAAACATTTTCCTTGAAATGGGTACTTTGGGGCGGGAGGATTTTATTCAAAATCTTCGTGTCGCATCTTTGAAAGATGCTGAACTTAAATACCAAGTTTTGTATTCATAGGAATAGTTTTGGAATTGTGGTATTCCCACACACACGCGCGCGCGCGCGCGCGCGCACACACACACACACACACACACACACAGGAATATTTTCCTAAAATGCTCTTTTTGGTTCAGGGTACCTAAAAATCTGTATTTCCGGTGAAATCTTGACATAGAATTTTTGTGTGGAATACAAATCTTCCTCTACTTAGTAGAGGAACTAAAAAGTGATAAGCTTAATAATCATTGAATGTGACGTCACTAAGGGAACTGGTAAGTTTCGTAGAGCTCTAAAGCTTGACCACATAAAGTTACAGAGTTTCTAATAATTATTCAATTAAAAAGAACGAAAAATGTTTCGTAAAACCATTAAGCAAATTTCACATTAGCCTTCTGTAATGATTAATATCTGCCAGATCATCTTCTAGTCATACTTTTGTGACTTCAGGAGGTTGAGACTACAGGCAACTGTTTTAAAGGCAGATTGACATGTGTTAACCTTAATTTAAATTTTGCTTGAACTTTTTAAAACATATGAACTATCACTTAGCAGTTTAAAGACTAGTTAAAATGATTGAAACTTAAAAGATAATGAATATTTTAAAAATGATAATACTGGTAAACAATTCTTCATTTTAATGAACCCTAAGTCTTTTCGGTGGTAAAACTTTATTTATCATTTTTGGTTTCACATTTATATCATGACGGACAAACAAAGATCTCTTCACGATCTATTTACAAAAAAATCCATATATACCTATAGTTTCTTCGGTATAAGAATTTCTCACAATACATTTTGATGAAATCATTAAAACTATTTTTGAGAAAATAAACAGATGATATTTTTGCATGTAAAAAGTTTAGTAGAATTTAAAGTACTATCTATAATATCCCCAAAGAATTTATAATATATGTGTTTACGTGAATTTTATAGGCAAGTTGCACTTTGATGGCTGTGCAAACTTTAAGCGTCAGCAGAAGAAATGGCGTCTAGTTCTGCGGAACCTTTCAGATATGTTTGTGTACTTCGCAAACTGTTCCGTCAATCTCACGCTTATCAGCAATATGTGCATTTGTCAATCCTTTACAAATATTTCCATAACGTATATCGCATCAAAAGTAGCTTGCGTTCGTCAAGTGATAAATCGATTGGATTCCGTTGGGCATTGGGGCTACTGTGTACGAAAGCGTTTTGTCATACAAGGCGTATGCAAAGCCGGTTTATTTTTCTTTTTTCTTTTAATAATTTTTTACGCTCGCATTACGGCACAACAAGTGGTAAGTCAATAGTAACCGCATCTTGCTCTGTTTGACGCCATTTTGTAACGTTATTGCGAGCTAATCTTAGCGTAGCGAGGATGGAAATGACTCTTTGCTTTCGGTTTCTCTCCTTCGCATCAAAGGAATCTTCGCGCTCAGATTGTAGTATGCTTGGTCTTGCATAAAACCTAAACGCTTAACATCAGCATTATAAACTGGACATGGATGTGAAAAAATACTCTGTTTAGTTGTGATATATTGTGAGTTTGTCCAGTTTTCACTGTCACCTCACTAAGTTCTGACTGTGATACATAATTATTGACGGGACGATAGGAATAATTACATAAAGAAATAATAGTAAGATAGAGAAATAAGTGCAATAAGTAATTTCCGTATATTAAATCAATGTATAATGTCTTAAGCGTGAGCTGAAAGATTTGTCCGGAAAGAAGAAGTTAATTAGGAAGCCATCTTAATGAAAGTAATTAAAAAAAATCCTGGCACGCAGTTAAATTCAGTAGTTTTACAGGGTCACGTACGCAGTAATTCTTAAAAAGAGAAGTGAAAGGTATTTTAAAAAGTTTAGCCAGACCCCCTAGTAAAGGTAAGAGATGTGAATGAAGCGAATTGAAGATTTGTCGGACGTGAAATAACGTTGCAGAGGAGTAGTTAAGAAATAGGCGTTTATTTTAAATCAGAGTGTTACTCTGGTACCGCCACCGGTACTTGCTGCTCGTGTGATATATTAAGCACCAAGTGACGCGCTTATGTGGGCAGGATTTAGCTGCTATTGCGAGGGATCCTTCCGGTAAGCATTTTAGCGACTCATGGAAAGCTACGCTTTTAGATTTTTTTTATTGCGGAAACCGTTATTTCAAAGCTTAAAATTTATACTGCAGAAATTAGCAGGTTACAATTGTTACAATTTGGAGCCTATGATTCATAATCAGTTTCATTCTTTGTCTTCAAACGGTAGCAACTCGCTTCACAGGCTCAAGATTAGATCACATTAAATTTCGCAGTCAATTTAACGGATATTATCCTTCCATTATACTCACGCATACCCTGAGAAAGTACTCATAGATCTACCACTAGAGAAGCTGGCGCACGAGACAACAGAAGGAGCTACGAGATAACAACGACAACACCAGAAGCAGGTAAAGTATAGTGCTTCAAAAGTGCCGACCATCGTTCTCGTATAAACTGTCGCTTCATAATGTGATCCTGTTTAACTTTTCACTGTCACTTAACTTTCTTCGTGACGTAGCGGCGTGTTGGAATACACACGACCTAGTCTCTTCTTTCGGACAGCTTACCCACAGGAGTCGAACAACAATACCTCTCTAATCTCTTGCAGTATTAGCACTCGCTGCATGTCAAAGTAGTCGTCACAAATCGCTCGGAGAGTAGCACTTGTTCCCACGAGTAACGCAGTCAATAATCCATTGCGGAAAGCTCGCTTATACAGCTAATGGAATTTTCCACTGAGTTCAGAACGTCCAAGAGTCGGGAAGATGGGAAACTTCCAGAAGATTCTGGTTATCTCTCGATGGTATTTATGGTGTTTACGCTGTGGGAGAGGGCTACTTGTCTGTCTGTCTCTTACCAAGCTGCCGGTCGACGCCAGCCAATTGATAGCTTGGCACGTAGATGCGTCACATGATTGAGGTGGAACTAGATGGAATTGGACTGATATTTAAATGAAATAGCTCAATAATAGGTAAAATGGGAGCAACTCGAGGTCTACAGTCGACAGCCCTGTAAAAGCTTTATTACGAACACCAAGTATCAGAAATTTCAGGTTGAATAGTAAGTTCTGCTGGTTTGGCGAGAATGAAGTTCGGTTTGCCGCCATAACTCTTTTTAACGAATGGTAAAAATAATATAACAGGTACATTATTTAAGCAATTGGTGTCTGGAGGCAATGGCTGCCAAGTCCATTTTAACAAGAACTTCACGAAAGAAGGGAAAAAATAAATAAAAGAAAGACCGTCTGTGCTTTGTAGGTTATATCTGTAATAAGAGCAGTAAATGAGGATTTAATGTAACCTTTCGGATTTTGTTTTCAATATAATGGGAACTGTGAATTCAAGACCATGCTATAATTGAATTACTGAAGCAATTTATTTAAATAATGCAAAAGTTTATTACAACTGAAACATGAAGGAAAAAATGCAACTAAATGCTTTGTGATTCACCAAATAAAAGCTTTCATCCTCTTATTTATGCATATTGTTTTAACTCTTACGTGAGACACACACACAAGCATACTCTCCAATTCTTATCCGAGATAGATATCTCTTCCACTTCTGACAGTTTCCTGGAGTACCGAGGATATTAGTGTAGAATTTTATGTTCTACAATCCCCACCATTCAGCTCCAAATGGTTTTTTATAGATTGTTAAGGTTTTCATTTTTTACCATTACACCAATCGAAAGAACAGTTAGATTAGTGTTCTCTATTCTGCTTCATTTCTTTAGAACACTTTTTGGAATACATCGACCACTGCGATGTACTCTATTCACCCTAAGGAGTAACTCCAGCATTTATTTCCCACAATTTTGAATATTTGCTTAAAAATATTCAACTCCGCGTTTCCTAACAAACTGAAATCCTACACTTGTAAAATCGATGCAAAATAAAAAGTTAGATTACGTCGCTGAAATGCATCATAAGGTTTGAGTGACTTTTAAGAACTTTTTGGCGGGGGTTTTTAAGAGCGATTTTCAATTATGGAGAGGTTTGCAGCTGAGTTTTAAAACATAACCAAATATTTCTTCATTGTATACATAATGATGTATGCAGCCCAAACTGCCAAAATATAAGCTTTGCGGCTTTTGGATGTAGAGGCTTCAACCAGAAATCTGTAACCTACAGGATGAAAACTTCGGTTCGGGCTGAATTATTGAATCCGTATTGCATGAACTGCCTTTGAGTACACGTCTCACTCAATAGCTCATTAATGAGAGCGAATTTGCCTTAAGATTGTCAGTCAGCTGTTGGAGTGATCAGTATTTCGTTGACCAGTCATTTCAGGAAGATAAATCTCGAGTCTACAGCATCTAGTGAGCGATATGACGGGACCTACAATAACTTAAGTAATTAGCGCTTGTCCGTTTTTATTTATATGGCTCTCATAAGTTTAAGTTCATATAATTTATTTTCGTAAAAACAAAAATTGTATTTTTGTGATTATTATAAGTTACAGTATTCGCAATTCTATGGTATACGCCATAATCAACAGCTACATATTTGACTTTTTACAGGTTTCACCTGTCACTTTAATAATGTGGGTTAGTTCAATGTTTGCTCTCAATTCACTTTTCCTCGAACTTGCGTGTCGACGTAATGAAACACGCGCGAAACAGCCTGTTTTTCCTTCCCTTCGCTCGCTGGGACGTCGAACACAAGTCCTCTCTAATCGTTCGCAATAGAACACTCACTGTAGTCACAACTGTCGGTACCACCTCACTTGTGGAATGCACTGAATTACCAGCAGTTTTGTCGTCGTATCAGAAAAGAACGCAATTAACTCAGTGATACACTCGCGAGCACGTTCGCTTATACACAACCGCTGGAGCTTTGAGAGATTCGAGGCAGAGGGAAGAAAGGAGCTTCTAGAAAAATCCTATTATCTTTCGATAGCACTTGTGAAGCTTAAGTTGGGTCATTGCGCTCTTCCGTCTCCTTAACTCTTCAACCGGCAGGTGGTCGGTCACCTTTCATGCGATAAGTTCAGGCCGTATTTGTCTCACAGTAAACGAGATGACCCATAACTCTTTGCAAAGGGCTGTAACGATATTTAAATTATACTACATTCTCCAACTGTACTGGCAATTATATTTGTTAATTTGTTTTGTTTCCTATGAAGATAGTAAAATAAAAACTAAACATTGTTTCTCTGTATTTATTTTCCTTAGCACTTTTAGAGCATTTTCCGAAATAAGTACCTCGACGTTGCTATCACAAGACGTAAGCTGCATTGTGTAGGTGATTTTCACATTGGATTTCATATCCTTCAGGATGCAAGTTCGTGTCTAGCAGGGCAGTGAGTTCTCAGAGGAAATTTTGAGAGAATATTTAAACTATGGTATAGCTGTTTGCTTCAATTTGGAAGTTTCGTTTACCGTAAATAACGGAATGATGGTATGCGCTAGAAGTTAACTTTTCAACTTTACAGAGCATGGGAAGGACGGTCTTTGAAAAATCTCTTGTTTCACGTCATGCATTCATTCACTTAAGGGACTCCGAAACGAGTCTTGGCTCCTACGGATCCCCTTCATCAACGAAGCGATTACACTAATTAAAACCCAGTATGAGCAAAAGGCTTTTCTCTCTATCTAGTATGGATGTCATGACTGTTTCCACTTCCTTGATTAGGTTTCCCTAAAATTCCTTGTTCTAAAACCCAGGTTAGTTTTGATTAACCTCTTTTTGTGTGGTTGTCTTTTTTGGGGGTAGGGTTCATTTCTATAGGCCTCTTTTACTGCTATGGTCATATCGGAGACTTTGGCTGAAACATGTGAGATGCTTTTACTCTTTGAACTTTTATGTTAGCATCGTTTTTAACTAATTTTCATACGCTACATTATTCGTAAACTTAGCATATTAAATTTCTAGGTTTTTAGAGTGAAATTAGTAGACAGTGCTTTGAGTGGAAACCCATGTCCAGGATTGTATCATTTCCTTCCTACAGATACACAAATCCATATCAAATGTTTAAATCTTTACCTTCCCTTCGGTAAAAGAATAGTAATTTGGTTTCAGCACAGTTAACATTAATGCCCATTAATTTGGTAACATCATCAATGGAGAAATAAACACAATATTTATCCCTCCTAATCCCTTACTAGTATACATTACTTCATAGTTTATGTCAGGGAATGGAGCTTGATATAATTTATTTTAATCATTTATAGAATGAAAAGAAATTAAACAATACAAGTAAATAAACATAAAAAATAGGTATAGGTATTTGATTTGTTTATATGACGACAAAAAATGTACTATTGTTTTGATGTTTCAATGCAATAAACGGCGTTCTTTTTAAGGAAAAGAAAGAAAATAAAAATAAATATATGTGTTACACTCACATGACATTCTTTACTCTTGTACAAACTATTTTTACAAACGGTTATTCTCCATATGCTTCGTGTTAATGGAAAGGTTAATCTTATTCCTAATTTTCTTGCAGATGCAAGGGGAATATGGTAGACTTTAAGCGATAGTCAAATTTTTTAAGAGCTGGTTGCTATGTGGAATATTCCATTCTCTTTTCATGTCCTGGACATAAAAAAATTCTGATGTGTTACACTCACATGACTTTCCCTACTCTTGTACAAACTATTTTTACAAATGCTTCTTCTCCATATGCTTCATGTTAATCGAGATATCGGGATGTTAATCTTATTGCTAATTTTCTTGTAGGTGCAAAGATAATATGGTAGGCTTTAAGCGATGGTCAAATGTTTTAAGAGCTGGTTCCTATGTGGCGCATTCCATTCTCTTTGTATGTCCAGGACAAAAAAAATGAATAACGAATTCCCATTTGAGAAAAAGTATTGGAAAATTTAAGGGAATAACAAGCAATATCTCGAAAATGGTTCACTCAATAAAAGAAATGCATATGACATAAATTGTGTATTTTAACGCGATCTACATTTTTTGTGTAGTAAAATTTTGTCTATCTCTTATGGTTTACCAGTTATGCTAAAGTCGTTCACAATGAAGAATACTTTTGGAGACATCCCCAGAAAATTCGAGATCTACATTTCATTTGTCATTAAAATATCTTAAACATATGTTAATTTAATTAAAATCGTTAGAACCATTTTTGAGAAAATTAAAATTTTCGAAAAATGTTCCATGTAAACGGTAATCTGGGGTGGAAGGATTTTCTTGAAAACCTTTGTTTTGCATCTCTGGAAGATAATGAACCTAACTACCAAGTTTGGTGCTTATCCGAATGTTCCTTTCTGAGTTATGCTGTTCACAGACACACAGACAGACACACACACGGACATGTTTTCAAAATTCTTTTTTTTTGTATTCAGGAGGTGTCAAAATATATATTTCCGGTGAAATCTCGGTATCGAATTTTTGGGTGGAATACAATACTTCCCCTACTTACTATACGTAGTAGAGAAAGTAAAAATATGATGTGTTACACTCACATGACTTTCTCTAGTCTTGTACAAACTATTTTTACAAACGCTTATTCTCCATCTACTTCATGTTAATCGAGATAAACGTTTGCAAACTCTATCTTATTGCTAAGTTTCTTGCAGATGTAAGGGGAATATATATTTACAAGGGCAATATAGAAATACAGTAGCCTTAAAGCATATACATATCTCTTAATTGCTGGTTGCTAGGTGCAGCACCATTCCCTTTGCCACAGATTAATACTCCTTGCATATACAAGATAAAAAAATGAATAACCAATTCCCATTTGAGAAAAGTATTGAAAAATTTAAGGGAATAACAAGTAATATCTCGAATATGGTTCACTCAACAACAAAAATGTATATGACATAAATTGTGTATTGTAACGCGATCTACATTTTTGTGTAGCAAAATTTTGTCTATCTCTTATGGTTTACCGGTTATGCAAAAGTCGTTCACAATGAAGAATACTTTTGGAGACATTCCCAGAAAATTCAAGATATACATTTTATTTGTCATGAAAATATCTTAAACATATGATATTGTAATCAAAATCGTTATAGCTATTTTTGAGAAAATTAAAATTTTTGCTGTTCACAGACAGACACACAGACACACGGACACGCAGACAGACAGACAAACGCACACACAGACACACTCACGGACATGCTACCAAAAATGCTTTTTTTTATTCAGGGGGGTCTCAAAACATGTATTTCCGGTGAAATCTCGGTATCGAATTTTTGGGTGTAATACAATACTTCCCCTATTTACTGTACGTAGCAGAGAAAGTAAAAAGGAGGAAACATGGGAATTTGTGTAGGGATTTATCCTTTTTCTGTTGGTGTAGCAAACTGGTATTACAAATGTTTGCTCACAGCAAATAAATACAGATGTTTCTCATAAAGTTATACTAAATTTACTATTGCTTATCTAAAGTGTATCTTCTCGAAACTTAAAATTTTCTCACACATTCCATTTTCTCGGTAACTATTGAATTAAGAACTATGAAACTTGCAATTTAAGTGCAATTAACTTTCAATAATAAATTACTGGCATAAACTAATAGGAAATATTTCCACTGAAGTCTTCAATAAATTTGTTTTAAGAATTAAAAAGCTTTAAATCAATATTTGACATTTGCAACTCGACGTAATACAATATCTCCTCATCTGTCTTTGTTAAAGGTTCATGAACAAGAAAAAGGCTATAATTTCAATACGCTCTGGCTAATAGATAGGAAAGTGAAAAAAATATTTTAATTTTGATATTGGTAACTAAAACTTTAAACTTTCCTATTTCTAGCTACATGCACAATGAGTTTGTCTTGAACACTTTAAGCCGAGCGAGATGGCTACGCGTTAATGCGGGATGTTCTTTGTGGTTTCCCCGTGTAGGTAGGCGAATACTCAGATGGTTCCTCTTCTACCACAAATTTCCTGCCATAATTTCCCGTTTCGATACTTCCTATCATCTGTTAGAGGTTGAAGGACCAGGCAACGGCGTTCGTCGTGTTGCGGCTGGCCGGTGGATGTGCGCTTTGCAAGGATTTCCCCCTGGTATCGGTTGGACTGCTGAAGGTTGCCACTCTGGAGTTGGATTCCTGGGCTCTAGGGAGCTCAGTATTGTGGGCAGTGCTGACCAATGTCAGATATGTTCAATCTGGAATCGTTAGGGACGCCGTCTATGCTTGTGCACATTGTAGCCCCGATTTGGTGGCCCTTCAAGTCTCCTCTTCACCCCTCTCTTTCCCAGGGGTCACGTTAGAAGCACAAAGGGACACACTGGCCTACGTGCGGTGCTTTGCCCCCATTTCTAGGGCCCCGCCATGATATGTACCTCTACTCCTGCACAGTTTATTTAGATTAAGAATGTGAAATAACCGTGTAAACTTATTGTAACAAGTAGCGATTATAATTTAGATTACAACATATTTGTATAACCTCCTGTTCTGAATACAAATTATTTTTACCTGCACGTATGTGTGTATGGCGCGCGCACGCGTATGCGTTTGAGTGCGTGCACACAGCCTAAACAATCAATTCAGTGTAAGGATCTATAAATCGTTCGATAAATTTAATTTGTATATCTCTAGCTTCCTGCAATTTCCCATGCGCCGCAATTTATCTCCCTCACGTAAATAAATAAAAAGCCAAGGGTGTATCGCTAAAGGAATTAAAAACGCACGAGGCTGCTTCAAACAGAGCCAGAGCATATTCTAGTATTTTTCAAAGGAATGCAGATCCCAGTAATTCCACGGTATCGGAAATGGGATCCAATACTTGGGTAACAAGTCTAATTTTCACCGCTCGGTTGGGCGCAAGCCAATAACACGTGTCTTATCGGGGTGAGGAGGACTTAGAAAGCGAATGAGAAATGGTGTCGAGTTCAAAGGTTTCGGTCTCACATCATTCTATTAACGGAACTGTAAATAGTTCCTCACGTCCTCTATACGCACTCCGACCGTCATTTGTCAACTGCAATTTGTTCGTCTCTACCCCTTTTGGATTGCTAACAGGTAAAAATGTGAACTTCTTTATTTTATTACCCAGCGGAAATTTTCTGCCATTAGAAAACAAAAAGTCTAGTGTTTTAATTTGAAAGCCTTACTCATGACCCACTAATTCTTTTTAAATGATTTCTTCCGGAGAAACGAAACTTCTGTCCAGATGTACCGATTCATAGCAAAGTTTTGGATTTCGCCAACAATTGCAGCTTGTTAATTCATTTTAGGAGAAGTTGTCACATCGCTTTCTGTATAGGAATGCAAATTTGTTTTAATTGGAGTAGAAAAACAGTAGGAGTCCTGAGGATGCTCAGTAGTAAAGTACACATAAAAGTTATTGTTTTGCATAAACAAAAATGTTGGACTTGTGTATTTTTAATGTTATGTGCTTCAAACTATATACTTGTTCCCTTTCATTAAGGGAACTCACGGAGAAACATTTCAATTTTGGGCATTTTATTATGACTATTGTGCTTCTTGGAGGAAACTTTATTCTTTCATCTTCAATAGATGATACGGAGTAGTAGGCCGTTCCATATTTTTCCTTCAGATTAGCTCGACGCCAAACGCAGTCGTTACCAGCACACCCCACCTGATCGTCGATCCTAAAATATGGGAAGAAAACTGGTAGGAATATTTTTGATTGTGTGACAGTTATCTCGGTAGTCGCTCTGCAACTAGAAAGGGGTATGAAGGAAACAAGCAAAATAAATCAATAATCTGTGTAATCGGCAATATTGCGATTAAATCGATAACTTTCCAAATGGCAGCCCTAATCATCAGCATTAGTCAGCGCATATTAATAACACTTTACATTCAAACAGGCCAGTTCTATAAAAGAAAAAGGGTACTTTATGAAATCGGCGGTATTGCAGTGATTGTTCTGTTACCGATGACTTAAACTACATAGATATCTTATCTCATAGTGAGCATCTGCTTTAAAGTTTTCTTTGTTTCTTGGAATATAAATACGGGGTCACATATCCATAGTTTGGTGTGAGCATCTACGATTGTTAAGATGACATTGCATACGGCGAAAGCACCTGAAAATGTAAACGCTGTGTGGAAAGTAGAACCCACAAGAACCTGCTAATACTTACGGTTTCTTATATTGTTTTTCCTTATTTAATGTTGGCAGAAACTCCTTATATGTATTCCACCCCAGTTTAGGGTGAGTCGATCTCTTATTGGTTTGAATTCAAGTCCGACACACAGCATTAGCCTATGAACGAAGGTCAGGCCTAGGTGACTGGTGAAAGGGGAGGATTACGGAAACAGTTCACCACACCAGCCCGTCTCGTTGAGCCCGTCTCGTATTGGTTTGCTATCAAAAGCCTGGCACTCATACATTAACCTATGAACACAGAACGGTTTGAGGTTCAGGAGAGATAGGAAAGGAGCAATAAAGGAAACGGTAAATGGAATGCTAGACCAGGTATTAGGTGGGCAGTTTAGCAGAGGCAGTTTAGTATTTCCTTACCAACATAAATCACTGCGCATTATATCGACACAATGGCATACACTTGACTGTACATTTACAATCTTGTATAGAATTTTTCCTTTTTAGATGATTTTTGTCCAGAATCAGATGTATGCGTGCTTGCATGATTGAATTCCGTTTGTTTAAAATCTACTTCACTTATATCAGCGCTGCCGCTGGACGGCTACCTGAATACAGTCTCTACTCAAGGAATACTTTTATATGCTTAGTTCAAAATTTTTATAGAAAAATAGGTAATATGTTTTGTTATAAGCAGGATCATGACTCAATATTAGCTGATTAAATCGTAGCAAGTTAGATAGTATAAGGAATATTAGGTTTAAGTGTTCTTGGAGCAAATATATTAAATTGATGATTTTATAACACTTCATTTTATTTCTTTTGAAACGTATTGTATTTAACAGTACAAAACAAAAATAATATTAACACCCTCTAATGAATGCAAAACAATAAGTAATAATCATACAGCCAGGCTATGGGTACTCAAAGTAAAGCTAATTTAACTGCAAACTCTGCAATTCATTTTATTGTAATACTATAAATATGTATATATATATGTATATACATATTCATTCAAATGAGCTTAGTTACGGGGGATTTGTTATAAGCTAGGAATTGCTTAACTGAAACTGTGAAGAGAAAGCTAACATAGCAAGGACGGAGATACCAATAGATACCTACCGAGGGGAGAAGTTATTTAAAGCAATAACAGTGAGGTTAAAATAAGTCTAGAGTAGATATAATATAGCGACTCCAGCACACAGAGAGATGCCGACATCTGATAAGCTTCTTTGATCTATGCCGCTAGCCCCGCCCCCTCCCTTTGTGTGCTCACATGCCGCCAGGTCTCGTGTCGTTAGGCCCCGCCCCCTCTCGCTTTGTGTGCTCACCTAATGCCGGCAGTATCTGTGCTAACAGGTTCTACCCCCTCCCCCATGCGTTCTACTGTGGCGTCATGACTTGATGGAATTGTTTTCTCGAGTCCTGCCGCCCCTCGGCAAATTAATTAGGTAATGTTCGTCAAACATTTTTTTTATGATTACTAAGGTCTGCAGATTGCATCCTCGAGCAATTAAGTTTTTTGATTAATGAATTGTTGACTGGAGCTTGAGTATAAGTAGTCTGCTCACGGTAACAGTCTGTCATGTAATGAAACACTGCAGCCTTCTTGTATCTGGGGAAATCGCTTGTCCATTAGCTGAACATGTTAGACGCTTTCAACACATTAATAGGCTTTTAAGTTTACATTCCGGATCTGTTTACATACATTAGCGATCAACGACATACTTCCGTCTGGAGGTAACGGTGACACACTTTAGCTGACCCGTTAGACGCTTTCACTCCATTAGCGAACAAGAGCCCTGCATGTAATGAAAAAACCCGTAACCTACTTCTGTCTGATGGTAACGGTGACCTCTATTAGCTGACATCTTTAGACGCTTTCACCTCATTAGCGAACAATGCCAGTAATTGTTTTCCTAAGTGCTCTACAATCTCTCACTACTTCAGCTTTAGTGGGGGGAATTACATAAAAGCAGCATCTTCTCCAATGATTTTCACAGTATCGTAAGAACACTGCGATCTAAGCACTCTGCAAGCTTTATTCTTTCAACGTGGAAATTACATCGAACATCATGTCTGGTAAGTTGTATCACCAATTCATCTTCATTAAAAAGTTAACTTATTACTTAGTACATTTAACTTATATTTGCGTTCTTGTTTTTAATGCATGGCATTTATATGCGAATAGCTGAGCATTCTAAAAAGTTAATAGCTAGACAAGTGAATTTTCTGAAATGTGAATAGTTAAGTATTCATTTTAGGCAAGCTTATTCTGCATTTAATAGCTAACTGCGCGAATTCTCTAAAAAAAAATGTGATCAGTTTAGTTAAGTATTCATCTTGTTGAGAAATTATTATTCCAGATATTTAAATACAGGGTTTCACAGAGTGAATTATATTCCTTTCTAGAGAAATACAATTACTTGATTACCCTACGATTCGAATAAAGTATGTTCTGTATAAATATTCTTCCGAGGGTAAGCGACGGTATTCGATCCGAAAACTTCATGCTTGCATGCACTGGTCGAACATTCACTGTGAATGTTTCATTCCTCTCTCGCATTTATTTAGTAAAAACTTTCAGACTGTTTCCATCATGTTAAAGAGATATTTTCCATGATTGTGTCGAGAAATACACGTGATTTATATCTGTAATAGAAATTTCTCAGGTGTTTAAAATACATCGACATTTTCCCTGTATAAGGTATTCGCAGTAAAGTAAATTAACTTAATAATATATCGTTTCTTTAATAAATAAAAATCTAACGCGTAAATTAATTGCGTTTTCAGCAATCAGTTCTGCTAACATGTCTGAAGCATACATCCAGCTCCAGCAGGATACCCAACGCCGGCTGCAGGATCGCTCATCAAATGCCGTAATGATTCAGGCATCCGAACAGTCGAATGGTAAGCATTCTTCAGTGTTTTAAAAAGTAATGTAACAATTCATATTAACTTCTTTTACACATCCTATATTATTATTTCAGGAAATGGACTTTATTTTGGTATCGACCATCCATCGACCGCTGCACAGGCACCGCCAGGCTTCCAAACCTTCCTGGTTCCAAATCATTATGGAGCTGGCTCTGGCCCGTACATACAGCAACAATCGTACGGTAAGAATTTACAGACTGGTATTCGAGCATATGTAACTAAAAAAAATTACATGATAGTAGACATACAATGTCGATTCTGGCACACAAAAGCATGCCTCCGACAGCATAGAGTTCTGGATTGTATAAGGAGAAAATGATATATTTAAGGGGAGTTTCTCACCCATATGCAGTCACATAACTCTACCGATCTCCCAGAATGCTATGTATTTTTCACACGGGTGTTTAAAACATGTATTTTTTTCACGTATAGAGTGTAGATTCTTTAGAACTCTGTACTTAAACATGCTATACTATTATTATTATTTATTTTTTCCAGGAAATGGACTTTATTTCGGAGGCGGTATCGCTCAACAGGCGACCGCTGCACCGGTACCTCCAGGCTTCGCGACCGTTGCACCAGTAGGCTTCGCGACCGCTGCACCGCCGCCTCCAGGCTTCCAGACCTACCTGGCTCCAAATCAGCATGGTTGGGTCCCTGCCCCATACATGCAGCAAGCATCGAATGGTAAGAATTTATCAGCATTTTACGAACTTCTTTTACACATTATATATTATTATTAATATTGTTACTATTATTTACAGGAAGCGGACTTTATTTCGGAGGCTGCATCGGTCAACATGCGAGCGCTGCACCGGTACCTCCAGGCTTCGCGACCGTTGCACCAGTAGGCTTCGCTACCGCTGCACCGCCACCTCCAGGCTTCCAGACCTACCTGGCACCAAATCAGCATGGTTGGGTCCCTGCCCCATACATGCAGCAACCACTGACCGGTAAGAATTTATCATCATTTTACGAAGTTCTTTTACACATTCTATATTATTATTATTAATATTATTATTTTCAGGAAATGGGCTTTATTTCGGAGGCGGTATTGTTCATTGCGCGCCATCTGTACCACACACATTCCCTGCATCAAATCAGCAGTGGAGGGGCCCTGCCCCATACATACAGCAACCACTGAATGGTAAGAATTTTTTTCCACATTTTATGAACTTCTTTTACACATTCTATATTATTATTGTTATTATTATTAATATTATTTTTATTCCAGGAAATGATCTGGGCGACCTTGGAAGCCAGCCTATGGATCTAGCAACACAGGAGTCGACATCACCAGAGATTGGTGAAGACTCGTCCGCTGCACCATCCGCCTCCTCATCATTCAACATTCTGGAGGAAGTTGTACCGTCTGCGCCTTCGATCTCCTCAGACGCATGCGATGAAACCGCTGCACCATCGACCTCCTCAGGTGCAAACAATGAAGCCGCTGCACCGTCAACCTCCTCCTCATCATCATCCAGTAATGCGACAACTTTGAATGGAAAGAGAGGGCCGGCATCGGACGGGAGCGAGCAGCTTACAATTAAAAAGGCCAAGGTTAGTGCTAGTAATTGCCAGGGGCTGGAATGCAATACCCTCCAATCGGCATTCAAGGGACGTATTTTTAATAGTAGAATAGTAAATACATTAGAAATACTGGACCCTAGAGTCTTTTTAGATGAGTGCAAAGAGCTTATTATTAAAGAAGTGGAAAGCGTCTTGCAGAGAAGCGTTTGCGGATTAAAGATGCATTGTTCCCTGGAACTTGAATATTTAATCCGCAAACCTGATGAAGAGAAGAGTCTTTCCACTGGCTTTAATTCTAAGCCTGTATTGATTCTTCCGTCAAGCGATCTCAATCAGATCTTCTCTTCAATTGCGGGGGATATTTTGGAAAACGTTTCTAAATTTGAGGGGGGAGCATCATCGAAGTCTTTGGTAAAGATACTCAGCCTGGTGATGGGCTTTACACACTATGACCCTTTACACGCAGGTTCATATATCGAATTGCAATTGAAAATCAAGAATAAAACTGCAATTATAAACATAAAGAATGAAGACAACTTCTGCTTCGCGTGGTGTATGCTAGCCTCTAAATACCCTGTTAAACGCAACGGCCAGAGAACCACAGTATACCCCAAGGAACTGCTTTTCGAGGCATTCAATTATGAAGGTATCGAATTTCCGACACCCCTCCATCAAATTGAATGCTTTGAAAAGCAGAACAATGGAGTATCCATTTCAGTGTTTGGTATAGAGGAGGAGAATGAGAACATTATTCCCCTATACCAAACAGCTGAAAAGAAGCAGCACCATACCAATCTGTTATATATTGAGCAGGGGGAAAAGTCTCACTACTGCCTCATTAAAGACTTGTCCAGACTTGTAAGGAGTCAAGTTACTAAATACCAACATAGAGTGTGGACATGCGAGGCCTGTCTAAAGAGATGCAACAATGAAAAGGCCTTGGAAACGCACCGATTAAGATGTGGAAAATGCCAGCTGCTTAAAATGCCTCAACAGGATGAATACCTTGAATTTAAAGCATTCTCCAAGAGCGTTCCTGTACCATTTGTTATATACGCAGACATTGAATCTGTTCTGGCGAAGGTTCACTCTTGTGAGCCCTCAAGCAGCTCGAGCTGGACCCGAGCCGTTCAAGAGCATGAAGCAATGTCTATTGCCTTGAAGGTGATATGTAGGCATGACGAGTCAATGTCAAAATTCTTTCTCTTTAGAGGTCCAAATGCCGTCGATGACTTTATCAAACAGTTGAAATCAATTGCTGATGACGTCATTGACGTGTATTCCAATCCTAAACCTATGGATTTAACCCTTGAAGAGCAACAGAATTTTGACAATGCCTCAGAGTGTCATATATGCCTTGCTGCTTTCACTGTGGGCGATTTGCGCGTGAGGGTTCACGATCATGTGACAGGGGAATATCTGGGTGCTGCTCATAATAGATGCAATTTGAATAGAAAGGTCCCTGATTTCATACCGATCTTTTTTCATTGTCTATCTAATTATGACAGCCACTTCTTGATAAGACGCCTGGCATATGATAATAAGCCCGTATCGTGCATCGCTCAAAGTGGTGAGAGGTATATAGCGTTTAGCAAACGTTACAGGAACATCAGCTTCAGGTTTCTGGACAGCTTTAAGTTTCTTGACGACAAGCTGTCCAGCCTGGCTGACATGCTGGAGGAGAGTGATTTTAAAATAACAAGGGCAGAATATCCTGTTGAGGAGCATTTTAAGCTGGCAAAGAGCAAGGGAATATTCCCATATGATTATGTGTCAAGCCTTGCCGTACTCGAAGAAACTTCTCTACCACCGAAGGAGGCCTTCTACAGTACTCTCACTGACAGCCACATTACCGAAGAGAAATACAGGCATGCTGTAAAAGTCTGGGAGGTCTTTAATATCCGGAATCTCGGAGAATACAGCGATCTATACCTGAAAACAGATATACTGCTCTTGGCAGATATTTTCGAAAAGTTTCGAGATCTCATCCTGGGAATGTATAAACTTGACCCAGCATGGTTTTATACATTACCAGGACTCGCCTTTGACGCTATGTTGAAGATAACAAAGGCGAAACTTTCCTTAATATCCGACAAGAGCATGCTGGAATTTTTCGAGTCGGGAATTAGAGGCGGACTGTGCACAGTGGTGAAGGGCTACACCAAAGCTAACCACAGGTACATGTCCAACTTTGACCAGCATGCTCCTGTTAAACACCTGTCCTATTGGGACATAAACAACTTATATGGAGCTTCTATGGTGTCTGCCCTACCATACAAAAATCTGAAATGGCTCACGAGAGAAGAAATTGAATGCATAAACTTCGCAGAAGTCAAAGAAAATTCAGAGACTGGATATGTGCTAGAGGTTGATATCGAATACCCCGACCATATCCATGACGCCCATAACGAACTTCCTTTCTGCCCACAGAGCGCAATACCACCGAACGGCCAATACAAGAAACTGCTTGCAACATTAGAACAGAAAAGCAAATATGTCTTGCACTACAGGGTGATGCAGCAGTGTATCGAGCAAGGTCTAACTGTGAGACATATTCACAGAGTGGTGTCCTACGACCAGTCTAACTGGTTGAAGACATATATCGACGTCAACACCGAGAAGAGAGCACAAGAAAAGTCAAAATTCGGCCAAAACCTGTGGAAAAAGATGAATAACGCCGTATATGGGAAATTTATAGAAAATGTGAGGAAATACAGTGATTTCAAAATAGTTGGATCCTGGGATCAGGCAAAGAAGTTGATAGCACGCAGCACTTACCTACGCACCATAATTTTTGAGGAAAATCTTGTGGGAATCGAACTGGGCAGAGAGGAAGTACATATGAACAAACCAATTTACATAGGACACGCAATTTTGGACATTTCAAAATTTATCATGTATGACTTCTTTTACAATATCATGAAACCAAATTTAAAAGACTTGCTGCTGAATTACATGGATACAGACTCGTTTATTTTTGAAACGAGTTCTGATATCTATGAGTTCATCAGGGAGAATCCTCAATATTTCGACACTTCAAACTTCGAAAAGGATAATGTATATGGCATTAAGCAAGCCAATAGGAAAAAGATTGGGTTGTTCAAGGACGAATTGGGTGGCTTGATTATGGAGGAGTATGTCGGTATTAGAGCGAAGCTATACGCCTACAGATATGGAGGGCAGACAATTAAGAAAGCTAAGGGCATCACCAGGACAGGCATGGATAAAATAGATTTCGGCCATTATTTTGAATGTTTAAAAGACCATAGCCTAAAAATTTATTCGATACAAAAAACATTTCGGAGTAAACACCACAAAATTACAACAATTGAGACAAATAAATTGGCGTTGAAGGGAGGTGACGATAAGAGGAAGTTGATGGAGGGAAGTTATAAGACTCTAGCGTGGGGCCATTATTCCCTTAGACCTGGTGATTGCTAGTACCTAAACTTGTAAATATGTAAATATTTGAAGATATCTTGTTTTTTTCAATCTGGATTTTGTAAATATTCATTTAAATTGTGTATGAGGGTTTTTATATATTAATTTTTCCCTCTGATAATGTCATTGTATATATTCATTTAAAGTGTGTGTGTATGAGGGTTTTATATATTAATTTTTCCCTCTGATAATGTCATTGTATATATTCATTTAAAGTGTGTGTGAGGGTTTTTATATATTAATTTTTCCCTCTGATAATGTCATTGTATATATTCATTTAAATCGTGTATGAGGGTTTTATATATTAATTTTTCCCTCTGATAATGTCATTGTATATATTCATTTAAAGTGTGTGTGAGGGTTTTTATATATTAATTTTTCCCTCTGATAATGTCATTGTATATATTCATTTAAAGTGTGTATGAGGGTTTTTATATATTAATTTTTCCCTCTGATAATGTCATTGTATATATTCATTTAAAGTATGTATGAGGGTTTTTATATACTAATTTTTCTCTCTGATGTCATTGTATATATTCATTTAAAGTGTGTATGAGAGTTTTTATATATTAATTTTTCCCTCTGATAATGTCATTGTATATATTCATTTAAAGTGTGTATGAGGGTTTTTATATATTAATTTTTCCCTCTGATAATGTGTTGTATATATCCATTTAAAGTATGTGAGGGTTTTTATATATTAATTTTCCCTCAAAAAAAGAGAAAATATGAAGGATTTTTAAAATAAAAAATAATCGTGATTTTACAATCATAACAACTGGTCTTTATTAAGTCTTCATACATTACACCAAATCCTATATATCAATCCATTGAGTATCTGCAAAACCGTACCACTTTACAAGAACTTTGTTTCCACGTTTACGTATAACCTTTTCTACTAAATATGTGTTAGGATAGCTAGTCTTTTTTAGTTCATGTCCATAAAAGCCACCTTTTATGATTTCACCATTCCTATCCTTTAGTATGTATGTTGTAGGCTTGGTGCGATTCACACGAAATACTTTGAAGATTTCAACGCTCCAGTTAGATTCATAACCCTTTTCAAAATGTCCTTTATGTTTAGATATCCTGACATAATCTCCAACACTAAACTTCCTTGAAGCCTTCTTCTCTCTTCGGTCTTGATTATAATTATACACAGTCAGAAGAAGATCGTTGTTTTTCACTTCATTAGCCTTCATGCGGATAGTTGAATGAAAAGTATCATTGTACTTTACAAGGATTCTAGGTAAAAGATCTAGCCACTTGTATGAGCCTTGGACTAAAAACTCGCGGTACATCATATTCTTCAAGGTTCGAATTAAACGTTCAACAGCCGCAGCCTTCACATTGGTATAGGTGCTGTAGTGGTTAATATTATACTTAAACATTATTCGTTTAAAGAACTTGTTATAAAATTCTTTCCCGTTGTCACTTTGAATATTCCGGGGAGGGACGTCCATTTCTTGTAATATATCCTCCATAGCCTTTGCAACATTAACTCCACCCTTATCCTTTAAGGGTTTTGCATATGCCATTTTAGAGTAAAAGTTGATTGCGATCAGAATGTATTTGAAATTTCTGTTCACTTTTGCATAGGGTATCATTTCAATCAAATCAATTTGTAATAAATCATTCATACCTTTGCTGATAATTTTCCGTCGTAAATAGTTCCTCCTCGCCGAGCCGTGAAGTTCTCTGGCGATATTCTGTTTGGTGGTCATGCTATAATTTTAGATGCTTTCAATTCCCGGATAATTTCCTCAATCTCTCGAGTGTGGCTATTATTACCAGCGTCCCTCGAAGCAATAAGTAACCTCAGTCTATTCACTAATGTGTTAGGATTTCTCCAGAAAACGTAGTCAACCTCCTTATCAGACTTATGCTCCTTCCATGTCAGTCCTAGACCTGAATGTGTATTGAGCAAGGGGCGTATTATATTCTTGTATTTATACGATTTACCAGATTTCAAACGACCGTGTCTGGTGTAACCAGATCTATGAAGAAAAGTACTTTTCATAATCTTAGCGTACGTCTCCAAGTCTTCACTGGTGTATGCAGAAATCTGAGGCGTTCGCTTAAAGATGAGCTCCGTCAAACCGTCTGTAGACTCATACGTTTCATCACCTATCAATATTTGATTATTTATAAAATGAATATCTTTATTTCCAAGCATATAACTTCCATCCTGATATCTCACCCCGTACAATGTATCAATGCGGTCCTTGTCTTTTGAGCGAACGTGTTGAAGGAAAGTAGAAATACTTGTAGAATCATCATCTTCATTCTTGACTGTCTCCACAGCCAACCCTCGTTGACTGTCCAAAATATCCTTGAGGGGAGCGGTTACAGGCTTCAAAGCTTCGGACATGATATGCTGAGTCTCAAACCTGAGACCTTTTAGAGCTCTCAGTTTTTCTTTTACAGCCCTGGTATGCTCGGCTACAGACTCTTTAAGTCTTATGCTTTCACTATCCATCTTACAAATGACATGAAAATAGACGATTACATTCAATTTATAGTCTGCGTCCACCTTGAGTTCTCATCGTATCGATAGCCTTAGCTAACATCTCTATCGAAGTTCTCAGTTGCTCGGTTTCTTTCTTATGTTCCTGCGTATGTGTCTTGAACGCTTCAGCAAAGATTGCCGTATTAGCGTACAGGCTTCTGGTTGATTCTTCTAGACTCGTCATTTGCTGCACATTAGTTTTGTAAGCGTCCATCATCATATTTACATTTTCCTCCACTTTCTTAAGTTTATCATTGCATGAATCAGTTTTGAGAGTATTCAAAACCTCTGTCTTTAACTGACCGACTGTAGCCTCTAAATCTGAAACTCGCTTCATCGCTAACTTTTCTAAATTGCTAATTTTCTGATTGCAAAGATTCTGAAGATTTGTTTTTTCTCTATCAAGCTCAGCGGTAACTTGTTTAATGGAGTCCATTACAGAATCCACTCTGTCTTTTGTAGAGGTTGTTAGAGTATCCACTTTACTCGTAGTTTTATTCAGATTTGCTGTGATGTCTAGCAGCTTCTTACCTATTTGCATCTCGATTTCCTTTGGTAAGTACCTGTTTAACTGCTGTCGCGTCTCGTTCGATTTCCTAATGATCATAGCTCTAGCATATCTTTTATTTACAGCATCTGTATCTCCGAGAGGATCTGCTATATCAGTGATTCTCTTATTGTCGAATATAATGTTACCATTACCATCTCTCGATTGCGTGCGTGAATTGACATATCCAGTGATGAACGTTTTATTCACAACATCGTTATCGTGAACAGGATCTAGCAATACCATCAATCTAACTTTATCAATCACAATGTTATTTTCCTTATCTCTCTTGAGGATGTATCTTGAAATCAAATCATCGATCAGGGTCTTAGCCATAACCTCAACATTGTTAGCAGCTTGCTGCGAGAAATCTTGCATCCTAATTTCGAGTGTATCCACATAATTCTTATTGGAGGCATCATGATTATCTTCAGGATCGTGAACGTTACACAATCTCTTATTCTTGAATTGATAATTTCCTTTGACATCTCTATTTATGATAAACCGATCAAACACTCTTCTAACTGGACCAGTTCTCTGAGAACCGAACCTATCGATGCTCATGGTTAACTACGAGTGATCATTTTCTTTTTTGTCGAGCTTAATATATACATCAAAACCATTCCTATATCGTCCCTCATTCATATGAAATTCAGGAACTATCACAACAAAGGGTCTTCCTTCTGTAGAGCTCTCCCAAACGTTCTTACATAGATCTTTAAATTCATTGTAGGCCATGTCGGTATTTACATAATCTTCGTAAATGTGCTTTAAGTTTAAATTGTCTTGCCTGAAGAGTATTATCATGTTTGTATTATCGCGAATTAAATGTTTTGGAACTTTGGCATAGGACTGCGCTAGATATACAGAATCGACATTTCGATGTCTACCCATACTGTAAAAGGATGCTATCTTTTCCTGCTTTTCAGTGATGACGTCATCAAATATAAAGATTGAATTTTCTTCGACTTCAGAAGGATGCAAAACATCATCCCCGTTGTCGAAGGTGTTCACTTCTATACCTTCGATGTTTCCGAGCACTTTAATTAGATATTGGTACTTTGGTTGATAGAGAGACTTTGAATAAATATACAAATTTTCAAAACGTAGTCCATTCTCATGGAGTAGCATATTGAGTAATACGTTTGTTTTCCCTGCACTGGAGCTCCCTAAAATAAGAGCTCTGACACTAGATGGAAATAACTTGCCATGACGATCACTTCTAAAGTCACCTTCAAAGTCTAATACCTGAATAGGTAGAGAGCAGTGCTGCTTAACAAGCTCCATGTTAACAACTAACTTATAACATGTATGTGCATTGTTTATATACATTACCGTTTGTAAAAGTAGTTAATGATTGACTGGAATGATATAAAAGGGCTAATGCATTCAATTACTCGTTTAGTCTATCATGAGAGCTAAGAGAGGGAGGTCGTTGCAGTATAAGCGCGGCTCTGGAATTATTAATTCTATAATTAATTCGCTCCCCTTTGAAGCTCACTTACCCGGATATAGATATTGCGGGCCTGGTACTAAATTGGAAAAACGTCTAAAAAGAGGAGACCCCGGAATTAACCAATTAGACACAGCTTGCAAACAACACGACCTCGCGTACGCTGAGAATAAGGACACCGCTTCAAGACAAATAGCGGATAAGATTCTTGCAGAGAAGGCTTGGAAACGTGTGCAGTCATCAGATTCAACTTTTGGTGAAAGGTTAGCTGCAAGGCTAGTAACTGCAATCATGAAGGGAAAGGTTGCAGTGGGAGCCGGAAAGAGGAAGAAGAAGAGAGGAGGGTTTTTACCGTTGATTCCCATCATTGCTGCTTTAGGCGCTGCAGCAGGTGGCGCTGCTCAGATAGCCTCTGCAGTCAATAAAAAAAAGGCTGCTGATAGACACTTGGCAGAAGTTGCGAGGCATAACAAGGCGATGGAGACCCAAGGAAAGGGGCTCCGGAAGGGTAGGTGTAAGAAGAGGAATAAAGGAGGATTCTTACCTGCAATGCCGCTGATGTCGTCTTTAGCCGCTGCATCTAAAATAGCAAGGTCTTTGAAAAAAAGGGGATCTAAAGGCGAGGGTTTAAAGAAGAAGGCAAAAAACGGAGGAAGAGGATTGTACATATACCAGAGGAAGCCCTAGGTAACGTAGCCCTCGAATATTATGCTAAACGTTTAAAAATTCCTTATTTTAGAGGGGTTTATATGATTGACAAACTTCCTTTAAAACCACACTGCAAAGAGAGACTTATTACCAATCTCGATACATCAGATAATGAAGGAACACACTGGGTTGCTATAAGGAAAGAAGGTGATGTCGCATACTACTTTGATAGTTTCGGTAATTTGAAGCCGCCTCCTGAGATTGAGAAATATCTACAAGACGTTAAAATCTACTATAATACACAGAGATACCAGAATTTCGATTCAGTCATCTGCGGACACTTGTGCTTGCAATTTCTTTTATCCTAGAAGCTGCTTCATCGTCAAGATGAGTTATACAGTTACAGTGAGTGGGCCAGACACTGTTATTTCAACGTATCTAAACCCTCCTCTACAGCTAGATCCTCCAGGTCATTATGAGATTGCTCTCTTGAATTTTGAAACATTCTATTCAATACCAAATGTCGATGGAAGTAATAATAGATTTCATTATATTCATAATGGTAAACCTGAAACCATTGTCATCCCTCATGGAACCTACGAGATTGCCGATATCAATACATTTCTAAAGGATAAACTAGAATTGAATGATGAAGTCTTCTTCATAAGGCCTAACAATAATACAATGAAGGCTGAAATTAAATGTCCTTATACAATAGACTTTTCTAAGGAAAGATCTATTGGTTCGCTTCTAGGATTCACAGACACTAAAATAATTCCTGCTGGAGAAGCGCTCGAATCTGACGATCTTGTGAATATATTTAAAGTGAGTATCATACGTGTGGAGTGCAGTATTGCAACAGGCTCTTTCATTGACGGTAAAAGCGGACATTCGCTCTACGAGTTTTTCCCTTCTGTTCCGCCAGGCTATCATATCTCTCAAGAACCTTCGAACCCAATATATTTACCAGTCATAGATACAAACTATATAGACCAGATCACTATTCGAGTGGTAGATCAACACGGGAAGGCTATCAACTTCAGGAACGAAGTTATCACTACAAGACTCCACATAAGACGTAATGGCAATACATTTTAAAAGACATCGCAAATACTATAATAGACGACGTACACCACGTTCGAAGCATACTACCTCTCCAGCTTCCGAGGAGTTAACACGTGCTAACCGCAAGTTCCTCGAGGGTTTAGGTTACAGAACGCTATAATGGATATCTTAAACGTGACAGAAGTTCCAGCCTTTGACGACAAGATCACCAAGGAGGAGGAGCATATTTTTCTTCCATACAACACGTCCGCTCTGGATGTAAACGATGAAATTAGAATACCATGCCAAGCTGAAGATTTGTATACGCTACCTAACAAGAGTTATCTTTACATCGAAGGTGCTCTCACCAAGGTAGATGGATCGCCTACTACAGCGAAGCTCGCTAATAATGCTATAGCCTTCATGTTTGATGAGATACGTCTAGATATGAATGCTACAACTATAGACAGAACAAGGAATCCTGGAATTACTACAACTATACGAAATTATGTGACTCTCAACCCTATGGAGTCGAATCGGCTGCTGAATGCTGGATGGGCATATCCTGGTGAAGAAGTTGATATAGTACACGCTACGAATGGAGCTTTCAATGCTGTAGTCCCTCTCTCGATGCTCCTAGGATTTGCTGATGACCACAAGGAACTTATACTCAACAGCAAGTTTGAATTGATTCTCATAAGATCCAAAGATTCTAGAAACTGTGTCCTGAGTTCGAATGGAGAGGAAGCTAATGTAAAGTTAACTAGAATCGAATGGTGGATGCCTGTAATTCGTCTTTCCGATGCTGAAAGAGTTCACATTCTAAAAATTGTCAAGTCTGATAAACCTCTACACCTTGCCTTTCGATCTATGGATCTTCATACCCAGCCTGCTGTACCCCAGACAAGATCTTTCACTTGGAATGTAGCAACAACATCTAAGCTCGAGAAACCTCGCTTCATCATAGTGTGCGCGCAGACTGGAAGATTGGGTGATTATAGCAAGAACAGTTCCGAGTTTGATCACTGCAACATTACTAATTTGAGACTATTCCTCAACAGTGAATGCTACCCCTACCATGATTTGAACTTGGACTTTAAAAATTCAAAGTTTGCTTCACTATATGAAATGTACTGTAAATTTCAAAGTTCCTATTATGAAAGAGATAATTACCCCCTCTTGAAGAGAAAGGATTTTCTTCACCGTGCACCATTATTCGTAATAGACTGTTCTCACCAACCCGAGGAGGTTATAAGTGGAGCTGTGAACATCAGAATCGAGATTCAAGCATCTGCAAATATACCAGCCCAGACGTCACTGTACTGTCTGGTTCTACATGACAAAGTATTTACCTACAAACCTCTTTCTCACTTGATGCAAGCACTTATATAATTATGTATATGTTTGGGTGAATGGTTTTGTAAAGGAATGTACTAGGATAAGTTTATGAATAATAAATTGAATTCATATACTAAAACACTCTTTTATTGACTTTAGCATACATTTCAAGCATTTTCCTTCTCCCCCTCCTACTCCCTGAAAAACTAGTTGCTCCTGACTTGCAGAAATCAATTAAAATATTCAAATGTCTTTCAATATAAGGCAATAGTCGTTTTAGGTTCCTTACACCCTCAATGTCTAAAGATATTACATTATTATTTAAACAAGTATTTATGAAATGAATTGAATGGTCAAAAAATACAATAATATTGTATGCATAAATTACATTGTCACAATATTCATCACACGCAAACTTTTTTTCTTGGCGTAGGTAATCTTCAATCATTGGAATGTTTTTGGATATTATATCCCAGTCTGATTTTGTAATATAAACAAATGATTTATCACTTTCGCAGTTTATGTAGAGGGATGGGATGTCATAGTATAGTCCAATATTCACGGAATGGGAGGGGGAGATGCTGACGTCATCAAGCGCATGTGATCGATTCTCCATGCTCCTCCGGGGTATCTTCAATGAATAAGAAGACCATAGGAGCATCGTTGAGGATTCTCCTCTTACACCGTCTCTTCTGCTTTTTCTCACCGCTCTCGTTCCGCCTCTTGCTCCGCTCCCTCCTCACACCCCTGCAACATATATTCAAAACAATGTTAGAAATAGGTTTAGTTAATGATTTCATACGTCTGAAAGAGAAAATACATATATTAGAAAAATCCTCTCCCCTTGTCACACAAAAAGTATTATCAAAGAGTGTCATACTCACTTCACGGTCTTGCACGATTCTGTGTGTATCTCGGGCGAGCAATCTGGAGTCGTCTGATTTATCCACTCCTGCATCCTCGTTGCTTTATCATCAGGGGTAGTAGTAATGTCGGGTAGTGGAGCGGCATCCTCCTCCATAGGCTGTGTATGGCGCTCTGCGATTGGATATTCCACTATATCGACATCGCGTCTCTCAGGATCCATCTCCTCTATTGGTACGGGTACCTTAGGCGCAGTCATTCGCAGTCTGTAATAATTTAATTTTTAGGTTAGACACAGAGTAGCATTAGAAGCAGTAAATGAATATGTAATTTAACATTTCTTCTACTTACTCGAGTTTTCTCTTCCTCCGCTGGTAGACCTCGCAGTTGTCGTTACATAGGAAGAAGGATGTCATGCGTTCATGCTGGGCCGGGTTAGTACAAAGTACAGAATGCATGTATCCGGTGCACGACTCTGTATCACATTTAGCTAGATGTTTCGAGACGAAGACATTGTCAACTTCATCGACATCGCTAAGATCCTCCACATCAACACCCCTGTGATTTTCACTGAAAGAATGAAATAATTTCAAGTTAGATTTCATTTAACATGCGTACAATATATTACCGAGTTATAGAAATGTGTATATTACTTACATGTTCGCTCCTCGATAAACAGGACAGCTCTCTGTACACACTTCCAGTGTAGTCATCTGATCATGATGCGACGGTTGAGTACACAACACTGAATGCATTAAACCATTGCATGTTTCGGTATGGAAGTATACGTAGTGAAAATAATCTTCCCCGCACTCGCTCCAGTAATCATTCACATCAGATGCACGATGATCACCAGCCATTTCGATTATCACTGAACGAACACTGAAAAAACAATAAATGATCGCTCCGGCTGCCTACGTTCCTTATATACTGTAGACGGTGACGTCACGCAGCGGTGGAGGGGTGGAATGCATGTTGAGACCTGTTATTCACCCTCCAGGCAGAAGCCACCCGTCTGTTTTTGAATACCGAGGAAAGTCCTTGGCGAGCGTGTTTTAACATGATTTACCGACGCCGACAGAGTGGAGCCGGGCTAGTCTACACGTTGAAGCTTGTTAGTGACGTCACGCACGCAGTCGCGGAGTGGGAGTGAAACTGGTTATTACCAGGCCGATGTCGGCTGGCGGGCTTTCCATTACATGTCGGGCTGTTGCCAGAGAGAGGTTAAGACCGTGAGCGTAGTTATACATATACGACGGCTGTCAGATGCGAGCGAGTCAATTAATCAATCAAAAATACTTAACTGCTCGACGAACAGCGTTTAATTGCAATAGCGGTATATAAACATTGATTCTTTTTTCAATAACACACATTACCTAATTGATTGACACAATTATGTACTCAAACGATTTGCCGATGTGCGGCAGGCATCGAGAATCGCATTCCCACACCGCCAACGTCACGCACCGAGAACCCTCACATATAACCCCTCACCCCGAGCGGCACATCCCCTACCCAAGCCAATCACACGGCAGGGATTTAGACAAGTCACAATGAGGGGCGGGAATGTAGTCACCGTTACCTCCAGACGGAAGTATGTCGTTGATCGCTAATGTATGTAAACAGATCCGGAATGTAAACTTAAAAGCCTATTAATGTGTTGAAAGCGTCTAACATGTTCAGCTAATGGACAAGCGATTTCCCCAGATACAAGAAGGCTGCAGTGTTTCATTACATGACAGACTGTTACCGTGAGCAGACTACTTATACTCAAGCTCCAGTCAACAATTCATTAATCAAAAAACTTAATTGCTCGAGGATGCAATCTGCAGACCTTAGTAATCATAAAAAAAATGTTTGACGAACATTACCTAATTAATTTGCCGAGGGGCGGCAGGACTCGAGAAAACAATTCCATCAAGTCATGACGCCACAGTAGAACGCATGGGGGAGGGGGTAGAACCTGTTAGCACAGATACTGCCGGCATTAGGTGAGCACACAAAGCGAGAGGGGGCGGGGCCTAACGACACGAGACCTGGCGGCATGTGAGCACACAAAGGGAGGGGGCGGGGCTAGCGGCATAGATCAAAGAAGCTTATCAGATGTCGGCATCTCTCTGTGTGCTGGAGTCGCTATATTATATCTACTGTCTAGGGGTGAGATACTCTGTCACCAAGGGCGAAGTCATAGACTCAGGCCAGATAGATGTGTTTTTTTTCAGATATTGGAGGGAGGTTCTTCCTTAAAAGATATAGTACAGTAACGCGAATTGGCTAACAAAATTAGACGCCTCGTTGAGCACGAAATTGTAGCCAGTTGGAAAATAATTATAATGGATAAGGTAATTTAAGACGCGTTTGTATATATTCTGAAGCAATAAGCTAGCTTCACCCAGTTCTGCAGGTTATTTCATTGAGTACACGTCGTTTGGTGAATCAGAAATGTGAAAGTTGCGAAGTTGATTTGTTAATAGTATAGATTTTATGAAGAAAGCTTTCAATTAGACATATTATTATACAAAAACTGTCGGTTAAGTAATAATTACGCGAGAGGTGATTGGTGCGCGAAAATCGAACATGTCGCAGGTTGCGTTAATAATCACGCAGCTTCAGTCAGGAAACATAACAATAGTGAAGTGTGTAAACTTTATTTTATATGCAGGGAAGATACATTAAAATTCTCAGATTTTAACTTTTATCAATTTTATCTTTCAACAACTCATTTCCGATACACACCATGTCAAGATATACTTCCTCGCCTGAGTAATTATTTTAGCTAGCTGGAGAAAAACCAGCAGAGAAATTAAAACAACAAGAGACTCAACTTTAGATAACAAAGTCATATCAAAGAAATGGGACCGCGTCAGTTTACCATTTCTTCTGTTAGCCATGATCAGGCAGAGAAGTTTTAGTAAGTAAATAGAGCAATCGGTTACCGCAGAGTGTATAGGTAACGTCAGGTACTGTGATGAACACACTCCTCCGCTTCCCTTTAAAACACCGATTTCCTTGTGAGTGTTTCATTTATTCGCTGCATACAAACCGGTGGAGAACTGTGGCATTATTTCTAAAGTAAAGAAAAATCACATACCAAAACCATTATCACAATCAGTATTGTTTGTGGTGGAATTTGTTGAAACCATGAGAAACGGGTTGTAGTGCTTCACGTATGGTAAGCCAGTTTGAAGATGTATTATATTTCGACTGTTGGGAGCCGAACTTGAAGTAGTTGCAATCGCACGCATGCTAAAAAGTTTCCGGTAGCCTTTGCCCCAAATGTACTTTCCGGTGGCCTTTGCCCCAAAAATGTTTAAAAATATTAACTTTGTAATTTTGAATGTTTCTTTAAATATTATATATTTATGTTTGCCTCGGCTGCGTAAGTATTTATAGTTTTTAGAGACATAAATTTCTAAGCAGGGAGTGGTGCGACTGAAGAATGTAGGCTTACACACATTATAATTTTACTTCACTCGTTCTATTAATTCGTTAAACTATTAAAATAATACTTCATTGATATAAAGAGAGAGCTGTGAGATTAGTTTTTTATTAAATACTTGCACTTTTTAACACGTACACTATTTTTGTCTCACACAAAATACGTATTAGATTTCTCGAGGACGCATCTAGCGTCCGGTTAGAAACGCTGTCTACAAGCAACTGACTTCTGAATTTGTAAATTTTGCTCCAATTTAGTTTCTGATTGACTAATCCTGGTCCAATAGAATATCTTCATTTATCTAAAGCTTTTTCTGGTTGTTGATTGGCTATTTATTAAACTGTCTCAAAAATTACATTATTGTTGCTCCAAGAATTACCAGTAGCATATAAGCTTTCTAACTCATTATTGCCTCAAGGTTACCTCGTTGTTAGCAACTTTTAACCTATTTTTCTCACAGTTCCTACGTTATTAAATTACGTAACATATTCACATAACATTATTACACATATATACAATAACATAAACGTATACAATGACTGTAATATGCACTTTTTATACATTGTTACATACACATATTGCTTTAAGGCGGGCTGTTATTGAATTTATATATTATATAATTAGACTTAAATGTTAAAAATACCATCAGATGTAACATAGGTCACATAGAGCTCAAAGGACGTTTTAAATATCATGATAATAATTCTGTCACATTAAATACTTTAAACATGTCTAGCACACGATCGTGCCGAGTTGCGGAAGAAGTTAGAGCTGTTTTCCGAATGTTGATACTTTTAGAGCCAACATGAAAAATATATTCCGCAAGGCACCCTCAAGAATCAAAATATTTAAGGGGATAGGACCAAAGATTCCCTTGGCTCTACAACCAATTGTAACTCGGCGGGACATGGCTACACTCAATATTACGAAAAAGTTGTTAAGTAATTAATTTCTTTGACGAGAGAAAAAATACTGCTATACGTCCAGTGAAGGAAATAATTTCACCAGCTTTATTTTAAAACTGTTCATATATTGAGAATAATTTCAGCAATATTTCAACTACAATAACATATTTATTTGCAAGCATAGACACTAAAAATACCAGAAGCTCTAGAGGAACAAGAACAGGTTTCTGAAACGCTGAGTAAGGCATAAAGCTGGAACTTTAAAGAAAGGGTAACAAAGAAGCTTAAGATATTCTAGTGAAGGATTAAGCGTGTAAAAATGTGTAAATCGAGGGATGCGTTACTGACGCAGAGGATCTCAAGCAAGTCTGAAATTTCGTTTATTTGCTCCTACTATTTATGTTCAATGCATTTCAAAAACTTAGATTTCTGAGCATTAATGACTTAATTAAATAACGAAGTAATTTTATTGCATGCTACCAAACATATCTACATTGTTTTATTACGATACTGCGCAATCCTGATCAGCCTGCTTTCGAAGGAGAGTGTAGTGCCTTCAACTGTTCGCATTTGTTTAAGGTAACACTGCAAAGTCGCAAACGCTTCCACCTTCCCTTGCCACGAACTCTCGGTGTGTTTCTAACTCAATCATTTACTTTGTGTGGCCATGATATACAGTCTTCGGTCATAAGTTTGTGTCAGTGTTCAAATGCTCTCAGGAGGAGCGGTAAGGCAGACTCCAACCTAGGAAATCTACTTGCATGTACATCGGTAAATATTTCGGAAAATACTTAGTCGACATAATTTGTACCTATATTTGTACCTTGTATTCTATTGACGTCTACAATTTTGTGCAGATTTGATAAAATTCCGTAGTAATAAAAGAGGATGATCGGCTATTTATAGAAATTTCAAAATACTTGTATAATCGTTATAATGTCTATGTCTCAAACGTTGATATTCTCAACAGTATTGCTGGCGCCATTTTAGAGAAAGTAACAAGTAAACTGACTATTTTAGACTTGCATTCTTAACAAGTGATTTAAGTATGAAATTTTACCTATTTTTATTTCCAGCAAAACGAAATCCGCGGATGGACTTTTCCCTAGAAATGATTTTCTGGTGAAATTTCAGTACCAAGTTTTTTATCAAACTTTAGCTCAGGTAGTGGACCTGGAAGATAAGCCAAACTTAATTTTCTTTTCCCGTTGCATTTCTAAAGAAGCCTTGTGTGTTCACTAAAACTGAACGGTAGGAAACTTCATGGCTGTAACATAAAACACACCTTGAGATAACGGTGAGATATTTCCGTCACCTTTGAAGCTACACAAGACGTGTATTTATGAAGAACAGAAACTGGAAGAAAAATAAACAAAGGGTAAGGAAGACATCGCGCTTCTGCTTGCTTCTTTTATGGGAGGAGTTGCCATTATTTTGTTGGGCACCCCGAATGAGGGTGTGATACCTCGCACGCAGAATACACAAACAGTGCCGACGGCGATAGATGGCTCGAGAGGGAGTGGAAGAAAGCGGTCCCTATTTCAACTCGTACGGTGGTACCCGGAAATTGGAAAGCCCATTTTGTAGCGGAAGTAAATCCGATGATGGTGAAGCCTTTACGCTTCTATCATAAGTTGCGATATTGAGATATATTTTAAATGCAGAATAGAAAGTCCGGCAAACATGAGAACCGGAGAAATGGGGAGTAACACTTTTTTCAAATCAGTAGCTGCAGAGTGTAAATGGGAAATAAATTTCACTTCTTATTCCCATCGGAATCCTTTAGAATCCCATCGTCATTTTAGGAGAACCTAACGTTAGCTTCCTTTATAGAGGATGCAGGTATTCTGAGAGACTAACAAATAAAGGATTGCACAATGGATCAGTAATCATCGAGGTGCTAGGGCTTCTAAAGTTACCCTTTCTAAACTTAAACCTAACACAAGAAAACTTTAATTTTGGATCGTACAATTACGAGTGAACAAGTTGTTATACTTGAATTAACGTAACTTCTCAATTCTGACAGTTGCTCTTCTGCCATGTGCGTTTCAGCTACGCCACGCGTAAAACTTGCGGTGTTGTCGGCTCGTCCGTCCGCCAGTCGTTCGTGTTGAGTGGAAGAGGAGAGAAGAGCTAAACAAAGATAAAAGTGCTTCGTTGTGCCTAACGAAATGACGTACTTTTGAAATAATATACTACACTAAACATCTCTATACATTTCTAAGGATACAGTGTACAATACGCCTGTCAACTATTGCATTGTGTTTATGTTTATTTTCGTGCTATGTGAGAATAAGCGCATATTAAATATTAATAGTTTTAATACCTTTTTCCACTGTATTATTTTATTCTAGTGTTTGTCTTCCATTTTGTATCTTTTAAATTCCTTTGCGTGATGCTTTAAATGTCTGTACGCAATATTATATTAAGCTTTAAAGCTGATTTTTCCGCTTTCACTTTCATTATATTTCTAAAACTTCAAAATGCGCTACTCGACAAACGTTTTAAATACTATTGCGAAACTTTCAGATAGCGGATTATTCAAGTTAGTACATATTTACTCTGAAGTTCTTGTTTTTACTGTTATGTTTATTTTAACTTCCAATTAGATAAGACAAACTTTGCATTTAAAAGTGTGAAGTAATTGTGTTCTCTCATAATAACTATACATATGGCGACGAATAGCATCTATTTGGAAGGCATCTAGATCTGTAATAATTTTTGGCGATGTCGGGTTTTGCCTGGGGTTTCTAATATTACTTTTGAAGATCCAGACTGCGATTTCTCAGCTTATTTCTCTTTTCTTTCTTGTTCTTTCCCTATATTGGCAACAGTCCGTTTACTTATTTTAAATGCAGCTGTCCTATCTATGACTTTATTTACATCAATCATTGGTCCACCGCTTTCTCTTTCCAGCTCGACATATGCCCTTAAAGCACATACTATCTCACGAGCCTGGCTGGGAATTGCAGTACCTTGTCCAAGCTTAGCGTATTTTTTTCTTTGGGGAACGAGTTCGTGGTCTTCCCCTACGCTTTTGCCCCTGGATCAGACATTATCAATCACACAGAAATTTCAGCACAGGTTAATATTTTAGAATATTATAATTACCATAATACTGGTCATTCTCTATACTACAGCTACACGTTTAGGACTTGAAAAATAACGTTAATGTGCAATTGCGCACTTCACTGATTTAAAATAGTTGTATACTTAAACTTTAAAATATCGCGCTACACTACAACGATACACAAATCACGCAAGTATCTGATAAATCAAACAAAAGAACGTTTGCTATGTGGCAACACTTCCTCTGAGCAGGGGTGAAGGGTGTGGAGAGGGCTTAAACGGCGATTGGCTACTTCAAGGTCAACCCTAGTTGTCATGACAACAGACCCACATACACGCTGAGCTAACTGTCAGAATTGAGAAGTTACGTTAATTCAAGTATAATTAGGTCATTGATGTAGAAAAGGAAAAGAAATCTGTATAAACCATACATATATTTCAGCAACAACTACATCATAAATGCATAGTGAGAGTCTGTGACAGAGGAATTGAATATGCGAGGGGTGTGTTACTAAATATGCTTCGAATATTTTAAAAGAGCTCAATATTCCTCAGATAATTGGCCTGCGAGAGGAATCCAAAGGAAAAGAAGATAAAAGAAAAAACTAAAAGTGAAAGCACCATTAACTTGCACTATTATGTATACTTATACTTAGATATACATTTCCACGTCCGGAGAAAAAGTACAGCGCATCTTGCTGATTGTTCAGTGACGTTTTAGCTAGGGTGGAGTGACTTATCTCTCAGCTAAAGCTTTAGCTGGTGGGAGAGGTACACAGTATACTGATCTCCTACCACACGTGACACGTACAGCGGAAAATAGCCAACATTTTTTACTATCGCACATCTTTACCTCTCACTTGCCTCATACCAAATAGCTAAACCCCTACCTGCTTGGAAGGGCTTCCCCACCCACTAGCCAAAATTCGCTTAGCAGATAGTACATTCCTCATGGTACAGCCCATCGAACGAGTTTTGGTCATTAATTAGCATTCGTGCCTTCGAACACACAAGCTCCTGCATACGGGCGAGCTGTATGTGCCGGAGTTCGAGCAGTATCTCGTACCAGTCTATCCTTTTCTTTTCTTGTTTTAATGCGTAAATGAACGTTTTTGCATCTTAGGTTTCCCTAACCATTGAGCTACCATGGCAACATACCGGTACGACATCAAATTCTCCAACTGATACGCATTTTTTCCCGGTAAACCACAAGGAGATCTCAAATTGTATTGAGATGGCCTATCGTAATGGCGACTTACTATGCTGTAAGTATTTTAATTCCCGGGCTTCATAGTTTCAACCACTATTACGTCAGTTAATGGAATTAATTGTTCTTCCACAACTTGTCTGTTGGACAAGGTTGGAAGTGAATGCGAATCATTCGCTAGTTTGTACTGTAAATAACTGCACCACTTCACATAAAAAGGATCATAACTCCTACAGACTTTGTAGTAGAGAGGTAAACTTAACTCATCCTCTATAGTCCTGCCGGCCTTAAAAGGGAACCTGATATAAAATAAATGCAAGCTGTGTGCATTGGCCGTGGATTACAACAACGTATTTCATAGTTATGCTTTGTTTCGAGGACGTTAGAACCTAAAATTAGAGTCAATAAAATTGACTTTAATACAGCCATCACAACGTCAGAAAATAAAACAGGACTAGTGGTGTTTACTTTCCCCCATATCAAGCAAATTTTATTCAAGAAATTTCTTTCTGCAACCTTTAGTTCTGGAGATATTGTACAATCTCAAATTAAATGGTCCAACCTGTAGTATTTCGCTGTAAATTTATAAAATTGTGTAGAGTACTTGAAGCTAATGAGATTGAGATACAGCATAATTGGAATTTCCGTGATTCCCTTCCCGAAATTCAGAACAATTTGGCCCTGCTGTAACTGAAACTGCAGAACAAATCTTCGTGTAATATTATTGTTTACATTGGGCTCTTTAATAACTAGACATTGTTGTAAAGTTAATGCTTTTCGAACCTATGAACTCCCGCTGTTCCACTGATTCACTTCATGCAAAAATTTAAAATTATTGCAGAAAGTTTCAGCAAAGTCGGATGTATCCAAAACCAAGATAAGAGTAACGTAAGGTGGTTTAAGGGCTCAAAACAATCAAAGAGTAACAATCCTGTCATACTTTTATACCAAAAGCTAATGCTTATATGTAGGCCCAGCAAACTTGCTACTTTGCTGTACAGTCCTTAATTGACTTTGTTTAGCTTGAGTTGTACCACTATATGAAAGGGGGCAGAGGGAGATAAATTTAATGCTCAACTGATTCACCAGATTGGTGTAAACATCAGCAATAGTCCGGGAAGTACCTCGCGCGAAATTGCGAACTACTGTTGCTTTCGTTTTTGTTAAGTTTTTCAGTTACTACAAGAAGATGAACACTCTTAAAAGATACTGATCAGATCTACTTTAAGGAAGCGAAATCTGGATTTTAAGAGAAGTAAATATAAGGTTAGAAACCTTCAATTTTGGTTCTTAAGAACACTTTTGGGACTGAGTCTTTGGGATGGAGTAAGAAGCAAGATATAAAAACGTATTACAACTTAACAAGACAATGGTTGAAGAGATTAAAACATATCAGAAGAAATTGTAGAGCCATGTTAGAATGATGTCTCATGACCATCTACCATTCCAGGCATTGGTTTATTCTCCTAAGGGAAGACAAGATATGAGACGGTGATAACATACTAAATTACCTGATTTTTTTAAAAGCCGTTTGATGGTGGGACAGTTTAAAGCAGTCAATGGTCGGAAATTTTGCAGCTGAAATTATGATTTACCTGCTTCTGATGTCGTTGCCTCGTAGCTCATTCTGTTGTCCCGTACGCCAGCTGCTCCAGTGGTACAGCTATGAGTATGGATGTATGTACGTGGATGTATGGTGAAAGGACAACACTAGTTAAAACTGAATGAGACATTTAATGTCATCAATACCTGAACTTTTGAAGGAATTGACGACATTTGAAGATAAAGAATGAAACTTATTATGAGTTGTAATACTCAAAACTGTAACAATGGAATGATTATACCTGCTTACTTCTGCAGTATCAATTTTGCGGTTTGAAATAACCGTTTCCGCAATGAAAGAAACTATTAGCGTAACTTGCCGTGAGTCGCTAAAATGTTGCTCGGAAAGATCCCTCACAATGGCCGCGAAATCTTACTCTCACAAGTGCGTCACCAAGTGCTTAAATAATACACGAGCAACAAGTACCGGTGACGGTACCAGAGTAACTCTCCGATTTAAAATGCACGAACGTTTATTAATTTTAGCTCCGTCTACTTTTTTACACCCTATCAAGGTTATTTCACGCCCGGCCCAATACTTAAAAATCCTAAGTGTGCCCCTGATTTTGAGAATTACATCCGCTTCTCTCTTTGCGGAATTTCTGCCTACGTGACCCTGCAAACGTATTGAATTTAGCTCCTAACTGGATTCCGAGAAACTTTAAGCTAGTGTGTTCTCTATTCGGCTGCTACGTGACTTTCTTACATGGCTGGCTAATGAGTCGTTGCTTTCCAGACAAATCTTTTAATTCAAGGGTATTGCCTTATACATTGACTTAATATACGGAAATTATTTATTGTATCTCAGTATTATTTCCTTATTTAATTATTTATCTGTTCCCGCCAATAATTAGTACCAACGGCCAAGGAGAAATGGGTGGAGTATTATGCTAAAATCCTTTTGATGTCGACACGGGTTATAAAAGCCCAGTGCTTGAGTTTGAAAGAAGAAGATACTCCTTTTACTCCAATTTATCACCAAATACTTACGACCCTGGAGAGTCAAAACTGAAAATCATGGACATCCTGCAGAGAGGACTCGTTCTGAGCTACACAGCAAGTTGGAAGGCAGCTTCCTCATAAGCAATTGGAGCTTCTAGATCAGGTAAGGGCAAGCGCGTGTCTTATCCAGGAGTAGGGGTACTGTGATGTAACGTAGCTACCCCTCTATCCCAGCAGTGACGTAATGCGATTCTTAATTCTAAAAAGCTAGAAATTTCTATTTATTACAATAGAAGTATGCATCAAATGACTAAACAAAATCATGGCCTTATTGATTATTATTCATATAAAAGGTTTGAAATTGAAAATATTTCATACCTTCATCAAACTGAACAAACAAATATAATATCGCTTGTAAACTTTCAGGAAAGATGAACATACAATTCCCAACACTTACAGTTTTTAGAATAAGTGTCTTGCTTCACTTAAATTGACTCTAATTAGAGCCAGGGGTACTATCCCATGTTTTCTACTTTCTCTGCCACGTACCTAGCAGTTAGAGACTGCATTCCACTCCAAAATTCGATACCAAGATTTACAAGTTTTGAGGCTCCCTCAATAATACAAAAGCATTTTTAGAAAAATGTCCATGTGTATGTGTCTGTGAACAGAATAACTCAAAAACGAAATCTTGGATAGTTACTAAATTTGGTATTTAAGTTCCAAAGATGTGAAACAAGAATTGCAAGAAAATCCCTCCCGCCCCAAACTTTCCTTTATATGGAAAGTTTTTTCGAAGTTTTTGATTTTCTAAAACATTGTTCTAACGATTTTGATTAACATATACATTAAAGATGTTTAGATGACAAATAAAATTTGTATCTTGAATTTTCTGGAAATAGCCTGTGAAACCCTCTTCATTCGGAAGGAATTTTGTATAATTTTATATAACTGGTAAACGTTCAGCGATAGACGAAAACAAATGTAGATCTCTTTAAACATACATTGTGTTACATACAGGTACATAGATACTACACACATACACACACAACCTCACTCAGTCACACACAGTACATTGCAGCATTTTTGTATACTACAAAATATGAAAGAGCCCCTTATTTCCTAAACGTCCTTGTAACAATCAGTTCTTGTGGAATGCATCTTGTAACTTGGTTAAGCAGCGTTCCACCACTGAATTAGAAGACTTCTTGTGTTGCAAACAGCAAACGAGAAGGGGAGGGTTGAAGGTGGCTTTTTGTTTTTTTTTTAATTCCCTTGTTTTACCCAGTTTATGGCACTGTGTTTTTACTGTTTTCGTTACCGCTTATTACCGTAATTACAGAACATACACAAGCAACTATGCCCATTGCGGGACACGAACCCACGACCCTCAGCTTGGCGGAGCGCCGGAGCTATACACTCCAGCGACCACTGCTACGAGGGCGAGCAAACTCAACACGCGCTACACGCGGGGTCAAGAATGTCCATACGTGTTCTATATATTGATACTTTACATTTCAATAAGCGTTTTACAAACGCGGCCAGAAATGAAGGTACCGATAATACTCGTATAGTGTTTACTAATAACAAAAAATGTACACCTTTCGGTTTGCACATCATAGGAATAGATTCTCATATTTCGTGAAGCTAATGAAATGAGGAACTTATTACTCATTTGGTAAATTAACACATGTCACAGTAATTCACCGATAAATATTGCTTCACTAGTTGGCCTATAGGGTTTTAATGCTGAATGTTGCATACATACAGTTTGGACTTGAGCACACCTGGCAATTTGGTTCTAGTTTTCATTCGGCTAACTACTGACCACAGACTCGATGGCTACATTAAAGCCGGTTTCAAGAACCGCTTGGCGCTGTGGTAACACAAATCATTAGGTAATTATAGGCTTAGATTTGTGCATCGATTTTGTTTAATTTGAATTTCAGCGGCAGGGATTTCTGATGCAATTTGGTCCCGGCTGTGATTAATTTCAACCGTGTCGAGGCAGTCCAGGCGTTAAGTCACAAATAACTCACATGTAACACGGTAATTAGGGTGCCATGGAAACCGATAAATTTTAGAGATAAGCAGCAGAGCGGACCTTGGACGCCTGTTCACGTAAATGGAAGACCCAAATGGACGTGAACATATTATTTGGATTTCGAAATCATGATAAAATGTTATTTCATTTCAGTCTATCAGTGCACGAGGAACAGGCATACAGGTTAGACTGGATATTCGCCAACTGTGAGTGAAAGCTACGCAATAGCCTATTTAGGCTATAATTAGAGACCACAGTTTTTGTGCAGAAGGGATAAAAGAGGCAAATCGTCGACTAAAAAGAATAGTGATTTTTTTTTTGCGAATACGAGAGCAACAATAGCTAAAACTGCAATGTGTTTTAGAACGAATTAAATTATTTCGCCGAAAAAAGTGATATTCATTGAAATTGTATATTTAATTACTTTTAAAGAATACTCGATGCACCGTTTAAATATCTGAAAACTTGTAAACATAACATTCACTTTATTTTCAAGCCGAAAGCTAGAATTGGAAAGAAACACATTTCAAAGGCGATTGAGATATCACCTCTACTCACAAAACCCGGTCATTGACACTTGATGGAGCAGAAAAAAGAATATTGCCCATCTGAAGGGGTGCTGGCTGATGTTAAGGCCAAAGCCGCCAAGGGTTCGGCGTGTCCCTAAAATATAACAAAGTAGTTCTTCCAAGAAACAAAATAATGTCTTTTCTCATTGTTGTAAATTTTGCATTTAATTTTAATATGTATAATCAATTCAGGTATAAAACCATTTTAATCACAGTTTACATGCTTAATACCGTCCTTACATAATATAGCGTTTTGTTGTTTTTTTTCTATACTTAGTTTCAAATTTACATTACATTATTGTGATAATATTGCAACTAATTAGCAATAAAATGGAAATCTAACATTTATATCAGAGTTTTCTTTTCGAAATTAATGCGAAATTCTTTAGTCTCTAGTTATAATCCGAATGCATCAAATGTGAACAATTATAACAAAAGAGACTATTAGATGTGTATCATATTAACTGTTTTGAAATCCGGTAAATAAGAAATGATTCTAATAATAATGAAGCATATTCCTTAAATACATAATCGAAACAAATTAGTAATAAAACTTACCATTAATAGTTTTGATAACTAAATTACAGGCATATTTAGTAATTAATCAATCCTCCTTCAGCTTACCTTTGTGTATTTGTGTATTTGTTTATTGTATATTTGTATGATTTTGTTAACTAGCTGAACGGCTTGAATAAAATATATTTGCAGAAGATCAGATCATTCTGACAGATACTGAAGACAATGCTGAGTGAAGGTCTACCAGGACAAGAGCCGGAGCCTAAGTCCCCCTTCTATACCCAGGGGCCAGCGCCAACCGAGTGGCTCTCCAAACCGTGGGGGGGGGGTTTTCCCATGAGGCCAATATCTGGTTTCCTAAAAAGGTCCCCCGCTTATGCACCTACGCGCGTCATTCCGAAAGGGCGACTACCGATAACCTTGGTGGGGCCGACAGCATTCTAGCAAGCTGTCTATCGGCTATCCAGGTCGGTACTGGAGGACATTGAGGCGTCTCACAACCCCGCCTGTATGGAAACCCATACAGACGTACCTAATCTCCCACGGGTATCGGGAACCACTGCCCCGTCGAGACCAACCCAATCCGAACAGCTCCCCAACGGGAGGGGCTCGAATGTTCGGCCCGACGTACTTCTAGTAACGTCAGAAGTACCACGAGTGCTAGGGGTCCGCAGCGCCGGCACCACGGCAGCTGAAGGGGTCGGAACCCCTCCCCTACGACTGCAACTAGTTCTGTACAACTCGATAAAACAATGCCAAAGTATAATTTAATTATTTTAGAAGATGCAGATTCAAAAGTAGTCTCCATTGTTGGTAAATACTCAATCCGATCAAAAAACTCCAAAAAAGACAAACAATTGAGCAAGTGAAATATTTTAACTACCTCGGAAGTGATATTTTATACGAATATGTGAGAGATTTAAAACAACATTGAAAAATAAAGCAAGAAGAGATACGATATTATACTTTTAGGAAACTATTGCAGTGCCCATTGTATTTTATGGAACCGAGACCATGACCGTGAATAGGAATAATAAAAGAATAATTGAAACGGCCGAAATGACAGTTTTGAGGTAAATAGCTTACTGTAGTCTGAACGATCGCTTTAAAAGTGAAGCAATCAGAAAATAATTAAAATATTTAATTTAAATAACAAAATCAGGGTATATGAAATGTAAAAATCATATATTTCGAATTCCAGAGGCCTTGCAATACAAACCAGTTGGTACTAGAGATTTTGGAAGACCACTTGCCCAAACAATTTCTTATGGGGTTAGATTGTCATTAATTTTATTACATTTTACTTTTTCGCAGTGGTTGGGAAGATTCCTTCTGAGCCGAAACAGGCCTATGCTCTAACTTGAAGGTGGTTCATGTTGATGATAAAATTAACAGACGCTAAGAAGAATCGAGAAGAGTTGATGAAGTGATTAATTGCGAAATATGTCCTTAATCTAATTATCATTTCAACATTAATGGAGATTTATAGCTAATAATTTGCACACGTTATTCAGTAAGGAAGGGATGAGATCTTGATGGCGTATATGGCGATTCCACATATTACACTGCGCTATTTACGAACATTTGAAAACGAGTAATTCTTTGTTTTTGCCTATAAGCTCATAACCAAAGAGGTTGTAACAAAATTCCTTTGTTAATGTTTACATAAAATCTGCTGTGAAACAATTTTACTATATACAAAGCCAATATTAAATTGAAAATATTTCTAGGCAATATTTATGGTATTAACATAAACTGAAGCAAAGAGGGCGTTATTATATGAGCAATAAGTATGGAGAATCTGCAATTTGCTAGCAAAAATAGTTCTATTATTGAAAACGCCATTCTCATGTTCGTTATAGATTAGCGACATGCGTTTTTATGTATCTGCTTTGCATGTAAATGTAGTAGTGGCTCGTGGGTATACATTTGGGTGTTCTCAAAATTTTACGCAGATAGCCTTGAAAATGTGAAACAGAATGTGATGCATAACAGTTTTGGTTATTAACAAATTGATAATACTACCACTGCCACTACTACGAGCAATAATAATAATAATAATAATAATAATAATAATAATAATAATAATAATAATACTGTAAAAGTTGTCTGACGAAAGGAAGGACTCTTTCTGGATGTTTCTTGTTGTGTAAATAATTAAATACTGCGCTTTAGGGCAAGAACGAAGTATCTAGTTGAGAGTATGGATGGTTTGGAAAAAGAGAAGTTTCCGCGCTCGTGCACGTCACTACTTCTGCCGTAGTGCTGCCATTGCCACTGCATAAAGATAATGCACTCACTATTCCATTAGCCAGTGACAGGTAGAGTATACCAGACAGATGGCCAATCAAAGCCGTACTACACTGATGGTAATCCTCCTTCAATTACTACACTTATAGTACTTCATCTTAATGCAATTGTTTTTAATTTATAGAAATGCAATGTGTGAGATCACGTAAGCAGTGACTACAATAATTACAATTCAAACATGGCGCGATTTGGTAGGTCAAAGTATTGCTAATATAAGAGCAGATGTAGACAAGTTAATCTTTGAAAATGCAAAGAAGAACTAGAGTGCGGTGTGAACCAATTTTTCAATTCTGTGCATTGAGAAATTATAAAATTGACGGCTAAGTAAGTGACGAAGAGATTATAAGGATCCCATGCGTTTGTTTGCTTCTCACAATCATGCCTCATCGTCTAAAAGGCTGCCGCTAAACTATGTAAGTTCATAATAAATAAAATTTTTAGACAGCATGGCCTAAAAGTAGAACTTCTAACACAGACCACACGAGTTAAAAACTTTGGATTATCGCATTAGTGCTACTATGTTGATAGTATGGAAGTACAGTTCGGGAGAACTTTGTGCACGTCTTCAAGTATGCACGACCCGTATGTATTTGACCCATAAACTAATTACGTCATAGCAGCTGCGCAAGCGCAAAACCTTTTTAAAACGTGTACAGGTCAAGATGTGCTACCGACCCTGTTGCCGAATTTCATTGAGTTTAGAGGATTAGCGCTATAGATTTAAACGTCTTACATTTTAAATTACTGCATATGCGTTAGGTTTAATGGCATTAAAATAAAAAGAACCAATAAATTCGCGAGGTGTCAAAACTAGGGGTGCTCTTACATAGAAGCCGACAGTGTGTGAATGTATGTTTGGAAGAAACGTTTGTTCTCGAGATTTTGTTCCGAATGTTCCACTGTAACTTAAATTCTACATACAGTTTATTAAAAATTAGGTTCTACATTTAAACTGGTAAGACAGACAACTTTCATAATGTAAATTTCGTCAAAGTTTAAATGCAATATTACATTACTAACATGTCACTTTCAGGTTGTAACATAGGATGTGCCCCTTGTTGCCCAAGGGAGTATGCTTATCATTTGACATGTCCCACTGATCAGGTACTTTGAAACTTCTCTCAACCGGCGGATCATTGAAGAAGAAAAACTTGGGGGAGAGCATTTTGATAATCACCCAGATAATTAGATAAGAGGGAATTAATTAATGAGCTCGTTGTTAAACCTCTGACTGCTTTAGTTACATAGTGTATAACGCCGTTCTTACTATTTACATATCACAGGGGGTGACACTGGTAATACACAAAATGAAATGATAGTTGGGAAAAATCCTCCTGTCCTAAGGTTAGGGTACCTCCCCAGCGTTTGCCAGTTATATGGACTGAGGGAAACCTGGGAAAAAAACCTCAGTTAGGGAGGAAATTCCTGGTTGGTTTTGAACCGCAGACCTCCTATTCAACCACCCCTAAACAACCTCGGGTACCCTGTCGGTACCACTGACCCATAACAATTGCATTATACGCACGAAGGAAGGGCCCTCGTAATCGAGTAGAGCACCAAGTAGACCAAGGTTTGCTTCTACCGTGACCCCTGGGAGGGAGGGTTGAGATGAGAGACCTGAAGGACGACGGACGCAAGTATGGACGGGGTCCCTAATGTTTCCAGATCCAACGCATCCAACGCCGCCCGGACCCAATCACAAGCCACCTAACCCCCGGCAGTCCCGCCGGAGGCAGGTCCTAACTGAGCAGTCGCGCAACGACGCCAGGAAAGAAACCTCTAAATAGCTTACTTCCACTGCCCAGACGCAACTTACCGAAAACCATCGCATAGTCCTACAAACCTGAAACAGATGACAATGAAGAAGATTACGAATACATGAAATTAGGTGCAAGAAGGTCGTGGTGGACGATAAACCACTAAAGCATTCGCCTGTCAACCGAGCGGAACCACGAAAAACCCCTGGGTCAGGGTGGGCGGTGGAAGGGGATCAAATCCGGGGGTCGAATACATTACTGCGACGCCACCTCCCTTGATTATACTGATAGGTATGGTTCTTAAATACTTATAAGCCATAATTTTTGTCCTACGTCAATCTGTTTTCCCTTCACCTCTTCTTGGATTAATCTACAAGCAAGAAGACCTGTATTTACCTGTATTGGCGATTACACAGATTTTAAAAGTTAAAATATGCGGTTATTAATAGAATTTAATCACATGTATATCCAGTTTTTCTTGAAAACAAAATAGTAGAATATTTGTTTTGCGAAGTTATTGAAACAGGTATGTCACAATATATTATTATTGGAAGTATGAAGCACAAATTTTACTTTCTACCACTATTATCTTGCCCAATATCACTCGTATTAGGAGATAGTTTCTCTTGGTAATTTAATCTCGCCTTTGGGACAATTACTGTTGCCACAAAATATAACTAACCTTCACTAAGCTAAATTAAATGACATAATATTATCAGCTCTATAAGGAATATTTTTGTTACCTTTTTATCGATAGCAACATTTATAATGTAATGGGAAAATTATGTATAATCAGACAGGTACACAGAAAAGAGAGAGAGAGAATAGTAAATACAAGAAACAAAATATACAGGAGGAAATTAATTCACTTTGGGAATGCACCCAATATGATTAAAAGCTAGATAGTTCAGGAAGCGAGTATCCAATTTCCTCGTTAGCGCTCTCTGGTTTATTTACATCAACGAGTTATTTGCAGGTTTGCACAGATCCACACAGAACATGTTTGTCCTGCATTCAGAACTAGGAATTACTTGTTCAACACGTTACGTTACCTAATGCGTTAGCATAACATTGCATCACGTCACCACAGCACTACGAGTGTATTGATTCTTATTGCGAGGTTCCGGGTATTTAAATTTCCTACTTGTTAAATCAAGTGGGGAAAACGGATCAGCAAATACGAGGGCGATGCTGAAAACTTTTAAAATGCCAAGTTTCTAAAAAAAAAAAAAAATTGTTTATATTTAACAACTACTTTCTAATGTTTTGCCAATTGATTGCCATGTAGTTGTTTGTTTTGCTCTAATAGCTTATTAATTATTATCATCATTTAAAGATTTTATATTCACAAAAATGAATTTGACCATAAAAAATTTCCGGACTGTGATTTTTTAGGATTTTAAATCTCATTAACGCCTAAAGAATGTGAAGATGGGCCTAGAAATTCATTTGGAGCAGAAGTCCCATCTAAGGTAAAGATTTAAAATTGTGCAGGGAATTCAAAACAAATCGATTTTTTCTTCGTGATGAATTTCGTGAAGGACCCCCAAGAACTGTTGGTAGTGATGAGAATATTGCCACTGTTTGAGAAATGCTTGAAGAAAATCTCATGTATTTATTTGGGCAACCTTGGGCATAGATATGACTCAAATCCAAACATTTTAAATCAACAATCAGACGTGAAAACACCTTGTTGTAGATGGATTCCATTTAAACTGACTCCGATCAAAAACAACCCATTAACTGGTGCAGAAAAACTCAGCGAATATTCAAGGCAGGACTTAAAATTTGGTTCAAAATGTCGTTACTGGTGATGAGTCTTGGATTTGTTGTCATGATCCGGAAAAAAAAGTCAATCGGCTGAATGAGTCTTTCGAACAGAACATAGTGCTGGTAAGAAGATGGTTGCTAGTTTTTTTTTCTAAAACAGGATATATTGCTACTATATCATCCGAAGATAGACGTACTGTTAGTTACACAAATGTCTGTTTACTGCAAATGTTTGAAGAAGTTCGTGAATAAGGCCTAACGGGAAAAACGTTACACCATCTCAAGGCATAGTCGCATACAGCAAAACTAGCAACTGAGTATCTGGATGCCCTAAAGTTCAGCACCGTGGACCATCCACCATACAGCCCTGACCTAGCACCTTATGATTTCTGTTCGTTCCCAAAAATTAGAGATAAAATGCGTGGAATCACTTTTTCGTCATGAGATGAAACACTAGAACGTCATAAAAGCCTTATTTCTGAAGTGCCTCAGGAAGAGTGGCATCATTGCTTTAAGGACTGCTTTCATCGTTTGCAAAAATGTAGTGATGTTAAAGGAGAAAGTTTTGAAAAGCAATAAAATCTTTAAAAATAATCCTAATTTGATTTTCTAAAAATGTTCAGCGTCGTCCTTGTATTTACTGTGGAGATTTGTTGCAACCTATTGGATGCTCATTTGACTTCGTCTGTAGCTTATTTTTGGCTTATGTGAACTTCAAAAATGCAATGTTTGACATATATTTCTTCTCGACATAATCCTGTAAACTGTAATCGAGTGCATGGAAACGTGACGATACTTCTGGTTTTCTATAGTGTTTATCTTCATTGGCAGGAACTCCTTATATGCCTTTCACACAGGGTTAACTAATCTCTTAATTTAAATTCACGTGCGACATACACTTATTAGCCTATGAATAAAGGACATGAAGGTGAGCGGCGAAAGTGGAGGAGAACGAAAACATTTCAGCTGAGTGGCTGGAAGGCGTACTTCGCTAAGACGGTCCACATCAGGTCAGCGAGTCCGTCTTGTATAGGTTTGATGTCAAAACTCTGTCATTAAAACATTAATCTATGAATACAGGTTGGTGTCAGACTCAGAAGCGAAGGAAAAGGGTGGAGGAAGACAGACACTAAGTGGAATGCTACAACCAGTTAAGGGTGGGGCTGGGAGTGGTAGAGGTGGTTTAATATTTCCTTACCAACATAAACCACTGCGCATTATATTGACACAATACATGCAATCGACTGTACTTTCAGTTTTAAACTATTATTTACATTGTATTAGAATCTCTGCTTGTTTCTTAACCTGCTATTAAAATATTTCTAACCTAAGACCTATACTGCAGCTATTCAGAACTATTGCGTTATTGTAATGTCTAGTAAAACGTGAAGTTGATTATTATTAGCCCCACGCTCTGGACGTCAATTTGAAGTAGGTTGTATTGAAGGAGTTGTATTATGTTTCTACTGTTTGGGGGCCGAACTTGAAGTTTGTTTGCAACCGCACGTATGGTAAACAGTTACCAGTAGCCTTCGCCCCAAGTTTAAAAAAAATATTAACTTTATAATTTGACTGTTTCTTTAAATATTATATATTTATGTTTGCCTCGGCTGCGTCAGTATTACTGTTAGAGACATGGATGTCTTGGCAGGGTTACGGTCCGACAAGAATGTAGGCTTACACAGATTATAATTTTACTTCACTCCTTTTATTAATGCTTGACACGATTTTAAATAACACTTTACTGATATAGAGAGCTGTAAGATTCTTTAATTAATTTCATGCACTTTTTAACACGTAAACTATTTTCGTCTCACACAAATACGTATTAAATTTCTCGAGGACACTTTTTGCGTCTGGTTAGTAACGCTGTCTGCAACCAACTGAATAGATTTCTACCGGCCAAAATTTGTAAATTTCTGTACTTCAAGTCTCTGATTGGCTATTCCTAATCCAATAGAATACCTTCTTTTAACTAAAGCTTTTTCTGGTTGTTGATTGGCTGTTTTTAAGAACTTTCACTAAAATTACATTATTGCTTCCAAGAATCACAAGTAACATTATTAAACTCTCCAGCTCATTATTGCCTCAAGGTAACCTTATTGTTAGCAACTTTTAACTTATTATTCTCACAGATCCTACATTATTAAATTACGTAATGTATTTACATAACATTACTACACATGGATACAATAATATAAATATATAAAATGACTGTAATATACACTTTTTATATATTGTTACATACACAAATTGCTTTAAGGCGGGCTGTTATTAAATTATATATTATATAAATTTGACTGAAATTATTTAAGTGTTAAAAATACTGCCTCAAACGTGTACGGAATTTTGAATTACAAACCTATGAGTAATTATAGTTACTAATTTATCCTTTTGAAACTATCACTTCTCTACATTTGGCTTTAGAGGAATTTGTAGGAGATTATCGAGTTGCAATGGTAGGTTGTAGCTTTTCTTTGAATTAGATTTTAAACAGGATTTTGAAGTTTAAACTCGAATACATTTTTTCTTCTAATATTCACAAATGGTGCTTCTATCTGATTTAGTTTAATTAAATCCAGTGTCTTATTTTCTCAATAAATTGACTCATTCATTCCACCTTTCTTAGATCTAGCGATGAAACCAAACATCTAGTTGATTACCACAAATAACATAACAAAGCATAAATTGTCGGTTTGAGTGGCTCCGTTGGGGAGGCGCTGACCTTTTGATCCCAAGGTCGCGGGTTCAAACCCGACCCAGACCGATGGTTTTTATGTGTGCTTAAAAGCGACAGCCCCATGTCAGTAGATTTACTAGCACGAAAAATAACCCCCGAGGAACGAAATTCCGGCATACCGGCGGCGCTGATATGATGCTGGCAATTGACAGCATCGTTAACAAACAAAATGTTTATTTACTTGTTTATCACATAACATATCACCAGTGTTGTATCTAGAAATAAAATGGAGTGAGGCTTGATGGGATTACCATAGGTGGTATTCAGGTTTTGGTAATATGGAATGCTTAGCAAGAAATAGCTTATTTGATTAATGTCAGAGTCTCGAGTGGTACTTATTTAAACTATTTCACAAATAGGGTCGATGTCAGTAATGCGTTATGAGATTTTCTCAATAAATGTAATTTATACTTAGGTAGTTTTAAAATACATCAACACATTGCCGCGTATTTTACCATTATTAGGAACTACTGAATTATGAAAAGCATAAGAACAGGAGTTGCCTCTAAACAAAGGGTTAAATGTTGCATTAAAGGAATAAAAACGCCAACCTGTAAAACAAAAAGCATTACTTTTTAAAACTAAATAATGTATAGTTGATTTAGACCTAAAGTATCAAGTTTTATTTTGAATTTCATGTATCTGAAAATATATGATAGAGAAATAATTATCCGTTTAAAGAATTATGAGTTCCCTGTAATCAAACTGTAATTGGTTGCTACCCAAAGCTTTCTTAAACCTATTCACCCATTGCGTGCTTAAAATATATGAGCGAATAGTTCCCTTAATACTTCGATGTTTGTATTCGAAATATTTGTGTTCAGTTTAACGATCATTTTTGTTACCAAAGCGGGTTCCTCTGTTTTTAGACGACAGCACAAACATTACGTTTTTACTTTCTGTACCACGTACATAGTAGATAGTAGATAGAGCATACCACACAAAAATTCGTTACCGAGATTTCCGGAAATACATGTTTTGAGGCTCCTGATTCAAAGAGAAAACATTTTACAAAACGAGGCCTGTGTGTGTATATGTGTGTGTGTGTGTGTGTGTGTGTGTATGAAAGCACAACTCAAAAACGAAAATTCGAATCAAAACAAACTTGACATTCAAGATCAATACCTTTTAAAGATGCGACACGAAGTTTTCAAGAAAATCCCTTGACCGAAACTACCTTTTACATGGACAATTTTTCGAAATTTTTTATTTCCTAAAACATATCTGTAACGATTTTGGTTAATTAATTTATAAATTTAATTAATTAATTAATCGATTAACACCATATAGTAAAGACGTTCATATGAAAAATAAAATGTATATCTTGAATTTTCTGGGAATGGCTTTTGAAGTCCTGTTCATTCGGAAGGAATTTTGTATAATCTTGTATAGTTGGTAACCGTTAAGCGACAAACGAAAAAGCACCTTACAAGAAATGTAGACCTCCTTAAAACATACAGTTTCTTTCAAATAACTTTTTTGTGGCATAAGTCACTTCCGAGATATCCATTATTAATGTTGGAATTGTTCAATAATTTGCCATTCCTTAAAAGTCATGTTAATATCTATTTGTTTCTCCGATGTCATGGAAAGAATATAGAATTTTAAGGCCAGTAAAGAGCGTCCAGTTCCTAAACATTTGAGTATCGCTGTTCCATTTGCATCTATAACGAAATTTATAAGAGTAGTTATTTCTTAAATACTTTATTCGGATTAAAATGAAGTAGATATAAACATATCTAACGTGTGTACTCACATGAATTTTTCTACTCATGTACAAACCATTTTTGCAAACGCTTATTCCTCCGTATACTTCATGTTAATGCAGGTAAACATTTGCAGAAATCTTATTGCTAATTTTCTTGTAGGTGCAAAGGGAATACGGTAGGGTTTAAGCGACAGTCAAATATTTTAAGAGCTGTTGCTATGTGGAGCATTCCATTCTCTTTGCATGTCCAGGACATAAAAATAAATGAATATCAATTCCCATTTGAGAAAAACTAATAGTATTCGTAAATTCAAACAAATAGCAACGAGTATCTCGGAAATTGTTCACTCGAAAAAAAATGCATATAACATTAATTGTGTGCTTTAACGAGATACACATTTTCTGTGTAGTAACATTTTGTCTATCTCTTGTGGTTTACCAGTTATGTGAAAGGCATTCAGAATGAAGAGGACTTTTGGGGAAAATTCAAGATATTTAAATTGTCATGAAAGTATCTTAAAACATATGATAATTTAATCAAAATCGTTAGAGCCATTTTTGAGAAAATCAAAATTTTCAAAAAATCTTCCATGTAAAGGGTAGTCTGGGGCGGGATATTTTCTTGAAAATCCTCGTGTGCCATTCTTTTCTTTATATACAAAGTTCCCTTGTTTTACCCAGTTTATAATTACTGTATTTACTGTTTTCTTTTCGCAATTACTCACACAACACACAGACACCCATGCCCATGGCGGGATTCGAACCCACAACCCTCAGCTTAGCGGCAGCTATACGTTCCAGTGACCACGGCTATGAGGCAAAAACTCGTTTTATTTTGAAACGGCAACTCTAGGCCGGGCCTGAGAACTGTAATTATAGATAATTTATTAAATAACTTTTATTGATGTTAAATCGTACTATGTAAATATCTTTTTCTCATACTGCTTGTATATTTTAAGAAGGGTGATTTAACGTTATGTATCTATCTAGGTTACTAATATTAGTAGAGTTATAAATGGTTTAATGGAAATAATTTAAGCGCTGTGTTAAAATACTGTCCACGACGAAATGTTTTAGCTACAGGAATAGTGCTGTCGAAGGCAGAATACCTAGTTTTATGACCTCTCTTCGGTCGCTTCGCCATTATTCCTACAGCGAGGGTGTAACGCCTTTGTCTCTTTATTTGATAATTCGCCGTGACCAAGTGAGCGAGAAAGATAGCTTAACGGTAAATGTAGGAAAAGCAGCGATTTATATTAAACTTGGACCAATGAGATCCCTGGAAGTTTATTCGAAATATTAGACGCGTCGAGTGGCGCTAAAAATGGACCAATAAGAAAGGAAGCAGCCTTAGTAGCCTGCGACTATAAATGGATCTGTTTGGAGCAAATTCGAGACAGTTTTGTCATGTCAGTTTAGCATTGCAGTTTGTTTGACAGTTTTTGTCATGTGTGGTCAGGGAGAGATGCTGCAAGATGTGTGAGATATCGCGCCAAAAAGGGAATCAAGACAGTTTTAGAAACACACCTAAGATCCGCTACTCGTAAAGAGATAATAAGCATATTGAAACTTCGTGTCATATCCGCGCCGTAGTTTAACAGCGGTGGACAGTATTTTACGGCGGCAATACCAGTGTTGTATACTACGAGTGTTAATTAAATAAAGAGAAACGGCAGTGTCATCTTTTCATAAACAAAGCACGTCTATGTCTTCCTATATCACCACCCGAGATCTACGCTTTCCTTTACCGAGGATAAGTCCATGCTCCCATATAGTTTAAAGAAAACTACTGCAGCTAGCCGAGGATAAAATTGAAGAGAACCAACACACTGTGAACTTCTGGAACCAACGGGAGAAGCATCAAGGTAGTTTAATAGCAACGGACGAAGGAGGTGATCGCCGCAATTTGCAGGCGTGATTTGAACTTCCAATCTTCATCATGCCTTTCCAGCATGTTAACCATTGCGTTATTACTGTGCAAGCATCCTTGAAAGATACTGAACCTAAATCCAAGTTTGGTATTTATTCGACTTTTTGAGTTATCCTGTTCACAACACACAGACAGACACGCTAGCGGGACTTTTTCTAAGATTTCTTTTTTTTTGAATTCAAGACAGCTCTAAACATGTATTTCCGGTGAAATTTCCATATCGAATTTTTTGGTGTAATGCAGCACCTTCTCTATCTACTATATACGTGGTAGAGGAATTAATAACCCTTAGTAAGATTAGCTGGTATACTAATAAGCGATAGAGGTTAAAGAAACGCATGTGAGTTTATCGCATCAGATTTTTACCTCATACTTTCATCAATGAAATTGACTGGCCTTTTCATATTCCTGACGAAAGACACATGCAATTGTATTAGTTTTACTCTACTAAAATCTGATAAACATCTGAGATTAAACTATTTAATTGCAGCAGAACATTTTAGGTTTTCAAAAACGTACGAACGACCAATATAAAGAAATGCATGTTTTCTCATTCCCACAATGTTTATACTCCTTAAAGATTCTCGCTTAAAGCAGGGTAACTGTACACCTACAAATACCAGGGTTCTGATATAACACTATCTTTATTCTTTAAAATCAGGGTAGGCAGGCAGGCAGGTAGGTAGGAAACCTTTTCCGAACAACCACACAAATTCACATACTTCTAAATCTAGAGGTTTGGGTTTCGATTCTTAGTTGTGGCGGTGGAGGTTTTATTTAATTAGAATGTTTCCCTTTTCTCTGTAAGTACGCATGTGAGAGTGAATGTGAGTGATCTAATGTTGGAGTTGATGAAATCACAAGATTAAGAGCCGGCAGTACACGAATTATTTCTCAAATGCCGCCGATATGACCATTGCGGCTAAAGAGGGTTATACAGGTTAAGCAATTAAAAGGAAATCACGTAGCTATCGATTCAATTAACGTCATTAACGTGTCATAAACACACTAAATACATTAAGTTTATACATTTTCCTTCTCATTGGAATTATCCTAAAGTATCCGTAGCCATTTGTCTACCTGGCAAAGAAACACACACTGATTTTGCACAAGCTACTGCTAGGCTCCAACCATTGCATTAGATCACGTTTGTCCAATCACATAATGACATCTCACAAATTTCTGTATCTCCTAGGGGCGGCTATCAGGGTCTTCTAATAAGCTTTTTTAATAACGTTCTTCTTCCAAACGGTGCGTTTTAGTTCAAAATGGCTAAGAAGGTATTAATCATGTCAAATGCTTTAGATTGGCGAAACCATGCTGTAGCGTATATGTGTGCATTGTCGTCGGACACATTATTGCTGTGTAGAACTAACTGGCTGAACTAACTATTTCGTTTGTGAGTTGAATTCATTTTCACTCCACCTTCTTAGTCAGGGGGGGGTGAAGACAAGTTGAGGGTCGAGCCTCTTTGTCTGATAGCGTGAGTCTAGTAGTAGCGTCAGCCGAGTGTATATCTTCAGAGGGAATGCGTGTTGCCGTGTGTGTGCGTGGGGCATCTCCCCAATGTTTGTCTGTAACCTTTTGGAAATGATGTAGCTGCACCAAGGCAACTTTACAATAAACCACAGTTAAATGTGAATTTATATGTATTATATTAGAAATACTCCACGCCTGCTTTAGCATTGTGCAGCAAGTTCCTGGTATCTCTCGTATGCCTCTATAGCTACGCTCCCCAATGTTTATGCCGGGATAACTACGTTTAATATTTTAGCTCCAAACCTTTTGGCCTCATCCCGGTGTATAATATTTTAACACGATATATATTAATGCCATTTTCGTCTCTCAGACAATATAATTCGACATGAATAACTCGTATAAATACATTCCTAATGGACGGTAGGGAAAGTATTAGTCATCCCACAGTTAATAACTGTTCAAGATTTGCTAATTTGGATTTTGCTTTCAACTTCTAAGGCCTATAGCACCTGTGCGATGCGATTACAGGTGGCCCGTAAAATTCTACAGAACACAAAAGTTTTTGAATATATATTTCCTTTAGTTTACCAATAATATAGGGAAATGTCACTATTACTAAAGAATTTGATCAAAGTTAGCTTCCTGTTATATGATGATTGAAAAACAGGGATCCTATGCTTTTTATCGAATAATAAATGACATATTTCAGCAGAATTTGAAGAGCTATGCAGTCCAAAACAAATCAGAAATCCTTTCACTTCAATAAATCTTGAAACTCAATATGGTGGTCTACAGAGTTCGTGGGCATAGGTTAGGAAAATTTCAACACTGCAGCCAATAGTTGTGCAATAGAGGCCGGTCAGATCAGCCACAACCCCAGCGTATGCCAAACTCATCATCATCATCATCATCATCATCGTTGTGGTAGGTCTTCCTTCATCTGTTCTGCTTTCAAAATTCATGTCCCCATCATCTTATGGGGTATCCCACATCTCTGTAACCCTATGGTAGTATCGTAGCACTTGTTTTTGTTAAGGGAACACACCACTGAAATTAAACCAAAATCTTAAAACAAAAAAAAGTTTACAAACAATTCTCCGTTGTATGTAGTTTTAGAATCCACTTTTATTTTTGATCTAGCGGACGTTTCAGGATCATTACGAGACTGTTTAAATTTTCTTGCGCACTTGTTTGCCACCTTTTTATGCTTTTAAAACTTGATTTTAAGCCATTTCTATTTTTCAGTATTTCTGCATTTTAAAAATGTTCCGCACAATACAGGTTTTATCCAAAGATATTGAAAATATTCATACTTATTTCAAAAACCGAAATAAGTAAAACTGTCATAATTTTCTGTGCCATAAATAGTTATTGTGTTATTAATTTTTAAACATAGAAACGTATACAAAACACGAAAAAAATTTAATTACAAAACTTCAAAATTCTTTTTCCTTGAACTAAGATTTGCAGAAGAAATTTATACGAAAGATTTATAGTTCCCTGACATTACAGTAACATTACTTTCTTTAAAGAGATTTTTTGGAAAATTACATCACTTTGAGCATTTTGCTTATACCCATAATTTTATATTTTGAAAATTAATAACTTGAAAACCAATAAAGATTTTGGGTTGAAATTAATAAAGACGTTATATCTAAACAACACGGATAGGGTTAAAATTCCAGCCAGATTGGATGGATAGTTTTAAAAAATAGCAATTTCAATGGTGCATCCCCTTAATCTAAAGAGTCCATTCTGAAAATATACTCATGCCATATTTGTTTCAGCTGTGAATTTTTCATTTAAATTAAATACCTTAAGAGCCAGTCTAATTGTATTATTTGGGATGTGATTTTTTAGAATAAAACTTGCAACATATCTGAGGAATTTCATTTCTGTTGAATCTATTAATGTTCTACCTGATCTACTCATGATCCAGATTTAAACTGTTCAACGTGAAGAATCCCGTCGTGGGTGGCATTCTCTCCCCTCTATGACCCATCCCACATCCACACCCACATCGGGTAGTGGGTTCTATACCAGGCGACATACGCCACCATTCACTGCGCCCGACCCTGCAATCTTGAAAGGTGAAAAAGGAATATAAATTAGAGGGAATTAAATATGTGAAAACATGTGGTGTATAATTATCATCCCAGTACTTGTTCAGCAATCAGGGAAAACGACGATCAAGATAATCGAGCAATTCATGACTCGAACCCGAGACTAACTGAACGCGAGCCTCAAATGTTACCGCCTGAAGCATTTCGCTTGCTAATAAGGGTTCAATTCTAATTTGTCGTATGCAAATGTAAAAATAATTAAATACGTTGCAGTAATGTCTTATGTGCACGACTTTATTGCAAACATTACTGCGTTTTCCAATTATGTCTGTAAATAGCATGAGAGTAATAAAACATCAGCACACTGAAAATATCTGCTGTTAACCAAAGTTCTCCTTGACACTTGCAGATGAGTGTATGTACAAAACATCTGTCAATATTGGGAAAGGTTGACTTCAGTTTTCTGCACGCTAGCGTAAAAATAACGAACAGAAACACTGACAAAAGGAAAATTGAGTATCGGAAAAACTTCAGTCAACATGGCGTTCATAGCCGTATTATAAAACGGCACAAATGTGAACACTAGGTGTGTAAGGATCATGTGAACAAAGGATTTGTTTGATCTAGTACCTGATTACAAAGACGGTATTAACTGACCTTAAATAATTCATGCCCACGGAACAAACATTGGGTTTAATACGTTTTGTCTTCTTAGACTAATTGTTGTTCCATTATTATTATTATTATTATTATTATTATTATTATTATTCCTTTCAAGGATTAGGCCTATCGACCAGTTCTGGCCTCTATTCCATGTTTCAACCGGCCTTCCTAGGTCCCTCTTTGCTATATGTTTGTATTGTAAGGCTATCTTTGGAATCCTTCTTTCGTCCATTCTTTCCAAATGTTCTTTCCATTTTTGTTTTTGTTCTTCTAGTTTATCATTTACTACAAAACTATTCAGTTCCTGTCTAATTACTTCATTAGGAATCCTGTCCAATTTAGTGCAACCTTTAACTGTTCGCAAAAATTTCATTTCTGCAGCCTGAACATGACTACAATCTTTTTTCCTCATCACCCAGGATTCACTGCCATGTAATAGAATAGGTAGAGCCATCACTTTATAAAATTTAATTTTTGTTTCCCTTCGTGTGATTTTTAATGTTCAGCTTATAGTACCACAGATACTCTGATATTTTTGTAATTTGTTGTCTATATCCTTATCCTGGTTAAAAGTAATACCTATAAGTTCCTAAATAGTTGAAATGCTGAACTTGGTCAAGACCAAATTTTCAATTGATATTTTACATCTTACTGCATACTACCCTTGGAATGCCATTGTCTTCGTTTTATTTATTGATATCTTAAAGTTGTAATCCTTTAAAATTATATTTAAAATATGGATTGATTTTTGTAGTTCATTTTCAGAATTTGTAATTATTACATGTCTATGTTAATATTTTTATTCTTGGTTATGTATATTCCTTTTGGTGCTCTTTCTCTCCGTTTTCGGATAGCGTCATTTATATAGATATTAAAAAGAGTGGGCGATAAAGTACACCCTTGTCTTACACCTTGGTTTATTAAAATATTTTCCCCTTTATAATTGGGGACATCAAGTATTATATAAGTTCCATTATACAGACTCTTAATACAATTTATTTGGTGATTTAAGAATCCACGTTTTTTCATAATTTCCCACAATTTCTCGCTTTCCACCCTATTATTATTATATAATAATTAATAATAATAATAATTATTATTATTTTTACAACCATACAAATTAACAGTACATCGCAGTAAGAACACACAACCCCAAGCAACTGTATAAAGATACAAGATTTTTACAAAACGTGAACATATTGTTGAATGAAATACAGGGTTTTCATAAATACAAGATTAAGTGCAAATTTCCATAATTTATTATATTGTGGTGTAAAAGTTTGTTTTCGTGAGATAACAATGCTTTTGATAATATTCATTCATTCATTATCTGTTTACCCTCCTCTTATGTACGACTTACACCCCCCAGGAGTTACATGGATCAGACAGAGCATCCAGGATGGGTGATCAGCCCGATGCCTGGTATGGGATGAAGGAAGTAGATGAAACGAAATGGTGGTGAAATGGATGAAAGGAAAGGTGACGATGGAGCAATTGGTGGAATGAATGGCGGGGGAAACCGGAGAACCGGAGAAAACCCGCCCAGACGCCGCTTCGTCCACCACAAATCCCACATGCAGGTCCCTGGGATTGAACCCGGGCCGCCTCGGTGGGAGGCGAGCTGTCTAACCACTCGGCCACGGCGCCGCCTGCTTTTGATAATAAATGACGGTTATTAAGAGCGCTGGGTACATCTTTAATTCCAGCTTGTGTCTCCAGTTTGATATGGGATTCTTGGCTGGTTTTACTTGGGTGAAGTAGATAACAGGAAAAGGTATATTTGTAGGCTAGCTCCGACAGGGTACATGACTTTTAGGAAAGGAAAGGCTCTTCTCTCAGGAAATATGGAGAGGAGATAAATGAGAGCTACTGGTTTACTGGTCATTACCCCTTATGTTGCTCCACTATAAAGAGAAACAATTGTCAATGCCCCACGATCAAAGAAAGCTATGGAAGTTATTTCTATTTGCTATCCTTCAAACTCTCTCGAATTTGATACCCATATCCTAAGCGTTTCCCGTATAGTTAAAGTTTATCAGCGAACATTATTATCACTTACATTTCACGAATTAATACGTCGAGATATGTTTCCCAGCAATGCTAAGACAGCACGTTATGACCCTCATGACAACAATATCACACGAAGTACTGGTGTTACTCCCGTTCGAAACTGAGTTCCTAATCTAGACAAATTTCTATTTCACGCCCAAATTTTAGTTTCGTCGGGTATCTTTTCTATTCACGTGGTCTGTGATTTATTTTATTCACCCATGTGATAAATTTTAACGCACAGTTATTGGTTGTACCATTTTAGAAAGTCCTTGCTTCTTGCGTCTGCCATTACCGTAATATTTTCGTCTGATTATATTTTCTGTTCGCCTGGCTGATTTTTGAACGTCTGGTTTTCCCTCTTTATTGTTCCGTGCGTCGGGCCTGTGCATTTTACCTCACCTCAGCTAATCCGAATGGACACCTGCTGTCCCCAACTAAATATTGCTTCAATTTAATGCATTTTACTTTTATTCTTCCCGATACTTGCTGCTTATAGAATTAAATATTTATTCTCTTTTATTAATAGGTTTACTTTTTATTATTAAAATTTTCTTAGAATACTTTATTCCTTCTCCCCTTATTCTCATTCAGCGTTTCGTTTCGCTATGGTTTTTATCTTTGATCCGGCGAATATTACAACCTCAAATTGGAGTATAAAGAGCAGTCCATTAGTATGTGTTCACAGTCAGTGTTACGTTACAGCTAGCGCAGAGTTAAAGGGATCATGTGCAAACATATAAAACTGGGTCAGCTTACAGTGTTCACTTCTAAGACGAGAAAGAACTGCTTGGTTTCGTGGTCGGAGTTTCCAGATATGTTTTAATACTTGTGGAGCCGCAACAGACATCGTGGAGTTTGTGTCCAATGGCAGCCATTCTATCTTCCAGTTTTCTATAGGTTCTTTCAACAAGTGTCCTATCTTTGAACTTAAATAAAACACGTTCTATAAATGATAGAGGTTTATTTCTTTTTTATTTTGGAACATAATTAATGGCATTACATGTGGAAGAGAACATCAGTTAAGTGACTGCCGCGACTTCGTTGGGTTGCGCGTATACGGTTGACTCAATTTTCAATGACAGAAGAACGTAAATTAGGTCCATCTTCACGAATAACACGCGTCATGTTATTCATAAGATCATTTACTGTTTCTGGCTTGTTCACATAAACTCGAGATTTAACATAACCCTACAGAAGTAATCCAACGGCGTTAAATCACATGACCTCGGGGGCCAGTTAACATCATCACCACGGGAAATGATGAAACCTCTGAATTTTTCCTTCAAAAGATCGATTGTTTCGAGAGCAGTATGACATGTGGCACCATCTTGCTGGAACCAGATGTTTTTGAGATCCATACCATCCAATTGAGGCCAAAAATGGTCCCTTATAAGAGCCCGGTATATTTCTCCATTGACAGTTGCAGCTTCTCCATCTTCATCTTGGAAAAAATATGGACCAATGATTCCACCATACCAAAATCCACACCACACAGTAACTTTTTGGGGATAAAGTGGTCGTTCTATAATCTGCATTGGATTGTGATTGCTCCAATAGCGGCAATTTTGTTTGTTAACACAACCATCCATCCAAAAGTGGGCCTCGTCGCTGAAGATGATTTTTCGACAAAAATCCGGATCAGCTTCTAATTGCTCTATAGCCCAGTCAGCGAATACACGGCGCAACCTATAGTCATTGGGCTTTAGTTATTGAGTTAACACCATTTTGTAGGCGTGAAACGTCAAGTCCAGATGCAGAATTCGCCAAGCTGTGGTCCGCAAAAGCCCCAATTCTTGCGCTCGACGAGCAACTGATTTGTTTCCGTTCTCGCGTACACTCTGACGAACGGCACTTATGTTTTCGTTGGAGCGCTTACTTCGATTACGTACAGGCGTTTTTTGATCGCTGACAGAACCAATTCTTTCAAATTTATCGATCAAACGCCGAATCGTTCTCTCGCAGGGACCATTATGCATACCGTAAACTTCACGGAATACACGAAAGGTTTGGCAAACAGATGATCCATTTTGATAATACATTTTCACAATTTCTACGCGTTGCTGAATGCGGTAACGTTGCATGGCTATTTGCCAATAACAACTATAACCACATGAAAAAAAAAGACTACTGAAACCCAATAACAACGGCAGCTATCACATATTAAAAATAGGACACTCGTATTGAAAAACCCTTTACAACTCGTCTTTTAGTGCATGATGACGTCTAGATGGGTGATGCTGTTGCGAGGTCGGTAGGGGTATGTCTGGTAGCTTGTCGGTTTATTCATTTCCTTCAATGTCAACGTGAGAAGCAACCCATGTTAGGGTAACATGCTTTCAAGACCTGCAGAATTTTGCTCATAAACCGCCCTCCCCTATTCATCTTGAAATAGCTTTGCGGAAACGTAAATACTCGCATCCGGGAATTCCCGGATCCAAATTCCGTTGGGCCGGTCACCCTGACCTTACGTTCTTTCATAACTTTCCCAGGCTATTGGATGAATGCTGGTGTGGTTCCTCTTCATTTCCTATCCCATTATTTTTCATCTAGGTTACTCCAGGGTTACTCTAGGTGCTTTAGGGTTGCAGGGTCAGGCGAAGGTAATTGGCGGAATGGTGGATTTTGCACTGTAAAGTATTTCTCCCTTCGTTTGAATGGCAGGTTGGTACAACCCCTTCCTTTGGGGTTCATTCCTAGGACCACTGGTTAGCTTATAGCGCTGGAAAGCTCGAGCCGGAAACAGGATTGATGTCGCTCTGGAAATCGTCCTGGCTAGCCCGCATCGTCGTCTGTATCTGGTCGCCCATCGGATCTTTCCCTTCAAACGTTTCTATCAGAGTCACGTACGACACAATGAGCTACCTAGATGACCTATGTATGCTGCTGAGCTATAACGTCTGAGGACCTTCTTCGACTGACTATGAAACTTATCCTTTGGACAGAGTTACTTCAGCAGTTACTACTATCGGTAACACATAATTACGAACTGTTTTAATTTTAGTTAAACAATGTATACTTAGCATGAAGTATATTGTGATTTTGTCCAGTTTTTCAACTGTCAGTTTTCTCAGTTCTCACTTCGTTTTTATGTAGTTCAGCTTCACTAAAAGTTCGGTTCACTAATGTCACTTCACCAGTTCAATTTGCTGTCACTTCACTTCCTCCTTCGTGACGTAGCCTCTTCAACACGGACCGTCATTTCACTTGGGAGTCGAAAATCAGACCTCCTCAACTCCTCGCTCCTCAGTAACACTCGCTGCACGTCACAACAGCCGTCATCAAGTCGTTCGGAGAATCTCTCTTTATGTCTTACTCTCTCGCACTCGACTCGCGACCGACTCGAGTGCGCGAAAACGCTGGCTTATATATTCAGTGAAATCTTTCATTAAGTTTCTCGAACGTTCTAGATTTATTTACACACACTTTTTGGAGGTGGAAGGCAGAGGTAGCTTACAGAATGTTTAGTTATCTCCCAATAGCGCGCCCAGTGTTTACGCTGGCGATGGCAGTTATCGTTGTTTACACCGACCGCTCGGCGCAGACCTCCCGATAACCTTGGGCCATAGCCGCTGCGTTACAATATCTTTCAGATTGAGTCCAAGCCGCCAGTTTAAGTTTCAATGACATTTTTGCCTGAGACAAACCTTCTGTGATGTTTGGAACTATTTTGAAACTAATTTTAATTACCTACCATACCTCATACCCAAATGTCTCCGCTTGCAGTTGAGAACTTAAATCAATTCGCCCTCCATCTTAGATTGCAGATAGCGAAATATGTCTGCAAGTACAAATCGTTCAAGATCTGCAGCGGAACAATCGCTGTGTTTTCCAGTCTTGAGTGATGAAGGCAATGAGTACCTGTGCTATTTTCTGACGAAGCCACTTTCGCTTTCCTGAATATGCAGAGTTGACCTATGTTCGAAAGATCGGAGAGAATCCCTAGAAGAGGGATTCATAATAACGCTGACGTTCTGCAAATATAATGCCATTGCTTTCTTCCTTTAGGGTTATGATATGACATGTGTATACAATGCATTTCTCGTTATTGGTAGCTCTCATTGTTGCTTCTGCGTTGTGCTTTCTCGGAACGTTGCGTTTAGCTGTAACTATCACTACCAAAAAATTAGCGAGGGTTTTGGATGTATAGTTGGTGTATTGATTGCGTTTACACTTCTGCATCTTTGATTGTAGTTTAGGGGTAACTTGGCATATTTATGACAGATTTTTTCCTAAAAGCAAGCAGAAGGTGGTATTTATGTATTATTATAGATATTAAATTTCCTTTTTTATCACTGAGGAATACGCCATACTTCAGCATATACTGACTGCTTATTCTCAGCGATTGCATTATAATGACTAGATTTTTCGGTCTCTTCTGCTCTCTCTCTCTCTCTCTCTCTCTCTCTCTTTCTCTCTCATTGATCTGCCTGTAACATCTTCTTCGCTCTCTCCCTTGTCGTTCCAGCTCCTCTTTCCTCTATTTAAAACTACCTATCACTTTCTCCTTCATCGGCATTTCTCTCTGTCTTTCTGTCCCTGTCCAACGTAGATTTCATGCGATGTTTTAAAACTTTACAGTTTTAACATCAAAGCTTGAATAACAATTTTAACTGCATAGAAACTTGTGCTTATTCCTTATGTTTGTAGCTAATTTATACAGAGTTAAAAGTAACGGTAAGGAAATGTTTGTTTAATGTATTAAATGACCAGCTTTAAATGACCAGATTTCCACCTTTCTCTCTCTCTCTCTCTCTCTGAAGTAGGTATTGTCATTAGCTTGTTGCTGCTACGTATGGAAAGTCAGTTTGAAGATGTTGTATTGTTACGTTATTTGCACCACGTATGGACGCCAATTTGAGAAAGGAGTATTCTAGAAGGAGTTGTATCGTATTTCGACTGTTGGGGAGCCGAACGTTTAGTAGTTGCAACCGCACGTATAGTAAACAGTTTCAGGTAGCCTTCGCCACAAATGTACTTTCAGGTGGCCTTTGCCCCAAGCTTAAAAAATATTAACTTTGTAATTTAACTGTTTCTTTAAATATTATATATTTATATTTATGTTTGCCTCGGCTGCGTCAGTATTATTTTTAGAGACATGGAAGTCTTGGCAGGGCGTGATATGACAAGAATGTAGGCTTACACAGATTTTAAGTTTTAATTCACTCCTTTTATTAATCCTTGACACAAATTAAATAGCATCACTGATATCGAGAGCTGTGAGTATATTTTATTTAATACTTGCACTTTTTAACAAATATACTATTTTCGTCTCACACGAATACGTAATTAATTTCTCGAGGACACATCTCGCGTTTGGTTATGATCACTGTCTAGAAGCAACACGTCTGGTTATGAGCACTGTTTGGAGGCAACTGCATTGATTTCAACCGTCTAAAGTTGTAAATTTCTGTATTTCAAGTCTCTGATTGGCTATTTTTATAAACTGTCACTAAAATTACATTAAAGCTTCCAAGAATCACAAGTAACGTTTAAACTCTCAAACGCATTACTGCCTCAAGGTTACCTCATTGTTACGTCATTGTTAGCAACTTTTAACCTATTTCTCACAGCTCCTACATTATTAAATTACGTAATGCATTCACATAACATTATTGAACATTTTTACTATAATATAAGCATATGCAATGACTATTACATACATTTTACAAATGATTACATACACATATTGCTTCAAGGCGGCCTGCTATTGAACTTACATATTATATAATTTGACTAAAATCATTTAAATTTTAAAAATACTGCCTCATCTCATAGTTCTCCCTAATCCTTCTCCCTAATCCCCTGCCATTCCCACTCTCCTTTCTTCAATTTCCAACTCTCACTCTCTGCTTTGTCACACTTTCTCTCTGTGCAACGTGAATTTCGTGCGATGTTTTAAAAGCTGGCAATTTTAACATCATATCTTAAGTAAAACTTCTAAACGCATAAAAACTTGTGCCTGTTCCTTTATGCCTGTAACTAAAAATAACAGTAAGGTAAGGTTTGTATAAGTTATTAAATATAACACCGATGTTTAGTAAATAAAATTATATTTAATATATATATATATTAAAGTTCTTCAGATAACTTTAAAAACACTATAAGTATTTGCTCAGAGTTAATAATTTCAATTGCGGCTCCTTCTATTTAAAGAAAAATGGGTTTCTTTAAGAGATGGGCACATCTTTTAGAACTATCAGAATTAGTTGCAAGCTGTATTAGGCTAGTGTGAGCCTAAAACTTTGAAACCAGAGACAAGAACATGGTTTACTCCCTAATAATTTTGGCACACATCGAATACTAAAAATGTCGATAAAAGATGAATATCAATCAACCTTTAGAAAGACTGTACTCAATTTAAAATCTAATCTGGAAGTATTAGAGTTAATTTTAGGAAGACTTAAAATATGCTATTTTATACATTTTAGCTACCCTTCTGTCGTGAACTCTTCAGAAATAATCTCATAACGGCGAAGTGTGTGAAAATTACTAGTATTAGAGTACTGAATGGAAAAAAATAGCACAAACTTTTGGTTCTATCAACCCTTTTCCAATCGGCTCTATTAGTTATGAATATTTCAAGTGTTAACAAGTGCCTACTTCGTTAAAGTTCGTTATTTACACAGAGTATGTATATAACGTGTTTCAGACAGGCATACATAAGTGACATTTATGAAGTAGTACATGTCGCACAGGTGAATAGAGGCCAGGCGAAAAAGGAATTATTCATGATGCAAGCTGTAAACCGCACGAATGTGTTCCACAAACCAAACGAAGTGTGGAAAAGAATACTGTAGGATATATTCTATAGAATTTTCTGTATCAGTCATTGAATGAAAACAAAAACATACACCGTTTAAGATCTTAATTCAGTGAGGTACTTTAAATATCGTGGAAATTTCGATAACTTCAAAAATTTGCAAGTGTTTCTGGGAGATTCGCATGGCCTTTGGACTACTGCTAGCCTAGTAGGTTTTATGCTGCTTTTCTTAATATAATGATGAGAGTAGTTATAGAATTTTCATTAATAATGAACAAAACGAAACTCGAATAAAAGGTGTAATTTATTGATGGAAAATGTGAACATATTTCACTGAAGTGCCTGCCCACTCTTAAAATCATGGACAATATCCTCTGCTTGCAGAGTTGAGATGGTCATAGGAAAAATTAAAATGTGATAACAGTTGCGGTGCCTTCAGGGGATCGTTTTCTTTTACCTTTGCTGCATTTGCATAGTGCTAGCCACATTTTATTCAACTCATGACAGCCTTTAATAAGATATATTCTCAAGTACAGAGTAAATATTTTAAATACTAAATTTATTGAATAATAGAAATGTAAAAGTAGAGAATCTTAAGTTGTTAAATTCATAAACAAATCATTGATGGTGGTAATGGAACTGAAAAACTATGTACATAGAAACATAAACTATGTACATAATTCATGCCTCAAATACTTTCTGAATAATAGCGTTGTGAACCTTCGCGCCACCATGATGGCGCAAACGTGTTAATTGAAGTGAACTAATGGGTCACAGGCTCAGGCATAAAAGGGAATAGACCGAAAAAAAATAGTGCGCCTTAACACATATTTCGCATTTGCGTGCTACCGGTAGGCGTGCCTGTCAGAGTCTCCTTGTCCTCTTACTCGTGCCAAGTCACCCAAGCTAGGATAAGGTGAATCGATCTCCGTTGTAGTGCTGCCGCCGGCTCACTATTGGCGACTTTATTCTCGCCAATGGCATACTCCGACGCCCATTGTGCCTTTCTGATACTATGGACGTAGTTTTAACTTGCGGAAGGTGAGAAATGGCACAATTGACAAAGCAAAAATACTACTGGTGTACTTTTTACAGTGCATTTGCTGGAAGGTAAGCAACTCAGTTGTGAATTCAACTTTGATGTACTCAGTTCTTATAGTGAGGGCCTTGTATTAGCATTTTTAAAGTTAACTCTTCATGAAAATGCCACTTAGTAAGCCCAGTAGTCCAGTGGATATAGCACTAAGATTAGGGCTGTTGTCTGCAGTGTGTATAATTTCTTTAAAAAGTATGCCAAGAAGAAAAGCAAAAAAATCTTAACTTCAAGAAATGTCAAGAACTTACGGCTGAGGTGTGCTCATGAAGGCACGCGTGGCGTGCCGTTAGTTGCGCCACTTGAATAACAAAGGACGCATAGAAGGGTGTGGTTTTTATTTCTTCATTTTTGTGTTACATTTTCATTATTGTGTGTTATTTTTTCTTGTAGTTTTTAAGTGAAAATTGCGATGACATCAAAGTTACGCGCAACGTTATGACGAAGCGAAGTAAAGTTGGCAACCCCGCAGTCGCTCCTTATTGGTTGTCACGAAATGTCAAGAGATTTGGACCGCACAGCAGTTACTCTAATTTATATGTAAAGTATTTAATAAGGGAGTTGATTGATTTACTTTAAAAGTCCGTGTTTCACCTTCACAGGGGCCTCTTTGGATTAGGTCCAAGCTGGCTGTTGGCAAAATTCTGTATATGATAACCAGTAAGCAATACTTTAATGAGTTGGTTTGCTAAGTGGTTTATTGCAATACTATTGTTTATACCCTAGGAGGTTTCGAACTCAGCTCAAATAGAAAGGAATCCGTTCAATTATCCTACGACAAAACAGCGCAAACCGAGGCAGCCACACGCCATCATTTATTTAATTAAATTCTCTCTCAAGTTTTCGTCTGCTCATGCAAATAACTCAATTAACAAATAATCTAATAACCATAAGTAAAGCGTTTAATGTGCTAACTGCTGTTGCTTCGACTTGGTTTCTGGAAACCTAAATGAAATTTTAAGTTTAACCTGTTTGGTGATTTTACAGAGATGTCGCATTGAGCTCTTAGTTTGTGACGTTAGAAGAAGAACAGTTTATTTTAATCTTAACGCTGAAGGTTTCTAAAACTGGAACCCTGCACGTTGGCCATACGAAATAATTGGAAGTAGCTTAGCACAGGAATTATTTCAGCTAGTTAACACAGCCCCCAGCACTTTTACCCACAATAAATGTATATGTTGATTTAGTCATATAGCCAGTTTATATGTTTAAATTTAAAGTTGTGAACATTCTTTTTAACTGCTTGTGGATTTGAAAATGTTATTTCTATTCTACTCAAAATTATAATACCACCGTATCTGCTAACCAACCCAGTAGCATTGCTTTATACAAAATTCGGATATTAAGTTATTGGAGCAGAAAGAGGAAGCACGTTTTCACATTTTTTTGTGTGAATATGAGAACGTTTGTGGCCATATACAACTTACTACCTACCGTGGTTGAGAGGAGAGGCGTGCGGCTGCGTGAAAGAGTTGGATAGCCGTTATGCGTGAACATGGGAATTTTTCTTTGTTTACTATGTCACTGAGGCGGCGTCATGACCGACTGGTTAGACCGTTCGTCTCCCACCGAGGCGGCCCGGATTCAATCCCAGGGACCTGCATGGTTAATTTGTGGTGGACGAAGCGGCGTCTGGGCGGGTTTTCTCCAGGTTCTCCGGTTTCCCCCGCCATTCATTCCACCAACTGCTCCATCATCACCTTTCGTTTCATCCATTTCACCGACATTTCGTTTCATCTACTTCCTTCATCCCATACCAGGCATCGGGCTGATCACCCATCCTGTATGCTCTGTCTGATTCATGACTGTCTGCTCCTCGACGGGCCTCTGACCCCAGGCATCCGCTTGTAAGTCCTGGGGGTGTAAGTCCTACAAAAGAGGAGGGTAAACAGATAATGAATGAATACTATGTCACTGAAGCCTACTAAGATTCAACCAATACTACTTTCATTTAGAGAAACCTCCATCCTTACCCCTTCCTGGAGGTTCGTTCGTTTCCGGAACCCTGGGTTCATTATAGTGCCGGCGTCAGGATTGGTGTTCTGGAATCGTTAGGGACTGTCCTAGCGGCGTCGTCGTCCGGATCTAGTCACTCTTAGGTCTTCCTTTTATCCCTTCCTCCCTGGGGTTCACGTAAGTCACACATGGCCTACAATAGCTAAGTGAGGTGCTGAGCTTCAGTGACTGGAATCTCCTCGTCTGAAGAAACCTAATCCTAACTTCTATCCTGTGATCTCTGCCTGGTCTCGATATTTACCCGCATTTTGGTCAAATTCGCCGTTTTGTTAGTCGTATTTCAAGAGCTGCTTCCAAGCATAGTGTGAAGTTTTATTTAAATACGAATACTGAATGTGTAGAGTTTTAATATAAAGATAAGCTTGTTGCAAAATCAAGAAAACAAATTAATTTCTGAAATTCTTCAGTAGCCGATTCCGCTTGTAATATAAGTTAATAGCAGGATTAAGTGGAATTAAAAGATTTGTCAGTCTAAAGAACAGGGTTAGAATATACAGAAGAGAAAAGCGAGCGATTGGTATTATATATAACATCCAATTTCGATGTCACATTCTTCGAAATTATCAAAAAGAAATGAGAAAACGATTATAGCTAATTAACATAAAATAGTGTTATACTCAAAAGACTAGATCCACAAAAATGAAAAGTAAATCGCATGTGTAGAAAGTATATTAAACTAAATAATGTGGCAATAAAGATATAATATAACCTTATTAATATAACCTTATCTTACTTCCAAATGTAATTAGTTTTAAATTTGACAAAGTCATTGAGATGAATGTCAATAAACTAAAAAAAACATTGGGATACAATTAGAAGCACTTTAGGTGGAAAATACTGGAAAAGAAGCACTAACACCCTTAAGCTGATGGCTGTGCCTTCTCTTATATACGTATTGTCATGGATAATAACAAATATAGAAAAGAAAGCGCATTCAGTCTATGGAGCTGATAAAATAAATAAAACTTTGAAGGTCGCATATGCGTATGTTTTTAGTTAACGAAAGGATACATGATAAAAAATCTGATGTGTTACACTCACGTGACCTTCTCTGCTCTTGTACAACCTAGTTTTAGAAACGCTTATTCTCCATCTACTTAATGTTACTAGAAATAAACATTTTCAGATACTTATTGCTAATTTTCTTGTAAGTGTCAAATATTTTAAGAGCTGGTTGCTATGTGGAGCATTTCAGTTTCTTTGCTTGACCAAGCCATACAAAAATCTGATGTGTTACACTCACATGAGTTTCTTTACTCTTTTACAAACTATTTTTACAAAAGCTTATTCTCCATCTACTTCATATTAATCGAGATAAACATTTGCAGACTCTTTACAAGGGTAATATATAAATACGGTAGCCTTTAAGCATAGATATTACTCTTAATAGCTATGTGCAGCACCATTCTCTTTGCCACAGATTAATGCTCTTTGTATATCCAATACAAAAAAAATGAATAAGGAATTCCCATTTGAGAAAATAAGTATTAAAACATTTAAGGGAATAACAAGCAATATCTCGAAAATGGTTCACTCAACAACAAAAATGTACATGGCATAAAAATGTAGAGCTTGTTAAAACATACAATTTAGGTTGTATACATTGTTATTGCGGAGTAAACCATTTTCGAAATATTCCTTGTTATTTTTTTAACTTTCTAATACTTATACTTTATCTCAAATGGGAATTCATTATTCGTTTTTACTTTCTCTAATACGTATAGTAAGTAGGGGAAGTATTGTATTCTGTGGCGGCTCAACCACCACACAGAAAGCAGCTACTTAACCATCCCTTGGAAGCAGCTTCCAAGGGTGGGCACGTCTTCAGAGGGCAGCATCTCCCAGACACCGAGCAGTGAGCGACAAGGAACAGCTGTGCGCTTGGGTCGCTAAGTCACCCCTGCCGGGAAGCAACACTAAGGCAGAGAGTCGGGACTGGCCTTCTGCCGAAAACAGACGATGGTATACCGGAACATAAACTGCTGAGTTTGTTATTTCTTAGTTCGTATATTGTTCCTGTATTGTGTACGCGGAGTTAATAAATTTAGTGTTATACATATCTGTGGTGTTTACATTTCACTTCAACCTTAACCCACATTTGGTGACCCCGACGTGATCGTGTAAAAGCGAAAAGTGATCGTCAAAAAGTGACAATTTAACTCGTGTTAGGTGCCACGTATACACATACAAGAAACATGGCTACGGAGCAGGCAGCTGCAGGTACTGTTTATCGTGTGGCGGTGAAGTTGCCTCCTTTCTGGGCCGACAAACCTGCACTATGGTTTGCCCAAGCAGAAGGGCAATTTGAACTCAGTGGTATTACGAGTGAAAAAACTAAATTCAATCATGCAATTGCTCAGCTCGACCACCGATATGCCGCAGAAGTGCCAGCTGAAGGTCCCTACACAAAACTCAAGGCGGAATTGGTACGCAGGTTGTCCACCTCCAAGGAGCAACGCGTTCGGCAGTTGCTAACTCACGAGGAAATGGGGGACCGCAAGCCATCCCAATTTTTGCGGCACCTCAAAAGCCTCGCACCAGACGTTCCAGACGACTTCTTGAGGAGTATATGGTCGAGTCGTTTGCCATCTCATATCCAGACCATTATCGCCTGCCAAATGGACGCTAACCTTGATGTCGTTTCATTACTGGCAGACAAAATTCATGGGGTGACGCCTCCGCCTCCCTGCGTGGCGAGCGTTAACCCTTCGTCCGAACTTACCATGCTCCTACAGAGAGTTGAAGAGTTATCTAAGCAAGTGGCAGCCTTAACAACCCATCCAGTACGACAGCGTTCGCATTCGCGAAACCGCCAACGACAAAGAAGTCAGTCACCACACTCCTCGCGCGACTCGTCGGCAGTTCGGAGTCAATGTTGGTACCACCGTCGGTTCGGCGACGCTGCCCGGAAGTGTACGTCACCCTGTACCTATATCCCGGAAAACGACTGCACCTCTTCATCAGGCCGCCTGTTCATTACTGACAGCAGAAGCAAGCACAGATTCCTAATAGACACCGGTTTAGATTTCTGCGTGTTTCCTAAAAGGTTAGTTCCTGTCAGGAGAGCACATTTAGATTACCAACTGTTCGCCGCCAATGGCACGACTATTCACACTTTCGGCTATATCCATTTAAACCTAAATTTTGGACTTCGGCGAGCATTTGTTTGGCGCTTCGTGGTGGCTGATGTTAGCATCCCAATAATTGGTGTAGACTTTCTGTCACATTACAATCTTCTGGTCGACTGTCGTCATGGACGTTTACTGGATGGCACTACCAAACTGTCAACGCCCGGTTTTACCACAAACACTGCAGTTCCTAGTGTTAAAACTATTCTCACAGGTACACCACTTGATGACCTTCTTGCAGAGTTCCCCGAGCTCACACGGCCTGCGAGAATGCCAAAAACTGTGCAACATCAGGTTGTTCATCACATCAGAACAACGCCCGGCCCACCTGTTTCTTGCCGCCCTCGTCGACTCGCTCCTGAGCGCCTCAAGATAGCTAAGACCGAGTTCGACAACATGTTGCAGGATGGTAGAGCCCGCCGTTCTGAGAGCCCTTGGTCTTCGGCGCTACACCTAGTACCCAAGAAAGACAACGGTTGGCGCCCTTGCGGTGACTACCGTGCTCTTAATGCTCGCACCATTCCTGACCGATATCCTATACCACATATCCACGATTATTCCCATCATCTTTCCGATTGTTCCGTCTTCTCCAGAATCGATCTCGTCTGAGCATATAACCAGATACCTGTACACTCTGATGATATCCCTAAAACAGCCATCACTACTCCTTTCGGTTTGTTTGAATTTCCCTTTATGTCATTTGGGCTCAGAAACGCAGCTCAGACGTTTCAAAGATTTATGGATGAAGTTCTCCGTGGACTGGATTTCTGTTTCGCCTACTTGGACGACATCTTAGTCTTCTCCCAGACTTCGGAACAGCATCTCCAGCACCTTCGCCAACTCTTCACCAGACTACGGGAATTCGGAGTTATCATCAACCCTTCCAAGTGTACCTTTAAGGTTCCGGATGTTGTCTTCCTGGGCTACACCGTCTCGGGAGAAGGTTCTCGTCCCTTGCCCGACCGAGTGGTTGACTTGCAATCCTATGCACCACCCCAGACCATCCGACAGCTCAGAAGGTTCTTGGGAATGATAAACTTTTATCGTCGTTTCCTACCAAATGCTGCTGCCGTTCAGGCACCCCTTCACGCCATTCTCTCAGGCTCTCGAGTCAAAGGCTCTGATCCTGTGAACTGGACACCTGAGCTGCTTCAGGCTTTCGAGAACTGCAAGGAGAGTCTCTCAAAGGCAACTCTTCTAGCCCATCCAAATAGCTCTGTCCCTCTTGCTCTGGGCACAGACGCTTCTGGTTCCGCACTTGGATCAGTTCTAGAGGAGCGGATAAATGGGAACTGGCAACCACTCGGCTTCTTTTCCAAGAAGCTCACTTTCCAACAACAGAAGTACAGTGCCTATGACAGAGAGCTTCTGGCTATCTACGAGGCCGTTAAACACTTCCGGCACATGTTAGAAGCACAAACCTTTACCATTTTCACCGATCATAAACCCATTACATATGCCTTCCAGCAAAAGAGCGAAAGCTTCTCTCCTCGTCAGTTCCGATACCTAGACTTAATTTCCCAATTCTCCAACAACATTGAACACGTCTCTGGTTTAGATAACGTCGTTGCCGATGCCCTTTCTCGTATCGACGCCCTATCTAACCCCGTGGACTTGATGGCACTCGCTAAGTCTCAGGAGCAGGATGTCGAGCTTCACCAGCTAATCCATAACAATGATTCTTCTCTCCTCTTACAAAAGATTCCTCTACCCGGTACTGCAGTATCTTTGTACTGTGACACTTCTACTGGTAGACCACGTCCTTTTGTCACACAACCTTTTCGCCGACAGGTCTTTGTCTCTCTCCATACCCTTAGCCACCCGGGAACAAAAGCTTCTGTCAAGTTGGTCTCCCAGCGATTCGTGTGGCCAAGTTTGAGAAAGGACTGCCGCCTCTGGGCACAGACTTGCCAATCCTGCCAACGGACAAAGATCACCCGACACACTGTGACACCACCTGCAGAGTATCCAGTTCCACCAGGGCGCTTCCTTCATGTCCACATTGACATTGTTGGCCCCCTGCCTATCTCTACAGGTAATCGCTACTGCATGACAGCCATCGACCGATACACCCGATGGCCAGAGGCATTTCCTATACCGGACATCACTGCAGAAACAATAGCTAAGACGTTCCTAACTGGATGGATTGCACGCTTCGGATGTCCACAACAGGTCACCACCGACCAGGGCACTCAATTCTCTTCCCAGCTCTTCCAAACACTATCCAAACTTTGTGGTATCCATCTTACTCGGACCACAGCATATCACCCAGCGTCTAACGGCCTTGTAGAGAGATTACACCGATCTCTCAAGGCCGCCTTGATGTGCCATGAAGATGCTAGTTGGAGCGACGCGCTGCCGCTCATTTTCCTGGGCGTTCGCACGGCCTTCAAAGAGGACCTCCAGGCTTCGGTGGCAGAGCTGGTGTATGGTGAACCGCTACGGATCCCGGGAGAGTTCATCCAACCGGCTTCTCTACCAGCTGACACCTTTCAATTCCTCGCAAACCTAAGGAGGAGGATGGAAGAATTGCGACCAAAGCCAGCCAGTCACCATTGCTCACCATCCACATTCGTCCACCCATCCCTGTTCACAGCAACTCATGTTTTCCTTCGCCAAGACTCCCTCCGCCGTGCCTTACAGCCACCTTACACTGGACCTTACAAAGTGATTGACCGTACCGACAAAACCTTCCGCATTGCCATCAGGAACAAAGCAGTGCTGGTATCAGCTGATCGCGTGAAACCTGCTTTCATTCTCATAGACGCCATCATTCCTGAAACTCCATATTCCCACACAACTCTGCCGCTACCAACACCATCGACAACCACTCGTTCTGGGCGACATGTCCGTTTCCCGGACTATTATAGGTCCTAGGCACCTCTCTCCTAAGGGGGGTGATGTGGCGGCTCAACCACCACACAGAAAGCAGCTACTTAACCATCCCTTGGAAGCAGCTTCCAAGGGTGGGCACGTCTTCAGAGGGCAGCATCTCCCAGACACCGAGCAGTGAGTGACAAGGAACAGCTGTGCGCTTGGGTCGCTAAGTCACCCCTGCCGGGAAGCAACACTAACGCAGAGAGTCGGGACTGGCCTTCTGCCGAAAACAGACGATGGCATACCGGAACATAAACTGCTGAGTTTGTTATTTCTTAGTTCGTATATTGTTCCCGTATTGTGTACGCGGAGTTAATAAATTTAGTGTTATACATATCTGTGGTGTGTACATTTCACTTCAACCTTAACCCACATATTCCACCCAAAAATTGGATACCGAGATTTCACTGGAAATATATGTTTTGTGACCCCCTGAATCCAAAAAAAAGCATTTTTGGAAACATATCCGTGTGTGTGTGTCTGTGAACAGCATAACTCAGAAACAAACAGTCGGATAAACACCAAACTTGGTATTTAGGTTCAGTATCTTCCAAAGATGCGACACGAAGGTTTTCAAGAAAATCCCCCCACCCCAGATTACCCTTTACATGAAACATTTTTCGAAAAGTTTAATTTTCTCAAAAATGGCTCTAACGATTTTGATTAAAATATTATATGTTTAAGATATTTTTATGACAAATAAAATGCATATCTTGAATTTCCTGGAAATGTCTCCAAAAGTATTCTTCATTGTGAACGACTTCTGCATAACTGGTAAACCATAAGAGATAGCCAAAATTTTACTACACAGAAATGTAGATCGCGTTAAAATACACTGTGTAGAACAATGTTGTCTCTCTCTTACGGTTTACCAGCTATGCAAACGATATTCAGGAAGAAAACGACTTTTGGGGACATCCCTAGAATATGCAAGATATACATTTTATTTGTTATGAAAATATCTTAAATATATGATATTTTAATCAAAATCGTTAGATTCATTTTTGAGAAAATCAAAGTTTCCCAAAAATATTCTATGTAAAGGGAAGTCTGGGCTGCGGGAATTTTCTTGAAAATCTTCGTATACATCTTTGAAAAATACTGAACCTAAATTTCAAGTTTGGTATTTATTCGTTTTTGAATTATACTGTTCACAGACACACATGCGGAACTTTTTTAAAAATGCTTTATTTTTATTCAGGGGGGTCAAAACATGTATTTCCGGTGAAATCTCAGTATCACGCTTTTGGATGGCATATACATCATTTTACTGTATGTAGTAGAGAAAGTAATAAAATGAAAGGAGTATTACTAGAATGTCAACTAATAGATTATACATGAAGATAATGAACTGACAACCAACATGAAATTTTTGGGTATACTACGCAAGAGATGGCTTGATGTTAGAGGCGGGAACAGGTCAATTCACATAATACCCAAGCGGTAAAAATATATAGCCTTAAGTTCAGATTATGCCTATTTCTTGTTTGCACTTTGGATGCTCAGTTCCATAAACACATACACGGACCACAATATATAAGTCTAACCATCACAATATCACATCCATAGGTGGAGTTCTAACCCTTAGTCCCCTGCGTCACAGAGCATCAAGAGTAAGTGCATTGGCAACGTGGAAATGGGCATTTTAGATCTTTCTCTGCTACAAAGTTACGAACTGCATCCACATGCATTTTCAGAGGTGAAACCATCCTGTGCCACGTTTAAATAATTGAACGACTTCAGGCATGGGCGAAAGTATCTTTCCGGCAAATCATGTCAAAGTTGGTATTGTACAGCGGCAATGCTAAGAAGAAAAACAACAATTTAAGAACAACTGACCTACAAAGAAATTTATACTACCCTGGGCAATGGTGCAGTAATGTCACATTATTTAATCATTGTATTAAAAATGCAATATTGTTGAATTGATGTTCAAACTGTGTACGTGAATGGTGAGGTTTGTGGAATATTCCTTAGACGGCATCACAATCGGCAGTTGTCATAACACCACACAAATGCACCAGTCTGTAAATGCGGAAGAAAGGACAGCTTAATGTTCATACAAATGTGTAAACTGGATTGTTATTTGCGGAAACAAAGAGTATGGTGGAAGGACAGAGATGTTTTCATGCTCACTCTTCCAACAAATTGAACCTGGTTCTTCTTTTAGAGAGGAGAGAGAGAGAGAAAACCACCTTGCCCCGCTGGTGTCCGTACTGTTGAAAACATCGAGGTACTTTGGTTTGTCTTGACTCCAAGTTCCGAAGACAACCAGGAGGGCTTCTGCTAGTTGGAAGCCTCTCGTCAGTCAATCCAACGAATTTTGCGTTTAGACCTGAAATTATTTCCATACAAAATGCCAGTAATTCGTGAAATACCGGATAGAGATAAGGAGCAAAGTCTACAGTACTACAATCCGCGAGCCGTTAGCACTTTTTCTGCCGACCTTGTCTAACGCGGGCTGTAGAAAATCCTTAGGTTTCTTTCTTCTATGTGGCCAGTCCTTTTTCAAGCCCTATTGTATTCCCTAACTACCTGTGGTGGTATGACAGTAAGTAGGCAATAGTGGTGCTACAACTCTTGCAAGTGAAATATCGGTTGCCGAAGTGTTGCAAACATGCAAAATGTTTTTAGAATTTTAGAATTTTGTGATTATTTTAAAAATAATGCTGGAAGTAGAGCTAATGTCTGTGTTAGTTCTAAGAGGCATGGGAAGAAAAGGAAAAGCTATAAGATGAGATGGTAAGTAAATTGTGATCAACGTCCATACGTTTTTTGCAGACAAATGCGAGGCCCTACAATGCGGAAAATCAGCTATGTCCGTGTCGAGCATAACTCAAAGAACTGATACAGCCTCCGGTGTTTCATCTCGTATTGTGAAAGGAACACTCAGGGAACAAAATAAACTGCAAGAAAGTGGTAGTTTTATAGACACTCCTATTAAAAAAACTTCAAAGTAGAAAATCCACAAAAACAGCGATAGACTCTTTCTGTACCGCTGCAATAAAACAGTATTTATTCATTCTATCGGACTGATTTTCTGCCGAGTTTAGAAGAAATAAATAACGTTTTAAAAGAAAAAAAATTGTTCAACGAAGACGTGGCAAAAAACTTCGCGTTTATAAAAGTTGAGATAAGAGCTTCCTGTTGTTTACTTAGATGAAACATGGATCAAATAAGTCATACGAAAAGCAAAGCGTGGAAAAGCGAAGAGGACGACTTTGAATTTCCACTACGCACCCCAGTAGGCAAAGGACAACGTTTCATAACCTTACACGCTGGGCATTTGACTGGTTTCATTTCCAACACTCTGCTCAGTTTTAATCAAAATCAAGCAAAGACTATCACCAAGAAATGCATAGTGAAACATTTAAAATTTTTCTTATTAATCAGTGGTTACTAATATTCTCCCAATAGTGCTATAGTTATTATTGATAACGCTCTTATCATCCCACGCAAATCAACTCCGATATCATCACCGCTTAAATCAGTAGTGCAATCATGGCTCCGTAACAATTTGATCCGCATTGCATCAAAGCTCCATTATATGAACTAATAAAGCTTAAAAAAGATTTATGACAAATTTATGAATTAGATTGCATAACGCAAATACATGGTCTCAGTGTAATTCGACTACCTCCATATTATTGCGATTTAAATGCTATAGAACGTATTTGGACGCACATAAAAAACGATGTCTCAAAACATTTAAGTATAGTGACGTAAAAATGTTGTTTGATAGTGCAATAGATAAAGCGAACGAGCAAAACTGGCGACAAGCTTGTAAAAAAGTTGAAGATAATCCATCTCGCTTCGAATAAGTCTGTTCTAATAGATGGAATTAGGGATAGCTTCATAATTAATTTAGAAGATGATTCAGATAGTGAAAATGCAGAAAATTTTGAAATTTCTGACAAGAAGTGGAAGAGGAACAAGAACCAAAATAGGAGGATGAAAAAACAGACGAAGAAGGACCATCCGCCAGTGGTGTTTCTGCGCTGTCTGGTTCGTCATAAAATTGGGACAGCTTAGAAACAAAGATGGTGAGCACTTCTTACTTTTTCTTTTTCTAATAAGCAAGTGACAACTTACAGCTCGTAGACTATAGTCGGCTACGATACGAACGCGCTTGGTGGAGGGCACCACTGTGTTTTGTTGACAATCAAAGCTAGGGTTCAGAGGGGAGTGAGGGACAAGCCGAGAGAAAAATGTACAGTCGCTCAATGAAAATAAATGTGCAGATCTCAACCTCGCTGTAAACGCAACTCTGAACTGCGGATGTTTTCTTTATCTCAATGTGCTTCAGATTCCCTGTTAAATTGTTCTGTAGCCGTTTAGTTGTTCTTCCCACCACACGCACTCATGTCGTGGCCGACCAATATGTATTTTGGGCAATGGAAGAAGAGGCCGTACTTCACAACACATGGTTCACAGACGAGGGCTACTTTTATTGGAATAGTATAATGAACCGACAAAGAATTCAATTCTTGGTCCACTGTTACTCGCCTTACTCGGGTTCTTTTTCCATCAAGTCGTGATTCTGCGTTCCGTTACAAAGAATATTGAAAGATATGTTCTCCTCCATTCTCCCTCCCTTCCATTATCCACCAGTAAATTCGTAATGTACTCTTAAAAATAAAGTTACATGCTCATTATAATTATGATATATGGACGCGGCATACCAGATTCGGTTAAGTCTTTAGGTTTAAGATTACGATTAGTCAACCGGAGACACATCCAATCACTGGAGAACAGCAATTTATGTAGGCCATAGTAGGCACATGGTGCTTCCACGTGACCCCTGGGAGGAAGGGATGAAGAGGAGATCTGAAAGCTGAGGCAGTATTTTTAACACTTAAATTATTTTAGTCAAATTATATAATACGTAAATTCAATAACAGCCCGCCTTGAAGCAATATGTGTATGTAACAATTTGTAAAATGTATATAACAGTCATTGCATATGCTTATATTATTGTAAACACGGTCAATAATGTTATATGAATATATTACGTAATTTAATAATGTAGCAGCTGTGAGAATAATACGTTTAAAGTTGCTAACAATGAGGTAACCTTGAGGCAATAATGAGTAAGGAAGTTTAAATGCTACTAGTCATTATTAGAGCAGCAACAATGTAAATTCTTGAGACAGTTTAAAAAAAATAGCCAATCAACAACCAGAAAAAGCTTTAGTTAAATGAAAGTATTCTATTGGACTAGGATTAGACAATCAGAGACTTGAAATACAGAAATCTACAAATTTAGGCGGCGGAAAACAGTTCTGTTGTCTCTAGACAGTGCTCATAACCACACGCGAGATGTGTCCTCGAGAAATTAATTACGTATTCGTGTGAGACGAAAATAGTATACGTGTTAAAAAGTGCAAGTATTAAATAAAAGAATCTCACCGCTCCCGATATCAGTGAAGTGCTATTTCATTTGTGTCAAGGATTAATAAAAAGGAGTGAATTAAAACTTAAAATCTGCGTAAGCCTACATTCTTCATTCGCATCACGCCCTGCCAAGCTATCCATGTCCCTAAAATAAATACTGACGCAGCCGAGGCAAACATAAATATTAAATATTTAAAGAAACAGTTTAATTACAAAGTTAATATCTTTTTTAAACGTGGGGCAAAGGCCACCTGAAAGTACATTTGGGGCAAAGTCTACCGGAAAATGTTTGCTATACGTGCGGTTGCAACTACTACAAGTTCGGCTTCCCAACAGTTGAAATATAATACAAGTCTTGCAATACACCTTCTTCAAATTTATGCCCAAAGCGTGGTGCAAATAACGTAACAAACCACCTAGTTCAAATTGCCGTCCAAACGTGGAGCTAATAAGAACTACTTCAAAGCCGACCGGATCCGAATGAAATGCGTGCTAACAAGGGCGGGATCCCAACGAATCCACAATAATACGAATCCAAACCTGACGCCGGCACGATTTCGCTTAGTTATCTTCAACCTGGCTTCCCGGAATGAAACGAGTCGCTTCCAGGAAGACACCCCAGCCAGCCGGCCAGCCAAGTGCAGAGAGAAATCTTTTCACAGCGCAAACTCCACTGTTCCGCCGCAACGCACCAATCGCCACGTTTGGTCCTTCAACCCTTAAACAATTGAAGATGAAACAGATTAAAACAAATATTGAGGACAGGAATTTCATCATAGAAGACGAAGCACACCAGCATTCGTCTACCGAACTGGGGAAACCACTAAGAAAGCTCGAGATCAGAGTGGCCGGACAAAGGCAATCGAATACAGAACCTCCCGAATGCAACCTGGCACAAAGCCTTGGAGCCATATCGCTCGTTAAGCGCTTGAAAACAACGTTCCGCATTATTAGTCCAACTTTCAACTGTATACAATGTACTACTTTTATGGGACGTTTTTTAAACTATGTTAATCGAAACACCACTAGCACATATCATTATCATCACAGTATTCATTTCCACCCAAGTAGAGAATAATGCACAGCTCTTTTTAATCCAATGATAGAATAGTGGTTAGCCAAATGTGGACCTCTATAAAGTTTGCCCTGCTTCCACCCCCACCCTCAATCTCTATACATTGAATACGGGCCCGCCGGGTCAGTAATTTAAGCCATTGAGCCGTGGTCAATCGATGAGCTTGTCGGTTCAACAGACTTCCCACATCTACGCTGGGAGCACGGTTTGTATGAATAAAATGCAAGCATTGTGTGGTATTTTGGGTGTGTTCGCTTTCATTATTTAAATGAGGTAGAGAAATGGGATACCCTAGACGATTCAAAGAATAATGTGGCTTTCAAACGCGGTCTTTGTGAGAATTTTACAACCAGAATTTCAGTTTTATTCAGTAACGTTCACATTCTGCTCTAAAGTGTAACTGCAGATATTTCAAACGGGAGTTTCAATGGATTTCCTGTAAAGCTTGCCCTACAAAAGTAATAGGAGTGATTGTAGACTGTGAATAAAGCAAAGTGTTTCGCTTTATGTTTGAAAGTGGACATTGTCAAAAATTCTATCAGCTGTCGTTAAGATTATCTGATGACCTGGGGTGTGCATTATTGGTGATAATTTCTTAAAGAATTCGCGTTTGATTTTTAAGTTTTCGCATTTTGGCGCTCATAAATATAATTTGACAAGTTCACAAGATGAAAGCACCATTTACTGTTTAGGAAAAAGGTGAATGAGAAATTAACTGAAACAGCATTTAGTTCTATAATTAAATACATTATATTTTGGATAAAATACATGAAGTTGCAAAAGAAGCTATTAGTGAAATATGTGACAGTTAAAATGAGAATAGGTATTATTATTGGAATGAAGAAATAGCAAAGGAAGTACAAGTAAACACAGATCTTTATCTAAAAGATAAAATAGAACTTAGGAAACAACAAGCAAAGATTAGGAGGAAAACATAAGGAGGAAAAATGCAACAGCTGCAAAAAAAAAACATGTCAAAAGATAGAAGTGCACGTTGGAGGAAAAAGGAGCAAAGAAGCTTGAAGGGCTCTGAAAACTATTAGAAGGAATGATAAAGAAGTGATTTACAAATATATTAATTTTCAGTCATAGGTAAAATAATTTAAGCACTTATTGATAGAAAACGCAGTATATGAGTATAATGGAAGAAGAATTTAAGGAAATAACGAATGAGTATATGCACTTATAATTAGAAATAGTAAAAGAAGCAATAGTATCGTTAACATGTGGAAAAGCACCAGGGTGGAGGTATCTCAACTAAATTGCTAAAGCATGAAGTAGATAAACTACACGAACAACTGAGAGATTTATTTGGAATATGCCAGAATGGTGAGAATATGTCAGAAGATTCGAAAGTGGGATATATTTCCAGAATACATAAAAAAGGGAGAAAAGTTGAATGTAAAACTATAGGCACTGCAATAAATAGAACATTAAGTAGACTGTATGTTAAAATAATGAAGCTTTTTTTTGAGCTACAATACAAAGATTTGGAAACAGAGAAACTGTCAGGCTTTAGAGCAGGCAGATCAGCTATTGAACACATATTTTGTTTAAAACGATATTAGAGAAGAAAACACCTAGAATAGAACCACTCCATATGGTGTTCATTGGTATAGAAAAACCGTTGGTAATGTGCCATTATCACAGTTATGGTTAGTTTTAAAATTGACGGAAATAGACCTGTTTTCATAAGAGCAATTCTAAATTTATATAAAAATGCATACGTAAAAGTAACAATGGGAAACATTTGTGAATCAAATCTGATGTTAATAAAGGATTACGGCAGGGATGCTGTATATCTCCTACGTTATATCAAATTTACACAGAGAAAACTATAGAAGTTTGGAAAAATAAGTGTAGAAATATGGGAATTCCAATAGCTGATGACTGAACAATATACTCACTGCAATTTGCGGATGATCAATTAATTCTGGCTCAAGAATATGAAGACGTAGAATACCTTACAAGGAAATTTATTCAAGAATACAACAAATGAGGCCTAAAAGTAAATATGGATAAATCCAAATTATGACCATTGGAGATTTTCATCCATATTTGTTACTGGAAGACGAAATAGCGGTAATTAAACACACTGGGGAATGTAAATAAGTGGGAATATAGATTAGTATGATAATAAACAAGAAAGGGAAATAAGAACAGAGATGAACTCAGGAAAGTGTGCTACATCTACCTTGAGTGGTACCTTATGGGATAAACAGGCATCAAAAGAAACTAAGACTATAGTTTTTAAAACAATAGAACCTATGGCTCAAACGTGAGGACTTTGCACAATCAGTTAAAAGAAAATTATTGGCAACACAAATGGATTATTGGAGGAGATCTGCTCGAATATCTAAAAGACAAAAAATTAGAAATGCGATTATAATAGAAAATATGAATGTTCAAAATTCAGTTTTAGGTTTTATTCCACAGAAACAATTAGAATGGTATGGGCATGCCAAAAGAATGGAAGATCCGAAAATAATAATGCAGTGGATGCCACCAGGAAGGAGGTGTAAAGGAAGTCCGCATAACATGTGCATTCAAGGAATTAGAGGCTGCAATGATGGATTGGGAAATTGAGGAAGATTTATGGTTCAACAGGCAGGAATGGAGAAAAGTGATAACATGTTAAAATCTGTAATCTTGGTTGCCCAAAATGGGTTTATACATTGTAAAACCGGAAATGCATATTTTTTCATGTTAATAATACAACAAAATTTGAAGCCGAAATTATAAAGTCAATAATGATATAAATAATCTGGGAAGGATAGCAAAATAAAATAAATAATAGAATATTTAAAATCATGTATTAAAAGGAGAAGCATTGGGAAAATTGTTGACTGTTAAAAGCGACAGAAATGCCAGACAGGCACAGTTTAGCTAATTAGGGACCAGCCCCAGGTATAAAGGGTAAAACCGCTGAAGCCAGTTTCTCTTGGAATTAATGGGTGCAGTTGCACTGACTAGGATGTGAAGGTCACTAGAAGCTTCATGACGCTGAGTTTTGGTACGAAATGTTTAAGGGGAGAGAGGGGGAGTTAGGAGTCCTTTCTTTGTATCGCGCGTGTGGTGAGAACATTCTCGCTGGGACGCTCGTGTGGTGAGAAACGACGGTCTCGTCGAGGTCCGAAAACTGGGTGCGAACTTGCAAGAGGTTCGAACGATCAGATGTAATTGATAATCTTCGGTCTTGGAAAAGACACAGTAACATCATAAGAATTTAAAAGTGATCGGCAAATCTTAAGTCTTATTTTAATGCTGAATAAAAGTGTTCCAAGAAAGCGTTCGTGTTTCTATGTACTTATACTCACGCATACCCAGTGATTAAGATCTCATGCTCGAGCAGCCGTGGCAAAGTATAAAAAAAAAACAACTAGGAGGAGAAAAGCAGCAACCGTGAGGCAAAGGTATTGCTTCAGTGGTTGGAGGACGTAGCGTGGCTGCGTCAAATTTCACGAATATTTCACAAAAAAATACAAATAGAATATATGCGTACTTCATATAAACGTCGATTTTAAAATTCTTCTGCAAGAAAGCGATTGACTTACACAATACGAATGTTGCACTATCCGTAAATCTAATTATTAATACCACCAGTAGTTCATGCGAGATATAACAGAGATGCCAGTTATTTTTGAAAGGCTATTAATGGTTGATAGAAAATATTAAATTAAATACTATTTAGTGCAACTGTTTATTCTATGACATCAAAATGCAAGATACATACATGTCTTACAATGTTTTCAGGTCAATGAAGATTTCGTCAGTTAACTATCCACTAAATTGCAGTGTGTAGAGAATGTTTACTGTCCGAATTGAGTTGTAATCATTAGGCTTGAACAGATATTCCCAAAATCTATGAAAGACGGTTGTCTATAGCTTTAAAAGTTAACAGAGCATGCGGTAGGTTGATTGGTTTCATTTCTAACCTGATACAAATTTTGGAACTTGCAGAATGTAATGTAACATAACGGTACGTATTATTTTCATTCTGAAATTGAAGTACATGGTTGCTTCAACAAAACATTCACCAAATCGAGATTGATATCAGAATTTTGAACTAATGTTGAAGAATAAAAAATAAAATGTAGTGTTTTGATTACCGTTATATTGTCAATATGTAACTTTTGTAATTAAGTTTTAAAATACACCATTTTTCATGTTTATCGTGCAAAGCAAGACTTTCGCGAGAAAACGAGAAAATACCTGAAAGTTCGCAAAGGAATTACCGGTATAAATTGTCTACATTTATTGTGAAACATATAGTCGAAGTTGTAAAGCATGTTTCGCGTTTATCGTTAATAACAAAACACAGGTCCTACTGATGACACTAATCATCCTTTAAAATCCTTCCTAAATATTTATTTGCATTTATTTCGGTGTTAAATAAGTGAATATGAGGTTTGAAGCTCTTACACAACACGCATTTGCTGAAAAATATTAATTATCTTTATGATTAAACACACAGGCGAGCATGAGCACACAAACAAGAAGAGAGAGGGAGAGAAGCCCCTCAGTTTACATAATACCAGCTGTGGATTTTGCCGGTGGATCAGAGGATACTATAGCGAAGGCATATAAAATCTGATGTGTTACACTCACATGACTTTCTGTACTCTTGTACAAACTATTTTACAAACGCTTATTCTCCATCTACTTCATGTTAATCGAGATAAACATTTGCAGAGTCTATCTTATTGCTAATTTTCTTGTAGATTTAAGGGGATAATATATTTACAAGGGCAATTTGGAAATACAGTAGCCTTTAAGCACATACATATCTCTTAATAGCTGGTTGCTAGGTGCAGCACCATTCCCTTTCCCACAGATTAATACTCTTTGCATATCCAAGACAAAAAAGTGAATAACGAATTCCCATTTGAGAAAATTATTGAAAAATTTAAGAGAATAACAAGCAATATCTCGAAAATGGTTCACTCAACAAAAAAATGTATATGACATAAATTGTGTATTTTAACGCGATCTACATTTTTTGTGTAGTAAAATTTTGTCTATCTCTTATGGTTTACCAGTTATGCAAATGTCGTTCACAATGAAGAATACTTTTGGAGACATTCCCAGAAAATTCAAGATATACATTTTATTTGTCATAAAAATATCTTAAACATATATTTTAATCAAATTCGTTATAGCCATTTTTGAGAAAATTAAAATTTTCGAAAAATTTTCCATAAAGGGTAATCTGGGGTGAGGGCATTTTCTTGAAAACCTTGTGTTGCATCCTTGGAAGATACTGAACCTGAATACCAAGTTTGGTGTTTATCTGACTGTTCGTTTCTGAGTTATGCTGTTCACAGACAGACACACAGACACACACACGGACATGTTTCCAAAAATGGATTCAGTGGATCTCAAAACATGTATTTCCGGTGAAATCTCGGTATCGAATTTTTGGGTGGAATACAATACTTCCCCAGCTTACTATACGTAGTAGAGAAAGTAATATCACTGATAGAACATAATCTTCAGAAAACTGCCTTTTAGATCTCTAAGAATTGAAATTAGGTGTCTTGTAGCGTATGTCTATCGGGAAGAACAGTACTTTTCAACAGTGAAAAAAAGTATCTAAATCGGTTCAATGTTTTTCAAGAATAATCCTCCCCCCGGCCCCATACACACATGCGCGCATACTGCCTCTCTTCATGATTTAGTATAGCTTCTAAGCATGGTTATAATATTTATTTGAATCTGGAATGTCTTGGAATCGTTAGTGAATCTGCGCATTGCATATATTTCTCTGTCCAAAGGGTGTCGAGCGCAATACATGAAGCCGCAGATACATTGTGACAATGTTTAAACCTATTGTTAGTAGCATGTGTGACAGTTTCCGAAGGGAAGGTGGACCGTCCATGTGTAATGAACACGAAACCTTATTACCGGCATATGAATTCTTAAGCATTTTGCTTCGGGCTATCTACACTTCAAACCTTTACACTATTACGAGACCAATAGTCAGTGACAGGCAGATAAAAACGGTTTGGCCTTTGCTGTCTGCAAACGTGAAAGACTGTACCAGTGGTGGGGGGGTTAATTATCTACGACGTCCTTGTCTATAGTCCAGTGACAAATCCATCTTATTTCCACCGTCCTGCCTTTAGTGCTTACAAGGTCCTATGTATGCTTAATACACATGCTAAGGCCCAACACGGCCTGCAATTATATAAATAAAATAACCGCATATAAAGTAATAGTATTATAATATAAATGACGTAATATAATGAAATGTGAGATTTTAAACATGCAATGGCATTAATAAAGACATAAAATGTTGTATTTAATAGGTAGGTATTAAATATTGTAGGTCTACCCGAAGCCTAAGGTCCCCTCAGCCGACCAAGAGAAGTGTGCTTCCCTACCGTGGTTTATTTTCATTAGGCCAATATCTGTATATTTTAAAAAGGCGCCCCTTTTTCACACGAACGGAAGTGGATACGTCACTTAGGCGTGTCAACCTCATAGGGAGGACTACCGAACAACCTCAGTGGGGGGCGACAGTATATAGACACGTCTACCAGCTGCTCAGTTTGGTGCCGGAGGACATAAGGGTTTCACAACCCGATTAGGCTTAGCGTAGACGTACTCAATCTCCCATAGGTTTCGGAGACCACTGCACCGCCGAGTCCAATCCAATCCGAACGGCTCCCTTCCGTCAGGGACTCAGTAGTACCACGAGTGCTAAACGCCTGCGGCGCTTGCACCACAGCAGCTGAAGAGGTTGAAACCCCCCTTATTGTGTGTATCCCGTATAGGAGAGGTTTTGTAAATAATACTATAATTTGTGTAGGAGAGAGGAACTGAGGAGTCACCTACAACTAAGCGATGATCGCCATGGAAACACAATAGCGAGAAAGCGGTATCGAAGGTGTAGAGGCAAAGCGCCTCGGAATGTTGCGACTCCTTTCAAAGTTAAAAATGCGTGTCTTCTTCGACAAGTAAAGGGGTTATCGTCATAAAAGTACACACGTGACATAGCTTAGATTCAACTCATATTTGACTACGCCCATGGGAAGGAGAAAGCTGAGACGTAAAGATAAACCCAGATGTTAGCCAATAGTTTTAAAGTAAGGGATATTAAACGGCGAATAAATAAATCATGCAACAGCCACACGATTAAAAATATGGGCAAATTAATCACGTGACATATACGGAGTAGGGATGAAATCGGGCTTAGCGGGACTTACAAATCGCAAGTTGCTTCATTTCTTTGAATTCTTTTCTCACGTAAGGAAGGGCTGAAGCTATGAAATCACCCCTATGTTAACAGCGAGTAAACTTATAGTATTAGGAACTTTGTGACGATCGAATCATTTGTCACGAATGCCTAACGGAGTGATGGCGTGCTTTCCATAATGTGTGAAATAACTGGGGAATAAAATTAGAATTAATTACTTGCAATGTTTCAGTGTAGTTATGGATGATTTACCCGCCCGTGTAGACCTTACAGAGTCAACATTGCTTAATGTTAGCCAGCCAAAGAAGGAAGAGGACACTGGGAGTGCAAACCACGCATAAGCGGAGTGATTCTGGCTTCACAATAACACATCTGGAACGCGGGTCAGCTTCATCATGCGTTGTGTATGACGACATGTACATGAAAGCATAAATGGCACATAAACAAGGAACACCCACAACCCAACTCTGGCTTGAAACGACCCAACCGCAACCAAGTGACAAACACTGAACAATCGTACAAGACAAACGCCAAGGGCGAACGCTAAAATTGATAATACAGACATTTAAATTCCCTACTCGGGAACAGATCACCTTTAGCAGATCTAAGAAGCCAGAGGAGCTTGGGCAGCTCCCGTTACGTAACAAGCGTCCAATTTGAGCTTCCCTGAACTTAGAGTACACACTTAAGGGCATTTGTTAGACATTTGGGTTCAAAAATTGATTTTTTTGTGTTTGTTGCAATGGATTATAAATGTCATAAGGAGCACACCTATGTAAGTTTTTTGCTATTTGAATCTTTAAAGGGTTCTTATGCTCCAGAGATGTTACAGTATATTGGTACGTAACAATGTGCTCACTTTGTTTTTTATGCCATTTCCTGTAAGTGTTATTTTTTAAATTTCAGGTACACTTGTTTCAAAATCTATTTAACTTGGAAGTTTGAAATTTTTTGGGCTTGTACAGAATGCTCAGCTTCATTTGTTAGGTTAATGATTTTGATCATAAATTACAAAAAATATGTAAAACATACACCAAAATTATTGTTTGTGACCTTTTTTAAATTAAATTAGTCCCTCAAATGAACAAATATTCCACCTACTATTTTAAGCCACTTATAAATACTCATAAAAAAATTGGTGGAGTTCTGATCTTTACTTTCAGAGAAAAGTATATCTATAAATGAATGTAAGTTTTTTTAGAAATTATTTTATGACATTTAACTATTTTTATACTTAAAAAATTTAAAGCGAGCAAACAATTTTGATACCAGTACACTCAGAAAATCTTCTTTAGTAAACAGTAAACATTGCATTGTTCTAGACGGTAATGGTGTGATTCTAGAGAAGACTGACTTTCTTTCAATTGCAAAAAGAGCATAAAAATATCCTGCGATCTCTACCAAGTGTAAGCCTATCTTAATATATTGCCCGAAACTAGATTACGCCACGTTCGCCTCCCTATTATCATCCGAGACACGTGAAGATGATCGTCGACCTGAAATTACCCTTTGATATACTCCTAAAAGTTCATCAAACTGAAGCACCACACATCCCCAAAAGAAAGAGATAAAACACTGTCGTTTCTTCAGCAGCACCAAACAATTACAATGGTTAGCCTGATGTTCCTTATTTTTATTCTCCACTGATTATTCCAACAATTTAGCTACTATTCATGCATACACGGCTTACAAACTTTTTACAAACGAGAAATCCCAAACCCGATAAACACCCAACATTCCAGCTTGAATCGTCTTGACGTAGCGACATTATAAACAGGTAGCTAACCAATAGCTCAGTTCAATATTGAACGAGTTCCTTAAACCTAAATGAAATCAACTCGCGAAGTGTAAATTCAAAGAAAAACATTCACAAGTTTCTCCCGACCTAAATGTTACTCCTGTCAGCAATAACCAATAGGCAATAGCATTGTTTATGTGTTCGTAACTTTGTTACCAATTGCCCGCCGTCACATTATGTTATAATCGTACAGTAAGAATCTCAAAAGCAGCCAGCAACCCAAAAATAAGTACTGTATTAATCACTTTCTGATTTTCGTTACTTTCAATTCCCAATAGGCACCAGGAATCTTTAAAATGAAATTAGCTTGCAATTGAGAAAATTCCTGTGTATATAACCGTGCAGTCAATATTAACTTCAAAATACAATAAAGGTTTTTTTTAAACGACCAGCATAAGTCTAAACTACAACTAAAGCTCGCTCATAATATTTTCTGTCAACTTCACACATGCTATTACCTCCACTGCGTATTTGAATTTTGGTATTTATATAAAAATTTCACAAAATATTGGTAAATATATGTAAAAACATAAGTTAGCGTAGTGCTGGTATGGTTTCTCCGAACTCCAGTTGAATTTAGCAGGTAAAATATCTTCATCAATAGAAGAAATGCAGTATTATAACAGGGCACTGCTGAGAGTAAAAATGGGAAGTAATTCCTACCTAGCAGCACAAACTGCCTTGGCGTGGACATATACCTAGGCATGCTCGGGTTACTGCCGCCTTTTTACTGTGGTAACTTCCCAATAAATAACACGAACCGGTCGCCAAATCACTCTTACCCAACTCAACTCGCGAAAATACCACATTTCCTACAATTACTAATCAAGTTAATGCGACAAAGTAGCAATTTGCGGCGCAGCTCCCCGGTTAAAATGTACCACTTTCCCAAAAGTACCACATTCAAAATAATTTACAAAATTTAAATAATACAACCGGAGGTTAATAAAACATTCAAACACGGTGACTGAAACCCATCAAATCCCTTACCACACTTTACACGGACCCATTAAATCCTATCCGATCATGACAAACAATAACACCAGCTCATAACAAAAGGTTTAATAATCTTAACTTCAATAACTTAGTTTGGTTTTGGCTGCTCCGAAAACCCACTCAAGTAATATAACAGCTTTCTAAACCTCCCGATATAGACTACACATTATATCTAAGACACCTTGGCAGAGGAAAGAAGAAATACCGATCAGCCAGCAATACTTCATGCAAATTTTGTAAGGTAAATTATACTATGGTGTATGTATTTGGAACTCACCGGTTAGTCCTGAAAATATGGCTGTTCCTAGGACATCCACGATTATTCCTGCCATTCCAATATGAAGTCTAGGAGACACATCGCAGTCACAAAAGATTGCTGATATATTAAAAACTGGTAAAACTGGTCTGAGTGCTGTTTTCAAACACCAAAAAATATACGAAGGATTGGGTGGTTTGTTACCCTACGACGCCTCTGTCTATAGTCCAGTGGATAATTCAACCTTATTTCCTTCCATCCTGTATTTAAGTGTACATATTTCTATGTCTGCTAAGGACATCATAACAATAAATATCTGCCAAAATAGTATAGAGAAGTTTCATTTCGCAGTGATGCAACATATAGGAAATGCTACATTTTCCCACGGTGGTGAGGAGTTTTGCAGAAAGAGTGGCCTGAGTTTTCAAAATGTATTTCACAGAAAATTACTCGATTATAATATCTAGAAAGCGCGGTTCATCGCTAATGCAAGTTATGAATATTTTATCAGAATGTTATGAAGTATAAACTTCTGTATCACGTACATTCAATTCTGCACAAAACGTAAAAAATACTTGTTTCCTAATGTTAGCAATCATGTCTTAGTATATAAAATGTCATATTTTGTTCAGTTTGTTAGTTCTTAACAGCCTTACAGTAAGGGAACACACAACGCTGAACGAAATACGGCGAAACTGGAGCATCAGAACATAAGTGTTATTAAGAGGTTTTGGCATCGACAAACTTTGCTACGTACATTTGCTGAATTAGAATAGAGTTACTGACTTCGCTGCAGTAATTGATAAAACTCTAATTAAATGCATGTCACATACCTACAGTGCCATTATGAGGATTCACCGATAGCTTGCTTCGTTTCATCTTTTGTTTGTTTAGCATCGCTTCGTTGCTTAATAGTCATCACCATTTGTGTATACAGCATGAAATTATACGCAGCTTTACTTTGCTTACATTCTCTGTTGAGTAAGAGCAAAAGCAACATTGGCAACGAAAAGTTAAAGCCACTTTAGTATGTTCTATTATGACTTTATCATGAACTATTTTATTACCCAGGTCTGGTCAAATCTTTATGGGGAAACTAAATGGTAAAAACTGATAATAATGGCAATTTGTGTACTTTGTGCACTCCTATCAATTGGAATTTTCTCTTTAATTCAAAATATATAACCACCCAAAATAGGAATTGCCAAGAATTAAAGCAAGGTTGAAAGTAAATTATGTTGAACTGTTACCGGACTTTACGCAGTGACGTCGCAGATAACAAACTAACCTCCATCCCTTGTACAGGCCGTTGGTATGTGCCGACCATCACGAGACCGTTTTTTACTATAACCCTTGGCCGCTGTTGTGTACGTTCTATGTATTGATGATGGTTGGAGTGTAATTGAAGCCAAATGCTTAAGAATACCAATGTTTGATAATCATTGTAGGTATAAATCTTATATTTAAAATACATTGTTTTAAATAGTACTGCATCTGCATTTTATGCTGCGACTTCTGCACTACTTCACAGAAAAATCGTAATTTCTACATATTTTGGAATAGAGGGATAAACTTTAACCCATCTTTTAGGAGAAGTTTCAATCTAAAAATTGGTACTACCGTTAAATATGCCAGCTTCTGTGTGGATTCTTCTTTAGAAATACCAAGTGGCCCAACGGCGCCGTATTACACGTATGCAGATATCCCTTCGTGCGTCAAAAGAATTGCAGAACTCAAAGGGCCAATTCCAAGTAAACATAGGTCAGTGGGGAACTGGCGCATTAGCTTGAGTGACGATGTGTGGATCGCGCCCATTGAGTATAAGATGATAAGCAAGAGGAGTAAAACGAAGGTGGCTCACAGTAATGGCTGATCCTCCTTGGCTGTGTTTGCTTGAAATTGCCCTGTCGAGTTCTGCAACTATTTTAACGCACAAAGGGAAATATGCACACGTAAAATACGGTGCGGATAAGCCACCTAGTATATGGGAGTTTGTTTTCTCTATTTTTGCGATGGAGAGGTTTTTCTGTGAAAGATATTCTCTGGTGGCCCTTTTTCTCAGAAACTATTAAAGATAGCTAAATTAAATTTTGTATATAAGAACAACATTTAAGTGTCGCTTTGAATCTTTGGTGTTAAAAACATGGTTGGCTATTTTTTTAAAAAATAATTACTGATACATTTTAATCTAAAGATGGTAGAAAATAAATCCTGTATTGATTAATAAACAAAGTATTTGTATAGAGGGTGAATCACCTAAAACTTGCACTGCAAATATTTCGAAATGGAAGGTGTTATTGATGTGCAGTTTTCACAGCATTGATTGGTAGTTAGGGGCTCGTACATTTAGCCTATAAACAGATTTTAATAATTCTGAGAAAGGGTACTCTTTGAGCAAACATACAAATTTTTAAATGGAACAATGCCTAGTTACATCAAGTAAAGATAGGGTAAATTAGAATGTCAATGGTCTTTGTACATGCGCATCTACGTGCTGCAAACTTTTCAATCTGAAAGTTGAATATTTTGAGATAACTGGTCATGAATATAGCATATTCAACATTGGTAATATCGGGCTTTTATTTTTCCCTCAAGTATTTTAGTCAATTAGAAATTGAAATTAAAAGCTATCTAATAGGTTAAGTCAGTCTGGTATAACAGTGTCTTGGTGAGAGAGCAAAATCGACTGAGATTTTCTGAATAAGTTCTGCGCACGCGCAAACATATACAAACACGTACACATCATTGTACATTATATGCTTAATACATCAGTGAATGTTGTACGTAACACACGTAGTTTTTTGAGAAAATATATTTATGTAAATAATTTAAGTAATTAAAGGTCTAGAATCGAAAACCCACTGTTATTAATTCGTAGTCTGACATAATAATTGGTAGGTAAATCAGGTTTTTTGCTTGGTTTACTAATAATACACGTTTAACGTCCATTTTTTTACAATATGCTAATTTAGGTCAACTTTCAGCAAACAACTGACTTTGCACGAATAGAGCCAAGCACGCGAACTAAAGACACGAACATAGTGACAAATTGGGATCAAGTGAACTAAAATAACGTCTAGATAATTGACTAAGTTATTTATTTTACGTATACCAAAATTTATATCTAACACTTGACAAAAGAAAGAAAGAGAGAAAGAAAGAAAGAAAGGCCATTATTTATGTTTCCTTAAAATATTTGCAAGTTGCTTATAGAAGTTTAAATGACATCAGTTCTTACTTAGTATATACGATTACTTGTTTTCTAGAGCTTAGATAGGGTTAGATTTTCGTAGCAGCATAATTTCCCATAGAGGAATTGAAAGATTTAATAAAATAACAAATATGCTTTCTGTACGCCGATACATATTCTGGTAATGTGCATAAAGCTTCATATTAAGCATTATTAAAGTTTAGAATCAAATCACAAGCTATACTTCATTTCAATAAAAGAGTGTTAAAATACATTGCTGTTATATCCTGTGCTTGCCTTAATATTATATTTAGAAAAAAAGAACGTAAAAATAACCAAAATATTCTAACAAATGAGAGTACTAGTTACTGCGAAATACACTTTACTTATCACTTAGTCATTCAGCGTAGCACAAACGTTTGACTTTAGTCACTTTTGGCACACTCGAAATACAGCACAACTGATCCATCGAATCACAACTGAACTGAATTGGCACGGTCCACTTCACTATTCACTTTTCACTTCGTAACTGCTTAACAGAACTGAACTCACCGATCAGAGCAGCCCCTTATATACGCCTCGCATACAAAACGGAACTTTCCAGAAGAGGAACCTACTCGAAACGGCCCAAATGAATCAATTCACAAGGGGAACTGTGTCCTCATGTGACCCTGGGAAGAGGGCGTCAACCGAGTGACTCTCCCTCTCCCTGAGAGCTATTCCAATAAGCCGAGACCTACTCTGTAGAAGGAACTTGAGGTGTCTCACAACCCCGCCTGGACAGAAAACCGCACAGACATACCTAATCTCCCATGGGTATCGGGAACCACTGTCCCGTCGAGTACAAACCAATTCAAACAACACCCTCACCTGTGGGGCTCGGACGTTTGGCTCAGCGTATTTCTAGCAACGTTAGAAGTACCCGAGTGCTCAGGGTCTGCAGTGCTTGCACCATGGCCAAAAGGAATCTTCTGAAGAGAGAGCGGCTATTAGCCTCACTCATAGAAAGGTAGATGAGCCTCCCAGGTTTTCGCACCGCCGGTCTGTAAGTAACTTTGTGCGCCCTGTAACAATGTAAATATTTTAATAATTGAAAGCTTGCTGGTAAAGAAAAGTGAAATGTTCCAGCTCATTCCTCACAATTCTAGGAGAGATTTCTTCTATAATGGATCCGCTCTAAGAAATACACTTTTGTATTACTCTGCGCAACATATCGATTGTAATAGCTACTGAGATTCATTAATTTGACTGGTTTCTGTTTACAAATTATAGTGAAAATATAGCATACCTATGGAAATCATTAAACGTATCCATTAGCGCCTTTTAAAAGAAATAATTTAAGATAATATTTATTTTCTACTCAGGCTGAGTGTTGCGGTCAGGGGCCAATTAGACTATTTACTGCAGTCACGTGCTTGGCCTCTCGCCTTTGTTTAACTCAAGTGTGTTTGTTATTTCGGTAAGAGTATAGTTAACATTTTCCATTTTTGTTGTGGACTCAAGAAAAAACGAGCGATTCTACTTTAGAGAACTATAAGTAATCTCTTTTAATAGCTGAATGAGATAATTAATTGTATTATTAGTGTTCCAGATTTGAATGACAATTTCGATTCTTACCCTATAAATTCGTATTTCTGATCATTGGGAGATACTATCACCGGTTTCTTTGCCAGACCAAAACACAGGAGATCAAAGGAGTATTACTACAGAAGGCAGGTAAAGAGCAAATGAGAACAATAAATAATACAAATACGTTCATTTGAATATATTTATTACATTATTTTTAAGCAACGATTGTGATATGCATGCTATGATGAGTCTATTAAATAGATTTTGACCAGTATTGAATTGTGAGGCGGAGGGGATACTGAGCACGAATCCATAAGTGAGGATATTGTACCGATGCTCCATGAGGGGCCGCCCCCGGGAGGAAGGGAAGATTTGAAGAGAGACCGGGCGGCCAGAAACAGGAGTGAGGACTCAGCAATAATGCCTCGGAAGTCGGACAGGCAGAACCGGGGATACCGTCCTACATAGGGTCCAACGTTCCCCTCCAAGAGGCGGTCATTATACCCTGGTAACCTCCGAAAGAGAGCTTTATTTTTTCCTGCTGCGCTGCACCGAAACACCATCACCGACACTTCCAACCCTGAAATAGACCAAACAGGATGAAGGGTAAATAAATTCTTAATAGAACGAAATGGGGGGACAGCAAATTCGGGGTATAAAAGAAACTACTCAAGCATTCGCCTGATAATCCTAGAAAAGCCCGAAAAGCCATCGGTCAGAGTGGGCGGGCGCCGTGGACCGAATCCGGGACCACCACTGTATGTGTGGTGTGTGTGTGTGTGTGCGCGCGCGCGCGCAGCATAACTCGAGAGCGACAGCGGTTAGGTATCGTTAATATTTAAGTTCGGAATCTTCCAAGGATGCAACACGATTAAAAAAAATTCCCCAAACCCAGCTACCTCTTGCCCGGAAAATGTATTTGATTTTCTCAAAAATGTCTCTAATGATTTTAATTAAAATACAATATGTTTAAGATATTTTCATGACAAATAAAATGTGTATCTCCATTCTCTGCGAATAGCGTGTGAAGTCTTCTTCATTCTGAAAGACTATTATATAATTTTGTAAACTGTAAGAAGCAGACAAAATCTTAATATAGATCTCGTCAATTACACAATTTGCTATTCTTTCTTTTTATGTTTGTTGTTAACCATTTACGATATTTTCTTTGTTATTGATTTGTATTTCCGAATTCTTATATTTTTCTCAAGTCGAAATTCGCTTTCGTTTTTTCTCGTGGTCATGCAAAAAGCATGGGATTTCAAAGACATCATATAGCACGTACTCGTTAATATTCCTACAATGAAGTCTATAACTGTGTAGTTTGTAGGCGAGTGAGTAAACAAGGCAATGTGACTGAGACTATATTTTTCCTCTAATTTTGCATTCCAGTCCTGAAGTAAGCTGTCAGTTTTATTTTATCATGTCTGATAAATTTTTTTATCTCTAAGGAATTATTTGTTTATTATCTGTAGGCATAAGTATTATTTTTGAGAAAGCCGTGGTTACAAGTTCAGATAGAGCATAGGTTAAAATCAGTGAGATGGCACCAGAGGGGCGGGAACGTTTATGTGGACCGTTTTCGCAATTTGGTCAGGTTTTGCGCCCATTGTGTGGCCTCGCCTTTTGTTTGTCGAAGTATCATAGATTTGCCGTTCTATAAACACGGTTGGTCTGCGCATGGATGCCAACAAAGAGGGACAGTGCTGCCCTCTCTCTGCCATAAGCGGTGATGATGATTTGTGTTTGAGAGTGCTCAACTGCATACAATCCCTTATTGAGAAGAAAGAAAACAGGTACTGAAGTGTATAAGAATTTTAGCGTTTGCATTAAAGGATTTGAAGTCAATATGTATCCGAAAACTATTTTTAATTTTTTGTAGTTTGACTGTATCTGTTTGTGTGCGCTCACGTCACCATATTATTTCTTTGTGTTCGCTTGTGGAAGGTTTGACCTTTATCACTCCAGTGAGTGTTGCATTGCTGCATAATAAGAATTGCTGCATCCCTCACCGTTTGCACCAAAGAAGAATAGTCCGTTTTTTTCTCGTCTGAAGATGTACCGGGAGACGAAATCCATCGAAGACTTTTCGCACAATATGGGGCAATGTTTTACCTCGGCGAAATCTGTACGAATGTATGAGAAGTTAAAAAAAATAGTCGGACAACTATGAGAGACGAGGAAAGAGCAGGAAGCCCATCCATATACACTAGTGACGCCAACATTGAGCAAGTGCGTATCCTGATTCAGAGAACCGAATATTGACTGTCGATGAAGTGACAAACCATATCCTTTTTGGTCCACTTAAAAATGTCATAAGGGGCCGTCGATTCATCACAGAGCAAAAGTGAAGGAAGCGGTGTATAATGGCTTGCTACTCAGACGAAAAAAACTTTTTCTGAGGGCATCAGAAAGCTTGTGAACGATGGACTATGTGCATTGAGAAGCAAGGGGACCACTTTGAAAAATGAGGTTTCTATTGTTATAATAAATTTAAAAAAATTATGTGAGGATACTTATCAACTTACCTTTGTAGTTTGGTAATCTTTATTTAAATATAGAGGCTGTAATTAATTTCCTTTGTTAATGAACAAAATGAAACATAGTTTATCAGGTACATTTCAATTCATCTTCCATACTTCTTGTAAATTTACATCAGTGGTAAGCAACGGTTTTAATCCTCTGAGTTACTCATAGTATAAAACCAGCAGGCTTTAAACATTACGTCTTAAATTAAACTAAACACATATCACTTCCAAATTTAAGCTTACTTTGTTTCTCCACATAATCACTATTTAGCGTTTCTTATATCTGTACACGAGCTTTAGAATTCCTTGTTGTAGTCTGCTGCCGCTAGACCATCATTCTAAGATATTTGGACACAACTTCACAAAGCAAAGAATAAGAAATATTTGGGAATCTGCAAGTGATCTAGGTTACACTCTGTCTTACTGTTGTTCACTTGATTTTTCAAATCATCTCGGATGAGTGACGAACGTCCGCATCCAGTTCCATCAAGCACATTATTCGTCCAGTGTTGAACATTTCACACCACCTTCTCACACTTTTTGTCGTTCATTGCTGCATCATCATGCACTTCCTTTAATTGACGATAAATGTCCGCAGTTCAACTTCCAAGCATTCATAAATCCAGTATCTCTCACCTCATGATTGGCGGGATTTTGTACTCAGTTTATTTTGAACAAGCACAGAATGCACCTGTTTCGATTGAAACTCACACAACACTGATAAAATATGTCGAGGAAAGCGTTCGACCTTGCCCAAATGGCGGCGATATGTGCAGCAGGAATGTCCAAACGCTCGTAACTTCTTGAATTACTTCGTACTTAAGTTTCTGTAAAACTATAATATTCTAACACCTCAATATTCTTGGTAAGGTACTAAATATCATATACTTTAACTGATATACATGAATGGACAGGTGGAAAGTTGTACGTTAAGTTATGATTTCGTTTAACTCGTATATGCCAGTTCAGCCCGCCAGACCTTTATATGAGGGGTACTTTGAGACAATCTTTGCTGGACGGGAAATGGTTTTTATTTCGAGCCAGAGAGACAGCTAGGAAGCTCTACCCTTGGGCACGCTTCTTCTTCTTCATCTTCTTGTGTTTGTGTTTCTAATTCAAATCTACAAGCATAACTTAATAATAACCATTCGCATATTTTCCTAGTTTCTTCCATCGTGCTGGTAAATTCCTTTTCATTTTTCATTCCGGCTTACTTTCTGAGCCCTTGCAGCACAACAGAAACATTTCAAAACACTGTTTTGTACCAGTAGGAGCACAATTACAGTGTTTTATTTCAGTGTTAATGTTTACTGTTTGAGCAATAGGCGAACCTAATGCACACGTAATTATCAGATGTATAGCAGTGAATTCATTTTCTAATGTAGATTATTATTATCGTAGCACATTTTCTTCTTTTTACTTTCTCTACTACGTATAGTAAGTAGGGGAAGTATTGTATTCCACCCAAAAATTCGACACCAAGATTTCACCGGAAATATATGTTTTGAGACCCCCTGAATCCAAAAAAGCACTTTTGGAAACATGCCCGTGTGTGTCTGTGTATCTGTCTGTCTGTCTGTGAACATAACGCAGAATCGAACAGTCGGATAAACATCAAACTTGGTGTTTACGTTCAGTATCTTCCAGAGATGCGACATGAAGGTTTTCAAGAAAATTCCCCCACCGCAGATTACCCTTTACATGGAACATTTTTCGAAAATTTAAATTTTCTCAGAAATGGCTATAACGATTTTGATTAAAATATCATATATTTCTAATTAAAACATCATATATTTAAGATACTTTCATTACAAATAAAATGCATATGTCTCCAAAAGTATTCTTCATTGTGAACGACTTTTGCATAACTGGTAAATCATAAGAGATAGACAAAATTTTACTACACAAAAAATGTAGATCGCGTTAAAATACACAAATTATGTCATATACAGTTTTTTTGTTGAGTGAACCATTTTAGAGATATTGCTTGTTATTCCCTTAAATTTTCCAATTTTCTCAAATGGGAATTCGTTATTCATTTTTTTATGTCCTGGACATACAAAGAGAATGGAATGCTCCACATAGCAACCAGCTCTTAAAAGATATGACTATCGCTTAAAGCCTATCATATTCCCCTTGCACCTACAAGAAAATTAGCAATAAGATTAACATCTCGATTACCATGAAGTTTATGGAGAATAAGCGTTTGAAAAATTAGTTTGTACAAGAGTAGAGAAAGTCATTTGAGTGTAACAGATTTTGTGTGTGTGTGTGTGTTTGTCGCTAATACTCCATTTGGGCTACCTTTAAATGTTGACAGCCAGTCAGTTTGAGCTCACTAATATTGGCAAATTATCACTTATCACTGCTGGCTTCTTACGGGTACTATTTGCATTTACGTTTAATTTTTTTATGCAAGAATGTTTTATTCTTCAACATAGTACTTTTGTTGTTGCAGAGTTAGTTAGTCTTTTACACGTTTAACAGCTGTAAACCATTTTGTCATTTCTCTCTATTTTAATTGTTTAAGCTCTCCTTTAATTTTTAAAATTTATTGATATATCCAAAAGAAACACTATTGTTTTCTCTTAATATGTATTACTTTCCTCTTGGTCAGTATGATTGCTACATACATCGATCTGGGTGGCTTTTGGGTCGTTGGTGAGTAGCGCAGAATGTGCTTCATTCTTGCTTTAACTTTTATATAAGGCACAAACATATGAAAATTCCAATTATGTCTTCTACATTAATAAATAGTTTTATATTTTTTTAGATTTTTAATTTAAAGTTCACTTTGAAATAAATAAGAAGTGTTTGAAGTGAGCGATATTAATTTAAAATTACCCAAAGAGGATTATATATCAGGGAGATGTTTGTTCCGTCTTTAAAGATTATTTTCCATCTCTTTCTGGATTTCACCTCAGATCTCCCTGCCGGAATGTGCCTCCATATTTGTATATGGCGTTCTTTCTAAATGTTCTTTCCGGTGCCATTTAATATCTTTCATGTTTTCGTTTATATTAAAAATTGTGTCATTCTTCTCTAAGGTCTTCATTTGATATATAGTGTAATTTTGTGCATCTTTTAACTCCCCTTAAAATGTCATTTCTGAAACTGGTATTTTCATTCTTGTTTCTTAGTTAATGTCCATTTTTTTTGTAAAACATTACCAATACAGGCATGTTTTGTAACATTTTGGTATTTCTACCTGCGTACTTTATATCTAAAGGTTATATAAATCGCTCTGTTCCACAAATGTTATGGAATTTGCATAGTTTTCTACATCATAATTTCTGTCGTAGCTGTCACACGCTTTGTTCTATTATTTGATAATTCTTTTCCTCGAAATTCCATTAAGTTGTTTTTCCATTTCAGATCGTAGTTATTATTTACAGATGTGAACAACCAACTTTTGTGGGACAGATAAATGGTTGTGAACAAAAAACAAATGATTGCAAAAGTGCAGAGAGATCATAAAGTGGAGATCGCTATAAACACTTCATGTTCATAGCATAAATGAATTATGCGCCTTGAACTAATAGATGTTTTACGGAGAAAACCAAGGGTTACTTCGTTTAAGGCATCTACCACAGTTACTCATAAATTGTGCTATCGTACTATAGCGTTGATTTCACACTTTGCTCTCTTTGAACTCCCAGAGAGCATGATCAGATGTATTAAGATCCAGACTTCGTAAATAACAGTTCAAAGGAGTTTAATCATCTACAGATCTTCTTCCAATCCATCAATTGTGAACGGTCATATTCAGTATCGGCACACTTGCAATGCGAAGGCCAGTTGTAGGTCACATCATCTTCGACATTAGCTTGTTGATACTATAGCACCAATTACTGACTAAGAATGTCCTTTAGTCGGGTTTATTAACGGAACCTTGGAAGAAGAAAGGGTATGCACACAGTCCAGCCCACAACATGGTAAAAGTAGGGGTTCCCTTAATCCAAAAGACGATATTTCACGAATCCATTTTCCGGTAGATAGCACATTCGTCTGGGAAGAGGACACTATCATATGGAACGCTTTAAAAAGTGCCCACTTGTCGCATTAGGCGTATCCGTATCAGCTTCGCTTAATTCATTGATGTGGAATACATAATGAAGTTGGCGTGAAATCATCTTTTATGTCTTTCATCGTCGAACGAGGAATACCAAGCTCTGCAGATCTTTTCTGAGCCAATTTTAGGAAAGACCTGTCCACCGAAGCCTCAATGGGGCATGTTTCCCTCCTTGTTGTAGACGTATCACTTCGGGAACGGCTTTTCATTCCACCCGTTGCGAATGCAATTTTCAGCTACCCCAAAATTATTGCTTTCCTTGGCGGTTCCATTAAAAGTGGTCAAGAAATATACTTTTCAGTTTCACTGCATCATCGGCGAGACGACTTTCATGAAGCCAATTTACTGTCATTAATTTTTCTTCGATTGTACATGGACTTTGATCAGTCATACTTCTTTATTTATCCCTTGTGAAATCTAACTGTACACTGCACAGTTACCATGGTTACTAAGATTCTCAAGATTACCAATATGATTACTAACACTTCAACACAAATAATAATCGCAAAATAAAGACTAACTCGTTCACTTAGTGTCCCCATTACACGTTTAAAATTCTGAGGTCTGATATTTGAGACCAAGTTTTACGAATTTCCATATTTTCATTGGATCATGCATACGTCAAATAACATATATCAGCTGGTCAGCTGTCCCTATTTTTGAATAGGCCACCCTTCAAGCCTTTAGGTTAATTTTCATCACTTACAAACTTACTAACTACATTTTTGGATAGACGAAGGCTCAACATTCAATGAAAATTTTATTTACGGGTCTTAAGATACTCAGCACTAATGTACAGTTCAAAAACATACCACTCACTTATTAACAGCAGATATTGCATATTTCAGAAACTGTTACCCACTCATCCCGTTAAAATGGACCAATAATGTGTATTAAGTATAATAAGCATTAAAACTAAATGGCGGAATTTTGTAATTAGACGCACTACAACGTACAACTCAAATAACATACATAATAACTTATGCAAGTTAAATAATCATGGTAACGTCCAACAAATAATTAAAACACTCTGTCCTCCGTGGTTTAGTGGTTACCATACTAGCCTATAATTCCCGAGGTCGCGGGTTCAAACCCGACGGAGGGCGATGGATTTTTTCGGGCGTAAAAACCCTTAGCATGGTTTCTTCGGAAGGGAAGTAAAGCCGGTGGTCCCGTGTCGTAGATTTACGGCACGTAAAAGAACCTGAAGTCTGACAAAAGGCCTGAGTAAAATTTCCGGTGGTTCACACCCAATATAGAATGGGACGCTAAGGACCACAACAGTTAAAGAGCGTCCATAAATAAAACCCCATTTAATTTAATTTAGCTCTTAAAAGAATATAACATACAAGTAATGTAGCGAGCTGGTACCTGCTCAGCGTCTGGCAGGTAAGAGCTAAGATTTAACCGCGAAACGTCCAAACAAACGTCCAAGTGGACGAGTGGAATTGTGCTGGTGAGCGTAGCGTGGGTTCGAGTCTTCGCGTTGCTCTTCTTATTATTCATTATCTGTTTACCCTCCTCTTATGTAGGACTTACACCCCCCAGGACTTACAGGCGGGTGCCTGGGGTCAGAGGCCCGTCAAGGATGGACACTCATGGATCAGACAGAACATCCAGGATGGGTGATCAGCCCGATGCCTGGTATGGGATGAAGGAAGTAGATGAAACGAAATGTTGGTGAAATGGATGAAAGGAAAGGTGATGATGGAGCAGTTGGTGGAATGAATGGCGGGGAAAACCGGAGAACCCGGAGAAAACCCGCCCAGACGCCGCTTCGTCCACCACAAATCCCACATGCAGGTCCCTGGGATTAAACCCGGGCCGCCTCGGTGGGAGGCGAGCGGTCTAACCACTCGGTCACGGCGCCGCCGCTCTTCTTATTAAATCTTGGAAAACTGATAAAATAATGATGCAGTTTTAGAATCCCAGAATTTTTAACGAAATTATAATCTAAAAGTTGCTGATTTTAATTTTTTTGTAATGGGATAGATATAATAAACTAAACAAAGCTGTGACGTTTAACCTTTCTCTCCCATTTGACCGGTATTATACGCAAAGTGGTGTTTTGAATGTCGACTCCTTCACTCCTCGTGCGCATGCAATTGTGACAGCATACAGTCGCATCTGTATTAGTCATTTGATATGTATTAGACAGACGGTTGATATGCTCTTCATCTGCAGAGAGGCGAGAGAGAATGCCCAGCAAGTTCAAAATTTATACCAGGAGATATATCCGAATAGACGGCAACCAATACCAAAGACTTTCTAGAATTTTGAAAGATGTCTGCGTGTCACTTGCAAGGATGTCTCCTGCGAGAGACGCACCAGTGACACCCGGTATTAATGCAGAAGTTGTTTTGAATGTCATAAGAAATATCAGCGTACTAGTACATGGGCAAATGCACAAGAGGTAAACATTAGCCAATCTTCTGTGGCTAATACTGCGAGTCAATAAGTTCATCCATATCATTTGCACCTCTACCAAGTACTCCACGGGAGAGACCCAGAAACTTGAGTGCAGTTCTGTGAATGGATACTGAACGGAGTAGCAAATGCTATTGGGTTCGTCTCCAGAATTCTGCTTTCGGTTGAATCAAGATTCACAACAACGGGACTGTAAATCGCCATAACATGCATCATTGGAGTGCTGATAATCCTCACTGGGTAAGGGAAGCAGCTTTCCATAAGCAGTGGGGAGTGAATGTATGGTGCGGAATTTTGGGCGACCATCTTATTGGACGTTTTCTTCGAGAGGCATCTAACAGGAGCAAGCTACTCAAACGTCTCGGTTATGAGCTCCCCTCGCTGCTACTACTACTACTGCTGAAGAGCGATTGATGTGATTTCAACACGATGGTGCTCCACCGCATAGGCTGCTATCATCTAACTGCGGCGCATCCTGGTCATTGGACAGGAAGACAAGGACCATCTCCTGGCCAACCAGATCACCTGACCTAACGCTTCTGGACTTCTTCCTCTGGGGTTACTTAATGCAACAAGTTTATGCAGAGGAGCCAGAAGATCCAGAAAGCACGGATTACGGTGGTCTGTATTTTCATCACACCCGCCATGTTACACCGACTCAGAATTTCCATGCAACAGCGAGCTCAGGTGTGCATTCACCAACAAGGATATCAATTTGAGCACTTACTTCGTTGAAAAGAGTCATGTTCAGCAGTGATTTTAAAAAGTAGAACTTTGTTACAAAAGGATCCTTTCTGGGCACCATAACATACCAATGATAATTATTATAAAATATATTTGTGCATTCTATCAAAGAGCTCCACTATTACAACTTCCATACTAAACATTATGTGATATGTAATTTCCTTATTTTCCGAGATCAAATGCAAAGAATCCTTATTCCCTCAACATCAAATGCACATGCCTATTTCGTGTTTAAACACTTGCCTAACTGTAGTTTGCCAAAAAAAATCACTAAATAATAAACTATTAAATAAAAATAAAACACAATTGCAAATGAACACGATATTAACAATATCAGCCATAGTATTACTTTAAACCAAGATTATTTATGAATACTACAACACATTAAAACAATTAAGTCACCCGAGTGAATCAAACACCTTCACTGCAAACAGGTGCTTTACGACCGTACACTTCTTCCAACTGAGCCATCTAGAAGCATAAGAGTTTTCTAACCACGTTAACATAATGTGAAGTATACTCTTGTCACAGTACAAATTTTCGGTTGTGAAATATTTCCTTAGCGTCAGCTGTGTATTACAAATGCATTAAAAACGATATTATAACATTTTCCACATTAGTCATCTCGCTAAGTGCGAAACCAAAGATATCCATGCAATGGAATTCCCTTAGATACCATAAGGCCCGATGTTTTCATGTCAGAATATAAATTGCATAAAAACTTTATCGATAGGGGCAGCTGACCCATCTAGTATAGTAAGTGATACACCTCACACATATGGAACTTCTGGGTAAGTAAATATTTCCCTAGAGTTCATGTTAGGATGGTTATACACAATTATTTATTCCTTCGGTACTTAAAACTCACATTCCTAAGGAATATTTAAAGTATGCATACCTTGCACTTTTTCAATGTGCTAAGATATGAAATTTTTATCTGGGGCAACAGTTCTATTATATCCAAAGTACTTAAATTAAAAATGGCTTTACATATACGACAAGATCAGCCTATGATGCTCACTGCAAACCAATGTTTGTAAGCGAGTATATTTTAGATGTTGTCAGTGTTTATATTTATTAGTTGAGATTAAAGAAAAATATAGAGAACTACGTTAATCTAGATATATAATTCTTCCACAAGAAAGAACTGTTTCCTTGTGGAACTACCTGTCAGATTGAAAAACTCTAAAAACTAGTTTGGTCAGATGACTCTGCCTTTGTTCAATAAAATGCCTCAGAGGTCAAGCGGTGTTAGGTTTAATAATTTTAAACACAAGATGTTTGAATGGCTGTTCCAAAATTCGTGTTGTCATTTTAATGAATATTTTGGATGTTATGTAGCATTTTAACCCATTTTAAACCGTTATGTAATACGATATGAACTGGTAAATTCATAAAATAGCACTGTATATAAGTTATAAATTGTAAGTAAATTGTACTATTTTAATCAAAATGTTCATACGTCATAGCTGAAGTTTATGACTTTTAATAACGATTAGAAATGCTGATATAATACATAATTATGAAAGATGATTGTGATGCATGTACAAAGCGAGAATGAAGTTTTGTGGAACCAGTTTATGTATTACTTTGAATTCATTTATCGCTTTATAGGAATTCATATAATCTAAATCGCGATAACTGTGGTTTGGTAGGAATTCAGCAGTGCTGGAGGACAAAGTTGTTGCACTGAGCAAGGGATATCCTCTTGCTTTTAGTCAATACAAAGCAGTATACTAAAAACTTCTATTTGTCATGTTCAACGGTAATTTTCTATGGCGAATGTGTAACTTCCTACAGTGCAGTGATATTCTGATTTCCCTCGGAGCTCGGACTTATGCGGTCTCCGCTCCATGGTTACCCGTAGCGTTTCAATATTTTACGAAGAGCGCGCTGCTGCTACCCCAAGTCGTTTTTCTTCCTTCCCGCCGCCTGTTCTCTCTAATGTTCTATGCTGGACCCGAATGCACCGAATCTAAATTTATTGGCTGGAAATAAAACGGTATTGTTTGATAGCGCTGGTCGACAAAAACTGTCTAAAACGGAAGTTATCAAGGTGTGTAAAACTGGTCCAGCGACATCAACAGCGATATATACGAATAACCAGCAAATAACGGACAGAAGAGAAATATTCCATAGAGTAGAACTTGAATGTAATAACAAAGGCACGGTTGTAAACGCCCACCTGCACAGAGAATCAGGACGCATAGTAGTGTACGATAGTGTATGATTTTAGATTGAATTTGTCACTGCAGCTGAGGCGAAAATATGCACAAGAGAGAATGTTAAGAAAATGCCACGAGAGTTTTTGAGGGATTATTAGTAACCAGAAATAAATCCATCAGTGGAGAATTCCTATTATACAAAGCAATTATAAAGCTGGAAAAATAGAATCACACTCACTAATGCAATATTATACCAGGATTTAAACCACTAATATTTGGCTGCTCTGACCAACCAGGTTACCTTGGCAACTTGCCATGTGAGATTCTACTTACCTTTCTAACTTTGAACATACACAGGACAATGTATGTGGAAGAACAATTGATAAATAAGACAAGTATAAGATGCCTATCTCTGTAGTGTGAGGGTGGAGTGTCTGTCCACATTTAAGGGGTCTCTAGTTCGAACCTCGGTGAGGATGAGTTACCTGGATAAGGTTTTTTCCCTTATCCTAAGAAGACGAATGTCTGGTAAGTCTCAGCTACAGTGACCTCGGGTCCATATGAGCATAATTTCAACCATTCACCGTTCATTATCATCTACCCGGTCAAAGGAGTTAATTAATCATTAAATTAATCAAGAAATATGGCTAATTGGTGGTTGATCAAAGGCCATAAAAGAGAAGAAGTAAAACAAAAGAAAGTATAAAGATATTCAAGAAAATGCAGTAAAGCCTATAACTAATATCAAACTCCAACTATTGAATTTTTTTAATACCTAGAATTATCCTGTAGAAATTTGATCTGCAAGAGGTGGTGTGATGTCTTTTGTTTATCTAGCACCGCTTTAATACACTTGCAGTTTGTGTCCAAACTTAAACAGATGAGTAAGTAAATGTAATCCATAGAAGCAACGTCAATAGAAATTACCATTGAAGCACACATATCCAGCGTACTATTATTACTATTATTGTCATTATTATTATTATCATAATTAAACAAAAAAGGGAAACATATTTAAGGTTTCTGAAAGAGCAAAACGGAGAAATTAGAATACAGTACAATAGACTTAGAGATATAGTAAAGAAAGAAACTAGGAAAATCAATAGACAGGAATGGGACAGATACATATGTATCAAACCTAGAGCACGATGCATATGGAAAACAGGAAAAAGCCTTCAAGGTATTGAAAGATCTGAATAAAGTAGAGAAGGATAAAGTTCAAATAAACCCCGTAATAATCAGTGGTGATAATGATGATGATGATGATGATGAGATGCGGTTTAAGGGCGCTAAACAGCTAAGGTCATCAGAGCCCTCACAAAGTATAAAATGTACAGTCCAATATAAAAGTCAGATAAAAAACCGCATAATTAAAAAACGGGACACAAACCCGCGATGTCCAAAACGTAAAAAAACAAAACACCAAAGTCCAAAAACGAACACACTAAAACCATGGTCAATAAAAGAGTAAAACAACGTGTCAAGAACTGTAGAGTGCCAGGGTCACGAGCGCCAGATGTCCACTGGGGAGGAGATGCCACATTAAAAAACAAGGTAAAATCACACAGTCAAAAGACGCTCAGCGCATCAAATGCGTCTGGTAAATCCAATGTCACTGATAAATCGTAAAAGACACTCTACAGCATGCGCGTCATCTGCCAAAACGTTGGCTAGGCGAACAGGCAGACCAACACGAACGCGCAACGAAGCTAAAACTTGACACTCTGCTAAAATGTGACGCACCGTTAAGGGCGCATCACACTGCCCACAGAGTGGTGCGGGGTCACCACTGAGCAAATACTAAAAATGCAATCCCGACGAGAAGCACGGGAAGAGGTAGCCCAGACTAACGGAGAGGTTTAACCTCCCGCAACTTGTTCCCCGGAGGGCCGTCCACTCATCGCTCCAAAGCGAGAGGATGCGGCGACGTAAAACAATAAACAAATCTGACGAGGGAACAACAGAGGTAAAACCTCTGGGTGATAAAATCGCCGATTTGGCAGCGGCGTCGGCAGAATCGTTCCCTGAGATGCCAACATGACCTAGAATCCACATGAAGGAGACGCGGATGCCAGAGACACCAAGCGAGTGGACCAGGTCATGTATGCGCTGTACGAGTCGGTGGTATTTGTACAGCGCGTTAATACTCTGAAGGGCACTCAGGGAGTCTGCGCAAAGAACACAGTGCTGTAAATTACGCAGCTGGATGCATAAAAGAGCTTGATAGATACTAAAAAGTTCGGCGGTAAAAATCGAACATTGCTCCGGTAAACGAAAGGTAAAACTATGCTGATCAAAAACAAAGGCACACCCTACTACAACATCAGTCTTAACCCATCAGTGTATATAAAATGAAAATTCCCGATTTTGGCCTGGAGTTCTAAAAAAGCTGATCTAAGAACTGAAGAAGGGGTTCCAGTCTTCGGCATCGACGTTAGCCCAAGGTGATAGTGGGCCTCAGCGCGCAGTCATGGGGGAAAAAGCGTTTCCCCCCTGGGAAGGGCCGGCGCTGGCGCAACGTCCAAATGCCGAAGGAGTTGTCGAAATCGAACCCCTGGAGGTAGTAATGCAGAGGAGCTAACTAAATAGTGTCGATCAAGCGAATCCTCGTAAAATAACTGGAAGGACGGTTGGTTAGGCAAGCTTGAGAGTCGACAAGCATAGCTGCACAGAAGCATCTCACGCCGGAGGGTCACCTTCTGGTCTGCAAGATATTCCACCAGATCCTCGTCCGATATGCCATCGAAGCTATGCGTGGTGACAACGCCCCGATAAGAATTCAAGGTGCGGTGCTTCTCAACACGGATAGGATAACCGTGGAGAAGCGTGGCGCTCAACAAGGACTTACTTTGTGCCTCGGACTTGCTTTGCACTAACAACGAACCATTGCGAAGCCGAGTGCAGGAAAGAACCGGACCAGCAATTGAGTCAATGCCCTTCTGGATGATAAAAGGGTTCACCTTCTCGAATGATTGTCCTTCCTCTGTACGGGTAATCACTAAGTAACAACCAGCTGTTGGCGGTGCTACTTCTGTTACTAAAACTTTTCGGCGCTTTTTGTTTATAATGGAGAAAGGGTGCTCCATAGCGAAAAAAATCCTCCACCATTGCAACCGTATCCGACCTCGGGCTCTGACTTCCCGGGCGTTACCCCGGCTTGGGTGAGTGGCCTATCTATACCTATCTCACCCCAGGGTCACACCTCCCAGAACATAGACAGAGGGACCCAATCGCCGTCAGAAGTCAGCAGCTCATGCAATGCCCCCCCCGCGGAACTGCAGTTGAAGAGCGAATACGAACACAAACCCTACATGACGACCCCGGGTGGTGGGGATGACGCCATTACCCACTCACCCAGCTGCGCACCCAGTGCGCGGGTATCAGGCTGTGTCCACGGAGGATTAAAAGAAAAGATAAAATAAATAAAACTGTGTGGGCGTTTCGCACGCAAGGTAGGCCGGCGAGGAAGAAAAAGAGATGTTCGAATGTGGTGGTGCGAAATGGCCGGAAATTGAAAAGGGAAGAAAGAAACGATGGCGAGGTGCGGTATGAATGTAATGCAAATAACGCACGAGAGCCTACCTTGGGTCCCCCGGTCACGAGAACGGACCCACTCGACCGGACGGGGATGAAGGTATGAAAATGGCGATGAATGGCTCGGGAACCCCCGGGTACGCCAAACCCGTACTCACATAAGGTGAGCCCCTGGGGGGTAATAATTAGTGAATGGAAAATATTCTATAAAGAATTATGGACTGCACCTAACAAAGAACAATTCATACTAATGGAAAATGATCCTAACATTGATCTTATAACTAAAGAGGAATTAGAAATTGCACTGAATAGTTTTAAGAGCAGAAAATCACCTGGATTAGACCAAATAAACATGGAACTAATTAGATACAGTCCAGATTGTTTTCAAGATAGAATTTTGCAACTTTTAAATGAATGTTCGAGGTCAGGGACTGTGTCTGATAATTGGAAAGAAGCCGTGATAATTCCAATATTTAAAAGAGTGAGTAAAAGTGACTGTAGGAACTATAGAGGTATCAGCCTATTAAATACACGACATAAGATTTATGCGAAGGTTGTAGCAAACAGAATAAAAAACATAATGGAAGCAATTCTTCTGCAAAACCAACATGATTTTAGAAAGGGCATAATTTGCTTAGACTGCTTTTTTATAATGGCGCAACTGCTTGGAAAAAGAAAGGAGTACAATCTTCCACGTTTTATAGTTTTTATAGATTATGTCAAAGCTTTTTACAAGGTAAATAGAAATAAAGTGTGGGAAATCATGAAAGATAGAGCATTTTCTAACCATATAATGCGTGCTATACAAAGTTTATATTTGGGGACAAAGATAAGAATTAAAAGTGGAGGAAGGCTCTCAGAAAATGACATTGAACTAAATCAAGGTGTCCAACAAGGGTGTCCACTTTCACCCGCATTATTTAATATTTATTTAGACGACGTCATTTGAAGTGGCAAAATATTTTAACTACTAATTTTAAAATGGATAGTACAAATATGGACACTTTAGCTTTTATAGATAACCAAGCAGTTATAGCATCTACTGAAGATAATTGACAAAGAGCTGTTTACAATTTAAGTATAGTGGCTATTGAACATAATTTGGAAATTTCAGCCGAGAAAACAAAAATATTCACATTTTATGGAAAAGATCCTGTCAGAGGCAAAATTATGATTGATAATACCCATATTGAGCAGTATGGACTTTAACTACTTAGGAGTTTTCATTGGCAAGAATAGAACAATAGATGTAAACAGAAAACTAAATTTATTGCAACATATATGTGGAACAATCAGAAGAAGTTTATCAAGGAAAGTCCGCAAAGAAACTCTACTGAAATGTTATAAGGTTTTAGCAGTTCCTACACTGTTATATGGTTCTGAATGTTGGACTCTAAATAAAGATTCTTTGAGACAGATAGAAGTTGCGGAAATGCAATTCTTAAGGTTTGTAGCAGGTTATACTCTAATGGACAAACAAAGAAGTGAAGATTTCAGAGAACAACTGGAATATTTAAACTAACAGACAAAATAGTAGAATACAGGAAAATCTGGTACAACCATGTCTGCAGAATGGAATATGATAGGATTCTCCAAAGAGCACTAAATTGTAAACCAAGAGGACAACGAAACCTGGGAAGACCAGCTAGAAGATGGATGGAGCAGCTTTAGTTTGGAGTCGGAACAGATCACCAGTGGTTTATCCGTGTTTGTATGATGATTATTATTATATGAGCCGTTTTTCTGCAAAGGAAGGATAAAATAGTTTATCCAGTAATTATTAACAATCACAAGCAAAAAAAAAAAGAATTAGTGGAATTAATTGCTCTTCCACACAAGCCGTGTGTTGGACACGGTTAGAAAGTAGAAACAATGAACAATTCAATGCCATAGCCGGGATTTGAACCACGGATCTCCCGGTCTCCGTCCGGTTGCTCTAAGCACTGCTACCATAGTAACTTGCCGGTACGACATTAAATTCCCCAACTGATACGGATTTTTCCCGGTAAACCACAAGGGGATCTCAAATGGTATTGATAGTGACATACCCCAATGGCCACCTACAATGTTGTAAGTAAGTCCCGGGCTTCATAGTTTCAACCACTCTTAGGTCAATTAATGGAATTAATTGTTCTTGAACACAAGCCGAGTGTTGGATAGGATTGGAAAGGTAGAAAGGTACCTCCATTCATTTCTTGTCTTATTTATTCTATTATAGTCTCATTGCATATAATGAGATAGAGTATTTCAGAATTCAACTCTCAAATTTCAGGGTAACAAAGGATTGTATACGAACAACTTACTATAAGATATCTATGATTAGTGAAGAAGTAATTATTCGTACTGATAAAGACTTCATATCAATGCGGTGCTAATTTGCACTCTAAAATACATAATTTCCATTTCACAAGCCCGAAAATAGTATTGCGTATTTACAAAGTTATGAGGTTTGCTTTTTCTGGAAAAATACTCCGTCAGCAAGAGACAGTGCATCATTAATACACCCACTTTCACATGGAAGATTATGCCTATCAGGGAGACAGGAACAGTTAGCTGTAGTAATAACGCAGGCATTAACGTGGTGAACTGTCAGGCTGATAGCGCTGGGCTCAAATCTCGTGAAAGGGTTAAACATTTTGTTTTCCAAACAAATGAACGGCGTTCATTTGGAACAAACTCAACTTTTATTTCTTGTATCTCAATCAAAGTGCATGTTACGGAGGTATCCAAATGGAAAGTTTGAACACAACATGGTCCTTGCAAGTAGCAGCAGCTCAGGGAAGTTTTATCAGTGGCTTTCTGGGTTGTTATTGATTTTGAAATATTGCAAACAACCAAACAATCATGAACTGCGCATAAATGTCCTGTTTCGAAACGCTTGCCTAACACTCTTCTATAACCCGTAAAAGCTTTTCGATTGAGCTATGTAATACGTTTATGTATAATGATTGCTGAAACATGAAATAGTCCAATTAATGCTGTTAATACTAAATATTTTTCGTTTCTTATTAATTTAACTTCTGTCCCTAATTGCATAATTCTGCCTCTAAGACCCGAGCTTTAAATTTTTAGTATTTTATAACAAAAGTACATGTTCCTGGGCTAGCAGAGAAAAGCAATGCTCGAAACTCTAGCTCCAATCCTTCATTCTCGGTATTTTTCAAAACTTCTGCAGCTACAACTAAGCTATAATCTTCCTCTTCTCGTTTACTTCTGTACCCTGTTCACCACAGAAACATCGATTTGAATTGTTAAGAACATCATCATCAGCACTGCTATCGCCATTCTTTCTTCATTCATGACAAGTTTCAAACTTGGGTTCACCAACAGTAAGATATGTTTAGTCATAGACCCATTCAAATGTTTGTTTCTGTCCGTTTGAAAAACTACACTGTATTAAGTCACCGTCTTACGGTAATTAGAACATGTACTGTGAAGTGGGACTATTTGTGACCAGCAAGAGCAATGATACGAATTTGAGGACATTAACTAGAAATAATTCTAAACCAGCGGACACGTCATCCTTAAACATACGGGTTCAGTGAGCTGAGACATCCTCATTGTAGAAATATTTGCTGAAGTAGTTCACTTAATGTCACAGAACACCAACAGTTTAACGGAGTTCTGCATATTCCTGCAAAAGCTTCTGTACACATAACGCTACGTAACAAAAATCTTTTTATGTCATTTCGTAGTATTTATTGGATAAAAGCAATGAGATGAACACGAATATACTAATTACCTTTTTCAAATGGGGATACTTCTCAAAATAAAAATGTATAATAATCTTGTAACAATTTACTAATCATTTTGAATTTGCCGCTATATCTGACAATCGAAGTAGTTCAAAGCAATTAGTGATCGCTGGCAATGACGTTTTTTCATTATAAAATCAGTATAAAATGACTCCGAAACAACTTTATCCAGTACATCGAGATATATAGGGTGGAAATGAAATAGTCCTGCGAACTAGGGAGGTGGAAGTGTGGATGTAGATGAACAAAAACCTCCAATACTTTTCTGTAATTAAATGCAGAGGAAAAAAATGCTTTTTCCAAATAATTTATCATAAGCTTCTAGAATACTGTTGATTAAAGGTTCTTAATTCATGACTATATTCATAGAAAATTGAATAAATGGCAATTTTTCCTTTGGCGTATTACAATAGAAAGAAGGGTTTTTGAGCTAATTAAATATAAAAAGTCCATAATTTGTTGCCTCCTTAATTCCGTTAGAACTGGCAACATTCCATCAGCTTCATTTACTTTCTTCTGATATCGGTGTAGATCGCTGGAATTGTTTACTTAATCGCATGCAATTGTTTTATGTCAAAGCTACAATTTAAGGTCAGAGAAGTTATATGAGGCATGGATAAAAAGAACAAACAAAGGGCAAAAAATCTTGTTACAGAACAACATACACTATGCCGCGATCTTCAACGGCCGTATATCTGGACATGATATTAATTCACGGAGAAACGCAGTGCAATTCTCGATCTGCACAACGGCTTTATGCTAAAGATTTCCTAACAGATTCGGCCAACGACCAAGTTGCCGTTTGCCAGCTGGTCTGTGAAAGAGGTAGTGTAATTCCGAGTTGTCGTAATCGAGGGCGACAACCACCTGACGAAATTATCTACAATGAAGAGGAAGTGTTAAATTTGGTTGATGAAAACCCTGATCGGAGGAGTTGCGATACCGCTCGCACAATGGGGTTGTCGTACTGAACTTTTAAAGAACAGTTATTGCGTCCATATCGCATCCAACGAATACAACGATTATCACCAAATGACTTTCATCCATGTGTTGCGTTTTCCGAGTGGCTGCTTCGTCTGTTTGCACATAATCCAGATTTTGTAACAAATGTGTTGGTGGCGAATGAGGCCTGTTTCCCGCGAAATGACGTTGCAAACTTTCACAGCACACACACACGTGGGCAGTAGAGAAACTGAGAACCATAGAACACCAGAATTTTCAGCATACATTCTCGAATAACGTTTGGGCCGGCATAATTGGAGACCCTCTTATTGGACTATTCGTCCTTCCACGGCGATTGACTGTTATATCGTATCGGCGGTTTTTGAAGTACCAATTGCCTTACCTGTTGGTGGAAATCCCGTTGGAAATAAGGAGGAAGATTGGTTCCTTCATGACGGTGCACCACCCCACATCACTCATGCAGTCCGGCATCACTTGACGAAGACTTTCCCAAGCCGTTGGATCGGTCGATTTGGACCTGTGGCTTGGCCTGCCAGATTGCCAGACTTGAATCCCCTAGATTTTTTATGGGGGAACATGAAAAACAAAGTGTACAAAGGTGAAATAGAAACAGGGGTGAATGCATCAGCGCATTTTCTTAGCAACTAAGGAAATCAAAAACAACTCAAAACATAAACAGGGGCCTTCAGAACTGGTTAAGAAGGTGTGAAGTCTGTCTGAAAGCAAATGGTGGACAGATGGAACACTTCTTGTAAACTGTTGTTTCAAATTTACATCCTGGAGGCAAGTTTATTTCACATTTAAAGGCATTTAAGTTTCATTATTTAATTTACATTTTTATCTATTCTATCTTTAAAAGAACCAAAAATAATTGGTAAAGAAATAATTATTAATAAAATATTAATATTTCATTTCAGATATTTTAAATTAATCCCAATGTTTTCGCACACTTTGAATGCTAATAAATGCTAGTGATTAAGGTGCAGCACTGGGCCTTTTCCATACCTAGAGCTGTTAAATATTGTGGAAAGGACTATTGCGTAGGAGCTAGGAATTGAAAAGAATAACCGGCACATACGTTAACAATTTATTATAAAGTGTTCAATTTGTTAACAATTCTATCACCAGCTTGCTTTAGATTTTAAAAATTGTGTGATTTACAAGTAATATCCTCGGAGACGACAATGTAATGTTCTCTTTCACCTTTTTGAAATTTAAGTTGCCGAGAAATTGAGAACATTTCAGAAACAGTGACTAACACAATGCAATGTTACATGAAGTGAAAAATATAAATGCTGCTCCCGTAAATGTGAATTTAGGAACACCAAGAGTAAAAAGGTTAAACTTTGTAGCTTACCAAATAGTTGAAAATAGTTTAGAAAAAGTCGAAAAAGTTACTCTTGGTGGTTTAAAATCCCGCCGTCACCAAACAGAACACAAGTCTAGTTGCTAACCACTCGGTCCCTGGCCGAAATGTGCCTCTGCTGCCTGCCCAGGAGTTGCTGGAGTTGTCCACGAGTGTGATGGAGCTGGCGTCAGTGGCGTGAAGCAAACCAGTCAATGGTATCTCTGCACGACGCTTTAAGTTGTGGAATGATGAATTACGTCATGCATGACGACAACTTTCTCGAAGCTTCGGATGTTAACTGTTTCTCTCAATGAACGACGTTATCATTTCCGAAGTATTTGACCGTACTTGAGATGGTTGCGTAGGCTATGACCAAGAGGGAGGGGTAAACGTCACAAAGGTTATGGTCATTTTTTGTTTCTAAAGCTACGAAGTAAATAACGGTAGTCCGTGACTGTGAAATTCATTAGGCACGAAGATGAGTGTCAATTTTGTTTACCTACGTTCTTTTTAAATATTTTGATATCTGTCACACATACTCACGCACATAAATCTTATCAGTAATGTTAGTGTTGCAAATTTCACTAATTCGAGTTCCTTTGCGCTCATAATAGCGAAATTGCTTGTAAAAATTCTGTGTTATGCTATACATGTTCTTTTTTGAAACGGTAATTACGAGGTAAATGTGCTGGCATGAAGCACATTAGTCCCATTTTAAAACGAGTATATTAAAAACTAAATAGAAGCGTAGACTTTCCTGTTGGCCAAAACTACAAACAATTGCAGAAAAATTTCCTTTAAGCATATTGTAGTGGTGTGTAAATTCACATTAAAATTTATCCTTTACTAAAAGTTTAGCAATTATTAATACCACATTGTTAAATTCAACACAAAATAATGGTGTTAATAACGTAAGAAGTGTTTCACTTCGGAATGTTTATTTTCATTTAAAATAATGCATTGCATTGTCACATAAATATCTGCTGTATGGCATTGCGTAATAATTAAAATGTGCCTTTTAAACTACATTCATATCTATTATGTGTGCACAAAACTGTTTAATATCAGTAACAATTCCACATGACTTTGTTATCTCACCATGGCATAAGCCTCTCAAACAGAATAAGACAAATATTCAGGCCTTTAAACATATCAAATACAATATTTTAATTACGTGGGAATGTGGAATTGTAGGTTGATGTTTACATACGGTGCAGTGGACAATAAATTGAACTTTTACTGGAATTTTTATGGTGTCTCGCGCGCCAGCGACAAAACATTTGATCGATATCTGGCCAATGTTACTTAAATAGTTTTACAGAGTGTTGGAATTGCTCAATGCACCGCCAGTGGAAGCATACTACTCAATCAACAAGTTGCGCCACGTTGCCGAAAACTTCAACTTTTAAACGGATTTTCTAGTTAACAGTGTATTTAATTACAAATTAGTGTTGGAGGTTTTTGTTCATCTACATCCACTTTCCCACTTCCCCTAGTCCGTAGGACTATTTCACGTCCACCCTGTATAAATATATATATATATATATATCAATATTTTGCAAAACAGTCTTTCTCTGGTTTATGGAATTCCGTTGCATTTCTGTGGTTATAAAAACCGATTGATTGTTGTCTTTAAATTATACATGTTAGTATCCAGAAGTTGTAAATTGCCTGCAGACACATTTTGTTATTTTTGTGGACATTGTATGGGATCTGAACAAGTGAAAGAAACTTGTGCTTGAGACAAAGTTCTGTGATGCTTAACAAGCTTATTTCGGTGTACCAATAAATTGTAAAGGCTCCTCATCTGTAGCTGTAGGTCTACTTAGGGGGTTGACTACGTAGAACAAGAAAATCCATGCCGTTTGCTGTTCCTCGAATATGGAGAGACCCAAACAACCATCATGACAACGTTACTTTTGCATGGTTACAAAGTTACCTAGAATAGAAAACATACCCCATATCCTAGCATACCCTTATCTATTGTTCCAGTACCGCACTCTGGGGAGCTGCCAATTCCATTACCACCACAACATTCTAACACTGAAGATGAAGCACAAAATTCTAATGATGACAGTCTTTCTCCAACTATGATACCGAGCGGGATGGCTCAGGTTATTACGTTTGTGGCCCACATTCGTCACGGGATCGATCCATGGCAACTGCCCACTCTGGCTCATGGGTTTTTTATGGTTTCCCCGGGTCGCCAGGTGAATGCTGGGGTGGTTCATCTTCTACCGCGACTTTCCTTCCTCCCATTTTCTGTACCCATTATCTTCCTTGTCATCTGTTTCAGGGTTGTAGGACCAGGCGATGGTGTTCGGCGGTTGCGGTTGGGCGGTGGCTTGCACCCGTAAAGGTTTCATCCCTGGTGTCCCAGCGGTGCCGTTCAGTTAGGTCTTTCCTTTCGGAGCGTTAGAGACCCCGCCCATGCTAGCTTGCACTCGGCCGGAATTCGGATCTGGTGCACTTCGGGTCTCTCCCCTCATCTCTCCCTCCCAGGGGTCACTTTAGAAGCACAATGGGCCGGCTGACCTGCATGCGGTGCTCTGCCCCGGTTTTGGGGGCCCCTTCGTGATAATACCTTTACTTTTACAGAGCTATGATGAGAATATTGCAAAGGAACCACAACTTCACTCAAAAAAAGTTGGACAATCTTATAAGGGAGCTGGAACTAACCAAATCAAAGGCCGGACTCCTTGCATCCCCTCTTAAGGAAAATAACTTGCTTGCTGAAGAATGCAAAATGTCAAAATACAGATTACGGCATAGGGATTTTGCTTGCTTCCATCAAAATTCAGAACATCTATGTTTTTGCAGCAATGTTAATGCTCTCTTTCAATACATACAGATGAACCAGATAGCTCTTTTTATAGATAGCTCAACTACAAGTCTTAAAGCTACACAATGGGAACAAGTTTCCTTCCATTCCAGTAGCTCAACCTACTCACCTGAAAGAAATATACGAAAATGTCAAGCCGTTCTTGGATCCAACTATGGATGCCACAAGTAGGATATTTGTGGTGATTTCAAAATAGTGGGGTTTCTTCTGGGGCTTCAAGGCGGTTACATAAAATATTCTTTCTTTCTCTGCTTATGAGATAGTAGGGCAGAAGATCAGCATTACACCAGGAGAGACTGACCAACAAGAAATGAATTGCTTACAGGCACACACAATGTACAACATGAACCTCTTGTGTCTACTGAGAAGGTTCTTTTACCCCCACTCCTTATCAAACTTGGACTAATCAAGCAATTTATCAATGGTTTGATAGAAACTTTGAGGCTCTAACTCTCATCAGGCAAATGCTCCCCGAGTCAAAATAAGTTGAAAGTTTTACCAAACCTCAGATTCGTGCGATGTTACAACCTAAAGAACTTGTGGATATAATGACTCTTAACGAAAGCAAAGCTTTTAGAAAGGTAGTGTAATGTTTCCTGGGTAAGAAAAGAAGTGAAAATTACAAAGAACTGATTGACAATTTGATACAGAGTTACCGTGTTCTTGGGTGTAGAATGTCTGCCAAATTGCACCCGTTTGTTCTCTCATATTTATTTCTTCAGACCAAATTTAGGAGCTGTAAGCGAAGAACATGCGGAACGGTTCCATCAGGACATTCACTTTATGGAAAGAAGGTGTCAGGGACGTTAGGATTGTGCAAAGATGAGAGACTATATGTGGCGCAAAGTACGTGCAAAGGAGTCCAAAGAACGTAAAAGGAAAGCCGCTCTCGTGCACATTTTTGAAAGATGGTGTTGTTGTATTGAAAATGAGGCGTTATTCATTATTATGTGAACTTATGTAAACCATTACAGGATGAACTTATGTTGGTTCTCCCTTACTTTCTAATTATATCTAACAAAAATGTAATTTTGTATTTTTTAAGAATATTGAACGATGAACTATTATATCCGAAATATTGAATTGAAGAAATATCACTCGAATATCCTTAATCAACATCATCAAGCTAAGCAATAAACGCTAAAAATAATATAAATAAAAACTAGATCAAATGTTGTTACGTAGTGTAGCACTTCTCTGTTTAAGCAAAGGTTCTGATCAGGAATTGTATAAAGATATTCTGACGGAACTATCCGGGGTCGGACTAGCGTTCGTATCCTTCAACACAGGCTGACTGATTGGTTGGAGAGATAGGAGGGTGGCACTCTCTCCCCGACATAAATTCCACCAAAGCCTTCGAGAAACATCCAAATACTTTTAGAGGTTTCTTCCCCCGCTCCTGCGAACTCTCTTGAGAATCATGCGCTATATATCGGCGATAGTTACTCAGTGTGTAGTACACTCGCTTCCATTTATGGCTTCCCTGCAGCTTTGGGAGGCATTGCACTGGCAGGTGGAATGTATATAACAAGGAGGAGGTGCAAATATGAATATATAACTTCAATAGCTTTACTCTTCATCACTTATAATAATCATGTTAAAATAATATGTAACTAAATAAACCCTCTGGAAAGATAGAATCAATGCCAGCCGAGATTTTAACCACGGATCTTTCAGTTTCCGTCTGGTTCCTCTATCCCATAAGTAAAACCATGTGTTGCAGAATATCTCCATGGCAACATAATGTGAAATTGAAATACATTATACATTTTACTCTCAAAGAGGACACATATTGGAATTATTGGAATAGATATATATTCTAGGTCACTAAATATTATTGGAATCATGTGTGCAATATAAATATGCAACTAAATAAAACATGTTTTGCACAATTTCTCCATAAAAAGCATTTTTAATGACAATATGTAAAAACTGAAGTAAATTATACATTTTTTTTCTCAAAGAGGACAAATTTACTAGACATGATTTTAATAATTTGTCCAATTTCCATTCTGATTTAGCCGCCTAGGAATCTCATCTCTTAGATGTTGAACGATCTGACACTAAACGCATTTATTCCCATATTTCATGACTGTTCTAGAGCACAACGAGTACTAGGCGCCTAAATCAGGTATTGGATAGGAATGGAGATTGGACGGATCATTTAAATAATGTCTAGTAAATGTATCGTATTTGGGAGTAAAAAGTATAATGTATTTAAGTTTCACACTATGTTGCTTTTAAAAACATTTCTTGGTGGAAATTTTGCAAAACGTGTCTTATTTAGTTGTAAAATTATGATGTGATACATTCACATGTCTTTATCTACCCCCTATCTTTATCATGGGTATACAAACTATTCTTAATAAAACGTATTTTTCTATCTACTGCATTTTAATCCAAATAAACCTGCATATACAATTTGTTACAAATTCAAAGAGAATAGCGATAGTCAATTGTTTAAGAATTGGACGCTATGCTGGCCTTAAAATTCCACAGTTTCCATGCAATCGCGAGAAACACCTGAAAATTGATGGTACTTAAAAAGAGTAAGTATTGAAATATTCGAATATTTACTAACGGATAACCTCTCAGAAATGTCTTATGCCACAAAAATGTATTTGAAATAAATTATGTGTTTTAAAGAGGTCTACATTTTTTGTGTGGCACGTTCTCGTCTATGACTTAAGGTTTATCAGGTTTACAAGATTATGCAAAACTCCTTTCAAATGAAAGGGACTTCACAGGCTATTCCTAGAAAATTCAAGATAAGCGTTGTGTTTGTAATGTAAACATCTATAATGCATGGTGTTTTAATCAAAATTGTTGGAGTCATTTTTTAGAAAATCAAAATTTTTTAACAATATTCCATGTAAAAATTAGTTTAGGGTGGGAAGATTGTGTTGAAAATCTTGATATCACATCTTTGAAAGGTACTGAACCCTAACACCAAGTTTGGTATTTATTCGACTTTTCACACAGACACAAACACACATGGAACTTTTTCTAAAAATTGCCTTATTTGGATTCAGAAGGTCTCAAAGGATGTATTTTCGGTGAAGCCTTGGTATCGAATTTTTGGGTAGAGAAGTAACAATGAACTAAATCACCTAGAGAAGTGAAGCGACAGTTAAACTGAAGAAAACCACAATATAGTATGTGGGCACGATATTTGTATCTGAGTATGAAGAAATGTTACATTTGAGAAGGATAAAAGAGTTAGGTCTGTTTTACAAACCCATGTGCACACAGAACCCCCGCCAACTACAATTCTCAAATGAGAACTTTGCCTAGCTTTATTCATCACTAACTTAACAAGACAATTATTAATACAAACAGCATCAAAGAAAATCCTCGGCGGATTTTTAATCGTTTTTGAGGTCTTTTGAGGGTGTCCTTCACCTTACCTATTGCAGAGCGTGGTGGCTTGATAACACATCATTAAGGGATAAAGAGGGGAGGTTGATGCCTTTGCTTTTTCTGATGTTGTTGAAACCAAAACATGTTTATTGTCTCAGAAACACTCTTGCCGTATACTAGCGAAATTACTCGTGGACGTATCGTGGGTATGTGGGAGGCAGTTCGCACTGTTACAACAATTGCAACGACGTACATAAAGGTGTGTTTATAGTAAATTACTGTATAAAAATATTCCAGGAAAGTGGGGGAAGACGGTTTACATACTCGTCAGAAAGTGGGCACTCCCCGTAAAACATCTGCAGATGATATCGTTTACTAAATGCAAATGACTCTTTTGTTATAATTGACTGACCATGTTTAGAAACTAGAGATAAAAGTGTATATGTATATGGTTTACCGAATATGACATACATATTATGGCAATAAAATTTAGTTGTATTTTTGTCTATAATCCTGTTGTATTCCTATGATCAGTAATATGTTACTAAATGTATATTAGCCAATTGTAGTTTGAATTAGAGGGAAAACATGCTGCTTTGTTTACTTATTATTTAGTTATAATTGCTTGTATGCAGCAACAAGCATTGATACCATGTGAGAATACAGTTCTGTTTATGTTTTGTTATAAAGTGTTGCTATGTATTTAATGAATACCATTCAATCTTTAATTTGAAAATCTTCTCACACTGCACATTCTACATTTCGCTAACCTGGGTGCTCATCAAGATTTCCCCTTAGCTTTTAACCCTTTCAAAGGAGTGTCCTGCAGTAGCCGATAAGGTATGGGCTACCTATCAGGATAAAAGGTCTGTATGAAAAACTGAATGTGGTTATTGCTGTAACCATTTAGCAGACAGAGTGGCGCATCCCTGTAACGGGGCCTAAACCAACCAATGAAATGACCATGGCTTCGCAAGGCCACGTACAACGATTGCTACCTCCCTACATGAGGTAACAGAAAGTACCTATTGTATTCCATCCAAACATTAATGTCAAGGTTTCTCTGGAAATGCATGTTTTGAACCCCCTGATTAAAAACATTTTTATAAAAAGGTCCATTTACACGCGTGTATTTGTAGCTATGCTCGATAAATAGCAAAATTGGTATTAAATCCAATATCTTCTAAACATGCGAAGGAAGATTTTTCATGAAAATGCCCCCATCCCAGACTTCCCATTACATGGTACAACTTTGATATTTTTTTATTTTCTTAAAAGGCTAAGGATTTTTATCACAGTACTATATTTATATCTCTATATCTTGAATGCTTTTGGACTAACCTGTGAAGTCCTTTTCATTCGAAAGGAATTGTGAATGATTTTGTGAAACACGTGAACTATAAGAAAGAGACAAAAACATACTACACAAAAATATGTGTCTCTTTAAAACATAATCTATTCAGCTGTTTTTCACAATCTCATGGAGAGAGCATTATGCGACTACCTTTTAAACATCTGACGATCGATTCAGTTTCCTCTATACCTTTTGTACCTACAAGGGAAAGTGTAATGAAACTATTTCTGCAAAGGATTATCTCAATTAAAATCGAGTTTTAACAAGAATTGTTTCTAAAAACTATATGAAAACAAACGATAGTAGGGGTGGGGTAAGGAAACATGTATTTTGGAATTGGGTATAAAACAGAGGACGAGAAAAGCATGGTTTAGTTTGGAGGGTGGAAAGTTCGCAAGATTATTGACGTTGCTGGCAGGAGGATTTGTCCATTATGTGGGGAACAGGAAGACTGGACGCGTATTTTGTCAGCATGCTTGAGCAGTTGTGTGCGTGAGTGTGTGTGTTAGTGTGTGTGATTCAGAGCAATTTTCATTTTATATGTATACAGTGTGATGGTTATAAAAAGTTGTTTTCTGGTCGATTCTGCAAGTCAAGTTTACAGACCAGGTATTTTGCTAGAGAACATGTGTGGTCTTATGACCTATGCGATTGTGTTATGCAATTAATGTAGTACTAAGTATTTATTAAATACCACTACTACTAATACTACTAGAGAAAGACGTACGAATGCAACGCATATGTTTTTATACACTTCCAGGTCTTAAAAGCTACCTTACCACTGTCATTGCAAGATGGTGTCAAGGCAAACTACTACACAAGCTGGCATCATTGACTTCGCTGAATACACTGGCCAGTGTAATCCTTTTGTCAATAGAGGTCGGGCAGCTTCATTAGACTCCTAGTGTTGTGTTACTTTCTCCTTCAATAGCATACAGATTACATCTGATGCACAACCCACTGCATTAATGGTTCATTGGTTCTGCACATAGCATCAACCGCTTGAGATTATCATTAGAGAAACATTTGCTTAGGAAAGACAAATAACTATTGCATGTTGCATACTTACGAGGTTAGTATGATAATTTCTAATCGCCTTAACACCTATAAATTCGATTACGAAGCCACCAAAATTTCTGATGACATCGAATAAAATTCCAGTAAAATGAAATTTAGTGCCTTCTGTTTATTTTTCTATAATTTGTAACTATATTCAGAAGGATTTTCATTTTCTCTACCACGCACCCAGTAGGTGGAGAAGTATTGCATTCCATCCAAAAATTCTATACCGACATTTCACTAGAAGTACATGTTTTGAGGCCCTCTGAATAAAAAAGCACGTTTAAAAAAGGTCCGTATGTGTGTGTGTGTAACAGCATAACTCAAAAACAAAATGTCGGATCAAAACCAAACTTGGTATTAAGTTCAGTACCTTCCAAATATGCAACACGAACATATTCATGAAAATTTTCCTATCCCAAGCTACCCTTTACATAAAACATTCTTAGAATGTTTTACTTTCTATACAATACCTCTAACGATTTTGATTAAAACTACGCATTAAAGATATTTACGTGAAAAATAAAATGTATATTTTGAATTTTCTGCGAATAGCCTCTGAAGGCCTCTTAATTCGGAAGGAATTTTGTATAATCTTGTATCTGGTAAACGTTAAGTGATAGTCGAAAACGTACTTGACAAGAAATGCAGATCTCGTTAAAACACACAATTTATTTCAAATAACTTTTTGTGGCATCAGCCATTTTCGAGATATCCGTTATTAATGGTTCGAATTATTCAATACTTAGCCATTTTCTTAAAGCCCTGTCAATATTCAGTTGTTTCTCGCGATTCCATCGAAACAGTATGTAATTTTAAGCCAGAGTATAACGTCCAGTTCTTAAACATTTGACTAACGCTATTCCCTTTGTATTATAACGAAATGTGTTACGTAGCCATTTCTGCAAAGGCTTATTTGGATTAAAATGAATTGGATATAAAAACAAGCTTTAGGAGGGTTAGTTTGTGAACCCACTAATAAACTATAGAGGCTATAGAAGGTCAGATTTTTACGTTTTTATTCTCATTGCATAGAAACTAAAGTTGCTTATCAAAGGCCAAACAATATAGCTCTATATCTTAGCGACAATCTAAGTAAGGTAGGAGGTAGGAGCGTCAGACGGAGGGCATCCAATAACTAGAGCACAGCACCGCTCTTAGGCCATAGTGGGCCCTTTGTGTTTCTATCGTGACTCATGGGAGGGAGGGGAGAACCGAAGGGCGACCAGATCTGGACGACAATGTGCGCTAGCAAGGACGGAGACCCTAACGATTCTAACATGACACCAATCCTGACGCCAGCTAGCGCTCATTAGCCTCCCGTAACACAAGGTTCCCAGGTGTAGGTGACACTCCCAGAAAGGAAAGGGGTTCAGGTAGTACCGCCAAGCGCCAGAGAGAGAGGTCTTTTCATAGCGCAAATTTCACTGCTCTACCGCCACACACAAACCGCCCTATAACAGATGAATGGAAATGTTGGGGAAAGGTAGATATTACGAATTATTTATTATTTTGTCCTGTACTTAGCCACAAAGTATATTATGGCTCAGTATATGTTTTCTACTGTACAGCGAGTATTTATTTATAATTCGTATGTGTTAACTCGGTCAGCTCGCCAAGTGAAAGTACGATTTGAAGAAAGATTTCCGGGTGTAAAAGTTCCAGACCGTACAACAATCCATTAACTTTACAGTAAATTTCAGGTCACAAGAAGTGTTCAGTCTAAGAAATCTAAAAGACGGCATTCGGTTCTTACCGAAGAAACATTAGACGACATCGGTCATCGTAGAAGGGGAACCAACCAAGCATTCACTTACTGACCCAGATAAACGAAATAACCATGGTCAGAGTGTCTGGCCAGGCAGGAATCGAATCCGGGATTGAATACGAGCCTCACACGTTACCGCGGAGTCATCTCAATTGGTAGCTAAGTGTGTATTGGTATGCCAGAATTTCAGTCCATATCTGCAACAGGAAGATTATTTAGATAAAATGATTTTCCAATATAACTGTGCACCAACCCAGTTATCAAAACTATCCTTCAGTATCATCTAAATGGCAAATTTGACAACTAATGCCTATCATGTAGCTTCAAATTTCTTCATAGCTCGTACCGTACGGATTCTTTCTCTGGTATTTAGTGGAGAATTTCGGGAATGCACAGCAACTGTGGATATTCTTTGACGAGTCTTTGGACCAGTTACAACTAAGATCCCACCTACTTGGGATAGAATATATTGCGTGCGTAATAGTGGAAGCGTTGTAATCTATTCTGAGCACAACTCTCAATCTTTTAGAATATACATACAAATTACCGAAGAATAAGTAGAAATTACACGCATAATAATTCCCAAATTAATTTTGTCTTTCAAACGGATCATGTGTGTATTAGTTTTAGTCAAATCCTAGCTGTTACGACACATAGAGAACATTCCACTTTATGCTTTCCACACACTAATAGTTATACGAGGGTCGTCCAATAAGTAAGTTTCCCTATTTTATAAAAAACATTATACACAATTGATCATGTGGAATTAATTTTATTTATATTGTACAATCCTTCTGTTACTTTTATACATAGTGAACCAAAATTCAGGTCCTATGCTCGTAACCGGCTGTTCACTTCTTGTTTATCTTCGTCACGGTGTTAAAGTGCTTACCTCCATGATGACCTCTGAGTCAGAGGAACATGTGAAAATCACTTGGGAAAAGATGTGGTGAATATGGAGGATGCGAGAATACTTCCTAGTTGAATCTTCTGATTTCCCCTTGGGTCAGAATTCAACTTGAAAGTTTTCTCGTATCTTCTGTATTCACAGGAGCTTGCCCCAAATGATTTTCACATGTTCCTTCAACTCAAAGGTAAGCATTTTTAACAACGATGATGAAGAAAATCAGTGAACAGCTGGTTGCGAGCACAGGACCCGACCTGGTACAACACTGCCTTGGAAAAGTTTGTGTCACGTCGCCAAAAATGCTTGGAAAAACATGTTGACTATGTAGAAAAGTAACAGAAGGATTATACAATATAAATAAAATTAATTCAACATGATAAATTGTGTGTAATGTTTTTTTTTATAAAATATGGAAACTTACTTATTGGACGGCCATCTATATTACCCGAAATAGTCTGACACTGCCTCTCTTTTAGGGAATATAATACCGTAACAAACCTAACTACGGACACGGTGCCTTCGCCAAACATGTAACGACCCCAGGCTACAAACCCAGTGTCGTACAGTAACCTTATAGCATTATTACAAGGACTTGCAAAAGAACATTGCTAAATAATCGTTTGGGTGTGCGCTTCTAAGGTAGAGCCGAGAGGTATAAGCGAAAAACCCTAAGGTTGGCTTGCAAAACGAACACAAATTAAGTCTCACTCTGCATATATTGATCACATGCTTAAACATTTTTGCAAAGTGAACACACATAACGTTCTAATAAAATCAGCCGAGCCCGCCGTTCCCCTGGTAGAAACGACAAGCTCAACCCAAATCCGTGAGTCCTGCTGTATTTCTGGACTTACTTTGCACACTGTGTGTGCATTTCCTTGTATGTGCATGCACGTTTCACAGCTAGGCTTCGGCATTCGCGCGAATTTACCAGTACACAAGAAGTCATCAAAATCAACAAAGTATAATATAACAACCAAATGTAATAAAAACCAGTCACGTTTAATTGTACTCTATATTTATTCATTTTACTTCTGGAGAAACTCTTGTTTGGTATTCTTATTATTTTACTTCTTCTGTTCTTTAGGCAAAATTGGTTCGCCTGCAACTTCTCTCATCTGACTCATGCATTCTCCTGCAGACCTCCTAGGTCATTTCGGTTACTAGGCATGATGTACGAGTACCATAAAGGCGATTCCACCCATGGCGGTGCGGATTTTAGGTCCCGAGTACAAAACCGGTGCCCACTCAGCATCGTGAGGAAAGTGAGGAGCTACGATAGGCAGCCGTCCTGGCCTCGCGAGCCACTTTTCCGGCTGGGGGATGCATGGTGCTGTCCACATCACCTCCCCGTATCGGTTGGATGATCGTCCGCCTCTGCCGTACGCACGTGAGCGTGAGGCTGGCAGTGGGTTGCCCGGCCCAGGCACTTCGCGGGCTGTAGCGCCATAGGATTATTATTAATTTTTACCATAAAGGCGACTTGTATAATGATGAACGTTTCTAGAGCTTTTGCAGATTTACTCACACTACTACTATCATAAATATACTTTCACGCTGATCCTTTGAAGACAGAGATTGGAGCTCCAAAGCAGATTTGAAGCATCCATGACTTCAGTTCACTGATTCAGCTTTCCAAGCTTCAACCTACACACGTATATTGAAAGATTCGGTTTTTTTTATTATTGTGCTACATTATTTTACTGCTATTAGTAGTGCTGGTTTTGTAATAATATACCTTCCTGAATACTACAAAAGAGCTGTATTTTACAATGCATTATTTTAAATTTACTCTCATTAACTCATATTTTATGGAAACGCTATTGGCTTTAATTAACTATTATATTTTAAGTTATTATTTTTAAATACACTGTCAATTATACTGTTATCAACGCTGCCTGTTTTATTGCGTAATGCAAGGATTCTGTAATTGGTTTAATTTTGCTAAATCCATTGTGTATGAAAATTTGTTCAATTTTTCAGAAAGCGATTAACCCTTAAATTAAGGTTTACTTAGGGAAAAATACAACATTTTTACTGTGGAACTAACCTGTAGTTGCCACTGTAGTTCTATGTAAAGCACAAATGACATCTGTTGCTTCCCATGGTTCGCTCTAGAGCAGCTGGCTTCGGAATGAAACAGTGTTTTAACAATTCCCCAGTTTTGTTCTTCGGTGTTTACATCGTCCAGGGAGTTTTTATTTATTATTTTATTGTAGTTTTACATTTGCATAAGCCCATTTAGCTTCTATGGTCATATCGGGAACTTTTACTGTATAAAAACAACTGGTGATGCTTTAGCTCGTTGAACTGTAGTTTTCCTTCAAGATTAGTTTTATTAATTTTCTCAATGAAACAGTTATATTCACTCCTGCATTCTTTGCGAGAGCATGGCATTTTTTTTGTTAAAGAAAAACTAACCTGCCACAGCTGGAAATTGAATCCAGGGCCCCTGAGTTGAAAGGCTAAGATGTCGTCTACTCCACCACAAGAACCATCAGTAAACCACGAAGTTGGAGGGAAAAAAGTGTGGAATGTTATCGAATAATGGCATCCTTCTGTAGTGTTTGGTGTAAATTTTAAAATTCGCGTCCTTGTTTACCCAAATCCGCGATACCGTAATTATTGACGGACAGATATAAATAATTAAATAAAGAAATGACAGCAAGATAAAGAAATAACTGCAGTAAATGATTTCCGTATATTAAATCAGTGTATGTAACAACTTTGAGTTGAAATATTTGTCCGAAAAGACGAAGATAGTTAGCGAGCCATGTCAAAAAGTCATTAACAATAGAATAGAGAACACATTAGCTTAAGTATTTCTGGGAACACAATTAGAAAGTTCAGTACGCTTATACAGAGGTACGTAAGCCAATTCTGGAAAAGAGAAAAAGGCACTTACATTCAGAGAATTTTAGCTAAGCTCCATGGTAATAGAGTCAGAGACACCCATGAAGAGAGGTGAATATTTGTCTCGGGCTTTATATAATTTTGATGGTAGTAAATCTAATGTAGGCGTGGCTCAAGTAATATAGAGATGGGATTCTAAATCAGAGAGCTACTCTTCTCTGATACTGTAACTGATACGGATCTAGGGACGTGCACACAGTTGTGCACATATTACTCTATCTCTCTCTGTTACCGCATTGTAATAAATATCCTGTTATAATATGGCGTTATAATGCCTGCATAATAATTCCCAAGTACAGTTCTAAACTTACAGGGTAGGCCATTTAATTGAGACCGTTCAATATCTCCAAAACTAAGCGTTTGTAGAAAGGGATGTCTCGAAGTTGCTAGATATTATGGGAGAAAGTAAATGCTATTAGTCATGTTTTGTTTGGAGGACGTTGTGATGGCAATTTTAGGATGAATTTATTTTTTTTAAATAGGAAACAACCATTTTTATGCAGTTTTCTCACTCATAAAAAACTGAACAACATTTGTATAAACAATTTTGGAATTGATCATAAATAACAACGAAAACCCTGAACGCTATGTACGAAGAGCGCAGTGAACGGTTGAACCATCTATGGGTGGTTATTTGAGGGTCATTAAGAATTTTCGTTGTTATTTAAGTTGGTAATAACAAAGTACTTTATACAAAAGTTGTTTGGTTTTTCTGAGGAGTGAGAAAGAACATAAAAAGATAGGCTCCCATTAAAAAAGTTAAACTGACCCTAAAATAATCATAATAAAGTCCTCCAAAAGAAACACGACTAATTGCTTTTACTTTCCCTCATAATATCAAGGAAGTTTTATGGAATGCATTTCTTTCTACAACGCTTAGTTTTGGGGCAGTATTTTTAACACTTAAATGATTTCAGTCAAATTATATGATATGTAAATTCAATAACAGACCGCTTTTAAGCAATATGTGTGTGTAATAATTTGTAAAATGTATTTAACAGTCATTGCATATGCTTATATTATTGTAAACATGTTCAATCATGTTATGTGAATGAATTACGTAATTTAATAATGTAGGAGCTGTGAGAAAAATAGGTTTTAAGTTGCTAGCAATGAGGTAACCTTGAGGCAATAATGAGTAAGGAAGTTTAAATGCTACTAGTCATTATTAGAGCAGCAAAAATGTAAATTTTTGAGACAGTTTAAAAAAATAGCCAATCAACAACCAGAAAAAGCTTTAGTTAAATGCAGGTATTCTATTAGAGTAGGATTAGTCAATCAGAGACGCGAAATACAGAAATTTACAAGCTTAGACGGTTGAAATCAATTCAGTTGCCTCCAAACAGTGCTCATAACCAGACGTGTTGCCTGCAGACGGTGATTGTAACCGGATGCGTGAAGTGTCCTCGAGAAATTTTATACGTTTTTGTGTGAGACGAAAATAATTTACGTATTAAAAAGTGCAAGTATTTAATAAAAACATCTCACAGCTCTCTCTATATATCAGTGAAGTATTATTTAAATCGTATTAAGTATTAATAAAAGGAGTGAAGTAAAACTTATAATCTGTGTAAGCCTACATTCTTAGTCGAACCAAAACCCTGCCAAGAAGTACGTGTCTCTAACAATAACACTGACGCAGCCGAGGCAAACATAAATATAATATTTAAAGGAACAGCTAAATTAAAAAGTTAATATTTTTTTTAAACTTGGGGCAAAGGCCACCTGAAAGTACATTTGGGGTGAAGGCTACCGGAAATGTTTACTATACATGCGGTTGCAACTACTACAAGTTCGGCTCCCCAACAGTTGAAAAATAATACAACTCTTACTTTAAATTGGCTTCCATACGTGTTGCAAATAACAATTAAAAACAAAACATCTTCTTCAAGTTTTGGAGATATTACACAGCCTCAACTTAACTTAAGACACTGTATGGTTATATTTCTTACAAGTTTCATGTTTGATGAACATATTCAAATTTTAGAAAGTTAATTTGTGTCTGGACCTCTTTATGAAATTCGCCCAAACCCAAACATGGCGTCGGTACCTCAAGGAACCGTAGAAAATATTCATTGCAGGCAAGAGTAGTAATATTGTTATTGTTACACACTTGTACAGCATAAGCAGAAATAAATGAATCAATAACACCTATTTTGCCACTATATGAAGCCTTATATGGCAAAATAGCGTTAGAGAGATTTGTTTAGTATATCATAAAGAATTCCCCCGGAAACAAGTTTCTTTAATTCCTTCCATTCTATGTAACCGTTTCTCACGAACCTCCTTCTTCTTGCAATACAGCCAGTGTGCTGCGGTTGTTTTACATTCATGCCATGCAGAGAGGGACGTGGAGATTATTTTCCTGCCTCGCCAGCAACACTTGTTCATCATTAAGAGTTAAATACTCGAAGCTGATGCAGCTTCTGGAGAATTTCAATTTCCTCAGATCATCTCCCCGGGGCCAAGCTTATCCCTTCCGCAGCCCGAAACTCCTAACAATGCCACAGATGCTCTTGCTCCTGTCCTACACATTGTCTCCTTTTGGCAAACATGCAGACGATGGCGTCAAACAAGTTTCTGTGAATTGTTCCTGATCCCTCAAGACACCGTTGATGCGGCAGAATGTCACGAACATGAAGTAATATCAGCCGGCTTTGTGCAGCGAACATCTCATCCCTCCCTCTCACCCCTTGGGGATTATCACAAGGCGTGAGAATACGTGAGGAATGGGGGTAGTTTGAGCGAAAATAGTTTCCTATTCTAACAGCAGGTCCTACTGCAAATATTACCGGGGTAAATCAAAGAACTTATTTGGTTAACACTAATGTAAGTTAAGCACATTACCCGCGGAGCGGATGACATCATCCAGAGGAACTACAACTGTTAACTATCGGTTTTCGATACCCGCATTGTCCTGTGGCACACTTAGTCTTGCACGAGGAGCGAAATCGGAGGAAATAGTATAGCCATTATGAACCAGATGGAAAACGAGTCATGTGGCCTAACACCCACAGGTCGATAATTACTTCTGTAAAGTCGTGTTCTGCGGAATCCTGGGGATCTCTGCCTACAAACCATCGCTATCACCGCATTCTTTCCCTCCAGGTCCTGCTCCGGAATATGGTTGCAGTTTCAAGAGACGCAACTTTGACGACCCTTTTATTGTATGCTATTTGACAATTAAGCTTTGAGTTAACGTTAGCTTTCACATCAATGAAATAAACATTGGATTCACGGAGAAAGAAAAATCTAATGTAGTAAATTCACATGACTTTCTCCATACTTTGTTTATTAGTGAGTATACAAACTAAACTTACTAAAACTTATTTTTATATCTACTACGTTTTAATTCAAATAACTCATTGCAGAAATAGCTACATTACACATTTTGTTACAAATACAAAGAGAACAGCCATAGTCAAATGTTTAAGAACTTGACGCTATATGCAGCCTTAGAATTTCACATTGTTTCTATGTAATTGCCAGGAACAACTTAATGTTGAAGGGATTTTAAAGGACGACCAACAAATGAAGAATTCGAACCATTAATAACGGACATGTCAGAAATGGCTTATAACGCAAAAAAAAAATCTGATGTGTTACACTCACATGACTTTCTCTACTCTTGTACAATCTAATTTTACAAACGCTTATTCTCCATATGCTTCATGTTAATCGAGATATCAAGATGTCAATCTTATTGGTAATTTTCTTGTAGATGCAAGGGGAATATGGTAGCTTTTAAGCGATAGTCAAATATTTTAACGCTGGTTGCTATGTGGCGCATTCCATTCTCTTTGCATGTCAGGACATAAAAAAATGAATAACGTATTTGAGAAAAAGTATAAGTATTGGAAAATTTAAGGAAATAACAAGCAATATCTCGAAAACGGTTCACTCAACAAAAGAAATGTATATGACATAAGTTGTGTATTTTAACGCGATCTACATTTTTCGTGTAGTAAAATTTTGTCTATCTCTTATGGTTTACCGGTTATGGAAAAGTCGTTCACAATGAAGAATACTTTTGGAGACATTCCCAGAAAATTCGAGATATACATTTTATTTGTCATGACAATATCTTAAACATATGATATTTTAATCAAAATCGTTAGAGCCGTTTTTGAGAAAATTAAAATTTTCGAAAAATGTTCCATGTAAAGGGTAGTCTGGGGTGGGGGGATTTTCTTGAAAACCTTCGTGTCGCATCTCTGAAAGATACTGAACCTAAATACCAAGTTTGGCGTTTATCCGACTCTTCGTTTTTGAGTTATGCTGTTCACAGACACACAGACACACAGACACACAGACACACAGACACACAGACAGACACACACACGGACATGTTTCCAAAAATGCTTTTTTTGGATTCAGGGAGTCTCAAAACATGTATTTCCGGTGAAATCTCGGTATCGAATTTTTGGGTGGAATGCAATACTTCCCCTACTTACTATACGTAGTAGAGAAAGTAAAAACTCATTTTAAATTAACCGTGTTTTAAAAAGATCTAAATTTTTGTGTAGTAGTTTTCGTACATCGCTTAACGTTTACTGATTATATAAAATTCCTTAACAATAAAGAGGACTTGAAGGGCTATTCCTAGAGAATTCAAGATATACAATTTATTTGTAATATAAATATGTTTCATATATGGTATCTTAAACAAAATCGTTAAGAGTGTTCCATGTAAAAGTGTTCCATATAAATGGTAGTGGGGTTGGAGGGATTTTCTTGAAAAATCTTCGTGTTGCATTCTTGGAAGATACTGAACTGAACTACAAGGTTTGGTACTTATCCGACTTTTATATTTTAGTTATGCTGTTACATACATAGACACAGACAAAAATTAGAAGAGGATAAATACCAAATTTTGTACTTGAATTTACTACCTGCCAAGGATGCGACACGAAGATTTTCAAGAAAATCCCCTCACTCCAGACTACCCTTTACATGGAATATTTTTCGAAAATTTTGATTTTATCAAAAATGGCTCTAACGACTTTGATTAAAATATTATATGTTTAAGATATTTTTATGGAAAATTGAATGTATATCTTGAATTTGCTGGGAATGTCCCCAGAAGTCCTCTTCATTAAATAACTTTCGCATAACTGATAAACCGTAGGATATAGACAAAAGTTTACTACACAAAAAGTGTAGATCCCGTTAAAACACAATTTATGTATGTACTTTTTTGAAGAGTGAACCATTTCCGAGATATTCCTTGTTATTTGTTTGAATTTTCCGATACTTATACTTTTTCTCAAATGGGAATTCATTTTTTATGTCCTGGACATGCAAAGAAAATTAAATGCTCCATATAGCAACCAGCTCTTAAAAGATTTGTCTATCGTTTAAAGCCTACCTTGCACCTACAAGAAAATAAGCTATAAGGTTAACATCTCGATATCACCATTAATATGAAATATATGGAAAATATACGTTTGTAAAAAGTATAGAAAGTATACAAGAGTATAGAAAGTTATGTGAGCGTAACACATCAGATGTTTAATATAAAAGCGTTAAGAGAGTTAATAGGGAAAAAAGGCAGAAACAAGAGGAAATAAATTATCAAATCCCCAGAAAAACAGGAAATCGAAACAATAAGGGACATGGATAACTTCGATAAAAAGAACGTTTCTCGAATAATTGCAATAAAGTAAGAGAATTTTCTTTTTAAAACAGGTATTCTTACTGTAAATTTATTACCATCAGATTGTATTTGTGATTCAAATTCCAAGTCAGAGAATGATCATTACGAAATGAATATCCAAAGTTATAATTAACAGATAAACTAATTCCCAAATCTTTCCTCACAGAGATTTGTTGCTCTTGACAATTCCCCAAAGCACAATGTACAGGAAAATGAAGTTTCTACTAGTGCCAATTATAAGAAAAGTGTTGTTACATGATTTAAAAATTACTATTAATTGCAGGGTAATGATCATGACCAATGAAGGTATAACTAGCACTATTGCCACTCTCGAGTAAGTTTATTTCACTAACTGTAAAAATCTAGTTTACACTAAGACGGTAGTGTGCAGCCAAAAAACTACGAAACGACTGCGCGGTGTTTTTCCTGTTCGGTCCTCGGCGCTCGTTGCCGTCTGCCGCTATCATAGAAAGGCGCGGATAAAATCACACAACATTGTTTAAACTACTTTTAAAGGCTTTACTTGCCGACTTTATGAAAGGGGATGCTGTAACCGGCCACCGTCGTTGTCCATACATTTTTGGCACCTCTTGAGGAAACTATTCATCACTCGCCGTAGTTTACGTTGAGAAATGCTGGCAATTTTCTGGCGGATATTTTGTTTTAATTCTTCCAGGTTGAGTGGGTTTGTCGTATACACTTTATGTTTTAGGTTACCCCAGAGGTAGAAATCGCAGGGGGTTAGGTTGGGGTACCGAGGGGTCACCAAGTCACTTTCAATTGTTCTCATCGAATATTGGCGTATGAGCGGTTGCAGAGTCTTGTTTGAAAAAAGCAAGATCGTGCTCCCTGTCTGTTAATTCTCTAAAAGCAAAAGGAGGGAGCAAAATTGTGTTCACGTATGTACGGGGTCAACTGTTGACTCGAAGAAAGTTGGCCCTGTAACTCTTTCTCCGCTCATGGCGCACCATACATCAATTTTTTCGTCATGAAGGGTACTTCATAAACAATATTAGGTTTGTCAGAGCTCCAACAAGAATTATTTTGTGTACACACATATCCATGAAGGTGGAACCAAGCCTCATCCGTGAAAAATATTAAATATGGGTCTATTTCGCCATTGTGTACACTATTGAGACTCCACTCACAAAATGTGCGCATAATTACAGGATCACCTGGTTGAAGAGCATGTGCCACAGTTATTTTATATGGTTTTAACTTCAGCAATTTGGTAGCCCTTCGCGCAGAGCCATAAGAAATGCCTGGTTGTTGTGAAAGACGCCTAAGAGACTTTTGGGGGGAATTTTTCAGACGATGACCGATGTCATCTAATGCTTCTTCGGTAAAAACCGTACGCTGTCCTTTAGATTTCTTAGCCTGAACACTTCCTGTGGTCTGAAGTTTATTGTAAAGTTCTTGGATTATTGTACGGCCTGGAACTTTTATACCTAGAAATCTTTCTGCAAATCGTACTTTCACTTGGCGAGCTGACTGAGTTAACGCATACGAATCATAAATACATACACGCTGTGCACTATAAAACATATCCTGAACCATAATATACTTTGTGATTAAGTACAGGACAAAATGATAAATAACTCGTAATAACTACATCACATCACCGTCAATTCAATACTGCACTTCACACTGCAGAGCAAAACCGCATCAACAGCGTGACCTTGTTCATAGCAGCAGCGCTTTATCATGTTTCCACAAGCCCAGTGGAAAAAACACCGCGCAACCGGTTCGTAGTTTCTTGGCTATCCCGTTACAACAAAGGGGGCACCTCGCACACTGCGACCTAAGGGAAATTTACTTCGGCTATAACCCCCTCTCCACCAGGAGGAAGAGATGAAGTGAAGGGACCGCAGAAGTCTGCAAGATGAGGCAAAAAGCCCATGGAGGCGCACAGAAGTTCGTAACATTTTCTGGCTGGAAGATCTACTGGAACTACCCAGAGAGGGCAATGAACAACCCGTTTAACTAGGCTATTGTCCACTAGGAACACCCCACGATAACTTGAGGTATACCTGAAAAAATGAGAAGAAATCGAAATGAAAGCGGAATGAGAGTCAGGAAAATATAGTAGATGATAAATCATAACAACATTCCCTACCGACCAGAGAAAACATGGAAAACTCAATGTCAAAGTGTGCGGTCGACAGGAATCGAACCCAGCACTTCCAGAATGAGAGAACTCATGTTTACCGCGGAGATCACTTGCTCGGTAGTGTGCAATACTCTATAGCACAGTCTATACATTTTAAATTTGTAAGCTGCTACAGCCAGCGTCCTTTAATTACTCGGCCTTAGCGTTAGCTACATTCTTATGTCACGGAGTGTACTATGATTTCATCCATCCCTTCCCCCAACCTCTGTAACCGCAAATGCTGCTTGAATACAATGACAGCGACGAATCACCGGTCACATCAAAGCACGCATAGAAGGTATTGTGGATCTATGCCAATTCTGAGCTCTCCAGCTCACTATGTAACAACACTTTTAATCAAATTTTTAATCAAATTTGCACAAGTAAGGCTTGGAACTATAATCCCTATTCTCTTTTAAGGCTTCATTTTCCTGTAAAATGAGACCCTTTGTTTCGTAATTTTTGTTTATTCTTTTTACTTTCTCAACTACGTTTAGTAAGTAGGGAAAAGTATTGTATTCCTCCCAAAACTTCGATATAGGGATTTCGCCGGAAATACATGTTTTAAGGTCCGCTGAATCTAGAAAAAGCATTTTTAGAAAAGCGTCTGTGTGGTGAGTGTGTCTGAACACCATAACTCAAAAACGAAAATTTGATTAATTACGAAGAGCTCAAAAACGAAAATTCGGTTAAATACCACGTTAGTATTTGGGGTAAGTACGATCCAATAATGTGACACGAAGATTTTCAAGAAAATCCCTCTACCCCAGACTACCCTTTACTTAGAAGTTTTTTTCGAAATTTTTTATTTTCTAAAAATTGCTCTAACGATTTTGATTAAAATGCCGTACCTTAAAGCCCTTTACATTACAAATAAAATTTATATCTTGAATTTTCTCGGAATAGCCGGTGAAGTCCACTTCATATGGAAGAAATTTTGTATAATCTTGTGTAACTGCTAAACCATAAGCAAAACATGAAAACGACTACACAAAAAATAAAGATCTGTTTAAAATAAACAATTTATTCCAAATAAGTTTTTTGTGACATAAGCTGTTGTTGAGATATCCGTCATTAAAGGTTCGAATTGTTCATTTTTTGGTAGTTAAGTCCTATCAACATTCGCTTGTTTCTCGCGATTGCATGGAAATAATATGGAATTTTAAGGCCAGCATATAGCATCCGGTTCTTAAACATTCGACTATTGCTGTTCCCTTTGTATCTATAACGAAATGTGTAATGCAGCCTTTTTTGCAAAGACTTGTTTGGATTAAAATGTATTAGACAGAAAATAAGCTTTAGTAAGTATAGTTTGTACACTCACTAATAAATTATAGAGGATAGAGAAAGTCATGTGAATGTATCCCATCACGTTTTTCTAAAAATGCTTTTTACTTTCGCTACTACTCTACCACCCTAAAGTACCCTTTACAGGAACATTTTTCGAATTTTTTTATTTTCTAAATAGGCTCTAACGATTTTGATTAAAATACCACACATTTGTATGATATTTACATTACAAATATAATGTATATCTTACATTTTCGGGAATTAGCCTATGAAGTACCCTTCATCGGAACGAATTTTGTATAATGTTGTATAACTGATAAAGGTTAAGCGACAGACGAAAATGTACTACATAAAAAATGCCGTCGGTGTAGGGTTCGACTAGGTGGCACTCGATTCGTTCCAGCTTACGCTGGGCAGGCGCGAGAACACCATCTTCTCCTGTGGCTTGAAGATCTTATTCGTGAGTGCAGTGATCACCCTGACCGAGGTTGGCTGCCTGACCTGCACAGCCGAAAGACGTGTGACGGTTGCGCGACGTAGCTCAGCCAGCTGTGAGGAGAGGTCCTTGATCCCTGCCTGAATAGTTGACAGGGTACCATGAAGTCCTTGGTGAGCGTTAGTTGTGATGTCACTGGTCGTCTGCTTGGCCCTTTCTAAGCGCTGCGTCGAGTCAATGGTTGAGATAGTTGAACTTGCCTTGGGTTGTGGTTGTTGCTGTCTGCTCTGTAAAATGTGTGTTCCCGGAGCAGGTGGCACAGAATCGGCGGCGTCTTCGGAGGTCGTGCTGGGTACAGGCTGCAGTAAGGGAGCCTGACCTACAGTAATGGCATCTGGGCTCAGCGCTTCAGGCCTCTGCTGAGTGCCCGAAGGCACAACAGGTGTGTGTAAAAAGCATAACTCAAAAACCAAATGGCCGATAAATCCTAAACTTGGTTTTTAAGTAGGCTATCTTCCAAAGATGGGACATAAAAATGTTCAACAAAATCTCCCCACCGCATAGGTACTACTCTCTAAGTCGAAAACTTTTCTCAAAAAAGTTGTAATCATTTTTATTAAAATTTTTGGACAATAAAGAATATGTATATGCATACTGACGTGCATAAAATGTGACCCATAATGGAGCGGAGCTGTTTATGTTGGTACTGACAAACATAGCCCCACCTATTACCCGCGCGACTACTTCTGTTTTTCGAGTATAATTCTAACCACTGTATTGTCAGCGCACTTTAACTCCCCAAAGCATGGCCGAACTGACGAAGGATAACATTACAACTTTACTGTTTTCATGCTACACTACCATTTCCTTAATGCCGGTTTTCTTGTTGCAGTTTATTAGCAGCAAAAACTTAACCTTCGTCTCCATGTCGCTGATGAAAGCTCTTGTATATGTAAATGTCGTAGCTGTCGTTCAGTGTAACCACTTCCCCTAGAAGGGTGAATTATATTGTAATTGGTTTAGAGTTTCCTTTTGTACCATTCGTAGCGAAACCCTACATAGAGGTGGCGTTCTAGAATATGCACATCTTCATTCCACATAGGTGATAAACACCGTTCATTTGTTGGCTTGTATCCCCTGGTTTGTTTTTCAAGCTAGTCACATAGAGCTGATACGTGGTTACCTTGCGGGGAGGTAAACAGTATGCTGATCTGGAGAAATGAGCCAATTTTTATGCAGGAGGGTGTACATCTTGAATTTTCTGAGAATTCCTCTTCATTCCTAAGGAATTTTGCATTATTTTGTATTGCGGTAAATCATAAGAGGTACATAAAGTTTACAACATCATGAAACGAAGAAATTTGTAAAACACACTATTATTTTAAACAAACTTTTTATGGGAGCAGCCACTTCGGAGATACCGGTTATTTGTTTACATTTTTCAATACCTTGGGATTTTTTTGAAGTGCGGTCACATTCAGTTGCCTCTCGTGATTTATGGAATATTTATGGAAATTCAAGGCCAGCATATAGCGACTCGCTTTTAAATATGTGATTATCGCTTTGGGTTCCTTTATCCCTCATGCACCTACAATGAAATGTGTAATAAATGTATTTCTGAAGACGTTTATCTCGAATAACATAAAGTAGATAGAAAAATAAAATTTCATAAGAATAGTTTGTAGAAGCTATACAAACATAAACAATAGTAAGTAGAGAAAGTAATTTGAATGTAACACATCCGAATTTTTAAAACTGCAACACTTATCCTATAACCTATATAATCGTCAAATCAAAATATGTAACATTCCGCAGCATTCTAGAGTCACGAATACATTCTAATTCGGTCATAGCATTGGTACGAAACCGCAATAACTCTCTGAGCACAGTGAGGTTTAAAATGGTGTGGCATTCCTGTCAACAAAAATCGATAGTGGCAATGAGCACAAGCAATTGGTTGTACCCGCGACGTTACTGGTAGCTCTTCACAAAAGAACAAAGGTTATTTTAGATTACATATTTTGGATTTTTCAAAATCTATTATTTGATTATAATTATATTTTTTTAATAATAAACCAATTTTCAACTATTTTATGTGCTGAGTTTACAAAATTGTTACACAATTTTGAACAAATTTTTATATAACATATGTTTTACGGTTAAAATCGCTTTCGGTGAAACATAACATTGCAATATCGTTTTGCATTATGCTGAAAGTCCAACTTTTTTTAAAATGGGAAGGGAAATTATGAACTAGATTAAGATTAATATCCTCAGGGCCGAGTTAGAGTGTTTACGTTCTGGAAGACGGGACCGAGTTAGGATTCGCAAGTAGAAAGTGGGACTTCCCAGCCTACTACAGTAGAACTCCTTAACGAAACTAAAGGAACCAGAGCCGTAAGGATTTTGAGTAGCGACAGGAAGAAAATAATTATATTGAAAGTGCATGTAATAACGTTCAATAAAAGAACTACTCTATACAGTAGAGGTGGGCAGAAGTCAGTTTAGCGTTGACAACACAACACAACGCAACCCTCACAAGAAACACGGAAGTAAGGCGTTGCTGCGAGGGAAGCGGGCTAGTTACGGTTATAGAGCTCCTGCAGTAATCACTAATAGCAGCTTAGTTCACTATTTTATTGTGTTTAAGTTCATTTTCTACATGTTTGAAACTTTTTTCACTCTCGTTGTAATGGTTCTTTGAGATAAATTAATATTATTAAAATTGGGAAGCTCTTAAGATCGCATAACGTCCACAGCTTTTGTTATAGTTTCAGAAATTCACCCTCTTGAAATGGTTTTAGGGACCGAGAGATCTCCCAGGTAAGTATGTAACTCGCATATTTAGTTTTGTATTTACAGCAGCCACCAATTTTCCTGTACAATATGTTTTTTGCAGCTAGGTCTTTACACGTTCAATTCCTAAGACAAATATAAAAATAATAATGATAATAATGATCTACAATAACTTCTCCTTGCAGCACATATCTTTAACTTCACCATATGAAGTATGGCACACAACATAGTGTCATTGGAAGTTGCCTCTAAATACGCCATATAAAGTTTTTGAGCAAACTAAGTATTTCACATTCCTTCTGCACAGCAATCAACCTCATCCTCCCTTCAACAGGAAATTCTCATTTTCCGGAAAACGATGGTTTAGTAGACAATCGCATCATGAACTCCACCATTGAACTGTTTACCTCCAACCACCCTCTCGCCTCTAGCTAGTAACACTGATCCGGCTGTGTGCGCTTTCAGTCGCGTTACGTTGTGACTTTACTCGGAGTCACGACACTAGCTTTGCCCACCTCTGATATATGGTATTAAAATATGCATTACAGTATTTCATTAAGTTAGTAGTTTTTTCTGCGCTTTCCTCTCGCAACCCTCCGAGCAGTTATATCACTCCAACTTTTGATAAGCATTGCGTAAGTTGGCATTTACTCACTGCTTTGTTCCATACAGTGCACTCCAACCTAAAAAAGCTTTGTGTTATTGTTTGTTAAGATTTGAATACAAATTTGTAGACTTTCTTAGCTTAGTGCTTTGAATCCTCGCGCTATCTCTCTGCCGTTGTCGACTTCGCTCACGCGAGCTTCACGGTCGTGCGGATGAGCATTAGGTTTTACTTACATACAGTCCGATAATGTAGATACTACGATGCCATAATCTGCTGCGGCATTTAGAAACAATCTTCCATTTTACAAATGTCGCAATGGTTTCGAGTTTCTGTTCCACTGCTTATTACAATGGTTTACCGTGCGATGTGGCGTCGTGGAAACCTGTGCGACTTGCATTCGGGGGATTCCGGGTTCGATCCCCGGTGACCGCCTACTCTGAGCATGGAATTTTCGTGATTTCCTCAGGTCGGCAGACAAATACTGGGGTGGCTCCTCTCTACTAAGGCTTTCGGTTCCTCAATTCGGTTCATCATCTCCTTAATTGCCATCTGTTCCAGAGTTGCAGGTTCAGGAGACGGTATTCGGCATGTTGCGGTGGGCTGTAGTTGGGCACTTTGTAGACGTTTCTTACTTGGCGTCGTTTAGAACTGCCAGTTGGGACCCGCCTTAGAAGTGAGCCCTAGCAGGGGGGACCACGGGGTTAGGTTCTTGTGATGGGCGTCGTCGAATATGTTCTATCTGGAAACGTTAGAGACCTTCCATACTTGGACATATCGTCATCCGGATCTGGTCTCTCCCTTTATCCCTTCCTCCCAGGAGTCACGTCAGAAGCAAAAAGGGTCTGGTACCTGAATTGGAATTTAGGATTTGGGAAAAAAGAGCCTTACCATCTGTCGCAGCAACTTGTTAGCGTTAATTTGACCATATTGTGTGTTTTCGTTCGTTTATTCTTTCTTTCCTTTATCATTCCCTACTTTTCTTTTTATTTTTTCTCCTCCGCCGTTACGGTTAAACTGGGTTTCGGTTAACGGGGGCTTTACTGTACTAAGTTAACAGTCCGGGAATCTAAGGGTTTACACTCACTTGACCTTTCTATCTTGACGAGAGTGCTGTGGGTATGTTGTCTTTTAGTTGGTCATCTTTCTCATCTACAATACGAGAGTCTTACAAGGGCTGTTTTGTTTTATTTTTCTGCCTCCGGTTTGCCCATAGGTTTGATACCTAGTGCACACATTTTCTTCAACACACTATATGCTATACAAAATCCATTTTCGAAGCTTTTCATTAAAGTATAGAGGGCATACCTGTTATTATTTTGTCCTCCAGATCCGTCACAAAAAAGACAAGCTATCTTAAGACCCAGTAAATGGATATGAAGATGATTAATCACTCTAGACGCCCTAGCCTCCATTCAGCTTCTTCTTCAGCTCTCGCACACAATACACCATTTAATTAATCTATTCTAGCAGTGCAGCCTAATCGATTAAGGTTAAACAGCGCTTGTCTAATGTGCTGTGCTTCGAAATATTCCTCTTTCGTTTATTTTGTACCCTGAAATATTGATCATTACTTACTTCCATTTTTCATAACATTAATGTATATGTACAACAGACTTTGCTTTTCACTCCAATATAAAATATAAGCCTCTCTTTTTTAACTTCTCTACCACATACATAGTAGGTAGGGAGGCTATTGCATTCTACCAAAAAATTTGATATTGGGATTTCACCGGAATTTGAGGCCCCCTGAATCCAAAACATCATTTTTAAAACAAATTCCTTATGTGTGTGTGTGTGTCTGTGAATATCATAACTCAAAAACGAATCGTCGTACAAATACCAAACTTGGTGTTAAAGTTCAGTATCTTTTAAAGATGCGACACCAAGATTTTAAAGATAATGCCCCACCCCAAACTACACTTTACATGAGACATTTTCGAAAGTTTTTATTTTATACAAAATTGAAGCACTCCTGCAAGCACCCCCCAGCGCTCTGCTGACGAACAGGTCCGAAATGCTCTAGTTCCGTACCAGAGGAGGAAGGAACAGTCACAGAACGTGTGCACCACACACTACCAAACACTCAGTCAAGCCCCGTAGCCCTAAAGTGATAGGAAATGAAATGATAAGAAATGAGGGAATAAAAAATTCGTGGTATTAAAGAAACCACCCCAGTATTCTCCTGGCGACCTGGGAAAATCACGGAAAAATCCAAGTCAGAGCGGGCCGTTGCCGGGACCTCTCGAATTTGGACCACAGAGGTTGCCGCCTGAACCGACATTCCCGCATGGTGCTGCGAGCGTTTAGAGAAGACTTGTGTTCGACGTCTCCCAACAAATGAAGCAGAAGGAAAAGTAAAGTAACATGAAAACTAAACTAAATCACAATACCTTTTAACTTTGTATACAGTAAGTGAATAAATAAATAATTCAACTCTTGTAACTGCTTCCAGAACACCCTTTATACAATAACATTCGTCTTCCTCTGTATTAAGCTCTCGGTATAGCGTGTCGTTATAGGTATACACGTTAATGATAATCTTACATACCCTCTTAGTAAATGTTTGATTGAAGCCTTTGCCTGGTTCAAATCCCTGTATCCCTGTGGCCGCGAGGGCGCTCTTTCTTGAATAACACTACTTGTTTCAGAGATCAGGGACTAACGCTTATTCTATAAAATTAAAATAGAAGTAGGGTAACCATTTACCTTTTGTGAGATTTTATTAGTCTTCTCCTCGACTTAAAATGTATACATATTTTAACTGCTGGACATAGCGTTGTATTTCTCAATCAATATAAACAAAATCAACCAAAAACAAAAGAAATTGACTTAATTCCTCCATTTTAATTTTTTGGAACCTAGCTAAATTAGGTAGGTGAAGTATTATGTTCCACCCAAGAACTCAATATTTTGTTTTAAGTCCCCTGAATCCTGAATACCCCCCAAATAAAAAGAGAGACTGAGTGCGTATGCGTACGTGTGTGTGTATAAGACATAAGTTAAACGAAAATAGGATAATAGCACATATTCTTGAAAACCATCCGATAAATACCGAATTCCTGGCTACAGCAATCTTGATTAAAATACTGCATGTTTAAGATATTTGCATGGCTAATAAAGCATACATTTTGAATTTCATGTGAAACCTGTGATATTCTCTTTATTTGACGAAATGTTGTGTAATGTTATGGAAACATAAACCATAAGAGAAACTTAACGACGCCAAAATTTTTGCCTCATTCAAAGACACAGTTTGTATGCTGTGACGTGTTTTCGTAGCGTTAGACGGTTTATAAATATTCCTTGTTGGAGGTTTATATTTCACAAATGTGAGTACGTATGTAACGGACATGCTTGAAAGCTTTTGTTTCTTCTTCATTTCTTTCCCTCTTACATTCGTTTCATCGCAAGAGCTTGTTACCACGAATAAATGTTTTAAAATTGGTTCCGCTTGTGGTAAGAATTACTTCTGGCTTAATTTGAAATAATTTCTATGCAAATACAGGGTGTTACAAAATTAAACCGGTAATCTTTCAGTGGTTATAGAGGAATTGTAGGCAAACGTTTTGATGCAGGTTACTTATGGTTTTAAGCTTGTGGTTGTTTACAATAGATCAAAACCAATAACGAGTAGGTAGCTACTGATAAAATCTCCTGATATGCTGATATTTGCAGGTAATCATCGCCATGCTGTGTTAAAATATACCTGGATATATTTAGACTTTGAAATAAGCCTGAGGAATTAAAATTAGGTTTACTTCAAACGTACGCCATTCACCTGCTTGGGAAAAAAAAGTTTAATCTCTTGCACGGGGTTTGAAACCAAGAGCACCAGATTGAGAGCCGTGCACCGTAACGACTGCACTATTACTAAAGCTAACTCCATGTAAAAGTGGAGGTGCTAGTGGTGCACTGACTACTGATGACGGAGCATTTATACAGAAAAAGCAAAGCCCATAACCTTGAAAGTAGCGCAGTAGTAGTTATTTTTGCGCTTGAGGAAGAAAAATTAAGTATTTTAAAGTGGAAATCAGTAGCATATTCATATTAAATATTTATTTAACTATATATTTGCATTTATCGCCACTAATGTTCAAACGAAAAGTCGTTATGTAACTTCAAAGTTTGTCATCACAGACCATAGATGTTCCATGTAGTAGGTATTATGGAACACCTAGAAATGCTGAATATTCTTTGGCCGACGCCTGAGAGACTTGAGCCCGAATCGGATACTTCCGTGAGTGCTCGGGACAGCGTATATTCTTTAAGTAGTAATAATGGGGAGCACAACTACAATCACAAAAGCCTTCCGAGAGAATAATCCGTATACATGATTTCAAACAGACAGATTTTTGGAGTGCTTTAACACGAATATTTGTAACCAAAGAACACTTTATTCTTTATGGTTCTCAAGTGAAGTATGGCTAACGCTTATTACAACCTTACGCTTACTGCAGCACTCTTAGCTCAGTGGTAGAGAGGTAGCTTATTGTTCCTGAGTTTTAAGTTTAAATTGCGTGAAGCTACTAAACGGTTTTTTCTTTACATTATGATGCATGAATAAAAATACAATAGCTTTTCTTAATTTTTTTATGTGTGTGTTGTTTATTTAGTAGACATCGTAGATGGCAACAATGAGAAGATTTCGTACTCAGTCAATCTAATCTTACAATCACAAATTTCACCATTATTGTGTAATTACATTTGTAAGTAAAATTAAGTAACATAACCAACATTATCTAACTATATTACAGTAAAACAAATTCTAAAAACGATAAAAGATAACGATCCACTACAGAGACTCGAGCTCTAGCTACTTGCGTAGAAGTTAAGTAGCTTAACCACTGCTCCACTCCAATTACGGTTTGGAAGTAGCTCGAATCAGTGCCTTTGGCTTGTATTATGGAGTTAGAAAAGCGGCGCACAGACGTTGACGGTTGTGAACCGCGCGCTCTCACTCGAAGTGACTTTGAAAAAAAAATGTAACTGCTCAAGAGATCGGCCACTTTTAGTTTGAACGAGTATACATATAGTCATTTGATGCTTGACAGATCTTAGTCAGGTAGTTGCTTTCCTATACTATTTTGTGGGGTAAATTCTTAATAAATGGCCAAGGTGGTACCATATATGTTTATTATTTCTTTTGTTATATATATGGAACCTTTTGTTGTATTCGTGAATATATAATTCGATGTTTACCTGGCAACTGAAGAAACCACTAAAAAGAGGTTAGGTTGACCAGTACACGGTTTTTGACCGCTATAACCCGAATGAGTGTCTCAGACACCACCGCCTGAGCCATCTCGCTTTATATATGTATTTTACCATTCGAATATCTTACATAAATCTTTATAGCCATTTATCAGTAATTAAAAAATAATAAAAAAGTCTTGCATGTACCTACAAGGTACATGTTGGGGGATTTTCTTGAAAAACGTTCCTGCACCTCTTTCGAAGATACAAAACCTGAGTGCTAGGTTTGGTGTTTGAAATTTTGTATTTGGGTAGTGCTTTTCACACAAGCACACGCAAACATACACACGCAATGTTTCTTAAAAATGATATTTTGGGTCCAGGAACATCCATATGTGTATTTCAGTTGAAATCCAGATATTAAACTTCTGGCTTCAGTTCAGTACTTCCTCTGTCTTACATAAGTAAGTAAAAGAGCAAGTAAACAGCGAATTTAAATAATTAAATACGTTTCTTCTTATTATTTAGCTGTTTACCCTCTCCTTTGTGGGACTTACACCCCAAAGGACTTAAAAGCTAATGCTGTGGGTCAGGAGCCTGTCGAGGAGCAAGCAAACTCTAGTTCATAGCATATCCAGGATGGGTGATCAGCTCAATTCCTGGTATGGTAGTGAAGAAGAAGGAAATGAAATGCAGTGTTGAAGAGTGTAAATTATCCAACCCAGCATTCGCCTAGCTACCGAGGAAAACCGTGTAAAAGTTTCGGTCAAATTGGTCGTCCCCGGGGTTTGAACGCGGGACTTCCAGAATGCGGGCCACATAGTTACTGCGTAGCCATTCCGCTCGGTAAATGTGTTAGGATAGGATAGGGTTAGGAGCGCAGGGTCCTTAGCACATCGAACCCACGCAGATTGCACATCCTTTGTACCTAGACCCCCAGGAGGGAGGGATGAGGTGAGAGGAGAGCTGACAGGAGGCATGACAGACAGAGGGCAGCAACGCTATCGTTTACAGATTTAAACTCTTCGGGTGGCAATTGTGCATCCGGCTCCCTTCCTCTCCTGTGGGCTTACACATCCCCTGGAGGACCCTGGACCCGGAAACCACCCTCATTCCAGCGGACAAAGTTTTACTCAGAGCATCCTTTTCCCCTGCCATGCATACGCCGAGACCTCCTGCCGAGACACTTGCAACCCTGAAAGAGACTAAGCAGATGAAAGGTGAAGTGAAATGAGAATGGAGATGAAATGGAGGGGCAGGAAATTCGGAGGGTGTAATGATCCTTCCCAGCATTCGCCTAGCGTCCTGGGGATGCCCCGAAGGAGGTTGGATTATTGGCCACGGGAATCGAACCCACGACCTCCTGAATGCGGGTCACAAACGTTATTGCCTGAGCCACCCCGCTCAGTAAATGTATTACTTAATTAATTAATTAATTACTTCGATTTTGAATAACAGTCCTATGGAAGCCGTTATTGAAGGGATGCATCTCCCTCCCCTACGGACATACCCAGGAACACTAAAGTGCATTGGAGCTCGAAAGAGACTATATCTTTTGTCTACTTCACTTCTTAGCCTCCAAAGAAGTTGGAAGACAATCACTTCTAATCCAAAGCGAAAGAAAACACCCAAATCCGTGTTCTGGCATTGAGCGTCCTACAGACGCTTCATTTTAAACAGTTACGATTGGAAAGGGATATATTTCCTTTAAACGTGCCCTTCTGTATTCGCAACACAAAGTTAACCTTTGTTTGTTTCTCGCGCCCATTCCTACAGTGATCTTAATTTTCGGCTTTGTTCCAAATGCAATTAGTTGGAAAGCAAGAGACGCAAGAATGCTGATAAATTCCCCAACAAACACACGTGCTGGAAGGGGAAGAAGAGAGCCAAGGGGTTGTGTGCTTTTCTTTCAATCCCCTTTTCTATTCTTTCATTTTTTCCCTCTCTTCTTGTAACCGATGGTTTTCAAGTAATTGCCAGGGGCGTCCCACTGGCGGGAGTTGATCAAATTAAAGCTGACCCTCTCTGCCGAAAACTTGGTGAAGACAGATCAACGGCAATAGCCTGCTCTTAGACTTCTTATCTATCTAAAGGTTAGTAAACAAGCCAGAGTAACGCTCCGGAGTTTAAGTTCAAGGGTAACCTAGAATAAAAGTGAATTTGTAATTTTACGTGTTTGTAAGTTAACCACTTCACGGCATTGTTGTGTATCGTTAACATTGATATTTAGTTTAGTATTCCTCGTTAACGACCGGCCAGCATAAGAGCTACAGAAGGAGGTGACGTATTATTTTACTTTCCACATTGGTTCGCGAGAAGCAATACGGTGCAACCGTGTCGTTGTCAAACCTCACTCGGCTTCTGCAGAATGTTACTCGTTTTTCGCTTGCTTGGCTTGCTAAGCAAAATTTTCATGAAACATTCAATAAATTTATAAACGCAGAATATAACCTAAGACTCAAAGGACTAAAGGCAGTATTACATCGAAGTTTAACTTCTCAAAGTGAGGTGACGTCAACCTTTCACTGCTCGTTTTGTTTCTGTTATTGCCAATCAAACCCTACTTACTTTAATCAGGAGGACATTTGCGGTCATAGACTTCTACCTGACGTTCAGATATGTTCTTTTACCTGATAAAGGATAACTTCAAACAATGCATGGCTTTTAAAGGAAGAAAATTTTATCTGTGAGCTTTGAGTACTGCTTTTAACGATTTGCAGGCGTTATTTTCTGAGAATAACATACATTTTTCTTCATTAAACTGTGAAAATATAACGGTCAATTGACAGCGTTAAGAACAATTAGTAACTTAATTGATGTCAGCAACGTATTTACTACTATTATAAGCATAACTATAACTAAAAGTCTCCGTTTAAGCATTACGAGAGAGAAGCATAAATTAATAGGACATAAAATTAGAACCACTGAATGTAAAATATGATTCCTTTCTTGTACTTGTTCAGAAGAACGTCGCCTTTTACCCTAATTACTTGTTGGCTTTCTGTGATATGAAATACGCATGCGCGCACATGATATTGCTTTCCGAGTTTTACAAGCGGCAAGCTGTACAATACGCACGAGGCAACGGTTGTACCTCTACTATTCACTGGAGCCGTATTAATGGACACGCCTCAAATGTCAGGAGGTTTGGGCACATAATAGCAATGCTTCTCTTCAATGCAACAATTAAGCAAATTCGGTGTGATTGCGTCACTTTCTAGCAGCATAGTTCTACAGCAGTGAAGAACTACTTACACGCCAGCTCCAGTGGAGTATTTTGTCGCAGCTATGGGCCTCCGTCATCCCAAACAAGAACGATCCTGTTGTAAACAACAAGGCGGAGCGAACTCAGCCAGCAACGTGTTTGACGTCATGTGCAGTTAGATTTTGTAGCACTAGCTGTAGCAGTGCTAACTGCTTGACAAATCGAGTAAGATATTGCCAGCAATATATTAAATCTACGCGTTACAGAATTAATATCATCGTGTAGTAGCATAAGGTTACGCTTCGGGTTTTCTTTCTTAAGCATCCGAAACAACGCACAATCATTTGCATCTCGCCACTTCTTAAGGTTTGGCTGGGTCTGCTTCATGATGATAAGCTTCCATCACAGGCGGCATCATTCTTTGACGAAAGCATACAAAAACTAGCTTCCCGTTACGACAAGTGTCTGAATAACGACGGTGGCTACACGGATAAGTAGTGCAAAGTATAAAGTAGCCTATCTATGATGATAAGCTAACAGCTTTTAAATTGCATACAAGCGTTCTGGCTTTTTTAAGCATGCAAGAGATGTAGGAAATACAGTCTTGAATACCAAAAGCGCCTCTGCACGATAAACAATAACATCTTAATCAGCATTTGCCGCAAGAGATCTGCTTAGTTTGCAGCGGGAAAACGTTGCTCCTCTGCGTTGAAGCTCTTTGCTGCAGCATTCTGGTCTCCGGCTATCTCTGCTCAGAGGCTGATGATTTCTCCATTTCTAATAAATTACCTATGTAACTAATCTCATTGGTCTCAGGGTTTCCGTAGGTGAGGCAAAATTAAAATACACTGCATTTCCCTCAAAATGTGATTTATTATCAAATAAAATATTTATGGGCGGCTAGCTTTTCCCATCTATGGCATTTGTAGCAATTCCCATCCTAATAGTATATTAGGAACCTAATCTAGCTGCAAACGCTTCTCCATCCATATACACACACGTGCATCCGTCGTCTTCGACCTCGTGGAATATCACGTAAGAGTATTGAAGAGAGTGCGTAAGAGAGCCAAAGTCTGGGGCCTGCTTCCCCCTTTTATACCGAAACCTAGTGACACTCACCTTTGCGCCTTAAAATGTAACAACATTTCTAATTGGTCCTCGAACCCCGTTACTTTACCATGTTTGAAAATATTCTGTTCCAAAACTCTTCGCACACACGTCCCAGTGGCGCGTCAGTAAACAAACCCAATGCCTTTATTTCTTTCTTTTCTATATCTGTCTCTTTCTATTTCTCATTATTCCTCCAAGTTTCGTGCTGATTAACTTGTAAAAGGTGGTGGACTTCTACCTGGAATAGTTAGCTCGCCCGTCCCTTAATTATCTAAGTTTCAATCTGCTTTGTACATCTCTTGGCTGTTAAATATTATACTAACATCTTTAACATGCTTTCTTGCTGAATTATATTATTATGCGCCATTCTGGTTTGATATTGATTTATAGCGTGTGTGTGTGTGTGTGTGTGTGTGTGTGTGTGTGTGTGTGTGTGTGTGTGCTTTATTCCCTTTCAAGTTCCGAAAGGGCTGTGTGGTGTTAGAAATACAACTCATTACACAACTGTTTCATTAATAATACAAAGTTATGCACAGATCATTTAACAATAAGTTAATAAATATAACAGCGTCATTCTTCGGTTTAATCTATGTCCCTGGGCTTATGTATATGTCTGTGGTAAGCATTTCTTTCAGAATTTACGAGCCTAGAACACATCTGTGATGTATACTCTGGGTACAGGGAAATTAATCTAAACATCTCTAAACTTTCCTCTTCCCGAAACTAATTTGCGCTGGGCAGCGATTAAAAAAGAACTTATAGTGCAGTACTTCATAGAGATGGTTATTGTGCGAAAACAAATAAAATAAAACACCTATGAACTTCCCTCCACCAAACGGCGGCCTAAGAGCATTCCGTCTGTCTCTATCGCTCCCTTTCCTCCTTAGCATATGTTTACGAGAGGATCCTTCTTGTGTAAGACAATAATAGAAGGTGTAGATCGATCGGCCGATGACTGACGGAGAAGAGATAGCCGAACGATTTAGTGCTCTTACCCAGCATAAACACCAGAAGCACTATCGAGAGATAACGAGATTATTTTGGAATTTTCTTCCCCGCCTCCGATACATTCTAGAACTCTGTGGAAAATTCCAGCAGCTATATTAGCTATTGTGTTTGGGAATGTAAATGAGTTGGCGTGCGTTTCTGATACGATATCAAGTGTGGTTTGTGACGTACAGTGAGCGTTGTTTCCACGAAAGATCCTTGTGTTCGAGTCTTGTCCCCGTAAGGAGGGGTTTCGACCCCTTCAGCTGCCTGATCACTCGTGGTATTTCTGACGTTACTAGAAGTACGCTGGGCCAAACGTCCGAGCCCCACCAGTGATGGTGTTGTTTGAATTGGGTTGGACTCGGCGGGGCAGTGGTTCCCGATGCCCACGAGAGATTAGGTACATCTGTGCGGTTTTCCGTCCAGGCCGGGTTGTGCCACACCTCAAGGTTCTTCGGTACCGCCCTGGAGAGCCGTAGACGGTCTGCTAGATTGCTGTCCTCCACACCGAGGTCTCGGTAGTCTTCCACCTTTTTTGGGATTGAGCGCGTAAGTGGTCTATCCACTCCCACCCTATAGTGGGGGGACCGAATTTAATTTTCAGGTCCCGGCCTACTGGAAAAGCCTAGAGTGAGAGAGTCACTCGGATGACGCCCTCCTCCCAGCATGGGGGCACAGTCCCCTTGGTGATTCTTCGAGTCCTGTGTTCAATTTACAGGGAGTGAATCGTCCGAAGAAGAGGCTGCTTCGCGCGTATTTCATTATGCCGCTACGTCACGAAAAAACGTAAAGTGACAAGGAAAATTGATCTTCATCACATTACTGGAGTAACACTGAAAATTAAGTGAACTGACAGTGAAAACTGGAGAAAGTATCAGTGATATCCGAATGTCACTCAGAACAGTAGAAATGCAACACGTAACAGCTCGTTTTAGGGATCTGAAGTAAAAAACAAGAAAAAAAACGACTGAGCGTTAATGGGGATAGTGCTAAACTCCCTAACTCATGAGATGCTGTGCATCACGTTCTACTGGAATAGTTAGAGTTCCCACATTGCATTGTTTATAATGGCGGATGGTGGAAATAAATCCTAAGCTTAGCGGGGTCACGAAAACGGCCCAGAAAAGGCAAGGAAATCGACAAAAGAAAAGTTGGGTAAAATACTAGGCGTTACATTTACATTAATTTGTCTAGTCACTATCGTTTATTTTTGTCTTTTCTACAAAGTATTCCTACAAAAGCTTTTTTCTTCTATCTCCTTCATGTAAATTTAGGTAAACGTTTTCAGCAATGACACACACACAGATTTTTCTAAAATTTCCTGTTTTGGTTTCTTTTTTCGAGTGGAGGAGAAAATGATTTAATCACTGAACCCAGCCCCGATGGGAGTCGGGACTCAGGGTGTAGGACTCATCAATAGTTGCCATACCCACTAAAAACTCCTCCACCGGATGGAAAAAGGAAGAAGGAAGAGTGGAATGTCGTGGCTTTTTGCGGTCCCGCATAGCACCCGCGTTAGTATGTGAGAGATGGAAGCTGCCGCCCTATGGGCGGGTAAAGGTAATACTAGGTTGCAGCCATGAAATCTGACTGCAACACTAGTGGGAATGGCGAGGGTTTGGAAGTGAATGGATGTTTAGGAATTAGGATGGTACTGACGATGCTGCTGTTGCTGCTGGTTGAACTCCTTACTTTGCTGTAAGAAGTTCGCGACTCTCGCCGGGTCCGTCTTCGGCCGGTGACCAAGAGATGAGACACGGATGGCTTCTGTGATGGCTGTAAGTCTGGATGAAGTGCTGTCGAACTGCCCAGCCAGGAAAACCCGTTGAGCAGCTGATGAAGTTTGAAGGTTTCTAATGAGTTCCTCCAGGGCTGTCAGCTTCGTCATCATGTTCAGGAACTCCGCGTGGAGATCTTGAACGGCGTCACGTAGGCCCTGGACTTCCTCGATGATCGGCGTGAGTGATGGTGCTGGTGTCGGCGCTGGTGATGGTGCTGGTGTCTGCGCTGGTGTCGGCGGCTATGGAGCGGTCACTGGCTGCGGCGTGGGTGCTGGTGTCTTCAGCGGTGCCTTACTGCGAGGATGCAGGGGACAGAGCGCTTGGCCGGTGAAGTCAGTTGACCCTCCACAGGTCGCACAGTAGCAGCGTCGGTGGCGAAGGTCGTGCTGGGTGCACGAAGATGTGGTGCAGGAGGAACCACAATAGTGGCACCTAGGTTGTGCAGAGCAGGTCGACTCCTCGTGCCCGTAGGCAAAGCAGGGCATGCAGGGTGCCTGGCGTTCTAATCTGCTAACCTCGATTCGTAAGCACCGCCCTAAGGCAGCTTCATAGTCGCCAGGATCTGCGAACTCGATCCTCACGAGCGATGTGGGTCCCTGAGCTCCGAAGATTCGAGAGGCCTTCAAGGCTGAAGACCTGGCTGGTGAGGAACCTGACAGACAGGTTCCTCGGGATCCCACGGATGAAGCACTGACCTTCCATGAAGTACAGGCTGGATCTGCGCTGGCTGGATGGTTTCCAGGATCGGCGGCGTTGGCACCGGTGAAGCTGGCGGCAACTGCGGAGGCAGTAGCGGCAAAGCTGCGCAGGCCGGCGGCGAAGCGGCGGTTGCGGCATAGGTTGTCCTAAGCTGCGGCGGCTGCGGCGAGATCTCCTTGGCGGGTGCCGTAGGAGACGAGGAGGTTCCTGCCTTAGCAGGAGTGGCGACAGAGCGGACCTTCTTCTTCGCCATCTCAAAGCTGTGACGTGTATTGGGTTCAGGCACTTAAAACGTGTATTTCCAGTAAAATCTCCCTATCGAATTTTTACTTTCTCTACTACGTATAGTAAGTAGGGGAAGTATTGCATTCCACCCAAAAATTCGATACCGAGATTTCGCCGGAAATACATGTTTTGAGACCTCCTGAATCCAAAAAAAGCATTTTTGGAAACATGTCCGTGTGTGTGTCTGTGTGTGTGTCTGTGTGTGTGTGTGTGTGTCTGTGTGTGTGTCTGTGTGTCTGTGAACAGCATAACTCAAAAACGAACAGTCGGATAAGCACCAAACTTGGTATTTAGGTTCAGTATCTTCCAGAGATGCGTCACGAAGGTTTTCAAGAAAATCCCCCCACCCCAAACTACCCTTTACATGGAACATTTTTCGAAAATTTTAATTTTCTCAAAAATGGCTCTAACGATTTTGATGAAAATATCATATGTTTAAGATAATGTCATGAGAAATGAAATGTATATCTCGAATTTTCTGGGAATGTCTCCAAAAGTATTCTTCATTGTGAACGACTTTTGCATAACTGGTAAACCATAAGAGATAGACAAAATTTTACTACACAAAAAATGTAGATCGCGTTAAAATACACAACTTATGTCATATACATTTCTTTTGTTGAGTGAACCGTTTTCGAGATATTGCTTGTTATTTCCTTAAATTTTCCAATACTTATACTTTTTCTCAAATGCGTTATTCATTTTTTTTATGTCCTGGACATGCAAAGAGAATGGAATGCGCCACATAGCAACCAGCGTTAAAATATTTGACTATCGCTTAAAAGCTACATATTTCCCTTGCATCTACAAGAAAATTATCAATAAGATTGACATCTCGATATCTCGATTAATATGAAGCATATGGAGAATAGGCGTTTGTAAAAATAGATTGTACAAGAGTAGAGAAAGTCATGTGAGTGTAACACATCAGATTTTTTTTAGTGAAACGCAATATCTTCTCTTCTTACTTTCGTTTCTCGATTATGCTGTTCAGATGCACAAGGGCAAACATGCACGCGCATGCGCGAACTTTTTTTACTTTCTCTACTACGTATAGTAAGTAGGGGAAGTATTGCATTCCACCCAAAAATTCGATACCGAGATTCCACCGGAAATACACGTTTTGAGACCTCCTGAAACCAAAAAAAGCATTTTTGGAAACATGTCCGTGTGTGTGTCTGTGTGTGTGTCTGTGTGTGTGTCTGTGTGTGTGTGTCTGTGAACAGCATAACTCAAAAACGAACAGTCGGATAAGCACCAAACTTGGTATTTAGGTTCAGTATCTTCCAGAGATGCGTCACGAAGGTTTTCAAGAAAATCCCCCCACCCCAAACTACCCTTTACATGGAACATTTTTCGAAAATTTTAATTTTCTCAAAAATGGCTCTAACGATTTTGATGAAAATATCATATGTTTAAGATAATGTCATGAGAAATGAAATGTATATCTCGAATTTTCTGGGAATGTCTCCAAAAGTATTCTTCATTGTGAACGACTTTTGCATAACTGGTAAACCATAAGAGATAGACAAAATTTTACTACACAAAAAATGTAGATCGCGTTAAAATACACAACTTATGTCATATACATTTCTTTTGTTGAGTGAACCGTTTTCGAGATATTGCTTGTTATTTCCTTAAATTTTCCAATACTTATACTTTTTCTCAAATGCGTTATTCATTTTTTTTATGTCCTGGACATGCAAAGAGAATGGAATGCGCCACATAGCAACCAGCGTTAAAATATTTGACTATCGCTTAAAAGCTACATATTTCCCTTGCATCTACAAGAAAATTATCAATAAGATTGACATCTCGATATCTCGATTAATATGAAGCATATGGAGAATAGGCGTTTGTAAAAATAGATTGTACAAGAGTAGAGAAAGTCATGTGAGTGTAACACATCAGATTTTTTTTAGTGAAACGCAATATCTTCTCTTCTTACTTTCGTTTCTCGATTATGCTGTTCAGATGCACAAGGGCAAACATGCACGCGCATGCGCGAACTTTTTTTACTTTCTCTACTACGTATAGTAAGTAGGGGAAGTATTGCATTCCACCCAAAAATTCGATACCGAGATTCCACCGGAAATACACGTTTTGAGACCTCCTGAAACCAAAAAAAGCATTTTTGGAAACATGTCCGTGTGTGTGTCTGTGTGTGTGTCTGTGTGTGTGTCTGTGTGTGTGTGTCTGTGAACAGCATAACTCAAAAACGAACACTCGGATAAGCACCAAACTTGGTATTTAGGTTCAGTATCTTCCAGAGATGCGACACGAAGGTTTTCAAGAAAATCCCCCCACCCCAGACTACCCTTTACATGGAAGATTTTTCGAAACTTTTAATTTTCTCAAAAATGGCTCTAACGATTTTGATGAAAATATCATATGTTTAGGGTAATGTCATGAGAAATGAAATGTATATCTCGAATTTTCTGGGAATGTCTCCAAAAGTATTCTTCATTGTGAACGACTTTTGCATAACTGGTAAACCATAAGAGATAGACAAAATGTTACTACACAAAAAATGTAGATCGCGTTAAAATACACAACTTATGTCATATACATTTCTTTTGTTGAGTGAACCGTTTTCGAGATATTGCTTGTTATTTCCTTAAATTTTCCAATACTTATACTTTTTCTCAAATTCGTTACTCATTTTTTTATGTCCTGAACATGCAAAGAGAATGGAATTTGCCACATAGCAACCAGCGTTAAAATATTTGACTATCGCTTAAAAGCTACCATATTCCCCTTGCATCTACAAGAAAATTACCAATAAGATTGACATCTCGATATCTCGATTAACATGAAGCATATGGAGAATATGCGTTTGTAAAATTAGATTGTACAAGAGTAGAGAAAGTTATGTGAGTGTAACACATCAGATTTTTTTAAATGTTGTTTATTAAAGCGGCTTCAAAACATGTATTTCCGGTGAAGTTTTTTGGTGGAATGCAATATTTCCGCTACCTGCTAGGTGCTAGAGAAAGGAAAGCGTGATGTTACATTCCACTCTCTGTCGATTGACTATCGACATGATTTCATTGCACATTTCGTTGTATAGCCTTTTTATCCATATAATGCTGTTCCGCAGCATTTTTAGGAAATAGTCCGCATGTGTGTATGAACAGCTTAAATCGAAAAGTAAAATTGGTATTTAAGATCGGTATTTTCCAAAGATGCCTTACAAATATTTACGAAAAATGCCTACCCTCAACGCAAATTACCAGTTACATGGAAACATTTTCGATACTTTTGATTTCCTCAAGAATAGTTCTAACGATTTTCATTAAAATACTATAGCGGGTGTCCCAACTGTGCCGAATTTCACATATGCAGGTGTCCCTTCTTGATTAAAAGAGCTGCAGAAATCAACGGGGTAATTCCAAGTAAGCACAGGTCAGCGAGGTGCTGGCGAATTAGCGTGAGCGAATTTGGTTGTTTCTTTTCTATTTGTTTTTTTTTAAGTTCCATTACATTAAGTTACAATGGCTTTTCTTTGGAACACATTATTGCCTATAGGCAATGGTGTTAACTCGTATTCGCTTGCCTTTGGGTTTCTCGTAAACTTTGGGCTTTAATCATTCCATAATACACACATTTACACGCTCATTCATGCTTCCAGACTCTGGGAAGGATATGAAATAAATGTGGCTAGAGAAAAATTCCCACCCGCAGCCGGGATCGAGCTCGCGACCTCTCGAACAAGATGCAAATGTTCTACCGACTGAGTTACGGGGCCAGTCGAGCCTTGTTCTACTCCTCTTGTTTATCAGCAAAGATGATGAGCGGATCGTGCTCATTGAGAGGCACTTCCCAGGCTTGCAGTAGAGGGTACAGTCCGTGATGATAGATAAAAATAGACCGAAAAGGCTTTAGAATACTTTCCAATTCAGTTACACGGGCTTCTTTAGACTTACACTCATTTTTTAGACTTACAAATAATTCAAATGTCTTTATTTGACCTATCCGCCCAAAGCAGTTTTTACTTTCTCTACTACGTATAGTAAGCAGGGGAAGTACTGTATTCCACCCAAAAATTCTATACCGAGATTTCACCGGAAATATATGTTTTGAGACCCCCTGAATCCATAAAAAGCATTTTTGGAAACATGTCCGTGTGTGTGTCTGTGTCTCTGTGTGTGTGAACAGCATAACTCAGAAACGAACAGTCGGATAAACACCAAACTTGGTATTTAGGTTCTGTATATTCCAGAGATGCTACATGAAGGTTTTCAAGAAAATCCCCCCACCCCAGATTACCCTTTACATGAAACATTTTTCGAAAATTTTAATTTTCTCAAAAATGGCTCTAACGATTTTGTTTAAGATATTTTCATGACAAAGGAAATGCATATCTCGAATTTTCTGGGAATGTCTCCAAAAGTATTCTTCATTGTGAACGACTTTTGCATAACTGGTAAACCATAAGAGATTGACAAAATTTTACTACACAACAAAAGTAGATCGCGTTAAAATACACAATTATGATATATACGGTTTTTTTTGTTGTTGAGTGAACCATTTTCGAGATATTGCTTGTTATTCCCTTAAATTTTCCAATACTTTATCTCAAATGGGAATTCGTTATTCATTTTTTTACGTACTAGACATGCAAAGAGAATGGAATGCGCCACATAGCAACTAGCTCTTAAAAGATTTGACTGTCGCTTAAAGTCTACCATATTCCCCTTGCACCTACAAGAAAGTTAACAAAAAGATTAATATCTCGATTAACATGAAGCATATGGAGAATAAGCGTTTGTAAAAATAGTTTGTACAAGAGTAGAGAAAGTCATGTGAGTGTAACACATCAGATTTTTGTGTTTACGCTGCTCTTGTGTAACATTTTGGGCAAACATAAGAACACGTAGTGTTTCGCTGCCATTTTTTCGCTTGCTATTATAAATGCTATTTTACTATTATTATTATTATTATTATTATTATTATTATTATTATTATTATTATTATTATTATTATTATTATCATCATCATCATCATCATCTTCTTCTAACGGTAGTGTTATGTACACTTCGCTCTTTGAATAGGTGTTCCAAATTTTGCCACTGTTGATTGATAGGATGTTCTGTCTTCGTGTATCCATATGGAATTGCCTGTTGAATTCTGCAATTCTTCTAACGTACGAAGGATTATCTGCACACGCCAAATACGCGCGGTTGGGTCACTATGTATTCAAGATATTCACATGTCAAATAAAATGTATATCTTGAACTTTCTGGAAATAGCCTGTGAAGTCCTCTTCATTTGGAAACAGTTTTATATGATTTTGTATAACTGGTAAACTATAATACATAGAAAAGGACCTACCACACAGAAAATGTAAATGTATTTAAAACAGACAGCATATATAAAATAACATTTTCTTTTGACATCGTCATTTTCGAGATGATTAGAATTTTTCAAATTCTTCATTTTTTAAAAGTTTCAGTTGTTCCTCGCGAAGTTACGGCAAGAGCAGGGAATTTCAAGGCCAGCATATAGCGAAAAGTTTTAAAGGTTTGACTCTCTCTATCCACTTTGTACCTATAACCTAATGTGTAATGATGGTATTAATGCATTTATCATAATTAACTTGAAGTGGATAGAAGAATAAAAGCAAAGGTACATATTAAAGGAATGACTCCCGTACACGTAGGCCACGTGGTCCTTAGTGTTTATAACGTGACCCCTAGGAGTGAAGGATGAAGGGAGAGACATGAAGGCGGCCAATTCTGGAATACGACGGGTGCAAACATGGGTAGGGCCCCTAACGTTTCCATATTGAACGCATCCGCAGCCGGACGCCACCTACACCCGACAGCCCCTCTGGTCGGGCCTATTTCGGATGTGGGTCCCGACCGACGCCAAGAAGGCCCTGCAAATCCCACACCCACTGCAACCCGCCGAACATTGGTCCTACAACCCTGAAATTGATGACAGTACGGGACATGATGGGTATAGGAATAAAGGGCCAGGAAAGTCGTGGTAGGAGAGAAACCACCCCAGCATTCGCCGGGAATACCACAAAAACCTATTATTTAGATTGGGCGTTCGCCTGGGATCGAATCCGGGACCTGCCTAATGCGAGTTTTTTTTTAATTTATTTATGGACGCTCTTTAACTATAATGGCCCTTAGCGTCCCATTTGTATATTGGCGTGAAAGACCGGTAATTTTGCTCAGAAAACCCTTTATCAGGCTTGAGGTTCTTTTACGTGCCGTAAATCTACGACTCGGAACCCCCGGCTTTACTTCCCTTCCGAAGAAAGCCATGCTAAGGATTTTTACGCCCGTAAAAAACCCATCGCCCTCCGCCGTGTTTGAGCCTTGAGCCTCTTGACCTCGGGAACTAGAGGCATACCACGGAGAACGACCCTTAATGCGAGTCGCACACGTTACCCCGGCACCAACTAGCTTTATAGAAGAATCATTGCAATAGAATAGTTTTTGCAACAATAGTTTATAGAGGCTTTATAGAAATAAACATAATGGCATGAAAACAGATCAGATTTGTTTTAAAATTTCGTCGTATGCACTGTTTGGCGTAGAACAGTAAAATTCAGTTTTCAAACTCAACTTGAAAATGAAAATATTTATTCAAAGTTGTTTATGCAACACAAGCTTGAAATTAAATGTTAAGCCCAAATGCCTAAAACTTTAGAAAATAGCAGTTTTAATGTTGCATTTCATTAAGCAAGTAGTTCTGTACCGAGCTTCTGAGATAGGTCTCTCCCTCAGTGATGGAGTTGCTAAGATTCGTGTTTCGCAGTACTGTTAAAACGAGGCGGTATTCCGTCGTGCAGAAACCACACAAAGGCAACAATATTGTGCGCAGGGTATAGCACTAACATTCTCAAATTATCACATGATGTTGCTCTAATTAATCTTCCTTGAAACACAAAGGTGCTGTCTCTGCTACCCGCCTGTTGTTCATTTCTCAGTACAGGTTAAGCAAACATACCTGAGAAACTGAAGGAAAATCTTGAACAAAATTTGTTCTTGGCTCTTCATTAAGTTTAGATCCTAGAATTACATTTACCAATTCGAATTTGCTGAGTTCCGCAAATATTTAAAGCCCTGTGTGGCCATTTAAATTCTTCTTGGTGTAGAATTCTCCTATATCGTTTTTCTATAACCTTTTTTCACGTTTTCCATTTATTGAGGTGCGCTATGCGTCAGATTTTGAACTGTTAACTTGCAACATTTCAGCAAAACCCAATGAATAATTACCAAAAATACTGATATATCCGCTTTTAAAGGAGACTAACTACTGGTATTTTTACTGTCTCCTCGTTCTACCTATAGTTGGTAAGTTCTCTGTGTGTTTGTATGTGGTGTAAACAGCATAACTCAAAAACGAAATTTCGAATGAATACCAAACTTGGTACTTAAGTTCAGCAACTTTCAGAGATGCGACACGATGATTTTTAAGAAAATTCTCTCACTTCAGCACAACTTTAGGTGCAAAAAGTTTCAAATATTTTATTTTCTCAAAAAAGGCTATAACGGTTTGGATTAAAATAGCAGATATTAAATATATTTTATACCAAATAAAATGTACATTTTAAATTTTCTGGGGATGACCTGTGAAGTCCTCTTCATATGGAAGGAATTTTGTAGAATATTGTACAACTTGTACAGTTAAACGATAGATGAAAACGTACTGTGCAAAAGTGTAGAACTCTTTAAATACAGAATTTCTTTCAAATATTTTTGTGGCATGACATTTCCGAGGTATTCGTTATTAATGTTTGAAGTTTTGGTTTTCTTTTTTTTGGGAGGGGTCATTATTATAGCCCCATTAACTAGTATGATCATATCGGGGCTTTGACTAAAACATATGACGATGTTTTTACTCTTTGACCCTGGTTAGGTTACTAAAGGTTTTCGTCCTTTTCTTAAATTTATTTTCACATGCACATTCATTCTCAAACCCACACTTCCAGACCTTATAGAGAGTAGGGTTAACCCTAATTAAAGAAAACTTCCCACATTCCGGCCGATAATGAACCCTACAGGTAAGAATAGTTAGAATTGTTCACTACCTTGTCATTCTTTTAAAATCCTGTCATATTCAGCTGTTTCTCGCGATTGCATGGAAACGGTATAGCGTCCAGTTCCTAAACATTTGACTGTCACTGTTCCCTTTGTATCTGTAAAGAAATGTGTAGTGTAGCTATTTTCTACAATGGTTTATCTCGATTAAAATGAAGTAATTAGAAAATAAGCCTTCATAAGCATAATTTGTACACCCACTAATAACCGAGCGGGATAGCTCCGGTAGTAACGTGTGTGGCCCGCATTCGGGAAGCTCCGGGATCAATCCACGGTGACCGCAATTTGATCCATCGGTTTCTTCGGGGGTTTTCCCGGGTCATCAGGTGAATGGTGGCGTGGCTTCTTTCAGCCCCCGAATTTCTGTCTCTCCATTTCATTCCATTCTTCATTTCATTCATCCTTTATCCCGTTGTGCTCTTTACAGCGATAGTATTCGGTGCAGCGTTGCGGAGGAAAAGGACGCTTTCCGTCCCTCGGCTTCCGGCTGGCTCCCGGGGTATTCGAATGCTTTTAGGGGAGTTGGGACCCCTCTGTATTGGGTCCCCGCTATGCCTGTCCTGCCGGGGGTGTCTATCTGAAAACTTAGAGACCATGTCATTGCTGATTCGTCGCTCCTGGACCCGGCCGCCCGGTGTCTCCTCTCACTTCATTATTCCTCCTCGTGGGACGTAGGTACAATATCCACTCTCCGTAACTGAAGATACGATACCCACTAATAGACGGTAGAGGGTAGAGGAAGTTAATGTGTATGTAACATCAGATTGTTTTCCTGTGTAATATAATTAGACTTTAAGAAACTACAACGTGATTTTTCTTATAAAAAGTGTTAAGAGGTAAATCGTTGAAAATAGTAAAACTAATAACAAAAACATAATTTGCTTTTTCATCCCGAAACTCGTTTAATTGTAGAGATAGAGGCAATTCAATGGAGGTGTGACACCTCGCCATTGCGACTAACTAGATCTATTGTGACCACACCCCCGGAGGAATGAAGTGAAGAGGTCGCAAGTCTGCAGACAGACAGGTCCACAAACTCGCTCGGAGGTCCCTAATATTTCCAGTTTGAAACACCAACCTTCACCAGCAGAGCCGAAGAATTCCGTGACGCTGCAAACGGGTCAACGCACCCTGGCGTTTTAAGGAGAGAAGTTCTTTACAACATGCAGCAAACATGTAATCTGCCGACTCTAGCCGCATCACGGAAAAGTAAATTGGTCAAATGAGAGGAAATGAGGGAACGGAGAAATTGTGATAGAATATTCCACCCCAACATTCGCCTAGACAACCAGAGGAAAACCACGAAAAACTCCAAGGTCAGAATGGGCGACCACAGGGATCTCCCGAGTGTGGGCTACAGACTTTGCCGCTTGAGGTATCTCGCTCGGTAAAAATCAAAGTCATATACACTATATTATTACTTGGGGGTTCCTTCAGAGACAGAGCTCAACCTGATGGCTCTCTTATTATCTCTTGACTAGCAACTTCCAGGTGTATAAAGAAGATCAGCAGCTGTCAAGCCACAAAATAATCTACTTCCTTTATCCCTCTATCTGCTTTAAAAAGGTAATATAAAACGCAGAGATCATGTCTTCTTGTTTTCTACCTATAATAGCTATAGATAGGTATTTCCTTATTTTGTTCCTTTGTTTAGGACTATAGGCTTTTATATATATATATATATATATATATAATATAGCGCCTATAATAATTGCCTATTTGTCACGCTTTTCGTAGCTTAAGAGGCTGTTATGATTTTCTTTTGAAATGAGAACTTTATCAGGGCTTTCAAGAAGCGTAATTTTATAATGTTTGTTATTGGCAATTACTTACCGTCAGTATTATTTATTTATGTAATAATATTAGTATTAAATAAAGTATTATCCGGGGTTGTGGGCCGTATTCCACTGGCTCCTTCCTCTTCTTCCCAAAGGAAGAAGACTGCGACTGCGGCAGTCATTTTCTGTGGCGATGTCGCAGAAATTCTGGCAGAAGCTTTGACAGCGACTGTACTTGGTGCTTCTTTTTGGGGGGAACAGGAATAAAGATTTAAGAAGAAACAAGAAATATAAAGGTCCCTGGGAAGGGAAGAAGAAGAGAAAGCATCTTGTTTTGTTGTGACGCCATTTAATGCGGGTATAACTGGTGGCATGGTGCTGGTACCGCTGAAGCAAACCCGCTGTTTGTGGGCGATTATTAAAGTGGATGGCGTTCTCCGCAGTGGTGGTTACGTAAATGTCATGGTTGAAGCCCTGACAGGGACCTATGAACGGTGGTGCCGTAAGTTGTTGTTGTTGAGGCTCCGTACCTGGGCCTGTTACCCCGGGCGTTGGTCTTGGGTGTTGTAGTATGTAGTGATGTGGACTTGGTAGTGACAATAGATATGCTGTCACGATCGTTCCTCTTTACTGTCTAGCTTGTATGCTCCCCCACTCCAATCTTCTGACCTCTTTCTCACTTAACACCGTCAAAAAAGACCAAATTACTCCGCGATTATGCAAGTACAAAAGAGGCTCAGCCGAGCCCTTCACAAGCGTCAACCACACTCACCAATTATCTAGAAACAAGCGGTAGAGACAACAGCACTATCTACGTGAACACTTCACTTGAAAACTTTCCGGAAAAACCGCCCGATCTAAATGAACAACCCGATTATTCCTTTGCGGGCAGATGCCTAAGATTAAGGGCCCAAACTCACAAACACCCTAAGTGGAAACTCCTCCAGAGTAGAACGGGCGCTAACGTTTCCAGTCAAGCAGGCACCAGCTACGTAGCTAAAAAGTACAGGAGGCCCTGCCCACCAAAAGAAGGACCACACAGCCGACAGCACGGCAGAAAAACACCGTCAGCACATCGGGACCCGCGCTTACGCTGCTTACACAACGCCAGGACCCACGCTGCCATTCCCACGGCTGATAACTCACCGCACTGCACACGCAGCCTGGACTGCAACAGCCTTTCCCTCCACACAACAGCAACACAAGAACACAAGAAACAGCACAACTGACGGCCAGGTCCTGTCAACGGGCAGCACATCATCTGACGACACTCAGTCACAGCGGAAGCTCTTGCATGGACCAATCTCGGCAATATATGTCAAAGGTACACGTTGCTGACTACTGCCGTGCTAGTCTAGTAGCCGTAACCAGTACATTCGACAACACCTACCGGCCAAGCTCATATACCCCGAATACAGAAATGGGTATCATGGCTTAACATTCCGCACTTTGACGACTATCAACTTAGTGAAACACTGCAGGGAGAAAAAAGTCCCCTTTCACCTGACCTCCAATCGCACAAGAGAGCATACATACAAGGTGGTCATCAAATGATTATACCACAACATGACCTCCGAGGAACTCAAAACTGTACTAGTCCGCCTTGGCTTTGATGTTCAGAAGCTGTCAAAACTATACTCCAGGCGACAGCGACAGCGGACACATATCCCGTTATTTCAAACGGACCACGCCACGCATGAGACATGGAGCTACGCTCGAAACATGACCGGAAGCACGCTGTTATCACATGATGCTAAACAACTACGTAATAGTCAACTCGACCGAAACAATTTACATACCACAATCTGCTGCACACGAACTGCACGACCTTGATTTAGTCCTTCTCAAAAACAGCCTCTTTCGCCATAATCTACACCTGGTAGGCACCTTGATACAGCTAGACGTTAAGATCCCTCCGAAGCAAATACCACCACCTTTCCGAAGGAAGTTTAACCACCCAAACTGAAAACTCTACCACAACTCTCGACTTCGCCACTGCCACTGAAGATGTCTGCCGCAGTCGTCCGGGAAAGAGAAGGAGCCCAGTAGACCATGGCCCACAAGTCCGGATAATTCTTACTTAATATTGGCACCGGTCATGAAAATCTACGAATTTTGATGAAGATTAATGCTGCAATTAATATTTTGCGCTCTAAAACAATGAGCCATTTTTATATGTTTGAGGAAGTTAGTTATACCGGCATTCCTTTCTAACAATGAAAAGCAAAACAGGACTCCCTCTGTAGCCTGGTGGTTAACATGCTGGCCTCCAAATTTGGTGCTCCCAGGATCGATTCCTGGCTGAGGGTGGGAAGTTTTCTTTAGCCAGGATTATTCCCCGTCCTATCCGGAGTCTGGAAGTATGGATGAGGGCGTGAATGCGTGTGTTTGAATTTAGTGTAATAAGCAAAAGTAATACCAACCCAAAAATTAGCACTACTGTAAATCCAACTTGGATGTTACATATAAATGAAACATAAAAAAGATTTATTATGTAAAATCGCTTTCTAACTACTGATTAGTTCAGATTCTTTCTTGCTACTGAAATGTTAAGTACATATTTCTCCACTGAAAACCTAGAAATATATTTAGTTGCACATTGTTTCTCTCAAAACAACACTGAAAATTGAATGTAACCTGTAATTTGTATTTAAAATGTACTAGTTTATTAATGGTAGAGCATGTAAAGACAATGAAAGAACAACGCTTTGATGTAAACATCACAGAGCTTACCAAGAACCTTCATTTATTTTAATATTCAAGTTGGCTCGTAGCTACTTTTCTCTGTCATTCATTTCTAATTCATTTAATAGATCTTGTTTAATATTACAAATGCTATTTAAGCAGCTAAATAAATATCACATGCATCTAGGTGTTAGAAAGTCACAGGTGTTAACAGAGTATGTTATTTTCCTAGCGATTTGTACTTGTCACGTTCCTGTGAGACTATTGTTTCTATTTTTCACTCCACGTCTTCTAAAACTTATTGTGCTGCTCTCCCTTCGTGTCTTCTCGCCTGTGTGTGTTTTATACCGCTTTCGTTCTGCCCAGCTCCCTTGGGTGACCTACCTTATCAGGCTTCACGACCATTTTTCACTGGTTGTCCTTTCTACGTCGTCTAACAATTCCTGTGACAATTCCTTTGACTGCCTGACATTTTCATTTCGAACCGCGATTGCACCTGATTCCCATGTTCTGCACTTTATTTTCTATTTTCAATCATTTTTATAGGGACTAACTGCAGAGGAGGACTTAGCACCTTGACACCCCACAAGATCTTTTGTGGCTGACGGGGTGCCTCGAGAGAGAGTGGTGAGGTGAGAGGAGACAGAGGGCGACTGGAGCAGGAGGCACGACAGAACAGAGGGCAGGGTCCCTACCTTTTTCGGATTGAAACTCCCCGGCTGGCAGCTGGTGAAACAGGCTCCTCTCGCCCCTGCGGGTTTACACATACCCTGGGGGGCCAGGGAACCTGAGAACGCTCCCATTCCGAGGGAAAAAGGGTTAATAGAGCATCTTTTTCCCTTGTCATACAACGCCGAGAATCCCGCCGATACTTTCAACTTTGAAACTAACCAAGCAGATGAAAGGTGAAGTGAAATGAGGATGTAGGTGAAATGGAGGGACAGGAAATTCGGGGGATGTAATGAAACTTTCCAGCATTCGCCTTGCAACCCAGGGAAACTCCAGAAAAACCCATGGTTCCGGAAGGTCAGTAGGGGATGTGTTGACATCAACAACGCTATCACTATGGGTCGAGAATCGAATCCATGACCTCCCGAATGCAGGTCACAGCCGTTATCACCTGAACCACGCTTATCGGTAGCAGTTTTTATAGCTATACATTGTTAGACACCTTGCAGACTAAATGTATAAGCCCAGTCCAAATTGCTATATTCATTATTCACCCCCAGATGAAAACATGAAACTTTATGGCTTCCTCCTTTTGATAACAAAATAATTAGCAGTTGCTTCAAGAACACCTTATTTTAGGCCTAACTTGTAAAATAGTTGCAAATGTTTACGAATCATGAGCAATCAAGCATGCGTGTTATATCGCCTTAAAGTCCTAATAGGGTGGTTGATAATTTTTTTCAACGATAGTGTTTTCTTATCCAGTTTCCGTTCATGCTATCTATCGCGCGTGGGAAGTTGAAATTCATACACTCCATGCGTTTTGCATTTTACCACAGATATTCATAAAATATATTTAATTCTGCAACTACTGATATGTATATTTATTGTTGCAGAGAAGCAATATAATCATTTCTGATAGTTGTATTTTACCATTTAAGTTTTACCGTATTACTTTTCTTTATTTGTTAAGATTTACTAACGATTTAATTCCTGCAGCTTTTGGATATTAACTTTTGGTCCAAGCATTCTATAGTTACCTCTAACTCTTTCGGTGCATGTAGCCACCTCACCATTAGTTGTTCACTGGCTTGATCAACGCGACCAGGAGTGACTAGTGCATCACCAGTTCGCAGAGGCTAGCGGTTATACCTTGGTACTACTTTTGAACAGTTCACAGTGATTGCTTTTATTTTTGCGTAAGCATTTCCATTATTCACTATCGTCGAAAAAAGTATCCAGAGTTCGATTTATAGTTGGGCCAAAAACGTGCATATACGTAGCTCGCTAGCACTGCAGTGTCCTTGGTATGTTCCACTAGGGGACTGACGATGAATGACACGCTCAAGGATATGTTTATCATCTGTGTTTCACCGTGTCAGTTTCTGCTCTCCGTTCGAGCTGTTAAAGACTATATTGTTCATTGTGCAGTTCAAAAGTGAAAGTTTACTTGAGACATCTGTGCTTTATGTGAATTACATTGGATTATTTTTTTTATTCCACTGAAATCCCCACCGAAAAATTCACGCTTGAACCAAGAACTTATGTAGGATACATAGTAAAAACCGAAAAATGTAGATAGCTGTGTAGACATTGTCAGGAGAAAATTCCTGGTTTTCCAGTTCAGATAAAGAAATTTAGTTAATAAGCTTAGGACAATGGGATCGCTAAACCCTAAACCTAAGAAGCGAAAGAACAAGAAAATATACAGGAAATAATTTATGAAACTTGTGCATCATTCAAACGCTCTCCAAAGAAGTGTCATAGACGTGTTGCACTGCAAGTGGATGTTTCAAAACACTGTGTTCATAGAGCTGCTAAAACTTTAAAATTGAAACCCTACAGCTGAGGTGGGCAAAAGTCAGTTTTGCGCCAATAACACAACGCAACCTTCACAAGAAACACGGAAGTAAGGCATTGGTGTGAGAGAAGGGGGAGTGACTTGGGTTTAAGAACTGCAGTGACGGTTGAGAGCAGTTTAATTTACTATTACATTGTTTATAAGTTGTCTGTCTACATTTTTAAGGGTTTTCAACCATCCTTGTAATGATCCTTCAAGAGATGAATTAATATTATTAAAATTGGTAAATTCTTGAGAGCACATAACTTCCATAACTTTTACTATATTTCATAAATGCACCCTCTTGAAAAGGTTTTAGGGACCGAGAGATCTCCCAGGTAAATACCAACATAACTACTGTATTCCTCTCACGAGAATATTTCTGTAAGGAATGTGTTGACATCAAGAATTCTATCACTATCTGAAAAAGATAACAGCTCTACTTTCAACATATCAATAAGACTTATGGCCTCTTAGAAAACAAACGCTCTTCCGCTAGTAATGCTGAATGACTAGCTTTTGTTTGCTTTCTCGTCACAGATTTTAACAATGTTAGTAACTATTTCTCGGGCTTGACTATGTAGAGTTCTTCCTTTCTTAGTGGGCATTGTAAATGAGTTTATAAATCACTAGAAAACACACACTACCCCTAGTGAAACACGCTGGAATACTAACATTGCGCGATGTTTTTAATGTCGAGATTAGATCTATTTATGACATCATAGTGAGCTACCACGTGGTACTATCCCCGCTCACTCTTCCGGAGAGCAGAACACCCCGCAAACGTTTTCTCGTCAGATGCCTGCAGCAGAATATTTATTTTATATTTACAGCCATCAATTTTCGGGCCTTTCTGTACAATGTTCTTTGCAGTTAACTCCTGCAATAGTTTCGCACGTTCCACCCTTAAAGCAATCAAATAAACCATAATAATAATAATAACAACAACTTCCTGTGCAACACATACCTTTAATTTCACCATATGAAGCACGACATCTAACGCTGTGTCTGTGGATGTTGCCTCTAAATACGCCATGTAATGGTTTTGAGCCAATTAAACATTTCACCTTCTCTTCTTCTGCACAGCAAAAAACTAATCCTCCCATTCAGCACGAAATTTTTGTTTTCCGGAAAACGATGGTTTAGTAGACAATGCTATCATAAAATCCACCACTGAACTGTTTACTTACAACCACTCTTCCACTACTAGCTAGCAACACTGACTCAGGCTATGTGTGCTTTCAATCGCGTTACGTTGTGACTACACTCTGAATCGTGCCACAAGCTGCTCCCACCTCTGGCCTACAATGACTGTAGTTCATAAATTACAACTCGTGACGACGAGGAATGCCAGGAATGTCTCAATGCAGATAAAATCACTTTCAACACAACTTATAATAAAGCTAGTGTTATTATAATCTCACTCGTAAGTAATGCAGGAGTTTTAGGACGGAAAACCCCACAATGCAATAAACGGTGCATGGGGCATGCATACGCGCCATCCGCGGCCCGGCATTATAACGAACGCACTGCATATGCAATACATATGCGTCAAGTCCTTCACAGAAACTCTGAGGTGAAAATACTCTATTTCATCTGGCATTTTCAAACTTCTTCCTCGTTCTGCACTTACCGAGCTGGTATCGGAATATATCATTTTCTTTAGCCTAGACCTGCTTAAAGCAAGTAGTGTTTGAAAATTATTTATTATAAAATTTGATTCAGGTATAGAAGGGTTGTGAAGCATGGAGACAACGAAGCGGACTCGTCAAAAAAGAAATAAGGCTCATTAGCAACGATTAAAAGGTCTCTGGTCAAGATTTATGTGCTACAAGTTGAATGTGCAGTAATAATTCTGAAATTTCACTGGTCTGGTGCTCATATTATGAGTTATGATCAGTTAAAGTTTACATTATAGACTACGACAGTTTTGCAGAAATGATATCTGATCTGGTAAACTGGTGAAGATCAAGTGTTAACGTACAGGTAAACGGTAATGGTTATTAAACAAGAATAATAAATTCAGGCCTTTATTATTTCTCATTTTCATTTCCTCTAAAGGTTATTTTTATAGGAATTTCGTGGTGCAATTACAATGAAATTATGTAAATAACAATTCTTTAAGAACAAATCCAACAATACGTATGGTTTTCCCATAGGTGAGCATGTAGTCTTTTACATCCTTTTACGTGAAGCATATCAAGTCCATGTTTTTACTTCTCAGTCCGTCTTACTTTTCATAATTATGCATATAAATACACTTTATTCAGTACTTTACCGAGCATTACTTTGTGCGTCCGTTTTTATACGTGTACCATATATTCTACTTTTATAATTTATGGCGTCTGTTTTAATTTACTGCCATCTTATTACCAAATTTTTACCTTCTGTTGTTTCTCCATAACAACGGGATATTAACGTTCCTGTGTCATTCTTTTCAATCATATTTTACACTTAAAAACATTTTATAATGCTTATTACTATTGTTACAATTTAACATGATAAATTTCATAAACAATCATTTAAATATTTCTCACCTGATGTAAATTAGATATATTAAATGCAATTAGTGTGTTTGGATGCTTTTAGAAAGGAAGATTATTTACATAGCTTTTCATTTTGCATGTTTCTTCTTCATTATTATTTATATAGAACTTAAGCAAATTTTATGCAATTAAATATTATGCCCTATCGATATGATGCTAATTTCTCATTTATCTTTTCTTAGACATTTTGATAAATATTACGCGGTGCAATTTCCGCTACGCAGTGGAGAGAGACAACAGAAAATAAATTTATTTCTGACCAGTGGATTATAAAGAATTTACTTTAAGCCGAGAAAATAATGATTTCTCAAGTAAAAGACATAAGTTAGACATTTGGTGTATTAAGGCAGTGTTAACCTATTTTAAGAGCATTAAAATATTCTCGCATTAAGTGAATGAAGGAGGGAATGATTTAAAAATACTGGCTTCTAGGATGTTAAACTTTTTTAAACTTTCCAAAGCGACTTAATTTATTTAGATTGAATCTTGAAATATCTTCCTGGGCATCCCTTATGACAACATTATGGGAACGGTACTGTGGAAGTTGGACAAAAATGAACAACAATTACAATTCGGGCATTTTAATGTATTATCATCTCCGATTCTCCAGAAAGTATTCATTTAAGTATTTGTGTATTCTGAGTGAAAATGAGAGATTTAAATGATGATTTAAATAACCCTGAGTCAGGCCGTAATTGTGCATTTCAGCCTTGGTCTGATATTTTTTTAATTTTTTCCATAATTTCTAGAAGAGTTTTTGCAGTATTTACTGCACACATGTAAATCAGTCTCCAATTATGTATTTTAGATAAAAATGTACACTATTCAATAGAAGAAGTAAACAGTATTTTAGGTCTACTTTTATCAGTATTTTTTTCTCGTTTGTAATATATTAATTCATTATCAGCAATTAAAATGTTTTTTAAGATGCAGTTTTTAAGTTATCAGCGTGAGGCTTCGAAAATAGTTTCCCTAATTATGCTAACCAAAGGTTGTATGCAGCAATTAGTATAGGACACATGTGTTACGCCACAAAGCTTATCGAAGTTTGTTAACTCTTATGTATTTTTTGCAAAAGCCGAAAATCAGAATTTAACAAAAATTATGTTTGTTAAACTTGTTATGAAACTTCTTTATGAACATTGTACCGTAACCAATATTTTTTGTAAAATAACTTAAATATAATCCAGGAATGATTAACACATATGCACTAAATTTGCAATCACATTTCTTTATAAAACATTCAAAAGATCAGTAAAATAACTTGGGTTTTGGAAAATTCAGAGATCAATCCTCTTAGGACTATCATTAAGAGTGATGGGCACTCTCATATGAAACAACGTAACGGTAAAACCACGCTCATGCAGATAGGCTGGTAAAATATACGTAACACAGTAATGCACATTATATAGATTATAATGATATTTTGTAAATTGGAAAACAAGTGAAGTTTATAAATAAAAAATGTTAAGTGGACGTTATAGGTGCAAATTAAACCAAAAATTATAATTTACTCTATTTAAAGCCCATTCTCTAGGAACGTTTGCGTGCAAATATTTTGTTATTTTTGTTATATTTTTGTTTTTGCCTCTTAAAACTGTATTCCTGTAAACCTATATATGAAATATAACAAAACTAACTCTTACCTCATAGCAAATGCTGTATGTGTGAAGGTCACTGAAACCCCAACTTGTTGTGCTAACTTCGATAGTGATCTTCGTGGCGAGCTTTCAAGATTAATTTCGTCTAATGTTTCTTCTGTCAACACTATACGTCTTCGCAAGTGTTTTTCGTTTGCACTGAACCAGTAGATTCAAATTTATTTACAAGATCCTGAATTGCAGTTCTGGAAGGAGGCAATTGTGCACGAAATTTAGGATGAATTCTTTACGAATGCGACGAGCCCATTCGTATTGAAACAACATTTACTACAAATATACGTTGTTATAAAGATAGCTGCCTTCCCGTCTTCGCAAATAAAAGTGGACTACTGACGCTAATGACTACGTGGTAACTGAAGGACAGAAAACCTGTCGTGAGTGCGGGGTACGGGGAGTGGGTAGGCCAGCCGGCATTGGTTCTGATGCACAACACCGTCGTGTGGTCAGGTTTTGTACGAGTAAAGTTCCCAATGCGCTTTTCTTCCTTGTAATATTTTAAACATTTTTTTTTTGATTTAAAATGCTCCTTACTATACCGTTTTTTAAATTTCAGAAATAATTTTGCCAATACTTCTTTACTAAAACTTTCTATGTAGTTATTATTGTAAGGCAAATGTAATACACTACAAAAGCTTAATAAGCCCAGTTTTTTTTGAAAAGTCGAAACTCACAATGGAAAAAGAATTATTTTTCAAAAATCAATTAATTTCAAAATATATTTACTACCACAATTGTGGTAGCATAAATAGGAAACTCACAATTACATTTCAAGGACAATTTTTTTTAGTAAAATAGTTTGAAACTGTGTTCTAAAATGCATAATCCAGGAACGACTTAACATATAAGCTAAATTTTGCAGCTGTACATCTTTATAGACACATAATATGTGGTAAACATTTAAAAACAGTCGGCAGTGTACTTAAGTATTTGGAAAACTCATATCTTAAACTCACCTTAAACAATATTATTTGCGATAGATTCAAATTCGGTTAGGGAGAGTGATAAAAATGTAGAATTTCTAGAATTGTATCTTTATGCGTCCAATAAATACCAGAATACAAGATACAAATTGTGGCAAATGCACCCGAAATGTAATGATATATTTACATTTACAATCTTGTTTTATATTCGTCTTTACAATGCTAAAAAGGGAATAAGAATGTTTCAACTAATACGTTTAACCTCAACCCCCTTGGAATGGAGGCTAGCACATTGAAGCATAACCCGGAATGTCGGAGGATTCTTTATTGAGGAACTTATGTGCGTAAGGTTTTTCGACGATAGAGTTTTTTGATCCAATTTCCGTTCATGCTGTCATGGTGGAAAGCTGAATTTCCTGAATTCAGTGTTGGTGATCTGACCTACCTGCTTGTTTTATCTGTTTTATTGCACATATATGCATGAACTATATTAAGTTTTTATTATGTTTATTAAGTAGAAATTGACTATAATAGTATTTGATTGTTGAATTTTACCATTTATATCATACCTGGTGCTTTACTTCTTTTTCTTAATAATATTTACTTGCGATTTCATTCATGCAACAACTAATTAGGATGAACTGCAAATTATTGATCTTTTTAAGGTCTACAACAAGACATGGTAGGTCGATCGCAATTCGCTACAAATTAAATGTTGGTGACCTTGCTGCTGAAACCACCATGTTTAATAGATGCTATAGAGTGGGATGGCTCAGGTGGTAACATCTGTAGATCGAATTCGGGACGTCGTGAGTTCGATTCCCGCAGCCGACCTTCTTGACCCGTGGGTTTTTTCGGGAGTTTCTCCCGCTGCTAGGCGAATTTATCTCTCCCTCGTTTCCTCTCATTTCATCTTCCCCTTTCACGTTACAGGTTGACTCCGGGGCTGTGTGTCGGTCGGCTGCAAACATATAGCGCAGAGACTTGCGCGTTGGAACTCCTTCTCGGCCCCGCCAGATCGTTCGAGCCTCCGCTAATGGTTCGGGCTTTCCCCGGTCTCCGCTGGAGGGAGCCTGTGAGCCGCCCTCCGGTGCTTTGGGAGTGCCGCCGTTGAGCGCTCTACGGCCGGGTGGTGAAGCCTGTAACTCTTATGCCTTGTGCAGACGGAGACATTTCTTGTACAATAGATGCACCATATACAAAATATCTTCGTGTGTGCTTGATTTTCCATGCCATCTACCGGCATGCCACGACATCACTTCCAAATGGCATGTTAGTGAGAGAAGCTGTATTTCTTACCATCTGGTAGCCATTCCGAGAGTATGTTTGATCGCAGCTTTGATTTTATATGTTATGCTGAGTACTTAAGCTTGTTTGTCATATTATTGGTGTTTATTTATAATTTTCTGTACATTTCTAAACATCTAGCTGCGATAGATATGCTCACCGAAACTTATAGCAAGGAAGCATACCTCTATAACAAGTCGCCGTTACATCATAATAAGCATGCAAGACAAAGCGCTTTGAAAAATGTATGTAATGCGTTAAAGGAAATAGGGCCCTTAACAAATGTGAAGATCACAAATAGGATGAAAAGTTTACACACCAATTTTGTTACAGTGTTTAACAAAGTAAATAAATCCAAAAAGTGGCTCTGGAGGTCAACAAATTTACAAGCCCACAGTGCAGTACTTTGAAACATCGATAATTCTGAAAGACCGTGTTCAGTCCACGAAAGGGACCAGCATGGCCACTGCAGATATTCATACGAGCGCTTGAGCTCCTCAAGCAGCAGGAATTTTTGCATTACTTGAAGACGGCTGGCAAAGTTAATTATATTCCTATTATTTGCAAAACTCTGATAATTAAATTTACTTAAGATAATACTAATTCCGAATTAATTAAGAAAGGTAAAATCGGAATTAATAACTAATTACCTTAGTCGGGATTCGAACCACAGATCTTCGGCTTCCCATACCGCTGCTCCACCATTTAAGCTGCAATGTCGGTATGATAATTCATCACGAAATTCTCCAGAATCCAATTTTCCCAGTAAAATAAGGCATCCTTTACTTCTCCTGAGATAACATACCCCAAAAAGGCTATGCAAAAGTCACCAATCAACTTCGGTTGCTAGAAGTAGGTAAGAGGTGGGATAGAGCCATAAATGGGGAGGAACCCCTTACCAACTTAATACGCAGTTCATTATATTGTCACTTTTTTTTGCACACAAGTGTACGCCCGTCAGAAGATGAGTACTTCAACTCTCGCTTCCCTGAATGTCACGGTGATGAGTCTTGTATTACCAAAGCCAAAGACATCAACCTGCGCATGGATTATTGAAGGAGAGCTTGCCGCTTGCATCTTTTCCACATGTTTTCTAAATATGCAAGGTTCAAAATTCCTCCAAAAGGAATGTGAATAAAGTGTGTTTTATATTGATTTAATATAAAAAATGTCAATATACTGCAAAAACGAAGACTGGCTTACACAGAAAAATAAGTTCAGTAAAAAACAGACCGTTTTAGCAGGAAAACAGTTCTCCTAAATCCAGTCCTGTGGCAAGTGATCATAATTAAAAAATTTATTGCAAGCGAAACACGCGTGCTCATATCAATACAAGCTAGCTTATGTTTGGAAAGTTAAGGGTTTAGAAGAACGTGACTTATTTTCTCGTCTGAGAAAATGTATGCTTCAGATTTACAAAACAGAGTTAAATGGGGAATTTCTGTAATATTACCCGATCTAACAAATGATTACGTTTATTATTTAGAAATACGTTCAACGAATAATGTTAAAGAAATATTTCACGTAATTTAAAGAGAGAAACTAAAAATTATATGTCGAAATTCTGCACTCACGAGATGACACTCGTGATCTCGATGTCAGCAAAGTCTGATGTGTGAGTCAATGCTATAAATGAAAGGATAAAATATAAATGTCTTTGTGTGATTTTATCATGCTAAGGGACAGAAACAAGTGATAATATGAAGTGTACCTGTGAATAAAGTTGTTCAGCCATAAATGCCGTCTTCACTGAACATCGAAACACTACCATCTCGAGATACTTAAACCATTAATCTACCATGCACCTCTTTAGCTGTTCCTCTCCTTCCCCTCACGAGAACCAAACCTAGCGCAAACTACAGTAGCTGGTCATAACAGCATGAAATTTTAATGTTTATTACAAATAAGAGTGAAATTAAATTTTCAGAAAGTGAAGAAGTTGTTTGTTCCTTGTTTCCTTCTGCACAGTTGTAGGAAGATAACTTCACTCGAAAGATACGTGGTTTGAATTTCACTCAGTTGCTGTCCAAAAAGACGCGATGATGGGGCAGAAGGACTCACAAATTCAGACACGGAGGCGAGAGCGATGCAATCGATACATTATCAACCCCGTGAAGAAAGGGAGTCTGCAAACAAAACCCGACAGGTTAATGGGAACGTCAATCTCAACTGTTGCGACTGCAAAGAATGTCAGGGCACCATCACAATATGACTTTCGTTATCGAATACCGTGTTGCGTTTAACAGAGAAGATAGTGTCAGGTCTGTTTTGACGGCTCTAGCGCATAAGAAAGACACCTTTGGTGTATGTATGCAATCAACGTATTCAATGATAAAGTGTGTTTCACTCAATTGTATACTCTTGATAAAAACACAGCAAATAATGAGTTATTTGACCATAGGTATATACTGACTTTCTAAATATATTTTCAGTCCGTAAGGACAACTAAACGCACCATAATAGCGACTGTTTTATGATGAAAGTTCTTGTGATATTATAAATCAAATCCTCTTCCACTGGCTTCTTAAAAGATAAAAATAGGTTTATGTATCAAAAAGCATTTCAAGATATTTTACAATGATACTGCTGATTCACTTCCCATTCAGGCTGTCATGTTGGAAAGTTGAATTTTATTACCCCCAGTCAGTGCTGGTAACCAGTATTATTGTGCATTATTATATGCATTATGTATGACTATTATTGGTAGTTAAAATCACATAAAATTACACTACCTTTATTTATGGACGTTCTTTAACTACTGTGGTTCTTAGAGTCCCATTCTGTATTGGGCTATAATTTTGCTGAGGTCTCCTTATGAGGCTTGAGGTTCTTTTACGTGCCGTAAATCTACGACACGGGACCACGGGTATACTTCCTTTCCAAAGGAAGCCATGCTAAAGAATTTTACGTACGAAAAAAATCCATCATTCTCCGCTGGGTTTGAACCCGCGACCTTGGGAACTGGAGGACAGCATGGTAACCATTACACCACGGAGGACGAAAAAAACACCGCTTAACATGGCATGTTATATTATATAGTATGCTACGTATAATATACAATATATATATACAATGTATTGGTCTGTAACAATATGTATGTACTAAGTCTGGGCATATCCTCGTTCACTTTGAACACTGCTTTGTTTACGAGGCATTGTAGCTTACGTGTGTGCGCACACTGAACTTCAGTTCATACACTTGTGATACAAATAACATTGGAAATATTCTATATAAGAAATTTACAAATCAATCATGCTATCTGATACTGTAATTATTGACAGGAAGATATAAATAATTAAATAAAGAAATAATAGTCAGATATAGAAATAATTGCAATAAATAGTGTTCATATATCAATTCAATGTATAATGTAATAAGTCTGAGTTTAAAGTTTTGTCCGGAAGGAAAGATCATTAGCAAGTCATGTTAAGGAAGTATGTTAGCATAAAAGATTCTTGGAATGCAGTTAAGGTTTGAGTTTAGTGCGTTTGCATGGTCACATAGGCAGCAATTCTGTAAATTAGAAAAGTGAAAGGTACGGCTTAGCAACAAGGTAAGAGACGAATACGCAGAGTTTTGAGATTGGTCCGCGTATGTAGGAACGTTGGTAGAGGTACGAATACGTAGGCCAAGCTAAAGTTAAGAAAAAATCACAGATGCTAATCGATTCACATTCGTGCTTACATTTGTAATATATTACTTTCCTCAGATTCTTGACTCTCGTATGCAATTTTTTAAGTTGTGTAGCGCACATGAATGCGCCGGCGTTACTAAGATTTGGCGGCTGTTAAAAGAGATCCTTCCGAAACAATCTGCAGCTTACGGCAACTGACGCTTCGTTTAATTATTGTTATAGAAGTAGTTAACTCGTAAATTCATGAGTCGGCGACTCTTCTCAAAATGAACATTTTAGTGTATAAAGTGTATCAGGTAACTAAACTGGTGTTATCCTTTCACAATACACTCAAAATACCCTGAGATAAAGCACTAATTAGCCATACCAGTGGAGCAGCCCCAGAGTAATAATAGTTACTCTGCTTAAAGGAACTGAACAAGAATTGAAAGCAGCTTTAAATAAAAGTAACAATCCATACAGCTTCAAAGATACTGAATATATTAACATTCAAATGTAGAAACAAAGATTTTCAATTGAAGCAGATTACATTCGAATTTGTCCTTCTCACATAACATTTCCCATTTTAAAACGAAATTTAGCACGCGATAATATGCTATAAGCTCGCTACCATGAGATATTAAATGCCGCTCCACACACTACAAGAGTTTAGAATTTTACTTACGTCAAAAGTATATGATATAGATAATTTAGACGAGGCCGAAAAGTGTGGAGACGGCCGCTCCCAGACACGAATCTCAACAAAAGTCTTTCTTCGCTGGTCGTCGAGAACTGTCCCACTCTTTTTTCTCTTGATGCATCGCTCGGGGTACGCACTGGGAAGGGGATGATGACGTGGAGCCAACATAAGCGCTACTTATACTGGCGGAGAGGACACCAACCTAGCGAGCGCTGTAGAAACCTGATGCAGCCGACTTCTGGTGTAAGGCAGGCTGCCGGCATAATAACAAGCAGGGGCTGAAAATTGCAGTTCATGATTGCAGGTACATAAAATAACTACGGCCATCTCTGCAAAACAACCACTCGGTGAAACAAGAGCCACAATTGGCTCAAACAGAAACACTTAAAAATGATTCGTTTTAATCCATTTAAAATTATATGTTCCATAATAATTTTAACATCCATAGATAACGCAGTTTTATTTTATTACCCGAAAACTTTGCACAGCTGCTTCAGTAAGGTGGCTAAATTTCCAAACAAGCTGATTTGTCTAATTTTGATCTAGAACATTATTTTCTGGAGCGTTCGTAAAATATTTTTCTGTAACATGATTTCCGTTGTAATCCCTCTCCGAAATTGTATCCCATAATTTGTTAACTTTCCGCACAACAAAAATATTACGACACGCCTTCAGAATGTGTGGGTAACATCTTTACTTTCACTTTACTACCTTAATCAGAGGAATTATTGTATTTCACCCAAACATTCTATACCTATATTTTACCGGAAATACATTTTGAGACCTTTGAATGTAAAAAAACCACAATGTTTAGAAAAAGGTCATGTGTGCGTGTGTATGTGTACTTAAAAAACCAAGATCGGTTAAACATCAAAATTGTTATTTAAGTTCAGCATCTTTCAAGAATGTGACAGAAATATTTTCAAGAAAATTCCCACCCCAATTTGCATGGAAATATTTTCGAAATCTTTTACTATAACGATTATGATTAATTCACCATATGTTTAAGATATTTACATAAAACATTAAACTGTATATCTTGATTTTTTTGTGAATAGCCTCTAAAGTCCTTTTTATTCTGAATGACTTTTATAGTTGGTATACCTAAGAGATACACAAAAGCTTATTACATAAGAAATGTAAATCATATTAAAACACGCAATTGATATATAAATGCATTTTTTATGCAGTTAACCATTTCGGATATATTCTTTGTTTTTGGTTAGAATTTTCGAATAATGTATATTTTTCTCAACTGCAAATCGCTTTCGTCTTCTTTTTTGCATTTTCGCAAAGAGAGCGAATTTCAAAGCTATCACATAGGGACTGGTTTCAAAAAGACCTAAATATGGCATTAGCTTACTGTATTTTTATGTATATGTAATGAAGATTTATCTCTATCAACAAAAAGTTGACAAAGAATAAGCTTTTGTAGCAATGGTTTATAGAAAAATGAGCACAGAAAGTCGTGTGAATGCAACACATCAGTTTTTTTCTCATAAGCCAGATAACAAACAAAGCTGGCGCAGACGCACAAAAATTGCAGGTTTGCTTTTTCAGTCATTTATTACAAACGGACAGTACCAATGTATCAAAAGGCACTATTGTGAGAAACGTCAATATCGTGTTGTGTACAGAAAGTTTGTTCCCCCATTTGACGCAGATTCCAGCGGAATATCGTGCCAGTTGGAAACAGATGAGGAATGTTCTTCCGCCTTTGTCAATTTTCCTCTCGCCGCAGCGTACCCTGGAATCTCATTAATCATTTACATCTCCACCCTTCCCCTCCTGCAGTAATTCCTTGAACATTTCTCACCTCTTTCTCTCCGGTTTTCTCAATTTCTTGTCTTCATTTATCAATCCAGGAAAGAAATCTTTTCCTTTCCCTGCTGCACCCAATTTGCATGATGTTTGTCATTAAGGTTGATTTCGCTTGTTAAGGAGCTTGGATGAAGTGGAGTGTGCCAACATGCATTCAGGGGAAACAAACTGGGAGAATAAAGTTCAGGAAAGCAATTTCCTGTTTCCTTTGTTGCTCGCCTAATGGAGCAGTTTCAATTAGCCACGTGCAGCGATGTTGATTTTTGGTACTGCGAATCATGAACTCTGGTCGCGCTTGTGCCGTACGCATATGTTTCCTATGTACATTAAATTGCGGAGTTGTCGTTTTATGCAACATACGGGTGATAAAGAAATTGAGGGGAGATAGGTGACTGAAATTAATAAAGTTGAGGATTTTGTGCTCGGCACGAAATACAAGTTGACTCGACAGCGAGCACAGGTGGACATACAGAATAAACAACTAAGGGTAGTGGGCCAAAAGAAGTGCAATAAGAAGTTACAAATATCCAAGGGCATAATAATAACAGAAGAGGTGTCAGAGGAAAATCAAGAAAGCACCTCGACCTTGCCCACAGAGGATAAAAAATAAACGGCAAAAGATTCTACAGAAAAAATCTGATATGTTACACTCACGTGACTTTCTCTACTCTTGTACAAACTATTGTTACAAACGCTTATTCTCCATCTACTTCATGTTAATCGAGATAAACATTTGCAGACTCTGTCTTATTGCTAATTTTCTTGTAGATTTAAGGGGATAATATATATACAAGGGCAATTTGGAAATACAGTAGCTTTTAAGCACATACATATCTCTTAATAGCTGGTTGCTAGGGGCAGTACCATTCCCTTTCCCACGGATCAATACTCTTTGCATATCCAAGACAAAAAAAATGAATAACGAATTCCCATTTGAGAAAATAAGTATTGAAAAATTTAAGAGAATAACAAGCAATATCTAGAAAATGGTTCACTCAACAAAAAAAATGTACATGACATAAATTGTGTATTTTAACGCGATCTACATTTTTTGTGCAGTAATATTTTGTCTATCTCTTATGGTTTACCAGTTATGCAAAAGTCGTTCACAATGAAGAATACTTTTGGATATATTCCCAGAAAATTCAAGATATACATTTTATTTGTCATAAAATATCTTAAACATATGATATTTTAATCAAAATCGTTAGAGCCATTTTTGAGAAAATTAATATTTTCGAAAAATCTTCCATGTAAAGGGTAATCTGGAGTGGGGGGATCTTCTTGAAAACCTTCGTGTCGCATCCTTGGAAGATACTGAACTTAAATACCAAGTTTGGTGTTTATCCGACTGGTCGTTTCTGAGTTATGCTGTTCACAGACACACACACACACACAGACACACACACGGACAAGTTTCCAAAAATGCTTTTTTTTGTATTCAGAGGGTCTCAAAACATGTATTTCCGGTGAAATTTCGGTATCCAATTTTTGGGTGGAATACAATACTTCCCCTACTTACTGTACGTAATAGAGAAAGTAAAAAGAGCTGTTTAACAAATTGTAACACGAATATAAAATTCTCAGACGTATCATTTATTGACATATGCACCGTTAACGTCCTGTGACGTTGAAAGAACCTTCTCGTAGTTAAAAAACTAAAAGATCGACGCCAACGTTTGACAATCGACAGTGTATTAATTTCTACGGCAGTGCAATTAAGATTGTAATAGCTCTGAAGCGCATGAATCATAAACGTAGCCTTCTTCTTTTAACTTTACTAATGTTTCAATGTATTCCTCATATTTGCATATTAGCATCTGTTAGGCCGTAATAGAGTGTTGCATTTTTCATTTTCAGACTGTAAGCTTCGCTTCGTTTATATTGCGGCATGTGCACAGATTATAGTAATAGTAATACGTCCTCTGGTTACCCAAGTCGAAGGTTGGCAGTTTATCTGAGGAGGGGCGATTGAGGGGAAACAGTCTCATTGGTGGGGATATGGCGTTAGTGACGCCAAGCTTAGCGGGGTTTTCTGAGCATTCTGTGTCTAGTCTTCGCGTCAGGTGAACGGATAGCTGCCCTACGATATGGCGTCCTCGCCCGGCAGACACATTGGGGTAAGGTAAGCATTTGTTATAATAAATCTATTTGTCATCCTTTCTTCCAACTTTTATTATGGTAGAATAGAATGCTTGCCTCTCCCTTCAGCCAGGAATTATGTTAGTGTAAGAATATTTTTGAGATAATTTTAGCTGCGTCCTCGTCGTTGCCTCTTAAATTAAAGTTTCCTTTGTTTGATTAACGATCCCTCTCACAAGCGAGTTGCCCTCCTCTGAAGTTAAGTAATTATAAATTAGTGAGGTATTCGACAAATTGGCGGAGGCGCCGAGGAATTGGTTTGATTTGTTTTGAGATTTTAAGTGCAAAATTTTTTTTCCCTCCAAATTTAACGGTTTCTGCTCCACGTGGTCGTGAAAAATGTAAAGTTCTTTCTGGCTGAAGGGTAAGGATTTTTATACTTTAATTTGTGATTCTCTTCTTCTAAATTTTGTTTCCATCATTTCTGAAAGTCTGGTGTCGAAATTTCAATTTTGAGTTCATTTTTGCATTTTTTCCCATTGTCTGCCGGGTGACGCTAAAACTTCTGACTCCATTTTCCCCTTGTTTTGGTTTCATTTCCTTTAAATTATATCACTGTGTTCCGTTCTTCGTGCTGGTTATTTTCCAAAAAATGTTTTTGTGAAAGTTGAGAAGAAACGAGCGATATAGTTGTTGTTTCAAAATGTGCTCGTCACGTGTTGGCTATCTGTTTGCAAATTTTGTTTTTTGTGCTTATTAGCAGTGGTTTGGAAATGTATAACTTTATATTCCAGTGATTGTGATTTCTAGCTATTTACTGCACTTTTCTGGGACATTTTTCGTGTAACTTTTATGTACGCACGTGTGTTGTGTAATTCCCGTGTGGTCGTGCATTTCAGCAATAATTTTAGCTTGTGAAACCAGTCTTGCTCAGCACGTGTTTTGGCGCGTTTCTTTGCGTGTGCATATCAGATTATATACATTTGATTTAAGAAAAAAAAAGAGAAGTTTGTGTGCTAGTTTAAATTACAAGTCTATTCTGCTCCTTTTTGAGAATATTAGCGGTGGTCACAGTAAGTGTGACGTAGTTTTTTTTTTAACTTCCAGTTCGAGGTTTCTCACTGAAGCTATCATTTTGTTTTCTTCCATGTGTTCATTCTGATTCAAAAATCTTGGTATTGTGTCCAAGTGGCTTGTGTAGCCGTGTGTTAGTATAATTTTCTGATATTTCGCCGCGGGCGCTTAATTGTGTTCTTTCTGCAACTGTTTTATTTGGCTATGTTCTGATCTTGCTACTTACATTCATGTGATGTTATAAGTGTTTAGTTTGGTGTAATCTGTATTGCTTGGTCCTACTGTTTGTTTATTGGTTGCGTTATCTTTTGTGCTGCAATCATGCCTAAGCGACGTACTGCACAGAAAGTTGATATAGTAATTGCTCCAGTTGGCGAGCACAGTGAGGTGGAATTTGTCCAGTGTTGGTACACCTGTTGTAAAGCAATCAGCTGTCTGCCGCCATGTCATTGACCCCTCTCACGTGAAGAATCCCAGTAGGATGTCGGCGTATGAGTTACTTTAGAATTTTGAAATGTTCGCTACTACTGCTAATGGCCGCTCTGAGAAAATCATAATGATAATTTTGCTTTATCGTTGCCAAGTTTGGTTTATTTAATTCCGCAATGCATATTTTTAGGGGAAAATCTTTCGCAGTTACTCATGTAAGTAAAAGTTTCAGGAGCTACCAACCTTGCCAGTATCTGCACCTAATTAGGTTTGATGTGCTTCTGATATGGACCAGTACGATGTGGATGTTGATGAACCAGCTGTACGTGTGTTACCAGATTTTGGACAATTTGCACGGGAATTTTGTGGTAAACGAGTAAGAGAATAGACAAAATCACCTGTAAGTATGTAATCATTGTGAGTGCTAAAGTTTGGATGAATGAAATAGTTTTACGACTCACACAGGTATGCTAAATTTTTATCGTTTCGCTGACTGATGCTTAATTAAGCTTTGTTTTTCAGGAATAATGTGATATGAATGTCTCTGCTAAATTAAAAGTGTGTTATTCTTCTGGGTGTAATTTAAATTTTGAATTGTGTTTTGGTAACTGCAAATCATTTGTTTTGTTTGTTGTATTATGCTGCAGGAATGTGTTTCAGGTGTACTATGTGCTTAATTGAGCTTTCATTTTCAGGAATGTTATGTGACAATATTGTTTTGAGTAATGATGTGATGTTGTTTTGTTGCATTCGATTTGATATGATATGATTTGATTTTGACTCGATTTGATTTTGGGTTCCATAATGATGCTGTGATCTTTATTTGCAGAAAATTGTTGCATGAATAGTGTTTGTATGTATGTGTGTATTTGAGGTTATGTGATACAGGTGAGATTTGCCTCGGTGGGAGTGCCAAAGTGTAACCCCGATGGCGTAGTGTGAGGTTATGTGAGAAATAAGAGTTGAGATTTGCCTCGGTGGAAGTGCCAAAGAGTAACCCCGACGGTGTTGATGTGAGATGAGGAGAGATGAGATGAGACGAGATGATGTCAGCTTCGGTGGAAGTGCCACAGTGTAACCCCGACAGTTGTATCATTTCAGAGATTTTGCTTATTGGTGTTGCTGTAACGTGCCCAGTATAGCGTGTGTGATGAATTCACACGAGAGATTATATAGATGGAAGTGAATGTAATGAAAATAATTTTTTTTCTCTGTTTATGCAACAAGTTTATTACCATCTTAGATAGCAAATGTTAATACCACCTGTTTTCCAGCTAAAATTTTCATTTTGAGGATGTAGATGCAACATTATAATGTCATGTTATTTGTGTAATTCCTGAATTGTTAATGTGATTTCTTGAAGGTTATGCCTATGTCAAATGTTTTGAATTTACAGCATGTTAAATGAGACACGTAAGTGCAGATGTTTTGTTTTGGAGAGAAAATTGAAAGATGATGATGCTTGAAGTAATGATCGAGATTGCACTATTACTGCTGATGATGTTGATGATTATGATTGCGTTGATGCTAATACTGCGATGAGAAAGATAATGATGTGGACAAGAAGTTGTATTGGTGACAAGAGTAGCACACTAGTAGTTGAAAGCATGTCACGTGGCGTAGTTTAGAAATGTATTGTGGATGTAGCTTGTAGTGATGTATACACTAGTTTGAGTAGATAGTTAAGTCAGTGTTGTGTGTAATTTGGGGCCATGGTCAGTGTGAATGAGTTCATTTCATCGTCATGTGTGATTGTCTTGTAAGTGCACTTACTTTCTTTTGTTAGTGATACCAGCTGGTTATTGAGATGTAATATTGGGATCCCAAAACAAGGTTATGTTTCATTTCTGTCATGTTCATGTATTTTGATTCTGTTTTACTGTTATTTGGATTGTAAAGCATTGTAAGTTACACTTTGGATGGCAACTCTGTAAAATTTCTTTCTTATGCCAATTTGTACTAATTTTTTTTCTCTTTCTTTACCCCATGTCATAAGAATTCTTTTAGTGTACACTTTTCATACTTTAAAATCTTTAATTGTAAAGGACATACCCTTCTTTTATGTGTGATTGTTTGTGGGAGCATCCTGTTTATTGTGTGGTGGTTTTGTTTTAGTCTTTCGCTGTGGCAGAGAGCGAGAAAGTGCTTCGGCATCCCCAGGGCACACAAGAAGTCAAGAAACACCACAGGGAAGCTGTCGGGCAGCCACTACACTGCCGTGGCATAAGGAGCCACCATGTCGGGGGGCAGTCCAAGCCAGCGACTGCCCACCCTGTTGTCACCACCAGAGACCTGCGGTGCTAATTCTACACCAGGACAAATCGTCGTTGTGGGCACTGTCTAAACCCACCCACAAACAGTTACGGCAGACCATCACCCTTTTGCGCAGTGTAGTGTGCCTGTGAACTAAGGCAGCGTGGTGTGTGCGTGTGCGGGATGCTAAAGCTAAGTGCATTAACAATACTAAGTCGACAGCACTTACGTCGCTCGCCTCTCGTCATCGCCCAGCAATATTGTGTCGTCGGCTGGGTGCTTACCACACACATGTCTATTGTTATATTTTACTTCACACATTTGTATGTCATTTTTGGTATGTCTTTGTCTTGTTTTTTTCATGTTTATTGTATTTATTTCTTTCTGTCGACGAGGACGTCGACTTCGGTGGCCAGGGGGAGATGTGGCATGTGCACAGATTATAGTAATAGTAATACGTCCTCTGGTTACCCAAGTCGAAGGTTGGCAGTTTATCTGAGGAGGGGCGATTGAGGGGAAACAGTCTCATTGGTGGGGATATGGCGTTAGTGACGCCAAGCTTAGCGGGGTTTTCTGAGCATTCTGTGTCTAGTCTTCGCGTCAGGTGAACGGATAGCTGCCCTACGATATGGCGTCCTCGCCCGGCAGACACATTGGGGTAAGGTAAGCATTTGTTATAATAAAACTATTTGTCATACTTTCTTCCAACTTTTATTATGGTAGAATAGAATCCTTGCCTCTCCCTTCAGCCAGGAATTATGTTAGTGTAAGAATATTTTTGAGATAACTTTAGCTGCGTCCTCGTCGTTGCCTCTTAAATTAAAGTTTCCTTTGTTTGATTAACGATCCCTCTCACAAGCGAGTTGCCCTCCTCTGAAGTTAAGTAATTATAAATTAGTGAGGTATTCGACAATATACCTCGGAAGTCAACAGAGACATTGGGCATACAGTTGTATAACGTCTATGCACACGCAACCTGACCACAAACTGCTCATGGAAGATAAGTATCTTCCATGAATCAGATGATTTTAACCTGAGGTTATACATATTTTTTAATGGAACTTTAATCTGCTTTTTGCAGAAACTAGCAATGATACAACTTTGAAATTTAGTACACAGACTCTCAATATTTTCTTTAATTCAAACTAGAATGAATCCAATAGCTTAGTTGCAGCTTTACAATAATAATTTATGCAAAAAGTATGCTAGAATAAGAATTACATATTGGTTTACTAATAATATTCAGTGATGCTTATATTATTCAAGATGCACAGATTATTGAAATTTTCTCAAAAGTTTCAATACGATTCGCCCATTATCTTCAGAGGAAAAGGTACATAAAGCAAAGAAAACGTAGTTTTGAGAAATACCAATTTAAAGTGAAGGCGTGGCAGCATTTAACCGGTCAAGGGCATAATAATATCGCAACCATGTAACCCATATAACGTTCTGTTCAGCAAGAGTTGCACAATGTTTACGAAAATAACTTCAGTCGCCTATCCCCTTTAACCGCATAAATTGAAATAGAGATACAGTTGGAGACTTTAAAAATACGCCTGGTGCCGTGACTTAGCTGAAAATGCGAACGTTTTACGGGTTCTCGTCTCTTAGGACGATTTTATCAGCGCGAGTTGGGTACGCTAACGTGCATAAAACTGTCCCATTCCCCTAGATCGCCATTGTGTTTTCCTCCGTAGGGCTTTCATCTTCAGGTAACCAACTTTTGACTGCATCCAGCCGTTATCATATATATGTGACTGGCCTGAAAAAACAACCCAGAGACGCAAAAACGAACCAATGAACGATGTTTAATCTATCTGGAAGGAAGGGGTGATTTGGATACCACCTCTATGAAAGAATTTTGCTACAATTGGTACACAAGGAAAGGCTAAACCGATTACGAGAGCGAATCAGGTCTGTGCCCCTACATTTTACTAGCCAAAATAAGATACATGCAGGTAATTACAAATATAGTACCATGCTATGTACCTTACACTATTTTTTCACATTTGTCACATCGCCGCACTAAATTTCAGATGCCCCTGTGGTAGAATTTGTCCGGCTGACTGTGGAACCACTGTCGGACTGCTGTCTTGATTTTATCGTTGCATGTAAATCGCTCCTGCCAGGAAGTTCTTCAGCGGTGCGAAAATGTAGAAATCACTAGGGGCGATGTTTGGACTGTATGGTGGGTAGCCAGATTCTCCCAGTGGAATGCCCTGAGCTTGTCGGCGGTTCTGATTGGCACATGTGGCCTCGCATTGTCGTGGAAGAGAATCAAGCTTCCATATTGAGAATTCCTCCTCGGCACTTTCGTCTGGTGGCAACCCGCAGACGTGACTGTGTGGAACAATAACTGTAGGAATTGATGATTGCACCTTATGGCATGAACTCCAACAGTAGAGGTCCACGGTGATCCCAGAAGGCCGTTAACATCACTTTCTCAATAGATGACAGTAAACGGAATTTCTTGTCACAGGTGAACCCGCATATTTGCATACCATGCTCTGCTGCTTCGAATCCGGCGTGAAATGCTTATCCAGTTTCATCGCCAGTAAGAAACAGTACCCTCCCCGGGTACCGTTGCAAATGATTCAGTAAAGCAATCATTCGCTTGCCTTTCCATCATGTCTTCCAACTGCTTAGGCACCCACCGACATGAAATCTTCCGGTTCACTAAAGACCCGTAAACGATATCGTAAACTCTCTCATACGAAATGCCAAGCTCTCGGAAAATGACCTTGAGGTGCATACCATTAGATCCACGAGGAAAGTGTCGTCAGTCAACGATGAACGTGGTCCCCCGCGGCCATCACGAGACAGTTTTCTCCATATGTGGACTGCAATTACTTGTGGATCTGGATTGGCGTTCGTCCCTTGTTCCATAGAAAACGAATCACACTTCATTGCTCGTATGCCGTGGACGTGTGAAGCACAACTGCTATCTTCAACAACTGACAGCAGCGCCGTTCCGCGGAGCTACTGGCAGATAATACCGGGCCGGTACAAGAAAGGTCCACCGCTGGGAATGGATATGTTGACTTCGCGTTTACAACCATAATTTGGCTAAACAAAATAGGGGCAAAGACTTTCTGATTCACCCACGTACAATATAATTCGGGCTTCTAGAGGAATGGTGAAGAATTACTTGCATGTGTAGTTAAACTGAATGATAGCTGCGGATTTACATATATGAGAGCTTTCATCAGTTAAATGAGACGAAGGTTAAGTTATTGCTGCTACTAAACGGTAATAAGAAAATCGGCATTAAGAAAATGGTAACGTAACATAAAAATTTAAGCTATAATGTTACTCTTCGACAGTTCGGCCATACTTTGGGAGAAGTAAAGTATCTTACTAATTCCATTGGCTAGAATTATGCTCGAAAAACAAGAGGTTGTAACGGTGGTAGGGATGGGGCTAGATTTTATCAGTACCAACATAAACAGCTCTGTTCCATTATGAGCACATGTTATGAAGGCCAGTATACAAAACACCACGTGAGTGCGAAAAAACAAATGCGATTTGTAATCCATTCCTTCACTTTCCAGCCCCGCTCGACGCCCCCTCAGAACAGCTTTGCGTGTAAAGGGGTTGTATTAATGAATTCCGTTGCGTGTGCGAACTACCTTGGAATTAGAACTTTGGTAGTAGCGCAGAGAAAAGATGAACGTTGTTTCGTATCACCCGGTAAGAGAGGTGGCTTATGGTCCGACCAGGAAGTTTTGGGAGCGTCAGTTTGTAACTAAGAACTTATTTATCGCAAGTTACATTGCATGTCCATCCCCTTTACCCCTTCGGTTATGTGGCTGTCCAATGCAGTTTAAGAGCATAGCAAGGCTGAATGAGAACATGGCATAACCCTTTCATTTGTTAAATTGGCTGTTTTCTCGCTTTATGCTAAATAATGACAAATTTAAGGAGTTATTTGAGCAAATAAAACCACATAATACAAACAATGAACAGAGCAATATTCGCCACCAGTTGCAGAAACGTCGTACAATCACATTATTAGCTACAGTATCTTCCCAGTTTCCGGTTTTGTGTCTTTCTTTGTGTATTTTCTTATTTTGCGAGGTGTCTGATAACAGTGTGTTTAAAAATCAATGTTATTGCCTTTTCTGGGTACCATAAAATAAGAATTAATTTACAAACTACCTGCTTCTTTAATTTGTACCTCTCACTTAGGATAAGAACAATAATATAATGAATTACAGAATAAGTCTCACACCTAGTGTGCAGAAAGTAATTAATTATGTGCATTCTGCTTAGAGTCATTTTATGCTGTATTATTGTGGATTCTCATCGTTCAAATAAATTGAAAAACACAGCAAAGTTTATTAGAAAAAAGGCAGCCAGAGAGAGAGACAGGGAAAACATTTGTAGGAACATGTGACCACAAAACCATCAGTTTGTTTTAGCTGCAGAACCCGCTCCATACAACAAAGACACGTGGCTTGTTAAAAGTTTCTGTTATAGCATCATACTTTTTCTGAATGTTACACAAAGTATATTATATATCCCAGAAACGAAGATGAGAAGATAACAAAATCACTTTGCAACAATTTTATTGCCGTGAAGCTTGTGTGTAACACTAAAAACAAATATATGAAAAACGTTCAGAAAATTCAGGACAGGAAATAGTAGAATAAATTAACTGTTTGTTAATTTTGGTTTCATTATAGTCGCTGATGATGTGCTAACAATGCAATGTCTTTACAAATTATTTGAGAGTTCAAACATCATGATTGAATGGAATAATGTATGTTGGAGGAGTCCAAGTTGCATATTTCATCAAACTCTATTAACTTTATTACTCCCAAATTTTTCTTCCTTCTTATCCATTCTGAAATTATTCCTAAACTACATGACTAATACATTATGACGCAGCTACTGTGAAACGAGCCTGTGGATGTCCTTCAGCGCCAGCGGACTGCTTGGTTGGAGAGATGAGGAGGTCCCGCACTCTCACCCACCATAAATGCGAAAAGTGCTATCGAAGGATCACGAGATTCCTATGCATCTTTCTTCCCCCACCACCCACGAACACTCTTGAAACTCCTGCTGCGAGCGTACTTGCAACAGAGAGCGAGTTAGAGCTTTGAATGCTGATGCAGCAAAAAGTGCTGGTTACTCATTGTGTTCTACATGTGAGGTTCCTACGACAGTTGTAGCATACAGTGAATAATGCTCAAAGTACCATAACAGAGAAGTCCTGTGCTCGACACTCCAGTAAAGAGGTAGCTTCGTGAAGTGTCAGTAAAATTGAATTAACTCACATTAAAAAGTGAAATGACAGTGAAAACTCAACTAAGTCCACTAGAAAAGTGAAGCGAAAATGGAAACTGAACAGTCACATTATTTAGACAAAAGAAGAGCTTAAAATAAATATAAAATTAAGATAAAATCTTATAGAGGTTGGGGCGTTCTAATAGCCAGGGATTATTAACTTAGAAAATTACTGCACAAGTTCTTAAGTTTTAGTTATGAATTTCTGAAGTAAAGGTAGATGACCTTCTTACAAAATAACGTATATTAGGTTTATTTTGGCATATGCCGGTCTCTACCGAATATTGCATTTTCGTGTTCCTAAGGTAGCAGACGCTTTACCCTTGTAGCAGAAAATAGGATCCCGAGCGCCTGCTATAAAAATACAATGGTTGGCACTTAATTCAGTTTTTATACGATGAGACAGTCTGAACTGTCACAGCGTAATGTCATCAAACAGAAGTCTATCTGGTACATTTTACAAACTACTCTACAGAAATTGTCTTGCGTTACAAAAGCGTATTTTACCATGTATTTGTAGGCAATCTTTTTAATTGAGCTTTTCATGTATTGTAGAGAGAAACGTCTACAGCACATGCCCGGTCGTTGGTGGTTGTATGAGGGGAGGGGTGGAAGAAAGAAGGAGGGAGAACAGCAGTGCGGTTAGCTTAATGAAAGCAGCTACACCAACTTGTGAAGCGTTTATTTTTTTTCTCTCTTTTATTTCCTGACTACACATAAACATGTCCTTTAGTTAGAGACTGGAATTAAATTAAACCGAACACAGAATCAAATCTCTTGTGAATAACTCCAAGCAGTCCAACGGAATGGAAAAGAAAACAGAAACGTTGTGGTCTATTGGGAGGAAACAATTCATTGCCAAAGACAAAGGTGATACCTTGTTTGAAGATTTAAACAGAACTCGGTTAGACATTGTCCGAAGGTTTAGTTTTAGAGGGCTATGTCGATGGGTAAAAGACCATCCAATCTGAAAAAGGATGAGATAGTCAAAAGTAGAGACAGGCAAGAGTTCAATTCTAAACCACGCTTGCTCTCATTGTAGAAACAAGTATTTTTACCACGTATGTTTTCTCTGCCACGTAACTAGAAGGTAGAGAGGATATTGCACACCACCGAAAACTTCTACACCGAAATTTCAGCAGAAATACTTTCTCTATGCAACTAGTCGGTAGAGAGGGCAATGCATTCCCCCAAATATTCGATACCGATATTTCATCGGAAGTACATGTTTTGAGACCTCCTGAATCCAAATACAGCATTTTTGGAAACATGTCCGTGTGTAGGTGTATTTGTGAACAGCATAACTTAAAAACGAAAAGTCGGATAAATACCAAACTGTATTTTTCAGTATCGTCCAAATATTGAGAAGAAGATTTTAAAGAAAATCTTCCACCTCAAACTGACCGTAAGAATGAGCGTTTTTTGATCTTGATTAAAATACCATACATCAAAAATACGTATTTGCATGATAAATAAAATGTACAGCTTGAATTTTCTGCGAACAGCCTGTGAAGTCCTTCTTTTAGAAGGAATGTTCTTAAGTTTGTATAACTAAACATTAAGCGATAAGCCAAAACTTACTAAATAAAAAAGTAGATCTCTATAAAAGATAGAATTTATTTCAAATAACGTTTTTGTGGCATCATCCATTTCCGAGATATCCGTTATTAATGATTTGAATCGTTAGACACTTAACTATCTTTTGAGGTTCTGTCGATTTTAAGTTGTTTCTCGCGTTTTGAATAAATCAATATGGAATGTTAAAGCCAGCAAATAGCGTCCAGTTCTAAAAAGTCATATAAATGTAACGCATCAAATGTTTAAACTTTGCAGTATATGACATTCAATACACGTGACAATTTAATAGTTCATGATATTTTGTAAAACGCTTTATATTTTATGAAAATCTTCATATTTTTTCATAGTCTGTAACATTTACTATTTTGCGCTTTTAAAATAACCTTTATTAGCATGAATCGAGATTTCCGGATATTCTATTCGGGCAGTTTTCTGTGAAACGCAAACAGAAAAGTCTTTCTTTCTTTGTCTGGAGTAACCCGCACAACCCTTTCCAAGTTAGGTATAGTTAAGTAAATGTGGCGTTTCCTTTAAAATCACATCACGCGTAAAATTAACGAGTTTTTTGTAGCGGGAAAACGTTGGGCGTCTTTTTTAGTGTGAAAACGTTGTTCCTCTGGTTGATGTCCTCTGCTGCAGTGTCCTGCTCTCCGGCTATTGTTGCTCAGCGGTTGCTGATTTCTCCATTCCTAATAAATTACGTATCTAACTCATTTCACTGATCTCAGGGTTTTCGTATGTGAGGCGAATTAAAATACACTGTATTTCCCTTAAAATGTAGTTTATTATCAAATAAATACTTATGGGCGGCTGCACACGCTTCCCACCTCAATGCACACACGTGCATCCGTCGTCCAGAGATTCTATAGGAGAGTGAAAATTGGGGCTTTCTTCCCCTTTTTATACTCAAACTTAGGGACGCTCACCTTTTCGTCTCAAAATGTAACGACATTTCTAATTGGTCCTCAGACTGCGTAACCTTATGTATGAAAATATTCGGTTCCAAAAATTTTTGCATACGCGTCCTAGTGACGCGTCCGGAAGCAGATTCAATATCTCTGTCTCTTTCTTTTCTATGCCTTTCTCTTTCTATTCCTCCTTATTGCTTCCAGTTCCTTGTTCATTAGCTTGGTGAAAAGTGGGCTCTACCTAGAATTATCTTTACCTGGAATTAGCTAGCTCACCCGTCCCTTACTTATCTAAGTTACAATCTGCTTTTGTACAATTCTTGATTGCTAAATATCCTGACAACTTTCTTGCTGAATTAAATTATTATTAGATACAATTCTTTTTTGATATTGATTTATATATCTATAGGTATATATGTGTGAGGTGTATCCCCTTTCATCTTGAAGAGGTTTTATTTTCGTGAACCGGTAGTTTTTGTGCCATATTGTAATTAGTATGAAGCACGGGGAAAGTAGCCAGTAACTTCCGTTCCTTGTTATAAGGGTTTCATAATCATTAAAATCTATAAACTCTATGTAATTTGTTGTTGTATTATTACATACTAAAAAGCCTATTTTTAAACAAATGAAGTGAACCTGCTCCAAAATATTATCGTATAAAATGTTTTGGTCTCAAAATATAAATGCTTCACAACGTTTTGGGAGTTTTTATTAATATTTTAATATTTTGGTAAACGTTTCTCATATTTTTCTGTTTATAGTTGTAAGTTACAGTTTTTGTAGTCATACAAACACAACGGATTTTCAAGCCATCACATGGCGACCAACTCTTAAAGATTTGACTATAACTTAAGCCCACGGTATTCCCCTAATGCTCTTTTATCTAGAAGGAAATATACAATAAAGAAGTTTCTGCAAATATATAATTAGATTAACATGAAGTGGATAGAAGAGCAGAATGAGCAGAGAAAGTCCCATGAATGTAGCGCATCACCTTTTTCCCATTTGTGATTGATAATACAATTCTAGGTATTCTTTCGCTATCTTCTGTGCATGCAATATGTTTAAAAAAATTACCGTATGTGTGAGTATCTGTGTGTATTTGTTTCATTTACACTAGTTTTCCCACCTTAAAAGCCTTTACACAGAAAAGTGTAGTAATAAGTATTTGAAAGCTAATAAAAATGAACGTCTGGGAAATGCTTAAAGGCAAAAATAGTTTTATTTAGCATAAACTAAGTCTACATTTAGCCTTAACGAAGTCTACATTTTTTTAGCAATCATACAAAACTTATTCATAATGAAGAACGCTTCACAGGCTGTTCCCAGAAAATTCAAACATACATTTTATTTGTCATGAAAATATCTTAAAGTATGGTATTTTAATCAAAATCATTACAACAATTTTTGAATATATCAAACATTTCGAAAACTGTTCCATGTAAACGTAGCTTGTGGTATGGGGATTTTGTTGAAACTCTTCGTATCGCATTTATGGACGGTACTGAACTTTGGAATTCGTCGGTCTTCTCAATTTTTACTTTCTCTACCACGTATATATAGTAGTTAGAGAAGGTATTCGATACCGAGATTTCACTGGAAAGGCTTGTCTCCTCAATAAAAAAACATTTTTGGAAAAAAGTTTATGTGTGTGGCTTTGTGTGTCTATGAAAAGCACACTCAGAAACGAAAGGTCTGGTAAATACCAAACTTGGTATTTAGGTTCAGTGCCTTCCAAAGATGCGACATGAAGCTTTCCAGGATAATTATCCTATCCCAAGCTACTGCTACATGGAACATTTATCGATGTTTGATTTTATAAAGATGTTTCTCATGTATTGGTTTAAAATCCGTATTTTAAAGATATTTACATGACAATTAAAATGTATTGTAGCGTATGTGTGTGCATTGTCGCGTCGGACACATTATTGCTGTGTAGCAATGACATTGTTTGAAATTACGTCTGAAATGGCATTTCCCTCCCCACCTCCTCAGTCTGGCGGCGTCACTAGTAGCGTCAGTCTTGTGTGTGTGTCTTCGGAGTGAGTGGTTTGTGTATGTAGCGTGCGTGGTCCGTGTGTGTGTGGAGCATCTCCCTCCATTGTTTGTCTCTAACCTTTTGTGTATAATGTAGCGGCAACTTATCAATTTTAATAAACCACAGGTAATGTGTTAAATGTGTATTATGTTAGGAATATCACACGCCTGCTTTGGATTTGTGCAGCAAGTTCCTGGTATCTCTCGTTTGCCTCTGCCGCTACGTCCCCCTATGTTTATGCCAGGGTAACTAAATTTAATATTTTAGCTGCAAAACCTTTTGACCTCACCCCGATATATAACATTTTATCTTGAATTTTCTCGGAATAGCATGTGAAGGAATTTTGTATTATCTTGTATAACTCCTTAAGCGATAGATGAATGTTTAGTAGACAGAATATGTAAATCTCTTTACAACACAGAATTACCTTAAATAACCTTTTGTGGCATCATCCATTCATATGTTCATTATTAATGGTTGAAATTGTTCATAGCCACTATTTTTAAGTTACGTCGATTTTGAGTTGTTTGTCGCGATGTTAATGAAAGAGTGTGGAGTTTTAAGGCCAGTGTATGGCGTCCAGTTCTAAAACATGTGATTACCGCTATTCCCTTTGTACCTATAACCAAATGTGTAATGTAGCTATTTCTGAAAAGGTTTGTTTAGATTTAAATTAAGTAGATAGGAAAATAAACTTTCGTAAGAGTAATTTGTATACACACTAATAAAGAATAGAGAGAAAGTATGTTAATCATCAGATTTTTAGTTATGCTGTTCACACACACCTATACACACAGACAGAACGAGTTTTCTTTTCTGAAATGCTTTTTTTGGGGAACAGGGGGCTTCAAAGCATGCAATTCGTTGAAATCAGAACATCGAATTTTTGGATGGGATGCAATATTTCCTGTTCTTACTGTATGTAGCAGAGAAAGTATAAAAATTAAGAAAATTAAGATGGCATAGTGGAATTTTATTAGAAGAAGACAAAGGAAGAAGAGGCAGCAAAAAGATCGAATTGTGTGCTCTGGTGCTGAATGAAGACTAGGGAGCATTGCAATTTTGCCAATGCAATCCACGCTTGTTCGGTTGAGGACTATGACCAGTTCAACGTGTTAGATAACGGTGCTGAATCCCTCTGTTGAAGGAGAATTAAGCAACCCCTCTACAGCTCGGACTTAGCAGCGTCAGATTTTTCACTTGTGTGGTCTCTAAAGAACCAGGAGAGGTAAGCAATTTCCAGCTGAGAGGGCATTGCGACATCCTCTCTAACAGTGGTTGAGTAACCCAGATCCCGATTTCATCCGCTTGAGAATTTTCGAATCACTGCCTTGATAAGAACACATACACTCTCTCGGAGTTATCTGCGAGAAGATTGCAAACTCGGGATTCAGCAGAGTCTATGTAACGATATATAGCAATACAAACACCTTGTTTACGCTGAAACACTATAAATACGTCTCGGAAACACATTTAATTTGGAAACATACGCTACCACACACTTAAAAATCTAATTATTGCATTCACACAAGACTTTCTCTACTTATTCCTCTACAGACTATTCTTACAAAAGCTTACTTTTCTACCTACTTATTATTAAGCGAGATATTCCTGCATTACATTATAAAAAAATCTTGATGTGTTCGTTTGATGACATTCTCCACCTACTGTTGCTTATTTTTTAAACCTTCTAAAACTATTCTTGCAAAAGCTTATTATTCTATCTACCTAAAGTTTGCATAAATCGGGTCATTCACATTTCAATACCGATACAAAATGTATAGCGACAGTCAAATGTTTACAATCTGGTCGCTATATCAAATGAGTCAAATTACCCTTCTTTTTTGATAGATCCATTTTCCTCGCTTACCAAAAGCTCTACTTGACAGTTTAGGTGGAAGAAAGCTCAAAATTCAGCGGAAAAGCGATTTAAGAAGCACAAAATACTTCGCACTAAAGTACAACTCAAAAACATACGACTCGTTTACTGAGAGCGGATTTTACATTACATTAGTAAACGCCTCTGATAAAATGGACCTATCCTATCAGTCCACTATCAAAATCGGCTAAAAGGAAAATGACGGACTTTTGTAATTAGAGACAGGAGGCTAAGACAAATTAGAGGTATGCTTATATCCACAGTGCGAGCTAAACAGTTGAGGCACACAGACTGTTAAATAATGGTTTATTTGATTTTTTTAGAAACCTACGTCTTGTTTAACTCAAATAATATGCATAATAGCTTATGCAATTTAAATAATAATGTTCTAATATCCAATAAAGGATTAAAACTGTTTTAAAGGGTTATACACCTTAAGTTGCGAGGTTACACTGGTGTGACACCTGGCAAGCAAGCTCTAAGGTTAAACCCAGAATATGCTCTCAACCAAGCGTCCAAGTAGCCGAGTAGAATTCTGACTGTATGCTATGCGTTGTCATCGGTAATACGGTTTCACGTCTAGATGTTGTACATTTTTTCTGTATGTGAGTTTTCTCATTAAAGCCAACATGAGTTGATATTATAACAAAATGCATTTCTATGTGCTGATCAAAGGACCAAAATCGTAAAACCATTAAAACTTCTGTGCTAAACTGAGATATAAAATGTCCTTATTGTCTTAAATGAAATGTGAATGATCCTGATTTAATCTACACCAAATGTACCTGTTTGCGTTTAAACAGATACCTACATGCAGTTTAAAAATAAAGAATTGCTAATAATAATAACGCATTAAACACAAATAAAAACAAGAGTTGCAAATTAAAATCATAATAACAATGTTAAAAAATTTAATGTGTTACACTCACATCACTTTCTCTACTCTTGTACAAACTATTTTTACAAACGCTTATTCTCCATATGCTTCATGTTAATCAAGATATCGAGATGTTAATCTTATTGCTAATTTTCTTGTAGATGCAAGGGGAATTGATATTTTAAAAGCTGCTTGCTATGTGAAGTATTCCATTCTCTTTGCATTACCAGGACAAAAAAAATGAATTACGAATTCGAGAAAAAGAATAAGTATTGGAAAATTTAAGGGAATAACAAGCAATATCTCGAAAATGGTTCGCTCAACAAAACAAATGTATATGGCATAAATTGTGTATTTTAACGCGATCTACATTTTTTGTGCAGTAACATTTTGTCTATCTCTTATGGTTTACCAGTTATGCAAAAGTCGTTAAAAATGAAGAATACTTTTGGAGACATTCCTAGAAAATTCGAGATATACATTTCATTTGTCATGAAAATATCTTAAAAATATGATATTTTAATCAAAATCGTTAGAGCCATTTTTGAGAAAATTAAAATTTTCGAAAAATCTTCCATGTAAAGGGTAATCTGGGGTAGAGAGATTTTCTTGTAAACCTTCGCGTCGCATCTTTGGAAGATACTGAAGCAAAATACCAAGTTTGGTGTTTATCCGACTGTTCGTTTCTGAGTTATGCTGTTCACAGACAGACACACAGACACAGACACACGCATGGACATGTTTCCAAAAATGCTTATTTAGGATTCAGGGGGTCTCAAAACATGTATTTCCGGTTAAATCTCTGAAACGAATTTTTGGGTGGAATACAATACTTCCCCTACTTACTATACGTTGTAGAGAAAGTAAAAATACTAGTTTAAACCAAGATTATCTATGAATACTTCAACGCAGTAAAAACATTAGTACACGTAAGAAACTAGAGTCACATATACTGCAAAGTGACTATTTACAAACCACATGCTCGTTCCACTGATCTGTCTAGAAGCATGAGAGATGCAACCTCAATTTAACATAATATCTGGTATTTGCTTGTCCCGGTATACATTTTCAGTTGGGTAAATGTCAGCTGTCTAATTAGGAATGTATTCAAAGGCGATGCTAAATCATCGGGTATATTATTAGTAAATGAGTGTGCAACCAAAGATATGCATGTTACACACTTTGGGTAGATCCTACCACAGTTGCCGATGTTTTCAAGTTGAAGTATAAATTGTAGATTGCATAAAACTGCAAAAGTAGGGGTGGCCGACTCACCTGGTATATTGACTTTAAAATTCCATGCTCTTTCCACGACATCACGAAAAATAACTGAAATTGTCAGTACTTCAAAAAATGACAAAAATTGAACCATTGAACCAAAAATTGAAAAATTCAAACCATTAGCAACACTTTGCAAGTAACAAAATATATTTGCAATAAATTGTCTTTTTACTTTCTCTACTACGTATAGTAAGTAGGGGAAGTATTGTATTCCACCCAAATATTCGATACCGAAATTTCACCGGAAATACATGTTTTGAGACCCCCTGAATAAAAAAAAAGCATTTTTAGAAACATGTCCGTCTGTGTGTCTGTCTGTGTGTCTGTGAACAGCATAACTCAGAAACGAACAGTCCAATAAACACCAAACTTGGTATTTAGGTTCAGTATCTTCCAGAGATGCGACACGAATGTTTTCAAGAAAATACCCCCACCCCAGACTATCCTTTACATGAAACATTTTTCGAAAATTTTAATTTTCTCAAAAGTGGCTCTAACGATTTTGATTAAAATATAATATGTTTAAGATATTTTTATGACAAATAAAATATCTTGAATTTTCTGGGAATGGTTCCAAAAGTATTCTTCATTGTGAACGACTTTTGCATAACTGGTAAACCATAAGAGATAGACAAAATTTTACTACACAAACAATGTAGATCGCATTAAAATACACAATTTATGTCATATACATTTTTTCTGTTGAGTGAACCATTTTTGAGATATTGCTTGTTATTCCCTTAAATTTTTCAATACTTATTGTCTCAAATGTGAATTCGTTATTAATTTTTTTGTCTTGGATATACAAAGAGTATTAATCTGTGGCAAAGAGAATGGTGCTGCACATAGCAACCAGCTATTAAGAGATATGTCTATGCTTAAAGGCTACTGTATTTCTATATTGCCCTTGCAATTACAAAACAAGGGGAAAATAGTATGCCTTAAGCGATAGTCAAATATTTTTAGAACTGGTCGCTATGTGTAAAATGCAATTCTCTTTGCATGTCAAAAGATCGTTTCTGCAAATGTTTATGTCGATTAATATGAAATAGATGGAGAATAAGAGCTTGTAAAAATAGTTTGTACAACAGTATAGAAAGTCATGTGAGTGTAACGCATCAGATTTTTTAAACAGATATGGTACTACTATTTATACTATGTACAAATGCTTCAGTTGAACAAAATTCTACAAAATTCTACAAACTTCCTTCCAAATGAAGCCAGCTACACATGTTATTCCCAGAAAATTCAAGATATACATGTTATTTTTCACGTAAATGTCTCAAAACGGTATTTTAATCAAAACCCTTAGAACCATTTTTGAGAAAATATATATGGAAAAATATTTCACGTGTAAGTTAGCTTGGGGAAGGAAATTTCCTTGAAAATCTAAGTGTAGCATCTTTGGAAGATGCTGGACGTATACACAAAGTTTGGTATTTATCCTATATTTTGTTTCTTTGAGTTATACTGTTCGCAGATATGCTAACAAACGTACGTTGTATACATATGGGAATAACCCCATGGCAGCCACAGTTATAATTAATCCAGCTCTTTGGCTAGTGAATATTTCCCAACTAAGCAACATATTTAAACTGCGTGGAAATAACTACGGAAACAGGAGTTTTATATTGGCGAATCATTACTTCAGTGCAGTGAGGCAGTAGACCCCTATTTAGAACATATTCGATAAATGGATAATATATGCTCCAGAAATATAATAGTTCATACTTGCGATGCAAAAGCTAAGGCACAGTGGTGATATAATCAATACAGGGATGAAAGACGGAAAATTTGAAGAAATAATTTCGGAGCTAAATTTAACGATTTGTAATGAACCCAATCATCCGCCAACATCTGAAAGTAGGGCTGGAGCTACATACAACATAGCTTTAACACTATGAAAACGATAGGAAAAACTATGAATTGGAGTGTTGGACAAAATTTAATCATCAACTGATATATTTTGATACTGAAACAAATCTCGTAAACACTCATTTATAACTTTAAGCAAATAACCCGGTACAAAATGGACCCAGAATTCAAAAATGTTCAACACAAGTATACAGGAGATGATATAGATAGGGACGCATATAATTAAGAAACCACGGTGATAAAAAAATACTAGACAACGGAACTATAAATATAAAATTTGAACCGATTCGTTACAAAAACTAAGAAGAAAAGTGAGGAAATTAAGTCAAATATATAAAAAATCGATTATGGCGGAAGAACGAGATATTACAAGAGCAAAACAAACGTATAAAGATCTGTTAGAAGAAACAAATCGTCTATGGGGAAAATTATGGAAGAAACTCCAAGCAACAATGTATGGTGCTTTCCATATAAAGTAATTAGGAGAAGATTAGAAAACCGAAAATACTTTCTACTTGAAACAAATGAAATAGAGATGTGACTAAGAACTGGAAAGAGTCGGTAAATTTGTTATTAAATAAACTTTTACCGAGTGATGACATAGCACCAGACTGTACATGCTAGAAAAGAAAATGAAACGAGGGATTGATATATTAATACAAGGGCTATATATTTATTCGATATAACGAAAATTAGACTAATAATTCAGAATTTGAAATAGAACAAAAATCATCCGGATCTGATGGAATTATCAAGGAAGTTCTTATACAACTAGAAAAGTGTCCACGTCTGTGTGCTGTATGCAATAAGAACCGACGTTGAACGCTACAAAAAATAATAGATTCACTCCAGGAATATAAGTATAAACAGGATTCAATATAGAAATTAAGTTTATTCCTGGAGCTGTAAATACGAATTTTATCCATAGTTTGGTTTATTTTTTTTATTAAGAAACAGTAATCTATAAACATATACCTAATCCAATTGGTTTAAACATATGGATTTTGATAAAATTAGTTACTGTATTACTGCGTATTTTTACTCTCTAATTTAGTTATACCAAGAGTTCTAAAACTGTCTTATAATGTTTTAGGTTGCCAATATCTCCTGGTGTCAATCAATCATATTACTCTGCTACTCGACTATATGGTAGGCTTGAAAAACTAGTCTTCCAATTAACCGAAAACAGGCGTTAGTTATAATTACTATATTTATTAAAAAAATTATTTCCTGCTTTTGCACTGTTTGAGTGTTATTGTGGAGATAACAAGCTTACAAAGTAAATTATTACGAACTGTAATCCTATGTCCACAGCAAATAGGGCAGAGAGGTGACGAATTTGAGTCCAAACCTGTGCATGTAATTTAGTTTCATAAGTTTAATCATATACATGTAGCTCTGAGCATCCCAAATTAGAAGAGGTCACGTCATGCCGCATACACCCTGCAACAAACTTCACAATAAAGGTTTCATACAGAATATATAAATAAATATTGTAAACCTTGGTGATAGAAAAGCATTATGTTGTCATACTTCATTAATAAATCCATGTCCAGAAACTTTGTTTCTGAAATATGGAAGAAGACATAGGCAGTGCGGATTGCAAAGATAGGAAAGAAGTCAAAAGGAAAACAATAGTAAGTAAATAGGTGGTATTTTAATCAGCTGCTGAATGTGCACAAAAGGCTGCTGCCAACTTTGATATGTTTTGTGGATTGCCTGGTTATGGGATGTCGAACCCTTGGAAAGAGTTCAAACTGTGGTGTAAGGTGCGCCCACGGAGGTCCACAGGAGGTTTGTTAGCGCGTAAGCTGTGTGTGTCACTTAAACGCCTGTTCGGTCTTGGAAACATGGTGTGGGTTGGGTGACGCCTGTTGTTGTAACGTTCTTGACAGAACCGGCTAGTCTCTTGAATTTCCTCGTACTTCACCGTAGATGAGAAACTTCTGGGTGTAATCTGCATTTGTGCACACGACCGCCATTGTTCATTCCCGCTTGACTATAGGAAGCTATAGCATGAAGCTACTAAACACTACTGTTGGCTGTAAGTATAATAAAGCACTACTTACATCATCCAAGAGCTAATCCATTAGAAAACTTTTAGCTAATTGATGCGACGTCAACTGTTTGTCTTGGAGTCACGTTTTGGAGGCTCTAGAGCGTAAACAAATAATTTCTCGACATGGATTAGAAACAATATATGATCACACGGTACATAACTATCTACCACGGTGCCTTTTAATATATGTGTTTAGTACCTATATGCTTAGACCATTAGATGCATTATATTATTGTTTGCTGTTATCAAATGTAGGAAGAAGCTCCTATAACACTGAACAGAAAGCTCAGAAGAAATAAAAAGAATAAGTAATAAGCAAGAGTAAATAGACCTAACAAGCAGATTCGAAAACTCGTTTTGAGGCGTCTTATAGTTTGCGGAAACTCTACATGATATATATAGCTAAAATATGTGAAGTTTAAGAGAGCCACGAATGTTCATAGTCTGTGTGCGCCTATTCCGAGCGTCCACGTTTTAAGGATATTATTATTATTATTATTATTATTATTATTATTATTATTATTATTATTATTACAATATGTGGTCCCTAACTAGTTTCTAACGTTCAACTTAAAAATTTGTAAAAATGTCTTCTGCTAAAATATTAATATAACGGTACATGTTTGCTATATTTCTTCTCGAAGGGAACTGAAAATGATGTTTTTAGATTTTCCTGAGTAAAACCTGTTTGGAAATCTGAGATTATAACGGAGGCAAGCCTCAGTATATAGAAAGCGTCTAATTTTATACTGAAGCTCCATTTGTGTTTATATCTAAGTAATTTTTAAGTTTCTTGAAAGAATATTAAAGAAGATACCATAGATAAACATTTGTATGTTATTGTCTTAATATTAGACAATGAATGTTAAAGAAGATACCATACAGAAACATTCTTTCGTCATAAATGTTTCAATAAAACGCACTGTTCTGATTCATATTTTATAAGTGGCAAAGAGTTTTAACACTTCTTATTACTTCTAGTAATTATCGTTTAGCAAGAAAGGACAGTCATCGAAGACAATTAAAAAAATCTGATATAATACATTCATATGACTTTCTACTCTCTATCATTTATTAGTGAGTATACAAACTATTCTTACTAAAGCTTATTTTTATATCCACCACGTTTTAATCGAAACAAACCTTTGCAGAAATAGATACATTACACATTTCGTCATAGATACAAAGACAACAGCGACAGTCAAAAGAACTGGCTTAAAATTCCATACTGTTTTCATTCAATCGCGAGAAACAACTGAGTGTTGAAAGGCCTTTAAAGAATGACCAAGAAATGAACAATTCGAACCATTAATAACGGATATCTGAGAAATGGCTTATGCTACAAAAATATTGGTTGAAATAAATTGCATGTTTTAAAGAAATCTTCATTTTTGTGTAGTCCGTTTTCTTCTACCCCTTCATCTCTTGTTTACCAGTTGTACAAAGTTATACAAAATTTCTTCCGAATGACTTCTTCCGACTTCAGAGGCTATTCCCATAAAATTGAAGACATACATTTTATTTATCATGTAAATATCTTTAATATAGGGTATTTAATAAAAATCGTTGAAGCCAATTTTCAGAAAGGGTATTTGAGGTGGGAGCATTTCTTGAAACTCTTTGTGTTGTATACTTGAAAGACACTGAACTTAAATTCCAAGTTTGGTGCTTTCCAACTGTTACTTTTGAATTATGCTGTTCACAGACAACAGACACACGGTCATGTTTCCAAAAAAAACTTTATTTCGATTCAGGGTGTCTCAAAACGTATATTTTTGGTGAAATTTTGGTATCGAATTTTTGGGTGGAATGCAATCCTTCTCTACCTACTATGATCGTGATGGAGTAAGTAAAAAGGTATCTCGAGTAACACAATACACTATGAAATTATTTTAATGAAGGTTAATGTAATTATTAATGACCTTGCCCTTTTTAGTTATCGGAATAATCTATCCGTTAGGTTCCTGCCGATCTTTATTTTACTACGATCTTAAAACTATTTACAAAGCACAATAAAGCTTGCTTTAGAAGTAAACTGCATATGCAAATAACAAATACAATATTATAAAAGCCAACCTGCGTGGTTTGGGGGTAGCGTGTCCTTTTTTTACTTTCACGAGGTTTCGGGGTTTTCCCTTATCCTAAGAAGACACATTTGTGGTAACTCTAAGTTTAGGGACCCTGGACGCACTTGAGCATTTTAACCATTACGTTCATTCACCGTCTGATATGACTACCCGGTTAAAGGACGTTAGACTTAAAAAAATCATAAAGAGATGAAATACGTGTGTGTGTGTGTGTGTGTGTGTGTGTGTGTGAAACCCCTCAACTCTTAATTCTTTTATTATTCAACATTTCTGTTCTACCTTACTAAAATCGATTTACAACGACCAAATATTAGGTGTCGAACGTGTTGGAATTATAAAAGAACAAGCTTGCAAGGAGGTTTTACTTTTAAGTAGAGGATATCATAGAGAAGGAAGTAGTTGTTACTCCACAGAAAATATAAGTAAAGTAAGACAAAAATCGCATACTTTATTGTAAGCATTATACATACATAGTCATGATTTTGCAACTCAGAAAACAGAAGATAGGCAAGTGAGTGGGTAGATGGGGTATCTATCAAATAGTTAAAATAATTAGGCAAAATACTTAATAGGCCCCCCGACTTTCCTGTCCCTCCATTTCAGCTCCATTCTCATTTCGCGTCACATTTCATCTGCTTGGCTGTTTCAGGGTGGCAAATGTCGGCGGGAGCCTAGGTGTTGCATGCCGGGGGGAAGCATGCTCTAAGTAACACTTCGTCCCCGGAATTGGGACAGTCTCTGTGTCTCGGTCACACCATGGATTGTGCAAGTTTGCAGGGAAGGAGCGGAGCCGGTTGTTCCAGCTGTCATCCGGGAGTTTCAAATCTGGAAAGAGTAGAGACCCTGCCCTCTGCCCTGTCATACCTCTTGATCTGCCCTCTGTCTCCTATCACTGCACCCCTCCCTCTCGGGGACGCCCAGTCAGGGGCTTAGCACAAAAGATCTCTTAGGTGGATGTACTAAATCCCCTCATAAGTCTTAGTATATAAGTCATTCAATGTATATGCATATTTGAGATACAAATAAAAGATGACAAGGAACAAAATAAAAAGAAAAAAAGAAACAAACACTGATAAATTTGACCTGCTTCACGCAATTCAGCCAGGAAATGTTTTGCAAGTTCCTCTGGTAAGCCAATCACAGCAAAACAGAGGACAAACAGATCTGCTTATAACGATGTGGTAATATGTAAATGGCATACTAAAAGCTTCTAATAACCCTTATGCAAGAACGTTGTGTTCCACTTCCTCTGGATGTTGTGGTCGAATTCATTACCATTGTGTGCTAAATAATTTTAATAAAGGTATAAACTAAGATATACACAGTCTATCATCAGAAATGTATAATCAACAGCTGACAGGATTATCTTTCTCGATAGTTAAGACTGTGTTATTTGTGTAATGTTTAACTTGGTGGCCGGGGTGGGGGAAACTTCATATTCACCAGCTTCACCCTACTTTGTTCCACTATATAAAAGCTGTGTAGCCCTTTGGTATGTTATTAAATAGCTACGAAACCAAAGTGAATCTCTAAGGATTTAAAATATCATTTAGTGTGATTATCTAAAGCTTACTCGGCCATTCCAATAAACGATTCACCACTAAAATATACTCAATTAGTGGACATAGAACATTTATGCAACCTAGAAGGCTGTAGAGGAGAGGCTAAAGAAATCAGGAGCACAACATTCGCCTGTGAATACCGGGAATTCTTCAAGCTATTAGGAATATCTCATGGGTCTATGGAATTGCGTTTCTAAGATGTGAAGGGGAGGATTGCTGAGAGAGAAGGCTGGCCGGGTTGGCCCCTCTGACCATGTGTTTTTTCGTGGTTTCCCAACTTGGTAGGCGAATCCTCTTCAAACACAAATTCCCTGACTGTGATTTTCTTTCAACTCATACGTTCCAAGGTTCTGGGACCAGGCGACGGCGGAGTTGTGGCGGACTATGCAATTTACCCTATGTAAAGAATTCTCCCTGGGCCATTGGGATCCCTTCTTGGGAGTATCTCGTTTCATTTTCGAAGCCCCAGGTTGAATATGGCTAAGGCGGATCGTCGGCATCAAGATTGGTGCCATTCTGGAATCATTGGGAACTGAGCGTTGTCATCCAAATCTGGTCACTTTTTTTCGGGTCTCCACTTCATTGCTTCCTCCCAGGAGTCCCGTTGGAAGCACAAAGGCCCTAGTATGGCCTACGTGCGGTGCTGTATTTCAGTCACTAGAGGCCGCCTAATGCTTGACGATGAATCCCTCTGCGGCACTCTTGTAGTCTCCAATATCTGCTGATGAATCTGTGCCGGCTGTTACAGTGTTTGGCTATGAGGGCTTTCTCTCAAAGTATGCGTGGCTGGGGTCAGGATAGGCAACACGTTAAATTGAATGAGAAATTTAATGTGATTTAATACTAATGAAGCGAGTTGCCAACTATTTTATTAAGAAGAATTAAATTAATTCTAAATCGTAGCACCAGAAACTAACAATTGAATTATTATACTTGCTAACTTATAAAGTATCAAGTTTACGGTTTAAAGTAACTGTTTTCGTAATCAAAATTGGAAGCGTAATTTGCCGTGAGTCGCTAAAATGCTTACCGGCAATTTTCTTGGCAACTACCGCTAAGTAAGTGAAAACCGTTCACGGCCTTTAAGCGCTACAGACTGCTGCTCACCGTAAAGACTGCAAGCCCCTAAGACTATAAATGAAATACGAAAGGCAAAATACGCTCATTTTAGAAATATACTCCCTTTTGACTTAAGTCCCACCTACTTTACAATTATCTGACCAAAGTTCCTACGTTATATATGCTGCTAAATCTTAAGCTAATTCGCATCTGAAACACAACTTTTACTCTTTGAGTTGCCAAATTCTAAGAATTCTTTCTACTTCTATCTTCCGAACTGGCCTACGTACACTTTCACACATCTCTTATTTTTTAACATCTTAGATTACAGTTACCTGAATCTTGGCTAATAGACATCTTGTTGATCGAGTTCGCCGAAACCTAATAGCCTTAGCTACTCTGCCTTCTAATTGCTTTTCCTGAACACGTAATTTGCTTAGTACTGACTTCTTTATTCACTTACAAGCTGTAATTCTCTCTTCTACCACTATGCGTTGATTTAATATATGGAACATATTTATTGCAATTATCTATCTCCCTGTCATGTCTTTATAAAATTATTAATCGTACGAGTTAATAATTGGTAATCACGTAGAGGAGGAGGATTAATTAAAGCCTCCTGGACCATCGTACAACAATTTAAGAGATTGCCTCTATGGTCTGTTGGTTAGCTTCCAAATCCAGAGGTCGCGGGTTCGATTCCCAACTGGAGGATGGGAATTTTTCTTTAATCAGGATTATTCTCCATCCTCCCTAGAGGATGGAACTATGAATGAGCATGTAAATGTGTTAAAGAAAACCCAAAGTAAAAACCCCAAGGATTAAAGCATTAAGAAGTGAACATCATTGTCGATATGACATTATGTGTTACAGACAGCATACAAATGAAACAAAACAAAATTAATAGTGAATATGGAGGGAGGTGAATGAAACTAAATCGTAATTTGAGTTTAACAACCCAATCATGCAACTAGGTCTAACCCAGCTAGTAACAAACAAAAGAAGACTGCTTTTAGAAGGAAATCCTGAAGTAAAATAATTGCCCTGAAAGCAACGATAGATTTCCTGTTTACAAATACTAAAACAGTTAGAAAGAGAGGGTTAGTGTTTTAGTTGGATTGATTTCCGACAGAGCATCGAGGAAAGAGAAGGTAGGAAATGCGATTAAGAAACCGCAGCCCACAGTTTACAGAACGGGGGTTTTAAGAGCTCTAAAAGCTTCTATGGTTCTTCACGGGGAAATTGTATGGTGCACCTACTTCCTGTCAAAAAGGAATTGGTCGTGAAGCTCAAAATATTAAAATATTTTGTCCCCTAAGCCACTTATGAAGCAATCAGCAAAGCTAATAAATACAGGTAGTAAGGAAACACGTTGACAGATGGGGACATAGGCAAACAATAGCACCAGTGCACAAGTGATGGATTGCTGATGGCTAATTATAGATATTGTTGACTATGGTTACACACATATTTTACACGTGAACACAAGGTTCAAGTCATTAGAGTGTAAAACTGCTTACACTTCTTAGGTTTTGACAATTATTTAACAAAGAATATATTCTATATATGTATACATGTTTCAATTTCAGCAATAAACTTCATTTTCGTTCAACTAAAGCGATCTACACTTTAAATATCTGCTTAAGAACTTAAATTGCATGTACTTAAGACCAAAAAGTTGTGATGTAAATGAAATTTGGAATAATTGTTACCTTATCTAGCACTTTCCTACAGTAAGACCAAGAGAATTGGCACCGCGGTAACGTGTGCGAATCGCATTTGGGAGGTCCCGGGTTCGATCCCCGGCGACTGCCCACTCTATTAGTTTTTCGTGGTTTTCCTGGGTCGACAAGCGAATGCTGGGGTGGTTTAACTTCAACCACGACTTTCCTAGCCTCATTTTCTGCAGTCATCGTCTTCCTTGTCATCCGTTTCAGCGTTGCAGGGCCGAGAGAGTTACGTCTGGGCAGTGGTGTGCACTCTCTAGAGATTTCTTCCTTGGCGCCGTTACGCGTTGCTCAGCTACGTCTCACCTCCAGGTGGGTCCTGTCCTGGCAAAACCACCAGGAGTTCGGTGGTTGGTGGATGGTTCTGGTAGACGATCGATCTGGAAACGTTAGGGACCCTGTCCATGCTTGCGTCCGTCTTTATTCGGATCTGGCCGTCCTTCGGGTCCCCCTCCTCATTCCTCCCTCCCAGGGGCCACGCTAGAAGCAAAAAGAGTCGTTGTGGACTACTTGCAGTGCTCTTTCCCAGAGACCCCTTCTTCGTCCTTACCTTTACCTTACCCTCTAGTAAGGAAGGAAATATTGCATTCAACCTAACGTTGCATGAAAAATATTTCGTTGTTTTTTTATTTTCCCAAAAATGGCTCAAATTACATTTCTTAAAGTACCACAGGTTTAAAATTTTTTATGATAAACAAAATGTATATCTTGAATTTGATGCGAATAGTCTCTAAAGTCTTCTTCATTCTGAACGCCCTTTGTACATCTTGTAAACCGCAAGAGACAAACAACATTTTAGTATAAAAAATCTGATGTGTTACACTCACATGACTTTCTCTACTCTTGTACAAACTATTTTTACAAACGCTTATTCTCCATCTACTTCATGTTAATCGAGATAAACATTTGCAGCCTCTTATCTTATTGCTAATTTTCTTGTAGATGTAAGGGGAATATATATTTAGAAGGGCAATATAGAAAAACAGTAGCCTTTAAGCACATACATATCTCTAATAGCTGATTGCTAGGTGCAGCACCATTCCCTTTGCCACAGATTAATTGCCCATTGCCAATATCTCGAAAATGGTTCACTCAACAAAAAAAATGTATATGAGATAAATTGTGTATTTTAACGCGATCTACATTTTCGGTGTAGTAACATTTTGTGTATCTATTATGGTTTACAAGTTATGCAAAAGTCGTTCACAATGAAGAATACTTTTGGAGACATTCCCAGAAAATTCGAGATATACGTTTCATTTCTTATGACAATATCTTAAACATATGATATTTTAATCAAAATCGTTAGCGCCATTTTTGAGAAAATTAAAATTTTCGAAAAATGTTCCATGTAAAGGGTAGTCTGGGGTGGGGGGATTTTCCTGAAAACCTTCGTGTCGCATCTCTGGAAGATACTGAGCCTAAATACCAAGTTTGGTGTTTATCCGACTGTTCATTTCTGAGTTATGCTCTTCACAGACGCACAAACACACACACACACACACACGGACATGTTTCCAAAAATGCTTTTTTTGTTTTCAGGGGGTCTCAAAACATGTATTTCCGGTGAAATCTCGGTATCGAATTTTTGGGTGGAATACAATACTTCCCCTACTTACTATACGTAGTAGAGAAAGTAAAAAGAATATAGATTTTATTAAGTTCAAAATTTATGTGAAATAGAACCATTTGTGTTGTTAATCATTTGCGAGATATTCCCTGTTATTTATTTGAATTTCCATATACCTATACGTTTTACAAGTCGCTCTACAGTCGCTGCAGGTTTTTTTATTTCATAGTTATGCAAGGAGCATGGAATTCAAAGCCATTGCATTAGCATTGCGCATTTTAAAAATGTGACTTATTATGTTTTACTTTCTCTATCACAGACATAGAGGTAGAGATGGTATGGCATTGCAACCAAAAGTTCGATATCGAGACTTCATCGCAAATACATGTTTTGAGGCCCCCTGAATCCAAAAAAGGCATTTTTAGAAAGAGTTTCGTGAGGGTGGGTGATTGTGTGAAAAGCATAACTCGTAAACGAAACGTCGAATAAATAACAAACTTGTATTTAGTTTCACTACCTTCCGAAGGTGCGACACGAAGATTTTCAAGAAAATACCCCATCCCAAACTGCCCTTTACAAGGAAGATTTTTCGAAGTTTTTTATTTTTTAAAATGGCTAACGAATTTTATAAGATTGCCATACATTAAATAAACTTACATGGCAAATAATATGTGTATTTTGAATTTTTTGGGAATAGCCTTTAAGTCCTCTTTATTCGGAAGTAATTTTGTATAATGTTGTACAACTGGTAAACGTTAAGCAACGAAAACGTAATACACAAAAAAATGTAGATCCTTTTAAAACACAATTTATTTCAAGATTTTTTGTGCCACCAGGCCTTTTGTAGAATATCCGTATTAATGGTTGATTTGTTCAATGCTTGTCATTCTTTTTAAGTCACATCGATTTACAGTTGTTTCCGGCGATTGCATGACAATGTTAAGGTCAGCGTATTGTTTCTAAACATTTGACCATCACTGTTCTTCTTGTATCCTAACGAATGTAATGTAGCTGTTTCTGCAAATGTTCATCTCGATTAAAATGAAATATATACAAAAAATAAACTTTCTTAAAATAATTTGTATACCCAGTAATAAGCGATAGGGGTAGAGAAAGTAATATAAACGTAACACATTACATTTTTCTTACTGTATTGTAACAAATGGGAACAGCAGTTATTGCTAAGCACACTTTAGTTGAACTTAGGCGCTTAGCTTAGCACGAACTTCACACTTCAACTATTCAGAACAAAACGCAGCTGATCCGTTGAATCGCATCACAGCTGAACTGCTAAGTTACAGCTAACAACTGGACGGCGGATTGCAGCTCGCAACTCAACTGTATTCGGCACTGTCCAGTTTTAACTGCCCAAACCCTTCGACTTCTTGACGGCAGTTATAATTTATTAACTAACTCCCGTGTAAGAGCAACCCACTTATATGGGCCCCGCATACAATAAGAGATGCTCTAGAAAGATAGGCTACCAAAACATGCCGAAAGGAATGTTCTGGAACAGTAAAACCCGCGGGAAAGCGGAACGTAATGGGTTCTATACGCGGCTATTATTATTATTATTATTATTATTATTATTATTATTATTATGAAGGCACTGGTGATTAGCCGCAAGCAGCCGACCAGGCAGTGGATGCGCCGGCCCTTAAGGTAACTTCGCGCGCGCAGTCACAGTACCCTTATACCTTCAGCTAATGCGTAACTGCATGATGAAAGTGGAAATAATTGTTCTTTCACACAAGCCGTGTGTTGGACAGGGTTGGAAAGGTAGAATTTGTGGTAACTTTATTTGTATATGTTTGTATTTGTGTTTACTTACGTGGTGAAGCCATCTTGTGACGTGATTCATTTGTTAGGTTTGTTAGCTCCATCTGGTGTTAGCAATTTGCGGCAGTATTAGTTTTTGTTTGAAAGAATGCTACTGTTATTTTATTTAATTTTGGTTCTCTGTCCTCCGGCTAGCTACGATCTTTTTGGTCAAGCACTTCTCTTTATACAGGTTGTGTAAACGGAAAGGAATCTTTTATCCAAAGATAACACTGATGAAGAAATTTATTTTACACTTTTATTGTGGAACACATTTACACATTGATCTTGACACTCGCCAAACTGAAACTGTTATAATAACTTCATTACTGATAATTCTTAATTCGCGTACTTCAACTTTTTGTATAATTAACTTTATAACACTTGAGATTTTTCATAACTCTGTTACGCGTAACCTGCAAATTGATATCCGACGTGTGCCGTACAAATACTTTCGACGAACTGGAGGCGACGTGTACTTTACAAATATTTTCGATGAACTGACGGGAATGCAACGTGTAGTATACAAAGAATTTTGATGAACTGAAGGGGTCTTTACCTCTAACCTACATTTTATACTCCTACATCCAGATATGCCTAAAGATTATAACTGAGCTGCCATTGGCTAATAAAACGCGCCAACATTAGCGTTTATTTTTATATCCAATGAAAATTATGAATACATATGCTCTAGGGAAATGTTCCAGCAAATTCTAAAAGAAAAACGCGCCAATATTACGTAACTTCCTCGTTTCCAATAATGATAAACAGCTCACCCCCCTCGCTGCATTATTGCACGCCATTATTGTCAGTTTCAGTAAGGAAACTTAGTATAAACTTACTTCCCAACAATAATTACAATCAACAAACATTTCAAATTAATGTCACATAATAAAGCATATTCATACTATAATCACTCTTTACATTTAAATAATTTGTGATACAAATTACTGCATCAAATTACACGACTGAAAAATTCAATGCCATAGCCGGGATGAAAGTTTATCGCGATTAACAAGGAGTAGAAGAATATGCTTTTAGAAGAATAGTTTGTAAACAGTTCAGAATGTCATGCGAATATCAAGAGTTTCGCTCGAGATCCTGCAAACAGCATGGAATTTTAAAGCTATCACATAACGATCCGCTTTTTAAAAATCTATCCCTTTAGTCAGCTGTATGCTTTGTGGCAGTATTTTATATCACAACACTGTAAATGCCAGAGTGATTGTAGTGTAAATAAGCATTATTGTATGACAATAATTTGAGATGTTTGTTAATTATAAGCATTGTTAGGAGATAAGTTTACACGGCCTCACTGGAACTGACAATAGGAGCGGATAACATTGAGCGAGGGGGTGAGTTGTTTATTAATTAGATGAGACAAACAAATTACGTCAGAGTAGCGTGCCTTTCTTTAGAAATGGAGGGAATATTTTCCCTAGAGCATACGTGTTCGTAATTCTGATTGGATATAAAAATAGACGCTAATGTTGGCGCGCTTTATTAACCAATAGCAGCTCTGTTATAATGCTTAGGCACATCGGGGTGAGGGAGTATAAAAAGCTAAAGCCAGAGACGGGTAACGCTCAGTCCAACAGAATCATTCACCGGTTACACGTCGCGCAGTTCTACAGAATCTCTCGCGTCGTAAAGTTAGTTAAAAGATGTGAAATACGCGAATAAATAATGTGTGGCAAATAAGTGATAATAGTTACATTCGAAAATATAACAGTCTCAGTCGGGCGTGTATCAAGAGTAAATATGTGAAATCAATAAAATGTGACGGCAATAAAAGTGTAAAAATAAATTCTTTTATCAGTGTTATCTTTTAGTAACAACTCCTTTCCGTTTATACACCCTGTTCAAGAGATTTGCTCGACTGAATAATAATAGCTAGCCGGAGGACAAAGAACTCAAAATTGAACACAGTAAAACAATAACAGGCGCTCAGCAAATAAGATAACACGAACGATACCGCGACAGCTTCTTGTAACTAAAACAAAACGTATAAATGTATAATGAGAGTTTACCTCGATGAACAAGTAGTAGAGGAATAAGCTTTTGTAGAATACTTCGTATAAGAGTAGTGGAGAAGGTCATGTGATTCCAACACACAAAAATGACGGATGTTTAAAATGACGCTTTGATTGGGTTATACTGGGGGAAGCCGACCTCTGATCATCACTTTTTAAACTATGAAACAGCACCTTGTTTTGAGTGTTTTCCTTAATACAGTTTTTCCATTATGCCATCCGTTCTTGAGATAATTTCTATTTTACCCAACACTGCAACACAACAAATTCAACAGGTTAGTTTTAATTCCTCAGCTTCTGCTGTTATGGCAACGAACAAATAAACACAAATCCACACATAATTATAACGTAACCTAAACTTCATACGGAATAAGGAACTGAACTGAGGAATCATTTATAATATTAAACAAATTGTTAATAGAAACATTTATTTATAAAGGTAAATAAAAGCTTGAAAAACCCAAGTTATAAGATTATGCTTCGTTTCTTTGTGAACTGTATAACTCCTTGAATAATTAAAGAAAGACAACAAAAAATCAGAAGAGAGCTTTCTTTTAATGTTTAGAAAAATTGTTCAAAATGTGCACCCCTCGCCAACACAAATGCTTCAAAACGTTTTCTCCAATTCTGCTGCACTTTACGAAGTACATCGGGGTTGTTTTTTAATTTCTTCCGCTGCTCTTCTTTCTTGCAACATTTCCACATCGGTACTTCTGTAATGTTTACTGGAGTTTTCATATCGTCCAAAGAAAAAAATCATTGGATACAGATCTGGCGATCTTGTTGGTTCATTCCGAGGGATACAGCATTCTACGTAGGTGGTGCATAGATGGCCAAACACGGTTCTACTTAATGTGCGGAGGTCTACCGTCATGTAATAGGCACATATAATTTCTTACTCTCAGGGGAACATCCTCAAGTAGAACTGATACGTCTCTTGAGAAACTGGAGATGGCTTCTGTCAAAACCCGAGGAAAAATCCTATGATTCCTGCTCTAACGTTTACAAAAAAATCTATGCTGAAAGCTGATTTGTTATTGTGTGTGCATTGTCATAAGCCCAGTTGTCTACATTGTGGTAATTAGTTACTCCATTTCTGGTAAACGTTGCTTTATCCATTGCAGAATCTTAAGGGAAAAGTCCCCTCCTTGTTGAAGAAACTATTCGGAAAATGCTATACTTTGTCACAGTTCTAAATGGCTTGTGTTATCTTATTTGTTAAGCGCTTATTGTTTAATTATTTTTAAATTTGGGTTCGTTGTCCTCCGGCTAGCTATTATAACTCAGTCGAGCACGTGTCTCTAAGCAGGGTGTGTAAACGGAAAGGAGTTGTTGCTAAAAGATAACACTGATAAAAAAATCTGAATCTAGACTTTTATTGCCGCCACGCATAATTAATAATTGACATATTTAATCTTTATACACGCCTGACTGAAACTGTGACATGTAACTACAGTGGTTTTAGTTGCCGTGCACCAATTACTTCGCGTACTTTACATTTCTGTAACTAACTTTGCGACGTGCACCTCGTGAGAGATTCTTCAGAACTGTGCAACACTTGCTTATGGCTCGAGAATATATACTCCTTCACCTCGAATTGCCTAAACATTATAATATAGCTCCTATAGGTTACCAAATTGCGCCCACTTTAGCGTCTGTTTAGGTCAGTCAATCCTTGCTACTAACATATATACTTTAGGGAAGATATTCCCTCCATTTCTAAAACCAGCACGCTACCCTGACGTCATTTGTTTATTTTTTCTTAGTGATAAACAACTCACCCCCTCGGTTTATTGTTACTCACTTCTATTGTCAGTTTCAGTTTGGCCGTGTAAACTTATTTTCTAACAATACTAATGGCTAACAAACATCTAAATTCCTGTACACACAATGATATTAATTTACACTACAATCACTCTGGCATTCACAGCATGTTATGATATAAAATATTGCCTCAACTTTGCGCATAATCAGAGAGATTCTGGACGCGCTGAGTATGATAACGGCGTAGCAGTTCTTTTAATGTTCTCAAAATAGTCCAATGGGATAGGCCGATAGTACGAGCTATACCACGGCTGCTGCTTCCAGGATCTTCTTCCACCAAGTGAAGGATTTCTTTTTGTGCAAGGATTTCTTCTTTGACCAAATATTTCAACATGAGGAGATACGCTTCCTGTATCTAGAACCTTTGACAGATGGAAACAAATGTCCTATGATGTAGAGTTCATCTATTTGAAAATCTTCCTGGATAAATTATTGCTGCAGCTGCCACATTACGATGTGCTTCACCGTAAATGAGTAGTGTTTAAAGATAGACGAGTAATTAGCAAAATCGGCGAATTGTAACCGATTTGAAAACAAGCCATAAGCGGAATAAATAACAGCTGAAGTGCGTTTATTTATAAACAAACAGCTGAAGTGATTTTCTTTCGAACTTACAGTGTTGTCATTGTGTATTCTCGTGGCTAACAATGTAGATTCAGCCGAGTCAAATATCGAAAGTTTATAATAGTAACAGTGCGAATTGTTTTAATTCAAAATTTATTTAAGCACGCTTAAAATGTTTATCTTTCAATCTCCTGTAAGAAATATTTGAAGAAATACTTAAGTTCCGCGAAATCCTTAATTAAAATAGAGTTAATATTAAGCAATTTTCACTTTTTTCTCCAAAAACTAATTTAAAACAGCAAAACTGAACTAAGAGTTTTTGTTATATTCATTACAAAGAGTCATTTTGTTTAAGGATGTCATAGGTTACCTTCCAACATGGATAATAGCTTTGAACGAAATCTGTTCAGGATTATTTCATTTCTCAACAAACTTCCCTGAAAAATATATATCATTAAGTATACCTTGTTATGTTTAAATACCAAAATGTTTTGGCTTTTACAAGTTAAATTAGAAATGTTTATGCACATAATTATTCTCTGTACTAACGTACAGTAAGAATGGGAAGTATTGTATACCACCGTAAAATTCGATGTCGAGATTTCAATGGAAATATTGTTTTGAAGATCCCTGAACTCCAAAAAAAGCATTTTAAGAAAAACATTCGTGTATGTGCGATTCTGAACAGCATAACTCAAGAACGAAAGGTACGCTAAACGCCAAACTTGGTATTAATGTACAGCATCTTCCAAGAATGCGACATGGAAGATTTTGAAGAAAATTCTCCCACCTGAAAGTACCCTTTATACGAGAAATTTTTATTTCATTATCTTCAAAATGGCTGACTATTTCGAACTCGTTAAAGCACACAATTTATGTCTTTTTATTATTGTTTCTTTTTTTTGGTGGAGTTAACCAACTTCCTAGATATTCCTTGTTATTGATTTGAATTTTCAAACGCATATAGTTTTCTCAAATGGGAAATGGTTATTCGTTTTTGTCTCTCTATCTCTTGGCAATGCAACGGAACGGAACTTCAAAGCCATCAAATGGCAACCCGCTCTTAAAAGATCGGACTATCGCTAAAGCCTACTGTATTCCCCTAATCCTCTTGTACCTACAAGGAGATATGCAATAAAAGCATTTCTACAAATGTTTATCTCGATTAATATGAAGTAGGTAGAAGAATATTTAACGTTCGTAATAACAGTTTGATTAAGAATCGGTAAAGACAGTCATGTTAATGTAGCACAAGAGATTTTTTTAATTCTATATTTCCTTATTTTATGTAGGAATTCACTTACGGTATTCATCTTGTGTGTTTCTAAGTTCCATTTCGTTGTTGTTGCATCAATTGCAGTCTCCGAGTTGGCCCTATTAATATTTTGTAAATTCTAGTTTTCATTTCCTTATTTAAGTATTTATTTTTACAGATTACACCATTTATGCAATCTACTACTCTGTCTGCTTTATTAAGCCATATAGGTTCATCTGAAGGAAACGCTCGAAGGAATAGCATATAGTTAATTTCGTATGTATAAACAGTAACATAATGCTAAGAAGCTTATACTTCCAATACCATAGTTCTACCTTTCGATAATAATCGAATTTCCTATAAATCGGGTGCTTCTACTTCTATTCGGCCATTCTCATCACGGCCATCTTCATTTAAAGCTTAACGTGACAGATTAGAAGTAGTATACGAAGAGTAGTACAAGTAGTAGTAGTAGTAGTAGAAGAAGAGTAGTACTAGTAGCAGTACTAGTACTAGTAGCAGTAGCAGTAGTAGTAGCAGTAGTACTAGTAGTAGTAGTAGTAGTACTAGTAGTAGTAGTAGTAGTACTAGTAGTAGTAGTAGTAGTACTAGTACTAGTAGTAGTAGTAGTACTAGTACTAGTAGTAGTAGTACTAGTACTAGTAGTAGTAGTAGTACTAGTACTAGTACTAGTAGTAGTAGTAGTAGTAGTACTAGTAGTAGTAGTACTAGTAGTAGTAGTAGTAGTAGTAGTAGTAGTACTAGTACTAGTAGTAGTAGTAGTAGTAGTAGTACTAGTACTAGTACTAGTAGTAGTAGTAGTAGTACTAGTAGTAGTAGTAGTAGTAGTAGTACTAGTAGTACTAGTAGTACTAGTAGTACTAGTAGTACTAGTAGTACTAGTAGTACTAGTAGTACTAGTAGTAGTAGTAGTAGTAGTAGTACTAGTAGTAGTAGTACTAGTAGTAGTAGTAGTAGTAGTAGTACTAGTAGTAGTAGTAGTAGTAGTAGTAGTAGTAGTAGTACTAGTAGTAGTAGTAGTACTAGTAGTAGTAGTAGTACTAGTAGTAGTAGTAGTAGTACTAGTAGTAGTAGTAGTAGTAGTAGTAGTACTAGTAGTAGTACTAGTAGTACTAGTAGTAGTACTAGTAGTACTAGTAGTAGTAGTAGTACTAGTAGTAGTAGTACTAGTAGTAGTAGTAGTAGTAGTAGTAGTAGTAGTAGTAGTAGTAGTAGTAGTAGTAGTAGTAGTAGTAGTAGTAGTACAATCACACGAGCGTTCGCCTACTGGCAGGAACAGGTTACGCGTGTGCTTCTGCAGACACATTCATATGCCATTTCGACTCTACTAATAGGCGAAGGCTCTATATTGTTCATGCTACGCATAACCTATTATAATAATAGTAAGAAAGGACATAAGTTATTATTTTATTATTAATCAAATTCAAATGTTGACAAATCAACCAAGATACATTTATTTGTTTTTGTCGTAGATGGATTGATGCTGAAGCTGCAAGTTGCTATTCATAACAGAGTGAAGTAACATCTTTAGTCACGAGTACAGAGTGTGGCATGCCCGTATCCAGAAAAAAATTTCGGGGAGGGTTTTCCAAAACCAGATCTAAACTTAACAGTACCCCACACAGTTACCATGTACCTACTCCATAGTAAATAGACGTTACGTGGATAAGAAAATTTCCTGGAGACATTATAGAGCCAGGAAAATCTCACCAGAATGAGGATATTCTACCTTACAGCACAAAATATCGAGACTGCTTCGAAAACCAGGATGTAAGGTGACAATATTAAGTTTCATTTTTTCTTGTAAATGTGCTACAAGCAGTAGACCTACGTTTTCTAACGACTTTTCCCTTATTTGTTTTATATGAATTTAAATAAATAAAGCTGTTATACGGCCCTGGAATGTGGTACGTATTCCAGCAGCTCTCACCCCGCGATTTGAGAGATACCAAAAAAACCGACCAGGGCGCAGTTCTGGTGAAACGGAAGAAACCCGACATCTCAGCACAAGAGGGCCGCACCGAATATTAATAATTGAACAGTTGGAATTGACAAGGCCACAGATTTATTACCAAAATAAAACTACAGCATTGTAACAATAAAGCAGTCTTTACCTTAAACAAGTAAAGTTATCATTTGTGTATAATTTCAGAAATTTAATTTCTCTTTTGCTGACCCCTTTCACGTAAGCCTCTTGGATTTAGTCTTGAAGGTACTTCAGAATTACATGCAGAGTGATAGATGTATCAAGGATGTAATACGAAGTAAGGTCATTCTGATACCATAGTGAATGCTTAGAAATCTTTTTATTTGACCCAAACATCTTTCAATTGTGACTCTTAAAGCTAAAGATATCACGGAGAGGCCCCCGATTCGGGGCAGAGCACCGCAAGTAGGCATTAACTGCCATTTTTGCTTCCAACGTGACCCCTGAGAGGGAGGGAGGGATAAGTTGCAGAAGGGCGACCAGATACGGAAGCCGACGCTTTCGCGCAAGCATGGACGGGTCCCCTAACGTTGTCAAATAGAACGCCTCCGATGGCGACCGGTCCCACAAGCCAACAACCTCCTGGGCCCCGTCCAGGCGCAACCTGTGAAAATAAAAGTGGAACCTTTATTAGTTCTCCTTTTTGCAATAGGTAATTTAAATTCTTCATGAAATTTATTAATAATTAGACTTCATATTATTATACTTCGGTTTGGGATTAATCACAGTGATGTTGGGATTCAAAAAAAATCTAATAAAATCATCGCGTTGTCCTAACCCTGCAACAGATAACAAGAAAGCTGATGGGTATAGGAAATGAGAGGCGAGAGTCGTAGTAGAAGATTAACCACCCCAACATTCGCTTATCGACCCGGCGAAACCATAAAAAGCCTATGGACGGAATGGACAGTCCCCGGGGATTGTTCCCAGAACCTCCCGAATGCGGACCACAGATGTCACCGCCTGAGCTATCGCGCTCTATAATTGTGACAGTTTCAGCAGCTAACAATCTATTGTAAAATCTTTCCTAAGCTGTGACAGTGTTCCTATTAGGTGCCATTAGCCAGGGGGAATTCCAAATCCCTCATCAGCTTGTAGCACAGCATTTTTGAGTTCTGCTCGTGACATCATACACGGTGCCGATTCTCCAAACTCGGTAGTCATATACAGAACCTGGCCAATTAATGTCCACACTGGTGAAACACTCCTTTGAACCGTACGTGGCTTGTACATGGGAGATGGGAAATCCTTGCAATTAGTATATTCATCCCCGCGTTCTGATGGTTTTAGAATCCTGACATGCGTGCGGTTCAGTATTCCTACCTCAGTGGGGAAGTTTTATTATGGTACCAGTTAGTCTTAGCTGTTTTGATTTGTCAATACTTCAAAGAAATTTAATGAAAAACTTCTTCTACAATTTTCTTGTCACAAATGCTATTGTTCTCGAAACACTACTTTGTGGACACGTATTCCTTCCCAATACCATTCTGAAAGCCTGGCTCTGCCAGATACCTCAAAAAGCCTTATTTTTTGTTCAGAAGTTAAGGGCCCTCCCTGCCCATCGTCTTTGTTGCCAATAAAATAATCCCTTAACCCCTCCACATTCGTTTATCGAATCGATATAGTTGTTTGAAGTCAGAAACTTTAGGCTGTTTTCTTTCTTTAAACGTCCTTCTAGCCCGACCACGAAGAAATGCAGTCATTTTACTTTATTATGGGCATCTGCTAAACACACGAAGCCGTGGAACTGCATGCTGATCAGAAACTAAGGTTACAAAGCCTGCAGTGAAACGTATACATTTCATTTCATACAACCAATACTGCGCATACCTTAGTTTATTTTTCGACATAGTCTCCATATCGCTTTAGGCACTTGTCGCTTCGTGGGGTGAGTTTAAATATTCCCTCGTGGTAAAAATCCTCTCCTTATGTGCTCAGTCACGTTGTCGCTAAGTGTTTCGCCTCCTCGGTTGAAGCGAATCATCGGCCTCCTAGATGCTCCATCAAGTGAGGAAAAAGGTGAAAGTTGTTTGGAGAGAGGTCTAAGCTGTAGGGAGGGTGGTCGATGGTATCTCCGGTGAAGCTGCTTCAACAGCGAGGTGGCCTTCTGGGCTGTATGTGGTCGTGCGTTGTGGTGAAGTCCTGCCCTCGATGAGAAGTTCTGCCGTTTCTTCCTGCCTGCTTTGCGGAATCGTTGCAAGGTCTCGCATTGTCGGTCAGCGGTCACTGTGTACCCTCATTCCAAAAGCTCCACAAGTATGACACCCGCGCTATCCCAAAACACTGACTTGACCCAATGCGCTTCTCTTTGAGTTGGTCAGATTTCGTAGAACCCATCTGGAATAAATTTTCCGGCACTGCACAATATCGTGAATAATGTGGCGAACGCTTCCGAACAGCATTCCCAATTCTACCGTCATATGCCGTAACGGATCCTCCTGTTGTCCTGAACCAGCACCTTCACGCGAGCTGTGTTCAAATCTGTTGATACAGTGCAGTTCAGCAACTGCGATCATCGTCGGTGACGTTTTCTCTACCGGCCACAACCTTTTGACGTCATTCTGTGACATGCTGACGAGATGTTACAGTCTCTCTGTAAACCTCTACCAGCTGCCGGTGAATTTCAGCCGTGGTTATGTGTTTCGTCCACAGAAATCGAATAACGGAGCGGATTTCTTCGCGAGACCAGTTTTCCAAACGAGTCGCCTTTGTGTTTACCTACAACTAGCGCTGTAGGTGGTCGGTGGCTGAAACTCTGCACAGCTGCTAACCGTATGTATTAGAATTACCGCACACTACTAATTTCACCATAACGGACGAAACTCCTGGGATATCGGCCTTGGTTTCTGATCATCTTTCGCATAATTTTACTTAGTATTGCCTACAAAGAAAACCCTTTTCCTAGGTTTTATGCATGACAATCGTAGTATACCTATTCAAAGAGTAGAATTATAACCTACTAGATTGATAAGTGCTAAGAGGAAAAGCATATACTAAGCGTTCTGTGCATGCTGATTGTAGCCTTTTCTTCCAAAGCCGTAGGAAAATAATTTACGATATTTTATGAATACTAATCATTAGCTTGACAAATAATTTCATTTAGTAGCGATCCCAGACTATTGCCTCGGTGTTTATATACTTAAAAACCATGATCTGTTCAATCTCCTTCCAACTTGCATTTAAAAGGGAACTTACTTATGGCATGGGTTTAATTCTAGTAGCTGATATTTTCATATTAAATCTTTGACAGCTGACATAGAATTCTTATAGTAATCTTTGCAAGTCATCCCCATTATCTGCCATAAGGACCGCACTGTCAGCAAAACGGACTATTTTTACTTCACAATTCCCTATTTTATATCCATTGCTGGTATTAAAACACTTTATTATCTCATTCAATATTAGATTAAACAGCGACCGAATATATTAAAGAGCAAATGTATGCCGAGAAGTAACGTTTACATTTGTTGTATACCGAAGAAAGTTAGATCCATAATGCACTAATTTCCATTTGTTAAATGTATATTTTCATTAGGAGTCTGTACCAATAAATATGTACTCCACAACCTTCCATGTGCAAAATTCAAAGTACGAGTGATTATAAACACATCATTCACTACTTCATGCTCTCATTGTCGTTTCCAAGATTCTCAGCCACGATTGTAATTTTCATTTTCCATATGTTAACTTTCTAATTGATGCGTTAATGCACATAGGCTTTTTGTAAAAGGCTCATGCATATTTTATTTTTAAGCTCTTTACTTCCTAAGCGGATATAGAGCCATATTGCACATTTCAGGGTATAAAAAAGGAATAATTAAATACGGTACGTGAAAACGGCGTTAAGCTGTTAATTATCATTAATTCTTTGAATGGTTTAAAAATTTCCGAGTAATAAAGTTACCTATAGGCTAATGGACCCAGAAATTTTCTCCTCCTCGCACAAGATAAAATTATCTCTGATGGTAAAATTTCCAGGAAACAGAGTGTATAACGTGGCATATGCGCTTTTCTCCCAAATGGATATGCTGTGCTAAATTAACTAATGGAGTGCTTACCAAGAAGATTAAAAGCAGAGCAGACTTCCTCTATGGTCTGGTAGTTAGCATGTTAACTTGCAAATCCGGAGGTCTCGGCTTCGATTCCCAGCTGAAAGATGGGAATTCTTCTTTAGCCAGAACTGTTCCCCATTCTTCCTAGAGTCTGGAAATATGAGTGGGGTGTAAACGTATGTGTGTAATTAATGTTTAAACAGAAAATCCAACGTAAACAAACACAAAGATTAACACCACAGTAAATCCACGAACAAAATTGTCATTTGCAATTTTCTAAACGAAAGCCGTAGGTATGACCTTGGATGTTAAAAGCGGATGTAAATTAAACAAAATTAAAAAAAAAACCGCAGCAGTCAAGCAGGAAGCTAATGCGACATATTTTCGCACATATACACGTGTATCTATTGAAGTAATCACAAATAATAAACTTTTATTAACTACCATTTCTATTACCATTACCATTACCACTTTCTATTTTTCATATCGATAATCCAACGCTTGTAACCTACGCATCCCTACTCCATCATCCAGTGTCTTAGATACTATAACTAAGCAAGTGATTATAGGAAGCTACTGGAATTCACCAAAAGCCAACTGTGACATATTTCCCCCATTATAGTGCTCTATGGTTACTTTTGGTGACATTATGTTTGTTCAGTTACCATCAGTACCAGAAACTGCTTCTAAAATATATGCATGGTAAAGTTAAGCTCTAGTTGGTGTTAGTTACAGTTGTTAAGTTGGTGTACAGGCCAGTATCTTGAGGGATGTCAACTGCTGAGTTTGTGTAGAGGCCTTTGTGTTCCAAATGTGCGTTTACTTTGATTTGTTTTAGTGCTTACACAAGCGTTCCATACTTTTTAATTTTTGTTTTTACAATACATTTCTCATCAAGTACAGTAGGATGCAGTTTCAAAACAAGATTTGATTACTGGCTGGCTTAAAACTATTTATTCCCATTTTAAGGTTGGCAACATTTAAGTTTAGTGTAGAGTCAGTACTTTGGGAACTGCCATTAAATTGTTTCTCCTATACCTGAATAAGAGATCATGCCTGCATACCAACGGCAGAGAAGCAGACAGAACAGCACTATCACTTGAGTAATTAACCCTCCCCCAAAAGATAGGGAAACTATGAGGTTCCTTGATCTGCGAACTTACACCTCAAAAGTACAACCAACGAAGAATATGCTATTCTAAACAGCGAATGTAGCGGAAGTACACCGGTGTGCTAAACCTATTGACGAAAGTAATCTTCGCATGCTGTGACACTGCCAAGTAACATAGTTCGATGAAACTTCAATCATACATAGAGGGAACTGCTACGTATGCTACAGTAGGCAACTAAATGAAATATGCAATGAGACGAACAGAAGTGCCACTTTTATTCCTAGACCATAAGCTACACTAAAGCCAATACGACATATGGTGGCTCTCTTGATTTACGGAAACAGACACATGGTGCTTAAAAGGGTGTATGATTATCACGGACAGCAATGCATGCTCTGCATCGTGCTCCCATGCTGGCCACAAGGTTGATCAGTAGTTCTTGTGGTAGGACGTTCCATTCCTGCACCAGCGCTGTTGACAACTGTTGGATGGTCGTTGATACATGTAGATGTGCTGCAATGCGTCTCCACAAGGAATCCCACAAGTGTTGGATAGGATTTAAATCGGGGGAACGGGCAGACCAGTCCATTCGCTGAATATCCTCTCGTACCGAGAGATCCTCCACTTGCGCTGTTCGATGCGGTCGCGCATTCTCATCCATAAAAATGAAGTCAGGCTAACTGCACCCCTGAAAAGACGCACATGGGGAATGGGTACAGCACCACAATAACTTTGACCAGTGAGTGTACCGTGTTCAAAGATTTGGAGGTCGGTGCGCCCATGCAACATTATGCTTCCCCAAACCATAACACCCGGACCACCAAAACGATCATGTTCAAGAATGTTCCTGGGTTCATTACGTGTTCCCACCTCTCGCCAGATAAGGGTACGTCGAGAGTCACTGCTTAGACTGAATCTGCTCTCATCCGAGAAGATCACGCGACCCCATTCCTCGTTGGTCCAATTTTGATGCTCTTGGCACCATCACAAACGGTAGCGCCGATGTGCGGATGTCAATGAAACACAATGTACTGGCCGTCGGACAAAGAGACCACCTTTCTGTAGTCGCCGTGCCACTCTGTATCGTGAGATTGCGTGCCTAGTTTTCCTATTAAATGTCGTTGCAATTGCATCCGCTGTTTGGGGTGGATCCCTTCTTGGCTGTTACACAATGTAGCGGTCATCTGCTGCTGTAGTTGAGCGTGGTCGACCATCAGCTCTCCTTGGGACAGCAGTGCCTGTGGTTTGAAAGGTTCCCCATACATGTATAACACTGCTGTGAGCAATTCCAAACTCCTGAGCAACAATCGTCACATTTCGCCCTTCTTCCAGTTTCGCTATGATTCTTTCTCGTGTGAAGTCATCCATATGATGTCTACGGGCCATATTGCAATGACGAACACCACTATAGTGCACCGTAACAGCTCGCTAATTGCCACACACCGTCTTGTCCTGTTTCGTCAACTGCCCCGTGTTGCGGGACCAGACCCATTTGGCACTATAGGCTCGCTACACTCACGCTATGTGACGTCCAGCTTTCTGTGTACGTGTGAGACACCTCTGGCAACATGCTTCCTGACCTCCATCTACTTCCACCAAGTAGTTCATTTGTTATGTTACTTTACCCAACTCGTCCTTAGGTTTTGCACACCAGTGTAGTTTATAACTCCATTCAGTCTAGATTATAGGTGAAGCCAAACAACAGTCATAGGAACGGAAAGGTAAACCAAAGATATGCTGGAGACACTAAGGCGGCACCTTGGTGTATCGGAATATAATAAATATATCTCGTATTATTAAAAAGGCTATAACAATAAAATGGATTTATACAAACCCCTATTTAAACATATACGAAGGTACTAAAAAAGTTTGAATTATCCGCTCTAAATGTAGCGGATAATTCCTCATCTGCTGCTGTAGTTGAGCATGGTCTACCACCACCTCTCCCTGGGACAGCAGTGTCTGTGGTTTGAAAGGTTCCCCATGCACGTGAAACAATGCTGTGAGCAATTCCAAACTCCTGAGCAACACTCATCACATTTCGCCCTTCTTCCAGTTTCCCGATGATGATCACGGCAAAATAGTGCGGAAGAATTAGAAAATAAAATCCTTATTTAAATATTTGCAACGTTTGGTAGACCTGAAGTCTATCACTTTATTCTTTCAAAGCGACAATTATTGAGTTAGGAAATAAATTAATGAAGGCAGTGTGTGACGAATTAAAACGTTACAATTTTTATGTTCTAAGACATTCCTTTAGTTTCTTCAATTGGGGTTTAATAGAAACTTTTAATACACAATTTAAATCTCTATTAGGAGTAACTTGAAGTCTTCAATGACAAACGTATCAGTATAAACGATAGACATAAAAGAAAGTTAAATTAATTTTCATTAAAGTACAATGAAATAAAAACTTCTATTGTCTGACTGGTTTCGGTAACACCAAATAATTATGTGACCTATAAGTCCTAATAGTAGTGACGCTACTAGCTTAAGCATCCATTAAACTAATGCAAGACCGATCAGGCTTGCTGCCTTGATCTGATTAGAAATAAAACACTCATACCACTCCACTTAATAGTAACAAAAATATTTACAGAAAATACGTAATTTCAAATAAATAGAGCAAATCTTTACTAAACAGAGCATAGAAATTTAAATTTAGATACAGCTACATTTATCATCACTGCATTTTAAAATTTACATACATAAAGTTGTTAAGTCAATGGTTAGGTAACATCCAGATTTACTTCAAGAATTTGAATAAGTACGATGTTGCTGATAACTAGTTTGTTATTTCAAATTTAGAAATAAATTTAAAAAATCAATAAATAAGGTATGGAATACAGTATATCAAAGATTAAAAAAACTTATGGCATTTACTGTAAATGGAGCAAAATGTCGAAAGTCGTCGATAGAAAATATTACTAAAGAATAAATAGAAAGAATTAAATCTTAGCATGCCGAATGCCATGTAATGATTACATTGATTGAAAATGATAGGGTATCTAAGCCTAGTTTATATTATATGCACCATTGTTTTTTTTTTCTCTCTCTCTTTTAGAATTAAGTAATCTTACATACCTTCGTTAGCTGGCAGTTCACTGAAAAAACAACGCAATACCGGCAACACAAACGAGGTTTGTGAGTGAGATTCCAGCTGTCTACTCTTAGCCAGCCCATATACTCCTGCGCCTGCCGCCGCAGCTCGGACTCCCGCCCACACAATTATAATATTCGCGCAACCACCTCACTTTCTAATTTTTGCAGTTACAGTAATAATAATAATAATAATAATAATAATAATAATAATAATAATAATAATGGGCACGTACGTACCATAAAAGATGCTGGAAATGTTATGCTTCTCTATCCACACATTTCTTGCATATTCTCAGGAAATATTTATTCACAGTCGAGAGTTTAATATCTGAAATTCAATCAATCAGCATTTTAAAATTATTATAAAATTGGAAATTTAAAACTTAGAACAATTTATTAGGCACAAATTATATGTATTAATGAGATGCATATTTTCTGCAATACACATTTGTCCAACTGCTTTGTTATAATTATCAGTTATACCTTTAAATTCGTTATATTAGTTAAAACGTTAAAGCAATTTTGAGAAAGTTAAACATCATGACAATAATTGTTGCTTATACGTAGTTGGAGGTGGGGATATTTTGTCGCAAAATTTCGTGTGACATTCTTGAAAGACCTGAACTTAAATATCAATGAGCTATACTGTTCAAACACACACACACGCGCACTTAAATGCTTCTATAGGTGTTTTTTTGGGGGGGATGTTTCAGTGGAAAGTGAACCTGTTGGAACCTCGATATCGAATTTTTGAGTTGAATAAAATGCTGTCTCTAACATAGGCATGCTGTAAAAAAGGTATGCTGGTGTTACATGCACATGGATTTCTCTATGCTCTATCGTTTATTACTATATATATATATATAAACATCTTATGGAATTAATTGTTCTTTCACACATTGGTATGTCATTTCAATACAATTTGAGATCTACTAGTAGTTTATCGGGAAAATGCGAATCAGTTGGGGAATTTAATGTCCACCACGTGTTGTCATGGTAGCTCAGTGGTTAGAGCAACCGGACGGAGACCGGGAGTTCCGTGGTTTAAATCCCCATGCTATGGCATTGAATTTTTCAGTCGTCTGATTCTACCTTTCATTCTTATGGAAGCTTATTGCTCTTCTGTTTATTTTAATTGAGATAAACCGTTGCAGAAATATTTACATTAGAACATTGCGTTATAGATACAAAGAGAATAGCGATAATCAAATGTTTAAGAATTGGATACTATATACTGCCCTTAAAAATCTATAGTGTTTCCATGTATACGAAAGAAACAACTGAATATGGAAAATAGACTGAAGTATTGAACAACTCGAACCGTTAATAATCGATATTTCGGAATGGCTTATGGCACAGAAAGGTTATTTGAAACAAATTCTGTGTTTTAAAAAGATCTAAATTTTTTGTTCGTTTTCTTCTATCAGTTATACAGGATTCTAAAAAAATCCTTCCGAATGATGACTTCACAGGCTAGTTCCAGAAAATTGAAGATATACATTTTGTTTATGATGTAAATATCTTTAATATATAGTACATTGATCAAAATCGTTAGTCTTTTTTCAAAGTCAAACGTTTAGAAAAATCTTTCATGGAAAGGGTAGTTTAGCGTGAGGGAATTTCATGTGCATGTTTGGAAGATGCTGAACTTAAATACCAATTTTGGTTTCTAACCGACTCTTCGTTTTTGAGTTACCTGTTTACAGAACACACAACACACACATCTCGTACATTTTTAAAGATATTATTATTATTATTATTATTATTATTATTATTATTATTATTATTATTATTATTATTATTATTATTCAGAGAGCCTCAAATACACATTTCCGGGAAATCTTGACATCGAATTTTGGGTAAAATAGAATACTTGCCCTACTTATATACTAGCAGAGAAAGTAAAAAATAAAAATCGGAGATTAGCATGATTTTTCAAAACAGAACATTATTTAAATGTTAAAGTTAAGAACACAGAGGTTAGCTATGAAAACAATCGACAGTGTTGTTTCGGGATTTAATGTTTCCTATTTGAGGCAGATCCTGCTCCAGTTTACAATTCTCAGGGCTTAAAGGGAAGGGCCTAGGTTGAAAAGATAAGAACAAGTTGAGTGGAAGCAAAAGGCGATATATTGAAGATGGTCCAATCAATTAAACGTCAGCTTTTTGGAAGAGGTCAAGCTTACAAAAAAGGGAAGGAAGTAAGAAAGAAGTAAAGGAGAAAGTACAATGGAAAAGAGAGAAAAAAAAAAGACTTGACGACGATGCTTGCAATCCTGCTGTAAGCTTGTGTTGTGCTTCTCTCAAGAGAAATTGGCGATTAGATTTGTATGACAGATTGCATACCAAAGCTAAAACTTTGTTTTCAAACGAACAGCAATTTGAGTTGTGTGCGGTAGACCAGAAAATCTACAATAGCTTTTGTGACGCATGTCAATCGATTCTGTGCCGCAGGCGGAATTTCGCATTATGAGACTTTAATTTAGTTTCCCTTTGGTAAAGCCTATTTGTACATTTTACTGAATACGTTATACAAGAACCGAAGAAGATGGAAACATTACTGAAGATTTAATTCTATGTTTTTAATTTTTTTTAGGAGAAAACTCTTTAGCTTGTGCGGAGTCTTACCCAGCGTGACACGGGATTAAAAATAAGAAAATAGTGATATGGGTAGTTTTTGTGGAGAACTAAAACTTAAATGTTCAAGGATTTGTCCAAATTTGTTCTTAAGGGTTTGAATAACATGTTTAAAGTAGCCTCTAATTTTTGCGAGTCCTATAATGTAAGAGCACAAATTTGTTACCCAGTAACTTGTTAGTGCATTTTGATACTAAAAGGGTTGAAAATAATAAAAATGAGGTAGTTTTCAAAAAAATCGGAGAAAATCCAAAGTTAGTCACATTTCCATGTGAACTGAAGCGGAATATCATAAAAGTATAAAGGTTTCTGGACTGTTTGTTAGCTGCGCACTACCATCTGTCTCTCCAACCAATCATTACGCCGGCTGGCACAGAACACGCCGGGCGCGGTATGTTAGTGAAGGCTCCATCATAATATTATACATCTCATACTAAAACCTTTCCTTTGCGTGTGTAGAGCAAAACTCAAAATGGGTACTTCGGAAATTACAAAATTGAAGGCTGAGTTAACACTGCACTACAATAAAATGTGTGGTTCATAAACGACGTTATTTTTACTTAATACTCAAGTTTAAATGAAACGCGTAATAACCATTTTATTTTCTCCAGAACCTACTTATAGTAGAATATATTGCATATTTAGTAGTATAAGCAGCCATTTGTAGATTTAAAATTCTTGGTATTATGTAGCATGAAATTACAAATTTTATAACAAAGCTGCAAACAACAAAAACTCCAAACTTTTCAAATTGTTTCAGAATTTCAGATACACTGCCTTAAAAAGAATTCTTGGCAAATTATTATTATTATTGTTATTATTATTGAAGGAGATTATTTTATGGTATCTAAGAGAGAAAACGTAATAATAATAATAATAATAATAATAATAATAATAATATATATTATATCGAGACTACTTAAATCAAGCTAAACTTTTGTCTCGAGCGGTTTCAAGTTATAAATACGGACCTACTTACGTTCAACATACGCAGAATAGGCGCAGATGTTCATAATAGAGCTCGTACGAAAATAATAAATGAATTCGGAACAGCAGATTTTCAAACACATTACCAAAATATGGCGCACCAAAGTCGCTTTCTGGGAAAACATAATACTTCGAAAAAGACAGATATAAAAATATATTTCACATATATCATACATACTGCAATGAGGTCAATAATTATGCTGTTGTAACGCTTTGTCCGACTCTTGTGATTTCTAATTGTATTAACATGTGAATATACAGAGGTTTTCTTCAGATTATCCATCGAGATGTATTAAACATGGTACATATTTTGGCAAAAATTATGCATATCTTCGCATTTAAAGCGTTGTTTACAATAGGCAAAATCCAAAAAGAATCTTCACCGTATATTCTTAAAATAAGCCCGGCTTATGTACAAAATTTAATAATTATCCGACGTTTTTGTTTTTAATTCACACATACACACACCCGCGCGCGTGCTTAGGGCTTTTTTATCGGAATCAAAGGACTTAAAAACGGAGGTTGCAATGTCCAGCCCTCTGTTGGAATATTTCATCTAATATTGATGAGAAACAGAGCTGATTAACAAAGTGATATAATTATCCTAACTGAGTTGTAGAGAGCAAGCTAAAGTGAATGCAAAATAAAGCCTTTAATAGAATACACTAAACACTGCAGAATAATCTTTGAAGGATTAATTTACTCATCACCATTAACTCCATAGAATTATAATGAAACATCTTCGTTTAGTGTATCTAGTGAACTAAGCCTGGTGTATTTTATAAATCTTCCCAAACCACTATCTATATAAACCACTTGTGGCATTTTTATTACTAGCAAAAATAATGTGAATGTAAGACATACCTATAACACCCATGATAAAGAAGCAGATCTTTAAAATTGAATAAGCATCAAACATTTGTGTCAGGTTTCTCCTAAACTGCTGAATGGATATCACTACTTGATACCCAGGCAAAAATACTGAAGGTTACGTATCCCCTTATTGAGGAATAAGATAGTCAGACGGAGGGGGCAAACGCAGGGGCTCCCCAGCAACTGGAGCTCGGCATCTCAGTAGGCTAATTGTATCTTACGTGTCCCCTGGGATGAAGAGATGAATGAGAGACCCGAAAGACGACCAGATCCGGACGACAATGTGCGCCAGCAAGGTTGGAGTCTCTAACGCTTCCAGAAATATACCAATGCCGACCTCGGCGCAAGCCTGCCTTAATAATGAACCCGGGGCTCCAGGAACGAGCTCCCCCAGAAAGGGTAACCAGCTGATCATCCAAGCGCCAAGGAGAAAACCTTTACAGACCGTCCCGTCGCCACGCACCTATTGACGTCGTCTGACTTGCAACTTTCAAAGATGAAACACATGAAGGGAAATCATGGGGGCAGGAAATCTGTGGTAATAGAGGAACCATTCGCCTACCGACCTGGGAAAACCAGGAAAGGAACCCAAGCAGAAACCCAGTATGGCTGGCCCATCGGGATTTTAACACCAAATGCCAGCCTCTCACGTTACCGCGGAGCCACCTTCCTCGAGCCTTAGGGAGAAAGAAAGGGGTCTAAAGCTTAAAAGCGAGAAAGGAAGCAAACATTATGTCAAATCCACGAGTTTCAGGAACGTCAATTAACCCCAGAGCTCAGGTTAAACTGCTCGCAAGGTTCAATTTCGCGAGGGAAAGAAGAACACACAACAACAGAGGTGGCGAAAACAGGACTCGCGTTCCCTCTCTGCCACATTCCATTTGCTTTTCACGTGCTGCTGAGTGATGCAGTACGTGTTGCATATTTGGTGACTCACGGAAGGAAGGCTTTTTCGCCACCCTTGCACTACAGCATTCTGATACATGTTAAAAGATGAATCGCACAGAAATATTGCAGAGATTTTACAACATTAAAGAAATATCTGCAATTTCCTAAAACATGCTATTTATAAGCACGCATTTGTCCTGGCATTCCTGCATTATGCTTTAGTTTTTAAATAAATGTTTATTTGTATATTTCCTGCATATGTTTACATACTTATATGACTGCATTAGTTATTGTACTTGTATATTCTTTGTAGGCCTCAGATACATGCTTTATTATAAAATTCCTAAGGTGCTTACTTTTCTTACTTCTCACCTATAGTAAAATATTGCATTCCAAACAAAATTTGGATATCAAGATTTCACCGAAATACATGCCTTGAGGACCCCGAATAAAAAAACATTCTTAGAAAACTGCGTGTGTATAAGTACAGCATAACTCAAAAACGAATACTCTAATAAATACAAAACCTGGTACATATTTAAGTTGAGTCTTCTAGGGATGCGACATGAAGGCATTCAGGAAATTTTTCCTCCTAAACTACCCCTTACAGGGAACATTTTTCGTTATTTTTGATACTTTCAAACGTGGCTCTAATGATTGTAAGCAAAGGTCTATCGGGGCAAGAGCCAAAACCCAAGACCCCCTCCTAAGCCCAGGGCTGGTCACTTCAACTGCGGGTGTTTCCCATGAGGCCTATACCCTATGTTTTAAAAAGGTCCCCCCGTTTGCAAGTGGATACGTCACTTACGCACGTCATCCCGAAAAGGGGTGACTACCGAAAACCTCGGTAGGTCCAACAGCAATCTAGCATGCCGTCTACCCACTCTCACTCATGGTTGGTGCCGGAGAACATCAGGGCGTCTCTTACAACCCCGCCTGGGCGGAAAACCAGCCAGGCTTACCCAATCTCCCATGGGTGTCGGGAACCACTACCCCGCTGAGTCCATCCCAATCCGAACAACTCTATATCGGTAGGGGTTCAAATATTCGGCCCGGTAACGTCAGAAGTACCACGAATGCTCAGGACCCGCAGCGCCCGCAACAGTGCAGCTGAAGGGGTCTGAACCCCCCCTTAGGGATAAGTTTAAGATATGTTTATGACAAATAAAATGCAGGTGTATCTTAAATTTTCCGCCAATAGCTTGTGAAGTCCTCTTCATTTTGAATGAAATATGTATAACTTGTGAACCGTAAGATATACAGAATTGAATTGAACAGACATGAAAGAAGTGCAACACAAAAAATTTACAATCTCGTTAAAACACATAATTTATATCAAATCCATTCTTTTTTGGCATTCACCATTCCCGGTATATTCTTTGTTATCGCTTTCAATTGCCAAGTACTTATATTTTTTTCAAATTTCTTTTTGTGATCTACAAAAGAACGGAGTCTCAAAAACATGCATAGTGACCCGGATTTGATTATTGCTTAAGGCTACTGTATTCCTGGTATACTCATAACTAAATGTCTAATACAACAATTTCTGCAAATGTTTAACTGGATTAGCATGAAGCAACTAGAAGAATAAGACTTTCTAAGAATTTTGTAGGACAGTGCGTAGAAAAATCAGGCTTTTTAAATCCAAGCCACATTTGAAACGTTTAAATCTAATAAAGTAGCATACTCTCTGTTTAAATGATTACCCTCCTCTTTGGAGGACTTACAAGCCAATGCCTTGAGCCAGTAGCCTGTGAGGAGCAAGCAAACACTGGATCTTAGCATATCCAGGATGCGTGATCAGCCCAATACCTGGTATGGCGGTGAAGGAGAAGGAAATAAACTGTAGTGAAAAAAGGGATAATAGGAAAATTTGCGAATCAAATTATCCAACCCCCATTCCCTAGCGAACGTGGAAAACCATGAAAATCTTTCTGCAAAATTGGTCGGCACGGGGATTTGAACCCGGGATCTCCCTAATGCGGGCCACAGACTTACGGCTGAGCCATCTCTTTCGGTTAAAACAGCATACAGAAAACAAAACTCTACAACCTAAAGGACCAAAATTTAAACTAATGGTATTAATTTTGAGTAAATATCCAGTTTTAATGATCTGGGATGTAATATTATACATCATGGACACTGAGTCGTCCTCCGTGGACTAGTGGTACCGTGCTAGCCTCTAGTTCCCAAGGTCGCGGGTTCAAACCCGGCGGAGGGCGATGGATTTTTTCGGGCGTAAAAATCGTTAGCACGGCTTCCTTCGGAAGGGAAGTAAAGCCGGTGGTCCCGTGTCGTAGATTTACGGCACGTAAAAGAACCTCAAGCCTGATAAAGAGGCCTCTGAGCAAAATTACAGGTGTTTCACGCCCACTATAGAATGGGACGCTAAGAACCATAGTAGTTAAAGAGCGTCCATAAATAAAACTCATTTTTTTTTTCAATGGACACTGAAGCTGTGACGATTGTGTGTCACTTATTCCACTGGACGTATTTTCGCTGTAATGGAACAAGAGTAAGCAGTTCTCTGTCAAGTCGCTTCTATTATAGCAGAGTGAACCAGGAAGCCTGGTTACGCCTCAAGATGTTGGCTACACTGCGATCAGAACAAGTTTCTCTGAACAGCCGCTAGGCTTGATCGCAGCACCTCTCGACGAAGCTTACCCGACGTGCTGTGTTTGGCCCTTGCTCCTTCCCTCTCTCCAGACTGCCTGAGTTTGCTTGTCACCCGAAGTGAACAAAGAGTCTTGAGCAGAACATCGACGAAGAATGGGCTTTTAACCAGCTATTCGGCCAAAGGGCAATTTTATTTCTCGCAATGAGAAACTAAGATTTTAAATTGAGCTAAGTATTATGTGAAATTCACTTAGGTTGTAAATTGTACTTTAAATTAGGATATTGTAGGCAAGCCTCTTATTAGGGTTTGTGATAGATATCTGAATTTTTCCAAATTGAAGCATGTTTAAGTAATTTAGCATATTTTCGTTCTTCTCTCTCTCCCCCTAGTGAATTCATAAAACAGTGCTTGTATAAACTGTATAGGCTGAATGTAGTAGTAGATGAATCGTATCTTATACAATTTTGAAAAGTGGATACTTTAAAATTCTAGAATGTCCTAGGCAGCAATTTTGTGAAATAGTTCCAAGCATTACCTGAAGGTATGGATTTCACACCAGACCCCTAGATTGTGTAATATTTTGTTTCATCATAAAAATTATTCTTATAAATTTAAATTATTGTTTAAATTTCAACTTTGATCTATTTAATAGTTATGGAATTATTCAGTATTATGTGAGTACGACTTCAAGAGTTAGCAGCACCATAAAAGTCATTACATTTGGACGCGTGCTGCCATCATAAATTCTTCTCTCGTAAAATAAATTATTAATACGTTTTGCAGTATCATTTTATGACATTATAGTTGAGCGATTTCTGTCAGCGTAACTTCAGCTTGAGAAACTGTTTCATAAAATAATAATTTTAATCAGAGTAATTGTTTTAAAGTGTCAATGTATTTATATACATGTTTTCTATTTGAGCGATTTAATTGTACCTATGCAATATGTTCCATAACGTGCATCTTCACAGTCACCTTTCCATAGGGACGTCATTGATTAGTAATACTTCCAGAATTATTCACTCTAACTGGGTTTAGTGCGATTCCAAACTGCACCTCCCAACTTCAACAAATTGGGAAGGGTGAGTGTAGCAAAGTAATCAAGAGATAAAACACACTAGATTTTACAGTCGCTAGGAAGAACGAAACGAACTATAATGAAAATATTTCGATGAAAAACAGTATTAAAATGTTGTAAGACAATGGAAACACCAGTTAACGCATGGAAGTGAAAACTGGATTCTTAGAAAACAACCACCTAGAAGAATAGAGGTGATGGAGAAGAGACACTCCCTCGCTATAGGCTGAAAGACCAGGAAAGGAACACTGAAATTCGCGAGAATTTATAAGTACAAAGTCTTCTTGATATCATGACTGCCCTACACAACAGTGGCACCAACATCGAATGAGAATGGACAAAAATGGTATTCCATTACACATCCATCAGTCAGTTATTTGTCGCGGTTACTTCGTGTTATGTTATTGCTGAGCGCCTGTTATTGTATTACTAGTTTGAATTTTGGGTTCTTTGACCTCCGGCTAGCTATTATTTCTCAGTCGAGCATATCTCTTAAACAGGGTGTGTAAACGGAAAGGAGTTTTTACTGAAAGATAACACTGATAAAAGAATTTGTTTTTACACTTTTATTGCCGTCACACTTTATTCATTTCACATAATTATTCTTGATACACGCTCGACTGAAACTGTTATATTTTCTAATGTTACTATAATCACTTATTTGCTGCACGTTATTAATTCGCGTATTTCACATTTATAACTAACTTTACGACGCGAGAGATTCTATTGCACGACGTATAACGTGTAAATGATTCTCTTAAACTTTGCGACGTGTAACCCGCGAATGCTTCTGTTGGACTGAACGTTACCCGTCTCTGGCTTTAGCTTTTTATACTCCCTCACCCTGATATGCCTAAACATTATAACAGAGCTGCTATTGGTTAATAAAGCGCGCCAACATTAGCGTCTATTTTTATATCCATTCAAAATTACGAACACAAATGCTCTAGGGAAAATATTCCCTCCATTTCTAAGAAAAGCGCACTAATCTGACGTCATTTGCTTGTCTCTTATAATTAATAAACAACTCACCCCCCACCCATTGTTACCCGCTCCTATTGTCAGTTTCAGTGAGACCGTGTAAACTTATTTCCTAACAATGCTTATAATTAACAAACATCTCAAATCAGTGTCATACAATAATGCTTATTTACACTATAATCACTCTGGCATTTACATTGTTGTGATATAAAATACTGCCCGAAATTGTATTCCATTACACATCCATCAGTCAGTTGGCAGAAGAGATCGTGGTAGGCCGGGAGAAAGATATAGAGAACAGTTAAGATTTCCTGGAAATGGAACAGGCCTAATGGTCTGAACCATGAAGTATTTTACAATGATGAAAATAGTATTGGAAGGTTTATGTTTGTCATGGACAGTTAGTGTCGTTAGTTCCGTTTTCTCGGGCGTAAAAAATCCTTAGCATGGCTTCCTTCGGAAGGGAAGTAAAGCCGGTGGTCCCGTGTCATATATTTACGGCACGTAAAATAACCTCAAGCCTCATAAAGAGGTCTGAGCAAAATTTTCGGTCTTTTTTCCCCGTATAGAATGGGACTCTGAGGACTATAGTGGCTACCGCTCGTTTCATAGAACACACGTGTTAATTATAGTTCTTATTGCATTTTTATTTAGTATACTTGAATTACAACATTCCCAGTTTAGGAATTGTCAAAAAGACAACCTTATCAGTACAATTGAAAAATATTTACGCTTTAAATGTTGTAAATAAGCGATTAAAGATATAATAAGAAATGTTATGAAGAAACGATGACCCCGAGCTAGGCCGGATATAGGTTACTCTTTAATGAACTCTTCACTCTGAGATGCTGGACCTCGTAGAAGGCTAACGAGGCTTTCTAATGGGATAAGTGAAGGTTGTGTGTCGTTCACCCTGCAAATACACGTGGCAGAGGCCACATAAATCTCCCAGATTTCAGGATTTCTTGTTAACACGGGAAATGGAGCGGATGACCTAATCAGGGTGCCTTCTATCGTTCCAGGTGAATGCCGAGATATCACAAAGCTTCGATCCTCTTTCCCTTAGGCAACATAAAGCAGGTAAGCTCTTCTAAGCTAGATATTGACATCTTCTGTACACACAGTTTTAGTAAAACGAAGATAATCGAAGCAATATTCAGCTAAAAGATAGGTGACGTTATAAATTGTATTTTTAATTGTGGCTGAGTGATCATTTTCATTATCGTTTGAATAGAATACTGTATGTTTTATAAACAATACAGTGTAACCTTTTATATCAGGTTGCCTTACATAAAGAAGTAAGACAACGTTAATAGTACATTGTGATACAACTGTATCATTCGAGAACGAAGAAGAGTTTAAAAATACATCGAGCATTTCCTATTCCAGATTCCCCACTGCACTTAACGCATCTACTACTTTTTCAATGATAGTGACTAATATAAATAGCACTTACATGAAAATAAAATTAATTACTAAATCTGTTGAATACGTTGGTTCCAACAGCAAGGTCACCAACATTAACCTGGTGGCGAAATCACGATCGATTATTCCAAACCTGGAGCCTGTTTCCTAAAGCTCAATAACCATATTAGCTAATATTATTATAGCAATGGAAAATAATTAGTTATAAAAGTTCTGTCATAAATATAATTGTCACTGTGTCACTAATAAATTAACCTCACTAGTATTATTAGTTGTCATACGACTGAGTTTTGTTTTTAGATTCTCTTTTGTTCCTCTTTTCATTACATACTGACATTTCAGTTATGTTTTTACCTTCTCTACTACGTATAATAAGTAGAGGAAGTATTATATTCCATTTAAAAAATTGACGTCGAGATTTTACCGGAAATGCGTGTTTTGAGGCACTCTGAATCCAAAGAAGGATTTTGTAGAAAACGTTCTGTGTATGTGTGTGAACAGCATAACTCAAAAAAAGTCGGATAAATACCAAACTTGGTATTTAAATTCAGTATCTTCCAAGGATGCGATAAAGAGTTTTAAGAAAATCCCCGACTCCAAACTACCCTTTACATTGAAGACTTCTAAATTTATTTTATATAGAATCGTAACATTTTGATTAAAATACCATATATTAAAGATATTTACATGACAAATAATATATTTGAGTTTCCTGAGAATAGCCAGCGAAGATCTCTTCATTCGGGAGAAATGTTGGACAATCGTATATAGCTGGTGAACTTTAAGCGATAGACGAAAGCGTATTACACAATAAATATACATCTCTTTAAAACACAGAATTTATTTCAGATAACAGCCATTTCAGAGATATCCCTTATTAATGATTCGTTGCTCAATACTTTGTCATTATTTTAAAGTCCTGTCATTTCAGCTGTTTCTCGCGATGTCACGGAAAGAGTATAGAATTTTAAGAAACCTAGCGTACAGCGACCAGTACTTTGGCTATCGTTATTCGTATATAACGAATATTTTGTATATTTAAGGAATGTGTAATGTAGCTATTTCTGCAAGGTTTATTTGGATTAAAATGAGCTAGATAGGAAAAAACCTTTCATAACAATAATTTGCACACTCATTAATAAGCTATAGAGGGTAACCAATGTCTTTTGAATGTAGCACATCAGATGTTTAGAAAAAGGTCCGTGTGTGGGTGTGAGTGTGGGCGTGTGTGTGTGTCTGAACAGCATAACTCCAAAACTAAAAGCAGAATAAATACCAAATTTGGTACTTTGGTTCAACACCTTCCAAAGAAGCGACACAAAGATTTTTATAAAAAAACCCGAAGTGAAACCTCCTTTTACATTAACATTTTTCGAAATTGTTTATTTCCTAAAACTTCGCTCTAACGATTTTGATTAACTAAAGATATTTACTTGACAAATAAAAAGTATATCTTGAACTTTTTGGAAACACCTTGAACTTTTCTTCACTCAGAAGGAATTTTGTATTAATCTTGTATATACCAAACTGGTAACCACTAAGCGATTTGTGAAAATGTACTACGCAAAAAATATAGCTCATTTTAAAACAACCAATTTATTTCAAGTACCTTTTTTCTTGCATATCTGTTCTGAGGTATCCGTTATTAATGTTTCCAATAGTTCAATGCTTAGTTATTCTTTTCAAGTCCTGTCGATTTTCAGTTGTTTCTCGCGATAGTATGTTAAGAGTATGGAATAAGGTCGGCATATAGCATCCAATTCCCTTTGAATTGATAAGGAAATGTGTAATGAAGCAATTTCTGCAAAGGTTTATCTGCATTAAAATAAAGTACATAGAAAAATAAGCTGTAGTAACAATAGTTTTATACCCAGTAATAAACAATAGACAGTAGAGAAAGTCATGTGAATGTAAGGTTTAAAGTCCTTTAACCGGTTAGGTCATATCGGATGATGAATGAAATGAGTGAAATGATATTCAAATGAACCCGGGGTCCATAGAGCTTAAAGTTACCCGAAATTCATCTTTTGGGATAAGGGAAACTCTAGAAAAAACCTTATCTGGGTAACTCACCCTAACCGAGATTCGAATTCGGACCTTCTGAATCTGAGGCAGACGCTCCACACCAGAGGTGGGCGTAATAGATTTTGTTGACAAGGTTTTATGGTTTGGGTAAAAATGGTAAAATGCAGTGAAAGTAGTTTGAGAAAGCAATCTTTTCTGCCAAATGTGTTCGAATTGAAAATTGAACCCTTTGGGGGGATCTTCTTTTACAGTAACCAAAGAAACAAAAAGGAAAGCTTGGATGAAATTGAAATACTTTGCAACATCAATTGGTTTCATTTCAAACGATAGAGATGCGACATGGCCAACTCTGGGTTTATTTAACTGACAGGTTTGCACATAATTAGAAATTAAATGCTTTAGCATTTAATCGACACTTCTTTTTGTATTCTTCTTCCATCTAATTATAGCTCACTCTTGACCTAAAATTTCTTGGACACGAACATTTATTATGTCTTCATCACTATTTGAGTCAGTTAAATTATATTGATTTTGAGTAATATTGAGCAAACACACAGTAGTAGTTCAAGCGGCCTCCACTAATACCATTATTATTAGAATGGACTTACTCATGAAATTGAGGCTATTAAAACTACAGGCTTTTGTTACCCTTGCGCTTTTATGAACAGGTATTTAATAAAAGGTACTAAAACTATATTACGTAATGCACTGATAACTAACGTTTTTAACTAATAGGTTTATGAAACATAATACTGCTAAAATTATTTAATATTATTGCTTACTAATAATATTAGTGCATAAGTTTTTTGAAATATTCCCTGATTGTTGACCTAAAAACCCAATAACTTGCAGCCCATACTTAGCTGCTGCATGAATTCAATTGTAAGCAAATATTAATAAATATGATTATATTCAATGTCGGCAATAATGCATGTATAAATTTAAAGAACTTAATATAGTTCATGGACATACGTGCAGTAAAATAGACTAAACACACAGGTGGGTTACGTTATCTGTACTGAATGTAGAAAATTCGACCTTCTACCGTGGCAGCATGAATAATAATAATAATAATAATAATAATAATAATAATAATAATAATAATAATGGCACTAATATAATAAAACTCTCTCTATTACAGCTTGCCTAATTTAAAACATTCCTGTCGTGGGTGCTGATGCAGTAATTTGTATCACAAATTATTTAAATGTAAAGAGTGATTATAGTATGAATATGCATTATTATGTGACATTGATTTGAGATGTTTGTTGATTGTAATTATTGTTGGGAAGTAAGTTTATACTGCCTTACTGAAACTGACAATAATAGCGTGCAATAATGCAGCGAGGGGATGAGCTGTTTATCATTATTGGAAACGAGGAAGTTACGTAATGTTGGCGCGTTTTTCTTTTAGAATCTTCTGGAACGTTTCCCTAGAGCATATGTATTCATAATTTTCATTGGATATAAAAATAGACGCTAATGTTGGCGCGTTTTATTAGCCAATTGCAGCTCAGTTATAATCTTTAGGCATATCTGGGTGAAGGAGTATAAAAAGAGTAGGTTAGAGGTAGATCGCCCTCAGTTCATCGAAAATATTTGTAAAGTACACGTCGCCTCCAGTTCGTCGAAAGTATTTGTACGGCACACGTCGGATATCAATTTGCAGGTTACGCGTAACAGCGTTATGAAAAATCTCAAGTGTTATAAAGTTAATTATACAAAAAATTGAAGTACGCGAATTAAGAATTATCAGTAATGAAGTTATTATAACAGTTTCAGTTTGGCGAGTGTCAAGATCAATGTGTAAATGTGATAGTAAATGTGTTCGACAATAAAAGTTTAAAACAAATTTCTTCATCAGTGATATCTTTGGATAAAATATTCCTTTCCGTTTACACAACCTGTATAAAGAGAAGTGCTTGACCAAAAGGATAATAGCTAGCCGGAGGACAGAGAACCAAAATTAAATAAAATAACAGTAGCATTCTTTCAAACAAAAAACTAATACTGCCGCAAATTGCTAACACCAGATGGAGCTAACAAACCTAACAAATGAATCACGTCACAAGATGGCTTCATCACAACGTGAAGCAAACACACATACACAAACATAAATTTACCATCGCAATGCTCGAGAATACTTGTTTCCACGCCAGTAGATTTCACTATCACTACCTAGGTTTTCAGGAAAACTATCTACAGTAACTCCAGGAAGAATTCTTCTCAACCTGAAAATATCCCAGTGGTCAGATTTAATGGAGAGAACACACTTATTTTTAATATGCAGAAAGAACAAACGATATTACGTGCTCTGGCAATTTTACAGATCTTTTTACCTTCTCTACTACGTATAGTTTGTAGGGGAAGCATTGTATTCCACCTAAAAATTCTTTGTCGAGATTCCCCCGGAAATACATGTTATGAGGTCCTTAAACCCTCCCCCCAAAAGCAATTTTCGGAAAAAGTCCGTCAAGTGCGCGTATATGTGTGCGTCTATGAACAGCATAACTCAAAAACGAAAACTGGCATAAATGCCGCACTTGATATTTAAGCTTAGTATCTTCCAAAGATTCGACACGAAGATTTTCTACACTTTATAAGGAATATTTTTAAAAATGTCTGATATTTCTAAAAATGCCTCTAATGTTTTGATTAAAATACCACATTTTAAAGATATTTGCATGTAAAATAAAATGTATATCTTTGAATTTTCTGGGAATAGCCAGTGAAGTGCTTTTTATTCGAAAGGAATTTTATGCGATCTTTTATAACCGTAAACGTTTAACGATAGATCAAAACATACCATACAAAAATTTAGATCTCTTTAAAACACAACTTATTTCAAATAGCTTTTTGTGGCATCAGCCATTTCCGAGATAGCAGTTATTAATGGTTGGAGTTCTTTAATATTGAACTAGTCTTTCAAGTCCTGTCGATTTTCAGCTCTTTCTTGCGATGCCACGGAAAGAGTATGAAATTTTAAGGTCAGCGTATGGTGTGCAGTTCTAATCATTTACTATCGCGATTCCCTTTGTATCTATAACGAAATGTGTAATGTAACGATTTTCGGAAAGGTTTATCTTGATTAAAATGAAGTAGATAAGAAGATAAACTTTCGTAAGAATAATTTGTATACCCACTAATCTATAGACAGTAGAGAAAGTCTTGCGAATGTAACGCAGAAGTTTTTTGAGACTGCCTGTATCTTTTAACTTTATATGTCGTGCTCACAAAATTATTTTATATGCATTTAGCAATACGTATAATTTAAACTGACAGAAATAAATGTGCTAAGCCCTAAAAATTGAGGTATACATGTGGAATTTCAGTAATAAGGTTGATAATTCTTGACTTTACATTGTATTTTCTCTCCGTCAGTTGAAAACAATCACCACAATGTCAGGTATTGCTGCATTCTTAAGATATACTTGATAGCTCTTTTCACCTTCCAATTATTTAAATTTAAATGGTTCTCTAGTGTGTTTTTTAACTCTTGCAGTTAACTGCGATTAATCACTACATCACCTGTTCCATTTGTTTCGATTTTGCCATTATTCCGTAAGGGATCCTAACCTCGTTTCATACTCTATGACCACGTTTCGCGCTTGAGCTATAGCATGGTTTAATTTCCGAAGTTTGCCATGCTGTCTGATGGACTTTTGGTTTTTCTCCTGGCTGGTGAGTAAGGGACAAAGGGAGTAGCTCTTAGTTGTAGCGAAGAGTGCGCCAGCTGCGTTTTGCTTTGTAGGTCAGACATTTTTTGAATGCTCAAAAAGGCTTGTGGAGAGAATTCTTGGATTTCACAACAGATAGAAGCGTGTGTCTGGTCGCTGACTCAGTGGAACCTATTTTTGGGGATTCGTTCCGACTAGAAGATTTGACGACTTCGGCCACACCACGTAAAACCAGCCCCATACTGAATTAACTGGTTAAGTTAGGTATTTAACACAACACGTGCTTCCTAACACTGTACGCTACTAACCTGTACGTGTGTGAACCATAGCACTGCGTGTAGGCGCGTGCACTATGTTATGTGACGCGCAAACAAAAGTCACCAACATACATTGCAGTATAAGCGGAATTATACTCTAAATTGTCGTATAACTAAATTTAATTCTTTCTTTCTCCGTTTAACCTCCTCTTATGTAGGACTTACACCCCCCAGGACTTACAGGCGGGTGCCTGGGGTCAGAGGCCCATCGAGGAGCAGACACTCATAGATCAGACAGAATATCCAGCGTGGGTGACCGATGCCTGGTATAGGAGGAAGGAAGTAGATGAAACGAAATGATGGTGAAAAGGATGAAAGGAAAGGTGATGATGGAGCAGTTGGTGGAATGAATGGCGGGGGAAACCGGAGAACCCGGAGAAAACCCGCCCAGACGCCGCTTAGTCCACCACAAATCCCACATGCGGGTCCCTGGGATTGAACCCGGGCCGCCTCGGTGAGAGGCGAGCGGTCTAACCACTCGGCCACGGCGCCGCCTAAATTTAATTAATTTTAAATAAATGCCTATAACATAATTAAGTTTTAGACAGGATTAAGTACATTTTTTTCATATAGTGGCAACAGTGAAATTAAAAGACCATGTAAAAAAACTAATAGCGAAGCATTTCAGACTCCACCAAGCTGTTATTACCTCCCTGCACCCCTCACCCACATACGAAGTGTACCCCTCCGCACGTCTCACCGATGAGAGTTTCCAAAAAAATAAAATAAATAAATGCAAAGTTTCCCGGACACACTTGGTGTCCTCCGAAATACACTCCGTAATGAAAACATTCGCGCTACTCGCTGTATAAGCCTTGCAAACAAAACTAAATCGGAGAGTGCAGAAATTAATATTGCAATGATACATAATGTTATCCTTCCTTTCCTGTTTTTATTTTTTTATATTTACGGGCGTTTATTTATGGAAAGGGTGCCGCCCTATAGTCCTTTATCGCCAGCTGCCACTGGGAGAACCTCTGTTCTTTGGGGAATCATTCTGAATCAGCAGAAAGGGTTAAATCAGCCAAATTAAAACCTATAGATTGACTTCTGTGTTTCGTTGTGTCAGACAGCTAGCGTTACTCGCAGGCGTTTGGGGAAGTTACTTATTATATACAACCCCTCAAGAAGGTATTCATCTACACTTTAAAAAAATTAGCAGCCAAATTAATGGAGGAAGAAATCTAATTCTTTTGAACAATAAAGATCAAATAGTAATACAGTTTACGTATTTTCGCGTTTTTTCAGATCGTTCATTATATCAGTTTTATAAATGTTTGAAGAATATGCCAAAATTGCAACTATTTTATACGTAGTGTTTTCAAAATTATCTTTCAGGCATTGAGTAGAGCATGTTTGGTCCATAAATCCACACTCTTTCATCGATAAGTGATTTACAGTAGTGGAGAAATAAATTCGTGAAGTTTTAAACCTTGAACCGAAACTGAGGAAAAACGTTGAAAACTTCCAACTTTGACATTTCATTCCTCCGTCAAATAAAATCTTATTTTCACCGAAAAATAAAGTAATACAGAAACAATTAATACTCATTAAATTACCATAATTGTTTTTGTTCAAGTAATTAGAAATACTTACGGATAATTGCTGTGCAGCTATATTGCCATGCTATTTAGCAGAGTTTACTAAGCTGATAATAATTGCTTTCTTTAGTTCATTAATTACATTTCAATAATTATTTGGTTAAAAAATTTGGAAATATTGAAGGGTAACCTATGGGCAGCTATTAGGCCATGCTAATTAACCGAGATTATAAGATGCACAATTGCAGTATTTCTCATTTACAGAATGCATGATTAATTCGTGGTGAAAAGGAACATTAAGTTTCCAAGGCTAGGGGTCGGGCAATGATAGGCTCAGCTAATTGGTGCAGCTTAAGATAGCTTTCTTGCATTTTCATCTATTTAGTGGTTACACTTCAATTTGTTATGCAACGTTGAAACTATTGAATATTAGAAGCATTCCTGGTTAGCTAAAGCACAAGATAACTGGTACATAGTTTTATTGTAGTGGTTGTTAAGGGTTCTTCTGACCTTAGCTTTTAGTCTATGTATTAATAATTTTAACTGTATTTTATTAGTTGCGTTTATTTCCCATGCTATTATTTTCATGCTTGGTTGACAGGTAATTGATACACAGTGAGAGAATTGTTACGTTGTTATTTATATGCACATACAGCGCTCTTAAAAGGGTTAACTTCATTGAATGTACGTGCATAGTAGGTATAAATAATTGATCCATGAGCTGGATAGTATTCTTTTATATTCTACCAGTCACGTTGGTAACTCGCTCTGATGAGGGTGCGAATGTCTAAGAGAGGGGGTAGGGTTCAGGTGGATACTTTAGCTAAATTATAGATTGCTTTCATACCTCACTTATGTTTTCATTGCCGTCTAGTCCAATTTTATACACCAAGAAGTACAAATCTGGTAACGGTTTCTTCTTTGCCTTATTCTTAAGATGCTAAACAATAATTATTTAAGGTAGATTTCCATAGTCTAGACCAGAGGTGGCGAAAACGTGACTCGCGAGTTATTTTGACTCGCAGGCGCACGTTCCCTCTCTGCAACCGTCCGTTTGATTTTCACATGCTGCTGAGTGACGCCGTGCGTGTTGCATATTTGGTGACTCGCGGAAGGAATTCGTTTTCGCCACCCTTGGTCTAGACTGTACACCAACCACTTCCTACCATGCCGTATCGTTTTGATTTCGTATAGCCTACCGCGTTCCCACTATACGCCGACCATGTTCGTACCATGTGGCATGGTTTAATTTCCATATAGCCTACTGTGTACCAACCACGTTCCCACCATTCCCTGTCGTTTGGATATCCATATAGCCTACTGTGTACCGACCATGTTCCTACCATGCCGTGTCGTTTGGATTTCCATATAGCCTACTGTGTACCGACCATGTTCCTACCATGCCGTGTCGTTTGGATTTCCATATAGCCTACTGTGTACCGACCATGTTCCTACCATGCCGTGTCGTTTGGATTTCCATATAGCCTATCATGTTCCGACTGTGTACCGACCATGTTCCTACCATACCGTATCGTCTTGATTTCCTATAGCCTACCGTGTTCCCACTATACGCCGACCATGTGGTGTCGTTTGGATTTCCTTAAAGCCTACCGTGTTGCGACTGTGTACCGACAATGTTCCTACCATGCCGTAACGCTTTGATTTCCTATAGCCTGCCCTGTTCCCAATATACGCCTACCGTGTTCCCACCATGTGGTATCGTTTTCATTTCCATATAGCCTACTGTGTACCTACCATGTTCCTACCATGCCCTATCGCTTTGATTTCCTATAGCCTACCGTGTTCCCACTATACGCCTACCGTGTTCCCACCATGTGGTATCGTTTTGATTTCCATATAGCCTACCGTGTTCCCACTATACGCCGACCATGTTTCTACCATGTGGTGTCGTTTGGATTTCCATATAGCCTACCCTGTTGCGACTGTATACCGACCATGTTCCTACCATGCCGTGTCGTTTTGATTCCCTATAGCCTACCGCGTTCCCACTATATGCCGATCATGTTCCTACCATGTGGTGTTGTTTTGATTTCCATATAGCCTACCGTGTTCCGACTGTGTACCGACCATGTTCCTGCCATGCCGCGTCGTTTGGATTTCCATATATCCTACCGTGTTCCGACTGTGTACCGACCATGTTCCTGCCATGCCGTGTCGTTTGGATTACCATATATCCTACCGTGTTCCGACTGTGTACCGACCATGTTCCTACCATGCCGTGTCGTTTGGATTTCCATATATCCTACCGTGCTCCGACTGTGTACCGACCATGTTGCTACCATGCCGTGTCGTTTTGATCTCCATATATCCTACCGTATTCCGAATGTGTACCGACCATGTTGCTACCATGCCGTGTCGTTTTGATTTCCATATAGCCTACCGTGTTCCGACTGTGTACCGACCATGTTCCTACTATGCCGTGTCGTTTTGATTCCCTATAGCCTACCGTGTTCCCACTATACGCCGACCATGTTCCTACCATGTGGTGTCGTTTGGATTTCCATATAGCCTACCGTGTTGCGACTGTATACCGACCATGTTCCTACCATGTCGTGTTATTTTGATTTCCATATAGCCTACCATTATTTCCATATAGCATACCTGATTCGATCCTTAGACGGACCCAGGGATGGGCTAAGAGGATCTTAATTACTTTTTTAAAAAAGAATGCAAATTGTGTTGCCTTGGCAAAATCAAAATCAACACTTTCATTTCCATTAAATTCATTTATACCAGTAGACATCTATTCGTTCACAGTGAATGAGTGAATTTACCATAGTGGTGGACGATATCTTAAAAGTAAAGAAACACACAGGTCGAATCAAATGAGCTTTGCATTTACTATTGAATAATCTCTGAATAAGAATTAAGTTCCCGTTACAAACAGGACGGCCTACAGTAAAACTGATAATCCAACTTCTTAAATGTTACATTTGTAACCTGCTACCTCTGCGACAAATTTAAATTAGGGGTGGGATAATAATAACATAATACACTTAAATTCACATTTAACACATCACCTGTCGTTTATTAAATAATTCACATGGTGCCACTACAGATTACAGGCAAACATTGTAGGGAGATTCTCCATGCACTCACACGGCAACACGCATTCCTACACACACATCCACTCGCCTGAAGACACACACAGGCCTCACTGGCTACTACTCGACTAGAAGGTGGGGGAGAAAAGAAATGCCACGCCGGAAGGAAATTAAAGCCTCCAATCAAAATGATTAGTTGAACAATGTCATTGCTACACAGCAATAATGTGTCCGACGCGACAATACACACACTAACGCTACATCACGCAGAAGAAACTGCTAACCCAACAGTATTAGCGCATATCTGCTTTTGGAAAGGTGGAATCAGACTGAAAAATTGAATACTATAATCGGGATTTGAACCAAGGATCTTCCAGTTTCCGTCCCGTTGCTCTAACCAGCTGAATTACCATGGCAACCTGTGAATATATTAAATTTCCCAAATGACCGCACTATACTCGCATTAGAGCAACCGGGCGGAAACCGGAAGATTCGTGATACAAATCCCGGCTATGGCATTGAATTTTTGAGTTAGATTCTACCTTTCCAACCTTGTCCTACACACGACATATGTGAAAGAACAATTAATTATCATTGATTGACCCAATAGTTGGACTTAAACTACTTACGACATTATAAGTCGCCATTGGGGTGTATCATCTCAAAATGAATTTGAGATCTCTTTGTGGTTTACCGAGAAAAATGTGAGACAGAGTAATTTAATGCCGTGCCGACATGTTGCCACGGCAGATCATTTGGTTAGAGCAACCGGACGGAAACCGGAAGATCCGTGAATTCAAATTCCGGCTACGGCATTGGATTCTACATTTCCAATCTTGTGCTATACCTGAACAAATGGAAGCATTATTATCTCGGAAATAGCTATGCTACAGAAATGTTATTTGAAATAAATTGTGTGTTTTGAAGAGATCTACATTTTTTGTGTAGTACGTTATCGTCAATCACTTAACTTTTATCAGTTATACAACATTATACAGAAATTCCTTCCGAATGAAAAAGCCATCACAGGCATTCAGGATATACATTTTATTTGACATATAAATATCTTTAATATGTGGTATTTTAATCAAAATCGTTAGAGCGATTTTTTAGAAAAACATTTTACAAAATATTGGATGTAAAGGCTAGTTTAGGGTGGAGGAATTTTCTTGAACATCTTCATGTGGCATCTTTGGAAGGTTTTGAATTAATTTTAAAAGAAAAGGGAGGACAAAAAATGCCCTATGCACCGTGAACAGTTGTGATTTATTCTGCTTCCGTTTATTCAATCTCCTCCTTCGCAAACTCTGCAAATGCCTTTGTAGAAACTTCTTCAAATCCTTGAATTGCACGATTTCCTAATTAAAGTATTTAACCCTAAGTATTGTGAAAGCTTCACTGCCACACAGAAAATAAAATACTGTTTCATTTCCTCTCCTGCATCCTCTACATACTTGATCCACTACTTTGCCGTTTTTGTTGAAATGTCCATGCAACTACAGTATCCTGTTATAGACCAACCGTCCGGTTTAGTACAGTTCCACTCATTACTGAACCTAAATACCAAGTATGGCATTTATCTGATTTTTTGTTTTTGAGTTATACTGTTCACGCACGCACACGGACATTTTTATAAAATGATTTTCTTGGATTTAGGGGGACTCAAAACATTTATTTCCGGCACAATCTTGGTATACAATTTTTGGGTGGAATGTCATATCTTCTCTACCTATATTTGCACTGACGTGCATACGAAGTGGTCCACTCCCTTAATCGCCATAGTGTTTTACCCTCTGTAATGTTTCCACCTTCAGGTAACCAACCTTTGACTCTATCCAGCCGGTATAGGTTCTCTATGTGATTGGCCTGAAGAATAATTCCGGGACATAAAATCGAATCATTAAACGGTGTCATAAACGATGTGACATGAAAGAGTGTTTCGAATACCGCCTCTAAGAAAACGTTTGGCTAAGATTTGTACATAAGGAAAGGCTAAAGCAATTACAAATAATTCGGCCTTCTAGAAGAAGCGGTAAAGAATCATTTACATTTGAAGTTAAACTGAACGACATTTACATACATGAGAACTTTCATCAGCGACATGGAGACGAAGGTTAAGTTATTGCTGCTACTAAACGGCAATAAGAAAACGGCAGTGTAGCAGAAAATAAATTTACGTTGTAATGTTACCCTTCGTTAGTTCGGCCATATCTTTTGGGGAGGTAAAGTACACTGTCAATTAAAATTATCTTGAAAAACAGAGGTGGTCACTAGGCAGTGACTAGTCTTTGTCAGTACTAACATAAACAGCTACGTTCCATTATGGGCCACATTTTATGCACGTAAGTGTATGTGGTAGAGAAAATAATACATGATGTGTATTTCCGGTGAAATCTCGACATGTAATATTTGGGTGGCATACAGTAATTCCTCTTACGTACCATAGGTAGGTGCAGAGAATGTAGGTAAAGGTTGTAGAATTTAAACGTTTCATCTACGTGTTTATTTACGGAGCAAATACAAACCAGATCTTGAGTACGAATTTTGCAAAAATTGAGTTCGTCCAGAAACGAAATCACACTTAATAGCATCTCGGGCAGTTTAGTTTTCGTGCCCTAGTATGTTTAGTAAACACTGTTGTTCCACCAAGTCTGAATGCCATCAGGATTCTAGATACAGCAGCTCTCGATAACACACTAAACTTGCGGTTATGAGCCCGGACGCTCCAATTAGCCGGCTACCAGCAATTTGGTCTCTTTGAAAGCTTAAACGTAATATGGAGGCAAATGAACACAATACCAACGTCCACTGGTGGCTGATAACAGTTATACAGAATTCTAAGCCAACACAGGACCAAATAAGGTCACTGTTATAACATTTCGTGTGCAAAAGAATCAGGTGTACTATATACCTCATTAATTATACGCAAACTTGTTTTACTTTTGTGTATTGTTCATTTCTTTTAAGGATTTAATGAAGTAATAGCCTATTTACTTCCACACTAGATTTACCGCATCTTGTAAGGATCGTTGTATGACAATTTAATTAAACAAAAGAGAACAACAATTACTACGGAAACACACTTTATTTATCACTAGGCACTCAACGTAACACAAACGTTACACTTGAGTCATTCGAATACAACACAACTGATCCGTCGAATCAAATCACAACTGACTGCTGAGTTGCTACTCACAATTTAACTGCTCTGTCCATTTGCACTATTCACTTCGTCACTTCTAACAGCACTCAAATCAGTTTAACTCAACACTGAGGGGGCCCTTAAGGTCTCGCACACAGAGCGGAACCTTCTAGAAAATGAATGCACGAGAATATGCTGAAACGAACGCTCCAGAACAGATAAGCGGCAAACAAAGGTTTCTTCTATTTCACACGCTGTTGTTCTGTTGTTTCCGTGGTGGCTATTGTCCCGACAACCCGTCGCAGGCCCCGCCCAGGGGCCAGTTTAATTTACTTCCCCCGTTCTTTATGAAATTATTATACAATAATCTAGAAAAGTTTAATACTGAATCCTCCACTTTATCCCCTTTAATTGTGATTTAGTACAGTCCCGACCATTCCTAACAACAGATGAAACATTCCCTGATATTCATGCAAACGGATATGATACATTTTGGTGGAACGTCTGAGATCTTTAACCTACTCCTGATAATTTTCCAAGTTCTGTGAGTGCCGCATAGCCTATAGGTGGAGCAATTATTGCTCATTTAATTTTTAAGATAATTTTTCAGGTATGTGAAATTTTAAACCTTTGTATCTTCTCTCGGGTCCTATAGTTATTTAATAACTTAAAACCTATGATAATTAATTGTTCTTTCACACAAGCCATGTGTAGGATAACATGTAGATTGGAAGGATAGAATGAGACTGAAAAATTCATAGCCATATGCGGGATTTAAAAAACGGATCTTCCGGTTTCCGTTTGGTTGTTCTAACCAACTGAGCTACCAAGGAAACATGCCCGCATGAAATTAAATTTCCCAACTAACTCGCATTTTTTTTTCGATAAACCACAAGGAGATTTCAAATCCATTTTTGGATGGCATACACTAATAGCGACTTTGCAATGTTGTAAGTAAGGGAGAGGGGGCAGGTTGGCTACAGGAGCAAGTTGGCACACGGCTCTTATTTCAGCCACTTCAGAATGCAGACGTGCTATTCCTTGTCTCCAAGTACACGTACCACGGAAGCGACATTCCTTTGTGACGAGTTGTAGAGGAAGGAAGCCATGAAGTTTTTACCGTGAGGTTAGTAAGTATTCACTTCATGGGAAATATTTTTTCCTGGGTACATTTCCAATATTGTATAGCTTCTAAATATTTTGTTTTAAATGGCTTTATTCCCTAGTATTTTAAGTATCATAATTGCTTATTTTTGATCGTTATATCGAGCTTCCATTAAACAAATAAACCAGGGACAGGTTGGCACTAACAAAAAGGGGGCAGTTGGCACAATGATAGCAACAAGCCGTTTGTGTGTTTTGTGGCAGTATTTTTAACACTTAAATGATATCAGTCTAATTATATAATATCAAATATAATAACAGCCCGCCTTAAAGCAATATGTGTATAATATAATATGAAAAGTGTATGTTACAGACATTGTATTATGTTTATAAGTATAATAATGTTATGTGAACATATTATGTAATTTTGAGGAAGGAGCTACTTTTAGGAGGAGTTGTATTGTAGTTCAACTGTTGGGGAGCCGAACTTGAAGTAGTTGCAACCGCACTTATGGTAAAAAGTTTCTGGTAGCCTTCGCCCCAAGTTTAAAAATATTAACTTTGTAATTTGACTGTTTCTTTAAATATTATATAGTTATGTTATGCGTCAGTATTATTGTTAGAGACATGAATTTCTTTGCAAGGTGTGGTACGGCTAAGAATAAAGGCTTACACAAATGATAATGTTTTACTTCACTCCTTTTTATTAATACTTGAGACGATATAAATAGCACTTCACTGATATAGAGAGCTGTGAGATTATTTATTAATTACTTGCACTTTTTAAACGCGTAAACTATTTTGGACTCTCACTGAATACGTATTAAACTTCTTGAGGACTCGTTTCGCGTCCGGTTAGGAACGCTGTCTACTAGCAACTGCCTTCTGAATTTGTACAATTTGCTCTATTTCTGTTTCTGATTGGTTAATCCTACTCCAATACAATACTTTTATTTAAGTTAAGATTTTTTCTGGTTGCTGATTGGCTATTTATAAACTGTCTAAAAATTACATTATTGTTTCTAGAATTACAAGTAGCATTATTAAACTTTCTAATTCATTATTGCCTCAAGGTTACCTCATTGTTGCCTCATTATTAGTAACTTTTAACCTATTATTCTCACAGCTCCTACATTATTAAATTACGTAATCATTCATATAACATTATTAAACTTGTACATAATAATATAAAGATTAATACAGTGCCTGTTACATACATTTTATATTATACACATATTGCTTTTATGCGGGCTGTTATTGAATTTTATATTATATAATTTGACTGAAATCATTTAAGTATTCAAACTACTGCCTCAATTTTAACAATGTAGGAGCTGTGAGAATAGAAGCCTAAAGTTGCTAACAATGAGGTAACAATGAGGTAACCTTGAGGCAACAATAAATTAGAAAGTTTAATGAAGGCTACTAATAATTTTTGGAACAACTATGTAATATTTAAAACCGTTTAAAATAGCCAATCAAAAACAAGAAAAGCTTTAAGTTAAATAAAAATATTCTATTGGAGTAGAATTAGCCAATCAAAGACTTAAAATAGAGTACATGTACGAATTTATGCGGTAGACGCTAGACGCTAGAAGGCAGCGTTCTCGGTACGTATTTAGTGTGAGACATAATATAATAATAATATAAAGTTTACGTGTTAAGGAGTACAAGTAACAATAATCTCACAGCTCTACAGTAGGATATATCAGTGAAGTGTTATTTAATCGTGAGAAGGAATAATAAAAGGAATGGAATACAAATTATAATTTGTGTAAGCCTTGATTCTTTAGCCGTACTACCCCTGCTAAGAGATAGTGTTTCTGCAAATTACTACTGACGCAGCTGAGGCATACATTTATAATATTTAAATTAACATTAAAACCTAAAGTTGGTTTTTTAAACGTGGGGGCGAAGGCCACCGGAAACTTTGTACCGTACGTGGGGTGAACACTCTAAGAAACATATCTCCCGCAATACGTGGTTCAAACAGAAGTAACAACTACTTAAAGTTTGGCTATCATACGTGAAGCAGTAATAAACAACTTAGTTTGGCTCTCCAACAGTGGAGTTACAACCCTTTCAAATTTATCAAGTTTGGCGCCCAAAGCGTGGTGTTAATAACGTAAAGACATTCAAATCTCAATTTAAACTGTTGTTTGTTTGGAAATTCCCGATTAATTTGTGTATAGAGTTCCATTTTATTATTGCCGTTTAAGTGTTTAATTAACTTTGGGCGTTATATCATACTTTAAGAACCTGTCGATATGTTTTAAAAACGTTACCCTATGTTAGGTGTTTTTACTATGATAAGTCTGTAATTATATATCTGAAGCGTTCTTAATAACTTGATCAGAATATGTTTTAATAAATTACTTAAAACGCATATTTTCTATTTATATAACATGTAGCCAACTTACACCACACCCTGTGCTAACCTGCCTCTTAAGGTGGGATAAGTTGAAAAATGTAACTTTAAGTGGCGGTAAAATAATGACGCAATTATTCATAGACACTGTTAAAGAAATTTATAGAACAGTACCATGTCAGGATTAATGAAATGTTGCAGTAATAAAAATAAAAAAATTAAAAATTAAAATTTGTGCCAGCTGTCCCCTCTCTCCTACTTAAGTCCCGGGCTTCATACAGAGTGAGTTTGGGGCAGGAGGGTTTTCTGGAAAATCTTCGTGTCACCTCCTTGGAAGGTATAGGCTCATTTTTTCGTCTTGAACTCTCTTAACTGTATGTACAGTAGCTGGACAAGTTCATTATCTTCTGAAAGGGGTGTTGGGTTAGTAATAACAGAGTAGCAGGTGCGTACACAAGTGAGATAAGGTGCATCACCATGCGTTCCGAGCGAGTTTAGTGCAGACGCGTGCATTATTATTGTGTTACTATGTCTGTAGCTTAAAGTAAATTGGATGGAAGTAAGGTTCTGAATTATCAGACACGGGAACTGGTATATAATGTGTATAATTACTTTTAGAAGAACATGGATCAAGGACAGTCGCTTTACAAAGCAGTTGAATCTATCGGGATATCTGTGAGCAGTGTAAAAAAATAAATTCAATGAAACTAAAACATGGAATCTGGAACTGAATCTTCATTTTCTACCCCACATAAGAAAAGGTCTCTTAGACCACCTAAATCATCTCTGGATGGCTTTAACGCAGAAGTGGTACGAAAACAATAAATAACTTCTACATAGAAGAAAAACAAAGACCCGCTCTTAAAAAGTTGCATTGCAAACTAAAGCGCACAATAGCCTTCCAAGGCAGCATCTCCACTTTAGAACAAATGTGTTGCGACTAGGATTTGTTGGAGAAAAACAAGTAACAGAAAAAATTCTGGTAGTGAAGCAACGCGTTAAATCATTGAGATGTTCCTATCTGTGTCAAGAATTGGTGATTTATCTCAGTGGCGACAGTGATGGTTTTGATAAAAGTGATGAGATCAGTGATGATGATGATGATGAAGAACAAAATGGGGGAGAAGAAGAGTAAACGTCCATGGGATTATGTTTCATCCCTGGCCTATCACTTTTGGAATAGTAGCACCACATTTGATAAGTAAAGTCAACAACTTTTGACAGTACTGTGCATGTTTTCATTCGTGTTTCGTTTTGGACCTTGCATATTGATGTTGTCCCACAAGAGGAATACTGACAGCCATTCTCCCCGCACCATAGACTACCTCCTCCTCTGTGTTTCTGTAGGTCTGGTCGAAAAAAATCAGCCTATACAGAACCTAAATACCAAGTTTGATATTTATCTGACTTCTTGTTTTTCAGTTATGCCGTTCATAGACATACACGGCCTTTATCTATATTTTTTTATTCAAATGTCCTCAAAACAAGTATATCCGGTGAAATCTCAGTAAAGGATTTCTGGCCTTATTGCAATACCTTCTATACCTACTATAACGTGGTAGACAAAGTAAAAATCTGATTTGTTACATTCACTTGACTTTCACTACTATTTCTTCAATAAATTATTAACACAAAAGCTTATTCTCCTATCCGCTTCTTGTTAATCGAGATAAACATTTGCAGAAATTGACTCATTGCATATTTCCTTGTACGTAAAACGGTATCAGGGGACTACAGTAAGCTTTAAGGGATAGTCAAATCTTTTAAAGGGGAGGTCCTATGTGATGGCTCTGTAATTCAGTTCTCTTTGCGTGGTTAAGAGAAAAAATCTTATGTGATACATGCACATTACTTTCTCTACTCTCTACTGTTTATTAATGGGTATACAAGCTATTCCACTAAAACCTATTCTCCTGTCTACTACATTTTAATCCCAATAAATCTTTGCAGAAATAGCTACATTACACATTTCGTTATAGACACACAGAGAACAGCGATAGTCAAATGTTTAAGAACTGGACGCTATATGCTGGCCTTGAAATTTCATATTTTTCCCATGCAATCGTAAGAAAAAAGTAAATGTTGGCAGCACTTGATAGAATGACCAGGAAATTAATAATTCGATCCTATAATAACGGTATATAACAAATTATTTGTGCCACAAAAAACCAATTTGAGATAAACTGTGTATTTTAAAGAGATCTACATGTTTTGTGCAGTACGTCATCGTCTATCACTTTAGGTTTACCAGATGTACAAGCTTATACAGATTTTCTTCCAAACGAAGTGGAGTTCATAGGCTATTCACAAAAAATTCAAGATATACATTTTATTTACAATGTAAACATCTTTAATACACTGCCGTTTGTGAAAATTGCAACACCAAAATTTTCCGAATGACTCCAAACTTGGTGGAAGTGTAGAAGAGTGTGCAAACAATAACTGATTAGGTTTGCAGAGAGATGGGGTACACGTAGGCTAAGCAGAGCCCTCTCGTATTATCCGTCAAGGTCAGTGTTGCGCCCAGTGCAGTCAGTGCAGAGCTGTCAAACAAGGTGGAAACAATAAAGTAGGTGCCAGTATGCCTCGTCGACGTCAAAAGGAGCCATATCGGTATGTGTGTGAGTTCGAACGGGGCAGAATGGTCGATCTCCGGGAAGCGGGTTTGTCAAAGCGTGACATTTCTATTCGTACAGGGCATGCTGCTACGAGAGTGATGCGTGTGTTGAAGCAGTAGATAGATGAAGGTTGTACGCAGCGAAGAGCGGGTACTGGACCACGGAACATGACCACAGTACGGGATGACCGTCATCTTGTCCGAAATGGCCACAACGGACCGTACAGCTTCATCCAAATTGTTGGCTCGACGCTGGAGCACTGCAACCGGTGTGCACTTGTCTGCATCAACGGTTCGTCGGTGTCTGCTGCAGGTTGGACTGATTGCATGCATACCATTACGTCGGCTTCCATTGTCCGGAAACCAAGCTCCTCCGACTGCAATGGGCACGTGAACACAGTCACTGGGGTGCTGAGTGGCAAAATGTAGTCCCGCTTCAACGTGACCTACAGTGATGGACACATAATGTCCGGCGGTACCATGGTCAGCGTAACCTGGAGGGCTGCATTGTTGAGTGGCATAGCGGACAAACACCAGGTGTGATGGTTTGGAGTGCCATTGGTTACAACAACCGATCTCGCCTCCTACGAATTGAGGGCACTTTGAACAGCAACCGGTACCTAACGGCGGTTGTTGAGCTAGAGGTATTCCCCTTGCTTCAGGTATCTTCACAGGCCACATTTCAACAGGACAATGCCCAGCTACACATTGCGAGGAATGTACAAGCCTTCTTCGAAGAGCGACGTGTACCATTGCTTTCCTGGCCTGCACGTTCGCCTGATATGTCGCCCATCGAACATGTCTGGGATATGATTGGTCGGCACCTGGTGCGTTACGGTCCTCCAGTAACCAGTGTCACGGATTTGTGGGCTTGAATACAAACCGCGTGAAGGCAAATCCCTAAGAAACTTATTCAGAACATTTTTTATTCAATACCACGGCGTATAGGAGCTCTAATTGCAGCGCATGGAGGCCACATCAAATACTGAACATTAGGGATCAAACGTCATGTATAGATTGAAAGATTTATCATTTGGTACTTGTTTTGTGGTATTAAATTCATTGAATTCATGCGTTTGATTCTTGGTGTTCCAATTTTCACAAACGGCAGTGTTTATGTATGATATTTGAATTAATATCGTTAGAACCACTTTTTAGAAAATCAAAACATTTCGAAAAATCTTCCATATATAGGGTAGTCTGGAGTGGAGGATTTTCTTTAAAATCTTCATGTCGTGTTTTTGGAAGGTACTGATCCGCATACAAGTTTGGTATTTAACCGACTTTTTGTTTTTGAATTATGCTGTTCACACACACACACACACACACACACACACACACACACACACACAAGCGAACCTTTATTTTTTAAACATCGTTTGTTTCGGGGGGTTTCAAAACCTGTATTTCCGGTGAAATCTCGGTGTCGAATTTATGAGAGGAATGCAATGACTTTTTTACCTACTATGTACGTGGTAGAGAAAGTAAAAGGCGAATAGTGATATTCCTCTTGAGAAAGATATAACTTTTTAAAAATTCAAACCATTATGAAAGAGTATCTCGGAAATTGTTAACGCCACAAAAACTTTATTTGGCATACCTTATGTGTTTTAACGAAATTTACATTTTTATGTACTAAAATTTTGTGTTTGCCAGTTATCTAAAAGTCATTCTGAATGAAGAGGACTTCAGAGGCTGTGCCTGGAAAATTCAAGATGGGTGTTTCATTTGTTCTTACAATAGCTTAAACACACGGTATTGTAACCAAAATCGTAAGAGCCTTTTTGAGAAAATAAAAGCTTTATAAAAATGTTCCTTGCGAACGGTAGTTTGGGGTTGGGAATTTTCTTGAAAATCTTTGTGTTGAATCTTGGAAGATGCTGAAGTTTCAACCAATTGACTTTGTTTTTGAGCTATGTTATTCACACACACACACACACACACACACACACATACATATGCACGCACGCACGCGACGTTCTCTAAACATTTAATGTGTTACATTCCCATGACTTTCTATAAACTGGATCATTTTTTAATGGGTATAAAAGCTATTCCTAAGAAAACCCTTTTTTTCTATCTACTTCATTTTAATGGAGATAAATGTTAGCAAAAATAGCTACATTACACATTTCGTTATAGACACAAAAGGAACAGTGATAGTCAAATACTTAAAAACTGGACGCTATATGCTGCCGCTTAAATTTCATATTGCTTCCATGCAGTCGCGAGAAACAACTGAATGTCGACAGGACATGAAAAGAATGTCAAAGTATTGAACAATTCGAACCATAAGTAACGGATATTTCGGAAACGGTTTTGTGACACAAAAAAGTTTAATTGACATAAATTGTATGTTTTTAAAGAGATCTACATATTTTGTGTAGTGTGTTTTCTATTGCTTAACGTTAGATGTTGTAAATAAGATTATACAAAACTTCTTCCGAATATAGAGTACTTCACAGGCTATTCCCAGAGAATTCAAGATATGCATTTTATTTATAATAAAATTACCTTTAATACCGTAATTACCGTTTTAATCAAAATCGTTTAAGTAACTTTTAATAAAGTGAAAAATTTTGAGAAATGTTCCATGTAAGGGGTAGTTAAGGGTGTGCATTTTCTTTAAAATCCTCATGTCGCATCTTTGGAACATGCTAAACTTCAATAGCATGTTTGGTATTTATCCGACTTTTCGTTTTTTAATTATGCTGTTCACAGACACACGGACAGATATACAGACATACACTCACACACGAACCTTTTTCTAAAAATCCTTTTTTCATTTATTCAGGGTTCTTTTTTAGAATGTCATATATAGGAGTGAGGCCAAAAGGTTTTGCAGCTAGATATTAAATTTAGTTACCCCAGCATAAACATTAGGGACGTAACTACAGTGGCAACGAGAGGGCCAGGACCTTAGCTGCAGATTCTAAAGCAGTCGTGGGATATTTTATAACAAAATTCACATAATTTCACATTTACTGTGGTTTATTATAAATTTACCTTGGTGTCACTATATTATTCACAGAAGACTACAGGACAAACATTCGAGGGAGATGTTCCACACTCACACGAGACACGCACGCTACATCCACTCGCCCTGAAGAGACTCACACGACTGCTCCAGGCTACTGACTGATTCTACCAGACAAAGAAGATAGTAACGCTACTTGCCCGCACCCCATTTCCTCTCGCCACCTCTGGCCGGGAGGTGGGGAGAGAAATGCCATGTCGGACGAAATTCAAACCCCAATCGAAATAATTATACCCAACAATGTCATTGCTACAAAGCAATAATGTGTCCGACGCGACAATGCACACACATACACGCTACATCTCCGCCGACTCACAACAATGAGGCGTCCCCGCCGAAAAGAGAAAAAAAATTAAGAATACAAAGAAAATATTAACATACAAAATTGACTATACGAAGATTACAAAGAGAAAGCCCTGGTGAATCCCCTCGCCAAACCCTGGAATAATTTAGAATTTACGGTGTAACGGTCACGTTACTAAGGCGAAATGTACACGTGGTACGCCATCCCTTAAAAAAATCGTATCACATCGCTGCGATCCTATTAAAAAAACGCATTATACAAATTCAGATATAAAAAGAAACCCTTCACACACTCACATATAAAAATCTTGCCTTAAATCATAAATATAACCACCATGTACACAAAAGAATTTAACACTCACGCTACAAACACACGAATTTTCTTCGTCTCTACCTACTATTTACGAGGTAGAGAAAGTCTCATATTCTAGGAGTTCTGAAAACATTACGTTTTCTACGAAATTTCAGTACCTAATTTTTCTTTGGATTGCAATACTTTCCCACTTACTGCAAGTACGCGGTGGAAATAAATCCCGGTCCTTGTAGCCCCTATTTTATGTCTGTTGGTCAAAGTATGTTCTTAGAATAAAATTTATCGTTTCTCTATGGGGTTATATGGCCTGATTAAAAATATATTTTTTGTAACAATCCTAGGTTAAAATCACCCTGTATAATCTTATAGTTTTTACTTCGCACGAATCAAACTGACAAGAGATTGCTTTAGTTTGTTCCATATTATCAACCACTTTACTCGTAAAATAATCTGCGTCACATAGGTTAGAGAGCATTATACCTTGTCAATATGTATCAAGCGTATTGTATAGATGTACCTAAGATTACATATTATTATTATTTATTATTATTGTTGTTTTATTCGCTCCCTCAAACACTAACCTCCCCCTCCCCCTCCCCCTCTACAGAGACCACACAGGTCTTCATCGGTGTCAAGATGTAGCCCTCTACTATACTGTTCTTATAACCTGTTCGGTAAACTTATTTCTCCTTGAGCGAACAACCTTGAAAGAGACGCTACTTTCAGCCAAGGAGTTTGAGGGTTCTCTGAAATACACCTAAGAGAAAGTTTTCTTAAGTACTGCTATAGATACGTGAACTGTTTTCCCTGTTTACTTTCTCCTAATCCTTTCTTTCGTGATATGGCCGCATGAAGAGCGCCCTCGTCTTATGACGTTCACAAATAAAAGCATTTTCTTGAACTAAAGAACATGCTTTTTATTTTCTCTTCTACGTACTTACCGTAAATAGAAGAAGTATTGTATTCTACCTAAAACTTCGAAATCCAAATTTCACAGAAATATATATTTGAGGGCTCTGAACCCAAAGGTGGATTTTTAGAATAAGACTTTGTGCACGCGCATGTGTATGTATGATGAACAGCGTAACTCCAAAACGAAAGCATGTATAAATACCAAATCTTCTGTTTAAGTTAAGCATCTTCAAAGATGAGACATGGAGATTTTCAATATTATACCCCTACATCAAATTACGGCTTATATGAAAAAGGTTTCGAAATATTTATCTTCTGAAAAATAGCTGTAACATTTCATTAAAATATCATATCATTAATACATTTAAATTATAAATCATATGTGTACCTTTAAGTCCTCTTCATGGAGAGAGTTTTGTGTAATTTTCTGTAACTGGTAAGCGTATAGGCGATAGGTTATGCTAGGGCGAGCACATGTAGAGTTAGGTTGGTATGCCTAACATGGGTTGGCCCTTCCGGAAGGAGTTTGGTAGAATTGTTCATTCTGGAGGGCTCGGCTCAAGTGTCGGTAGCTTGATTTTGTTTTAGACTAGTCCAGAATGTTCTGGTGTCTTTGATGATGCTTTTGATAGGAAGTAAGGGTGGAGATGATTGATATAAAATGATTGGGGATGAATTGTTCGACTTCTCTAGGCAGCAACGCTTCTTAATGTAAGGAACAATGTGGCAAGGATGAGTTTCGGACGATGACTTCTTTGTGAACAATATGTAAGGCTAAGGTAACTTCCTTTGTTAATAAGATTGTCATTTTAAAAATTTAAATACTTTCTTCTTTAGGCTTCTTTACAGATTCCGGTATTCCTCTACTGCAATCCTTAATTTCGCATGCTTAGCAAGTTCGCCCCGTTGTCATGACTAAGTACGAAAAGGTTCGGGAAGTTGGTTAATTAATCCATAGTCGTGACAGTACAACAGAATGGGACACTTCGCGCTCTGGGACCTACATAGATATATTGTGGCTAAACCTCGAGGGAGGAAGGGATGAAGTGAAGAAATCATAGGAGGCCAAGGCCGCTTGCAGACAGGACACAGAGACGCGCGGAAGTCTCTAACAGTTCCAGGCTGAAAGCCCGTCCCACTGTTGTAGCTGCCTACAGAGGGTGATGAACAACCTTCGACCAAGTAGCCCTCTAGTGTCCTTTGAGGAAGCATCTGTTCGGCACCGCCATACCCCACGAAACCTAGAAGCACGCTTGAAAGATGAGAAGGAAAGGGAAATGATGGAAAGAAAATCTGCAGAGGTCCTTAAAACTCACAATTTATTTTCAACTTGCTTTTCGCATCAGCCATTTCCAAGTTATGAGTTATTATTGCATTGAAATGTTCAATACTTTGTCATTTTAAAGTGCTGTCGCTCGCTATTTAGCTGTTTCTCGCGATGTCTTGGAAAAAGTATGGAAATTTAAGGCCAGGATACATAACTCGCATTTAAACATGTATTATATTAGCATTTGTTATTTGCTTTATCATTCGAGCATAATTAGAAGAGTTATAACATATTGTAAGCCAACATATCTACACTGTAAACTGTAGGTAGCCACACTGTAAAATGTTATCTATAATAATTAAGCTTTTTACTTTCTCTACCGTCTACATCGTGGGTAGAGAAGGTATTCCATACCACCAAAACTTCGATATCGAGATTTCACTGGAAATATATGTTTTGAGGCCCCCTGAATAAATAAAACCATTTTAAGAAAAAAGTCTGTGTATGTGTGAAAGCATAATTCGAAAACAAAAGGTCGGATAAACACCAAACTTCGTCTTTACCTTCAAAAGATGATATACGAGATTATAAACAAAGTATCCCCATCCCAAACTACCCTTTACATGGTGCATTTTTCGAAAGTTTTGTTTACTAAAATGGCCTTAATGATTTTTATTAAAATACCGTATATTAAAGATATTTACACGACACATAAATTAGATATTCCGAATTTTCTGTGAATACCTTTGAAGTCCGCTTCATTCAGAAGAAATTTTGTATAACCTTATATAAGTGGTAAATGTTAAGCGTTAGCTGAAAACCTATTAAACAAGAAATGTAGATTGCTTTAAAATACATAATTTTAAATCCATAGTCGATGGCATAACTATTTTTGTGGCATCCGTCATTTCTGAGATATCCGTTATCATTGGTTCAAAATATTAAATGCTTAAGTCATTCTTTTAATGTCCTGTCGATTTTAAAATGTATGCAGCTTTAAGTTCAAAGCATAGTGTCCAGTTCTAAAATATTTGACTATCGCTATTCCCTTTGTATCTATAACGAAAGGTGTAATGCAGCTATTTGCGGAAACATTTATCTGGGTTTAAATGAAGTAAATAGAAAAATCAACTTTATTAAGAATGATTTGTGTTATGTAATTCTAACATCCTGTTTTTTATATTAGTAATCGCAAATTTATAGCACTTCCGTTGTTTGTAGTGTCCAGTAACACAACAATAATAAGACTTTTACTATGGTCGAGTTGCCAGCTTCTCAACCCAGTGATTCCTAGTTGGATTCTCGGCTGTAGCGAGAGAATTTTACTTAAACGGAACTATTTCCAGTCTTACGCAGAGTGTGGAACTATCAAGGTAGGAGTGTAAATGTTTCATACTATGAAGGAAAACAAAATCCAAATTTAAAAGGAATAACCTACAGTTCGATGAATTATAACACCAACTGTTTCTCAAGTCCATGACATGGCTGTTGAAGTTAAAATTAGCAAGTAAAACTGTAAAACATCTGTAATTTTCATTATAAATGTATAATATATATCATCCATTTGTTAAATAAATTTATGCCAAATATACATACGTATATTTTACGAATAAACTCATGATTATTTGTTACAGCCTTTAATGTTGCAAAAATTTGTTCGTCTATAAAAGCATGCCACAAAAAGCAAGCGTGATAGACGACATTATAAGTGCGCTTCCGAAAGTAAAATTATGCTCAGAATAATCTACGTGATGATGATGATATGCGGTTTAAGGGCGCTAAACTGCTACGGTCATCAGCGCCCTTACAATGTATAAAAGATAATGTCAAAATATAAAACAGGTAAAAGAACCGCATAGTTAAAAACGGGACACAAACCCGCAATGTTCAAATAGCTAAAACCAACAACAGAACAATAACAAAATAACAATAACAACAATAATAACAATAACAATAACAATAATAACAATAACAATAACAAGAACAACAATAATAACAAGAACAACAAGAATAACAATAACAACAATACAAAGGTCTGAAAAACCAACACACTAAAAGCAAGGGCTATAAAAGATTAAAACGTGTCAGGAACTGTAGAATGCGAGGGACATGAGCGTCATATGTCCACTGGGGATAAGAGTTCCCATAAAACAGACAGAATAAAAGTACTAAGCCAACAGACGCCCAACGCATTAAATGCGCAGATTAAAATCACTGTCATGAATAAAACGTAAAACACATTCTACAGCACGCGTGTCGTCTGCCAAAACGTTGGCTAGGCCAACAGGCAGACCCACACGAGCACGCAATGCAGCTAAAACCTGACACTCTGTTAAAATGTGACGCACCGTTAAGGGCACGTCACACTGCCCACAGAGTGGTGCGGGGTCACCACTGAGCAAATACCTATGACTAAAAACACAATGTCCAATCCGTAGACGAGCTAAAATTACCTCTTCCCGACGACAAGAACGAGAAGAGGTACCCCAGATTAACGGGAGAAGCTTAACCTCCCGCAACTTGTTCCCCCGGAGGGCCGTCCACTCATCGCGCCAGCGCGAGAGGATGCGGCGACGTAAAATAACACACGAATCTGACGAGGGAACAACAGAGGTAAAAAATCTGGGTAATAAAATCGCCGATTTCGCAGCGGCGTCGGCAGACTCATTCCCTGAGATGCCCACATGACCTGGAATCCACATGAAGGACACGCTGATGCCAGAGACACCAAGCGAGTGGAGCAGGTCATGTATGCGCTGTACAAGCGGGTGGTAATGGTACAGCGCAGTAATAGTCTGAAGGGCACTCAGAGAGTCCGTACAAATAAAACAGTGCTGTAAGGCGTGCCGCTGAATGTATAAAACGGATTGATAAATGCTAAAAAGTTCGGCGGTAAAGATTGAACATTGTGCAGGTAAACGAAACTTAAAACTACAGTGACCAGAAACAAAGGCACATCCAACTCCAGCTTCAGTCTTAGATCCATCGGTAAAGATAAAATGGAAGTCCCCGAATTGAGCCCGTACTTCTAAAAAAGCCGATCTAAAGACTGAAGCAGGGGTCGCAGTCTTCGGCATTGACGTTAGCCCAAGGTGACAGTGGGCCTCAGCGCGGGACCATGGAGGAAAACGCGTTTCCCCCCGTGGAAGGGCCGGCGCTGGCGTAACGTCCAAATGCCGAAGTAGCAGTCGAAATCGAACCCCTGGAGGGAGCAATGCAGAGGAGCTAACTAAATATTGCCGGTCAAGCGAATCCTCGTAAAATACATCGAAGGACGGGTGGTTAGGCAAGCTTGAGAGTCGACAAGCATAGCTGCACAAAAGCATCTCACGCCGGAAGGACAGCGGAGGCTCTGCAGCTTCTGCGTACAGACTGGGTACAGGGCTAGTTGGAAAGGCCCCTGTAGCGACTCTTATGCCACGATGGTGAATGGCATTCAAACGACGTAACACAGATGGACGTGCCGACGAATAAACAATACACCCGTAATCAAGCTTGGATCGGACCAAAGAGCGATAAAGGCGAAGAAGGACGGTCCGATCAGCTCCCCAGGATGTGCCACTTAAAACACGTAAAAGATTAAGAGAACGGTCACACTTTGCTTTTAAAAAGGAAACGTGCGAGGTCCAACACAACTTCCTGTCAAAAATCAACCCCAAAAATTTCGCCTCGTCTGCAAACGGAAGTATCCCTGGCCCAAGATGGAGAGTGGGCGGAGGGAAATACTTCCGGCGCCAAAAGTTGATGCAGACGGATTTCTCGGCGGAAAAATTAAAGCCGTTGGCGTTACTCCAGGCGTAGAGACGGTCGATACAGCTCTGGAGACGGCGTTCGAGTAGACAGGTCCGCCGTGAACTGCAATAAATAGCGAAATCGTCAACAAAAAGGGACGATGAAATGCCAGGTGGAATACAATCAACAATGGGGTTGATAGCAATCGCAAAAAGTGTGACACTGAGTACAGAGCCCTGCGGTACTCCGTTCTCTTGAATAAAACGACGAGATAAAACCGAGCCCACACGTACACGAAAGACGCGGTCCGTCATAAACTCCCGAAGAAATATGGGAAGACGACCGCGCATATTCCAATCGTGAAGTGTACGTAAAATGCCGCCCCTCCAACAAGTGTCATAAGCTTTCTCCAGGTCAAAAAATACAGCCACGGTTTGACACTTTCTCAGAAATCCATTCATAATATGCGTCGACAAGGACACCAGATGGTCGACGGTAGAGCGATAGCGACGAAACCCGCACTGAGCGTTCGCTAGAAGTTTCTGAGACTCAAGCCACCATGTCAACCGCCCGTTGATCATGCGCTCCATCACCTTGCAAATGCAACTGGTGAGGGAGATAGGGCGGTAGCTGGAAGGTAGTTGGCGATCCTTCCCAGGCTTAAGTATAGGGACAATGGTGGCTTCGCGCCAAACGGAAGGAAAAATGCCGTCTTGCCAAATACGGTTATAGACCTGTAAGAGAAATAGTTTACTGTCGGCTGAAAGGTTCTTTAACATCAGGACATGAATGCCGTCCGGCCCGGGAGCGGAGTGCCGAGAGCAATGAAGAGCGTGCTCCAGCTCCCTCATTGTGAATAGTTCGTTATAGCATTCAGCATTAACAGACCGAAAAGTATATGATGCGGAATCCTGCCGGTCTTTAATAGAGCGAAAGCCGGCGGAATAATGGTCTGAACTGGAAACCGCCTCAAAGGCAGAACCCAGAGTGTTAGCGATGGCAGCCGGATCCACTATGGTCGCATTAGAAACCTGAAGGCCAGAAACAGTACAATGTGACACTTTACCTGAGAAGCGACGAAGTTTATCCCAAACAACGGATGAAGGCGTAAAACGATTAAAAGACTCGACAAAACGAGCCCAAGATGCCTTCTTGCTATCCTGAATAATGCGACGAGCCCTGGCGCGCGATTGTTTAAAAGTCACCAAATTATCAAGTGTAGGGTGTCGCCGAAACACCCTAAGTGCAGTCCTACGGGCACGAACGGCGTCCCGACAATCCTCGTTCCACCACGGAACAGGTGGCCGCCGAGGTTGGGAGGATGAACGGGGTATTGCGCGTTCGGCGGCAGAGAAAATAACAGACGTAAGGTGCTGCACTAGTTGGTGAATGTCGGAGAAGGGCTGGTCGTCAAAATGCACGAGGCTGGAATGCAAGCTCCAGTCGGCTTTTGCGAATATCCAGGTAGGTACTCTGGAATGCTGTACGTGGTGCGACAGAAGAGAAACGATGCAGGGGTAATGGTCGCTGGAGTAGGTGTCAGCGACGACGTTCCACTGAAGACGACGTGCAAGCTGGAGTGAGCAAATTGCAAGGTCCAGGTGAGAAAATGTACCAGAAGAATCAGAAATAAAAGTAGGTGCACCTGTATTGAGGATGGAAAGATCGAACTCATAAAAAATGTCGGAAAGAAGAGTTCCCCTCGCACAAGCCCTTGGCGAACCCCATAGTGGGTGATGGGCATTAAAATCTCCCAACAGAAGAAATGGTGTTGGGAGAGCGGACAGGAGAGATCGAATGTCCGCGGGAGCGAGGGGAGACGATGGAGGTGTATACACAGAGCAAACAGAAAACAAAAAGCCGGGTAAGTGAAGGCGAACGGCAACAGCTTGCAAGTCAGAGGTAAGTGTGACAGGTGTAAAATGAACGTCATTACGCACCAAAATCATGACACCACCATGAGCAGGAGTACCCTCCTCCGGTTCAAGGTCGTAGCGAACCGGAGTATATCCTCGGAAATCAAAAGGATCGTGAGGGCGAAGCTTAGTCTCCTGCAAACATACGACCATAGGTGAATGGGAACGCAATAAAAGCTGCAGTTCCGCCCTATGCGATCGTACACCACGTACATTCCAGGTCAGGATAGCCATTAAAAATAAGGGGATAAACTGTCTATTTAGAAGGGCGGCTTAAAATTACCTTTTGTTTAACCTTTGGGCTCGGGCTTTTTGTATGGAGTTGGTCAGACTCCATAGCTTCCTCGGAGGGAGGGCCCACGCGCTCAGTGCCAGAAACCGATTCAAGCGCCGTGAATCGGTTCTGGGTGGCGATGGGTGAAGGGTGCCGCTGAGCGCGGCTTGTCCCAGGACCTTCCTGGGACAGCGACCTCCGAGGAGGAGAAGGTGAACTTTTCTTACCGCGCGCACGCGGAGGGTCTTTCAAAAAATCTTCCCTACGTAATTTCTGCTTGGGCTTCTTTTCAACGGCTTGCGACTTCATTGACTTGGGACCAGGTTTATACGGCTTGGTAACTGTAGCCTTAATAGACGGCCGGATGGTAGTGGCGGTTAATCCAGTCAAGGTCCAGGTCTGAGTTTCGGCATCTACGCGTGGTACTGGCGAGGCAACAACAGAACTAAATGTGCCAGATCGCAGGAGTGAAGGTTGGCGCGCATGGTAACGCCTCCGGGCTTCAGCGAAGGAGAGTTTTTCCTTTACCCGGATCTCCTGGATCGCCTTCTCGTCCAAGTACCGCGGACAGTCGGCAAACGAAGCAGAATGAGACCCTTTACAATTAACGCAGACGGGTTCTGTTGAACAGGTACCTTCGTGTGAGGGCTGGCTACAGGTTGCACAGATGTTAACGGCACTCTTACATGAGACTTGCGTATGCCCAAAACGTTGGCATTTAAAACAACGCAGAGGTCTAGGAATATAAGGCCTCACAGAAATCCGTTCGTACCCTGCGGAAATGCTCGTGGGCAGATCGACGCCATCAAATGTAATAAACAGGGTACGAGTGGGTACCAACACGCCGTCGCGTTTGGCCTGCACTCGATGAACCGCTGTCACCCTCTGGTCTGCAAGATATTCCACCAGGTCTTCGTCAGAGATACCATCGAGGCTATGCGTGGTGACAACGCCTCTACAAGAATTCAAGGTGCGGTGCTTCTCAACACGGATAGGATAACCGTGGAGAAGCGTGGCGCTCAACAAGGACTTACTTTGTGCCTCGGATTTGCTTTGAACTAGCAACGAACCATTACGAAGACGAGTGCAGGAAAGAACCGGACCAGCAATTGAGTCAATGCCCTTCTGGATAATAAAAGGGTTCACCTTCTCGAATGATTGTCCCTCCTCTGTACGGGTAATCACTAAGTAACAACCAGCTGTTGGCGGTGCTACTTCTGTTACAAAAACTTTGCGGCGCTTGTTGTTAACAATGGAGAAAGGGTGCTCCATAGCGAAAAAAATCCTCCACCATTGCAACCGTCTCCGACCTCGGGCTCTGACTTCCCGGGCGTTACCCCGGCTTGGGTGAGTGGCCTATCTATACCTAGCTCACCCCAGGGTCACACCTCCCAGAACATAGACAGAGGGACCCAATCGCCGTCGGAAGCCAGCAGCTCATGCAATGGCCCCCCCGCGGGACTGCAGTTGAACAGCGGATACGAACACCAACCCTACATGACGACCCCGGGTGGTGGGGATGACGCCATTACCCACTCACCCAGCTGCGCACGCGGTGCGCGGGTATCCGTCAGGCTGTGTCCACGGAGGATTTAAATAAAAAGATAAAAGAAACTAAAACTGTGTGGGCGTTTCGCACGCAAGGTAGGCCGGCGGGGAAGAAAAAGAGAGATATGCGAATGTCGTGGTGCGAAATGGCCGGAAAGTGATAAGGGAAGAAAGAAACGACGGTGAGGTGCGGTATGAATGGAATGTAAAGAACGCACGAGAGCCTACCTTGGGTCCACCGGTCACTTGAAGAACCCACCGCGACCGGATGGGGGTGAGGGGATGAATGTGGCGATGATTGGCTCGGGAACCCCCGGGTGCGCCAAAAACCCGTACTCACATAAGGTGAGCCCCTGAGGGGAGAATAATCTACGAAATGTAGCAGTTGCTAAGGTGTGTTCCATATAACTCTCTTAACGATCACGTGCACTAGTCACCTCTCATTGGCCGCTGTCGTAGTATAGATAATTATGCGATTGACTATAGTTTCTTATTTAACATGATCATTTAGCTTAATATACTCGAAAATAATTGAGGTATTGACATGCAAAAGGTAATAACTGCCATAAACAAACTTTTTCAAGGGAAGTAAACAAATTTATGAAGTCTTTCCCATCAAAATTATTATAGAAACTGCTTGGAAAGAAGGTGTGTCCTCATAATTTTTGCTACATATAAAATTTGAAAGATTTGGCAAATTTGTCTGTGGAATTATATTTTCTGAAAATACAACACAGAAATCATTGCTTAGCCAGACTCACAAATGTTCCTTTAAAATACATGCTAGTTTGCATTTAGGAAGTCCAACATAGATAACAAGTGTCTCTTCTTGGCATCAGGGATGACTGGTCTTCTTTAAAGATGTTGCAAGCACTTCAAGTTAGTGTTTGACGTTATTCAACTGTCCTTTCTTAAACTCCTTCCACATTCGAAATCCATTAAATGACTGTCTCGTTTTTATTACACAAAAATCAGCTCTTGAGAGCATATCCAGCTAAAGGTGTTGATTTTGATAGCAGTTGTGTTCAAAAGCGATGTTGATGAGGCCCGTCAGGAGCGTACCTTACGCATCAGTTGTGTGTTTCCAAAACTCTGTGTGAAGGTTTCTTACAGCCTCTTCAATGAACTCACGACATTCTTAATAGCACTTACATGTTGCCTGGGAAATTTTTCTAGGTTAAACATTCAGAAATAGTGAAGCAAAATCATCAATTTAACTTGCCATTCTAAATGGAAGAGATTTTGGAGGCATATTGGCAGTAAACACAGATCTGTATAACAACAATCACTACTACTCATTAGCAACTCTTCTGGACATGTTCCATTCTGGTACCAGAGTCTGGAACAGCTATTAGGAGTTACTACCTCGTCATGCCAGCAGCTGTGGACAAACAATTAATGCTCTCTAGCAACTATGTTTTCAACTTCATTTTATTTCATAAGACACATTACCTTCTCTGTGCCATTGTCATTACTAGTTATCTCTTCTCAATTAAAAACCTGAAAATTAAAACAGTTACTACCTTGCCCATGTCAATACCTCAATTATCAGATTTACATCCTTATAATCGTAGGAATAAAATTTATTACGTAATAGTATTAATACGCTTAGAATGCATGTAAATTCTTATCAACAAATAGAGCAGGAATCCTTCATTTTAAATCTGCCTCTACGAATGAAAAAACAAGTGCATCTGTCTTAAGAATGTGTGTATATCGCTTATATTGCCTATCCTTGCACTGCACACGGCTTGTTGTCACCAACCGAAGGTGTACGTTAGCCAACAAGGAGAAAGGGTAAGGAAAAGAAGCGCGGAAGAATACATGTCTGGTGGCAGGGTTATAAGAAACAGGGTTTAACTGATAGATCCTGTGATTTTTGACTGCAACAACAGATAAAACATAATAATTAATTTGCTGTACAATCAGACTATAACATTTTATGTAGAGAGACATGTAAAGGCTGCACATACTTCTGTTCAGCGACATTTTATCTAGGGGGTAGAGAAGCCCTTGCAAGCAGGTAGTGTACTGGAAGGAGATAGTACTTGCTTGGTATGAAGCAAGTGATGGGTAAAGACGCGTGATAGTGAAAGACTTTTGGCTGTTTTCCACTGTATACGTCATGCGCGGCAGGAGTTCAGCATACTGAGTACCCCTTCCACCAGCAAAGGCTTAGATAAGCCACCTCAATGCACTTGCTAAAACGTCACTGAATGGACAGTAGATAAAATTATGCATATTAGCAATAATCTTGAGACAGTGAGCCTTAAGGACGGGTGCAAGTGTAACATATTTATTCAGTTTTCTTATAAGTAATCTGACAAGAAACTAATGATCTATAGATAAATATACCCTAGCGCTTCAAATTATATTTGTTATGTGGCCCGTTTAAATTGATAATACCTATGGCCGAATGTAAGAACAAACAACTTAAAGTTTTTATGAATGTGATAGGTTATGCAATCGGCTAAAAAGTTCTCAAATTTTATATGCTAGAACAACCGGTATCCAACTTTAAAGGAAATTATAGAAATGGATTCTATCGAACCAATGTCACGTCCTAAGCACGAAAGTACGTATTGCAATAATAACTATACAGAAAACAGGTGCAGGCTCTTCCACGTTTTTCGCTGCTAGAACAACCAATGCCAACTTTGCTTATTTTAACAGCAGAATGCGCTGTGTGATCCATGACTTTGATTTTCAATTGTTTTATATACAACTGTTGCTATGTGTGTTTTATTTAACTTATAGCGTGAATTATTACGAAAACATATCTTTATCAAGAGTAAGACGTATGATGGAGCTCAGCCAACTAGCTTTAAGAAAATAACCAGTAAGAGTAACTTTTTTAACCTTTATGAAGAAAATTATATCCGTTATACGAGATAGACCTAGCCTAGGTTAATATAAACTCGCAATTGAGTTACTGTTGTATTAGGTCTCACTAGTTTTGAGACAATAACTTTTTCGGAAAATATTGTTGATATTTCTACTTATGAGTTTCCATCAACACTCCACAAATGAAACTACTACTGATTCCATGCCTACAACGTCTACTTGGGAAAGCACTGCACCTAATCTAAGTAAAGAAAAGAAAGACGGGATGTAAAATAAGCAACAAAAGAATACTTACATTCCAAATATTAAATTATATTATACAACAATTTTCTTAAGCATATTATATAGTCAGGTTATGTTATCTTGGTTTTTCAACTCGGATTAGTACACACTTTCAAACTATGTGACATAATGGTTTGTTTTTGAGGTTTAAAATCTGCGCCAAATTTATAAAATCAGCAAACCACAACTATATCGGAGACCGCTAGTTTATCTCGTTTATTGTTTTCGGATATTGCATCGGACTATATCCAACGGAAAGTTCGGATTTTTCTGATTCTGCCAATGAAGCACCCCGCAATAAATGGAGTAGGAAAGACCGACGTGATACGAAACTAATGTAAATGCTCAGGATAACGAAAAATGAGACAATTTTCAGGGAAATAAGCGCAGAAGAAAGCGAAAGTTGGACTCAGACAAATGGAATCGTAACATTCGGAAAGCTACCAGAATACAAAGAAAGGCATATACTTCCACAACAGGAGTAAAACAGCCAGGTAAGAGATTGAGAAAACAGTGCACGCAGAAGAAAATGCTTTGAGAAATTTAATGAAGGCCGAGAAAATATTTTTTATGTAATTTTAACTATCGGGCGGGACACAAAACCAACAAATAGCATGTTTTGTAGAGGAATACCCTAAGAAAAGAGTTCGAATGGGAGAGGGGATTTCAACAGGTACCAGCAGACGCTCCTTTTCAAGGAAATACTTCTTAAACAAATCCAGTATGCATAGAACTCAGGCGCTAGACAATGCATTTGAATACGTTAGCTTTGACCTTAATGAAAGTTCGAGTAATTGTTGAAAAGAAACGTGCCACTAATAGTGATGTTTGTTTTGAAAATGGAAGAGGAAGGCACGGAAACCGAAAGTGTACATCAGAAGAATCAAAACTAAGAATTGTAAATCACATAGCACGGTTTCATTATACTAAATCGCATACAGAGAAGAAATGCTTAAATCCGGACTTATCAATAACCAAGATGTATAGATTGTGAAGAAAAGGGTTTTGATCATGAATCTGAGGCTACTTATCGTAAAATGTTTCTAGAAAATTTTAACTTGTTCTGAACGATACATGTGGGAATGTGACATGTATGAACTGCAGCTTAAAACAACTGGTAATGAATAAGAAACAAAGAAAATGTAAGAGGAAAAGAAAGTTCATCTAGATTTAGCACAATCTATCTATGAGCAAAAGAAGACTAACAAACAGAAAAGCAGGGAAAATGAAAGCATTTATTTCTTGTGCTTTGATTTTCAAGAGTGTTTACCAATACCTCTTTTATACAGTGGGATAACATTTTATAAACGATCAATGATCTCAATTTAACTGTCTACTCTGTAGCCTACAAGAATCAATCAGCTCGTCGTTATCTGTGGGATGAAACTATTGCCGGCCGGGACTGAGATGAAATAGCTTCATGTATTCGCCAGCATCTTCTGACACTACCTGAAGAAGTAGAGGTCAATATGTTCAGTGACTCCTGCAGTGGCCAGAACAGGAACACTAATTTATTCGTAATGTTTATGAATATCTCCCTCGAGCAAAGGCATTACAATATCAAGTTGGTGGTTATTAATCAAAAGTTCACACTCACATGGAAGCCGACTCCATTCATGCAGCAATTGAAAAAACAAAAAGGAACACAACTGCAAAACTGATTAGCCCTAGGGACTGGATTAATTTGGTCAGAAGAGTCCCTAGGAACCACCGATATACGTAGTGGAACTTGAGCAAAGGCTTTCTTCAATTTCAGTTCAGTTCTTCAATTATGTTCATAGAAAACATAACATCTTGGGGGAGTAAGTTCCTTGGCTAAAGATAAAATGGCTTCAATACAGGTTTGATTCGTCTATTAAAGTGTTATATAAGTTTTCCTTCAATTCACAAGAGGAGTTTCAGATCTTGGATCTAACAAGAAGAGATAGACATCCTGTACATCATAACGTGGAACCAATACACACGACACCTATACAATTGTTAGCAGAAAAAATCAAAGACCTACATTCGCTAATGCCCTTTATACAACTACAGAGTAGGCCGTTTTACCAGATTATGGCGACAGGTCACCCTGAATCAGCGTAGAGTACTTACCAGATGAAAATGATGATGAATAATGTGACACTGTGAAAGGTAAATTTTAAGTAATTTGTGTTTTTAAAAAGTTATTTTGTTTTCCCTTAGTATGGAATGCCAACTACAGTGGTGTACCCGCTTCGAGATGAAGATTCCCTTGAAATGCGTAGTGAAATAAAGTAAATTTAAAGCATTCCGCTTTGTTATTGTTTTCTATATTAATACATTTGATAAGAATAAAGAGTTGGATACTCAAATTTAATTATACTAATATCCGATTAATTTTGTAATGCCTAAAACTGCCAAACCTTTGCGCTTATTCTTCTAAAACAGTCAATGTGTATAGTTTATTACACTATTTAATGCAAAAGGAACCAAGGTCTGTAACTTATTTTGACGGCTTAAGTAGTATAAAGGATGAGATAGCACAATTAGTGGCACATATCAATATTATTAGTGTCAAATATGAAATTCGAGAATAAACTATTTTCTGTATTATTGGTACCGAAAACTTTTCACGAATTTTAAGTGCTTAATACCCAAAAGTATGATATTTTGACATTTGTTGTTTTTGCATTAAGTCATAGGTATAGCAGTGAGATTCTGAAGACACTATTCTTGCACTGATTCCGGCTGACAATTGGAAATGGAGGTAATCGAAATCAAAGAAAGTAATATATCGACTTCCGAGCCAGCTGTTCCATCTACATAAATCATATTCTCTTCGAGGTTACCTCCGAATTTGTAGCTTCCCTGGTGCTAAAATATGAAGAGCAGAGTAGCGAACTGCTACATTTCACATAATTTATTTTGACCATTGATGTCCAAGAAATTAAACGTTTGAATGCGGTAGTGCTATTGAGCAGATGCTATGTAATATTCATACAGAAATCAGTAGGTCATTTCCAGAAATGAACACTTCAACTGTAATACAAATTGATAAATTGAGTAGAAATGCTATTACAAACAATTCTATTAAAATAACTACTCTCAGAAAACATCACCGACACGTTAAATTATGAATTAGTCTGTATATGCAGGAAATCATAAATTTATTGACGATTTTGCAACTGAACTGGGGATTTTAAGCTTTGAAAAAGGTAACGACATAAGTTTGAAAACATAGCAAACATCAAATTATTTGCTTCTTTTATGCTTTTAATTTTTCAGACTTAATTTGATGAACTGTTCTTCACACTTAAGAACAAATTATGAAATATAGAGTGACAGGTTTAAAATTGCACCACTTGTTCCCCCTTCATGGTTGGCATATATACGAGAGAGGATCAGAAATTAAAGAACAATTGCACATCACGCTCGGTGTCGGTCCCCCACCACCTCAATTGCATGTACACTAGTCAGCTCCTTACTCCACTCAGTGCGAGTCGAGTTTAGTTGGTGGAGGTCACACTTGTCTGTTCTACAACATATCCAAATGGCGGCACCAATTGAAAATCCCGCCAAATGTGAAGCGCGTAGTGTGATTCATTTTTTGACTAAAAAGAATGCTCAGCGATTAGAAATGTATAGACAAATAATGCAAGTGTATGGTGATAATGCAATGAACGAGCCTTCAGTGAGGGAATGGTGTATAATGTTTAACCAAGGAAGAACCGGTGTGCACAACGAAGACCGGTGTGGGAGGTCATCACTCATTACAGATGAATTGAACGCAAATGTTGACGAAAGAACACAGGATATTCACTTGTTTCCGAAACTAAAGAGCTTTTTGGATGGAAAAGAGTGTCCGACTTATGAAGGGCCTTTGACGGTAGAAGAGTATAACATCGGCATTGTAAAACTGGTACCACGTTACAATATATGCCTTGAAGCGATGGCGATTAGGTTGAGAAACAGAGTAAGGTACTGTATCTTTGTAATTAAAGCTTGGTGTTGATATATTTCGTTATTACTTAGTTATGCTAAATCGTTCTTTACTTTCTGGATATCTCTCGTATTGCGGTTACCTTTAATGGTGTTTTAAAGGTATATTAGTGTATGAATTTTCACTTTAGTATTATTTTTTCACAAAATGTTTCCATGTCTCCGTTTTTGGTATCTTGGGGTTGCGACAGGCTTCCTCAAACTCTCAATATAGCCTATAATGACATTCAAATGTGAGGGAGGACAATGTATGCCAGGATCACTATTTAATGGATATACAGGATGTTTCAGAAATACTTTTACAAACTTCGGGTATGGGTTCCTTACACCACAAGAAGGAAAAAAGTTCATATGAACATATGTCCCATAATTCTTTGTTTTCTCGTGAGGTGGTGTTCAACACAGTGGTACACTTATAACACACAAAACTCATAATAAATGCTCGAAATGTCCTCCTCTAGCTTCTATGCATGCCTGTACTCGCTGAATCATGGAATGCCGCACCCTGTCAAAAACTCCGGAATGGTGTCGAATGGTTTCGCAGGCTTCCATGACACGTCGATGAAGCGTTTCTGCATCCGGGTTGGCTGCTCCATAAACCAATGATTTAAGATGCCCGCAGAGGTAAAAATTCACATGATTGAGGTCGGGAGAACGCGCAGGCCATGAAACTGGTCCTCCTCTGCCTATCCATCGGTCATGGTAGATACCAGTCAGTGCATCTCGAACAATGCGACTAAAATGTGCCGAAAACACATCATGCATAAACCACATGTTTTTTCTTATTTGCAGGGGCACATCTTCGTAAGGTAAGTTGGGAAGAGTGTGCTGGATAAAGTCTCTGTAGACAGCACCAATAAGACGTGCTCGTAAAACGTATGGACCTACCAGACAGTCACCTACAATGCCAGCCCAGACATTCAGATTAAACTGTTGCTGATGTCTAGCCTGAAGTTCAGCATGAGGATTACGATCTGCCCATACGTGTACGTTGTGGAAATTAGTAACTACATCTCTACCAAACGTTGCCTCGTCTGTAAACAAAACTGATGAGACAAACAATGGATTGGCTGTTTGTGCTCCATCGGCAAAAGGTGTCCCGTGGTGGATAATCGGAGGCGAAATGCCCTACAAACGTTGAATATGATATGGATAAAGGAGCTGCTCGTGAAGTACCCTCCATGCTGTCACGTGTGATGTACCAGATGCCACAGCCAATTGTCTTATACTGATACCTGGATCGTCTTCGACACACTTTAACATCTGTTCTTCGCGTTCCAGCGTACGAGCAACTCTTGGTCTTCCTCGATCAATAGTCGTGGTGCATCGGTTCCTGTCTCAGCAAGGCGACGATAAACAGCGACAAAGGTTGGGTGACTCGGTTGTCTTCGGTCTGGAAACTCCATCTGATAGAGCCGTGCAGCCTCGCGTCCATTACCATTCCCGCGACTATACATAAAAATCATGTCTGCCTGTTCACGAAATGAATATCCAGCCATGGTGGAACGAACACGTGCAGTTAACTCACTACATGTACTCAATTGAAACGTTGAAGACAGACTAATGACAAATGACAAACGTAAACAAGTCTCCATGGCAACACTTCGCCATCTACCGTAGGTAGTACAATGGGTCAACGCCTTCTATGAATGCATAGAAAAATGAAGTTTTGAGGTTGGACCTCGAAGGCCGTTGAACTCACACTTTCATTGTGACAGGAATAACGCGGAAACCAAGGATTATGGGACATATGTTCATATGAACTTTTTTCCTTCTTTTGGTGTGAGGAACCCATACCCGAAGTTTGTAAAAGTATTTCTGAAGCATCCTGTATATACATTGTGTGTGTATATGTGTGTGTGTGTGTGTTATAGAACGGAGGGGGATACCTCGCGCACTGCGATCTACATAGAATTATTGTGTCTGACACTCTCCAGGAACAAAGGATGAAGTGAAGGAATCACAGAAGGCTACAGGCCGCAGGTAGGCCACAGAGACGCGCAGATGTCCCTAACAGTTCCAGGTTCGAAGAACCGTCCCACTGCTGGAGCCAACTAGAGAGGGCGAATAATGACCCGTCGACCAAGCGGCGCTCTAGTGCACAGGGAGCATCCTTTCCTTTGAGTAAGCATCCGCTCCATCTATCCGGTGCCGCTATACGTCACGTAACTTAAAATAACACCTGAAAGATGAGAAAGAAAGGTGAAAGATGGAAAGGCAATCGTGGCATATGAGAAACCACCACAGTATTCGCCTATCAACCAGGAAAAGCTACGAAAAACCCAAGGTTAGAATGGGCGGTCGGCGGGAGTCGAACCTAGAACCTCCCGAATGCGAGGCTCACACGTTAGGCGGAGCCACCTCTCTCGGTTTCTGTTCATATGTTCAATGGTATTACAAACTCTGAGTAAATCTTGATTTGTCTTGATCTGCAGATAATTTGAAAGTTAGTATGTTTTATGAATCGACTATATAAGACATCAGTTTGCAGTTTGGCTTAAGAAGGTTGGAACAATAAGCTAGAATACCTTACATTCCAAACACTGAAACAATTAAATAAGCTGGATGCTCGTATAAATATGCACTAACAATCCACAACTACTTTTCGGTCCAATTTAACATTTTCATATGTGAAAACAAGTGGCATTTACTTTCAGCATAACACGTCTAAAACTTTCGGTTGAAAAGAAAATAAACCATGTAACAGGAGATCTGAAATAAACCCAGTAAAAGGAATACGGAAATTGCAAGGCGGTCAGAATGATGGACAAATATCTCTTACATTGTTTTAAAGACAAAGGAGAGAAAATCTAAAGATATAAACAAGAAAATCGCTGCCGATAGTGACACAGCTTCCCGACTCCGAACTCGAAATCCGTTGTGATGATGATGATATGCGGTTTAAGGGCGCTAAACTGCTGCGGTCATCAGCGCCCTTACAATGAGTAAAATATAAGGTCACAATATAAAAGACAGGTAAAAAACCGCATAATTAAAAAACGGGACACAAACCCGCGATGTCAAAAAGTTAAAAATAACAATTGAATAACAATAACAATAATAACAATAACAATAAAAACAATAACAATAATAACAATAACAATAAAAACAATAACAAGAATAACAATAACAAGAATAACAATAAATACATCTGAAAAATCAACACACTAAAATCATGGTCACTAAAAGAATAAAACGTGTCAAGAACTGTAGAATGCAAGGAACATGAGCGCCTTATATCAGGGGAGAAGGGCCCCATTAAAACTAACAATATAAAATCAAACAGCTAAAAGGCGCTCAGCGCATCAAATGCGACGGCTAAAACCAATGTCAGTGATAAAACGTAAAAGACATTCTACAGCATGCGCGTCGTCTGCCAACACGTTGGCTAGGCCAACAGGCAGACCCACGCGAACGCGCAGTGGAGCTAAAACTTGACACTCGGTTAAAATGTGACGGACCGTTAAGGGCACGTCACACCGACCACACAGAGGTGCGGGATCACCACTTAACAGGTATCTATGACTAAAAAGGCAATGTCCGATACGAAGGCGTGTTAAAAGTACCTCTTCCCGACGAGAAGCACGGGAAGAGGTAGCCCAGACTAGCGGAAGAGGTTTAACCTCCCGCAACTTGTTCCCCCGGAGGGCCGTCCACTCATCGCGCCAGCGCGAGAGGATGCGGCGACGTAAAATAACACACGAATCTAACGAGGGAACAACAGAAGTAAAAAATCTGGGTAATAAAATCGCCGATTTCGCAGCGGCGTCGGCCGACTCATTCCCTGAGATACCCACATGACCTGGAATCCACATAAAAGAGACGCTGATGCCAGAGGCACCTAGCGAATGGAGCAGGTCATGAATGCGCTGTACGAGGGGGTGGTAAGAGTACAGCGCGTTAATACTCTGAAGGGCACTCAGAGAGTCCGAACAAACAACACAACGCCGTAAAACATGCCGCTGAATGTATAAAACATTGATAGATACTAAAAAGTTCGGCGGTATAAATCGAACATTGCCCGGGTAAACGAAAAGTAAAACTATGCGCACCTAAAACAAAGGCACATCCTACTCCAACATCAGTCTTAGACCCATCAGTATAAATAAAATTACAGTCCCCGAATGTTGCCTGAAGTTCTAAAAATGCGGATCTAAGGACTGAAGCAGGGGTCTCATTCTTCGGCATCGACGTTAGCCCAAAGTGGATGTGGGCCTCAGCGCGCGACCATGGAGGAAAGCGCGTTTCCCCTCGGGTAAGGGCCGGCGCTGGCGTAACGTCCAAATGCCGAAGTAGCAGTCGAAATCGAACCCCTGGAGGGAGCAATGCAGAGGAGCTAACAAAATATTGGCGATCAAGCAAATCCTCGTAAAATTCATCGAAGGACGGGTGGTTAGGCAAGCTTGAGAGTCGACAAGCATAGCTGCACAAAAGCATCTCACGCCGGAAGGACAGCGGAGGCTCTGCAGCTTCTGCGTACAGACTGGGTACAGGGCTAGTTACAAAGGCCCCTGTAGCGACTCTTATGCCACGATGGTGAATGGCATTCAATCGACGTAACACAGATGGACGTGCCGACGAATAAACAATACACCCGTAATCAAGCTTGGATCGGACCAAAGAGCGATAAAGGCGAAGAAGGACGGTCCGATCAGCTCCCCAGGATGTGCCACTTAAAACACGTAAAAGATTAAGAGAACGGTCACACTTTGCTTTTAAAAAGGAAACGTGTGAGGTCCAACACAACTTCCTGTCAAAAATCAACCCCAAAAATTTCGCCTCGTCTGCAAACGGAAGTATCCCTGGCCCAAGATGGAGAGTGGGCGGAGGGAAATACTTCCGGCGCCAAAAGTTGATGCAGACGGATTTCTCGGCGGAGAAATTAAAGCCGTTGGCGTTACTCCAGGCGTAGAGACGGTCGATACAGCTCTGGAGACGGCGTTCGAGTAGACAGGTTCGCCGTGAACTACAATAAATAGCGAAATCGTCAACAAAAAGGGACGATGAAATGCCAGGTGGAATACAATCAACAATGGGGTTGATAGCAATCGCAAAAAGTGTGACACTGAGTACAGAGCCCTGCGGTACTCCGTTCTCTTGAATAAAACGACGAGATAAAACCGAGCCCACACGTACACGAAAGACGCGGTCCGTCATGAACTCCCGAAGAAATATGGGAAGACGACCGCGGATATTCCATGCGTGAAGTGTACGTAAAATGCCGCCCCTCCAACAAGTGTCATAAGCTTTCTCCAGGTCAAAAAATACAGCCACGGTTTGACACTTTCTCAGAAAGCCATTCATAATATGCGTCGACAAGGACACCAGATGGTCGACGGTAGAGCGATAGCGACGAAACCCGCACTGAGCGTTCGCTAGAAGTTTCTGAGACTCAAGCCACCATGTCAACCGCCCGTTGATCATGCGCTCCATCACCTTGCAAATGCAACTGGTGAGGGAGATAGGGCGGTAGCTGGAAGGTAGTTGGCGATCCTTCCCAGGCTTAAGTATAGGGACAATGGTGGCTTCGCGCCAAACGGAAGGAAAAATGCCGTCCTGCCAAATACGGTTATAGACCTGTAAGAGAAAGAGTTTACTGTCGGCTGAAAGGTTCTTTAACATCAGGACATGAATGCCGTCCGGCCCAGGAGCGGAGTGCCGAGAGCAATGAAGAGCGTGCTCCAGCTCCCTCATTGTGAAAAGTTCATTATAACACTCAATATTAGCAGATCGAAAATTAAAGGTGTCGGAATCCAGCCGGTCTTTGATAGAGCGAAAGCCGGCGGAATAATGGTCTGAATGGGATACCGCCTCAAAGGCAGCACCCAGAGTGTTAGCGATGGCAGCCGGATCCACTATGGTGGCATTAGAAACCTGAAGGCCAGAAACAGTACAATGTGACACTTTACCTGAGAAGCGACGAAGTTTATCCCAAACAACGGATGAAGGCGTAAAGCGATTAAAAGACTCGACAAAACGAGCCCAAGATACCTTCTTGCTATCCTGAATAATGCGACGAGCCCTGGCGCGCGATTGTTTAAAAGTCACCAAATTATCAAGTGTAGGGTGGCGCCGAAACACCCTAAGTGCAGTCCTACGGGCACGAACGGCGTCCCGACAATCCTCGTTCCACCACGGAACAGGTGGCCGCCGATGTTGGGAGGATGAACGGGGTATTGCACGTTCGGCGGCTGAGAAAATAATAGACGTAAGGTGCTGCACTAGTTGATTAATGTCGGAGAAGGGCTGGTCGTCAAAATGCACGAGGCTGGAATACAAGCTCCAGTCGGCTTTTGCGAATATCCAGGTAGGTACTCTGGAAGGCTGTACGTGGTGCGACAGAAGAGAAACGATGCAGGGGAAATGGTCGCTGGAGTAGGTGTCAGCGACGACGTTCCACTGAAGGCGACGTGCAAGCTGGATTGAGCAAAGGGCAAGGTCCAGGTGAGAGAAAGTACCAGAAGAATCAGAAATAAAAGTAGGTGCACCTGTATTGAGGATGGAAAGATTGAACTGATAAAAAATGTCGGAAAGAAGAGTTCCCCTCGCACAAGCCCTTGGCGAACCCCATAGTGGGTGATGGGCATTAAAATCTCCCAACAGAAGAAATGGTGTTGGGAGAGCGGACATGAGAGCTCGAATGTCCGCGGGAGCGAGGGGAGACGATGGAGGTGAATATACAGAGCAAACAGAAAACAAAAAGCCGGGTAAGTGAAGGCGAACGGCAACAGCTTGCAAGTCGGATGTAAGTGTGACAGGTGTAAAATGAACGTCGTTACGCACTAAGAACATGACACCTCCATGAGCAGGAGTACCCTCCTCCGGTTCAAGGTCGTAGCGAACCGGAGTATATCCTCGGAGATCAAAAGGATCGTGCAGTTCCGCCCTATGCGATCGTACACCACGTACATTCCAGGTCAGGATAGCCATTAAGAATAAGGGGATAAACTGTCTATTTAGAAGGGCGGCTTAAAATTACCTTTTGTTTAACCTTTGGGCTCGGGCTTTTTGTATGGAGTTGGTCAGACTCCATAGCTTCCTCGGAGGGAGGGCCCACGCGCTCAGTGCCAGAAACCGATTCAAGCGCCGTGAATCGGTTCTGGGTGGCGATGGGTGAAGTGTGCCGCTGAGCGCGGCTTGTCCCAGGACCATCCTGGGACAGCGACCTCCGAGGAGGAGAAGGTGAACTTTTGTTACCGCGCGCACGCGGAGGGTCTTTCAAAAAATCTTCCCTACGAAGTTTCTGCTTGGGCTTCTTTTCAACGGTTTGCGACTTCATTGACTTGGGACCAGGTTTATACGGCTTGGTAACTGTAGCCTTAATAGACGGCCGGATGGTAGTGGCGGTTAATCCAGTCAAGGTCCAGGTCTGAGTTTCGGCATCTACTCGTGGTACTGGCGAGGCAACAACAGAACTAAATGTGCCAGATCGCAGGAGTGAAGGTTGGCGCGCATGGAAGCGCCTCCGGGCTTCAGCGAAGGAGAGTTTTTCCTTTACCCGGATCTCCTGGATCGCCTTCTCGTCCAAATACCGCGGACAGTCGGCAAACGAAGCAGAATGTGACCCTTTACAATTAACGCAGACGGGGGCTGTTGAACAGGTACCTTCGTGTGAGGGCTGGCTACATGTTGCACAGATGTTAACGGCACTCTTACAGGAGACTTGCGTATGCCCAAAACGTTGGCATTTAAAACAACGCAGAGGTCTAGGAATATAAGGCCTCACAGAAATCCGTTCGTACCCTGCGGAAATGCTCGTGGGCAGATCGACGCCATCAAATGTAATAAACAGGGTACGAGTGGGTACCAATACGCCGTCGCGTTTGGCCTGCACTCGATGCACTGCAGTGACCTTTTGATCAGATAGATATTCTACGAGATCCTCGTCCGATATACCATCGAGGCTATGGGTGGTAACGACGCCCCGACAGGAGTTCAATGTGCGGTGCTTCTCAACACGGATGGGGTAACCGTGGAGAAGCGTAGCGCGCAACAAGGTCTTACTTTGCTGATCGGACTTAGTTTGTGCCAATAAGGAACCATTCCGTAGACGAGTGCATGATTGAACCGCACCAGCAATAGCATCTATGCCCTTCTGAATTATAAAAGGGTTCACCTTCTCAAAGTTTTGTCCTTCTTCTGTTCTCGAAATGACCAAGTAACAACCAGATGACGGCGGTGCTACTTCTGTTACAATGACTTTTCGGCGCTTGTTGTTAATAATGGAGAAAGGGTGCTCCATAGCGAAAAAAATCCTCCACCATTGCAACCGTCTCCGACCTCGGACTCTGACTTCTCGGGCATTACCCCGGCTTGGGTGAGTGGCCTATCTATACCAGACTCACCCCAGGGTCACACCTCCCAGAACATAGACAGAGGGACCCAATCGCCGTCAGAAGTCAGCAGCTCATGCAATGGCCCCCCGCGGGACTGCAGTTGAACAGCGGATACGAACACAAACCCTACATGACGACCCCGGGTGGTGGGGATGACGCCATTACCCACTCACCCAGCTGCGCACGCGGTGCGCGGGTATCCGTCAGGCTGTGTCCACGGAGGATTTAAATAAAAGGATAAAAGAAACTAAAACAGTGTGGGCGTTTCGCACGCAAGGTAGGCCGGCGGGGAAGAAAAAGAGATATGCGAATGTCGTGGTGCGAAATGGTCGGAAAGTGATAAGGGAAGAAAGAAACGATGGTGAGGTGCGGTATGGATGGAATGCAAAGAACGCACGAGAGCCTACCTTGTGTCCACCGGTCACTTGAAGAACCCACCTCGACCGGATGGGGTGAGGGGATGAATATGGCGATGATTGGCTCGGGAACCCCCGGGTGCGCCAAAAACCCGTACTCGCATAAGGTGAGCCCCTGAGGGGTCGAAATCCGTTATCCACCCAGTGAGCGAAAGCAGCGTCCTCCCCAAAACTAACAAACAAAAACAATAATAAGTACAGCCAACCCCCGGACAAGTAAGGGACACTAACATAACACGGACATTTAGAGAAAACTACAGAATTGTGCTGAGAGGAAAAATAATAGACACAATGTGAATTCCTTACTCAGTATTTCAGTTTTATACCTTTAGGTTCTCGTTGAAGTATATGTTGTTTGTTGTTGAAGTGAAATAGAATAATGTTTTCATAGAATTACAAATTACCTAGTTCTTAAGAATTTTAAATACAACACTCCATATTTTCCTTCCTATGCAAGGCATTTGAATTAACTATTTGCTTGTTAGGACGTAGATAGAATTGAGGTCAATCACGCCAGGGCAAAGATCACATAGAACTTGTCCTCCAAATGAAATTAAATAGCCATACCTCAGACAGTACTTCACTTTTATGCCTATGGACGAAGGCATATTTTTCTGCCTTAGTCTCGTGTTCGAGCACTGCATCACGTTAATATGTATGAGCCATTTTCGGTCTCCCTCTGGTCGTCAGAATGTTCCTGGTTGAAGCAAGCAGCTTGTGAACCTGCGAGTCAAGATGTGTAAGAATGGGTAACTAATAACAATATGACGTTTTACATTCACATGAGTTTATCTACTCACTGTTTATTTTTATAAAGCTACTACTAATAGTCCTTCATCCGCCGGTACAAAGCCAATTTTCGAGCATTAGCCTCCTCTAGTTTCTTCCCCCATTCTCTTCTGTCCACAGCTAGCCTGCTCCAAGCTGCTGTTCTCAATAATTCTTTTACATCTGTTACAGACTCTATCCAAGTGCTGCTAGGTCTTCTCCAAGTCGTGTTCTATACATATTTCCTTCCATAATTCTTTTTGGGATACTATGATTTTCCATCCTTGTACATGGCCTGCCCATCTGAGTCTGTGTAGTTTTATATAAGTGACAACATCCCACTTCTTTTTTATCTAATTCACATCCATTCATTCATTCATTATCTGTTTACCCTCCTCTTATGTAGGACTTACACCCCCAGGACTTACAAGCGGGTGCCTGGGGTCAGAGGCCCGTCGAGGAGCAGACACTCATGGATCAGACAGAGCATCCAGGATGGGTGATCAGCCCGATGCCTGGTATGGGATGAAGGAAGTAGATGAAACGAAATGTTGGTGAAATGGATGAAAGGAAAGGTGATGATGGAGCAGTTGGTGGAATGAATGGCGGGGGAAACCGGAGAACCCGGAGAAAACCCGCCCAGACGCCGCTTCGTCGACCACAAACCCCACATGCAGGTCCCCGGGATTGAACCCGGACCGCCTAGATGGGAGGCGAGTGGTCTAACCACTCGGCCACGGCGCCGCCCTCTAATTCACATTAATTAAAGTAAAACTTTCGTAGCGGCTTTTTGGAATCATAGCTACTGATCAGCTATTGTTAGCGCGGTATGGCCATCGTCATGACCCGGTATCTATCCAACAGGGGGTCATCGGGGCCGCACTTCTGGATATGGCCGTGCATGATGTTCCAGCTCTATGGTGACAGCAACTGGGTCACTTGGCTGCTCGTCAACTCTCCCCTACCTTCACTTCACCCCCGCCGGTGGATATATAATTCCTCGCATGCTGTCTGGGAACAAAGTACTCAGCGGAACACCGGAGAACAGCTTAGTACGTACAAGGAAGTTATTAAGTCAAGCTGTTCCAAATGGAGAGAACAACTCGTATACATGGGGAAGCTGGACACCGTCGTACATGAATGAAGGATCATAAACAGAGTCACGAACGAGACAGTACGTTCTGCAAAGCTAAATATAAAATGATAACCATAGGGAAAGTAAATATGAGTAACAGTGGGAATAATATTATTAAATAATTACTTATAAAGATCAATATGGGTTGAAGAGAGAGAGCAAGCAGCAGGCAGGGAGCCGGGTTAGTTTTCCTTGTTGTGGCCAAATGAGAACAGAATACGTTTTTGCTCGTGTACCGTTAGGTCGCCTGAAAAACAGGTGCGTAGAAACGAAGGTCAGTGCTCTGTTAGCTGCAGACATACGAGTTCAGGGGAACTTGAGGCAGGCAACCAATAAGAAAGAAGATATAAATCATGTGATAGCGAAGTGGGAGGATAGGAAAATTGGAAATAAAGAAACAGGAGAGTTTTGAAAAGCATCTGTTCATGGTATTTCCTTGGAGGTTGTTATAAAAACAAATGTGAGTGTCGGCGGGTAGGCGCGATAGTATTGAGTACAGCAGTAAAGAAATTCGTGTGTATGGCGAGGTTCCATCAGGGATCAGGTTTTTAAAAAAGGTGAGGGGAAATAAACGGGCAAGAAAACTAACCAGTCGTATCAACCACCAACCCTCCTGCAAATTCTGTACCGCCAAATTGGCGCACATCACCTCCTATGCCGCATACCCTCACACGGTGTAGCAAGCGGCAATTGTATTTTCTTGGTGAAATGCACTTTTCTTAAAGTAGTTGTTACCATTTTCGAAATTTTAATAAATTCATAATATCATGAATGGTAAGGTGCACCTAAATTGAAGATTAGTTATCAATAAACACGATAACTGTTCACGTGTATACAAAACATCGTGCCTTTTTGAAAAGTTGCCCGAAACTTAAAGCTTTACTAATTTTGTTAATATGGTTCTAATCATGCTCGTTTTAGAACATAAGTGTTTGTTAAATCTTTTTGCAAAGCAAAAGACACACAAAAGTTCTATTTAGTAAGGTTAGGATTTGTTTCCTACTAAAATAATATAAAAGGAAATATGAGAAAATCTTTATGGTTATAGAAAAAAATGGCAAGAGAAGTTTTACATTTTTTGGTGTATTGTGTTTTGCATGTTGGGCAATATTTTGAGAGTCAAATAATAAATAATCTTCTTCCTGGCCTATTCGATTTATGCTTAATGTGCGTTTCGTTTTCCTGTTTCATCTGCTACCTACCACGTTTTCCTTACCCATTGTTACAAGGAACAAGGGGACAACAAAATAAATCCTATGCCACATAACACCTTGCAAAAATAGTTTTATTATACATTTCGTTTTAGATACAAGGGAAATACAGAAAATACAATCGATGTCAGATGTCACAATGCTAATGTCTTTGAAATTCCATTATTTTTTCACGACACCGCGAGAAACAACTGAATACTGACAGCACTTCAAAAATGACAAAGTGTTGAAAATTTCAAACCAATAATAACGGCTATCTCGGACATGGCGATATTACAAAAATTTATTTGAAATAAATTGTGTATTTTAAACAGCTCTATATTTTTGTGTTGTAAGTTTGTGCTTATGCCTTATGGGTTACTCATACAAAATTACATAAAATGTCTTCTAAATGAAGAGACAGATTATTCCCAGAAAACTCAATATATAAACCTTATTTTACTGAGAGCAAAAATATGCGTTTTTAATAAAAAATACTTATTTTTGAGAAAATTAAAATTTTCATACAATCTTTCCATGTAAAGGGGAGTTTAGACTCAAGAGATTTTATTGAAAATCTTTGTGTTACATCTTTGTAAGAAACTGAACTTAAATACCAAGTTTGGTACTTATTCCGCATTTTGTTGTTGAGTTATGCGTTCATAACGTACATATCTGTTCACACAATAGCCTTTTTGTGAAAATGCCCTTTTATTATATTGAGCGGGCCTGAAAGAATGTATTTCCGATAAAATCTCGACATTAACTTTTGAGTAGAACACAGTACTTCCGCTTATCTACTACAGGGAACGGAGAAAGTAAATAGGAAGCAAGGAGAAAGCCTTAATGCGCTCGGATATATGAATATTACATGTCTGTGTTGAAACTAAGGCAATGGACAAAGGCTTTAACTATAACTGTGTATACGACCCGAAAGATCTGCTGCTCAAACGGAGATGTGTTTTTGTTTCCGCAAGTAATCTCGGCAGCTTAGATGTCCAACCTATTGGTCAATCGCAGCAGCGGATTACATCGGAGGAGATCCTTCCTCCATTTCACAACCAACATAATATGTTTCCTCTCACGCTACTACAAGGTATATGGAAGGTGTCTAAAACAAAATATATTACTTTGTCACCCATACGTTTGATATTTACTTGGCTGAGTAGGCACTCATCTGTGTTCTAACGCTCCAGAAATAGTGTGTGTAATGTAATTGGATCTCTAATGTGCACACGCTAATCTTTCGGCTTTGTCAAAATTCAACTTAAAACACGTTTGCAAGTAAACTGCAAAATTAACATTTAAGTTGAGGCCGGAATTGTAAACTTATTTCAATTTCTTTGTAATGTCAAAGCTTGTTATAATATGGTTTCGGTAAAGAATATACCATGATTGTGTGGCTGTAAGAATTGAAAGCTTTATTGAGTTGTTGGGGAAGCCTTAAATTTACTTCCTTTCCTGTTTTACCATATTATTTAAATATTTGTATTCTCCGGGGCATTTCATGTTTGAAGTGTTTGAAATGGGCCTAACACTTTAGCATTGGGCATTATATCAGAATAGGATAACCTTTCCTTGTATACCTAGGTAAACTATGTTTAAAATAAAGTTATAGGGAAACTACAATATTGTAGTAGAATGCCAATAGGATCTATTAGGACCTAAACGCGATGTGATAACATTACCGTGCTGCAATAGATAGAAAAATAAGTTTTAGTTAGCTATAAGAGTCTGTATACCCACTAATATAGATAGAGGGTAGAGAAAGTCATAAGAATGTATCACATCGGATTTTACTAATAGTTTTATGAATTGCTTGGTTCAGTAATGGAGCAGCCAAGAATCGCTTGTAAAACATTAGCTGCAAGATACGTACGAAGGCTTTCACGGCTAGAGTTAATTGGTAAAATACAGAAGCGATTTAGATATATAAGCATTTCAATAATATCAATAAAAAGAGAAAAAATTGAACTCCTCAACTCAACCGCACATGGATACCAGAGATGGCATGCCTCTGCAGATTCACCAATCATTTGCCACTTTTGACCTCGGCGTATGCTATAAATTGGGAAGCATTTGCCGCCTTGCTGGCAGTCATTGTTAAGCTGCCCAGGGTGTTATCCTTTGAAGATGGAAACCGAAGAGTTGACCGAAACGTCGGGTGTAAACAATTTTAACCATAGACCACGGCCTTCCAGCCCGTAAGATTTTACTGTTTTATAAATTAGCTGATAAGGTTTGGGAATGTTGGGGTGGGTGCTGTTGATAGAGAGGGGAGTAGAAGAAATGCTGTTGGGATACGGTAATAATAGTCTTGTAGAACGAGTTCATATATACACACACACACACACACACACTAACCCTTAGGCTAACCTCTGGTTAAACCCAAAACCTCAGAGCCCTTTGGTTTAGCTGCGGCTTGCCGCCTACTCGCTTTTACAAGCACGTACAAGGTAGATCTCGCATCCGCTATTATTGTACTGACGAAATGTTATCTGTTGACGAAAAGTCCTTGTACGAATTTTCTTCTTGAGTAAAAGAAATATATGCGAAAATATTGTTGACGAATTGTCCATAGTCATACTGTCCGCTGACCAAACAAAATGTAAACCGTGTGTTGGCGTACTGCTGTTCACGTAACCTCCCGTAAGCGTTTCGTCGTATTATAATGCATACAATTGTAAATTCAGTGAGATAATGGCTTATTCTACGTATTCCATTAAGGTATACTGCTAAATATTTCAAGTATTTTAACAATGGACATTAGTATGATATGTGCATTAAAATATGTCGCGAGTCTAAATCGAAAGCAGCATCATATTACCTTACTTATTCATAATATTATAATAAATGTAATCACTGGCCTGAAAATCCGTTACACCCTAGTTGTTACAGAGCCAGGGCAGTCTAGGCTAACAGACAGTTATTTCCAGTATTTAATTTGCTAGATAACCAAAGTAAGTTAGTAAAATCAATTAAATGACTAATTGAATAAATTAAAGGAATAAAAGGAAGGAAGAAACAGAAAAGTGACAAAGGTAAGTAGAATAAATCAAAGAACTAGAAAGCACCTTCCAGTGGTATTACCTATGTATTACATTACCTATGTATTATTTTAGGCCCTACCACATTTGTGTATATACTTTCTCATATACAGTACGATCGTTTTATGGCGAGGCCTCGGATGGCGCGTATGCGTGCTTCGCACGCTGTGTATTACACTGGAAGTTTTTCGTTCCGTAACTCCAACATTACTTACGAGTGATAGTAACATGCACCATAATGAGTACTAAAATTTGTATAAGTGGTACTAAAATGGTGTCCATCTGCGTGAAGATATTCCTGGCATCTTCGAAAGAAGTTTCCATTCACACGCATAAGTTCTTCTTGCGTAATGATCATGCATTTTTACTTTCTCTACTACGTATAGTCAGTAAAGGAAGTATGGTATTCCACCCAAAACTTCCATACCGAGATTTCACCGGAAATGTATGCTTTGAGGACCCTGAATCCAAAAAAAGCATTTTTGGAAACATGTCCGTGTGTGTGTGTATGTCTGTGTGACTGTGAATAGCATAACTCAGAAACGAACAGTCGGATAAACACCAAACTTGGTATTTAGGTTCAGCATTTCCAGAGATGCAACACGAAGGTTTTCAGGAAAATCCCCCCACCACAGATTACCCTTTACATGGAACATTTTTCGAAAATTTTAATTTTCTCAAAAATGGCTCTAAAGATTTTGATTAAAATATCATATGTTTAAGATATTTTCATCACAAATAATGTGTATATCTCGAATTTTCTGGGAATGTCTCCAAAAGTATTCTTCGTTGTGAACGACTTTTGCATAACTGGTAAACCATAAGAGATAGACAAAATTTTACTACACAATAATGTTGATCGCATTAAAATACACAATTTATGTCATACACATTTTTTTTCTTGAGTGAACCATTTTCGAGATATTGCTTGTTATACCCTTAAATTTTCCAATACTTATACTTTTTCTCAAGTGGAAATTCGTTATTCATTTGTTTTTGTCCTGGTAATGCAAAGAGAATGGAATACTCCACATAGCAACCAGCTCTTAAAATATTTGACTATCGCTTAAAGCCTACCAATTCCCCTTGCATCTACAAGAAAATTAGCAATAAGATTAACATCTCGATATCCCGAGTAACATGAAGTAGATGGAGAATAAGCGTTTGTAAAAATAGTTTGTACAAGAGTAGAGAAAGTCATGTGAGTGTAACACATCAGATTTTTTTATATTGTCCTTAAGTTTGTCTATGGTTTGGGGATTGTTCTTATAAAACTTGTTTTAGTATTCCCAACAAACAGATGCACCGATTTTGTCAATATTTATACTCCGTTTGAACTTTTCGGTTTCTATTCTTAGGTTTAGCGATCCCGTTATTTTAATCTTATTAACCATACGTGTAAGAGTTTCTCACCCAGAATTGAATATCAGGAAATTTCTCCTTAATTTGTCTACACACCTGTCTGTATGATTCAGTTTTTACATATGTATCATACATAACAATTCCGTTGTTTAAGCGTGAATTTATTAGCAGGCATTGCAGTGTACTAATAACAAGACATAACACTCTTAAGCAAATCACGCACAACACACATCTTGAATAAATTTTTACCTTTAAGATGCACAGTTCCCTTTACAGCACGAACACAAATACCAACTGAAGCGCAGCTGATAAACATAACCTTAAATGCATCATGGGCCGCTAGTTGCACATAGTAAAAATCTGATCTGTTACACTCACATGGCCTTCTCTACTCTTGTACAAACTATTTTTACAAACCCTTATTCTACATCTATTTCATGTTAATCGAGATAAACATTTGCAGAAACGACCTTATTGCTAATTCTCTTTTAGGTGCAAGGGGAATATGGTAGGCTTTAAGCGAATAACAAATTCCCATTTGAGAAAAAGTATTAAGTATTGGAAAATTAAAAAAAATAACAAGGAATATGTCGGAAATGGTTCACTGCGCACAAAAAATGTATATGCCATAAATTGTGTGTTTTGTGGTAAAATTTTGTCTATCTCTTACGGTTTACCAGTTATGCAAAATTCATTCAGAATCAAGACGACTTTTGGGGACATTCACAGAAAATTCTAGATATGCCTTTCATGTGCCATGAAAGGGTCTTAAAATATGATATTTTTATCAAAATCGTTAGTGCCATTTCTGAGAGAAAAAAACTTGAAAAATGTTCCATGTAAAGGGTAGTCTAAAATGGGGGGATTTTCTTGAAAATCCTCGTGTCGCATCTTTTAAAGATACTGAACCTAACTACCAAGTTTGGTATTTATCCGACTTTTCGTTTTTGAGTGACGCTGTTCACAGACACACAGACACACACATGGACCTTTTTAAAAATGTTTCTTTTGCATTATGGGGCTTCAAAACATGTATTTTTGGTAAAATCTCAATATCAAATTTTTAGGTGAAATGCAATATTTCTACTTAGTATACGTATTAGAAAGTAATACGCTTAAGTAAAACTACTTTATATAGCCGCTCATAAACGATAGACGGTAGGGAAAGTAATGTAAATATATCACGTCAGATTTTTTTCTTCTAGTTTATTGCTTTGTTGAAAACACGTGCTGCCTCACTTGTACCTCTATTTTAGCCTTATCCGAGTGCACTTCCGCTCCTTTATAATCACACCTTGCTTTATCCACACACATCAGTACTTCCGTTCGTATATAATCATATCGTGCTCTGTGTTTTGGTTTTCGGTATCCTTGCTTGTATTGCAAATATCATTTTGACTTTTATTACTTCTTATTTATTTTACGCCCACAGAATATTTGTTTATGTTCTTGAAATGCAAAGAGAATTACATTTTACACATAGTGACCAGTTCTAAAAATATTTCACTATCGCTTAAGGCCTACTATGTTCCCCTTGTTTTGTAATTGCAAGGGCAATATAGAAATAGAGTAGCCTTTAAGCATAGGCATATCTCTTAATAGCTGGTTGCTAGGTGCAGCACCATTCTCTTTGCCACAGTTTAATACTCTTGCATATCCAAGACAAAAAATGAATAACGAATTCTCATTTGAGTAAAATTATAAGTATTGGAAAATTTAAGGGAATAGCAAGCAATGTCTCGAAAATGGTTCACTCAACAACAAAAATGTATATGATATAAATTGTTCATTTTAACGCCATCTAAATTTTTTGAGTAATAAAATTTTGTCTATCTCTTATGGTTTACCAGTTATGCAAACGTCGTTCACAATTAAGAATACTTTTGGAGACATTCTCAGAAAATTCGAGATATACAATTCATTTGGCATAAAAATGTCTTAAACATATGGTATTTTATTCAAAATCATTAGAGCCATTTTTGAGAAAATTAAAATTTTCGAAAAATTTTCCATGTAAAGGGTAATCTGGGGTGGGGAAATTTTCTTTCAAACCTTCGTGTCGCATCTCTGGAAGATACTGAACCTAAATACCAAGTTTGGTGTTTATCCGTCTGTTCGTTTCTGAGTTATGCTGTTCACAGACAGACACACAGACACACATGGAAATGTTTCCAAAAATACTTTTTTTGCATTCAGGAGGCCTCAAATCATGTATTTTCGGTAAAATTTCGGTATCGAATTTTTGAGTGGACTGCAATACTTCCCCCACTTACTATATGTAGTAGAGAAAGTAAAAATACCGAGTCATTTTAGTACAGTGTGTTACGCATATAGCTTTAAAGCGCCCGCAGCGGCCAAAAGTGTCTTGCATCGTTGACTTAAACCGGCTAACGTAAGTTGCGCTTGTAATCGTCTTGACAATTCATTAAGGTTTATAATGCTGAATTAAATTAACACATCTACTTTTAAGCTCCAAAAGCAAAACCTAATATTTGATTCTATGTAAGAACAAGGCCAATGGGTTAGTTTTATATCTTCCATAGGTTACGTTAATGGCACAGTTGGTGTACATTTGGTGTGCATATGCGCATTCGCAAGCTTATAACTTCTCCTTACCTAGACAATTGCATTGTTGAATTTCACCAAAAATTCAAAATTACTATTTAACAAAGTGCGTATTTTGAAACTACCTAACCTAGGAAATACATTTTTAGAAAATCTTATATGTCTATGACAATAATAATAATAATAATAATAATAATAATAATAATAATAATAAATTTAAGCGTCTTATTAAGTCTTTAACGAACACAAAGCAAAGATTTTCACCCAAATCCCTCCACCTCAAATAAAGTTTACATAGAATTATACCTTTTTATTTTCATGGAAACAATAAAGTAGTTTCATTATAATAGCCTGAGTATGAATTATTGGAATGAATAAGATTAGGTATAGTGAATTTAAATTTTCTGAACTTTTAGTCCGGGGTATTTTGAGCCTTGTTTGTTTTGTTTCTTTTAATCTCCTGGCTGATATAATATCGATATACTATTAACAGTTTGGTGTTTTATTTTTCTATCACGTGGTCAGACAACCCGAAGCGCCAACTTAGCGCCTTCAGAATACACTTTTGCATACAGATCATATACTTTTCTCAAAAAAGTTCTCGCTCATATGGAAAAGCTATTAGCACCTTTTGATATGCCATGTAACAGACAAATTCACAACACATAGATATATAGAATGAACCCCAGTTGTTGCCCTACACAACAAGCTGAGCTTGCAATTCCATTACTCGAAGTGACCCATTTCACTGACAATATTATAACATTGCTAAAAGTATTGGGTTGTCTCTAAGTTCGTTTGTTTTGCTCGCAAGTTCAATATATAGCGCCTGAAAACCCTGAACCCTCTGTACACTCAAGTTATCCTAGTTGCCTAACCACCCCTACGACTTATAGAACAACAACCAGACTCACTATTGGATATGTCAGTGTGTATTCGTGACTGACGTTGGATAGAACGGCGTGAACTTGTGTTTACAAACTATGGAAAGCAAAAAGGAACATTTCCGTCATCTTATGCTGTTTTACTAGCGTAAGGGTAAAACCGCCTCACAATGCCGGCAGAAAATTTTTGCTGTCTACGGGGAAGATGCAGTAACAAAGAGAGCATGTCAAAGGTGGTTTAGTCGATTTCGAGTTGGGAATTTCTCCCTAAAAGACGAACCTCGATCTGGACGGCCAATGGTTACGGACGTGGAAAGAATTCATGAAACGATAGTCAACAATCCACGAATTACAACTCGGGTGTTGCCATTGGAGCTCAATTTAAATCGTGCTACTATAGCCAGGAACTTAGCAATATATTGTCGACAATAATGGCGTATACCACAGGAAATAGTTTGTTTATACAACCCAACTGCCGTAGTTATTTATCTTTTGAACGACCTTATGTTTAAAGTTTGTAAACGGAACGTTTGGCAACTACGCTGTCGTAGCTATGCTGTGGGTGAGGTGGGTTCCCAGTGTTCTTAGTGATTGAAACGTAACGAAAAGCACACGAACTTATGAGACAACCCTATATCTCACATCTATCGGCCACCAGTCATCCAGTAAAGAAAGCAATAGATCTGGCTAGTTCAAAAAGAAAAGTGCTCAACATTAGTACGCTAAATAACTGAGAAACTTTGTATGAAAAGGAAGAGGTGTCAGGAGCGCGAGCGCAGACATACTGAGTGTTCATTTCAAAACGTATCATGATACCATTATTTTATGTTAGTTTTTGGAAGCGAGGTCAGCTCTACGGGGAAACGTAACGTAGTACACGTTTGGCGGAGAAGTTGTCTAGCAAGTACGGCGTTCAATCTGAAGAGTACTAATAGTCACATTAATCATAAAACGTAGACCTAATAACTGTCTGGCAATGTTCACTCGAAAAAGCGTAAAGTAAAATAAGCAGTCAACACGTTAATCTTCCCTACATAACCTTACTAATGTCCTTTTGTTACGCACAGATAATGTTTTTGTTACATTCGCAGAAGGGAGCTGAAACACGATTCCTTACATAGCGATTATAACAAGGATCTTCGATTAGAGCTGTCAGGGACTGCGTTTTACTCGTTCGTTTCATATGGTATATAATGAGACTTGCTCGTTTCTTCCAGCCCAACTCGTCCGAAAAGCAGCAACGAATACATATAGCGAACTATGGTCGAGCTTCTGGTTCACATGCCCTATCTTGGGAATGGGTATTTACTCTTTCGAGCATTCGCTCCTTCGAGAGTTTATATCATAACGGTGTTGTCAGGGTATTGTTTCAGTGTATTAAAACAAAGGAATGACAATAGCCTATGCTATGTCACTGAGTTTTTGTCTACTGTTAGGGCGAACATTTCTTTTACTATATTATATACACAAATTCCATTTTTCATGTTTTGTTTGTCACTACGCCTAAGCAAAATATGCATGAAAATATGTTACAAAACAAATATCATAAATGTTTCATATATAATTTAATTCGGAATTTCTGTGAGAGGTATAAACAACTCATTCATCTGTATAAACACTTAGTTAACAGTACAAATTATATATTATAATGCAAAAAATGAAATAATACCCTCTTCCTATTATTTACACTGGGGAAACTCGCATAAACCAAGACATGTTAAAAATTTACCTGACAAGTTTCTAAATGAAACGATGGTCTAAAGATTCCATTAGGTAAAGGATCATATCTAATAATCTGCCATGTCAGGTAAGCCAAATATGCTTTCTCAGTCAAAAGGTGGTGGTAATTGTCGTAATGTATGGTTGTAATGAAACCGCTCTACACGGATTTATTGCATTAAGCGAGGTTTAAACGGTTTTTTTAACTTTCCTTTGGTTGTTTAAATTGCTGCAACCCGCATTCCTGGCAACTTTTGAGAGATGCGTAGCTACCAGGCGCTGTTCGTGAAGATGGTTAGTAAGCAATAAATTACTACGAACATGCGCAGAAACGTCGAACCGAACAGTATCTTTGCGTGTGTATATAAAGCTCGCATCGGATTGAACACGAACATAGTTTCCAGTTCGTGAAGCAATGAGGCTTCGTAACGGTGTGTGGTGTCTTTACGAAATACAACTGTCAACGTAGTAAATATTGCGAGAAGACAAATTATCGTTTTGAAGACTACGTAATCATCTCATTACGTGTAAGTTACGTTCACAATCTATAAAATGTATGACTTCTTCGCAGAATAATATTGTACAGAAGCAACAATCATCACAAGTTGCATTAAGAAGTGCTAACCCTATAGCTTCAATGTTCGCGTCCTTGTATTGTGTAGTGAACTGCGTAACCTTCCAGAGGTGCTGCTAACAAATCCATTTTTACAAATACAGTAGCTGATGATGAATTGGGTATTCCTAGTACTCCCAGGGCTATTTACGCTTCAGGTGTACCTCTTTCAATGTCAGAACCAAAATACTGGCGAGATGCGTTTCAGAGGTTGCGTCCTGATTATGAGCCCTTTACACATCGTGCTCTTTGGAGACGCTTTATGAATACTGAACACCATCATGTGCAAGTAGTGGTTATACAGAGGATTAACGAGTGAAACACGCTGTACCTTAATTGCGAACGGTTTTACAGATATTTCAGGAAACAGTGTGGTAAATACAATTATCAACAAACCAGAGCTCATATTTTACAAGAAACTCGACCTGGAGAGCAACGATAACCGTTCAGTACAGTGCTTTAGGTATCATCGACGTTATCGACGACATTGGTAATGACAAATCATCGGTGTTATCACAGATAAGGTTCGAAATATGCTTGCTGCAGGAAATATGCTACACGAGAAGCATCCACACAGAGTCAGTATAGGTTGTGCCGCACAGAGTATACATCTAATGATTAAAGACGCAATAGCTTTAGAAGTGCTTCAAGATTTACATCACTAAGCAAGAAATAATAAAGTATTTTAAGTATGACCACGTTTCAAACGCAATACCGGAGATAAGAAGAAACAAAAATATGGTAATCCTTCCGTCATACAAAAACTCCCATCTCCAACGTGGTGGGCTGCTGTAGCGATATGCTTTGATAGTGTGCTACAGAACAAAGAAGCTCTATTAGATACTGTTGTTAACCCAAGTGTTTGGATGGACAGAAATGTTAAAGAGTTCCTTACTGACGGTGTGTCTACTGAAACTTGTCTTTGAAGGTGTCATTAGAGAGGAAGGAGATGACGCTACTTTCTCAGACGTGCGCGAGCTGTTTTCTGAATTTTCCACGCATGTAGATTCAGTGTTGAAGGATTGTAAATTAATTTATGCAGAAGACCAACTAGCTATTTGAAACTTCGTGGCTGATAGGAAAGTATACACGTGCAAGGCAATTCATGCGGCAACAAACTTTGTAGAGCCCAGAGATATATAGTAGCGGTTCTTAATATTGAGAGGGACGTCAATTATTGGAGTATATCAGAACATTTCGTAATTCGTTTGAAATTCGCACTAGTCTTTTGTGGCTAAGCTAGTGGAATTTTGAGCACAAGTATATTTTTTTCTCTTCTTTCAAATGAGAATATTTGTTCTGCAGCTCAACAATCTCTCCACATGTTGGAGCGATTTATGTAATAAGCAACCATTGCTTCACCTGGCTTCATGAATTTTGAATCTACTACGTCGTCGCGAGATTGTGAACGCCATTGTTCCACCAATTATAGAATTGAGACTAGGTAAGAAGCAGATTATCTACAGTTACAACTGAAAAACTCATTTCAGTTCACTGGACCCTTAGATATGACGATGATTATCATGATGCCTAGGACGAAGGACCAAAACATACGTTTTAATCGGATGAGGAATCAACAATAAGTGTTTAAACTTAGGTAAACGAAATGAACTGTTGTTAGTCCTGCAAATGAAATAATGTGTTTTCATGATGGCAATGTGGTCCGAAGACAATTGTGATATTAGTATTTTCTTCTACAAAACCCACTTGTCGTTGCAACCAAAGATAACTACTATGTTTAACATTCACTAATGATACTTTTTGTTACAACGTTTTTGTAAATTTCCAAACAATTCCAAATGTTATTGTTGCATTTAATATACAGGTATAATAAAAGAGCCTCCATGTATAAAATTGCGTCATATCTGTATTTATGTTCTATCTATTCATTGATGATGTGACGTATGCACAGATGATAGGATATCGTCTCTGGTCACCGAGATTCGAGACAGCAGTCTGTCTGGGAGTAGGGGGAACTAGGTGTTAGGGAGGGGATGGCGTCTCCGACGCTATAAGTGTGTCGTTTGAGACAAAGGAGTCAGGAGGTAACCCTCGTGTGGTAAAGACCTGCAACTGCTTTCTTCGTGCTAAGGCATGATGGTCTCGCCGACAGACATTGGGCTGAGGGTGTAAGTACTGTTATCTATCTTTATACATTAAATAACAAGCCATCCATGCCGTGAAAGTTTTAATTATGGTAGAGTAGTATCCTTCCTTCCCCTTAAGCCATGTGACATGTTGGAATAGCAATTATTTTTGTGTTTAACTTAGCTGCGTTCCCGTCGTAGCCTCGCCATGTGAAGATCTTGTTAATTTACCGGTACCTTTTGCTAAGCGAGTGTCTCTCCCGTCATTTTCTGAGTATTATTTAGTAGAGGCTACGACAATATTATCATTCCAACCAAGTGAACCATTTGAGCTCATATTAAAAACGGTTTTAAACCGATTTCTGTTTATAACTAAAACAACCAACAGCGCAACCCTATCATAAAGAGATGAGTTATGTGTAAGGAATGGTTTATCGATCTCCTTCAGAGCCTGAAAGGGAGTGTGATAGTAATGGACAATGTGAGCTATCAGGCTATGCTTAAAGAAAAAATCCCCAATACTAAAGTCGGCGCCAATCAAGGTGATTGACAGTTGCTAACCACGTGACTGAAAGTGTTAAATGAATGGGAGAGGATGACTACGTTATAGCGATTGTCGTAGCAACGATTAAAGGAACCAATTACGACTATGACGTTTCCATAGCAACGATAGACGCAAAAACCTTGTTGCCGATACCGTAACACGGGATTAGCATGACGTGCCTGGCGAGCGACCGTTGAAGTGACATGAATTGAACGTCTTATCTTCTGCTGTCGCTGCAGTTATAAACAGTGCTCCCATTAGCCGCAGTTAATGTATTTACATCAGTTTAGAGCTGCCTATGTACTGACAAGTTATTTTGCATCATCCTGTTTGTACGCTTATTTGCGTTGTGTGTACTGTGTTTGAGTCCATGCGTGTGTTGTGATGATTTGCAATTGTTTTAAAACTTTTAAGGGATATTTAACAATATCCAACAATAGTGACGAAGACAGTGAGCCAAAAAAACTGAGCGTACTCGGTAACTGAATAAAATATATTTGGTAAAGATATCCCAATTAAAGGACAAGCGCGGGAAATAATATGCTCTGTGAGAGAATCAGCAGCATTTTCCCATTAGAGAAAGTACCAATGTTTCACTGGTATGTCTCTCTGTTAACGCAGAACTTTACACTGATATATTCTTGCATGTTCTATCCTTTGCATGCAGGTTCTTTATTTTATAATTGTCTTCATATACGAATATAAATAATACCCCCACTACAATGCAGATGCAACCCAGTCGCCTCCGTACACAATTCTAACACGCTTTCCACGTGGTCGCGATAAGCGGCAACCTCGCCTCTCTCTCTCCGCGAAATGTCTATCCCTTTCTTCTTTGGCAGCGAGTATAATTCCAGGAAAGCTAAACCTTTTTCATGCCTTCAAAGTAAGAATATGCCTCATAATTTACATAAACAATAGCCGAATAAATAACTCATTGTAAAACAAGCGACAAAGCTTATTATTGTTAGCAATTTATTTTCAGTGCATACATTATACTTGTAACATTCAACTCCATTATCACGCGAACTTGAACTACGTATAAGGAAGGCAACAACGCTAGTACAATAAACAAACTGAGCCTTCCCCTTGGGTCTGGTCACTCTGGGCGCGAACAGCAACTGTGGCATATACTCGTTCGGTATACCAACCGGAATTATCTGAGAGAGGGACACGCTCGGAATACACTGCACCAACTCGCCGTATGTAGGAGCTCATTTGTGTTCAAAGGCAAAGTAGTACACAATAGTGACCAAAACGTGTTCCATGAACATACGAGTCACACACATCTGCAGAAGTACTAGGTAGACTGAATTCGAGGCTCAGCTTCTAGGCAAGTGACGCCATACAGGATGTCATGACACGCTTTTAATATGAAAACCCAGTCTATAGCTTTCACAGTGGTAGCTCCCGGCTGGAAAGACCGTAGCAAAGACAGTCTACCATGCCATAATAGAAAATATAGGGCCAAAGCCGAAGTAGGCAAGACTGCTAACGCAATAGCGAGACAATGCTGCAGCGCAACTCCGAGCTACCGGATCCGGCACGGTGTTCTGTGCACTATTAGTATTTATAATATTACTGTAGTATTAACCAACTGTAACTGTTTCACTAACAAAAAATATATCATGAAGGCAATACAGGAATGTATTGTGAAATCTCTAGAAACTGGTAGTACTTAGAGAAACTCAACTGGAATTTAGACCTCACATTTCTTTAAGCTTATGTTAAGATATTGTTTTTTAAAACTAGTTCTTGAATGTGTTCATATACAGGGATCAAAACTTAGGTGTGTATTCGTCAGGCTAGAATGCTTCCTTTCTCCCCCCGAATTTCCTGTCCCTCCATTTGGCACCATTAATTAATTCATTCACCCTTCACACCGTTTGGTCTGTTTCAGGGTTGGAAGTGCCAGCGATGATGTTTTGGTGGAGCATGGCAGGAAAAAAGATGCTCTCTGTAAACCTTCTCCGTCCCTTGTTCTTCGGCTGGTTGCCGGAGTATAAGGACCGCCCCCGTCGGGGCGTTAGAATCATGTGGAGCGGGGATCCCAGTCTGCCTGTCCGTCTGCCGGGGCCTTTATATCTGGAAACTGGAGGAATACTATCGTTGCTGTGCCGTCACTCCTGGTCCCGTCCGCCCGGCGTCTCCCTTCACCTCATCCCTAACTCCCGAGGGCGCCCCCTTGTTGAAACGTAGGTACAATTTCCAAATTCACCGAATCACTGCCGAATCCCCACCAATTCAATCCAATAGGTTTTTATGGTAATTACAATCTCAGTCCTTTCATATGAGCTACTATTCTACTCCAGTCTAATCGGTCTGAAGTACTCTTGGTTTCCATTTTTCGATATCAGATTGAGTATAATAATTTAAGTGCTCCCCTGGCAATGCTCTTTACATAAGGTATTCAATCACTTTTTATTTTTATGCTCTTACGTTTTTGATGTTCTTAACTCTGCTCTAATGTCTGCATTTCTCACCTCTCTGCTTTAGTGCAGACGTTTATGACTCACAAAAAACTCGTGTTTGATGTCTTCCTTTTAGGTCCATTTTACGATGTTTTCATACTTCTCATCCATAAAGAGGATGTGGAAGAGTCATAACCCTATAAATCGCAGCTGAACTTATTTTGTGGTTTCAGTTTTATGTCCTTTTGTAGTGTTACATACTAATTGGGTCAGATTGTATATATAAATTTATTGATTATCTTAAGCAAATAGCAATAAACATAAATAACATATAACAAATTTGCAGTAAAAATGTTCACAGATGGCAGCAAGGATGTGTTTGAACATACTGGTAATGGAAAAGATCATGGTTAAAAAGCTAAAATTAAGAAATACTGAGTATTACTTTGTATTTATACAGATCAGATTTAAAAACAATAGATAGTGGAGTAAAATCCATTTACAAGAACTGAGACTCAAAGACATTAAAATACTTGTAGAGAGAAGTGGCTATATACTCTTTTTGACATCAAAATAATCATATTACAACAAATTATGAAGCTGTCACGAGCTATTTATGTAACTTCTAGTGAAATCCTGCTCATGAAGGAATTCAGAGATATTAAAAAGCAGATATGTTGGCAAACAGGGAAGGAGAAGTATAGAAGCAGGCCATTAATTTCCATACAAAGAAATTTACTCAGAATTCAAACTTAAGCTGAATAAAACATCTTATATGTTACATTCATATAATCTTATCTACTTGCCCTTGTAAAGACTATTGTTACTAAATCTTATATTTCTTTTGCAAATCTAAGAAAGTCATATAGGGAAGTCCTAAAGCAGAGCAAAACAGCTTGGCAGGACGCAAAGGCAGAAGAGGTTCGTGAAGTAGTCGAAAATGGGGAAATTGGTGACATGTGGAAAGTTATTAGACAGATTCGAAGGCGAAGGTCCATTCAGGCAACTATCCCTGCTGGTGAATGGATAAAGCACTTTAAAACAGTCTATGAAGGAGGGGAATTTAGGATACAATTAAATACTTTGGCCGCTGAAGGGATGACTGGGGCTCCAATTGTGCAAATGCTTGATTATGAAATTAGCACAGCAGAGGTTCGTGCAATAAAATGTTTAAAAAACGGGAAGGCAGCTGATATAGAGGGCTTGTCAGCTGAGTTATTCAAGATCTCGCTAGAAGTTAATAAAATGGTAGATTTCTATAGAAAAAGCTTCAATAAAATATTTGAAGGCGGAGAATATCCGGAAGCATGGAAAACTGCCATTATCCAACCTCTTTACAAGGGCAAAGAGAGTTACAGCATTCCAGGAAATTACAGGGTTATCTCGCTGCTCTCTATATTTGGAAAAATTTACAGTAGAATCTTATATGAAAGAATTAAGTGTTGGGCTAAGACACATCATAGGATTTCTAAATTTCAGGCAGGATTTAGGGAAGGTTGCTCGACTATTGACAATGTCTTTGTTCTGAAAACAATAATTGATGACAATTTGAGAAATAAAGGTGGTAAGGTATATACTGTATTTGTAGATTTTAAAATGGCATTTGATACTGTAGAACGTAGTGCTCTCGGGAGAAATTAACACGTAAAGGACTTTCGGGGAAAATGATTAGAGCACTTAGGGCAATGTATAAAGAAGTTAAGTTTGTTATCAAGACCGATCAGCACAATACATCAGAATGTAACATAGCGCAGAGGGGGGTTAAATAGGGTTGTATACTATCTCTGTTACTCTTTAATTTGTTTATTGATGATGTTGTTAGCGTGATGACGGAGGAAGACATAGATGCACCGACAATCGCAGACCAAAAAATACCAATTCTTTTGTACGCGGATGACATTGTAATTCTTTCTAAAACGATAAAAGGTTTGCAGTCTGGTTTAAACGCTCTTCGACAATACTGTAGGCAATGGGGTATGGAGGTAAATATTCTTAAAACTAAAACAGTCACCTTTAAAAATGGATATGTGTACGGCCAACATGAAAAGTGGACCTATGGGGAGGAAGAAATTCAAAATGTTAAACACTTCGATTACTTAGGAGTGAGGTTTGATATGGGCGGAAAATGGAACAAGAACATGGAGTTTATAAAACACAAAGGGATTGGACAACTTTCTGAAGTATTAAGGATACTGACACGGGTACCAGATATGCCAGTAAAAACATTACAGACCATGTATGAAGCAATGGTTAGGTCCTCATTACTATACGGCAGTGAAGTGTGGGGATGGGAGAGGGTGGATAATGTAAATAAAATACAATGCAATTTCTGGAAGCGCATTCTAGGGTTGGGGAGGGGTACTTCAAACTACGGAGTTCTTCGGGAGGTAGGATGCTGGGAAGATGCTGTATTTGCTAAACTAAACGTAGTTAGGTACTGGCTGCGAATAATTAAAGGTGATCAAACAACTCTGAGAGCAATATGTTATCGTCATCAAATGAACAACATAGAGCATCCAAAATGGTGAGCGGCGGGGTTGCAACGCGAATTATCAAAAATTGGCTTAAATGATATCTGGCAAAGGGGTAATGAAAATACACACAGTGCCGTAAAAAAGGTCAAAAGACGACTATGCGATATAAACAGGCAGAAAATAGAATCTGAATGTAGACAAAGATCAACATTGGAGCTACAAAATGAAATAAAAACTAGGTGGGGTAAGGAAACATATATTTTGGAATTGAGTATAAAACAGAGGACTGGAATAGCATGGCTTAGGTTGGGAGGGTGGAAAGCTCGCAAGATTGTTGATGACGATGGCAGGAGGATTTGCCCATTATGCAGGGAACAAGAAGACTGGACGCATATTTTGGCAGCATGCGTGCAGACGGAGGGTATTAGGAAGAAACTATTACCGGAAGTATTTTTGGCGTCCAACAGACGGAGGACAGCATGCTGGGACATGATTCTAAACAGCCAAAACTGGCCAAGCTTGGGCACATACTTAATAGAAGTACGTGTACTAAGAGATAAGGTGTTTATGTAATTTTTCTTTAAACATATGTGGTGCTTGAGTACTTGTGCGCGATTGTGTGTGTGTGTGTGTGTGTGTGTGTGTGTGTGTGTTTGAGTGTGTGATTCAGAGTGTTTTTTCAATGTTATATGTATGTATATAGTGCGGTGATTATAAAAAAAATAATTGTTTTCTGGTTGATACTGCAAGTCACGTATACAGACCAGGTATTTTTCTAGAGAGCATGTACGGTCTTATGACCCATGCGACTGTGTTATGCAATTAATGTAATACTAAATACTTAATAAATACCACCACTACTACAACTACTACTACTAAATCTTATTATTCTGGCTACTTCTTGTTAATGCAGATAAACTTTCAATTGACATTTATACATTTCGTTGTATGATATAGTAGGTAAACAATAGTCAGATTCTAAGAGCTTGTCACTAAATGATGGCTTTGAAATTACATGCCTATGCCTGATGCATCGCACCTCCTCTTGTCCAAATCACTTGAACGGGGTAATTTTGGAATCCCCTAACTTCCTAGTTGGTTGGACACGTACTGGGTTAACACATAAAATATAGTAAGAGTTTATAGCATATATAAATTATTTGTCTGTGATTTTCGTAGGTAACTATTTGGAAATAAATATAAAATGAGCTTGAGATATATACAAATGAGAATGTAGGAACATGAATTTAGATGTTAAAGAGCTATGTTCCTATTCCTTGCATTTCGTAATAAATTGAGCTAGCCAAATAGATAGTACAACATAAAACAAATGTTTAAAAGGAAGTGTTCAATATAACTGATTCACACTTGAATACTAAGCGAGTACAATATATAACCCTCAATTACAACTCACGTATTAAACCAATGGAAAGCTGAATTTAAGGTAATTAGTGCCGCATATAATGTAATTTCCTGTTTCGTCAACTCAATCATAAGAAAGTACCGCATTGGCTGTTAATATAACCCATAAACAAGTTACACAAAATTTAAAAGAGTTGAAAGAATCACCATATCTGCCCGCGTTAAATCAGAATTTAGAATGATAGACGATAACCTAATGAGAGATACTCAAAGTCTACCAAAGTTATATACAAAGAAATGCATTATCAAATATAATCACGATCTAATGTGGTTTCACTCGTGTCGACGACGTAAGCAACTGCCAAAAGTCAGAAGTGCTGACTCGTCGAAACTTAAAATCGGTCTCTCTAAGTCAAAAATCAGGGCGGGCCAACCATACCGACGGGAGATGGATGGAAGGGGTAACTTCCACGTTGGAATGACGTGGCGTGGCAAAATAAGCTACGCTTGGTGTTGCCAACACAAGCTCCAAATCAAGCGGTGAAGAGTATATACCGCCGCACTGACCACCAGAAAAAAAATAACAGTGACTTCCCATTTTAAAAAAGCTTAAGTATTTCAGTATTCAAACCAATAAAAAAATTTTAGAAATGTTTAGCGTACAAAAATTTTTATTTTGCATAAAGTGCCTGCTACGAGATCTACATTTTTTGTGTACTAAGATAATACGGTTCACCAATAATTATACAAAAGTTATTCAGAATGAAGAGAAATTCACAGGCTATTCCCAAAAAATTGAGGATATCCTAAACATGTAGTATTGTTGGAGATGTACAACCGTAACTCTCCCCTTTCCTCGCAGCAATGTCTTACTTTGGTGTTTCTTGTGAGGGTTGCGTTGTGTTATGTTGTCGGGCAAAACTTCCTTCTGCCTCTGGTGTACAGAAAGAGGAGGGAGGAATGTCTTCTCGATTACTAAGCGCCAGTATCTTATTAACGGTCACATTTACGTTTGCGTATACTCGTATAACACAGAAACCTGACTCTAAAAGAGAAAAGACGACAAATAAAATACTTTTCTCTTTACTAGATCTATCCAAACGAAATAAATTAGTATTTTCTTTAATTAATATATTTAAAAAGCAAACATTGCATTGTTTGTGCTGGTGCTGCAGAAGTTTTAGATGCATTATTCAGTAATTTTCTTGAGAAACAAGGTGCACATAATGTATATCTTGTTACAAGTGATATTAATAATAATAATAATAATCATCATCATAATCGTTGTATAATTACCACGCAATGGACTGTTCTGCGCAACTCCGACAGCAGAAAGTATTTATTATCTTGAATATAAGTTTGTTTTGCTGTTTAATCTTCATAGAGATTGATCACAACGTTTAGCGCTAAGAGTGTAGTTTCATACATTTGGCACATTCAATTCTGATAATATTCAAGTAACGTTTAAAAATATGGAAGCAGAAGTAATGGTAATGTCAAAGTGTTGAAGCAGTGTTTGAGCACAATTAATTGCAACATTCAGTTTTCTTCAAAATGAGGTATATTTTGCGTTTATTAATGAAAAATCATTAGGGTCATGTTTGAGAGAATAAAACATAATTAAGTTTCCTCGTAAAGGATAGTTTGGGTTGAAGGATTTTATTGAAAATCTCGTGTCGTATCTTTGGAAATTAGGAGCTTAAGCACCAAGTTTGGTATTTATTGAACTCTTCGTTTGTGAGTTATACTATTCACAGACACACATATATGCAGATCTTTTTCTAAAATCTTTTATTGGGTTCAGGGGGCATCAAGCCATTTATTTCTGGTGAAACCTGCATACAGAATTTTTGAATGGAATATAATGCTTTCTCTAAGGTACGTAGCACAGAAAATAGAAAGCTACAATTAAGAAATCCTGACTACTGCTTTGATTTATATAAGAATTAAAACAACAGGCAGCGCAATAACATTAATTTACAGGAACACACACATTCGAATATTTGTATACAGAAGTAGCTAAACCCTTTACAGGCCTCGTATACCATATTCGTTACAAAGGCCTTTCTTCAGATTTGAGGTTTTTATGTGTTTTTTCTAATTTCATATTATACTAACTCCAGCAATAAAATTGTAACCATTTATAGCTGTTTAATACCGTAAAAATATTTTTTTCAATAAAACAGTGGCATTTTTAAAAATAATAAGCAAAATCCATGCAACTGCAGTCAAATGTAACCTCGTCATATTCAAATGTGCCATTACACCGGTTCTTTTACTTGGGTCGTCTCAAGTACCATGGGCACATTTGACTGCAGTCGCTGGGATTCGAACTCGCAACATTTGGCTTTGAATGAATGGCAAGTCCATTTCGTATCGATCTAACGATCACGGCTATTGGAATCGCTTCGGTTGTGGTGCTGGTGACAGGGATATAAAATTACATGAAGAGCGGCTTATGTAGCAAAATAATTTCGTTAATGTAACAGCTCCGATGTTAGCAGGATGCTCATGTTGAAATTGGAATAATCATATTAAAACAAATTATGGAACTATAATGAAATATTTATATACATTCGCTTACAGTGGGTTTAGGGCATACAGGAATTCATAATATGAAATAGCAGATACACTATGTGATCAAAAGTATCCGGACACCCCACAAACATACGTTTTTCATCTTAGGTGCATTGTGCTGCCACCTACTGCCTGGTACTCATTATCCGCGACCTCAGTAGTCATTAGACATCGTGAAACAGCAGAATGGGACGCTCCGTGGAACTCACGGACTTCGAAAGTGGTCAGGTGATTGGGTGTCACTTGTGTCAGAAGTCTGCACGCGAGATTTTGACACCTAAACATCCTTGGGTTCACTGTTTCTGATGTGATAGTGAAGTGGAAACGTGAAGGGACATGTACAGCACAAAAGCGTACAGGTCGACCTCCTCTGTTGACTGCCAGAGACCGCCGATATTTGAAGAGGGTCGTAAAGAGTAATAGCCAGACATCTATCCAGACCATCACACAGGAATTCCAAACTGCTTCAGGATCCACTGCAAGTAGGAACTATGACAGGCGTTAGGTGAGAAACCTTGGATTCCATGGTCGAGCGGCTGCTCATAAGCCACACACCACGCAGGACAATGCCAAACGACGCCTCGCTTGGTGTAAGGAGAGTCAAAATAACACGATTGAACAGTGGCAAAGCGTTGTGTGGAGTGACGAATCACGGTACACAATGTGGTGATCCGATGGCAGGGTGTGGGTATGGCGAATGCCCAGTGAACGTCATCTGCCAGCGTGTGTACTGCCAACAGTGGTGGTGTTATGGTGTGGTCGTGTTTTTCCTGGAGGGGGCTTGCACCGCTTGTTGTTTTGCGTAGCACGATCACAGCGCAGACCTACATTGATATTTTAAGCACCTTCTTGCTTCCCACTGTTGAAGACCAATTTGGCGATGGCGATTGCATCTTTCAACACGATCGAGCAACTGTTCATATTGCACAGGCTGTGGCGGAGTGGTTACACGATAATAATGTCTCTGTAATGGACTGGCCTGCATAGAGTCCTGACTTGAATCCAATAGAGCACCTTTGGGATGTTTTGGAACGACGACTTCATGCCAGGCCTCACCGACCTACATCGATACCTATCCTCAGTTCCGCAATCCGTGAAGAATGGGCTGCCATTCCCCAAGAAACCTTCCAGCACTTGATTGAAAGTATGCCTACAAGAGTGAACGCTATCTTCAAAGCTAAGGGTGGGCCAACACCATATTAACTTCCAACATTACTGATGGAGGGCACCACGAACTTGTACGTCATTTTCAGCCATGTGTCCGGATACTTTTGATCACGTAGTGTATTTTGGCAAAAAGAGACGTAGCAGAAATACAGAAGTATTAGTCAGAATTCAAACTTAAACTTAACAAAACAGGAAATATCCATTAAAGTACAACCGGTATAACGCAAACGCTTCTGATATTCGATCAGAATGCACTGCAGCAAAAAGAAGGAACAGCTATTTGAAGGCTTAAAAACTATTCTGTCAAAGAAATACACAACATGTTCAAAATATGATCTACTGGAGGTTACACCACAACTTCAACGGTCCACCAGAAATTCTTAGAGACAAGCTCTCAGATGTCTAAAACAAAGGACACCAAGCTAATGGTTGTGGTTTAAAGAAAAGTAGGATAAGCATCCTGCATAAAACACCCATTATTCAATAATTACAATGGGCAGCGGAGGAAAACTTAAAAAGATAAGGCTTAAGGATATAACAAACAAAAACACAGTTTCTGCTAATCACATTTTATTTTATCACTTAGTTACCCAACATAGCACAAACGTTACGCTTGAGACACTGTTGACATATCCTCAGAATAGAACACAACTGATCCGCCGAAACACAATTGAACTGCTAAGTCACAACTCGCAACTGAATTGCATTCAGCACTGTCCACTTTTCACCTCGTAACTTCTTAACTAACTGAACTTCTGAGCGCAGCAGCCCCTTATACAAGCCCCGCCTACGAAGTGGAACTTTCTAGAAGAGAAACGACCCAAAAGAATTCTCTGGAGCGGGGAAGAGCACGTAATGGGATATTTTTCTGGTGGGGACTGGCCATTAAGTCCATCCGCGGCCAGGTAGGCGAGCCGAGAGACCTCACACTTCCGATCCGTTAGTAATTTCACGCGCGAGATTACAATACCTTTCTATGAAAAAGGTAAAAAGCTTGCTAAAACTGATTAATATGGATTATAGTATTATTAAAAGCTATCAACCTTCTAATTTAGTACTATATAGGTTGTATAGCTATACGACGTTTTGAAATATGTCATTTGGCGATTTAAAGTCTGCCTGTAAGCCTATCGTTCTATAAAAGTGTAGTAAGAAACATAACTTTGCCAACATTAATGTTAACAAACCATTCAAAAGCGACCCAGGAATGTTGAAATGCTAAATTAGTTGTAGAGGGCAGAAAAGTCGAAGGAGGCCACTAAATAATTTAAAACAGCTTAAAGTCGGAAACAGTGTTATTTAGAGTTATATTTAAACTCTCTTCTTTCGGGTTTTCATTTGTCAGTATTTCTTCATTTTCAAATTATTCCACACGATGTACTTTTCGGTATAACTGAGTGTATAAAAAGCAGTACAAAATAATTTAAATGAATTTTTATTAACATTCTATTTGTTATGCTATGAAACAGTACTATTCATATTGTTCAACTTTTAAGCAAAGAATTGAAGTCTCGTATTTAACATTTATTTTTTCGTATAACACTAAGATAACTAAAAATCCATCTCTAAAGTTTCTTAGTGTAATATTAAAGACTTTAATTATAAATTATATTGTTTTCAATAAATGCTTTCGTGTGGGGGCAATTTTTTCAAAACATAAAATAAACAGTAAAAAAATAATATCCCGAGAAATAATTTTAAAACATTCAGGAAATCTGGTGAGCTAAAACCCTTACTTCTAAATTAAAATGTCAAATGATCGAACTAAAATTCTGGATTTTAAAATTTCACAGTTGGATATCCTTGAGTGTGCCCATAATTTGGCTCGACAGCAGAGCGTCACAACGAAAAACAGATTTCTGGTTGCAGTATAGCCCACAGCACTGATATTTCATATTTTTATTCAAGCTTCCAGCCGTAGCCTAAGTAACTATATTTGTAATAATTACCCTCCGGATTCAGTGTAGATAGGTCCAGAGACTGGCGATGAATGTGAGCGGATCTGCCTTTCTTTCATAATTGCTGCGGGGCAGATGCCTGAACACTAATTTCGCAGTCATTCTGTACGACACATTTATCGTGATTAGCACATTTGTATAGCAAAGCCACGTGTGACCCAAAGTGAGGCAGGAATATCCCCAGGCCAAGGTGAAAACCATTGCGTTATGTGACTCTGTGAAACGTAACAGCACCATCACGTATACTAATTGTTTCGCTATAACAACGTATTGCAGCAAATATTCTGTTTCTTGAATCTCAGGTTTAATTCATTCTTACCTCATACTTTCACAGAGCTTACAGGACATCTGGATTGGAATAGGTATTTAAATGAACAGCGATTTCAGCTAACTTGAATTTCCTTCTCCATTAAAATGATTCGATCTAAGCCTCTTCCAAAATCGAGCGAAATGGTGGCGTCGCGGTAACGTGTGCGACTCTCATTCGGGAGATACCGAGTTCAAACCCCCGGGGACCGACCAACCTGACCCAAGGTTTTCTCGCGATTTTCCTTGGTCACTAGGCGAACGCTGGATTAGATAATTTGATCAACGAATTTTCATATTATCCCTTTCATCATTACATTTCATGTCCTTCACCGCCATACCAGGCAATGGGCATCCTGGATGTGCCATGATCCAGAGTTTGCTTTCTCATCGACAGGCTACTGACCCAAGGCATAAGCCCTACAAAGAGGAGTTAAAAATGAAGTTCTTCCAATAACTATCAATTTGCGTGACTGTTACTTTCTTCTTGATTGACCTTTTCATTTATAATTACTTTATTGCCATCGGGCTTCCAATATTTTCTTTGTCGACACTGTCAAATGCTCCTGGTAGAGGTACGTTTTATTATTTGTCAGCCATACTTTACCAACCTTTCTGAGAAAATCATTTTGCCTATTTTTCTATCTACCTCTTGTAAAAATGAACTGTAATTAATGACTGTAATTTGAATGCGGAGAAAAAACAAAAGGCTTTCGGCGATGGACCGATATAATGTTAGGTTTGATTTTTTTGTGCGAGCAATCAGAATATTTCTTCCCCTTAGAAAATAAAATATGGTATTCCTAACACTTATAGAGGTTCCCTTTTCATTCCTATCATACTGTTACTAATTTTTAACACTCACTTAAATATAATTAGGTGACTATACAGATGAATGCCAGGGCTAAGATTTTTAATAAGATTTTTATAATGGAGCATCTTTTTTTTCGTAAGGCTGATATGTTCCTTAAATACTGAATTATAGTAATTCATCATGTATTTATGCATATATAGCAATTTCATTCTGATAGAGCATGTTTTACTAAGGAAATCGTAATAATTGTCATATTTTCACTCTTTCAAGTAAGAAACCTTTCTCTTTATGTCACATGAAGATAGGAGGTGGGTAGCAGAAGTGACTGCTTCCGTAGTAGAAGAGTAATTTGCCGTGAGCCGCTTAAAATGTTTATCAGTAAGACCCCACGCGATGGCAGCAAAATCTTACTCACACAAGCGCGTCACTGAGCGTTAAAAATAACTCTGGCAATAATATCCAGAGTGACGAATTTACGCACGGATGTGTGCACGGAAAGAGTGCACGAATGAATGTGTCTCTGATTAGATTGCACACCTATATATTAAATCAAGCTTCGTCTACATTAGAACTACCCCACCAAGTCTCCTTCCTCAGCTAGGCCAATATTGAACTTTTCATGTGCGTCTCCGTTGCTATGTTGTACCTCCACTTGTTACTATGATATGGTTTGCCTGAATCTAGGAACCTTTCATTTTTCCAATTTCCGGAATTAACCTAAGTGACTTTCTAAATGAACTGAACTTATAATCTAATTGCATTCCAGGAGTCTATGCCTAGCGCGTTCGCTCCCCGCTGTTGTTAATGACCTTTTTTTAACATTGCTGGCTAATGAGTAACTTCTTTACGGACAAATATTTCAACTCAGGCTTATTACATTATACATTGATTTAATATACGGAAATTTTTTTTGCAATTTTTTCTTGTCTTACTATAATTTCTTTATTTAATTATTTATGTTTTCCTGGCAGTAATTACGGTATCAATTCGCAATATGGACTTCACCCTTGGGTATCAGTGAGTTTGTGTAGCATACAAGTAGACAGCTATTCGAGCCTGTTTGTTATAATTGGGAAACGGACTGCAGTCAAGGGTCTCATTGTATTATTGAATCTTGTAATATACTTAAAAAAAATCGTTAAATAAAGCAAAGTATTCGAGTCAAATTACTACAGTTCGTGTCCCAGTCTGAGGAGAAAGATTTCCTTTGACTGATTGTAAAGTACTGTATTGTAAACCGATCGGGATACCTCAGGGGTTATGTCTGTGGCCCACATTCGAAGTCCCGGGATCGATCACCGGCGATTGCCTACTCCGGTCTATAGGTTTTGCGTGGATTCCCCGGGTCGAATGCTGGGGTGGTTCATATTCTACCACTACTCTCCTTCCTCTAATTTCCTGTACTCATCTTCCTTGTCATCTGTTTCAGGGTTGTAGGACAGGGGACAGTGTTCGGCGGGTTGCGGTTGGGCGGTGAATTTTCCTGGCGTCACTTCAGTACCGTTCAGTTAGGTCTCTCCTAGCGTGGGGCTCCGCTCCGGGGGATCCTCGAGGTTGGTGGGTTGTGGGCAGAGACCGTGCGACGTCGGATACGTTCTATCTGGAAACGTTATGAACCCGTCCGTGCTTGCAACCGTCATCCGGATCTGGTCTCCCTTTGTGTCTCTCCCCTCATCCTTCCCTTCCAGGGGTCACGTTGGAAGTAAAAAGGGTAGACTGGCCTACTTTCGGTGCTCTGCCACGGTACCGGGGGCCCCTCCGTGATACGTATATTTACCTTTATTGTATTATAAACTATTTGCCGCAAATGTTGGAAAAAATCTGATGCATTACATTCACATGGCTTTCCCTATCCTCTACTTATTAGTGGACACACACGTTATTCTTACTAAAGATTATTTTTCTATCCGTTTCATTTAAATCTAAATAAATATTTGCAAAAATACCATTACAGATTTCGTTATACATACAAAAGGAACGACAACAGTCAAACGTTTAAGAACTGGACGCTATACGCTGGCCTTAAAATTCCACACTGTTTCAATGAAATCGGAAGAAATAACTGAATGTTGGCAACACCTTAAAAGAATGGCTAAGTATTGAACAATTCGAAGCATTAATAATGGATGTCTCGGAAATGGTTGATGCCATAAATAAGTTATTTAAAATAAATTGTATTTTCTAAAAAGATCTAGTTCTTATATAGCAGGTTTTCGTCTATCGCTTAACGTTTACCAGTTATACAAGATTATATAAAATTCCTTTCGAAATGAGCAGGGCGTAAAAGACTTACCAGAAAGTTCAAGATATACGTTATATTTGTTATCTATCTTTAATATGTGTTATTTTAATCAAAATCGTTAGTTCGCTTTTTATAAAACACACAAAGTTCAAAAAATGTTCCATGTAAAGGGTATTTTAGGGTGGAGGAATTTTCTTGAAAATCTACATGTCACCTTTTCTGGCAGGTACTGAACTTAAATACCAAGTTTGGTGTTGATTCGACTTTTGGTTTTTGAGTTATACTGTTCACAGTCTCATATACAGACACACGCGCATGGAAATTTTTCTAAAAATACTTTTGAATTCAGGGACCTCAAAACATGCATTTCCTATGAAATCTGTGTATGGAATTCTTGGGTGAAATACAGTACCTTCAATACCTACTAGTTACGTGCTAGAGAAAGTAAAAAACGCAAGGTTCCATTTCAATGATTTTGTTAGGTGATAGTTATTTTCTTAATCATTTAGAATTAAATTCAAATGTATTATTTTCCATTTTAAATATGCTGAAATAGAATTAATATATTCGAAATACAAGGCTTTGTTGGCTGGCAATAGGAAATCGTTTTTATTTGAAAATTTGCACAAGTTATTTAATGTACATTGCAACTCAGAACCTATAAATTAAGTCAAAAAACATATTTTAATATAAAATTTCATAGTTTAAGCTTGCTTTGCTTGTGTATTTTATTCTTAAATAAATAGTTAACTGTCATAAACTCAATAATTTGGTTTACAACTTAAATGGTACCTAATTCTTATGCTACTCTGCATATTTTTGTAAATTGTAGGTCACAAGATAATTTATTTTGCATATTATGTCATAAAAATCTTAGTCTTTCGGCCAATCATCGAGCTCATTGCAGCTCCCATGAACAACGACAACCGAATTTTACTTCATTTTTATGGTGTAAGCACGACATGGAATAATAGTGCATAAGGACAAATTAGATGTAAATCAATTGCGACTTCGTTACTGCATATAAAGAGACAGTATATGATATTTCTGCCCTCTTCATCATTTCTATTCAATTGAAGAAGTTTCAAAGCAGAATGCTAGGTTCAAGACTTAGTCGAGTATTATACATTTAGGGTATTTTAAAAATGTTTTCTTTTCCTCCAAGTAGTTATTTTTTCTGTTAATGTAAGATTTGTTTTTGAAACTGAAGTTCCCTGTGCTCGTGTATGGCAGAGAATCTTGGATAATAAAAGAAAAGGACAAAAGTAAAGTTCAGACAGTGGAAATGATATTTTTACGAAGAACTACTGGCTGCACTAGATTATAGCTAATAATAAATGAAACAATTACATAAGAACTGAATACTTATAAACTATACAATAACATTTAAGAAAACAAACAATTGGAAACAGCACATGAAGCGCATGAGTGAAGAAAGAAGTAAAGAAAGCGAAGACGGAACAGGTGAATGCCTAGCCCTTGAAGTGAAGAAGAGAATGTAAGATTTTACATTTACTTTGAAGCTAGAACTGTAATTAGGCATTATTTCGTAATTCAGCATTGATACTTTAGATACAATATGTCAGAATGTGATGATTTGTTGTTAAGCAGAACTTAAGTGTAAAATATATTTATTATGCACATTTTGTAATACACAAAGCTTTACTTATATAGATTTAGTCATTGGGATCTTTCAAGGTATCTTAATCAGTGCTACACACTTACAAACTTATTCTGTGACCTCAAAACCGTTTATGAAATGACCTATGAGATCGCTTTTTTGGTTATACGTTGTTGTTTGTTGTTTTTCGGCATCTTCGTCTATGATTATGGGACAAGCATTCTCGGGTGTTCTGATTTGTTTTATTAACTTCAAACACCTCTGTAGCTCCTTCATCTTCCTCTCTCTCTCTCTCTTAATAAGAAAGATAAAAAAAAAGTAAGCCTCTGTTTCGGTATTTTAATTGCAGTTTTAATTTAAAGTTTTTTGCAGCAATTATTTTAAGAAGGTCTCCAAATAATTCTCGTATAATGACAAACACTCGATAAGATCAATAAAATGGCCGGAAAGCTATCAGCTCTCTTTGAATTACTGAAGGAGACGTGATTTAATGTAAAGAAAACAATAACAAGCTTGAACATTACATCGGCCTTTCACACCTGATATAGAATAGGACGCTAAGGAACATAGCAGTTAAACAGCGTTCACAAATAAAACAGATTTTTAAACCTAAATGGGTGCACATTGCCAATGGCCAACTGTTCCAGATTCAAATCCACCTATCTGAGCTTGAATGTTAAAAGCCGTTTACAAACATTACAAAAGATATTCATGCAATTCGTGGTTGAAGAGGAATTTCTTATGAGTGGAAATATTTCCAGCACGAGCGTAGCTAGGGATGAAAACTTAAGGAATATATATATATATATATATATATATATATATATATATATAAACACGCTCTACAAGTTGCGTAAACGTTTTTATTTACAGACCATTCCATAGATTCACAATGAACGGTTTTCAAAATGAAAACATGCTGAGAAATTTAAGCTAAATAGCTATAATGAGTATAAAAAATTCTCGAATACACATGCACAGCGTAGGTCAAAGAGGTGGTTTCTGTTTTAGACACCGAATATGCAAAATATGCACTTCTCGCAGTTGAAATTGTTTATTATGTATTTTATGACAGTAAATAAAGGGTATATCCTAACTAAGATCACTTCAAAAGTCTTAACAATTCGTTCCCTGGTAACGCAGGTTATTGATTTAAATTTGCAAACCGTTTGCTTCTATTTGGAGATATCTTAATTTATAGCAAAGAATGTACAACCGATTTGGCAGAATTTTGCTCAAGTTTAGCAGAAGATGCAGATATACCTCTGTAGAAGCTTTTCCTTTTTCTTTCAAATGTGGGCTTGATCTTACGCAAAAGCCTAACCCCCCAAAAATTGTAAACATTTTACACAGTTTTCCAAAACTTCCAAATTTAAATACTAAATACTTTATTTGTTTATTATAATGTTTTAACAACTTATCGGTGCCCACAAAACTAGTTTTAAATTTGTTTATCAGAAGATTAAGAAAGTGGTAATGTAACATTAGTTAGTTTCATGTTTTCTGGTATTAATATTTCTATTATATATCATTTTTAAATTGTTAGTAGATGTATTTTGGGTGTAGGTGTTTAATAATTGTTAGACACCTTCTTTAAAATCGTACGTGATTGGGTTGAAACCGATACATTTAAATAAATAGTTTGTTATATATGTCCAAAATTAAAGATTCATTCGTTTCCTTCCCCCAAAAAATAAAGGAAGCTCAAGCACAATTTCGTGAAATAATATTTTTCTGCTTTTCTAAGGAAATGTGTTAGATTTTATCTCTGCACTTATTCAGAATACTAAATTTAATTTCCTTCAAAGTATGAATATTTCTTAGTTAACTGGCAAATGTGAATTTAAAACTGAAAAAATATATATTCATAAATACCTTTTTACTTTATCTGCTGCTCATCTACTAAATGCTTAAGATATTTTCATGAGAAACAAAATGTATATCTTAAAATATTCTGGTAATAGCTTGTGAAGTCCTCATCATTCTGAATGACTTTGGTATAACTGTACCTTAAAGTATCTTACCACCTCTCTCGTTAAAGTACACAATTTATGACAGATTATGTTTTTGTGACATTAACCATTTCCGAGATACCCTTTGTTACTGGTTTGAATGTTAAACCTTTTTTCACGTGGCAAGTCGCTGCTCATTTTGTTTTTTTCCTGGTCATTTTAAAGATATCACATTTGACTGTTGCTTGAGAACACTGTATTTCCATTGTACCTGCTGCGAAATGTGTAAAAAAACCATTTCTGCAAACGTTTATCTCGATTGACATGAAACAGAAGAATAAGCTTTTGTAAGATTCGTTTGTAGACGAGTGGGTAGTGAAATTCATGTGAATTGAAAACTGTTTCAGGCTATAATATTCCTTTAACTCAATAGCAAAAACAGGGTAGACCATAATACTATATATAGAGCTATTTCACAAAACAGTTTTAACAGGTACTGGCCATGCTTTCATCTCCTTATATGAATTCCTAGTTTTGGTCTACTGATAGCAACACCAAATGGGGCAACATAGAATTTGGTACGTACTCCAGCAAGATCAAAATTTTCACCACAACTATATATAATTTCCAATGTAGAAGATAGCGATATTATCAAATAATATTTTCTGATATAAGAGAATACTATGTAGAAAGGCCCATGGTTATTAAAAATTAAGGAAGTTATGAAATATACATATATATATATATATATGTATGGGGGATGCATGGATAAATACAGAATATCACATTAGAGACTTTTGGAAAGAATTAGAATTAAGGTTAGAAAATATTGACAGACAAGATATTTTTGGCAGCACAAGAGAGAAAGCTCCTTAAGGATATACAGGGTAGACGATTTAATTTGAGACTGTACAATTTCTCCAAAACTAAGCATTGTAGAAACAAATGTGTTGAATCAAAGTTGCTTGATATTATGGGGAAACGTAAATGCCATTAGTCGTCTTTTATTTGGAGGACGTTGTGATGGTCATTTTAGGGTCAATTTAATTTGAACCTAATTGTAGTTTCATCAAGATATATAAGATATAATATCAAGAAACCTTTAGTAAAGACATTTCTTTCTACAACGCTAGTTTTTGAGATATTGTACATTCTCAACATAAATGTTCCACCCTGTATAGGGAAATAAAAACAGTATAGTCCACCCTGTATAGGGAAGGGTATATAGAGATATGCAATAAACTTGGGAGAAGGATTTTCATTTGCGAGAAGAGCTGTTAAAACTTGAAAGGCATAAGGCATGACAAGGATATATGAAAATGTCCAGTGTGTGGTAAAGAGAACACGGATTTTCGCTGTATATTATGATATAATCAAACAAAGACATGGAGAGAACAAATTTGGCAACGGTAATGGAAAAACGTGGATGAGAAAATATTACTTAGGAAGATTCTGACTGTAAAGGCGTTAAAATATATAAAAGCTATGGAAAACTATTTGGGCAAGCTCAAAGAGAAATGATTAAGGATGACTACAAAAAGATGGGGCTAAAGGCAGACGAAAGCAGCAAGTAGACAGTGGGTCTCAATGCACGGAAAACCAGTGGTAGTGTGTATTGAGGCCATAAATTAGCTTAGGCATGCCACTAATAAGTGAATTTAAAGTGTGAAAAGTTTCAAATATTATTATAGTGTAAAATTTATTTAATAATTATATAATTGTGAGTGTTAAGAAATAAATATTCATATTCACTACTCAGTAGTGAAACTGTCGACAAGATCAAACCACTTTAGTCATTTGCATACTAAATCCATTCAAGATTCCATTTCAATACCTGGCATCATATGGTAAAGGTAAGGCAGCACACTTAAAACTGCATCATGCAAGTTATGGATTGCTTGATTTTAAACTAATATTGATATTATTCAGCACAGGTGATAAAAATTATCGTCTGAGAGCTCTTCAAAAGGAAACAAATCGCCGTTAACGAATATGTAGCGACTGCGGGAGAATTCTGAGCATGTCACAGAATTTGTGCGCTTATAGTTACGAGACTCGTCGATTATCTGTGCAAATTTTCCAAGCACGTCCAGCATATGTATGATTTTCAACTGCCTGGTGCAGTACGGCGAATATTAATCCGTTCTGATGATAAGTGCATGGGATTTAAATGCAAATGTCGTTCATTGGAGCTGATGTATAGACGTGAAACATTTATACATGCTGCATTACTGTTGGCAATTTAGCCATTTCCAAACTTTACGAAGGTTATATACCGATATTATGTTGCACGCAAATACATTTCACTGTTGAAATAAAAAAAAAAGAATAAATAAAATGTGAAATGCATGCTAGTCACGATTTCCCATACACTCATATTGTGATTACTAATTGAACGCATTTTTACAATTTCAAAACTGCTTCATGCCTTGTTGACCCAGTGAAATAGTGTTACAACGTCACTGTAGCGAGTTTCCGAAACGAGACAATCAAATGCAGATTGAAGGTTTCCTAAAATTTCATTGAACCTCATTAAACCATTGTCCATCGTCTTCATTATCACATTCTCCGAACCAGGGTAGTATGGAAGAGGATGGACGTAATAGTAATGATAATACAATAACAATAATTCATGCTCGACCATGCCAAAATGTAGTATTTATACGACTGGCAGCAGTACTCTAATGGGCCTCATTAAAATACGCCTGTTCATTAAAGTATTGCTATTCAAACAATCAGTGGCCACGTAACATTGTGAAAGCGCAAGTATCGATTATTCGCGTAGTACGTCTCACAACGCTAGCAACTTTGTTTAACACAGTTGCTACAAAGTCATTGCATTGTAACCATAGATAAAGGAATAACAATTGTAACACATCACTCAAACCAGAAACGAATAGTTAATGAAACCTTTAATTTAGATACATGGTCGAGCATAAACAGTCGTATGAAACTTGACTATAATGATAATTAAAACGCTCGTATGATAGTTATTAACCGAGCGAAACATCGCTTCGCCCGCTCGGTTAATAATAATACTGGCGTTTTAATTACTAGCATTATAGTCTCGTTGCATAATATACTATTATATATTAAAAGCTTAACCAAATAGCTAGGCTCTAGGCACTATCTCTATGTAGAGATGGTTCAGTGCTCCTAGCTAGCGTGAAAAGTTACCCGGGTACGTGGAGAAGTAGAAAGTGACATTCCACCCAAAAATTTGATGTCGAAATTTCAGTGAAAATACACGTTTTGAAGTTTATGGAATAAAAAGACAGCATTTTTAGAAAAAAAAGGGGGGTCCATGTGTTTGTGGTGTGTGCGTGAATAGCATAACTAAAAAACGAAAGGAGGGTCATTTAAGTTCTGTTACCGGCCGATGGAGCAGGCGGTAGCGCGTGAAACTCGCATTCAGAGGTCGTGGGCTCGATTCCCGCAGGTCGAACTTTCTGACCTGTGGGTTTTATTTCGAGGTTTCCCCGGAACGCCAGACGAATGCTGGAAAGGTTAATTACATCCCCGAATTTCCTGTAGCTTTCTTTCTTATTTTACTTCACCTTTCATCTGCTTGTTGTTTCCGAGTTGCAAGTGTCGGAGTTGCATGACAGGGAAAAACTTCGACTACCGGTTTGGGGCGGTCTTCAATTCCTGGGCTCCCCAGTGGGATGTGCAAGCCTGTAGGGGGACCGGTTGTCCCAGCTGCACCGGAAGTTTCAACCCGGAAAATGTAGGGACCCTGCCCATTGATCTGTCGTGCCTCCTGATCCGGCCGCCCTCTGTTTACTCTCACTTCACCCCTCCCGCCCGGGGGGGGCCACATTAGGGTTCTAGTCACAAAAGATCTCCTTAAGTCGCGGTACTAAGTTCCCCTCCGCTCCTGGCCATACGTCATAAGTTCAGTTTCTTCCAAGGACGCCACACAAATACTTTCAAGTAAATCCCTCATCCCAAACTACCCTTTATATGGAAATTTATTCTTATATTTTTATTATCTAAAATGGCTGTAAGGATTTTGATTAAAATATATATGTTTAAGAGATTTGAATGGCAATTAAAATTATATCTTGAATTTTCTGGAAATAGACTGTGAAATTCTGTTCAATTTGAATGACTTCTGAATAATAGGTAAACCGAAAGGGATAGGGAAAATCTTAGTGCACAAAAGCTGTAGATCTCAAAAAGCACATATGTCAGATCAACATTTTTGTGCCGTTAACGCTTTCCGAGATGTTTTTGTTATTGGTTTGAATTTTGAAATACTTGTACTCGTTTATAGTGGTAAGTCGCTATTCGTTTTTACTCGTGGTTATACAAAGAACATGGAATTTCAAAGCCATCACAGAGTGATCTGTATTTCTCTGGCTACCGCTTTAGGCTACTTTACCTTCTTATACCTTCAGAATTGTTGCAATGAAAGTTTATGTCGATTAAGAAGACCTGGACAGAGGAGTAAGATTTTGTAGGAATAGTTCATAGCAGAGTGAGCTGAGAAAGTCAGGTGAATACAACAGCAGCTTAACGAAGGGGGTAGAAGATCTGATTTTCATGGCGGAAACATACTACCTCGGAAAAGTTTACATCATATTAAGAAATTCAAGGTGACGATAATTGAAGAGGACTTATGCAAAGAATCCTATCAGAAACTATCTAAGTGTTCTTTGATATGGTTCACATACGGCTCAAAAACAGGTTCGGGTTCTAGGGTATTTGGTTTAAGACCCAAGCCTGGCTTTAACAGTTAACTGGATCTGGTAACCAGGGTATTTCAAGCCAAAGTATTTGCCACTTTACAATGTGCAAAAGAAAATCTTAGAAGAGAGCATGAAATAAACAGATCTTCATTTTTTAGACAGCCAGGCAGCACTAAAGGCTTTGAACAGTCCTTCAGTGTCATCTGGACTGGTAGGTGAATGTATTACTGCATTATCCAACCTGGCAGAACGTAAAGTACGAGATGTCATGGGTTCCAGGGCATAAAGGAATTGAAGGCAATGAGAAAGCTGACGAACTTGTAAAGCAAGGTCAACACAACTGAAACCCAAACCAGAGCCACCTCTGGGCACACCTAAGTGTTCCATTAGAGCGACTATAACAAACAGGTGTAAAAAACAACAATCTTTGGCCTGGAACTCGGCATCGGAGATAATTTATCAAAGAACCATGCAAACATCTAACAGTCTGCTTAAACGGTAAGTCTCAATTAAAAACAACAGTAGCCTTTGACACTGGACATGCACCAGTGAGAAAGCACCTACACACAATAGAAAGGCTTCTGGCAACACGAACTGTAGATTGTACAGGTCTGAAACTGCAACAGCCTATCATATATAGGGGATATAAAACCTTAGGATATTTTTTATGGAACCAGAGGACTACTACCCCAACACACCATTGGGCCTGTGTAATCTGGTTAGGGACACAGGACTAGTGTGAAGGGGTGGGAATCATTAGAAGATTACAACAATAAGTCTTTAAGCTGTAGTGCAACCGAAGCTGACGGGCCAAGTCCACAAGAAAAACAACAAAAAACATGATAACTATTGTTAATGTGTAAAATGGGTTGCACTGCAGCCAAAGATCACATTTTTAAACGTTTGTTTGTGCTTGTATGTGCTCATGTTACTACGACAAATAAACTAATTAATGTTTAAACCCTTACGAAAAACTCATCCTATTATCAAAATTTCTAATAACGCCTTAACAGACCTACCAAACTATATGCACACGCAAGAATGACCAATTATGAAAGTTGGCATGAAGCATACCATAACTCCCACTCAAAAAATAGACTATATGATATCATAATTACTTCTTTCAAAAGCAGTTAAACTGCGGCAGGAAATTAAAAAAAAACTTATTATAGGTTTTGTAAATAATAGTGCATTGTAAAGCTTCATGAGCATAATGTTTCTAACATGCTTTCTCGTTTACGGAATTACGATATAGTGGATATTTAAAGGGAAAACAAGAAATTAGCCTATGAGTATTTGTACGCATACAGTGATCCAGAAGCTATTGGTCTCTATTTCAAAACTAAATTAACGGAGAGGAACTTTTTATTTTCAGTGTGCAGAAACATACAACGGATTGGCATACATTTTTACTTTCTCTGTCCCGTACATAGTAGTTAGAGAAGGTCTTCCACCCAAAACTTTGATACCTATTCCATCGAAAATACATGTTTTGAAGACCCCTGAATCCAGAAAGGATTTTTAGAAAAAGTTCCGAGTGTGTGTGTGTGTGCGTAAACGGCAAAGCTCAAACACGAAAAGTCGTATAAATAGCAAACTTGGCATTTAGGTTCAGGATTTTCTAAAGATCCGACATGAAAATTTTCAAGAAAGTTCCCCCACCCTAAATTACCCTTTACATAGACATTTTTTAATTTTTTTTTTATTTTATAAAAAATGGCTTTAACCATTTTGATTAAAACACCATGTATTAAAGGTATTTAGATGAGAAATAAAATGTGTATCTTAAAATTTCTGGTAATAGACTGTGAAGATCTCTTCATTCGAATGAAGTATAATAGAAGCATAATCTTGTATAACTGACAAACGTTAAGCGATAGACGAAAAGTACTAAACAGAATATGTAGACACAAAATTTAAACACACAATTTATTTCAAATAAGTTATTTGTAGCATAGGTGATTTCTAAGATATCCGTTATTAAAGGTTCAAATTGATCATTTCTTAGTCATTCTCTTCAAGTCCTGTCAACATTCAGTTGTTTCTCGCGATTCCATTGAAACAGTATGGAATTTTTAGGCCAGCATATAGAGTCCAGTTTGTAAACGTTTGACTATCGCCATTCTCTTTGTAAATGCGAGCCTCACGCGTTACCGCGGAGCCATCTCACTCGGTAGAGGGAGAGGAGAAAGACATCTACACAGTTAATGCAATAACTCGAGAAGAGCCGAGGGTTCTGCTAGTGTTACATAAGCCAAGATTATATGGTTAACGTTAACTGTTTTAAACGTACGTTAGAGAGCTACCATGGCAGTTGTCTTTGGTGCAGAGGGATGTTAGTAACTTGACATCGTTCATCATCATTAGGAGAGGCGTAGTCGCACAACCAACTGGGTAGAAACTTTTAATTGACACGACCTCCACAGTCAGTAAAATCGCGAGCCTTCTGCAGTTCCGGAAACGTGCTCCAGAAAGCGAGAAAGCAATTCCGCTTGACAACCCCCATGTTCCCTCCTCCATATGGTTATGTACTGTTCCGATAGCCGTCTTTTAAAAAAAAAGTGTCGTAATTAACGTACTGCAGCACTACTGGATCACAGTTCCAGTTCTGGAGTACTTGTTATGTAGTCCTCTCTTACAGAATTGTAGATATTACGATTTCTTAGTTCCATACTTTTGCTGAATATGAAAATGGTAACTTTAAGTTCAAAAAACTAAAAGAAGAATATGGTGACAGAGGTTTACAAATAAATTTAAATAAAATGGAACACGTGGTTGCTGGAGGTGTAGGAAGCGATATAGTGATGGAAGATAGGTCAATCATTAAATGTTGCAGCACATATGAGTACTAAATCCATTCGTACCCTTTGCTTCAAATTTTGATGCTACTATCTCGAAGTGGTATCGCTTTAAATATCGTTTAATGTTACCTGGTTTGTTATTGAGTTCCACGATGTCCTCTCCTGGCTCATTCTGTGCTGCCTAGTCTACCAGCTGCTGCAGTAAGAGTACACGAGTTCTTTGTCTCAGGTTATTCATGAGTGTAATATGAAGGTATAACACCAGTTTAGTTAGTTGATAAATTTTTATGTTGACTATAATATTCTGGAAAGAGTCGCCGAATGTTGGATTACAGAATTAATTGTATAATAGTAGGTAATACAGGGAAGCGTCAGTTACCGTAAGTCGTAGAAATGTTACTCGGAAAGACCCCTCACAATAGCCGCTAAACCTTACTCACTCAAGCGCGTCACTGAGGATACACAACTTAAAAATAAAACTAAAATGCATAAGGGTCGTCACACGAGTAAGTCCATAATTAAGTGAATAGGTAAGTCTGATTTCGAATGCGCGCTCTGTTCTTAACTTAAATTCCGCCTTCCTATAACTACCCTACCAATGTTCCTACTTACGCAGTCTAATACTAAAAACTTACGTATGCGTATCTGACACTCTTACTGTGAGGTGCCTAGGTTGAATCTCAGAATTTCATTCCCTTTCAGATTTACAGAATTCCTATCTATGTGACTGCAAACGTACTAAATTACCCTAACTGCATTCCAGGAACCGTTATACTGATGCGTTTGCTAGTCGGCTGTTACTAATGACTTCCTTAACATATCCCACTGATGAGTTTTTCTTCAGACAAATCGCTTCATACGGGCTTATTACATTATGCATTTGTGTAATACACAGAAACTATTCATTTCAAATATATCCCTATATTGTTATCATTTCCTTATTTAATTATTTATACTTTCCCATAAATAATTACGATATCAGTTCTTAAGAACATTAATGCTAAGCGAAGAAGGTAGTGAGACTTAAGTTGGATACACTGCAAAAGGAGGCGTTGTGGCAAGAATATTGCATTCCATTATTTGACAAAAAGAAAAGAAGCTATCCATAAAAATATAAAAGGGATATATAAATCAATCATTGAAAGTATTTTTCTGTATGCTTCTGAGCTGTGTAACAGAAATCTAATCCATGGACTTCTGAGACTTAATAGAGTTCAGGGAAGTACAATTAAAAGAAACAGGGAGTAAAACGTACAATAAACCTAAGGTTTTAGTGCGAGCAGGAGTATGGTCCTCCTATACATCTCCCTGTTAAATATTTCTAATCTAATCTAACTTAATATTCATTGGTCAGTATGCAACAGAAATGGCTGAAACACATTTAGTAGCCTATGCCAAAGTACGCATTCATTACATATAAACATTTTTGTACGTAAACAACGAAACAAGTTCCTGAGATGATGTAATTGTTTGTGCATATACATTGAAAAAAATGTTTAATTATTTTCAATCACTCTAATTATTTCTGTTAGGATTTTATCATCGTATGAGTGATTCTTATATTTACGCTTGTATGCATTTTATGTTTACTGAACATCAAGTTAATGGGGTCACGCATATATAAAGTTGTTTGTAACAAAGTAAATCAGGCATAAAACCTATTTCCTTTTCATGAATAAACGCTTCGGCGCATTTAATTATTTTCAGATAAGCTCTGAAGCTATGGGTTTTTCCCAATATTATGTATTTAACACACAACACAAGTGACGTTTTTAAATTAATTGAAATCCTTTAAAAAACTGAGCACGGCCTAGTAATTAAAAGCATATCGAAATGCGTATTGCATTTACGTGTGATTTAATAATTGCCAATGTGGGGATGAAGAGGATTTTAAAAACGGGAAAGAAAGTAATTAAATATTTATATAATGAATTTCTATGGGATATTAATGTTTCGTAAGGAAAGCAAAATATTGGTATTATAGCTTTTTATGCAAACATAAAATCAGTTGGAATAAATGCGTTTGAGCTAGTAAATTCGAATCCACATAGTGATATACAGGTTGTTTAAGCAAAAGCGTGAAAAAATTAAACATAATGGGGACGCTCTACTGAACATTTTGCGATAGAACAATTATCTGAGAAGTCAGTTTATGGAATTATGGGATTAAACATAGCTGGATAGTTATGTTTTCGTCAAATCTCTTATAACATTTGCATAGCCATGCCGCAGTAAAACCTAGGAATAAATGTCCGATAGCTTCATATCAATCGAAGGGTCGAACGTACGATAACACAGGACTGGTAAAGTTTCACAGAGCTCTTTTGTTTTGTGTATTAGGAAATGTGTAGCAATGGTCTCACCACTAGTGTGCTGTTAAGGGAATATTTCCAACAGTCATCATCCCTCACGGCTGCTGGAGGCGTGGTTTTTAATAACGTAAGGGGGTCTTAAGTTTGTTGCCATAGATTGCGATCAACTATACATAACTGCTTGTTTTGGGAAGCCAAGTAAGAACCTCCAGCTAATTTACAATATTTTTCTTGCAAATTAATTATGAGTTTATTTCTGCAGAGTGGCGATTGCATTAAGGGGACAAGGTACTCTGAAATGGTCAAATGTCACATTTTTTGTTTTAGGCACTAATAAAATCTCTATTATTTCAAGTTTCAGAAAATATATACTTTTTGGGGTTTAGAGGTGTTTTAAGGTATTTAAATACCATTTAAATGCTAATCTGCATTCCTTTAAAGTTGTCATGCAACTTTTAGAACATTTTTGCATCTTTCAACAATGAACGACTATATCATGCCCAGCGAGCAGTTCAGGATCAAGAGAAGGCAATCATAAAAGCTAAAGCAATCCAGGAATGAAGGTGCAGATGATTATGATCCTGGAATGTACTGAAGCGCGTCAGAATTTCAATATTCAAATTTTAAATTCAGTTTTCTCAAAACAACATTTTGGGATACTTATGCACCTTTTTCTCAGAAAATATAAGAAGTAGAGAGCTGAGATTTTCAGTACATGTATACAACACACGGTTTAATTTTCTGAACCACAGTCATAACTTTATAATGTACATTAATAAAGCAACAACATTACAAATTTTCCACATTTTTACTTTTTTGACTTTGCAAATATTTTTAGTGAACTGATATATATATATATATATATATATATATATATATATATAACTAAATAATTAAGGTTCAGAAGATATCTGGTTATAGTAAGAACAAGCATGCAAAAGAATGATTCTGTATTGCAAATGGTATCAGAAAAAAAGGTAGATGAATTCACATGTTTTAAGAGTAAATTTTATTATTTTGCTGCTGAACGAAATAATTCTTACGGACTCAACTACATAAGCTATTAATGCAAACAACCACTTGAAACAATTGTCATGATTTATAGAATAATTCATAAAAGTTTAGGAAAAACCATTGAGAAATTTTAGAGTAGTGGTAATTAAACACACTTAAGGTGTAATTTCCATGTGTTCAAACTACTTGTCCACTTAAGTAAGGCTTTCCAAGGTTTTCCAAAAGCTGTCAACTCCATAACGTTTCTTGTCAAATTACTTCCAATACTTTTAAAGTCTTTGCAAGTCCTGAAAGCAAATAAGGACATGCTCTAAATGGTCAAAGAATTGATGGTTTTGGACTTGAAATGCGAATATTTAGAGTGGATCACGAAATCTGAAACATGGCCGAAAGTGAAAAGGAAACAATGATGTCTACTTGGAAAAGGAATGTCATATGCGAGCCGATTAGGTTACACGAAAGCCGGTCAAGTACTTTGTGGGTTAGGTGGATTACCATAACCAGATGAAGAAGACGAAGGCATATAAAAAAATTGTCAAGCAAACTTCCGAAGTATACACAATGCAGTAGTGCAGTGCTTTATAGTGTAGTTAATCTATCAGTTTCTATTATTTCCATTGCATTCCTTAATCGTAATCTGATTTCATGTAATTACGTAAAAAACAATATTTTATTGCAAACTATTATACCGTGATGCTAATAGCTAATCACTTTGCACGTGATAAATTATTAATGTGCTTAAAAGAGGTTAAGTTTGGCAAAATACAACGTATAAATACACATTTATTACACTGTCAAGTCTCAGGTCTTGTCAAGTCTTGTCCAATCCTGTCAAATAGTTTTCAATAATTGATAATTGTTATTATAAACTCGATTGGAAAACAAGATTTATAATGTAGAAGGGACTTTAGAAAGGTTCTTTTTCAACAAGAAAAAGCTTATGTGTTTCATTCACACCATTTTCCCTGCTCACTTCTCTACCAAACATTCCTATTGCTACACCCCTTCCTAATTTGCTCAAGTTGGGAGCTGCAGTTTGGAATCGCAGTAAACCCAGTTAGAATTAGAGTGAGTCATTACTGAAAGTATTACTAATTAATGACGCCCTCATGGAAAGGTTACTGTGAAGGTTGCAGGTTATGGAACGCATTGCATAGGTACAATTAAATCACTCAATTAGAAAACATGTATATAAATAAATATATTGAAACCTTAAAACAATTATACTGATTAAGTTTATTATTTTGTGAAACAATTCCTTAAGCTGAAAGTGCGGTGGCAGCATTTGACAGATACACTGCCGTTTGTCAAAATTGCAACACCAAGAAGGAAACGCATGAATTCAATGAATTTAATACCACAGGTTAGGTACATGACAAGTAACAAATGATACATTACCTTTGAGCCCTAATATTCAGCATTTGGTGTGGCCTTCATGTGCTGTAATTAGAGCTGCTATACGCCATGGTATTGAATCAAAAAGGTTCTTAATAAGTTCCTGAGGGATTTCCCTCCACGCAGTTTGTATTTGAGCCCACAAATCCGTGACACTGGTTACTGGAGGATCGTGACGCACCAGGTGCCGACCAACCATATCCCAGACATGTTCGATGGGCGACATGTCAGGCGAACGTGCAGGCCAGGGAAGTAATGGTACCCGTCGCTCTTCAAAGAACGCTTGTACATTCCTCGCAATATGTGGTCGGACATTGCCCTGTTGAAATGTGGCCTGTGGAGATGCCTGAAGCAGGGGGAGTATATCAGGCTCTACAACCACCGTTAGGTACTGGCTGTTCAAAGTGCCCTCAGTTCGTAGGAGGCGAGATCGGTTGTTGTAACCAATGGCGTCCCAAACCATCACACTTGGTGTTTACCGCTATGCCGCTCAACAATGCAGCCTTCCAGATTGCGCTCACAACGGTACCCCCGGACATGTATGCGGCCATCACTGTACGACACGTTGAAGCGGAACTCGTCCGAAAAGACTACATTTTGTCACTCAGCACCCCAGTGACGGTGCTCACATGCCCATAGCAGTCGGAGGAGCTTGTGGGTTCTGGACAATGGCAGCCGATGTAATGGCATGCATGCAATCAATCCAACCTGCAGCAGATGGCGACAAACCGTTGATGCAGACAAGTTCACACCTGTTGCAGTGCTCCAGCGTCGAGCCAACACTGAGGATGAAGCTGTACGGTCCGTTATGACCATGCGGACAAAATGATGGTCATCCGGTGCTGTGGTCCCGTTCCGTGGTCCAGTCCCCGCTCTTCGCTGCGTACGACTTTCATCTATCCACTGCTTCCACACACGCATCGCTGTAGTAGCAGCATGCCCTGTACGAGCCGAAATGTCACGGTATGACAAACCCGTTTCCCGGAGACCGATCACTCTGCCCCGTTCGAACTCATTCACTTACCGATATGGCTCCCTGTGACGTCAACGAAACATACTGGTCATCACTTTGTTTCCACCTTGTTTGACAGCTCTGAACTGACTACACGGGGCGCAACAATGGCCTTGTCGGACCGACACGGGAGGGCTCTGCTCGTCCTACGTGCACCCATCTCTCTGCAAACCTAATCACTTATTGCTTGCACACTCTTTTGGAGTTCCAACAAGTTTGGAGTTATTCGGGAAATTCTTTCTTGGTGTTGCAATTTTCACAAACGGCAGTGTATAATGGCATAAAATGATGCTGTAAAATGTATTGATAATTTATTTGAATATAGAAGAAATTACGACGGCAGGACGCGTCCAAATGTAATGACCTTGATGGTGCTGCTAACTCTTGAAGTCGTACTCATATAACACTCAATAATTCCAAAATTATTAAATAGATTAAGGTTGAAATTTGAACAATAATTTAATTAAAGAAGTATAATTAATATGACAAAACATAAAATATTACACAATTCAGGGGTCTGGTGTGGCATTCATACCTACAGGTAATGCTTGGAGCTATTCCACAAAATGGCAGCCTAGCACTTCTAGAATTTTAAAGTATTCACTTTCAAAGGCACAAAGGATACGATTCATCTACTACTATAGGCAGCAATCAGCCTATACAAGATATGTTACCAATTTGCTCCAAGCCCTATTATAACAGGAATTCAGTCGCGAGAGAGCGAAAATATGCGAAATTACTTAAGCTAACTTGAATTTGGAAAAAAATTCGGATATGTCAACCCTAATGACAGACTTGCCTCCAATACCCGAATTTAAAGTATAATTTACAACCAAGGTGAATTTCACATCATATTTATCCCAATTTCATATCCTAGTTCTCCAGTGCCAGAAATAAAACTTTGGCCGAACAGCTCGTTAAAGCCCATTCTTCGTCAAAGTTCTACTCAAAACTCTTTCTTCATTTCAGCTGACAAGCTAGCTCAGGCAGGCTGGAGAGAGGGGAGAAGTAAGAGCCAATCACAGCACGCCGGGTAAGCTTGGACGAGAGGTGCTGCGATCAATCCTAGCGGTTGTTCAGAGAAACTTGTTCCGATCGCATTGTAGCCAATATCTTGAGGCATAACCAGAGATATAGAACTCTGCTCTCTGGTTCACTCTGCTATAAGCGGAGCGACTTAAAAGATAACTACTTACTCTGATTCCATTACAGCGAAGTTACATCCAGTGTAATAAATTACTTATGGAGGCTTATTGTTCTATCTACTTGTTATTAATCCAGATAAACTTTTAAATCAACTTACGCATTTCGTTGTAGGTTACAGAAGGTAAATAGTTAAATTTTAAAGACCCTGTCGGTATGTAATGAGTTTTAAATTCCATGATCTTTGTATATCCACAAGATAAACGAATAGCGACTTCCCAGTTGAGAAAGTTATAAGCATTTGAAAATTCAAACCGATTACAAGCAATATCTCGGAAATAGTTAACCCCACAAAAAATATATTGAACATTAGCCGAGCATTTTAACGAGATCTACATTTTTTTCTGTCGTAGAATTTTGTCTATCTCTTATGGTTTTCTAGTTATACAAAAGTCATTCAGAACGAAGAGGACTTCACAGGCTATTCCCAGAAAATTCAATATAGGTGTAGATTTCATTTGTCATGCAATTATCTTAAAATATTGTATTTTAATAAACATCTTTATAGATATTTTTGAGAAAATAAAAAGTAACGAAACTTTCTCCATTTAAAGGGTAGTTTGAGGTAGGGAGATTTTCTTAAATACCATCCTGCTGTATCGTTGGAAGATGCTGAACTTTTATATTTAACCAATTTTTCGTATTTGAGTTATGCTATTCACAGACACACTCGCACAGACACAGAACGTTTTTCTGAACACGCTTTCTTTGGATTGAGGGAGTATGAAAATGTCTTTTTCCAATGAAATATTCATTTAGAAGTTTTGGGTGCAATGCAATACTTCCTCTAATTACTATAGGCACGTGATATAGAAATTAAAAGCGGGACCTGCTAGAATGAGGACCATTCCACAGCTGAGGTTTTTTGGGAAAGTCGATCTGGCGGGGCAGGGGTTCCCGACACCCTAGGGAGATTGAGTACGTCTGGGCGCAGGCAAGCGGGGTTGTGTGACGCCTTAAATCCTCCGGCACCAACCTGGAGAGCTGGTAGACGGTGGCTAGATACTGTTTGGTGGTCTTCCCATTATTGGGTTGACCCGCGTAAAGTGGTGTATCTACTTTCGTTCCTGTGCAAGCTGGGGAGAGGGCTGTGTATAAAGTAGGCACGGACCTAATGAAAAAAATCCACTATGGTCGCTGCTGGTTGAGTGACCGACCAGCGGTACACCACCAACATGGTTTACGTGGCTTCTCAACACCACAAACCTCAATCTCATCTTGCCAGCAGCCCTATTTAACTTAAGAGCCACGCAAGCGGCCGGTCAAGTTAAGCAGCATTGGGCATGCCACCACTTGGGCGGATGACTTCTCAAGCTGTTCGCCGTAGTCCAGGTCAATGGCAGCGCAGAAAGCTAAACTCAGCCCATTGAAACAAACACTAAGCTTTGCTGTGGCAATTTTCACCCCGATCAGGCAAACCTATGAGCGACCCGCTCTCGATAACTGATTGCTGAAAAAAATCCACGGAGAAGAGCCACTCTGCTGAGCAGAGAAGCAGAGTTGGATCACCGGATTTTCGCTTATATTATCCGTCGTGATCATTTGGAAGTTGTGAAGAACTGGCTCGAGCGAAGTCCGTTCTTAGTCTCATGCATAGCAAAGTGTTCATAGATTATATACAGGGTAGACCATTAAAATTGAGACTGTACAATATCTCCAGCGTTGTAGGAAGAAATTTCTTTTAATAAAAGTTACTTGATATTATGGGGGAAAGTAAATCTCATTGGTTTTGTTTTACAAGAAGCTTTTTTTAAAGAAATTACTTTCTACAACACTTAGTTTTGGAGATATTGTACAGTCTCCTTAAATGATCCACCCCGTATAAAGCCTGATGTGTAGTTTTTTCTGTCAGTTATGTTTCCAAGGGGAAGTAGACGAAACGTTATGTTCAATCAAAATAATTTATATACCAGTTCACCGGTTACTCCTATTTTGAGATTCCTAGATTCAAAATAAAAGGTTATAAAAATCCGCGCACGTCTGCATGTCGCTGTCTCTCAATTAACACCAATAACTCAGGGGGAAAACTAATACCCAATAGCATACATGCATCAGACAATCCTTAAGTAAACTAAGAAAAAGGTTTCAAGAAAATCCTCCACCTCAAAAAACTTTAGATGGAAAGGTTTTCGTTTTCTTTAATTTCTCAAATACTCCTAACGATTTTATTCAAGTCTCATGTGTGAACACGATATTTTTATGATAAATAAAATGTATACCTTCCTTAAATCTTCTGTGAACAGCCTGAACACAAACTTACTACAGGAAAAAGCTTAAGGCCCTATTAAAATGTCTATTTCTAATTTTTTTTCAGCATTAGCTATTCTTGATGTATTTACTGTATTTTTACAGTTCCTGCATAACAACACTTCTGAAATAATTTGTAAGTAAACTGTGCAGGTGAAGGACTTCATTTGAACAGTACAATACCTACGAATACATATTTAGCATTTGGTAATAAGTGGAGAAATTTCTCCGATTATTATAAATCAGATGTTTAATGAACTAGCAACCGAGCGGGATGGCTCAGGTGGTAACGTCTGCTACCTGCCTTCGTTAGGTACCGAGTTCAAATCTCCGGAGCCGACTTATCAAAACAAAAGCTTTTTGTGGTTTTCCTTGGTCGCTAAACGAATGATGGATAATGTGATACACGAATTTCCCTATGATCGCTTTCATCACACTTCATTTCCTTCTTCTTCACCGCCAAACAAGGCAATTGGCTACTTAAGCAACCTGGATAAATTATGATCCAGAGTTTGCTTGCTCCTCGACAGGCTACTGGCTCAAGGTATTGGCGTGTAAGTCCTTGGGAGTGTAAGTCATACAAAGAGAAGGGTAATCTGAAGAAGTGAAACTAACAGCTAAAGAAAACTGAAGAACTTATCCCGCGAGAAAATTAGTTCTTTCATCAGAAGAACTCCGCCATGCTAGCTATACCTTAAAGAAGAGGATAAGCATTTCGAGGTGTCGCATTGCAGTCTTCGACATTCGAGTTGTCGGTGAAGTCATCCTCTCTATAACATTCAAACTCCGTGCGGGCTGCGGTGTCTCCGGTCGCTTGACTAACAGAAGATTGTACAATGCACATGCTTCAGGGCTCAGAGAATGTCGGAAGTAAAAATATCTCTTAGATTCTGTAACACAGATTTCAGCACTTTAATGTACTATTACCTTTTTAAAATGCAATATTTTAGGACGACTGTGTATTTTGAAGGCATTTAATTCATAAAATGCGTGACTTGGTGATTAGTAGTAACAGTGAGGTTGCATCCCATAAAAACATACATTGTTTCTAGAAAATGTTCCATTATGATCTTAAACTGATGGATAGACCAGAAAGTAAACACCATTGAAGCATTCCCCCAACGCTATCGAATCTATCCAAGGTCGAATGGTTTCTTGGAAATCTTTTCTCAGTGTTGTGTTAGTACCAGTTGAAAAGTTGTTATTGCGATTCTGTGATTGTTCAAAATAAACTGTGTAATACAAAGTACCGTTGACTATGAGGCGAGATATGTTTTCGATTTTTGAATGCTTAGAAGTTTAAATCTGCATAGATGCACCAAACATCAAAGGAAGTGTATGGCGATGAAGTAATGAACGAAGTAATAGTGAAAAAGTGGCGTGAAATGTTGAACTATGGCATGACGAAACTCGAGTCAGACGTCCGTCACTCATCACATATGATTTGAAGAATCAAGTGCAAGAGAGACGTGTAACCCTAGACGAGTTAGATTTCTTTCTCGTTCTTTGGCTGGTGAAATTGTGTCCACACTCTTGGCATAATGGACTGTTGGGAGCCACTGCAGCACGGCAATTTTAAGCTTGTGGACAGATATGACAAACTCTCAAATAATGAAGCAGTTCACTGTAGAAATAAAGTAAGGTTTAGCTTTGCAACACGCTTTTTTTAATAAAACAGTTTTTACTTTCTCTACTACGTATAGTAAGTAGGGGAAGTATTGTATTCCACCCAAAAATTCAATACCGATATTTCACCGGAAATACATGTTTTGAGACCCCCTGAATCCAAAAAAAAGCATTTTTGGAAACATGTCCGTGTGTGTCTGTGTGTCAGTGTATCTGTGTGTCTGTGTGTGTGTCTGTCTGTGAACAGCATAACTCAGAAACGAACATTCGGATAAACACCAAACTTGGTATTTAGGTTCAGTATCTTCCAAGGATGCGACACGAAGGTTTTCAAGAAAATCCCCCCACCCCAGAGTACCCTTTACATGGAAGATTTTTCGAAAATTTTATTCATTCATTCATTAACTGTTTACCCTCCTCTTATGTAGGACTTACACCCCCCAGGACTTACAGGCGGGTGCCTGGGGTCAGAGGCCCGTCGAGGAGCAGACACTCATGGATCAGACAGAATATCCAGGATGGGGGATCAACCCGATGCCTGGTATGGGATGAAGGAAGTAGATGAAGCGAAATGTTGGTGAAATGGATGAAAGGAAAGGTGATGATGGAGCAGTTGGTGGAATGAATGGCGGGGGAAACCGTAGATCCCGGAGAAAACCCGCCCAGACGCCGCTTCGTCTACCACAAATCCCACATGCAGGTCCCTGGGATTGAACCCAGTCCGCCTCGGTGGGAGGCGAGCGGTCTAACCACTCGGCCACGGCGCCGCCTTTCGAAAATTTTAATTTTCTCAAAAATGGCTCTAACGATTTTGATTAAAATATCATATGTTTAAGACATTTTTATGACAAATAAAATGTATATCTTGAATTTCCTGGGAATGTCTCCAAAAGTATTCTTCATTGTGAACGACTTTTGCATAACTGGTAAACCATAAGAGATAGACAAACTTTTACTATACAAAAAATGTAGATCTCGTTAAAGCACACAATTTATGTCATATACATTTTTTTTCTTTAGTGAACCATTTTCGAGATATTGCTTGTTATTCCCTTAAATTTTCCAATACTTATACTTTTTTTCAAATTCGTTATTCATTTTTTTTTTTATGTTCTGGACATGCAAAGAGAATGGAATGCGTCACATAGCAACCAGCGCTTATAACCTACCATATTCCCCTTGCATCTACAAGAAAATTAGCAATAAGATTAACATCTCGATATCTGGATTAACATGAAGCATATGAGAATAAGCGTTAGTAAAAATAGTTTGTATAAGAGTAGAGAAAGTCATATGAGTGTAACACATCAGATTTTTTTTATTTATGAAAGTCAAGCGGTCCTATTACCTTTGTATTTGTTATTACACAATTAAAACAGTTTCTAGCAAATATTTAGGACGATTAAATTCAAGTAATAGAAAGAGTGAAAATTTATATGAATATGATTTAGCAACATTATGATATATGTAGAGGAAGCTATAAATATTACACAACAGATTTTGCTCTCCATTCTTATTTCTAGTCCAAATAAAATAGAACGTGTTGTAATTTTGCAATTCGACATTCATTGACAATTATGCATGATCATTATTTGCATAAGGCTTTGTATTCATTTCATTATCAGTAACGTACGGATGTAACAATATTTGCAGCATTGGCTTCAGTACATCTGATATCGGATATTCAGAGTTTGCAATACCCATTTCGGCGTAATTTGATGCACAACTATTTGTTTTCTGCGGTGGTTTCATTTCATTTGCTGGGAACTGTAATTGCAGTAATTTCCGTTTTCATTTAGAGTGCTGACATTTCTCCTCGTGCTAAAACTATTTCAATGATTGCTTTGTCTAGTTTCAACTGTTGTTATATTTCTCTGATTAATGTTACGCTTTCTCTATCCGCGGAATACATTTTCATAAACATTTTTGTCATATTTGGAATTTCCAAATTTCATTTATTATTGTGCGATTCTCTTTGTTTTGCTTAATAGAAATGAGCTACACTTTTATTTACAATTAAAAATACAGAAAGTAGATATTCCTGCTTATCTATTCACCAAAATTTGCATTTTCCCCTACGTTTCTCCATACCTTCCCAATAATATATTTTTGTAGCAGAATATAATTGAGACGTGTACTTTAATATCCGTATGAAGCAGCTATTCAGTGAGGATACAGAAGATAAGTCAGAAATAAATAAATCATTGAAAAGAATACTGCAAAAATGTGCCTTCTTACCCTTACTGTGTAACATCTACTTAAAGAACGTGATGTATAATTGTTTCAAGAACAAAGGAGGACACGTAGTAGGAGGAAGAAGAATAACATTTATAATATTCGATGATCTGATACTGATACCAGAGGAGAATACCCTAACGCATTGGTTTATCTTGTTGTGATCACGTTGAGCACACGATCAAGAGAAATGCCAAAGGCAATGTCAAGTTGCAATTCCTGTTAATCACAATAAAACCAACAATACAAAAAAATCAGTGCATCATATTCACCTCGTATGTGAACATTATGGATAATACTTTGCTAACTTGAACACTTTTGACATTAGTGCCAACGGAATCCACAGAGTACTGCGTAAATAAATGCATTTGTGGGGTTACGCGTGTCTTGCTTTTGGTCAGTCCATGACCGGAAGACTCGTCGGGATCTAAATCATCTCTCTAATGTGGAAGCATAGATTTTCTAACTTTTCCATAAGAATAAACCTAAACAGCTGAACAATCAAGGAGCTACTGCTCTGGATTACTGAAGATGCTACTGATCAACATCCTGGCCGATTTCATATTATATATGTAAGGTATCTTTATTGGCTTCAAGTTCTTAAAGTTATCACACACGTATTTAGAACATCACTCATTGACCGTACATGTATGTTTAAGATACAAAAGAAACAACAGAAAAAGCAACAAAAAGAAACAAAGCAAAACAAGGAAAAGGTAAATATTGCTTCGCGCACTTTAGCCAAGAAATTGCTCTTGTTTTGCAGTTCCTCTGGTGAGCCAGTAGATCCTAATGTGCCGATCTCCTTGTAGCAGGACTTAAGAATTTTCTTCCAGTTTAATTGTTCGCTGATTCTCCCACTGTGCGCATTCCGCCAAAATATGTGATGTTAGTATTTTTATTTTTATTACGTGGAAAATTCGAATCAGACTTCACCGGAAATACATGTTTTGAGGACCTCATAACCCAAAACAGGACAGAAAACGATAGCGCGTATGTATGTGTATGTGCGCGTGTGCGTGTGCGTGTCTGCCTGTCTTTGAACTGCATAATTACGAAGGGAAGAGTCCAATAAATACCAAACTAAGTTAAGTATCTTTCAAAGATGCGACACAAAGATTTTCAAGAAAATCCTTCCAACTACGCTTTAGATGAAAAACGTTTCGTTTACTTGATTTTCTCAAAAGATGTCTAAAGATTTTTTTTATCATTTTTTGATAAATGATCAAAATACCATACGTTAAAGATAGTTTTATGACAAATAAAATGCATACCTTGCATAAAATGCATAAAATAGAAAATAGACAATTTTTTAAAAATAAGGAAAGATGGTTTTATTATTAAATTGTATAAAACAACGGCTACATATGTATGTTTATATGACAGCGAAGGCAGACTTTAAAGAAAGAAGGACGAGCAGAATACAAGCAACCGAAACGCAATTTCTGAGATCAGTAATGGGAGTGACATAGAATAAAAAATCTGATGTGTCATGTGTCACTCACATGACTTTCTCTACTCTTGTACAAACTATTTTTACAAACGCTTATTCTCCATATGCTTCATGAAAATCGAGATATCGAGATGTTAATCTTATTGGTAATTTTCTTGTAGATGGAATGGGAATTGGTAGGCTTTAAGCGACAGACAAATATTTTAAGAGCTGGTTGCTATGTGGAGTATTCCATTCTCTTTGCATTACCAGGACAAAAAAAATGAATAACGAATTCCCATTTGAGAAAAAGTATGTATTGGAAAATTTAAGGTAATAACAAGTAATACCTCGAAAATGGTTCACTCAACAAAAAAATGTATTTGACATAAATTAAGTATTTTAACGCGATCTACATTTTTGTGTAGTAAACTTTTGTCTATCTTATATGGTTTACCAGTTATACAAAAGTCGTTCACAATGGAGACATTTGGAGACATTTCCAGAAAATTCAAGATATAGATTTTAGTTGTCATGAAAATATATTAAACATATGACATTTTAATCAAAATCGTTAGAGCCATTTTTGAGAAAATTAAAATTTTCGAAAAATGTTCCATGTAAAGGGTAATCTGGGGTGAGGGGATTTTCTTGAAGTCCCTCGTGTCACATCTCTGGAAGATACTGAACCTAAATACCAAGTTTGGTGTTTATGCGACTGTTCGTTTCTGAGTTATGCCGTTCACAGACAGACACACACACACGGACATGTTTCCAAAAATGCCTTTTTTTGGATTCAGGGGACCTCAAAACATATATTTCCGGTGAAATCTCGGTATCGAAATTTTGGGTGGAATACAATACTTTCCCTACTTACTATACGTAGTAGAAAAAGTAAAAATTAAACACTATGCCAGAAATTACACATATACACTATAATGGAAAGAATTGTCAGTTTTAGAAATAGATGGCTGAAGCATGCACACGTATGAAAGAAGGATATCCAAGAAGAGCTTTAAGGAATATACCAAGAGGTTGGAGAAACATAGGACCTAATAAGAGACGCAGCATGCTAATAAGTGTAATGCATGCAGTGAAAGAATAAGTAGATGAACAATTTTCTGGAAATAGCCTAGATTCATTTTGAAGGACTTTTGTATTATTGGTAAACCATATGAGATACACAAAATTGTACTACACAAACAAATACACACCTCGTTAAAGTACGCAATTTATGCCACGTAAATTTTTTGTGGCGGTAACTAATTCCGAGGAATTCTTTGTTGGTATACTGTATCCCCCTTCTACTTATGAGTTGTATAATAAAACTATTTCTGCAAATGTTTGTCTCGATTAACATAAAGCATATAGAAGAATAAGATTTTGTAGGAATAATTGGAGGAAGAGTAAATAGAGAAAGTCATGTGAATGCTGCACATAAGATTCTTTATCTTTACTGGGATTACACTACTTTCTTCAGTGAGAAATCAACCCCAAAGACGTCTTGATCAAATTCACGCATATTTTTCTTAGGAAATATATTGCCAGAGGTTTTCTCGAGTATCTAAAAATATTGGCGCATTTGGGAATAATTCAGAAATGATTTAAAGGCTTCTTTCAGTGAATAACATCGAAAGAAACTGGAAGGATAAGCACGTGGCAAAGAAGAGCGGGCAAGCTTAAAAAAAAGGATCAATAATCCTCAGGCGGTCTTATAACTCTGGAGGTAGAGAGCTAAGAAGTAAGAATAGTAGACAAAAATGAAGAAAGTGTTTGTGAGAAGTAGGTGGCATTCTAAACCAGCGAGAAGTGAGACTCCTAGATTCAGTCAAGTTCTTTGTGTTGCTATATCATGTAAAGTGTCTTTTGCTTTGATATAAACTGTTGTATCTCCAGAGAAGGAGCTGTAATGAATTATCTACCATAGGATATGTGTACTGCTGGTGGTATGCGAGTTCTGTCCACAATTCTTTCTTAAACGCAGATTGAGTGAGAGTTAACACGATCGTAAATAAGCCCATACAGTATAATATTGCTTTTGCTTAGTGTTATCTGGACAACACTTTCTGATACACCTCATATTTTAATTCTTACATCATAGGCATTGCTATCCTGTAAGCAAACCCTTGTCATGTGTCCCATATTATAAAAATGTATATTTATTATGTAATTTTGGTCATTTAATGCCATTTTACAACTTTAGGGCATTTTTCTCAATTGCGATATACTCGTGGAGGGAGAGCATAACTCGCAGTATGTCCACTATATTAATCTATGAATTAATATATGAACTATGGTAATGTTGTTAATTATCTTGTGTTTTAGTTGTTACTCTTATTGTTTATTTTTATTTCTTGCCACGGCTGCTGTTATTTAGGTTTTTGGTAAAGCATGTATAACTTTGCAGAGTGTGATACGGGAAGGAAGGTAATAAGTAACAACTCTAACAATAGATTAAGTTATTGAAAAATACTATGCTTTAATGGCACACGCATTGACTGTCTTATTAATAATCTACACAGTTCTTAAGTTAGCTGGAGCTGTAGAACGGTCGAGCCCTACCACGTTCGTAAGCCAAACTTGCTGAGCAATCAAGTATTTTATACGTGCTCTAGAAATAATTGTAGTATTTATCACGTTCCTATGGACTTTTAAATTGATACCATTTCAATGTTCCTACTACATTATAAGAAGTAACTAATAACGCCTGCTTCTGAGAGCTTACATGTATGTTATTCACATCACAGCACTTTATACTCAACCGCCCTGGCTGATGGAGACGCTAGAACTAAAATTTCTTCCCTTAAAGATTTTAAACATATTCTTCCTTAAAATTTCATTGTCTGCCTTCGTTCAGCTTGGAACCTTCCAGAAGACTTACCCGGCTATTGTTCTACGTTTGCAAGCATGTGGGCTCTCTACAAACATATGTTGTGTTCGCTTGTCGCATTTTCTATTTCACAAAGACTCAAGGTCTGGCTTTTATGACCTTCCCGTACAAGTCCTTTCTGCCTGGGCCCTAATTCTAACACAAATATATGTTTGTCGGTTTTTAACAAGAATTCCACAGCTCCAGCTACACTTGCACATACATAAAACTTATGCCTTATCTTCTATTTATACAACAAGTATTTTTCTTATTAATACCGTTTCACATTATAGTTCACATTATTATATATGGCATATATAACCATAGTTACTGTCTCACAATTTTACGTAATTATTTTGTCACTTTATTGCCCTTTGTATCTTTAAATAGTCCCTTTCTTGTAATTGTATTCAGTATACAAAGATTTCGATATTATTGACATTTTTAGCAAACATCACAAATTTCACTATTCAATTGAGAAATAAGAATGGTAGGGGTTGCTTGCAGATGGAGGGGCGGCTATTTTCAGGAGAAGAGATATCATTAAAGTTATGATTAAATGTCCCAAAATAGGTATGAGACAGGTCAGTGTTCCCTTTTTCGCGTTAATAGTTGCGTCCAGCTAAGGTTGTTATTGCCCCTATTCTCTGTCATGTCATAGGGAGTGGAATTTTGTGTAATCTGTGAACTCAAAAGAATTAATGCTGCAGTTTTGTAAGACCTGCTTCAGAGAGATATTTTTTCGAGATTCTTCAAACAGAATCACGGTAAAAAAAATCTTCGATAAATTTTCTAAATGATTTCACTCTTATACCTCTTTTTCCACCTGTATAACAGGAATACCTATGTAAAATAATTCATAACTTTCTGTACTAAGTTTAATATATTAAATAAACCTCAGTTTTAGGTTTTTTTTGTAAATATTATATAACGTTTAAAGAATTTTAATCTCATATTAAAGGTATTTTTTAACATATTTAGATAATAAAAATTCGAACCTGCTTATTATAATATGGGTCCGTGTTAAAATTCTAATTGGTTAAACCCATTTGAGGTTATTTCCCTCAAATTTTGAGATGATAATGAGGTAGCTTTAGCGCTTAAAGTCCCCAAATTCTTTTGAACACTATTTCATACTTAACTCATTGGCTAGTACGATTAATCAAGTTAAAGAACAATGATACTTGGCAGCTAAATAAATTAAATGAAATTATTACATCGCAAGTCATTTACGTTTTGTTTATGGCAAAAATAATGTGGCAGTATTGCTGATTTTGTTACTGATTTTAGGTCGCGGGAACAACTACGAGGGAGGATCGAAAAGTAACTGCATCTGCCTTCTTATTGCAGCTGAAATGTTGCAATTTCACACAGATATAGTTTGAAGTTTTTACTACAGAGGGTAGTTTTTCTTTCATGTGCAGCTCTAGCGAGATAAGCGTCATCTACGCAGAAAGGTTGGCGCGCAAGTTACTGTCGACCACGTGTGAAGAGCAGAGAGGTGTGGTTCGATATTTGTGGATCAAAGGGCATAAACCGAGTGATATTCACAGGGACATGCGTGGCGTGTATGGGGATGATTGTATGGACCGTAGCAATGTTTCCAGGTGGTATGCATTCTTCCTAGAGGACCGTGTGAACCTTAGTGATTTGACACGCTCTGCGAGGCCAGTAACAGCTGCAACCCCGCAGAATGTTAGAGGCATCGAGGCAGCAATTTTGAACGAACCGGCGAGTGCAACTGCGAACCTCATCGCAACAGTTCATTATTTCCTATGTGCATGTACAATATTGTTCATGGCACGTTGAAATTTCGTAACGTTAGTGGCTGTGTGTCTAAGAACCTGACAGACAAGTACAAGGGCAGCAAATGATGACAAACTAGGATCACCTAACCGATACATTGCAGAAAGGAATCGTCACACTCGAAACCAAGCAGGCAAGTATGGAGTGGAAACATGATGGTTCCCCAGTGAAGAAAAAATTCAAAGTGACTCAATCTGCTAGGAAAGTGCTTGTGACGGTGTTTTGAGATATGCATGGTGTTGTATTGGTGGACTTTGCTGAACACGGGACCACTGTGAATGCTGCAGCCTACATGAAAACTTTGGTGAAGTTGCGTCGTGCCCTTTGTGACGAACGCCACAACATGAATGTTGACGATGTAGAAATTCATGACAATGCTCGCCCCCATGTTACTGCTGCTGTTCGTCAGAAAACACAAAATTTGGTTGGGAGGTGCTCCAGCATCCACAATACATCCGGACCTTGCACCGTCGGACTTTCATCTGTTTGGTCCCATGAAGAAATTCCTGGCCGGCCAACGCTTTGCGACAGATACGGAAGTGAAATCAGCAGTCCGCAGATGGCTATACTCCAAGAAAACGAACTTCTACGAACAGGGCATATTGAAACTGGTATCACGATGGGAGAAATACGTTGAGAAACTTCTTGACTATGTCAAAAATTAGGTAAAAGCTGTAAGTTCATTTGTGAGTTTTGTTGTTGTTTTAATTAGTAAACTTTTTTGTAAAAAAACTTATTGTGCGTTACTTTTCGATCCGCCCTCGTAGGTTATGGGCGACCACGTAAAATGCACAACATTACACTGTATTTTAATCAAAAGAATCGGAAATAAGAAATGAATTATAATAATTGAGGAAATTTAATGAGAACGTACACTGGACGTGCACTTAAAACGCTGCAATTTATTTTATATCGAATTCTAACATATTTAAAATGTTTCTAGAAATGTTCTTTAAACCTTTATATTCATTGCTTATTTAAATGTATCCATTAAATGAGTTGATGCTTACAAAACGATTACGTTCAGCTTGGAGGTGCTCTTTCATAAATAAACTAGAAATACACCTTCTGTGCAATGACTTAATGGCCGTACGGGCCCAAAAGATTGAACACACTTTTATAAAGCACGAGCATAAAAATGAAAGAATTGATTAAAACAGAAAAACATTAGAACATTTTAAGAGCATTTAGCGTCCGTTCTCACTACATATAGCACCATAGGCGTAGTCATTGGTGATAGATGAAATGAAATACATGCGAAAGGAGCGTCTGAGAAGGAAGCATGCCAAGCTAAAGCTTTGGATACCTAAGTTTGCCACTGATGAAGACCGAAGAAAACCAAAAAAAAACTTCAGTATGGCGGAATTTGAACGGGGACTTCCCCTTCACGAGCCCATGCCTTAACGACCTCGGCTAACGGTGTCGATCAATAGAATGTGGCATCTTGAAAAAGAGAAATAAAAACACGAAACAATGGACATATTTAACACGCAGTTTTATCCCACTTATAGTAGACCAACACCATCGGTTTTGGTAAGCTTAAATCTTGAAGCACCATTGAAGGCCGCGTGCTTTAGGCAGTACGCAAAACGCTTCTTTGATTCAGGTTATAGAATGCCATATAGGTATAGATTACTCAAGGAGAACACCTCACACACTGCGACCTGCTTAGATCTATTGCAAATACCAATCCCCAGGGAGGAAGGGATGAAGTGAAGGAACCACAGGAAAGTACAGGGCGCAGGCAGACAGGCCACGCGCGGAAGTTCCTAAAATTTCCAAGCTCGAAGACCCGACCTACTGCTGGAACAGTGATGATGAACGACCTGACGACCAATCAGGCCTCTTGTATCCATGGGGAGTTCTCTTTCCCGCGCCATCTGTCCCGTACTGTCATACGCCACGAAACCTAGAAGAAACCATACCTGAAGAATGAGAAGGAAACGAATGAAAAGGAAATGATGGAAAGGAAGTCGTAGTAGAGAAGAACCACCCCAGTATTTGCGTACCGACCCGGGTAAACCAGGAAAACAGGTCAGAGTAGGCGGTCGCTGGGGATCGAACCCGGGACCTCCCGACTCGCATACGTTACCGCGAAACCACCTCGCTCGGTATAGAATACCATAACATCTCACGTAGGCCAACTCACAAGGTATCAGGTGGAACCGCTAACGGCCAATCGCTGCCATTCTCTTCCTGATCGGTCGAACATTATAATTATGTTCTGTTTTGCACCTATATACTGTATTACCTAAATATCGTCGATGTAAATATTAATAAATGGAACTCAAGTAATAAAACAAAATGCATAAAGGTGTAGCACAGAACTTCACGGAATTTGCTTACTTTTGCTCACACCTCTCTTCCAATATCTAGTTCTTTCCGATCTGAGCTGTCTCGTCATTAGCAGAAATTTACTTATTCTTTGCCTGCCAGTATCTTCTACCATGCCCATCAATCGCTATTCCAAGTAAAAGAGCGCCATTAAATGAAACCCGTATCTACTGTACAAGTATTTATCGCGATTAGCATAAAGTAAGTTGAAACAACACCTTATGTGAACTATTTGAAGAATTTCTGTGAAGCGGTTATGTGCGGAGAATATAACAAATACTTTTAGTGCACTGTTGTAACGTTACGCTTCTACATTTACATTTTTAATACTCTCGATAGTTTCAGTTCCCAGCGTTCCATCCCCTCCTACCTAAGAAAGTGGATATTAGAACCGGGCGGGCAACTCGTAGTTCATTTGGGTTATAACTTTTTCTGAAGTTACTTCATTAAAGCCATGTTGTTAGTGCTGCCCTTTCACCAGCCAGGACTATCCCTGGATACCACGCGGTAATTTGCTACCCTAAGGGATTACTTTCAGCAGACATGAGAACTGTTCGTGACGTTCCAGAAGTGAACAAGGAACCAGAAATGGAAATAGAAGTTTTTGTGGTCCACAGGAATAATCAGGTAAAGCCCGGGTACTTCAAATCCGTGGGGATCCATTTCGACCCTCAATCGAATCAACTGAAACGTGCAAGCCTTTTCCAAATGTCTCAGAAACTGAACTGCAGGTGAATTGAGAACTCATTTCAAAATTGCATATCACTTGAAAGATCACAAAATGAATAAGCAACGATTAAATTGTGCAAAAAAAATGTATAGTAGCTTAAATGAAACATAGGGTGGCTTAGAATACAAGCAAAATCTTTTAGTAATTATTTATTTTTATGGAAAGGTGAAAAGCTTACATTTTTTCAGGTGTTCACTGAAATTAATAAACGTCAGCGTCATGAAACACGATTTTCTAAATAATCTGTGAAATATTTGACGAATGGCCAGTCATGCTTATCCCTAAAGACATCGGAAGCACAAAATTTTCAAATAATATATTTTTTATTCTTATATATTCTTCAAATGTTTCCTCAACGAACTATAGCATAAATATACGATTCTGAAAATCTAAATTCCTGAAACTGAATATAATTCTGCTTGTTTTACAATTAGCAGAGAAACCACATCTTTAGACCTCCTCCCCAACTTTTCCTTCCCTCAATATGTATTTTCCTCCATTTTAATAGCGTTTAACCCCCGTTTTTACTACATACAAACCACAGGTGATGGACACTGAAGATGCGTAAAATTAAATATGTGGGAAAGGAAATTTGGGAAGAAAATCTCACATCTCTAAATTTAGAGTACTTTCCCGGCATTTGCCAATTATGGGGTTCAGAAAACCCTGTAAAAAACCTCAAAGAGGATACTTCTTGCCGAATTTGAACCGCGGGCCTCCCGTTCACGAGTCCATGTCTTAATGACCTTGATCACCATGTCGGTTATTACTCTTATTATCGGAGGGGACTCGGCACGACCCACTGAGTATATTGTATCTATACCTCACAAGGGGGCGTCCCGGGTAGGAGGTGAAGGATACGCAGGAGTAACGGTACAGCAATGACATGGCCCCTACAGTTTCCAAATTGAGACGCCCCGACAGTCGGACAGGTAGACCGGGAATCCCGCCCCACACAGTTTGTCAATTAGCCCGTTCCGAAGGAGCGTTTCATAAACCCCGGCAACCAGCCATAAGGCGAGGGACGGAGAAAGTTCCACAGAGAGCATCCTTTTTCCCTGCCACGCCGCACCGAAACACCATCGTCGACAGTTCCAACCCTGAAACACACTTAACGAGGTTGAGAATGAAGGAAATTATGAATGAAACGAAATGGAGGGACAGGAAATTCGGGGCTGAAAACATTCGCGTGATGACACGGGGAAAAAAACCAAGGGTTAGAGTGCGTGGCCGTTGGGAATTGAAGCTGCGAGTCACACACGATACCGCGGCGCTACCTTGCTCGATGTTTCGGCTATATCTTATATATCTTTAAGTACACTTATCCAATGACGTAACAAAATGCATTTATCCTCCCCCCACAGGTATTAACCCTCCTTTGTAATTTATATTTTCTGATTTACCTACCACTTAGATGCAGTTATGAAAAGAATCGCTACAAAATGATATAACCTAAGTCGTCATAAAGCAAATGATTCTATCAATATAATTAAATTAGTTTACAAAATATGTAATTTATGCGTTAATTATGTGTTATTATAGTCACAGTTCAATGCAGGACTTTGGAAACGTCACTATTTTTATCATTTATACTGTCAGCTATATCACTTAAATCACTTCTATCAAAGAATGACAGGTTTACGCTCGGAATGAAGAGTTTTGATTCTAATCAAAATCACTTCTTTCTATGCAACATCCAGAACTGTCACTTATAATCTTCATATTGCAACTAGCTGAATTGCAAAATTATTCCCATTTCTCTCATTTATCTGTAGTACGTATTTTCTATTTCCCTCTCTTCATTTCTAAGCTCCACTAAGATCCTGCTGTGTTCAAAAGCACTTCATTTCATTAATGCATATAAATACCAAACCACTACTCAAAACAGCATTGCACACTCAGAAAACCGCATAGGACTGAAAGCAAAATAGGATCACAGAAACACACAATAATGCGGCTTCTGAGAGAAGTCCATCAATGTTTTCTGTAGTAGTTTAGTACTTAACTACATAAGTCAGCGAAATTAAGCCTTTCGGAGTATCAATGAGTAATATTTCCGTGAATGAAAGGTAAGAGGATAGAGAAAGCAGAGGAATAATATTTTCTGTTGACTGTAGAAAAGTAGACTAGACCGCACATTGCGAGACATTGTTTATCTTAATAATTCTCATATCTTGCAAACGAAGAAGGACTTTGATGACAAAGTCAACGAAGAATGTATCAAGTTATAATATAATTATTTCATTGCTGTTGTGTATTCATATTTATTTCAAGATTAACATTAAGGATAGATATAGATACAAATTCACCAAAATTTATCAAAGGTATATTTTCTTTTATTTTGTGCTTGTAATTATCTTTGAATCCTCTAATTTCATAAATTGTATTTTTTATTAGTAAGGGATACGTAGAAGTGGCATCGGTTCTATATTCACGTGGATAAGCAACAGTTTTAAACATTTAAAACTGATTATCTTCCTTTTTGTTTTTCTACATTTTTGGAAATTCAAAATGTTCTACGTGATGCAATTTTTGTTCAACATGCTTCAAAATTTCAAGTCACAATCTGAAAGGTACAAATGCAAAAATGTTGGAAGTGACTTTTTTTTGAAATGTTGATATTTATGATCGCATTAATTATTGCATTTTTAACATCCTAACATTACCCAAGAAATTGATCTTACAAAGTTAAATACTTTTTTTCTGCCAAAATAAAAGAGTAATAAAGAATCTTTTTCCAACATTCTTCCTATAACGTTCACCTGTTTTGGAATAAATATTACGATTGATAAAATTCTGATATTTCTTGTGTGGGGCGTTTCTTGTTTATGGTTAAACAACTATTTAAACAATTGATAACTTCAAAACCACTAAAGATTTTGGCAATGCAATTTGATACACACGCTATTATTTGCATGTATAATCATGATTTGAATCTAAGTAAATATGTGTATAACAATAGAAATTAGAAATTTCACCTATGTGTACCCTTAACGTGTTCAATTTATAAAGTATACATAATTTCTGGAAATAGTTTCCTCTTCCGTTTGAAAACCAATAGAGAGACTAGGATTAGTCAGATGGAAGGGCTTCCAGCACTTCAAATAGGCCATTGAATTACGTGACTCTTGGGAGGAAGGGGAGATGCGAAAGGTGACTAGATTCGGTCGAAGCTGTGCACTAATAAGTGGGATTCCCTAATGTTTCCAGATTTACACCAATCCTGATGCCGGCGCGACTTTGCCCATGATATCTTCAACCAGGGAGTCATGGTACAAACGAGCCCCCCCCCGCAGGAAGTGACATCAGCTGGTCACCCAAGTGCCGGGGAGAAATCTTTACAAAGCAAAATCCGTTCTAGCGCAACGCACCAATCGCTGTCGGCCGGTTCTACAACCTTTGAAATACATGAGGATGAAACGAAATAATGCGGACAGAAAATTTGTGGTAGAAGAGGAACCACCCCAGACCTGGGAAAAGCACGAACAAATATATCGATATTTAACTAAAAAAATAAAATTATTCTAAGATATAAACAAAAAATTATAAAATCACTTATGTAAACCGGGCGCCGGAGTAGCAATTCCTGGCTCTGGGGTGACGATTTTAAGTCGGCTCTATACAAGTCTTCACCTCTGACTTGCTCATGTGAAGTATCCCCAGGGCCAACGTGGTTAGGAATCCACGTAAAAGCTGTAGGTCCTCTCATTCCAACGCCATCTATAACCATCGTTAATTCTTATTTTTGGTTTACAAGACCAATGTTTTATTATAAACTCTTAAAACAGTTATTATTAATATTATTTTGTTTTATATTTATTGATTATCTTATAATTTATTAATTTTAAAAAGAGATTACATGCTAATTTGATTTTATACATATCAGGCATATCACAAAAAAAGTAATAACAGGACTACGATGAGGAATAATTTTATTCATTGTTTCAGAAATCTTTTTCGTGTCACTTTTTTGAACTTTTTATCACAAGGCATTTAGTCCATCCGTCCGTCATCGCTTGGTGATATGAGGTAACTCCGAAGTTCATAGACCATATGGAGAGCGTATGAAACGACGACTACTTACGTAAACCAAATGAATACCTAATTAATTTAAATTATTCCAGATATACATGATCCCTAACCTCAAGTTTAAGGTTAGAGTGACCAGCCCGACGGGAATCGAACCCTGGACCTCCCAAATGCAAGCCTCACATGTTACCACGGTGTCATTTCGCTCGGTAATAACTGATGTTATCCAGATGTTTTTATTTCATAAGATCAAGCTTTTGACAGCACTGATTCAGTGCACTTATTCTATTTTAATTAAAATTTCGAATAAATCTCTACGTCCCTTTGAATCCAACTTCCGAGAAATGTAGTATTAATAACATTACTCCTAGAAGATATTAAATGAAGACAAAGCTATGAACTCTGTAAGATAATGAACAGAGAAAGGGAGCTACATCAAAAGATTGAGTGGGATATTAGATTATCCTCTCCCGCGCACTGTTGTCATCTCTAATTCACTATCAGAACCTCTTTTTGCAGTAAATGCCAGCGCTTATTAAATACCATTTCTGCCCAACTTATCTTCATGATACACTGCATATTCTTAATGTTTCCCTAGGAACTGCTCTGCGGCTATTCATTTAAATGTAAATGATGAGAATGTAAATTACATTAATGTGGCCAGCTGTAGCTGAAGCCAGCATAGTCATGGCAAAAATTGCATAAATGTACAGTGCAAAAGTCGTATAAAATAAGTGCAAGTGAAAGACATATGAGCCTGACCGAGGCGTGTGCTGGCGGTAACTCTGAACATCAGAATGCATTAAAATCTTATCTTGATGGTGTTAACCCATGACACACATAACATCAATGGAGCAGCAAGCAGTTCAGGGACGTTCTCTTCATCTTTCTCGAAAGCACTTAATTCGGAGTCGTCACTTTCATCCCTAGCAATTACAATCCGAAATTCAACCGTCTTGAATTACTTTTTTACTTTCTCTACTACGTATAGTAAGTAGGGGAAGTATTGTGTTCCACCAAAACTTCATCGATATTTCACCGAAAATATGCTTTGAGTCCCTCTGGATCCCCCCAAAAAAAGCATTTTTAGAAAAATGTCCGCACGCGTGCGTGTTTGTCTGTCTGTCTGTGAATAGCATAACTCAAAAACTAAAAGTTGAATTAATACCATACTTGGTATTTAAGTTCAGTACCTTCCAAAGAAGCAACACAACGATTTTCAAGAACATTACCACAAGGACTACTCCATACATGGAAGATTTTTCGAAAATTTTGATCTTCTAAAAAATGGCTAACGATTTTGACTAGAGTAGCAATGGTGGCGGTGGCAGTAGCAGTAGTGCTGTTGTTAGCGGTGCTGGTTGTTATTATTATTAGTATCATTACGTATTATACTTATTATTATTACTATTTTTGTTCTTATTACGCCCTATACGCATAGTAGAGTAAATCAGAATATTACTAGTGAGTACCTAGCCTACGTTACTTAGTTCATAGCTTTAGTAATGCCAACAACGTTATGGACGATTTCCTTAAATATTTTTGTTTTGTTCTCTCAACACGAATCCTAGGTCCTTATTTGAGTTACGGAGCTACTGTTTATTTCGTAACTGATGTGCCTTGGTTTTGCACGCATATCGCTTGCGTCACATACGAGGCATTTGACATTGACAGATGGAGTGCAGAGAGGAATATTATAGTGGCACGCTTACGCAACACTACCTGTTCACTCCAATGTCCAATTGTGTTTACCTCACACCACAGCTCTTGATGTCATTAGAGATATTTTACTTATTTTGTTTTTGTTCTTCTTTCTTTGTTTTATTTCTGTTTTTTTCAAAAGTTGAGTAGCTGCACGGTGATATGAACTTGCAACCTCATTAACAGTAAGCTTGTTCTCTACCACTGAGTTAAGAGTGGTTCCGCAACTTCAGACGTGCAAAGGTATCGTTAATTAAGTTGAGAACATTAGTGATAAGACGGCTATTATTGCTGGTTCAATAAAAACGATGAGTACATGAATATTGTGCTCCTCTACGATGAGACGTGATGTAATGCTGTCGCACCTCTGGGACTTTTTTCATAAAGGTTATCCATGCGTCATTTCCTATCAGTGAAGCTTTTAATCGCACCGTGAGGCGAATGCGACTAGAAGGAACTTTCACTACGCAAGTAAAAAGAGAGAAAACACTAAGTGAAAATGAAGAAATATTACAGAATTCCACACTATTTTGAAGAAACATGTTACACGTAGTAAGAAAAGTAAGGGCCCAACTTAATCCCTATTATTATTATTATTATTATTATTATTATTATTATTATTATTATTATTAATTATTATTTTATTATTATTATTCTGAATATACTTAAATATCTTTGTAAGTATGACCTCGATATCTTATTTATGCTTTGTAGGCTAAAGATAATCTTTACAAAGAATTTTGCAGGAAAGAGCGTGGCATGAGTATAAAATTTACTTGAACCAACAATTCTGCGGCAATGATTTTGCCCATCGGGTTGATTATTGTACGAGGGTTAAGCAAATACTTTTCGACACCCCTGACGTTCTTGAAAATGTTCTCTGGAGCGATGAATGCTATTTCAGCATCGCTGCCACTGTGAATATACAATGTGCACTACTGGGCCCCTCACAATCCCCACTGGTTTAGAGTTGCTCACATACAAACACGTTGGAGCTTAAACGTCTGGTGTAGTATTCTTGGAGACAGTATTATCGTACCTGTCTTTCTCCCACTCAGACTTAGAAGACCACCGTATTTGGAACTCTAGTAAACGGAGCTGCAGGATATTCTTGATGAGATTCCATTACGACTGGTGGTACACCACCTCAGTATTACGAATCTGCCAGGGTCGATTTGAATCAAGAGTAGCCTTGACATTGGATCGACAAAACTGACCCCTTATCTCGGCTATTAAACTCTCTTGATCTAACCCTATTCGATTTTTTTCTTTTAAGACCACATCAATAATATTGTGTTTAAAGCAGATCCCCTCAATGGTTAAGTCTTACGTCAAAGGATCGTCGAAACATGCACATCTTTCATACTGGCGGTCTCAAAAATGTTCATATAGATACATGGAAACGGTTAGAGCATTCTGTCAATCAACAGCGGTAACATTTCGAACATCTATTTTATGCGCGAAGTCAAAATAACAATACCGTTAGATGATAATGATGATAGCAGCAAGCGAAAAATGGCCATGAAACACTGCGTACTCTCATGTTTACATGGTTTTCGTTATGACACTTTAAGGCTTTGATTTAACTCTATAATCATATAGTTCGCAATTTGGACAATAACAACGTAAATACAATTAAATATATCTATGGCGCATATTGATAGGTAAAATAAAGACGTTTCATTTATTTGTCAATTAAACAAGGAATTTGTTTTCTTAAAAATAAAACTCTGTAACTGAAGTGGGAAGAACTCTTAAGAATTTTTCGCTATGTTTACACTGTTCTTGTCTATCATCACATTCTGGGATAAGTCTGGGAGCTCCCTCTCAATAACCGCGATCCACTCATCTTCTTTGCTGATAATCAAGAGGAGTAGCACGAAGGTCGCTCACGTTAATGCGCTAGTTCCCCATTGATCTGTGTTTACTTGGAATTGCACCGTTGCGTTCTGCAACTCTTCTAACACACTCTTTTAATGCAGAAGGGATATCTGTACGCTTGAAATACGGCGTGGTTGGGCAACCTGGTATGCATAGATAGAAAATCCAAACTCAGTAAAAGCCAATAGATAGAGCAAAACGCATCATCATCACATATCGCTTAGAAAACGAATAATAGGTATATTCCAGAGTGCAAAGGTGTCATTACAAGGAATGTTGGAAACCAGAGTAAATTGCAAATGACGACCAGGACAGAAGGCAGTGCTGGAAGTGTACATACGTACATCCATCTTCAGCGGTCAATGGTTTGGAAAAATTCAACAATTCATCACCTCTGGTCGAATAGCTAAAAACTCTGAGGTAAAATATCTTCCAAAGGCTGTTTTGATTCAAGGCTTCAGATTTATTGGGTACTTAAAAGGGAAATAAATTAATATCGTGAAAAAGTTTTAGCAATCTCCCTAGCCCTAGCTACCTTTACTACTCATTTATCCTGAGAAAGGTTCTTAACCTTTATTGTGCTCTAATTTACTGCATTTTATTTGTTTCCTGGATCTCTAACATATATTTACCTTGAGCGTTATTTTTATTCTTGAGGATTAAACGATAAATGAAGCTCACAATGCTAGCTCAAAGGATACAAACACATTCTCTAACGCAGAGTTAGAGCCTAAGTGTTTTAAGTTTTACTTATCCCCTTATTTTGTGATTAACTGGCTTATCCGACGTTGCACGGTAGCTTTTTAAACTCAGATGAGATAATTTCATTTACCTCTCCACGTTCTTTATGGAATTTTTGCAAAATGATATAGAGGATTTGTATGCCAAATCCTACCTTTACCCCTTGTAATTGAAATTTCCTCCAGCCCCGACTATTCCTAATATTGTATGAAAAGTCTCCTGATATTCAAATAAAGGATGTAAAACATCGGCGGAACGTCGGACTTCCTCCACGTCTTTCAAGTTCTGGTAATGCTGCTTAGCCTGTACGTAACCTTTGGAACAATCATCGGGTCAAGTAATTTTGTATATACTTGTCGTAGGAGGAATATTAAACATTGTATCTCCTCCTTAGTCTCAAAGTTATAAATGCTACATAGCTTTCACGTGGTAGACAAACCCTTAACATTGCAACGAAATAAAAGTGAAGCTGGTGAATAAGAAGATTCCCCGCTCCTAGGCAACACAGTAACCTGTTTTGAAAAGACAGAATATATAACCTTCTCAGCTGTTGTTAATATAAACTGTTGGTATCTCTCTTTATAGAATGATTTAGCATTATCTGCTAATGGACCTTATTACAAAGGAAATAAAGGAAAACCTTTCTTCATGAGGTTTATTAGAAAGATTTGGCATCGAGAAACTTCAATGAATGAATCTATAGAATTGGAATAAATGTTATTTAGAGTTTTTTACTTCCTCTACTACGTATAGTAACTAGGTGAAGTACTGTATTCCACCAAAAAATTCGAATCTGAGATTTCACCGGAAATATATGTTTTGAGGCCCCCTGAATCCAAAAAAAGCATTTTTGGAAACATGTCCATGTGTCTGTCTGTGTGCCTGTGAACAACATGACTCAGAAACGAACAGTCGAATAAACACCAAACTTGGTATTTAGGTTCAGTATCTTCCAGATATGCGACACGAAGGTTTTCAAGAAAAACCCCGCCCCCCGATTACCCTTTACATGGAACATTTTTCGAAAATTTTTATTTTCTCAAAAATGGCTCTAACGATTTTGATTAAAATATCATATACTTAGGATACTTTCATACAAATACAATTTATATCTTGAATACTGGGAATGTCTCCAAACATATTCCTCATTCTGAATGACTTGCATAACTGGTAAACCATAAGAGATAGACAAAATTTTACTACACAAAAAATGCAAATCGCGTTAAAATACACCATTTTGTCATATACATTTTTTTATTGGGTGAACCATTTTCGAGATATTGCTTGTTATTCCCTTAAATTTTCCAATATTTATACTTTTTCTCAAATGGGAATTCGTTATTCGTTCTTACTTTCTCTACTATGTATAGTAAGAAGAGGAAGTATTGTATTCCACCCAAAAATTCGATACCGAGATTTCACCGATAATGCATGTTTTGAGACCCCCTGAATCCAAAAAACCATTTTTGGAAACATGTCCGTGTGTGTGTCTGTGAAAAGCATATCTCAGAAAAGAACACTCGGATAAACACCAAACTTGGTATTTAGGTTCAGTACATTCCAGAGATGCGACACGAAAGTTTTCAAGAAACTCCCCCCAGCCCGGATTAGCCTTTACATGGAACAATTTTCAAAAATTTTAATTTTCTCAAAAATGGCTCTAACGATATTTATTAAAATATCATATGTTTAAGACATTTTATGGCAAATGAATTGTGTATATCGAATTTTCTGGGAATGTCTCCAAAAGCATTTTTCGTTGTTAACGACTTTTGCATAACTGGTAAACAATAATAGACAGACAAAATTTTACTACACAAGAAATGTAGATCGCGTTAAAATTCACAATCTATGTCATATACATTTTTGTTATTGAGTGAACCATTTTCGAGATATTGCTTGTTATTCCCTTAAATTTTCCAATACTTATACTTTTTCTCAAATTCGTTATTCATTTCTTGTCATGGTAATGCAAAGAGAATGGAATGCGCCACATAGCAACCAGCTCTTAAAATATTTGACTATCGCTTAAAACCTACCATATTCCCCTTGCATCTACAAGAAAATTAACAATAAGTTTAACATCTCGATTAACATGAAGCATATGGAGAATAAGCTTTTGTAAAAATAGTTTGTACAAGAGAAGAGAAATGCATGTGAATGTAACACATCAGAAATTTTGTTGTCATGGTAATGCAAAGAGAATGGAATACTCCACATAGCAACCACCTCTTAAAATATTTTAGTATAGTTCGCCTTTAAGATTTAACGCGATAGAATAACCTGTTTCCTATTATCTTAAAATATGCAAAAAAGTACCGACCCCCATTAAGTTCTTTGACACCAATGTTAAAAATTAATTTTGGCCTTCATAGTACGGAAATTTCTATCATGTTTGGGAACACGTAGTATGAGAAACTACTCGGCCGTTTATATGAGCGCTATTTTTACTTTCTCTACTACGTATAGTAAGTAGGGGAAGTATTGCATTCCACCCAAAAATTCGATACCGAGATTTCACCGGAAATACATGTTTTGAGACTCCCTGAATCCAAAAAAAGCATTTTTGGAAACATGTCCGTGTGTGTGTGTGTGTGTGTCTGTGTGTCTGTAAACAGCATAACTCAGAAACGAACAGTCGGATAAACACCAAACTTGGTATTTAGGTTCAGTATCTTCCAGAGATGCGACACAAGGTTTTCAAGAAAATCCCCCCACCCCAAACTACCCTTTACATGGAACATTTTTCGAAAATTTTAATTTTCTCAAAAATGGCTCTAACGATTTTGATTACAATAGCATATGTTTAAGGTATTTTCATGACAAATGAAATGTATATCTCGAATTTTCTGGGAATGTCTCCAAAAGTGTTCTTCATTCTGAGCGACTTTTGCATAACTGGTAAACCATAAGAGATAGACAACATTTTACTGCACAAAAATGTAGATCGCGTTAAAATACACAATTTATGTCATATACATTTCTTTTGTTGAGTGAACCGTTTTCTAGATATTGCTTGTTATTCCCTTAAATTTTCCAATACTTATACTTTTTCTCAAATTCGTTACTCATTTTTTTATGTCCTGGACTTGCAAAGAGAATGGAATGCCCCACATAGCAACCAGCGCTTAAATATTTGACTATCGCTTAAAACCTACCATATTCCCCTTGCATCTACATGAAAATTAGCAATAAGATTGACATCTCGATATCTCGATTAACATGAAGCATATGGAGAATAAGCGTTTGTAATAATAGTTTTTACAAGAGTAGAGAAAGGCATGTGAGTGTGACACATCAGATTTTTTTAATTCACTTCAAAGTTTAAAGATTTTTAGATATGTAATATAAAAATTAGGAAAAATCACTGACAAACAACAGGGTTCATTTTCGTTTGGTTACTTTTTGCACTCTGTAGTTACCATAGTTAGCATTTTCTTTAAAGGGAGATTAAAAGTCCCTATCCCCCAATGTTAAATGTATTAATTTATGACCCATTAACTTAGAAACTAATTAATATATCATGCTGAGATTTTATTGCTTATCTAAATTATTTTTGTGAAAAATAATCAATTAATGGTTTTTGCAAAAAAAGGCTCATTTATACCATAAAATGTTATTCAGTGTAAAAGCTGTTCAAAGCAAATATAGGAAAAAAGAAGAAGCTCGTATACATCTGCAAAGAAAGAAGTCATATGGCCTGAGCACAAACAAGCTATCATATGTAAAGTAGCACCAATTAGTAGAGAAAAACTTTCCCTAAACCATAGGCAAAAGTTTACCTGTGTATTCCAAATCACAGTGTCGTTTGTAAAATTGCAGCACTAAGAAACAATTTCCTGAATAACTCCAAACTTGGTGGAAGTGTAGAAGGGTGTGCAAGCAATAAGTGATCAGGTTTGCAGAGGGATGGGGTGCACGTAGGCCGAGCAGAGCCCTCTCGTGTCGGTCCGACAAGGTCAGCATTGCGCACAGTATAGTCAGCGCAGAGCTGTCAAACAAGGTGGAAACAATAAAGAGAGTGCCAGTATGCCTCGTCGACTTCAAAGGGAGCCATATCGACATGTGAGTGAGTTCGAACGAGGCTGAATGATCGGTCTCCGGGAAGTGGGTTTGTCATACCGTGACATTTCGGCTCGTACAGGGCATGCTGCTACGACAGTGATACGTGTGTGGAAGCAGTGGATAGATGAAGGTCGTACGCAGCGAAAAGCGGGTACTGAACCACGGAACATGACCAAAACACGGGATGACCGTCATCTTGTCCGCATGGCCATAAGGACCGTACAGCTTCATCCACAGTGTTGGCTCGAGACTGGAGCACTGCAACAGGTGTGAACTTGTCTGCATCAACGGTTCGTTGCCGTCTGTTGCGGGTTGGACTGGTTGCATGCATGCCATTACGTCGGCTTCCATTGTCCAGAAACCAAAAGTTCCTCCGACTGCAATGGGCCCGTGAACACCGTCATTGGGGTGCTGAGTAGCAAAATGAAGTCTTTTCGGACGAGTCCCGCTTCAACGTGCTCTACAGTGATGGCCGCATACGTATCCGGCGGTACTATGGTGAGCACAACCTGGAGGACTGCATTGTTTTACGCCATAGCTGACAAGTACCAGGTGTGATGGTTTGTGGCGCCATTGGTTACAACAACCGATCTCGCTTCCTATGAATTGAGGGCACTTTGAACAGCAACCGGTACCTAACGGTGGTTGTAGAACCTGAGGTACTCCCCCTGCTTCAGGCATCTCCACAGGCCACATTTCAACGGGACAATGCCCGGTCACATATTGCGAGGAATGTACAAGCCTTTTTCGAAGAGCGACGGGTACCATTGCTTCCCTAGCCTTCACGTTCGGCTGACATGTCTGGTATATGGTTGGTCGGCACCTGGTGCGTCACGGTCCTCCAGTAACCAGTGTCACGGATTTGTGGGCTCGAATACAAACTGCGTGGAGGGAAATCCCTCAGGAACTTATTTAGAACTTTTTTGATTCAATACCAGGGCGTATATTACAGCGCATGAAGGCCTCACCAAATACTGAACATTAGAGCTCAAAGGTCATGTATCATTTGAAAAGTTTATCATTTGTTACTTGTCATGTACCTAACCTGTGGTATTAAATTCATTGAATTCATGCGTTTCCTTCTTGGTATTGCAATTTTCACAAACGGCAGTGTATTTGGAGTTTTGTGCTGTGAAATAGTGCAGAATTGTCAGTAAAATGGCAGGTGTAGTACCCTTTCGAAAATATATCTGAAATATAAGTAATGCGCCTACAATAATAACATATACCTATATGTTGTTCAACGGAGGGGGACACCTCGGCACCGCGACCTACAGAGATCTATTGGGCCTTCCACTCTTAGAAGGAAGAGATAAAGTGAAGTAACCGCACAGAAGGCTGCAGGCCGTAGCAATTGGGCCACACCGAGACGCGCGGAGTTCCCTAGCATTTCCAAGCTCGCAGACCCGTGTGTTACTACCGGACCAACCGAGAGGGGCGATGAACGATCCACCAGTCGAGCAGTCCTCTGGTATCCACGAGGAGTATTCTTTCCAGTGAGAATGCAATTTTCACAAACGGTAATGTATATATAAACTAAGGAGAAAATGCCAGTTTAAGCTACATGAGCACCAAAATAGCATTTTTGGCAATTTAGTGTCCCCTAACAGAAGTAGATAGCAAAATAGCTTTAGTAAGAAGTTTTTATACGAGTGAGAACAGAGAGCAGTAGATCAGATTTTTTGAAATGCATTGGACACATAAAACAATATTTTACACCAAATGCCTGTTTTTTAATACTAAGCTTTATTGCCAAAATATGTCATCACTTGTTAATATAAATTATAAATAAAATATCAAAGCATGTGACTTTAAAAGAACTTATGCGATTGTAGTTACAATGAGAATTCCCCTTTTGGATGGTAAAGAGTAATTATAATTATCAAACAGATCTCTGAATTGTATGTACTTAAAATCCTTTAAATTTATTGCAATGTTCTAAGTCATATACACAAAAATTAAAATAAATTGCGGTTGTATTGATATAAATAAAAAACTAAAGACTTTTGTATGCTTGTGTGAACCTACATCCTTAACAGTGAAGTAGGTATTGTCTTTACGTTATTTGCAACACGCTTTGGGCGTCAATTTGAAGTAAGATTATGTTATGGTGGTGTTGTATCGTATTTCGACTGTTGGAGAGCCAAACTTGAAGTAGTTGCAACCGCACGTATAGTTAAAAGTTTCCGGTAGCCTTCGCCCCAAAATATGTACTTTCCGGTTGCCTTTGCCCCAAATGTTTCAAAAATATTAACATTGTAATTTTGACTGTTTCTTTAAATATTATATATTTATGTTTACCTCGGCTGCGTCAGTATTTATATATTTTAGAGACATGAATGTCTTAGCAGGGTGTGGTGCGACTGAAGAATGTAGGCTTACACAGATTATAATTTTACTTCACTCCATTTATCAATGCTTGACATGGTTTAAATAACACTTCATGAGAGAGAGAGCTGTGAGATTTTGTTTATTAATTACTTGCACTTTTTAACACGTAAACTATTTTCGTCTCTCACAAAATACGTATTAAATTTCTCGAGAACACATCTCGCGTCCGGTTAGGAACACTGTCTACAACCAACTAACTTCTAGATTTGTAAATTTTGCTTCATTTTAGTTTCTGATTGGCTAATCCTAGTCCAATAGAATACGTTCATTAACTATAGCTTTTCCTATTTGTTGATTGACTATTTTATAATCTGTCACAAATATTACATTATTGTTCCAATAATAACTAGTAGCATTATTAAACTTTGTTACTCATTATTGCCTCAAGGTTACCTCATTGTTATCTCATTGTTAACAAATTTTAACCTATTATTCTTAGATCCTAAATTATTAAATTATGAATACATTCACATAACATTATTACACATGTATACAATAATATAAATATATACAATGACTAATATACACTTTGTATTTATTGTTACATACACATATTGCTTTAAGGTGGGCTGTTATTGAATTTATATATTATATACTTAGACTGAAATCATTTAAGTGTTAAAAACACTGCCTCAACAGCTAGTGTTCAACTACAATTTTGGTCTAAGAATATATAGGGTAATGAAACCATATTTGCAACGCCACAGCGTTTTTAAATTAAAGAAAACGCAACTAAATGTATTATCATGAAAGAATTTTAGTAATGAAATAGTATATTATCCAACAAGATTATAATAGTAGTAATTAAGATGCAAGCTTGTTTATAAAACGAGCGGTACCAACATTTAGTTTTCCATATGAACATATTTGTTTTTTTATGCTGTTATTTATGGACGCTCTTTAACTGCTATGGTTCTTGGCGTCACATTCTATATTGGGTGTAGAGAAAATAAGTTTTGCTCAGAGGCCTATCAGGCTTGAGGTTCTATACTACCGGCTTTACTTCCCTTCCGAAGAAAGACATGCTAAGAATTTTTACGCCCGAAAAAAACCCCATCGCACTTTGCCGGGTTTCCCGCGACCTCGAGAACTAGAGGCTAGCATGATACTCCTAGACCACGGAGGACAACAAACGGGCGTCTTAATTACCAGTATAGTCAAGTTGCATACGACAGTTTTTGATCGAACACCCTATAATTTCAAAACCGTGTAATTAAATGCTGATGGGAGCACATTGAGCATGTTTGTGACTACTGCATCAGATGGCAGTACTGTTGAGTCTAGAATTTATTTATTGATTTTTTACAGAAACGTAAAAGGAATACATTGTAAACTACAGAAAATGAACTGCTAATTAGAATACTAAATTACAATAAAACATTATTTTATTTTAAATACACATATTTCATTGTTCACTAGGGGAATGGATTCCAGTGAACTGCTGCTTTGGTGTTAAAAGATATGGAAGAGCTGCGCGCGCCGCCGAGTAACATCATAATGAGTCATTATAGTTCACTTACATCATATGTAATCAACGACCAAAAATACCTTTATGCAATGCTACCATTACAAACAGGTTGATACTGTACTCAATATCGTGCATTAGTATTCCACTTGCTGTGACTTATAGAGAGATGATGAAACCATTTTGGGATATTCTTTTCTCTAAGTAATGAAGATACAAGAAACTTGGTATATTATTAAATACAGAATAATTAAGACCTACTATGTTGATAATAGGCTACATCACAATACCTAACAACTGCTCACTTCTCTTCTAGAAAGGGAATGCGTGCAAGGGCTATCTTGTTTATCGCTTCAACACATCAGGTAATAAATTGAAATTCAGGGAGAGAAGCTAACGTCTCATAATATATGAAGACTCATTAATATAAGCTATGGATACTCAATGATTTCATGATTTATTTCCTAATACTTATAATGCTAAGATTGCATAACATGTTGTATCCAACAAGTGGATAATCTTAATATGACACTCGTGAAAATTTTCACAAAATAAATTCACTCATGCTGTAGTCATCAAGATTATCCAGTTGTAGTATAAACTATTACTGCATTAAACACATAACGCTATATTAGAGTTATCTGTTTTTGTTTGTTTGTTTCAATAAGAATTACTTTCGTACAGTATTCTTTCCTCTCTTTTACGTTTGTGTGATAATTAGCAAATACTTTATTTAATAAAGTAAAATTAGGTTTTATACTGTAAAATTAACCTTATATCCTGGTGTATTTACACAAGTATTTACATAGTTTATTATTGTTTAACAGTCTTTTCCGTATATTTTAATTCCTACATATGTGCAATGTGTACATATCTAATTATGAGGAATTTTCCTCAAGCACGAGATTTTTTCTCTCAGTGGTAGCACTCTAAGTACGATTGTTTAAATATTAAGTAATATCTCTCTATAAAATCAATAAATAAATTTATAAAATGTTATGTGCTACATTCACATGACTTTCTAGACTCATTCTGCTACAAAATATTCTTACAAAAGCTTATTCTTCTAACTATTTCTTGTTAATCGATATAAACTTTCGTTTAACATTTAGAAATTTCGTATTACGTATAACAATTCAGCAGGTAAAATAATAGTCAACTTTTTAAAAGCGTGCCTCTATGCAGTGGCTTTGAAATTCTATCCTCTATATATGACCACGAGAAAAGCGAGTAGCGCTTTTGTCTCTAGAAGCAAGCACAAATACTTGAAAACTTGAACTCGGAACAAAGAATATCTCGGATGTGGTTAACCCCAAAAAATCTTATTTGACAGAAATTTATACTTTAAGAGATCGACGTTTTTGTGTGTAAATTTTGGTGTATCTATCGCGGTTTACCAGTTATACAAAAGTCATTCCGAATGAAGAGAACTTTATAGGCTATTTCCAGAAAATTCAACACATACCTATATTTTATTTGTCATGTAAATATCTTAGACATGTGGCATTTTCATCAAAATCGTTAAAGAATTTTTGAGAAAGTCAAAAATAACGAAAACGTTTTCATGTAAAGGGCAGTGTCGCATCCTTGGAAGATGCTGAACTTAAATACCAGGTTTGTTATTTAACGATTTTTTCATTTTTGAGTTATTCTGTTTACAATATACACATACATACACACATAGAGCTTTTTCTAAAACTGCCTTTTTTAAGATTCAGTGCACCTCAAAACATGTATTTCCTGTGAAATCTTGATATCGATTTTTGGATGGAATGCAATACTTTCCCTACTTACTATACGTAGTAGAGAAAGTAATAAATTTATTTCACAGGAAATACATGTTTTGAGGTGCACTGAATGCATATAAAGCATTTTTGAGAACACGTCTGTGTGTGTGCGTGCGTGTGTGTCTGTGAACAGCATAACTCAGAAACGAACAGTCGGATAAACACCAAACTTGGTATTTAGGTTTAGTATCTTCCAGAGATACGACACGAAGGTTTTCAAGAAACTCCGCCACCCCAGATTAGCCTTTACATGGAACATTTTTTCGAAAATTTTAATTTTCTCAAAAATGGCTATAACGATTTTGAATAAAATACCATAAGTTTAAGACATTTTATGGGAAATGAAATGTATATTTCGAATTTTCCAGGAATGTCCCCAAAAGTATTCTTCATTGTGAACGACTTTTGCATAACTGGTAAGCCATAAGAGATAGACAAACTTTTACAGCACAAAAAGTAGATCGCGTTAAAATACACAATTTATGTCATATACATTTTTTTTGTTGAGTGAACCATTTTCGAGATATTGCTTGTTGTTCCCTTAAATTTTCCAATAATTATATTTTTTCTCAAATGGGAATTCTTTATTCATTTTTTTTTGTCCTGGTAATGCAAAGAGAATGGAATACTCCACATAGCAACCATCTCTTAAAATATTTGACTATCGCTTAAAGGCTACCAATTCCCCTTGCATCTACAAGAAAATTAGCAATAAGATTAACATCTCGATATCTCGATTAACGTGAAGCATATGGAGAATAAACGTTTGTAAACATAGTTTGTACAAGAGTAGAGGAAGTCATGTGAGTGTAACACATCAGACCTTTTTTCAGCAATTCTCAATGGTCTTAAAGCTCAACTAAGAGAAATGTGTTTAATTGACGTTTTCAATGGTGTATAGCAATACTGGTCAGCCATGTTGTTGTCATGAGAAGTTCACCTAAAGATGTTGTTCACATTTAGCATTTTCAGCAATTATAATTTAGTCCTGCACTGACAATCGTTGCGTCTCTCGAATTGACACCATTCAGAAAGAGCAACTATAGTTGCAGTTGCTTTCTTATAGCGAATTTGGAATGGTCTTAATGACATCTCGAGGAATATCTCCTTGAAAAGTTTATGTAAAGAATCAAACGATTTACTTTCACTTTCTATTGGAGTAATAATTACCTATTCTTAGTTAGAGTTTAAAGCTTTAACTTAAGTTTTAACTTTTAGTACAGTTGAAGTTGATTATTTTGTTATTATTGTTATAGTTTTCCCCACCTTTTGGGCGCCAATTTGAAGATTATGGTTTGTCTTTAAATTTGGAAAGCCGATTTGAAGTAGGTAGGAGTTGTATTGTAGTTCAACTGTTGGGGAGCCAAACTTGTAGTAGTTACAACCGCACGTATAGTACTCGCTTCCCGGTAGCCTTCGCCCCAAATGTACCTTCAGGAGGCCTTTGCCCCAAATTTAAAATATATTACCTTTGTAATTTGACCTTTTCTTTAAGTATTAAATACTTATGTTTGCCTCGGCTGCGTCAGTATTATTGTTAGAAACACTTTCTCTTAGCAGGGTTGTGGTGCGACAAGAATGTAGGCTTACAAAGATTATAATTTTACTTCTGCTTTTATTAATGCTTGATACGATTTATATCACACTTCACTGATAAGAGAGTTGTGAGATTCTTTTATTAATTATTTGCACTTTTTAACACGTAAATTATTTTTCGCCTCACACGAATACGTATTAAATCTCTTGAGGACACTTTCTGCGTCTGGTTAGTAACGCTGTCTGCAACCAACTGAACTCTAAATTTGTAAAATTTTCTCCTCTTCAGTTTATGATAGGTTATTCCTACACTAATAGAATACCTTCATTTAAATAAAGCTTTTTCTGGTTGTTGATTGGCTATTTTATAAACTCACTAAAATTGCTTTATTCCTTCCATGAATCAGAATTAGTATTGTTAAACTCTCAAATCATTATTACCTCAAGGTTACCTCATTGTTATCTCATTTTTAGCAACGTTTAAGCTATTATTCTCACAGCTCCTAAATTATTAAATTGCGTAATATATTCACATAACATTGTTACACTTGGATACAATAATATAAACATATACAATGACGTAATATACACTTTTTACATATTGTTACATACACATATTGCTTTAAGGTGGGCTGTTATTGAATTTATATTTTATATAATTATACTGAAATCATTTAAGTGTTAAAAATACTGCCTCACAGTGAATTATTGGCATATCTATTTTGAAGTAACTCGTCTATTATTGAGCTCGAATAGCTCATAGGCAACTCTAAACTACAATGATTCAAACAATGGCTGTTCTCGTAATAGATTATAGAGCAGTTTAGCTTATCAGTAGAAGTCTCTACAACATACAACGCTTAACCATTAACGCTTAGCCTCCAGATATTGCTCATGCATTCGCCAACTAACCCATCCCCTACTGTGCATGTGTTTGGGGCATGATTAGACTAATGTAGCTCAGATGTCCCTATACGCTAAAGGGATCCAATATCCGGTAGTTTCCGGATGGTTTGTCAATATTCGTATCAAAATTAAGCCTTTTCCGAAAGAAAATGCAAGTCTAAGTTTCAAAATGCAATAAGACTGCAACAGGTATAGATATTCATTGAACGAGTTTTGTTTAATTTGTAACATTTATAGCTTCAAGCGCAAATGTACTGGTTTTATACAAGCAATTTGAATACACTAAAATTCAACCGATGTTCTGTTCTCAGCTCAATTCGTTTGTTATATCCGTCGAGTTGGTTGACCACTTGCTGATCCAGCTCCCAGTCTGATTAGAACTTGAGAAACGTTAATTTTTAGGAGTGTTGTATTTCCACTGTTGGGGAGCCGAACTTGAAGTAGTAGCAGTGGCCTTTGCCCAAAATGTTTAAAAAATATTAACTTTGTAATTTGACTGTTTCTTCAAATATTATGTATTTATGTTTGCCTCGGCTGGGTCAGTATTTATTTTTAGAGACATGAATGTCTTAGCAGGGAGGTGGTGCGACTGAAGAACTCGGAGGCTTACAGAGACTATAATTTTTAATTCACTCCTTTTTTATTAATTCTTGACACGATTTTAATAACACTTCACTGATATAGAGAATTGTGAGATTCTTTTATTAATTTCTTGCACTTTTTAACACGTAAACTATTTTTCTCTCACACGAATACATATTAAATTTCTCAAGGACGTATCTCGCGTCTGATTAGTAACACTGTCTGCAACCAACGCGTCCAGTTATGGGGACTGTCTACAAGCAACTGACTTGATTTCAACCGCTAAAAATTTGTAAATTTCTGTATTTCAAGTCTCTGATTGGCTATTCATAATCCAATAGAATACTTTTATTTAACGTAAGCTTTATTTTCTGGTTGTTGATTAGTTATTTTATAACTGTCACAAAATTATATTGTTGTTGCTCCAAGAATGACTAGTATCATTATTACACTTTCTTACTCATTATTGCCTCAAGGTTACCTCATTGTTACCTCATTTTTAGCAACTTTTAACCTATTATTCTCACAGCTCCTACATTATTAAATTATGTAATACATTCACATAACATTGTTACACATGTATACAATAATATAAACATATACAATGACTGTAATACACACTTTTTATATATTGTTACATACACATATTGCTTTAAGGTGTGCTGTTATTATATTTATATTAAATTATTTGACTGAAATCATTTAAGTGTTAAAAATACTGCCTTAAACTGGAATGTATTATTATTAATACACTCGCCAAATAGTAAACTACGTGAAGCTAGAAATAACAGCGCACCCTTTTCAGTTAAATATCTAAACCGCCGGATCAGCTACTCATCCCAAGAATCCGGTTGGACTTGCCAAACTCTCACATTCCTACATCGCCTCTAAGGATCAACCATCTGAATGCATAACCTGCGACACAAGAGAAATTCCCTCAAAATTCCCGGGAACCTTATGCCTCCTAATTAAAGATTTAAGTACTTTTAGAAACCAAAAAACTCTGAATGTTATAACATAGCATTATATTGGTCGTCCTCCTTGGTCTATGGATGCCATACTAGCCTCTAGGTCCCGAGGTCGCAGTTCAAAGTCGCAGTGTGATGGATTTCTCGGGCGTAAAAATCCTCAGCGTGGCTTCCTTCGGAAGGGAAGTAAAGCCGGAAATCCTGGTCGTAGATTTACGGCACGTAAAAGAACCTCAAGCCTCTGAATGAAGCCTCTAAGCAAAATTTCCGGACTTTCACGTCCAGTATACAATGGAACGATGAGAACTGCAGCAGTTAAAGAGTGTCCATAAATAAAACTCAATTTATTATACGATATTATATCGTAATTCTGGTAACATGCTAAATGTATGTAAAATAATAGCTCTTCAAAGCGCTATTAAGACCAAGCAGTAGGACATTAAATAAGATGTCATTAAAAATCTTGCGTTGCATTCCACCACTATTCTTTATTCGTGGGTATACCAATTATTATTACGAAATTTTCTGTTTCTATATACTTCATTTTAGCCGCGATAGACGTTTGCAAAAATAGCTGCATTACACATTCCCTTACAGATAGAAAGGGAACAGCGATAGTAAAATTTTTAAGAACTGGACACTATACGCTGGCTTATAATTCCATACCTAGTCCTCCCATGCAATCACGAAAAAGAACTGAATGTCTACAAGACTTTAAAAGAATGACTAGTTAATGAACATTTCCGATCATTAATAACAGATATTTCGAAAATAGCTCATGCCACAAAAATGTTATTTGAAATTTAAGTACTTACAAAGAATGTAAGTCGCCATTGGGGTATGACATCTCAATACATTTGAGATCTCCTTGTGGTTTACAGGGAAAAATTCGAGTCAGATGGAGAATTTAATGACGCGCCGGCATGTTGCCATGGTAGCTCAGTGGTTAGAGCAACCGGACGGAGACTGGGAGATCCATGGTTCCAATCCCGGCTATGGCTTGAATTTTTCAGTCATCTGATTCTACCTTTCCAACCCTGTCCAACACACGGCTTGTGTGAAAGAACAATTAATTCCATTACTTGCAATAAATTGTGTGTTTTAAAGAAATCTAGCTTTTCTGTGAAGTACGGTATCACTTAGGGTTTACCAGTTATACACGATTATATAAATTGTCTTCCGAATGAAGGGAATTTCACAAGTTATTCCCAGAAAATGCAAGATATGCCTAGATTTTATGTGTCATGTAAATATATTTAATATGCAGTACTTTAATCAAAATCGTTAAGTGCCATTTTTCAGAAAATAAATAATTTCGAAAAATTCCATATTTAAACACTAAGTTTGAAATTTATCGGACTTTTCATTTTTTTGGTTATGCTGTTCACAGACATACAGACACTCGCGCGCGGAACATTTTCTAAAATTACATTTATTCGATTCAGGGGGCTTCAAAACATGTATTTCTGTTGAAATGTCGATATCGAACATTTTAGTGGTATGGGATATCTTGTCTACTTACTATGTACTTGGTAGAAAAAGTAATATGATACAAAAAAGAGGTATTTACCTCGTCCAAAGCCTTTAACTTTATTTTAATAATTTACCTAAAAAAATACTAAAGCAGGCACAAATCTGAATTAAGACCGGTGAGAAAAGTAGTGTAAAGAAGAATGTACATTAGAAAACTAAACATAGCCACAAGTAACCCCCAAAAATAGTTGTTAAAGTGCGCGCGAGGTATGAGGGGTATTTGGTATATCTAGGAGAAAGTGAAATTGGGGCGGCAAATCCAAAGACTTACATATACTATAGAAGAGAAGAAAAAGCGAAAGTTCCATATTCTTTCGCCTGAATTCAGCTACCATCTGGTCCCTGGTGTAACGTTTATCTTTTTCTTTTTTCTATCCTTTTTGCGGACCCTTTGCTACCGCTCTATTCAACTACACCGTAGTTACCTATCTCAAACGTATTGGTACAAAAACTTTTTCAGACGTGTCGTCCCTGATATATAATTGATTCCCATCCTAGTGGCGTTTCGAGTGTGATAGAGTCGACGAAGGAGGTGCGAACTTCATGACGAGAGTGGCATGGGAGCGAGAGGAGGACTTTATAAAATTTATGGCAAGGATTCACGAAAGTGGCATGAAATTACCGTGCCGCGCACAGACGTCGAGAGACAGAAAGGGGATTCATACAAACTCTTCGTCTCTAAGTTATTTCACGGAAACATGGAATTTGAAAGCTCTCCAGTGAAATTCTATCGTGCAAAGAAAGAGATAGTTTAAAAGAAAAGCCATGTGAGTGGCACATTTTCATAAATGTCTAGCGAAATAAGGAATTTTGGATGAAGTTTTATAATTCTTTTAACAATGATTACATTGATAGTTACACGTTAGCACCTTTCAGTCAATGTACAATCTCATTGATGCCTTGTTCACCATTCAGAAATTAACTTAATCGACAGTTTCAAAACATTATACTCAAAAACTAATAACTAGTAATAACGTTTTGCTTACTGTAACGCATACCTAGCATAGAGAGAAGGTATTCCATTTCTTCGATCTCCAAATTGGATTTCGAGATTTCACCCGAAACATGCGTTTTGTGGCCTCCTGAATCCAAACAAATTTTTTTTAGAAAAAGGCCAGTGTGTGGTGTGTGTTTCTTCTGTCTGTCAGGCTGTCTGTGAACAGCATAACTCAAAAAAAGTGATAAACACCAAACTTTGTGTTTAGGTTTACTTTTCAAGGATGTAACAAAGACTTTAAAGAAAATCTGCCCACTCCAAACTACCCTTTATGTGAAAAAATGTTGGTTACTTGTTATTTTTCTAAAAAAATGTCCGTAAAGGCTCTGATTAAAATAACATATGTTTAAGACATTTTTATGACAAATAAAACGTATATATTGGATTTTATGGGAAGAACCTCTGAAGTCCATTTCATTTTGCATGACCTTTATATAATTTGCAAACCGTAAGGGATAGACTAAATTTACAACTACACAAAAAAATTACATCTCGTTAGAGCACACAATTTATGCAGAATAATATTTTTGTGAAGTTAAACATTTTCAATATATTTCTTGATATTGGTTTGACATTTAAAAATCTTATTTACTTTTCGCAACGGGAAGACAGTTTTACTTCCTCTACCAGGTACATAAGGTAGAGAAGATATTGCATTCTACGCAAAAATTCGATACTGAGATTTCAGCAGGAAATACATGTTTTAAGGCCCCTGGGTCCAAAACAGCATTTTTAGAAAAAGGTATGTGTGAGCGTGTGTGTTAATAGCATAAAACAAAACTCAAAAACGATAGGGCGGATAAACACCAAACTTTTTATTTAGGTTCCAGTGCCTTCTAATGGTGCGACAAAAAGATTTCTGTCGCCCTACCCCAAACTACACTTTACATGGAACATTTTTCAAACATTTTGATTTTTAAAAAATGCCTAACGATTTTGATTAAAACACGTACAGGTATTAGTAATATTTACATGACAAATAAAATGTATATCTTGAAGTTTCTGGAAATAGCCTTTGAAGTCCTCTTAATCTTGCATAATTAGTAAACGTAAACGATAGACGAAATGTAGATCTCTTTAAAACACAATATATTTAAGACAACGTTTTAGCATCATCTATTTCCGAAATATTTTTTATTAATATTTTCAATTGTTCATTAATTGGTCATTCTTTGAAGTCCTTTTAACATTCAGTTATTTCCCCAATTGCATGGAAACAGTGTGGAATTTTAAGGCCAGCGTATAGCGTCCAGTTCTTAAACATTTGACTATCGCTATTCTCTTTGTATTTATAACGAAATGTGTAATGTAACTATTTTCGAAAAGGTTATCTCGATTAAAATGAAGTAATAGGAAAATAAACTTTATAAGAATAATTTGTTTATCCACTAATAAGCGGTAGAGGGTAGAGAAAGGCACATAATGTGGTAAAAAGAACCCAGTTAGAAATATAATACAGAAATAAGTGTACTACATTAACAGGCGAATGTGATAAGAAGTTTCTAAACTAATTACATTAATAATTCATTAACTAAATACATGTTTATACACATTAGTGTATAGAAACAGTGAGAGGCGAAAAGAAGCAAATTCTATGGAACAGCAGGTTATGTTAATGAGGACGAGTGTAGAGGTCATAATGAATGCAGTGGCTAACAGACTGATTCATTGATTTTATGTGCAAGGGATTAATTGGTGGGCCCCACTGTAGCATCTGCGGGTTATTGTATTGCTTTATCCCTGGAGAATCTGTATTAAGATCTATACACTTATAAAAGTCTATTATGAATATTATTAGTCTTTTTTTGTTACTACATGCTGCTTTCTATTTTATAACCCCAAAAGTTATACATCTACTTCAAGAAATAAATTTCTTCGAAACTTTATTATAGCTATTAAAATGTATTTATATCTACGTTATATTATAAATCTCGGTTCGAAAAATACCGAGCGAGATGGCGCCATGGTAACGTGTGCGACTCGGATTCGGAATGTCTTGGGTTCGATCCCCGGCGACTGCCCGCTTGTATCTAAAACGAAATGTATAATGTAGCTATTTCTGTAAAGGCTTATTTGGATTAAAATGGAGTGGATAGAAGAATAAGGCTTGGCAAAAATAGTTTCTATACCTACTAATAAGCAATAGAGAAAGTCATGTGAATGAAACACGTTCGAACTCTTTTTCCTTTTTTTTTATTTTCGTGGCCATGCAAAGAGCATGGATTGTGAAGCCATTACTAGGGCTGCGACGTCGAGTTGCTACGTGGAGGAAAGCGTATAGAATAGGAAGGTAAGGGTGTAGCGATAAGGGCTGACATTGACCCGACGTAGTACAGTCTATGCAAGAATAACGTATGTCTCGCGAACATTTACTTTATTGCTGCAACATTATTATAGCATATACAGCTAACTTATATAACTGAAATATCTTTATTAAATCATTAATATAAAACGCTACGTCGCAGTGTGCATATGGATAAGATTCTATGTCAATTTATTGCAACGTTTTATACTGTAGTTAATATAAGGGAATATTGGCAGAAATAAATGCCGTCCATAACTCATTAAACGCTTGATTTAATGGAGCTGACACGTGCTGTAGCAAGTATCCTCATATTTTGCAATAAAACGTTTATGTGTTTCTGTATTGACATATATTCGCACATCTCTGGGTCTACTATGCGCAGAAACAATTGTGGAGAGAGAGAGAGAGAGAGAGAGAGATAGAGAGAGAGAGAGATGGGAGTTAAGGGCGCTAAACATCGAAGGTCATCAGCGCCCTTACAACATGTAAAACGTAAAATCCAAAGAAACTAAAAAAGTGGACAAAAACCGCATAGTCAAAAACACTAAAAACAAGCACACAAAGTCTATATCCACCACACTAAAACATGGTAAATAAAACAACAAACGCGGAAAACAACGTGTGAGTAAGTGCAGAACGCAAGGGATAGGACCGCTATATCTCCACCGGGGAGAAGAGTGTCCATTAAAACACAATATAAAGTCACAAAACTAATAGACGCTCAGCGCATCAAATGCGTCGACTAAAACCAATGTCGCTGATAAAACGTAAAAGACATTCTAAGTATGCGCGTCGTCTGCCAAAACATTGACTAAACCAACAGGTAGAGACACACGAACGCGCAATGAAACTAAAACCTGACACTCTGTTAAAATGTGACGCACCGTTAAGGGTGCCGCACACTGCACACAGAGTAGTGCGGGATCACCACTAAGGAAGTGTCTATGACTAAAAAGGCAATACGAAGTCATGTTAAAATTACCTCTTCCCGACAAGAAGCACGAGAAGAGGTGGTCCAGACAACCGGTAGAGCCTTAACCTCCCGCAACTTATTTCCCCTAAGGGCCGCCCAATCTTCGCGCCAACGAGAGAGGATAAAGGACGTAAAATTACATACAAATCAGTGGAGGGAACAATAGAAGCAAAATATCTGGGAGATGAAATTGCCGATTTGGCAGCGGCATCCGCAGACACGTTGCCAGAGACGCCCACATGACCCGGAATCCATACAAAAGAGACGCTGAGGCCAGAAACACCGAGCGAGTGGATGAGATCATGTATGCGCTGTACGAAGGGGTGGTAATTGTACAGCGCGTTAATACTCTGAGGGGCACTAGGCAAGTCTGGGCAAAGAACACAGTGCCGTAAGTCGTGGCGCTGGACGCATAAAACTGATTGAAAAATACTGAAAAGTTCGGCGGTAAAAATCGAACATTGCCCCGGTAAACGAATGGTAAAACTACGTTCACCAACAATAAAGGCACACCCTACTCCATCATTAGTCTTAGATCCATCAGTATATATATATATATATATATATATAATGACATTCCGCGAATTGCGCCTGAACTTCTAAAAAGACTGATCTAAGGACTGAAGAAGGAGTCTCATTCTTCGGCATCGACTATAACCTAAGGTGACAGTGAATCCCAGTGCGGAACCAAAGAGGAAAGAGCATCCCCCACGGGAAGGGTCGGCGCTGGGGTAACGTCCAAATGCCGAAGAAGCTGGTGAAATCGAACCCCTGGAGGGAGCAATGCAGAGGAGTTAACTTAATATTGCCGATCAAGCGAATCCTCGAAAAATATCTTGAATGACGGATGGTCAGGCAAGCTTGAGAGTCGACAGGCATAGCTGCACAAAAGCATCTCACCCATGAAGGACAGCGGAGGCTCTGCAGCTTCAATATACAGACTGGGTACAGGGCTAGTTACAAAGGCCCGTATAGCGACTCTTATACCACGATGGTGAATGGCATTCAAGCAATGTAACACGGCTGGACGTGCCGATGAATAGACAATGCACCTTTGGATCGGACCAAAGAGCGATAAAGACGCAGAAGAATGGTCCGATCAGCTCCCCAGGATGTGCCACTTAAAACATGTAAAAGATTAAGAGAACGGTCACACTTTGCTTTTAAAAAGGAAATGTGCGAAGTCCAGCTAAGCTTTCGATCAAATATCTACCCCAAAAATGGCAGACTATCCGGCCCAAGATGGAGAGAGGGCGAAGGGAAAGCGTTTCGGCGCCAGAAGTTCACATGGATGGATTTCTCGGCGGATAAAGTAAAGCCGTTGGCGTTACTCCAGGCCTAGAGACGGTCGATACAGCTCTGGAGACGGCGTTCGAGCAGACAGGTCCGCCGTGAACTGCAATAAATGGCAAAATCATCAACGAAAAGGGACGATGAAGTTTCTGATGGAATAATACAATCAACAATAGGGTTGATAGCAATCGCAAAAAGTGTGACACTAAGTACAGAGCCCTGCGGTACTCCGTTCTCTTGAATAAAACGACTAGTTAAAACCGAGCCCACACGTACACGAAAGCGGCGGGCCGTCATAAACTCCCGAAGAAATATGGGAAGACGACCGCGGATATTCCATGCGTGAAGTGTACGTATAATGCCACCCCTCCAACAAGTGTCATAAGCTTTCTCCGGGTCAAAAAACACAGCCACGGTTTGACACTTTCTCAAAAATCCATTCATAATATGCGTCGACAGGGACACCAGATGGTCGAAGGTAGAGCGATAGCGACGAAATCCGCACTGAGCGTTCGCTAGAAGCTTCTGAGACTCAAGCCAACATTTCAACCGCCCGTTGATCATGCGATCCATCACCTTGTAAATACAACTGGTGAGGGAGATAGGGCGGTAGCTGGAAGATAGTTGGTGATCCTTCCCAGGCTTTAGTATAGGGACGATGGTGGCTTCGCGTCAAACTGAAGGAAAAACGCGTCTTGCCAAATACGATTATAGACCTGTAAGAGAAAGAGTTTGCTGTCGGATGCAAGGTGATTTAACACCAGGACATGAATGCCGTCCGGCCCAGGAGTGGAGTGTCTAGATAAAAGGAGGGCGTGCTCCAGCTCCCTCATTGTGAAAAGTTCATTATAACACTCCTGATTAGGAGACATAAAACTAAGTCACGAAATACAGCCGGTCTTTGAGAGTGCGAAAGCCGGCGGAATAACAGACAGAACTGGAAACCGCCTCAAAGGCCACACACAGATTGTTAGCAATAGCAGCCGGATCCACTATGGTGGCATTGGAAAACTGAAGGCCACGCACAGTACAATGCGACACTTTACCGGAGAAGCGACGAAGTTTATCGCAAACAACAGAGGAAGGCGTGAATCGATTAAAAACTCGACAAAACGAGTCCAGGACGTTTTTTGCTATCCTAAATAATGCGATGAGCCCTGGCGCGCGATTGTTTAAATGAAACCAAATTATCAAGGGTAGAGTGACGTCGAAATACCCTGAGCGCAGCTCTACTGGCACGTACGAGTCCCAACAGTCCTCTGTCCATCATGGAACAGGAATACGCCGAGGGTGGGAGAACGAACGGGGAATTGTGCGTTCGGTGGCAGATAGCATCGCAGAGGTAAGGTGTTGCTCCATTGGTTAACGTCAGTGAAGGGCTGGTCCACAAAAGACACGAGGCTGGAATGCAGTCTCCAGTCGGCTTTGCTGAATTGCCAGGTAGGTGCTCTGGAATTCTGTACGAAGTGAGACAGAAAAGAAACGCTGCAGGGGTAATGATCGCTGGAGTAGGTGTCAGCGACGACGTTCCGCTGCAGACGACTAGCACGCTGGATGGAGCAAACGGCAAAGTCCAAGTGAAAGAATGTTCCAGAAGAATTAGAAAGAAAAATAGGCTCACCTGTATTGAGAATGGAGAGGTTGAACTGATCAAAAATGTCGGAAAGATGCGAGGGACACAAGCACTTGGCGAACCCCACAGGGGGTGTTGGGCATTAAAATCTCCCAACAGAAGAAATGGTGTTGGGAGAGCGGACAGGAGATTTGGAATGTCCGCGCTAGCGAAGAAATACGATAGAGGTGAACAGATGAGCAAATAGAAAAGAAAAAATCGTAAAATTGAATCCTAACGGCAACAGTTTGCAAGTCGGACGTAAGTGGGAGAGTCTGAAAATGAACGTCGTTACGCACTAATAGCATGACACCTTCATGAGCAGGAGTGCCCTCATCCGGTGCAAGATCGTAGGAACCGGAGTATACCCTCAGAGCTGAAAAAGATCTTGAGGGCGAAGCTTGGTCTCCTGCAAACACACGACCATAGGTGAATGGGACAGCAATAAAAGTTCAGTTCCGCCCTATGCGATCGTATACCATGTAAATTCCAGGTCATGATAGCCATAAATAAAAGGGATAATCTGTCTACTTCAAAGGACGGCTCAAAATAACCTTCTACTTAACCTTGGTGCTCGGGCTTTTGATATGGAGTAGGTCAGTCTCCATAGGCTCCTCGAAGGGAGGGCCCAAGCACTCAGTGCCCGAAATCGATTCTAGCGCCGAGAATGGACCCAATTGCCATGGAGAGTCAGCAGCTCATGCAATGCACCCCCCCGCGGGACTGCAGTTGAACAGCGGAGACGGACACACAACCTACATGACGATCCCGGGTGGTGGGGATGACGCCATTACCCACTCACCCAGCTGGGCACCCAGTGCGCGGGTATCCGTCAGGTTGTGTCCATGGAGGATTAAAAGAACGAAAAGGATAAAATAATCCAAAAGCGTGTGGGCGTTTCGCACGCAAGTTAGGCCGGCGAGGAAGGAAAAGGAATGTGTGAATGGTCGTGGTGCGAAATGTTCATAAATAGACTAGAGAAGAAAGAAACAATGGCGAGGTGCGGCATGGAATAAAATCCGCAGAACACACGAGAGCCTATCTTGCGTCCCCCGGTCACGAGGACGAACCCACCTTGACGGGCGATGAGGATGAGTGGCTAGGGACCCCGGGTGCGCCAAACCCGTAGTCACATAAAGTGAGCCCCTGGGGGGAAAGCAATTGTGCTATTGCATGTTTGCAATAAAGGTTTTCCCCATACTCCAATATACAGTTTGGAACATTTAAGTTGAGACTGTACAATATCTTCAAAACTAAGCGTTGTAGAAATAAATGCCTTGAATAAAATTTACTTGATATAATGGAGGAAAGCAAATGCCATTAGTCGTGTTTTTGGAGGACGTTGTGATGGACATTTTAGGTTCAACTAACCCTAATTGTAGGTTCCCATTTAAACAATTTTCTCCGAATGTCCCCAAAAGTCTTCTTCATTCTGAATGGCATTTGCATAACTGGTAAACCGCAAGAGATAGGCAAAGGTTTTCTACACAGAAAATGTAGATCTCGTTAAAATACACAACTAAGTCATATACATTTTTTCTCGAGTGAACCATTTCCGAGATATTCCTTGTTTTTTGTTTGAATTTTCCAATATTTAATACGTTTTTTTCAAATGGGAATTCGTTATTCGTTTATTTATGTCCCGGACATGCAAAGAGAATGGAGTGCTCCATAGCAACCGGCTCTTAAAAGATTTGACTATCGCTTAAAGTCTACCATATTCCCTTTGGACCTACACGAAAATGAGCAATAAGATGGTTTCTGCAAATATTTATCTCGATTTACATAAAGTAGATGGAGAATAAGCGGTTGTACAAGAATAGAGAAATTTATGTGAGTGTAACACATCAGATTTTTATTCCTATAATCTCTGCTTTTATTCGACTAGGGATTTAGGAAGACTATTCTCATGCAGTTTATAATTAATAGCAAATAATATTTAAGATTAGAACAACTCATACAAATTTGTTTATTTTAACACGCGTTTGAGATAAAAGGTAACAAAATCAGCGTATGCTTCAGAAAGGTTTAACAGGTCAGTAATTATATTAAAAGTACGAAAAAATGGAATCGTTTTAGTGTTGTAATTATCTTACTAGAACCAACTCTTGCTTATAATTGTTCTCAGGTAATTTATTTGAGCGCTCAAACCAGAGGCGTAGCAAGGGAGGGGTTTTGCTAAAAGCAATGTAAAAATTCATAGAAAAAGTAGCTTCATTAAAATAATAGCATATTTATAGGTTGGCGGGAACGAGATACTTTCTAATGGTACCACTGGTAGCGCTTTAATTACACCGCATATCTTTACACAATATCGCAACAAAAGCTGGCGGGCAGCACAACCATGTTGAGATATCGGGTACATGTTTTCGTTCCGGTGTTAAGTTTGAGTGGTTCCCAAATGACGGTAATATCTCCCAGTTTAGAACTAATAGTAACCTGTTTTGTAGTGTAATAGAATTGTCTGCTGCGGTAATGTGAACCGTTCTAGGTGCAAACCCCAGCATTAATACATTTGATTGAAAATGTGCTTTGCAAACACATAACTTCCCGGTACTCTAATCTATTGTTTAATGTGACAATCGGATGCATACTGCGACAATTCTTATTCATTTCATGTTGATGAAATCAGGTTGTAAATGCACATTCCTGCATTTTCTTGTAACTTTGAGGTGCAAACAGCGACATTTCCACGCAGTCAATGTGGAATCAGACTGTCACGTGATGAACGTCAGGTAGAGGCAATTTTGCGCGCCTACATAATCAGAAAGGTAGCTTCTTTGGAGGTGTTACCAAATTATTTTCTCTCTTTGTGTGTGCCTACTATAAGACGTGTATAAATAATGGAGGTCAATGTTGTTTCCTGCGATTCCTGGAAGAGCACGGAAGAGGCTGAGAAATACTGAAAACTAAAAGCAGAAAAAGAAATATTAAAAGGGTAAGCTGAGTTGTTGAGACCTCGTATTACTAATTTTTCAAGCACTGTACATTTAACTCTTTCTACTGAAATATTGGCGTAACTTAATGTTTTCGTTTATATGTGTTGCTCTCGTATAATGGGTTTTAAGGCTCTTGCAGATACGCACATACATCTCTCCCGAAGGATCCTCCTTGCAGTCATTGAGTATCCAGCCGTCCTTCGTGGTGTAGTGGTTACCATTCCAGCCTCTAGTTCCCAAGGTCACAGGTTCAAACCGGCGGAGGGCGATGGATTCTTTTCGGGCGTAAAATCCTTCAGAAGGTAAGTAAATCCGCTGGCCCCGTTCGTAGATTTACGGCACGTAAAAGAATCTCGAGCTTCATAAAAAGCCCTCCAGCAAAATGTCCGGTCTTTCACCCCAATATAGAATGGCACGCTAAGTACCACAGCAGCTAAAGAGCGTCCATAAATAAGTTTTTCATCGAGTATCCAAATCCTTCCAGTGCACTTCATTAACAATGAAGGATATAAAAGTGTTCCATCAGAGCTTTTACTAATTTTACATTTATAAAATACTTCATAATGATAATTAATTCTCATGTCACAACACACTTGTCGCTTAGAACACACAAAATATCCTATACTGCTTTTAATACCAGTTGCTGTACCTTAAATCTGTGAATATAGAATCGACTTATTTAAGTATTAAACACAGCATTAATTCACATTCATCATTTGAATTGATACAATTTGTTTAAAAAATGGATCTCTATACACAACTCTTCCTTAATAAATTTCTGGCTAAGTTACTATCTCAAACCTCAATTAATTTACCGAAATATTACCAACGGTCGTGTTACTACTGTAGATTGTGTAAAGATTTACACCACTATTAACAAGCAAACTATTCCAGATTCAGCACAGTATAGTATTCTGCATGCCTAGTTCGTGAATAAATTTGACAGTAGTAGTCTATTTTGCCTCAGTATAGCAAATGCATTACTCTCCTAGTTTTTCCTCGAAAATTGACGAAATTTACTAAAAATAGTATTTACTTTACATTTTCCCGTAGTTCCAAAAAATTAAATATCACACTTTTCTGTTATAATATTACTAGGCGCGAGATGGCTCTTCGGTAACGTGTGAGGCTCGCATTCGGGAGGTACCGGGTTCGATTCCGGTGGCCATCCACACTGAGCATGGATTTTTCGTGGTTTCCTGACAAAGGCGAATGCTGGAGTGGTCTATTCTACCACGGATTTACTCTCTCCCCCATTTCCCTTTCATGTTTCAGGTTGACTACCGGGCGTGGTTCGGTCGGTGCCGGGCAGATGGTGCAGAGGCTTGCGGTTAGGAACTTCCGCTCGGTCCTGCTGGAGGGAAGCCTGTAGAGCTTCCACTGCTGGGTCGTGTATCTCTAGTCCCACTAGAGGAAAGTCTTGAAGCGACCCTCTCGTGACCGGGTAGTCGAACCTGGAATTATTAGGGAAACCTGTGCGTCTCTATCGACTTGCGCCGGCCAACTAAGCACCCCGTAGGTCTCCTGCGGTTCCCTTACATCATTCGTTCCTCATATGCGAACAAAAGATCCATTGGGAGTCGAAGTGGTAGGTGTCCCCTCCATTAAAAAGTCCTATTCCATCCTATTCGGTCAACATAATAAATGCTTCGACCAAGGAGACGGCTAGAATTCGAAAGGTGACTTAAATCCAGTTTACTGATCAGTGCTATATGATCTAGCAATTAAAGCGACGGTAAATAAGCAGAATAAAAACGAGTTTAATGTATCGATCACACAATTTCCTCCACACATTAACACCTTTAATATAGCATCCATTAAATGTCATTCTTCTGTCCACATTAAGATAGAGTCTATACTTTTTTCCCTACAACTGCTTTTAAATTAAGGAATAAATATCTAGTTACATACAATATGCAGAATAAGGGTTAAATGCTTTTTCTAAATAAGAATAATAAAGTCAGAAGACGTATTGGGGGAATATATTGTTCATCCATAGTCGGAGAAACAAGTTCTTACGAAAGTCAAGAATCGGAGACCTTTCAAGTTTCTTTCGTTTCATAACATACATTTTGGAAAATGTAATAACTGTTTGTTTTGAAAAGGCTAACGCTATAGAGAAAATCCTTTGAAACAAATTGCCTAATAAAATCAAAATAAGTTTAAGTCTACTCTTGTGGCTTTTTAGTTGCACAAAACTATATAAAATGCAATAAGAATCTGGAGGGAGACCTCACTAGCTGTTGACAGAAAATTAAATACCCTGTGTGAGTGTGTGTGTGTGTCAACTGATACGTAAATCAAAATCGCTTTAAGCGTTATTGGGATAATAAGAAACCTCTTTCCACGCAAGGGGTAATTTTGTTGGGTGGAATTTCAAAATCCCCTCCGTGCTGTATTCTCTAAGGTTTATTACTACTTACCTGAGCTTTCTTTTTGATTTACGCTTTGTCCATAACACAAGTGCGCACGTACCTTTTTCTAAAACAGAGAATTTGTTTTTCAGGGGTTTCAAAAAATGCATTTTAGATTAAGTCTTCGTATCAAATTTTTATATGGGCATTCATTAAAACAGTGCGAACTATTGATTCGCCCTAAATATCAAGCTTTATAAACAATTCGTACTTATTTAGGATGCTATGGTCTGTTTTTCTTAGGGTTTTTGCCCTCGTTTATAAAATAAATATAAAAGTTGTATCGATATTTCCGACTAATTATACATACACAAAAAGGAACTGTATAATAATTATAATTTAGGAATTGTTGATAATTAAATTGCAATTCGATAATTTTCCATAACTTTAAACCAATATGATTCAAGACTGTATCAATAAAAAGCCCTTTTGAAGCTGTAAATTTGTTTTAAGTTTCAATACGGTTGTAAAATAAATAAAGGCGTGATTGCCTAAGAAAACCTGCAAGACTTAGGCAAAAATAAGGGTAGCTTCGTTTTAGACTGTGCGCCATATTTTCCGAGCGTGGGGCCATAAAATTCGAAAGCTTCTTTTGTACTTCGTGGGGATGAGGCAAGTTTTAAGAGTAAACAAATGCTATGAGGCAAAGGACTTTTCATAGAGTTAGGCTTTGAATTTTCACTCAGGGAACCAATAAACGCAGAGGATAAGTATTAGAATCAATGAAAAGATAGAAAGATGCAGTGACATATACAAAATTTGGGGGCGAACATATATGTGAACGCGAGCGTGGATTTAGAACAGTTTGTCATGATTTTCGTTAAGGTAACACGTAGCAATCCGGCTCAGAAAAGGACGCTAAGTTCCGAAATTTGTTAAGTGTCGTGCAATTATGCAATTATAAAGTGATGTAGGTGAAATATTTATATAATGTGCTAATGGAATTCTTCGATATAATTATATCCAAGCTCATAAACGAGTTAATGTTAGTCAAGTGACTACTTCAAGTTCGCGGGAATCTAAAGAACGGTGATATAGCACCGAGATATTAAATAACTAGCCGGAGCAAAATTTAGTGTTCCAAGCGAATAGTGAGAAGACAGTGTTAAAAGAATCACATGTGTTAGGGAATACCATTGAATCTTGCAGGATTTCTAGCATAAAGAGTGAGAAAAGTGAAAACAGTGTTTCTTTCAAGACAATATCCTGGCGTCACCACTTCCGCAATCCTACCCTAACAATAACAGTCGGGAATTTCAGGCAGATTCGCCGATAGTTGACCCCGAGATGCGACAAGTGCTTCCTGACTAACATCGTCGATTTTGAGGCCTCAAGCTTACCCATACAAAGACGTAGATACGAGAACGACGCAGGTAAGGATAACCACAACAGAGTAGCGGGGCAAAACGCTACAAGCTATGAGAAAAAATTCTGGTGTGCTACACTCACATGACTTTCTCTACTCTTGAACAAACTATTTTTACAAACGCTTATTCTCCATATGCTTCATGTTGATCTTATTGCTAATTTTCTTGCAGATGCAAGGGGAATTGATAGGCTTTAAGCGATAGTCAAATATTTTAAGAGCTGATTGCTATGTGGAGTATTCCATTCTCTTTGCATTACCAGGACAAAAAATGAATAACGAATTCCCATTTGAGAAAAAGTATAAGTATTGGAAAATTTAAGGGAATAAAAAGCAATATGTCGAAAATGGTTCACTCAGCAAAAAAATGTATATGACATAAATTGTGTACTTAACGTGATCTACATTTTTGTGTAGTAAACTTTTGTCTATCTCTTACGGTTTAGCAGTTATGCACAAGTCGTTCACAACGAAGAATAATTTTGGGGACATTCCCAGAAAATGTAAGATATCCATTTTATTTGTCATGAAAATATCTTAAATATATGATATTTTAATCAACTCGTCAGAGCCATTTTTGAGAAAATTAAAATTGTCGAAAAATGCTCCATGTAAAGGGTAATATGGGGTGGGGGAATTTTCTTGAAAACCTTCCTGTCGCATCTCTGAAAGATACTGAACCTAAATACCAAGTTTATTCGACTGTTCGTTTCTCAGTTGTGCTGTTCACACACACACGGGACATGTTTCCAAGAACACCTTTTTTATTCAGGAGGCCTCAAAACATGTATTTCCGGTGAAATCTCGGTATCGAATTTTTGGGTGGAATACAATACTTCCGCTACTTACTATACATAGTAGAGAAAGTAAAAACTGACATTCATCTGACTGTCTCTATCCACTGGCGTTTATTACTTCTTCTAACACGTACCTAGTAGATAAAGGAGGTATTGTATTCCACTCAAAAGATGGATACCGAGATTTCACCGGAAATACAAGTTTGAGGCCCTCCAGAATCCAAATAAAGCATTTTAGAAACGTGCCCGTGGTATGTGTGTGTGCCTGTCTGTGTTTGTGTGTGTGTGTGTGTGTGTGTGAGAGAGAGAGAGATAGAGAAAGCATAATTCAGAAAGGAACAGTCGGATAAACACCAAACTTGGTATTTACATTCAGTACCTTTCAAAGATACGACACGAAGATTTACAAGAAAATCCCCCACCCCAGACTACCCTTTACATGAGGATTTTTCGAAAATTTTAATTTTCTTTAAAATGGCTAACCATTTTGATTAAAATACTATATATTAGAGATATTTACATTGCAAAATATATATCTGGAAGTTTCTGGGAATAGCCTGTAAAGTCCACTTCATTTGGAAGAAAATTTGTATAATCTTGTATAACTGTAAACGTTCAGCAACAGACGAAAACGTACTATACAAAAAATTTAGATATGTCTTTAAAACACACAATTTATTTCAAATAAGCTTTTTGTGGTATAAGCCATTTCTGAGATATCCGTTATTAAAGGTTCGAATTGTTCATTTCTTGGTCATTCTCTTGAACTCCTTTCAACATTTAGTTGTTTATCGCGATTGCATGGAAAGAGTACGTAATTTTAAGGCCAGCATATAGCGTCCAGTTCTTAAACATCTGACTATCGCTTTTCCCTTTGTAGGATAATGAAATGTGTAATGTTAGTATTTGTTGTGCAAATGTTTATTTGCAATAAAATGTAGTCGGTAGAAAAATAAGCTTCAGTAGGAATAATCTGTCTACCCACTAATAAACGATAGAGGGTAGAGAAAGTCATGTAAAGGTATCACATTGGATTTTTTAGAAAAAGGTTCATGTGTGTGTGTCTGTGAACAGCATAACTCAAAAGCGAAAAGTCGGATGAATACCAAACTTGCTCTTTAGGTTTAGTAGCTTTCAGAGATGTGACAAAGATTTTCAAGAAAATCCCCGCAGCACCAACTACCCTTTATATGGAAGATTTTTTTCAAAATGTTTGATGTTCTAAAGAATGGCTATAACGATTTTGATTAAAATACCATATATAAGATATTTACAACGCAAATAAAATGTATATCTTAAATTTTCTACAAAAGTGTACCACACAAAATATGTAGATCTCTTTAAAACACAGAACTCATTTTAAACAATTTTGTTGCATAAGCCATTCTGAAATATTAAAGATTTGAATTATTAATTTCATGATTATTCTCTTAAACTCATTTCAATATTCAGTTGTGTCTTGCAATTGCATGGAAACAGTGTGGAATTTTAAGGCCAGCGATTAGCACCCAGTTCTTAAACATTTGACCATTGCCGTTTTATTTGTATCTGTAACAAAATGTGTAAGGTAGCTATTTCTGCAACGGTTTATTTTAATTAAAATGTAGTTGATAGAAAGATAAGCTTCGGTAAGAACAGTTTTTACATTCATTAATAAAGATAGAGGGTATACAAGGAAATATGAATGCATCACACCAGACTTTTTAATATCTTTCTCAAAATTCTTATTTTTCTAGCCACCTCATAATCGAGACAAAATCTTATAGAAATGCATTCATTGTATACCTCATGGCAGGTACAAGTGCGATGTAAGAAGCTGTAGTGAGATTAATATCTCTAAAAAGAGCTCGCCATTTGTTGGCTTTGAAATTTTATACTCTTTGCATGGTATCGTAGGATGCAAAAGAATGGTTAATTAGCATTTTAAGCCAACAGCAAACCATATATTGGAGAGGGTTAATGTTAGAAAAACTTGAAGTACATGTATAATTTAAACATATTTACATTTTTCTACGTTTGTTTGGTCTATTTGTGCCCAGCCCAGCACACTCAGAATCATTAACGGCGTAGAAAATGCTCAAGGTGACCTAAATGCATTCAATTAAAACTAGAGTTGGAAAAGCAGAGCAATTAGTTTCCTTTTAACAACTTGCTAAGGAATAATGTATAACATGCACTAAAATCCTCAAGAAAATTCGACGTTATACAGAAATTTTACAAAATACTTAAAAACACAATTACGACGTGAAGCGTGGCAAGAAATGAAAATAGTGAATGAAAAATAACAGATCACTAAGCTTACCTAAGGTTCAAGATAATTTCGCAAATTCCTAATCGTGAATTGTTATCCACGAAATAATCTACCTGAAATTTAACTAAAGGTTGACGCTTAACGTAAACATCAGCAGTAATAACCAGTCTGTGTGTGTATACTCGCAACGCAACAAATTAAAACAAACGCCTGCCCACATTATCGCCGTTTCCAGACAATACATTTTACATACGTAGCGAATTCTAAACTGGACTTGAGGATTATAAAAGTATTAATAAATAATTTAAGACTCGAAGTTAAAAGAGTGCACTCCGTGTTGAAACATTTTGTAAAACCTAGAGAAATTTTCAACAAGAACTACATAGAAATTGGATAGGTTAAACCTACACAACCAAACACGTATCTGTACCTGCAATACCACAATTATACGCAGTAGTAAACTAAAACCCCTTCACTGCCCCTTAGATTTCGATATATCGAATGTCTAGAGCAGAGATGGCGAAAATGTGACTCGCGGGTCATTTTGACTCGCAGGCGCCTTTCCCTCTCTGCAACCTTCCCTTTGTTTTTCACATGCTGCTAAGTGATGCAGTGCGTGTTGCATATTTGGTATCTCGCGGAAGGAAGTCGTTTTCGCCACCCTTGGTCTAGAGAGTGAAACAACGGCATAGAGTCGCCCCCCCAGACAAACTTTTTCATGCAGAGTGCCCTTTATAAATATCATGTACCACAGTGTAAACAAAATCGGCAACAATGTTCTGAAAGGGTTTGGTAGAATGCCCCAAATGGCCCTATTACCGCCAAAAAACCACATGGTGTATTTGCAGTCTTGAAGCTACTCGGAGCATGGCTCAGTAAATCCAAGCTGAGGTACACATTCACGCTGAATAGATCCAGATTAATTTGGAACCGACGATGACTGCAGTGTCAACTGGGGGTAGTGAGATCAAGATGTTTTGCGTCTCGTGAGACACGCCCAACACGAAAACAGGAATAAATAGAGCATGACATGGAGCTCTGTGCAGAATCACCCCAGACCAGTATTCTCCTCCACAACGGTGGGTCAAATTTCTGCTATCACATAGCTACGCTGAGTGCCATTGGTTCTAAAGGGGCAGAGGAATCTTTAGGATTCAGCAAATGGCGAACTGAAAACCGCTCAGACCGTGGGGTAGAGTTCAAAAATGGTCCTGTAACAAATATATTACAGTAAAAAGCAGTAAAAAAGCCAAGCTATAACTAAGAAATTCGCAAGCCATATAAAACTACATTAAATACAAGTACTGAACATCAGTCACCAAGACGTCGCAGTTAGATTTTTACATCCCTCAGCCAAAGAAATTTGATATGTCTAGTTAAGATCCAGAGTGGAAAGAAACTTAAGCTCCGGCAAAGTAATGTACGGCGGAGTCAGTATCAGGCAAGCGGGTATATTCCACATGAATACGCCTGTTTAACAAATGGAAATCCACCACAGGTCGAAAATACTAATCCCCCTTGAGAACCAGAAAAATGAGACTGCTAAAGCGGACCAAGAGGCTCGAATGATACATTGATCAAACATAATCTGGGACTTTTGCTTTAAAAATTTGTAATTTTGGAGGTGCCAAAGAATATGGCGGGAGCTTTACTGGCGACGTATCTAATAATTCCATACTATACTCTGTCAAATCGGCAATCCCGAGTTTGTCCGAAAAGACACTGGGTAACTCACCAACTAAGTTACTAAGTTTGGAATCTTGGGCAGTGACAGTGATTTAGATCTGCCTGGGGAGAGCCACCCCCAGAAGCACAATCCTATAGCGCAAACGATGGCAAGGCAGGAGACAACACAGACTGGAAATTTATTTTATTAACCTCGTCAAACCCAAACATAATTTGCTGCAAACACAAATCCAATATCAAACAGTATGTTGAAAAAAATCTGTACCAAGGAGGACTGGAAAAACAAAATCATTACCCAATAAAAATGCATTCTTCAGGAATACTTATAAATGTGAACCGACAAACTGGCGCAACTATTAGTAGTAAGCTGAACACCATTAACAGCGACGCTCAATACGACAAGTAGAAAGCAACTTATCCTCACGAAGTATGTTTTTAGATAAAAAGTGACTTATTAAAGCTTTTGGGCTGCCGGAATCCAATAAGGTTAAAACAGGAACTTCATTAATTTCAATGTGAATAGTCGGCTTACTCATAGTTCGCACCGCCAAACATGCCCACAAAAATGTGTGGTGTAAAAACGGACGTCATACCGGCGGCGACTTAGATTGTCCTAAGGAAGGCGTGAACACTGGCTTTAGAAACCCGCACTTCGGACAGTGACTAGCGCGATGGCCGACGCCTTTACATACAAAACGCCGAAAAGGTGTACTAGTATTGGTAGAAAATAATTAACTTCAAGGATTAAATATGGATGGAAATTGTGCATGTCGAGAAGAGGAGGGAGGTAAAGCACTTAAAACCAAAGATGAAGGCAAATTCGTCACTTGGAAATGGTCCAAAGACACAACAGCTTTTATAGGATATGTTTTACCATGAGGACAAATATCATTTTGAGGTACCACAGTTGTATTTGTGCTTGCAAACCCTCAAGTTCTCACAAAGTGCGTGGTCTGGAGGCGAAAACTAAGGCAGAGTGTGCTTCTTGGATCATCCAATGATAACGTTCTCACATACTTGCCACTCGTGGTGTTCGATCTGAAGCATATGCAAAAACTTAGGACCCGAATAAAATAATCCCCAATTGATTTTGTATCTAATTAAGGCCGATAATTATAAATAAGTTGCAACAGATCACGAGGCGAAGGACAAAATTCCAAAAATCTTGTATGAAATCAGCCGTGGGTCCCCGATGACATAACGCGTGACCAGACAAAGTATACCTACTGCTTGTAACACCAAACGAGTAGCATCCAGCTCGGCACAATCTAACAAGTGAACACAAAATCTCAAACTCTAATATTGATGGAATATCACCCGACATTTTTGGGGCGTTCTCCACCATCTGTTGTATTGGGTGCTTAAGACGTTATCTGAAAAATTGAAAGAGCAACTTCTAGCCAAATAGGACGGCTTGATCTAGAAATCTATGCAGCGACTTCTGCATTTTCCAATTTGACAGTCTGGGGAGGCTCTAGAGAATGCAACAATTTCATAAACTTGGCTCGTAGTTTAATAAAGTCTGGAATAGAAATAATGTCCACAAAATGCGAGAGCATATAACACGCCCGATCAATATAATGAGAAACCTGCTGTTTGCGAGTGAGAGACGCATCTGAGCCCCATTCGGACACTAAAATCCTAAGCTCCTCTAATGCAGTTTTACAATCGCGACAAACAGAAGAAACAAAGCCATGTTCACGGGGAAGAATTATTATTTGCGATCAACCGACTGGCGAAAAAGAGACAGAGTATTAATATCAGCATCCGGGGAAAATTGAATACCACGGATAGCTAATTCAAACGCAAGTTCCTGTTTTCGTAGGGAATCCGTATACGGCAAACGAATAACCTAATAAAAGCATTCTAAAAAAGCTAAACCTAATATTTAAAAACGAAGTGGGACCTGAAAATATGCCGCCAAAGGAACACGATATATTATATAAAGAAACTCTTAACATATGATGTATATACAACGCAATAAAACAAAAATGATCTACAACCCCGACCCAAAATAAAATAAACACGCAAGCTAAAATTAAATGCCGCAACCACATGCTCTGGCTACCAAAAGTGTGCCCAGCCCAGCATTAACGGCGTAGAAAACTCTCAAGGTGCCCTAAATACATTCAATTAAATCTAGGGTCAGGTAAAACTGTCCAATTAAACGAGTTGCCTTTCAATAGTCTGCTAAGGAATAATGTACACAGTAATTTAACAAAATGCATAAAACACAATTATGACGTAAAGCGTGGCAAGAAATTACGGCTAATCTGCTCTTAGTGTATCCCTGTTGAAAATGCCTATAAAATCCTAAGAAAAGCGAATAAATTACCTTAGGAGTGAGTTTAGAAGTGGATGTGATCACTTCAATAGCTGGTGGCCACCTGCCCGCCCCTTTTAGGTGTTTTACTTTTATAGGGAAATCGCGTTTGGAACGTAACAAACGTAGCCATGTTGTTGCTAAAGCACATGCAAAATGGGAACTGCCAACCTAAATAAAAAGTGAAATCCGATAAATATGTGATGTGTTGTTGTTACTAGAATTTCTTCTTCTTCTTCTTCGTTTAGTGTTTGCCGCTGACAAAAACGCAACGCATTCGTAGTAAGAAAGACTATCCACCAAAATTGTCATTTTTGTATTCTTTTTTGTGAAAGTTGGTTATATTAATATGTTATTTCCATTAAATAAACAAGTTCCTTTACTGTAACGGTGGTAGATAGTTAACCCAAGCTTACATAAAAAACCTAACCTAAGGAATTCAGAAACGTAAGCTTATATAAAAAAAAACGAACTCTAGCCTAACCTCCCGTGAATCAGAAATCTAAGCTTAGGAACGCAACCGCTACACTCCTCTTCTTCTAAAAAACATCCCTTGGCTACGCTTTGAGGCTGAGGGCCCTCAATCTCTCGGCTACACCTTGAGGCTGAGTATCTTACCGGCATTGGCGGCATCAGTTATACACATGTTGCCAGCATTGCGTTAGAGCTAGCATATGACAGAGTGACATCTGTTGAGCTAGTGTATGACATAGAGTGACATCTGCTGGACATATAACACATCATTTTCATCGCTGTTGGGGATACAGAATGTCGGAGATTACAATAATAAATAAAAAGTACCAGATCACCAACTGTAACCTTACTTAAAGTTCAAGATAATTTCGCGAATTCCTAATCGTGAGGCATTTTCTACCCAAATTGCTAAACGAATAACCAGTCTGTGAGAGACTTCCCGTAACGTAACCAATTACAACAAAAGTTTGCCCACATTATCACAGTTTCCAAACACAATCATTTTACATACGCAGCGAATTCGAAACTGGGTTTGCAGATTATAAAAGGACTAATAAATAATTTAAGACTCGAAGCTAAAAGACAGCACTCCGTGTTGAAACATTGTGTAAAACCGAAAGGAATTTCCAACAGGAACCAAACAACGCCCACAACCAAATATGTACTCATATCTGTACCTGGGATACCACAATTATACACAGTAGCAAACGGAAACACCTTTGCTGCCCCGTTGAACGAGTAGAACTACTAGCTCTCTCTCGCTAGAACGTCCAAGGCGACCAAAACAAAAGAAGCATCAGGAAGCCGAAAATTTCCCTTTAGCTTTCGATACATCGAACGTCCAGAGAGGAAAAAAACCGCTACATATTTCTTATGGTTTATTAGATATGCAAACATCTTCAGAAGAAAGCGGGATTCATGGCAATTCACAGAAAACTAAAGATACATGTTTAATTACGCAGGCAAATATCGTAAACATGTGGTTCTTAAGAAAATCGTTAGAGCCATTTTTGAGGAAATAAAAATAAAGAAAAATGTTACAGTTTACGTGTGAACACTGTTTTTTTGTTCGGGATATTTTCTGGAAAAGTCTCCGTTATACATATTTGGAAGATTGTGAACTTAAATACCAAATATGATATTTATTGGACTTTTCGTTTGTTGCCTTCTCTACTATGTATAGTAAGTAGGGGAAATATTGTATTACATCCAAAACTTCGATACCGAGATTTCACCAGAAATACATGTTTTGAGCCCATAAATTAAAAAAAGAGCATTTTTAGAAAAAGGTCCTGTGTATGTGTGTCTGTAAACAGCATAACTCAAGAACGAAAAATCGGATAAATACCAAAATACCAAACAAGTAGCTTCCAAGGATGCGACACAAGATTTCTAAGAAAATTCTCCAACCCAAGCTACTCTTTACATGGAACATTTTTCGAAATTTGTTATTTTCTAAAAGATGGCTCTAGTGATTTTGTTTGAAATAAAATATATTAAAATTATTTACATGAAAAATAAAATGTATATCTTGAATTTTCTGGAAATAGGCTGTGAAGTCCGCTTCGGGTGGAAAAAATTTTGTGTAATCTTGTAGAACTGCTAAATCTTAAGCAATAGACGAAAACGTACTACACAAAAAATGCAGTACTCTTTAAAACACAAACTTTACTTAAATAAGTGCTTTTGGCGCATAAGCCATTTCTCAGATATCCGTTATTAAAGGTTGAAGAAGTTAATTTTACCTTTTTTTATTAGCCCCACGTCTTGGGAGCCAATTTGAAGAAGTTTTGTTGCTGCTACGTATGGAAAGCCGATTTGAAGTAGGAGTTGTGTTGTAGTTCAAATGTTGGGGAGCCGAACTTGAAGTAGTTGCACGTATGGTAAAACGTTTCCGGTTTCTTTCGCTCCAAATTTTCTTTTGACTGTTTCTTTAAATATTATATATTTATGTTTGCCTCGGCTGCGTCAGTATTTATACTTTTTTTAGCAACATGTACGTCTTAGCAGGTGGTGGTGCGACTGAAGAATGTAGGCTTACACAGATTATAATTTTACTTCACTCCTTTTATTAATGCTTGACACGATAACACTTCACTGAATGAATATATATATATATATAAATATATATATATATATATAGAGAGAGAGAGAGAGAGAGAGGGAGGGAGGGAGGGAGAGCTGTGAGATGTTTTTATTAATTACTTGCACTTTTTAACACGTAAACTATTTTTGTACCACACGAATACGTATTAAATTTCTCGAGGACGCATCTCGCGTCCGGTTAGGAACACTGCCTACAAGCAACTGACTACAGAATTTGTAAATTTTGTTATATTTCAATTTCTGATTGGCTAATCCTAGTCCAATAGAATACCTTCATTTAACTAAAGCTTTTTCTGGTTGTTGATGGGCTATTTTATAAACTGTCACAAAAATTACATTATTGCTTCCAAGAATTACAAGTAATATTGTTAAACTTTCAAATTCGTTATTGCCTCAAGGTTATCTCATTATTAGCAATTTTAATCTATTATTCTCACAGCTCCTACATTGTTAAATTACGTAATACATTCACATAACATTATTACATATATACAATAATACAAACATTAATACAATGACTGGTACATACATTTTATATATATATATATATATTATTTTATACCATATTGCTTTAAGGCAGCCTGTTATATTTTATATTATATAATTCCACTGAAATCATTTAAGTGTTAAAAATACTGCCTCAAGGTTCGAATTGCTTCTTACTTGGTTATTCTTTAAAGTCCTTTCGGCATTGGTTCTCGCGACTGCATGGAAACGGTATGAGATTTTAAGGTCAGCGTAAAATCAGTTCTTAAACATATGATTATGTTGTTTTTGAATGTGTAACGAAATGTAACATGTAACTATTTCTGCAAATGTTTACTTGGATTAAAATGTAATAGATAGTAAAACAAGTTTTAGTAAAAATAGTTTGTATACCCACTAATAAATGATAAAGGTTATAAAAAGTCATGTGAATGTATCACATCAGAAATTTTTGTTATGCTGTTCATATACACGCGCAGGGACCTCTTCCAGAAAGTGTTTATTCTGGTTCCAGGAGAACTCATGCCAATTTTACTAAGCCCACCTCGTTGTGGATCAAATTACGGCGCTTCTTTCTTAATGTCGGATTCAAGTCTAAGTTGGGTTAGTACTTATACGCTGAATCGTAGATTCTGTATTTATTTTTATATTACTTGGAACAATGACATGTCTTGTATTTCTGTGTGTGGTACAGGGAAGATAATGTGAAATAAATTTTTTCTCCTTTTACTTTAGAGGTTTGTTTTCCTTTCAACATTTAAATTTTATAATAATAGTAGAGAAATGAATTTAATTGTTTGTTTCAAAACACTCCGACTAATTGCACATGATATATTGACTCAATACTTAAAATGATACCCTCCGGAATTTTGAGGAACACAGATGATGTTACCCTTCCGAAATATTGAGAGGTACTGATAGCTTCTCTCCTAAAAATATGTTTATATATGCATACTATCTCTATGTCAATTTATCAACAACCAGCTTGCTTATTGTCTCTCTATGGTTATAAAAAAGGTAAAATATTCTCCTTATTGACACTATTTACAAAGTTTCGCAATGTATCTTTTACATTTTAATATTTTGCTTTTCTTCTTCATTATGTATACCAGACATATATGCAGATTTAGATGTATAAACATAGTTATTAACAAATAAAGAAAACTTAGAAGCATCAAAAATATCAGGATACAAAGTTTTTTGGAATATGGATTGACTCTAATATGACATGGAGCAACATATAAAGAATCTAGAATAATCGACTTTGCTATGCGAATTCTAACGAATGTACTAACAATTAAAGTTTTAAAAACCATATACTTTGGATATGTACATCCCATTATTACATATTGAATTATTCTTTGGCGCTCTACATCCAAATCTTTATGTATATATAAAATGCAAGAAATAATATTAAAGGTAATTATGAAAGTTCCCCTAAGAACAGAAAGTAAACCATTTCAGAACCTTAATATCCGGCTTGTACACAGTATTTATATATATGAAGTAGTTTATTTCATACTTCGGAATAGGTAATTGTTTATAAATAATTCATATTGCCATAAACATAATACCAGGAGTAGTAAAAATATACACCTAATCGTCACCTCCTCACTCAGAGTTTAGATTTTATCTCACAAAGGAACCATTTTATGCAATAAACTGCCAGTTAAGGTAAAATATTTAAATAATAAGAATTTTAAAGAAGCTGTAAAACATACTCTATTAAAAATAATGCCACAGACAACAGATGAATTTTTATCCAGAAATATTAATTAATAATTTAGGTAATGATTTTATTTGTAAAAATTTCTGTTAAAACTACGAAAAAGAAAAATGTGCAAATCAAATTGCCATTTGGCTTGAGTCTATTTACTTGTGTTTATTATGTACCTAATTTAATTACTAATTGTATTCTTTGACGAAGCCATGAATATTGTATATTCTTACGGTGAATAAATCAGCTGCTGCTGCTACTACTACTACTACTACTACTATTATTATTATTATAATAAATATATTAATTAAGGAACATAAGTGAATAACAAACCTGTGAACACACAATATATGAGGTAAGCGTTCTACTAAGTTAACATCAGATATTATAACTGCTTCAACGTATTTCCAATGAAATCTGGACATTGGATGTTTTATTGAAATGCTATACTCCATCTCCTACTATAGTGTAACGCAGCGGTTATGGCCAAACTTTATGGGAAGTCGGCGCCGAGCGGTAGGTATAACGATACCTGCGCTCGACAGCGTAAACACCGGGCGCGCTATAGGGAGATAATTAGAACCTTCTGGTAGCTTCTTCTCTCCCCTCCTCCAGAAAGTGTGTCGAAATAGTTCTAGAACGTTCGAGAACCTTGTGGAAAGATTCCACTGACTGTAGAAGCGAGTGTTCTCGCTTATTTCGACAGTGGAGTTAGTCACGTCGGTCAGACAGTGCGAGTCGAGTGTGAGTGGAGTTGCCTCGGACAGTCAGCAAGGGAGTTGATGAGCGCGTTGTTAGTGCGACATCACGTGCGATTCTCCAAGCGAGCAGGTGATACCTGCGAGTGCTGCTCTGAAACGATAGACTGGAGGTCTTGTGTTCGACTGCCTGGCGAATGAACCGGAAGAGGGGGCTAAATCACAAAAAAAGGTGAAGTGACGGAAAGTTGGTCTAGTTCACCTAAGTGAAGTGATGGTGTGAACGAAGTGAACTCCCAGTGAAGCTGAACTAGGTGAAAACAAATAGTAACAATAACAAGAGTGATGAGTGACAGTTGAAGAAAAACCGGACAAATTTAAAATAGATAGGTAGCAGATTAAGTAAAAACAGTCCAGAATTTGCGCATATTATTTAGTCTACTACTTACCTATATTAAGTAGGGGAAGTTTTTATAATCCGTAAATCCAAAAAAAAGTATTTTAGATGTGTGTGTGTGTGTGTGTGTGTGTGTGTGTGTGTGTGTGAACAGCTGAAGTTGACATTGTCTTTACGTTATTTGCACCACGCTTTGGGCGCCAATTTGAAGTAGATAGTTACTGCTACGTATTGAAAGCCAGTATGAAGATGTATTTCATTTCAACTGTTGGGGAGCCGAACTTGAAATTCGTTGCAATCACACGTATAATACTCGCTTTCCGGTAGCCTTCGCCCCAAATTTAAAAATATTAGCTTTGTAATTTGACTGTTTCTTTAGATATTATATTTATGTTTGACTCGGTTGCGTCAGTATTATTGTTAGAGACATGTTTCTCTTGGTAGGGTTGTGGTACGACTGAAGAATGTAGGCTTACACAGATTTTAAGTTTTAATTTACTCCTTTTTATCAATCCATGACACAACTCAAATAGCACTTCACTGACATAGAGAGCTGTAAGATTCTTTTATTTAATACTTGCACTTTTTAACACGTAAAATATTTTCGTCTCACACGAATACGTATTTGATTTCTCGAGGAGACATCTCGCGTCTGGTTATGAGCACTGTCTAGAAGCAACTGAACTGTTTTTCCATTGCCTAAATTTGTAAAATTCTGTATTTCAAGTCTCTGATTGGCTAATCCTAGTCCAATAGAATACCTTCATTTAACTTAAGCTTTTTCTGGTTGTTGATTGGCTATTTTGTAAACTGTCTCAAAATTTACATTATTGCTGCTCTAATAATGACTAGTAGTATTTAAGCTTCCTTACTCATTATTGCCTCAAGGTTACCTCATTGTTACCTCATTGTTAGCAACCTTAAAGCTATTTCTCACAGCTCCTACATTATTACATTACGTAATACATTCACATAACATTAATACACATGGATACAATAATATAAACATTTAAAATGACTGTAATATACACTTTTTATATACTGTTGAATACATATATTGTTTTAAGGTGGGCTGTTATTGAATTTATACATTATATAATTAGACTGAAATTATTTAAGTGTTAAAAATATTGCCTTACAGCGCAACTCTTAAACCGAAGCTTATAAACAATATAGGTTTCGTTAAAACGTGCCATTTATGCAAAATGTTTACATTAACTATTTCCGAGATATTCAATGGGTTTGTTTAAATGCTATAATACTTTACTTCTCGTGATGTCATGCAAAGAGCAGAATTTGAAAGCTAGCATAGCGACACCTAGACGCTCGCTTCAGTCTCCTGTATACTCTTGTACCTACAACGAAATGTGTAATGAAGCCGTTTTTGTAAGAGAGTATCTCGTTTTACATTAATTAGATACAAAAACAAGCTTTTGTGAGAAGAGTTGCAGAAGAGAGACACAAATTAATGATGTAACACATTTTTTTATTTTATTCTTGCAGTTTTTCTCACAGAGAAGTTTTCCACGGCAGTTGCATAAATTAAAATGTGTAACTTTGCCAGTGGGAAACAGAAAATTAATAAATCGTCGCTTGTCACTATATTTCTTATCACTAGATCCCTGGGATGCTGTATTGGCATCCAAAAATGGGCTATACAAAGTATTAATATAAAATTAATGAATGTGATAATTTAACAAGCTTTAAAACATAATTTTTAGTTATTTGCAAGAGATAATTGATACAGATTCAAGCAACTTGCATCTATTCATGAACTTGAGACGTGTCAAATAATGTGTATAATTTGCGTTAATAGATGGCAACACCATAGCATTATTATTATTATTATTATATTATTATTATTATTATTATTATTATTATTATTATTATTATTATTAATAGTAGTAGTAGGTATTAGTGGTTGGTAGTGGTGGTGGTGGTGGTGGTGGTGGTGGCTCTTTCAACTAGTTCATGTTTATATATGAGGTGTGCTTATTTATTTACATAAATCAGGAACAGCAAAAAAATTGTATGCTCTAAACAAATATTGAGAGGAGTCTCTAGAGCTATGTGTAAATTTGTTTACAATATTCAAAATAAATACATATCCTGGATACCCTGTAAGAAATACTCTTTTGTATTACTCCGCGCAATCTATATACGATAATTGCTGATTTTCAGTAAATCCATTGGTGTCTTATTTCCCAATAACACTGAAAATATAACACATTACAATGAAACTATTAAACGTATGAATTAGCGCATTTTAAAAGTAATAACACAAAGGAAAGATCAGATCTATTTTCTAATGTTAGGGTGAGTGTTGCGGTCAGGGGCCAATGAGTACATTCACTGGCACCACTCACTTGGAGTTGCGTCTTGCCTTTGTTTACTTCAAGTGTGTTTGGTATTACGGGAAAAGTATGGTATATTTAAGTATATTTTTCAAGTGTGAGTATTTATTACACTCCTTCAGACGTAATATACATTAACATTAGTATACGTCAATCAGTGAAGTAAAAGCAACATAATATTACGCCTACAACGAACAACTATATCATTGTTTTCTTTACTATAATTCTACTGTAAAAACTTCTGTCCTGATACTTCTAATGGTGTAGATTTTTATATGCGAGGATAAGAGTAGTTTATGAAAATTTTCGAAAGTGTACTCCAGGTAGGTATCAGTTTGGAGTTAGTTTTTGAAGTTGCAAGTTACAAACTGTGCACTTTTCCCCGCCATCCCAAATACTTTATTTGTCATTACAGCCACTGGTGGCTAAATCTGTGATCTGTATTCTGGTGAAAACCATAAGTGTTGAGATCCGAATACATTATAGCGCATAGATTCTATCAATACATTGATTTGGATTGGCTACGGAGGGGACTCGGCACTGTTCCATATAGGAGATATTGTACCTACTTCTCATAAGCAGGATCCCCGGGAGGAAGAATGAGGCGAGAGGGGACACAGGGCGGTCGGAACCAGGAGTGACGGCGCAGGAAGGGTAGAGCACCTAAGATTTTCAGATAGAGACTCTCAGACAGCCAGACCAGGGAGTTCAGACTGCAAAGAGAGAGTGAAGAATCCAACGTCCCTCAAGATGGTTCTTTCCTCCTGCCACACTGCACCAACGGATGAATGAGGAAGTGAAATGAGAATGGAGATGAAATGGAGGGACAGAAAATTCGGGGGATGTGAGAATCCTTCCCAGCATTCGTCTGGCGATCCAGGAACCCCCCCCCAAAAAAACCCATTGGTGAGGAAGGTCGGCCACGGGAAACGAACCCACGACCTCCCGAATGCGGGCCAGAGACGAAACCAACTGCACCATCCCGCTCGGTCTACGTGAAATTAATTAAATTGTCATTTCAGATTTGAAAAGTCACTCGCGCAACGATGCGTAAAGCATATAGTCATTATACAGATGCTTACGAATCCTCGTTCATTTCTAAAAGTTATATCTCCAGGTGTGCACCTCGTGCCGATAATGTTGGTTCTGTGTTGCCGGAGTGACACACATTTTAATGAATTAAAAGTTGTAGCTCCGTACATACATGTATACGTAAACTATAGTATGCATTACAGACATAAAACTCTGCAGATGGAGGGATTAGACCTCAGATCCTCTTAGTTAAAAGTCTACTGCTCTAACCACTCGTACACAAAGCATAGTTGCGGATTCATATGTTAAAGCAGCTACCTAACAAGTAATCTTCAGATTTCGGTTTATTACGAACGGGACTTCTATTATTAGCAGTGTTAATTATTATAATTATTATTATTATTGTTATTACTGTTATTATTATTATTTAAGCAAGGTGGTGCCGCGGTAACGTCTACAACTCGAACTCCCTAGGTATTCCCTAGGTGACGGGTTTAAACCTCCGGGCCGACCACCTGAAGACTTTTTCGCAATACTCCTCGGTCGCTAGGCGAATTCCAGATTGGATAAATTAATCCGTGAATTTTCCTATAATCTCTTTCAGCAAACTGCATTTCATTTTCTTCTTCTGCACCGCCATGCCAGGCACTGGGCTGATCGCCCGTCTTGGATATGCTATGCTCCAGTTTGCTTTCTCTTTGACAGGCTACTGACCCAAGGCATTGGCTTGTAAGTCCTTGGAGGTGTAAATCATACAAAGAGGAGAGTAAGCTACGGAATAAGAATAAGATTATTCTATTTGTTATACAGTAATGTACTATTGTTACATAGCGTGGAGCTCTGTTTCCCGGCCACGGGATGCGCCCGTTGAGATACCAGTCCCTGTAGAGGACCGGTGCCCACTCAGTAACGTGAGGAAATTAGGAAGCTGCGTTAGGCAGCGTTCCCAATCACGAAAGCCAACTGCATTACCTCCCAGTATCAGTTGGATCAGCTATCATCAAGTACTGAGCAGACCGGTTGGGAGTTTATCTGCTCAGTACAAAAGCGTGATGGGAGCAGCTGAAAGAGGAGCAAATTGGAAAGTGTTGACGTCATTCATACCTTCCCTTAGCGAAGCGGCGGTTCTGTCGGGTAATTTTTGTTTACCATGGAGGACAGTACGTCAAAGCATAGGTCAATAACACCAACCCTTCTTGGGAGGAAACATATTTTATTACAGCACAATATAATGGTCTAAGGCATTTATTTTGTAATAAGATGTTAAACTATATAAGAAGTTTAATCTACAGCGCCATTATTCCTCCTGTCATGCGAATCAGTATGAAAATTACCAAGGGGAAGAAAGATCAGCTTTATTGGAGCAACTAAAGTGTATAATGTTTGTGGTGGTAAGTCCAGTACTGAATTTGCTTATGCTGGTCAGATTTACAACTTGTTTACTTTGCCTTTGAACCTACAAATTATTCTGTTTTTATTACATAAATTATTATTCTTGTCTGTATAATTCCTCCTATAATGCAATGTTCAAATGAATCATGTCTCGCCATATTAAACAGTGCTAATTGTATTGTATATCGCCACCATTGTCAACGCCATCACCATCAATAATAACGTATTAGCATATGAACAATATAATTCCGTAAAACAATTTGATTATAATCCTTCAAATCAATTTGTATCGCAAAGTTACTCCCGTGCAGTTACAGATTACAAGCCGGCCTGCTGCGCAACTAAAGGGAGTGGAGCAGGTAATTCCGTCTCCCTAGAGCTACGTATTGATGATGGCTGAGTTAGATGGTCATTCAGTCTACCATGCGTTAAGTGGGCATGAAGACAGGAGTCGGGTTGGTAGGTCCAGGCCCCAAACCTGCTGTAGCCACGGGATTATTGTTGTTACTTTTGTTACCCATATCATCATTAATGCATTCCTGAATATTACACTAGTATTCATATTATAAGCATTATAATACTCTACGAAGTATACAATGAATTGTACTGATGGATTGTCTTCCATATACAAACAGCATGTCGATATGGATCGATATAATAATCAAATGTTAGTACACCAAACACCCTCGTTTCATACGCGGTGACATCGTTAGCAATACCAGAACACTTTTAAATAAAATAACCGAAACAGAAGCAGTCCTAGGTAATGTAATAGCATAACAGCAGAGATATTTTACCAACCCTGAAGTTGACAGTTGGATTGCCTATTAAATAGGCAAAGAAATAATTAGTTTGAAGATCTGTTATGCTTGGAAAATGCTAAAGTTTCGAGCACAGGATTAAATATACAGTCTAAAAGAGATAAGAACACGGTAGCTCCTGGAAAGGTGGGTGAAACAAATGAAAACTTTCGCTGGAAAGGGTCAAAAGCCCCACTATGATGCTGATGATGATGAATGACATTTTTTTACCTCAGAGTAACCTTTACAGACATCAGCCATAATTATTTATCCACGATCGACATTTTCCAGAAAAAATTCCGTTAAAGTTTCATTATACATGCTTACATTGCTGATCAATCACTACAACTTTAAATTGGTGTAATATATTAATACCGTAACACGGCATTTCATACGCATCATCTAAACAGTGCTTTTATGGCTTACTAAGATTAAGATCCCACCAAGATGTCTCCATCTCGACAAAAAGGACCTTTAAACCTTCTGCTACTTACACATTGATGCCGAAGTTTTAATAACAAGCAAGAACACCACGTTAGAATTCCAACGTTTTGTCTCGTAGCTGTTCTTATATTTGAGAATATGTGTGTCAGGGTATTGTCAGAAAGTTTTAATTAAAGAGAAGAGGAACGCCTCCGAGCAGGGTACCTCTCCAGAGACACAATGTTCCACCCCCTCATCTTCGGGGAGGAAAGAGCACTATAGAGAGGCGGTTTTCCTTTAAAAAAAAACGTATATTCCGCTATAATGGAGATACCCTACGCACAAGTTATAATTTGCCTCGTAAATCTCTATAGAACGCAACAAAGAGGCGGTGATTATCAAATAACCATTGGGTATTCAGTTGAATTGAAGTTGTCAAAGTTTAAAATCGTCGAGGGGGTCCATAAATTTTTCCAATGGAGAGTTTAAAAAATCTAATGTATAAGAGTCGTAGAACTTTCTCTACCCTTACCATTTATCTCCATAGTGGTTCTATAAACTGCCCACATAAAATTATTTTCCGTTTCTATTCATCATTATAAATATACGTAATGCTATGCACATCTTAATTTTGCCTACACAAGAGGCTGAGGAAATAGTTTAAAAAGTAGGTCTTGATGTTATACAGGTGTTTCATAACTAAGCCATAGCACCAATAAAATTTAACCTAACTAATGTTTTAAAAAAATCTTTGGACTTGTCAAATTAATCTTCGCTTTGTGGTTAATTAGATGGCTGGAATTAAAAGCTTTGTAACCTTACAAGTCGCTTTTAAAATACAGATAAAGGTAGGGGCGAACGAAGTGAGCTCCCGAAAGCGGGGCGGTGCACCGCACGTAAGCCAACCGGCCTCTTGTGGGAAGATGTGGGAAGAGACTCGATGGGCGACCAGATCCGGATGACAACGACAGACGGGGTCCCCAATGTTTCCATATTAAACGCCTTCAACGCCGCCCGAACACACTCTGTTGGACCCTAAAACTCCGGGGAGTACCCACCCAAAGCACCCAGAAATGGTTTCTATTCCAGAAGTTCCTTGACATCAGGATGAAATTTACACAGAGCGCACACGACTGTCCAGCCGCAACCCGCCGAAATTCGTCGCCTGGTGCTAAAACCCTGAACCAGATGACAAGGAAGATAGTTACAGCAAATGAGGGGGTAGGAGAGTCGTGGTAGAAAGCATTCGCCTGCCGGCACGGGGAAACTATGAAAACCATGGGTCAGAGTGGGCGGTGGCCGGGATCGAACCCGGACCTCCTGAATGCAAGTCGCACAAGTTGCTGCAGCGCCGCCTCGCTCGATCGCCTTTAAAGTATTCAATTGCACGGAATCGTGCCGATATAACGCATAATGCTTTATGTTGATAAGGAAATGCTAAATCGCCTCTACCACCTCAAATCCCACCATTAACCTGGTTCCAGTACTTAATATTTGTCCTACTGCGCCTTTTTCCTTCACTCCTAACCCTGAAACCGACCTGTGTCCATAGGTTGATGTTTGAGTGGCAGACTTTTTGACATCAAACCAATACGAGACGTACTCATCCAGGGAATGGTGTGGACAATCCCGCCGAAGCATGCTTTCTATCCCTGAAATATATCCATACTCCCTCGCTTTCGCCGCCACCTAGGCTTAAAATTTATTCATAGGCTAATGCACATGTCTCGGACCTGAAAGCAAACCAATAAGAGATTTTCTCACCCAGGACTGGTGTGGAAAACAGACGAGAAGGAGATTCTGTCAATATTAAATAAAGAAAATCGCTATACGAAACCCAAAGTATTGCCACGTCTCCATGTACTCGACTGTAAATATCTCTGAGTTGAAGGTACTTTGCAACTTGCGAATTGGATGAGAGAAGTTCGTTGCACGTTCGGATTCTTATCACGTTAGATTAGCAGCAGAGCGTTGGCTACGAAAGTAAAAGATTAATGGATCGAATCCAGACTCAACTTTGAAATCTGTTTGTTCTTGAGTTACAAGGTAACATAAAAAAAACACGAGCACTTCCCTCGGTCTCTCTCTCTCTCTCTCTCTCTCTCTCTCTCTCTCTCTCTCTCTCTCTTTCACACACATCACACATATACTATATTCGGATTTGCTGAATTTTATGAACTGTATCGGCAAGATAGGACAAAAAGTTGCGCATATCTTTTGTAGGTTTTCTTTTTCTTCCTCGTTTCTTTTTGTGACCAAAGAGAGACATACAACTTGCTGCTCCCCATGTATAGAGACAATTCTGGAGCAGAATGGTCTTCATTTGATAGATTCACTTATTGCATATCCACTTCTGCTCTGTGAAATGTGATTTCATCATTTTCAGCATCGAGGCCATATATCACGAATGCTTTATCCGCTGAAAGCAGGATAAGGAAACCCTATAGAGAATTTATCTTCAGAGAAAAATGTTCACCATCACTTCAGGAAGATAGTGGGGGTTATCGCGCCCTGGGCACATACTTAATGGAAGTACGTGTACTAAGAGATAGGGTGTTTATGTAATTTTTCTTTAAACATATGTGGTGCTTGAGTACTTGTGCGCGACTGTGTGTGTGTGTGTGTGTGTGTGTGTGTGTGTGTTTGAGTGTGTGATTCAGTGTGTTTTTTTTTATATGTATGTATGTATATAGTGCGGTGATTGTAAAAAAATAGTTGTTTTCTGGTTGATACTGCAAGTCACGTATACAGACCAGGTATTTATCTAGAGAGCATGTACGGTCTTATGACCCATGCGACTGTGTTATGCAATTAATGTAATACTAAATACTTAATAAATACCACCACTACTACTACATTTGTCAAATTTGGGCGCATTTATCTCTGGAAGCATTTATCCTAAAGTGAGAGTTATTATACGCCTGGGTGTATACAAATATCTACATTGCGACTAGATCATTGAAGCAACATAATTCAATAAACATATTTAAATAATAAATTGTAACAAACCTAATTGCTCTCTCTAGCATTTCGCCTATGACAGGTAGAGAAGTATTGTATTCCATCCAAAATTTGCTTATAGAAATTTTATAAAAATCTCGCGGTTTGAGGTCACCTAAGGTTATGAATACATTTTTAAAAATCTGATGTGTTACATTCACATAAGCTTTCTACCTTCTATCGTTTATTAGTAGGTACAAATTACTCCTACGAAAGTTTATTTTCGTATGCACTTCATTTTAAAGAGATAACCTTTACAGAAATAGCTGCGTTACATATTTCGTTATTGATACAAAGGAAATAGCCATAGCAAATGCTTAAGAACTGGACGCTATATGCTGGTCTTAAAATTCGATACTCTGACCACAACATAGCGAGAAACAGCTAAAAATCGACAAGACTTTAAAAGAATTGCCAAGTGTTATACAAATCGAACCATTAATAACAGATATCTCGGAAGTTGTTGATGCTCCCAAAAAAGTTATTTGAAATAAATGTCCTGTTTTAAAAACATCTACATTTTTTGTGTAGTACACTTTCGGCTATCGCTTAACGTTTACAAGTTATACATAATTATACAAAATTCCTTCCGAATGAAGAGAGCTTCACAGTCTATTCCCAGAAAATTGAAAATATACATATTTGTCATGTGAATACTTTAATATATAGTATTTTAATCAAAATCGTAAGAGCCATTTTTTAAAAAATAAAATATTTGAAAAACATTAAATGTAAAGGGTAGGTTGGGCTGGAGGAATTAAAAATCGTCGTGTCACATCTCTGGAAGGTACTGAATCTAAATACCAAGTTTGGTGTTTATCCAACTTTTCGTTTTAGAGTTATGCTGTTCACAAACACACACACTTACACGCATGCTTTTTCTAAAATTACTTTCTTTTATTCAGGGGTCTCAAAGCATATATTTCCTGTGAAATCTCGGTATCGAATTTTTGGGTGAAATGCAATACCTTCTCTACCTACTATTACTGGTAGAGAAGTAAAAAGGTTTGTTTGCGTATCTCAAAGCAAAACTTGAATACAATGAACTTCAGAATGTTGTATAACTGCAACACAAAGATGTTCAAGCAATTCACTCACGTCTTACTGATATTAGTCAATGAAAAGTACTTTTTTTATTATTTTTTCCAAAGTAGATCAACATCTCGTATGTTTAAAATACTTGTACCACTAGTTAAATGAATACCTACCTTAAATTTTCTATATATAGTTTGTAGAATCCTATTCTTTCTCAATAATTTGTTTAACAAGGTAAACCATTAGAGATAGACAAAATTACTCGACAAAAATGTTCAAATTATTTAAATATCCAATTTATATTAAATAAAACTGTTATAGCATTAACAGTTTTCTAAATATTCTTTGTTACACCAAAGATTTTATAGGTTGAATTTTCATGTGAAATGTGCATATAAGAGTCTTTGGAATGTACTTCTTTTCTATTCCCGGACGGGTTCATTGGCTTAAAAAACTGACGAATGAAGCGAGAGTCGCCTTTTAAAGTTTTTACCAGCGATCACTAGGTGACTCTATTGAGATATAGCATCACTGTTTTCGCAAAATTTGACAAATGAAAGCACAGGCAGCTTAGAAATTTACTCAGGAATATGTTTACACTGAGCTGTAAACAAAGCATTCTTGTTAAAAAATGAGAATTTCACTTGAAGGTGTTCAGTGGATGATTTTAGTAAAGGTCTAATTCAACAGCAATGCATAGAGTCGCTTCATTCAACTTTTGGTAATGAAGCAATATCAGAAAAAACGGTTTACAATTGGTTGCAGAATTTTGTCGTGGTCGTACGTCCGTCAATGATGAATTCCATGAAAGTCATATCGGCATTTTATATTATTTATAATTTGACCGAAGCTCAAAAACGCACGTTAGTGGTGTAAGAAGTGCTCATAAATAAATCCGTATACAACATCGTAACAGGTGACGAAACTGTACATATTTGTATGAACCAGAAACTAAGCAGCAACGAAGCTTGGGTGTTCAGAGATGAACCGGATCCTACAAAAGTTGTTCGTTCATGAAGCATTCTCAAGAAAGTTATCGCTTGTTTCTTCGGTTGTATTGGACACATCGCAACTATTCCTTTAGAGTATCAAAGAAGAGTTAATGCTGAATAGTATACAACAATTTGTTTGCCAGAATACCAGACAAAACCGGAAAACCTATCGGAAACGTCGTATCATTCTTTTTCATGATAATGCCAACTCTCACACAGCACGTAAAATAAATGATTATTTGAAGGAAAAAAACATCGAATTAATTCTTATTGCCGGTATTCATCTGATTTATCATATATTAAGCTTTTTCGTTCCCAAATGTCAAACCAAAAATGCATAGACAGCGACTTTCATCACCTCAAGAAGCTATTGAAACCTTTAAAAAATTATGTTTTTGAGATGCCAACTTCAGAGTATAAAAAAGTTTCGAGAGTTGGTTTGAACTCATGCAAAAGCCCATAAATCTTAAAAACGAATATTTTTAAAACCAATAAAGCAGTTTGTTCCAGAAACCATATTTTTCTTTCCTGATGTTTAGAAGCTTAAAAGGTGGCCCTCTATGCAAACAGTTGTTTTATTTTCCGTGTTTTTTTTAATTTATTTAAAGTCACACTAACTTGTCATATGCGACTCATCAATTAATTACATTAACTCAGAATTAGACAAACAGTTACATGTTTACAAAGAGGACATAAAGGGAACATATTAAGAAAACATAAAATATATAATGGAATTACTGCGTTAATTTTAACATGGTCAAATAAATATTAATATTAAAATTGGTATTCAAGTATGAACGAGAAAATATTAAATATTATAATGGAATGTTTTATATTTTGTTAAAAATACCGATATTCTGCAGGAATTTCTTTAGTTTTTTATAGGCCACTTGAGTATCCATTGCAGTGTGGAGGTAGAAGGAAATCTTTTCAGTTCTGCGACATTTATCGTATTGTTGGCATTTGCATAGTAGATGTTCAAGAGTGAGTCTTTTAGTACAGAAACAGGAGGTGGTTCTTTGGTGAAGAGGTAGAGGTGAGTGAGTTTTGTATGTCCGATTCGTAATCTAGCAGCAATTGTTTGGTCTTGGCGGTTCAAGGCAGTATATGGGAAGGGACTGGTGTTTTCCTGTCTAGTAGCATGCAGCTTACTGTTTGAAATCTGGGTCCATTGATGCTTCCGTAGGCTGTGGATTGCTCTTTTAAAGTGTGATGCAGCATCCTGACACGACATTTTGATGGATTTGTCAACTAATGAATGACGAGTGGCTTCTTTGTCTGCTAAGTCAGCTTGTTCATTTCCTTTAATGCCAATGTGTGATGGGATCCAGACAAGAGTTACAGTACGATCTTCTGTTAGAATAGATTGCAGAGTATGCTGAATGTCACATACCAGTGGGTGAGATGGGAATCGATGTTGAAAAGCTTGGAGAGCACTTTTGGAATCAGTAAATATTATGAAATGATTACTATCTGTTAACGATTTAGTGATGTTGCCTTCTGAATTGCCATTAATTCACAAGAAAAATTGGAATACATATGTGGCAAACGGGAAGAAAGAGTTTGATTTATATTTGTAACAAGTGTATATCCACTTTTGTCTTCTGTCTTTGATCCATCGGTGAAAATATAATATTTAGTTTGATAAAATCAATAAGTTCATGATATAACTGCAAATATATGGCTGTATTAGTATCTGACTTCACATTTTTGCTGAGATCCAAGTCAATTTGACCCGGATATTATTTTAAATATATATATAAAATATTGTGGATCGAAGCTACACATCAAATGAATAACAGATGTGGTCTACCTCGTTCTCCTTTTCCGTGTTGTGCATGCAACCAAGTCTATATTCTTAAGATTACTTGTAGTCAAACATGCAAGGTGAGTAACGTAATGTGATTAGAAGAATAACTTGTCGTATGAATACTATGCTGTATAAGAGATTATTTTAAACTAAAATTCGTAGAGAAAGGCTTTAGATAATACATAATATCTTTTATAATGTTTAAGAGAAAAAGGAACAGCTTTTGTTTTCAACCTGGATGCCCAAAAGCTCAAAGTATAGTTACAGATATAGACTGCTAGTCCCATGTTTGAATTTGTGTTCCAAGTATGTCACAAGGAAAAGCTACTTACTGAAAGTAAAATCCTTGATCCAAATCACAGGCGAATTTATTTACCCAGTGTCTCACAGCAGATCCATAAAACATTTATTCATATAATTTTCATGATTGTTCGCCAGAAATGATGACAATTATATTGAGATATTGGTACCCCTTAAGACAAATTTTGTCCAAAAATTGTGAAAATTTTAAAAATTAAATTTTTTCACAATAAAATAATATGAATTTTGAACTTTAAGAAAATATATCTTTTTCCTCTTTGCACATTTAAATTATCAATTAACTGGGCAGACATATACTTACTCATAGGTACAGGCAGCTTTAAAACTTGTTTTCTCGGAAATTGTTTCAGCATTTTTTCCTACTCAAAATGCTCCATACGATACAATTTTAATTTGTTTCAACAATTTTGTACCCCATTCCAAAATCACATTAAAGAAAATGACGTATAGTTTTTTAAATAATCCCCCATTTTAATAAATAAGTTATTAACTTTATTAAAATGGATAATTTTGGAGAATACAAAAATGAATAATTTTTTAAAAATAATTAGAGACCAATTTAAAAATTCTAATATGATAGACTTTTCGTAAACGCATTTACATGAAGATTTTTAAAAATACGTTGCGGTGAGCATTTTTAGTACAACAACGAATATAAAAAATAAAAAATTAATATTCAAGTAACCGTTCAAGCTAAAATTTTGAAACATGGCGAAAACATTAGTATTATTTTGTGTAATTTAACAATATATCTTCCATACTGCGGATTTTCCAAATTTTACAGGTGCATTATTTTAAAAAATCAAATAGATTTATAGTAGCCACGATATTACAAACATTTTCTTTTGCATTAAAATAAATGCTGGCTGTAACTCAGTCGGGACAGCGCCACAGTTCCATTCCCTGCTGGGCTCGAGAAATTTGTTTTTAAACAAGAGGGTTTATCATTATGCCCAGAGTTTGGAGAATAAATGTGAGAGAGCTTGTGTGAGTGGTAATATTTCAGGATTTCCGCTGGACATAACCCTGATTACACAGACCAAAAAAATATAATATAAATTGTTGCAATCAAATGGTATCCTTTACCAAAATACCTTACTATCTCCTTTTGATCTTTTCATGTTTATCTTCATAGAGTTGCTTTACTCAGAAGCCTGGCTGTTTTATTTAAAACTGAAAATGCTACAAAAGTATTTATTTTCAGCTAATTTGAACTACATTTTCATTCTGGGAACTTTTCGTTTCATCTCAGCATGCCTCTTGAGCATTTCCTATCTCAGAGGGAGGCCACACAAAGCGTTACACAGAAATGTGTCCTCAAATTACTCGAGCGCAGTTGGTGTAAAATTAACGTCAAATACAGACCAGACTACAATATAGCAACAAATATAAAGCTAAAGGAAAAGGAAATGTTGACAAAAATATCTCATCTTTGTTGACACAGCAGGTAGAAGTGGCTAAATGCTTTAACAGCATTTGCTGCTGCATTTCGGATTCTGATAAGCCTAAAGCTCTTCAATAGTAAATATTATCTTTGAAGCACATGAGCTCCCGGATAAACACAATTCTTTGCGTGTGAAAGCGGTTACTTAGGGTGTTAAAACTTTAAGCGCACCATGCAGTCCTTTTAAGTACCTTTTGTTCTCTGTATTAATGGTAGAATATTCCTTGGAAATATTCACTGCCTCAGCAAGCCGCAAAACGAATATTAAGTTTGAATTAATTAGGAGTTATGACTAGTCAGACCGAAGGGCCTACCACCTGGAGCGTAGTAATGCAGTAGGTCATAGTGGCCCTTCGTGCTTCTAAAATGACCCCTGGGAGGAAGGGATGAAGGAAAGAACCGAAGAGCGAACAGATCGAAACAACGATGTGTGCAAGCAAGGTCTGGGCCCCTGAGGATTCCAATATGACACCAATCCTAACACCGGTTAGGCTTAATTTATTCACCTGTAAGGGATTCCTGGAAATAAATGTAAGAAGCAAGAGCAGGATGCCAGGCTCAAACCCAATCCCCAGGAAAGCGAACCCCTGAGGGTTTTTCCATTAGGAACGGTACCTATTTTATAAACCGTCCCCCCTGCTTTCACAGGGACGCAAGTGGATACGTCACTTACGCGTGTCAATTCCAGGGAGTAAGACTACCTACACCTTACTACACCAAAGATGGTGATAATGAAGAGTGCACCGTCTACCAGCCCCCACATTGGTACCGGAGGACATTAAGGTGCCTCACAACAATGCTTGGGCACACCGAGACGTACCCAATCACCCATGGGTATCGGAAACCACTGCCCCGCCGAGTCCTTCCGGGGGGGCTCAGATGTTCGGTCCGGCGTAATTTTAGTAACGTCAAAAGCACCACGGGTGCCAAGGATCCGCAGCATCCACATCACGCGGCTGATGGGGTCGGGACCTCTCCCTATGGGGATCCCGGGAATAGACGAAATTCTTCCAGGAAAGAAGACTCGCCAAGCAAAGGAATATTTCCAGAGCGCAAATTTCACCGGCCTGCAGCAATATACCAACCGCCGTTGCCTGCTTTCACAACCCTGAAAACAGATGAAAGGAAATGGACAGGAAATTCGGGTTACAACAGGAACCACCCCAGTAATCACAACGACCTGGGGAAACCACGAAAATAAAACATGGTCACAGGAACCGACCGGGCGGAAATCGGGGCCAGAACCTCCCACTTTACCGCGGAGCCATCGAATTATCGCAATTATGAAATATATTTCTACAGTGTAGCGTTATAGCAAGTAGATCACAGATTGCAATGTAGTGATTAAAACGTTAAAAATGTTTAAGATATTACTTGATGGTTTGATAAATAGGTCGTCAATTAGGTCAAAAGGAAAATGATGAAGGTGGCCCACTACTCAAGAGTTTACAGCTTCCACTGAGAAAGGGGAGCCTCCCCTATTTCGGATTAGCTTTTTTGTGGACTAAATTCTCGAGGTATTCATTCGCCTAGCTTGTAACTAAGTCTCCGCTAACAAAGCAAATAAGCTCTTTGGCATAGCTATTGTACGACTCGAGTAAGGCCGGAAGGACTTCCAGGTATCTGTAACTGTTTTTGTGCGTGAAATACCTCCACATCTTGGTTTTTAAGGTGCGGTTGAAGCGCTCCACGACGCTGGCTTTAACGTTATTTTTGGTTGTGTAATGTTTCACGTCGTGTTTCTTCAGAAAGTCGCGAAAAGTCTTGTTGGTAAACTCGGTTCCCTTGTCCGTTTGGAGGACCCTGGGGACGCGTTGGGAGAATATGGAGCGAAACGCTTGCGCAACCTCGGTACCCAGCTTCGATTTCAGGGGTACGGCCCAAGCATATTTGGAAAATACGTCGATAACGGTCAGAATGTACACGTAAGGTTTGTTATGTTCCCTCACGCTGTTCATGACGTTTAGATCGGCCTCCCAAAGATCGTCCATATTCGTCACGTGATAACATCTGGTGGGGAACCGCTTTCTGACCGGTTTGTGCAGAGTGTAACTGTCCTGGGTTTGAAGGAAGGACTCGATGTTCGCCTTAGACGCACCCGTGGCCTTTCGAAGGGGCTTGACCGTACCCAAACCGGCATAGTGTTCCGGTTTGGCATAGTATCGCCTTAGCGCCTTCCATTCCTTCATGCTTTACTTGTACAGGGGTTGCCAGACGCGTTTGCGAAAATGGTACGACGCGGAAGGCGATTTCGATTTCTTTTTCGGAGTGGCAGGGTTTGCCCTCTTCTTTTTGCGAGGCGAGAGGAGGTTGACCTTTATGGTTCGGGGTTCGACCTCCTGCTTCACCGGCACGCGTTCGTGCACGTCTTCGTAATCGTCGTCGTCGTCGTCGAGGAAGGGCTTTCTGACTTGTGCCACGAGATCGAGGTAGTTGTCCAATTTATGTTTTACGAGCCGCCACTTTTCGTCGGCAGAGAGCTTTGCGCTCTGCAGGTTCTGAATTTCTTTAGCCAATCTGGATATGGTGCGGTCTATAGCGTGAAGCTTATCGACGGTCTTTGGTTGCGGTGCAACGAGGATCTGCTTGCCGTACTTCATCCTGTTAATTTCGACACTAGCGCGCCGCCAAGCGAAGCCAAGACGGGTAGGAGAAATGCCGGCAAAAAACCTCCTTTTTGAACCAAGATGCTCTTCTTCTTCTTCAGAGGAACCCGTTTATCCGTCAACTTCCTCCAAGAAGCCTTGTGCTTCTTTAGGCGACCCAAGCACTTTGCGGGAAGTTGCACGTGACCTCTGCACACGTTGAGCATGCATTCGCTAATGGCCTTGATCAGATCGCCATCGGCATTTTTTAACAACTTTTTGCGCAGAGGGGCCTTCGCCTTGGCCAGAGCCGTCAAATTAACGTGCTGTCTCGCTATGCGAGGACTGGTCAGCGTCGCAAGCCTTAACCTACCTCTAGCCATGTTTGCGCGATAATGACGTTCGCTCCGAAAGCGGTACTTTTTATTTAGACTCAATGGCCTCAGTTGGGCAAGACTCTGCCGGGATAATATAGAACGAAACGAACCCGAGTCCTCTCGGCGGTCTCAGTTGGGTAGAAAATAAGAGAGGTTTTCCCCCGGCAGCACGCCGGTTCGATACCTGTATCGGGCGGGCGTGTACTGAGTGCAGTCCAACACGAGATACCCGTGAGGGCGTTTGGTGGCCTTCTCGAAGGCCTCCAAGAGAAACCTAGAGTTCCTGGGTTCGATCTGCTGGCACAGTCTCTCGATCTGCATCTTCTCCGGGTTGTTCTTGAAGACCACGACGTAGTTTGCATTCAGAGAGATGTTGCGATATTTCTGACCCTGCGAAAACACGTTCTGCAGGATGTAGACGATGCCGAAGCGCTTGTGATGGGAGTCTCTGGTGAAAAAATTGGACACGTCCTTCCCGCCACCCTCCAGCATCAGATCGTCGAGGACGACCAGGTCGTTCTCGCCACCGAAGCAAGTTCGGGTATGCCCGCTTGGGTCTCGCAACACAGAGCCGAGGGATCGAGTCTCGGCGAATACTCCGGAGGGTGGCACCACAGCACCCTCCTGGGGCGCACGTCGAACATCCGGTGCGCGTGGCGTAACAGGTTTTTCACGAAGGTCGTCTTGTCGCAGCGCGACGGCCCCACTCGAATCGCCCCAGGTCTCGGGGACCGGGCATCGTCTCCTCAGGGGCGCCCGGATCGAAATGACTTTGGCGCGGCTGTGGACGTCTCATTTATGCGTTCCTCTTGAACCCGTAGGGATAGGAATCGTGATCGCCGGCGAGTACGCGCTTGTTGACCACCATCCTAAACGTCTTCGAGCTGGGTTCGGTGACGACCGTCCAAGACGGTTTCCGCGAAATCTGCGTGCCCGCCAGCTTCACCGCACGGTCGTTGTCCCTCAGCACCACGTCGCGAATCACCTATGCGTTCACCAGCTCCAGGTTGCCCGAATTAAGCGTGATCCCCTTCACCTTGCACACCGAGAAGGTCTTGCCCGTCTCGGGGCAAACGATCTCCATGCAGTAGCTCTTGGGGCCCGCGGAGGCGAACCGGGCGATGTAAGAGCCCCGCCCGTACTTCTCCAGCTCGCCCGTCATGTCCCCCAGGAGGCGTCCAACGGACGGCGTCCAGTCGCCCGGAGCGGCGGCGACGACGACGGAATCGGTGTCGAAGTAGCAGACCCGTTCTCCCAGCCTCTTGAGGTAGGAGTAGAGCACCAGGCGCGCGTGAGCCGTGGTGTAGGCCGCCAGGACGGCGTTGGCGGTGGGGTTGACCTTGCGGTGCTGCTCGCAGTACTTCCACACCGCGTACATGATCCGGTCGGTGACGGGCATTATGTCTGCACTTCCACGCCAGGGTCGTTGAGCAGCTCCAGGAGGCGGTCGTATTGGTCCACCAGCTCGCACGTGGGGAGGTTTTCCCTCTGTCCCAGTTTGCCCCAGAAGATGTTGAGCATCAGCTTGGCCAGCTTCCGCCTGCCGGGGTTGGTGGCGACGGCCTGGGGATCCAGGGCTACGCCTTCGTGTTCGACGAATTGCTCCACGTACTGCTGCTTTGCGGCAGGGTCGTCGCAATCCGAGGGCCAGCCGGAGGCTTCGGTCTTGATCTTCAGGAACTGATTCACGTAGTCCTCGAAGAGACCCTTGGCTCCGGTGGTCGGTTCGTGCTGCACCACGTCGCACTCCCAGATCTCGTGGACCCGGAGGAGGCGTTACCCCTCCTCCAGGGCGACCTTCATCTCGTCGACCACCCAGGTACCCGACAACGCCCTCTCGCGCTCGCCGTGGTGGCACTCGTCTTGGCTCTCCGCCTCCGCACAAGCGCGGCATAGCGGGAACATCAGCTTGCCGCCGATGCGCGCCGGTAGCACCGGGTGGTACAGGTGTTGCGGCGGTAGAACCTCGCAATTCACCAACCCGCCCCCCACGTCTTCCAAGCGCGGGAATCGATCCACGTGGATCTTGGGATGGCCCGCGGGGTAGGGCTTCGTCTTGTTCACGTACGGGTACAGGCTGCATACGTCGTAGTAGTAGATCTTGCTATCCCCCTTCGCCTCGCAGTACGTCTTGGTGCAGTTGGTGCGACCTCCGTAGAAGGCGTCTCTGGGGTTCAGGGGTTCCGGTACCGCAAAGTCCCTTGCGTGGCGCGCGAGGTCCTGTTTGGCCTCCATCGCGGCGTTGAACTCGCACTCCCAAATTTCCACCACGGCGTAGCCGGCGGCCTTGATCTCGGCCGTGACCTTCTCGGTAATCTCTAACCTGGAGGTCATGGTTTCGTGTCCCGAGTTGTATATCGCCGCATGGCGATTGTGACAGCACCGCCTGCAGCCGTGGTAAAAGCAGCCGTGGAAGAAGTACGCGGTTTTTTCGGCCTCTCTGTACCCGTCCACCTTATGCCCCGCGATTTTGACTTCGCGTTCTCGCATGGCGTGCTGGATGACGATGCCGTTTTGCATCTCTAGCCAAGTTAGCCATATGCATGCGGCGCGAGACTGCCGGTCCGCTAGTCGATACCCGCCCGCTGGCAAGAGGGCAATTTTTTTAAGTGGCATGAAGCGCTTTCTATACACGCACATGCACGCCTGCGCGATGGTGACGCATTCTCTGAACGGGTCTATTCCGTTCTTGTCCAAGAATTCCCTTCTGAATTTGGAAACTCTCTGACTGAGTAGAAATACGTCCATCTTGCAATACGCCGCCATTTCCGCCCTCATGTCGAAGACGTACCCGGAGGACGCCTTTTCTTCGTGCCACTGCTCGAAGGCTTTCCAACCCTCCGCCGACATGCCCTCCGGACAGTAATGCCTTTTGTCGGGAATCGAACCCACGTACTGCTCGTTTTCTTTCGTGTTATACAGGTACAGGAAATAACCTTTGCATTCCTTCAATCCGAAGGTCTTGGAAAAGCGGGAGAGTGGCATGGGTATGAAGTTGAGCGAGTCTAGAAATGTGACGTCACCGTACCTCATCCTGTAGATCTTGCTCCCGTTCATGATGAGCTCCGGCGCCCAGTCTAAGTGCGCCACCATGTACTTTAATAAAAACTGCCCGTCGTAAGCTCTGAGGTTATGCGCCACGACGTAGACGTCCCAGGCTTCGAACCTCGCCTGCGCGATGTGCTCGAAAAGCTGCTTCAAGGGTTCGTCCATGAACACCCATTCTTTGCAACCGCATTCGGTGCAGTATGCCGTCTTGTGGCGTTCGTCGATGCAGTGCGGGCAGGCTTTGTACAACACGCACAAGTTAGGTACATGCTCGTATGTGTCCTTTTTGCCGGTATATGGAATGTTTTGCGTGCATTCAAAGTCGACAAACATAAACACGTACCGGTTTCTTTTGTTCTTTGCGGCATACGGCTGCATATAGCACATGTGGCTAGAATTCACGTGTGTCTTGCAATGATAGCAGTACTTTTCCCCGCACTCGTGCGCGGTTTTTCTGTGCCTCGTATTCACGAGCTTATTGCAAGACGTGCACACCTTTTCTACATCGCACACCGACAGCGCCTTTGGGTAAAAACGACTTTCTTTGCGTAGTTTGCAAAGCATGTCGGTCCCTTAAAATCTCTGTTGCACCCTGCGCAGCGTATGTAGGCGTCAAATCGCGCATCGCAATGCTGATGGCATTTAGCACACCTGGCGTCGCACCTGTGAAATTCTTTTTTGTGTGCCGAGGGATGATGACACCGGCGGCAATACCATTTGCATTTAAAGCACTTGTGAAGGTTCGCGATAGCATTAAAGTGCCCGGCGTGGAGCATGACGTCGATGTATTTATCGCATTTCTTATCCGACGCGTACAGCACGTGCTTCCCCGTATGATCGCCAAACACCGTCACAGCGTAGCCCTTTAACGCAGCGTCAAAGCGTCTGACGTCATTTATCGTGCAGCTGTCGTGGCCTTGACCGATGCTCGCGCACAAGGCTACGGCCTTCGATTTTTGCAGATAGTCGGAGCGCGTCATCGTTCTATAGTTGACGTCGCGATCCACTTTGGCTTTAACTACAACAATGGCTCTTGCTAAACACAAGTTGTCTTTGTTGGCTATTTCGACAATGCCTTTATTGTCCCTACAGGCATCGCAAGGTTGGTGGCACGAACCCGAGACCTCCTTGGTCCACACAAACGTCACATGAAGAGGCCCGCTTAGCAAGAATTGTTGGTTACTTTGCATTACTTTTTCGATGCATCCAACAATGACATCCGCATTCAATTGCTCTACGCGCCTCACGCTCATGTTGAAGGCTTTGGACGTCTCTTTTTCGTCTGTTATGGATATGCCTAAATATCCGGGTTCGTTTTCTAACAGGTTCTCTTTCGCAAAGTTTAGAATATCGTTAAACAAATGCGATACCCATTGCTCCGGGTTAACATCTCTGGGGACCGGGTTTACGGTAATTTGAGACTCTGTAAAGCCGGAGAAAAGCTTTGGCAGCCTTCTCTGCTTGTGCCCTATAATTTCGAACGTAGGCTGCAAGATGCCATCGCGACTTCCCCCGGAATGCGGCTCCATCTTATCGTCCGAATGCACCGATCGCTCTTTCCCTGCAAAGTGCTGCTGCTATTTTGTTTTTATTTTAAACTATTTTTCGTCAAATAGAACGATTTTGTAGAAAAACCCACTATCGCTCCCGTTTCTCACTACGGCCGTTTGCTCTTGGCACCGGGTTTTTATAAGCTCGCTTATCGCAACCGCAATTACAACATGCGCGTCGAGTTAAATGCCTCATTTCGCCACAAAATTGTCAAGTTGTAAAAACGCAGTCATCCTGTCACGATCCGCCACTGCGCGATGCCTACCATCGGCAATAAAGCTGCATTTTATCGCTGACGAACATCCGTTTCTCACGCTCAATTTTCACTTACATCAGCACACGGTCTTTGCGCGCAGTGCTGAACGTGAGAATAACTGAAGCGAGCAGCGTTGTAACGCTTGCACACCCATTAGTGCAATATTTAAAACTATGAGTGTCGTGTGTAGTGTTTTTGTGTTGTGCCGTGCATACGTGTTATATAAAATGTAAGAATTAAATAGAATCAGCAGATACTTCCTTTCTAAGGAGTAACACCAACTGTTGAATAAAAATTCTCAAGTGTTACGTTCGTATGACCTCTACCCTCTATCTCTTATAGGTGAGTACGAAAGTTTATTTTCATATCCACTTAATTTTAATCCAGATAAACTTTTCGGGAAATGGTTGCATTGCACATCCGTTATACATCCAAAGGGACGCTGTACACTGGCCTTAAAATTCTAAATTCTTTCCATCAACATGGCGAGCAGGAACTGAAAAGCGACATGCCTTTAAAAAAGAATGGCTAAGCTATTGTACAATTCGAACCATTTATAACAGATATCTCGGAAATGGCTGACGTCACAAAAAAGTTATTTCAAATAAATTGTGTGTGTTTTTAAAGAGATCTAAATTTTTTGTATTGTATGTTTTTCTCAAACCTTAGCAGTTATACAAGATCATAGAAAATTTCTTCCGAATCAAGAGGACTTCACAGGCTATTTCCACAAAATTCAAGATATACACTTTATTTTTCATATAAATGTCTTTAATATATGGTGTTGTAATTAAAATCGTCAGAGACAGTTTTAGAAAATAAAACATTTCGGAAAATAGTTCATGTAAAGGGTAATTTGGGGTGGAGGGACTTTCTTGAAAATCTCTGTGTCGTATCTTTGGAAGGTACTCAACCTAAATACCAAGTTTAGTATTTATCCGACTTTTCATTTTTGAGTTATGCTGCTCTGACACATACACACAGAATTTTCTAAAAATGTTTTTTATTCAGGGGACCTCAAAACAAGTATTTAGTTTTCCAGTGAAATCTCAATATTGAATATTTGGATGCAATGCATACCTCCTCTACCTACTATTTTACGTGGTAGAGAGAGTAGAAATACCAACCTCTTCAGCAACAGGTTCACAGTTGCCCAGCTTGACAATATAAAAGGTTTTAGAACGAATAGCAAATTACTAAAAGCCCCTAAATCAATATTATTACATGCAGTTGTGAAAAATATTACAGCTATGATTAATAAATTCTGGGATTACGAGAAATTTGTTAATATTAGTTTAAACGTATATAGTTGCAAGAAAAGTGAGTATAGCTAGCTCGAAACTTAGCGTTGTTGTCACAAATAAAGGTTATAGAGAAAACTCTGATTTTCGTAAAAGTAAGATTAAAACTACTTGCTTAAGGTAAAATGCTTGTCTCATATTAAGAATATTCTCAGATATTCGGAGAATGGCGCGAAAGTTGAGTGACGCCTTGTTATTTTTATTCCGTTTTTTCTTCAAGTGGGTTTCTTTATTGTTACATTTGTATAGTCACTGTAACTATTTTTACTTTCTCTACCACGTACATAGCAGATACAGGAGAAATTGCATTGCACTCAAAAATTCCATACCGGGATTTCACCAGAAATACATCTATAGATTTGCACATTTCAACTTATTACATAACTGGCTTGTATTGTGCATGATGTTTCATTTAAATACCCACAAACTGGGTCTGTGATTATTACTTATTGTTTTTATGTGTTTCAGTGGGTGAATAATAATTAGTTTGTTGGTATCGTTATCACAGTACTGTTTCACTTGTGAAATTCCGTTCTCTTTGTATGAAAATGAAAAAAGAAAAGATAAAAGAATGACGAGTTTTAGTGAGAAAGGTCTAAAGCTTTTAAACATTAAAGTCTACATGGAAACTTTGTAAATAGACAACGCCACAAAGTAATAATAATAATACACATAAATTGTGTGCTTTAACGTTCTTGTACAGTTCTTGTACAGTAAGGCTTCGTTTCCTACGGTTTAACAGTTGTACAAAAGACATTCACAATGAGACTACTTCACAGCTATTCCCAGAAAATTGAAGTTATACATTTTATTTGTCATGCAGATATCTTAAACATACCGTACCGTAATCAAAAGGGTTAGAGCCATTTTTAAGACAATAAAAATAACGAACTTTCTTCCACTAAACGGGTAGTTTGCGGTGTGGGAATTTTCTTGAAAATCTACGGTTTGTTAAATTTTTTTTTATACGCTACTATTTTAGTGTGTGTGTGTGTGTGCGAGTATGTGCCTAGTATCCGTGCGCCACAAGCCAAAACGACGCCATTATAGAAAAACTTTATCATTTGCCTACCGGACAGGGACAACCGCGAAAAACCTGAATAAAGCTCTAAGAGTATTCTAACGCTTACCGATCTGGAAAACCCATGAAAACCAGATAGTACACTTTTTTGCCGCTTTCGACCGGCAATGAGAACCCTGCTCCTACGTACGCTAGCGACCAGGTTTTTGGTATAGTTAAATTACGTCTGTGCAAAGGGCGTCTGTACCGCTTTAAAGAACCTAGGTATATCAGTGCGTAGTGATGTTGGTTGATCTTATAGCTGGTTAAGCATTTTTCAAAAACAGTTTGCTACACGCTACTATTAAATGTGTGTGTGCGAGTATGTGCCTAGTATCCGTGCGACGACAAGGTAAAACTTCATCATTTGCCTACCGGGCAGGGACAACCACTAAAAACCTGAGAAAACCTCGAAAATTAGAAACGGCTTCGTCAACCACTACAGAAAACGCCTACCAACCAGGGAAAACCTATGAAAAAGCAGAAAGAGCTTGTATTCGTTTACCAACCGCAGAAAACCCCCAAAAACTAGTTATTTTTTTAAAAAAAAGAAAATAAGGAAAAGACGAATAATATAAGTATGGCAACTGCAACGGGTGTGTGTGTGTGTCTGTGTGTGTGCCTATTTAATTTTTATTTTCTTTTGCACTGCACACATTTGTGTTACAATATATGCATTTTCAATTTTGGGAATACCTATGAAAAAGCAGAAACAGCTTGCATTCGTCTACCAACCAGAGAAAACCCCGAAACACTAGTTATTTAAAATTGCTGATGAATTCTGGATAGGCTTTCGCAAATGTTGTTGGTAGCAAAACTTACCTTTACCATCACCTCCAACATACCCCACTCCCACACCTTTTTTCTTTCCACCAATCATAATCTCTCTTATTCTTACCAATCAACAACTTTCATTTGTTCCTTTCCACCAATAACATCACTTCTTATTCCCACCAATCACAACTTCACACGTCACTTTCTGTTATACTTTTTATCCCTCGTTCGCCATCTTTCCCCTCTTTCAGCCCCAACCTCCGCACAGACAACACCTCACCGCTCCTTAACCTCAACTTCATGCCTCCGACATCTTATTTAGTTCCCATTTTTACCACCGCGCCTCTCATCTCCCAACCAGATTGCCGGCAAGAACAGATCTCGTTCATTCACACCTCGACGGTTGACTCGACAGCAGCTACTGTGAACACCTACGTCGTACACTTTTTTGACCGCTTTCGACCGGCTATGAGAACCCTACTCCTACGTACGCTAGCGACCATCACGATGGTCCAGTACCAGGTTTTTGGTATAGTTAAATTACGCCTCTGCAAAGGGCGTCTGTACCGCTTTAAAAAACCTAGGTATATCAGTGCGTAGTGATGTTGGTTGATCTTAAAGCTGGTTAAGCATTTTCAAAAACAGTTTGCTTTTATTTTTTCGCGTCGCGTGAAGCTGCCGCGCTTTTGGTGACGCATCCACACCGGTAACAGGTAAGTACCACACGCATAATTATTTTTCGGACCTGCTTGGCGTAGGAATATATCCTTTCGTGTTTTGGTACTGTAACCTCAAATCTCCTTACCCTCCTCTTGCGTCCGCCATCTTTTTTAGTTCTCACCGCATCTCCTTGTCGCAGACCCTCCGCCATTTTTAGTTCCCACTATTTTAACCTCAAAATCTGCTCTTCTAAACTCTTGCTACCGCCATCTTCTTTTAGTTCCCATTCTCACCACCACGTCTCCTTGCCCCCATCTCTTGCGACCGCCATGTTCACCACTAACCTCCAAATTTCCTCGTCCTTAAACCTCTTGTCTCAACCATCTTGTTTAGTTCCCATTTTCGCCACCGCATCTCATATCGCCCCATCTCTCTATCCACTCAAGAAAACTACCATCCAACGTTCAAAAAATTGCTGATCAGTTCACGACAGGCTTTTGCAAATCTTGTTGCTAGCAAAACTTACCTTTCCCATCACCTCCAACATACCCCACTCCCACACCTTTTTCTTTCCATCAATCATAATCTCTCTTATTCTTACCAATCAACAACTTTCATTTGTTCCTTTCCACCAATAACATCACTTCTTATTCTCACCAATCACAACTTCACACGTCACTTTCTGTTATACTTTTTATCCCTCGCTCCCCATCTTTTCCCTTTTTCAGTCCCGACCTCCGCACAGACAACACCTCGCCACCCCGCTTCTCTCCATCACGTGACCTCCATACTCTTTCATCTTCCTTCCTTCATCTTCCACCCAAATTAACGAACCAATCAAAATACTCCACGTCACTTCCTGTTTCTCCTTCACCTTTCCCTAATCCTCAATTCTTTTAACTCGTCCCGGATGAACCAATTGCAATAACGATAATCCTCCCGCTCAGGGCGCTTTTCAAACTTACCGCCGCCGCCGTCGCACGCAGCGACACTAGCGACACTAGCGCCCCTAGCGGCAGGATTATCGTTAAGCCGATTGGCTCATCCGGGACTTATACTACTCCCGTCCATGCTTTTACGTCCGTAGTCATCCGTATCTGGTCACCCTTCGTGTCTCTCCCCTCATCCCTCCCTCCGAGGAGTCACGTGGAAGCGAAAAGGGCTATTGCGGCCTACTTGTAGTGCTCTTCCCCGGTTGCGAGGCCCCTTCGTGCCTTTTACCTTTACCTCTAGTATTCCTACAGAGGGAGTCCTTCTCTTAACAGACCAACGGTGTATTCGGGTCTTCAAGCTTGGAATCGTTAAAGAGCTCTGAGTGTCCCTGTAACATGTCCGTTATTCCTAGGAATTGGTAGCCACAAAAGAAGCGCCTTGTATTGAGGTGAGCGAGGTTACCTTGTCATAGTCATAACATGTATCTTAAAAATGCAATGAAATTAACAGGAGCTTAGACTCTGAAACAAGACCTTTAGTTATATACTCACCATCTCAAAGCCTTGGACTGCGAAAAGCATGCTTTAAAAATCTGAAGTGTTACACTCACATGACTTTCCCTACTCTTGTGCAAACTATTTATACAAACGTTTATTGTTCATCTACTTATATTAATCGAGATACACATTTGCAGAAACTTATTGTTAATTTTCTTGTAGGTGCAAGGGGACTATGGTAGTCTTTAAGCGATAGTCAAATCTTTTAAGAGCTGGTTGCTATGTAGAGCATTCCATTCTCTTTGCATGTACAGGACGTAAAAGAATTCTGTGTTACACTCACATGCCTTTCTCTACTCTTGTACAAATTATTTTTACAAACGCTTATTCTCCATATGCTTCATGTTAATGGAGATGTTAATCTTATTGCTAATTTTCTTGTGGGTGCAAGGGGAATATGGTAGTCTTTAAGCGATAGTCAAATGTTTTAAGAACTGGTTGCTATGTGGAGCATTGCATTCTCTTTGTATGTACAGGACATAAAAGAAGATTAACGAATTCCCATTTGAGAAAAAGTATAAGTATTGGAAAATTTACGGGAATAATAAGCAATATCTCGAAAATGGTTTATTCAACCAAAAAATGTATATGACATAAATTGTGCATTTTAACGCGATCTACATTTGTTGTGTAGTAAAATTTTGTCTATCTCTTATGGTTTACCAGGTATGCAAAAGTCGTTCACAATGAAGAATACTTTTGGAGACATTTCCAGAAAATTCGAAATATGCATTTCGTTTGTCATGAAAATATCTTAAACATATGATATTTTAGACAAAATCGTTAGAGCCGTTTTTGAGAAAATTAAAGTTTTCGAAAAATGTTCCATGTAAAGGGTAATCTGGGGTGGGGGATTTTCTTGAAAACCTTTGTGTCGCATCTCCGGAATATACTGAACCTAAATACCAAGTTTGGTGTTTATCTGACTGTTTGTTTCTGAGTTTTGCTGTTCACAGACACACAGACACACACACGGACATGTTTCCAAAATTTATTTTGGATTCAGGGGACCTAAAAACATATATTTCTGGTGAAATCTCGGTATCGAATTTTTGGGTGGAATACAATACTTCGCCTACTTACTATACGTAGTAGAGAAAGTAAAAAACCGAATAATGAATTCCCATTTGAGAAAACATATAAGTGTTTGAAAATTCAAACAAATAACAAAGAATATCTCCGAAATGGTTCACTCGACAAAAAAGGAGTGTGCGTGATATAATATATATTGTGTCTTTTAACGAAATCTACATTTTTTCCTTTAGTAGAATTTTTTCTATCCCTTACCGTTTACCAGTTATGGAAAGTGTTTCAGAATGAAGAGGACTTTTGGGAACATTCCCAGAAAAATCAACATATACATTTAATTTGGCAGGAAATGTCTTAAACATATAATATTCTAATCAAAATCCTTAGAACCATTTTTGAGAAAATAGGCATTTTAGAAAAATGTTCAATATAAAGGTAGTCTGGGTTGGGAGGATTTTCTTGAAAATCTTCGTGTCGTATCTTTGGTAGACGCTAAACTCAAATATTAAGTTTGATATTTATCTGACTTTTGGTTTTTGAGTTATGCTGATCACTGCCTGATAGACACACATACACGGACATGTTTCCAAAAATGCTTTCATTGGTTTGAGGGCACCACAGAACATGTGTTTCTGGTGAAATCTCGGTCGAATGTTTGGATGGAAAGGAATACTTCCCTTACTATAGGTATTAGAGAAAGTAAAAATAAAGCAAGCTAGAGAAATAATTTAGAGCACTTGATCATTTCACATACGGTGTTATTCCAGAAAGTATTTGAAGCGATTGTCTCGTGTTTCAGAGTCAAAGGTAAGAACAATCTTTATTATGTTTGTGCCTCTAGCTAACAAGCCTTTGTACAAAGAATTTCAACATCAAAATTATTTGTTTCTGGCATTTCACGGAGAGAAAAATGAGACAAGAGATAGTATTTCATATGTAGAAATAAGTCAGCAATTTTAAATCTGTGTTCTTCTGCCTCTTGTGAGAAAGTTATAAGACGTCTGTCCTTTGAGAGCAAAAGAAAAATGCATCCCGCCGTCGGATTCACCTACAGAAGCCTTCTGTCACAAATATTACCATTACTAACTCCCTGTTCGTCGTTTATAAACTTAAAGGGTTCTTCCAAATTTCCAATTCTCCGTGATATGAGTGGCTTGTGATAGTTTTTTGCATGCTTTTTCCTTCCGCTGGAGAGAAAAGAGAGGAATAAAAGGGAACATGAAAAATATCTTGGCATAGGAGTTATTCCTTCCAGATTCGTCATCCTTTGCGGCTTGTAAGTCATCTCCTTTCCAACACACTTCCTGACGTAGTGTTTCCGCTTCTAAGGTCGTCAAAGACGTGGAAAGGAGAGAAACCAACTGCTTGATATTGCACGGAAAATAAACGTGAAGAGCACCAAGTGTCTCTCAGAAGACTGTGGTATGTTATATTGTTGTGCAGGACAAGAGCATGACCTCAATGAAAGGAATGAGAATTACACTCGCCAACAAAATTAAATTTTCTTTTCCAGTTTTGCGGCTTTTCGTTCCATGATACTGTCTAGACCGCTTAACCTCAGCGCCCCTATATGCCACATATAATACATCGAATTTCGTATTTTTTTCGCCCTATTAAGAGCTAGAGTCATGACAGCCGGTTGTATCATTTGATAGTAGAGATGCGACCTCATGCTCTCTATACTCAGCGGTATCAAAGTGCCTAATACTCTGAGATACATCTCCAAGATAAACGTTTTAAGTTTTTCATTATCGAAGATGGTTGCATTTAACTCAATGCTAGATAAGGAAGGAAAGGAATCGAAACATCACGTTATTACCTCGCATATGTTCCGAGATTTGCTGGACTATAGCTCTTGATAGACCTTGACTACGTTTCCTATGGGTAAATCGATACAACATTCCATAGACTCTTGTATCTAAATGAAAACATGCAAAATAATGGGAGGAAGGTGTAGAGGTGCTCTTGTAACATGCAGTGTTATCTGAATTGTGAATGAAGTCGATTTAACTGGCGCACTAAATGATGTTTCTGCAATAGCCTTGCTTGGTAACTCGCTCTCAGCCATATCATTTACATACTCCGATGGTCAAAATCTATGAATCCAGCAGAAACAAATCAGAACTTAAGACATGAGATAACACGGAGCATGGGAGTATTTGTTGTTTCCTTCCATCTGTTTGTGTTTACTCAAGTCAAACTCGGGTGACGAGCGTAGCTTGTAGGTGTACTGTACGGCTAATTTTCATAGTATGAATAAAACATGCTTTAAAAGAAAGTTTCCAGCACAAAGCATAGTTACATACACAGCGAAGAAAAGAAATAATAATAATAATAATAATAATAATAATAATAATTATTATTATTATTATTATTATTATTATTATTATTATTATTATTATCATCGTCAACATTATTAACCTTTGCTAACAATATTGAATATATAATGTGTGGCATTATCGAGAAAAGAAAATGCTGCCAATTGGAGAATGCCAAACAGGAACAATTTCCGAAGCAACACACAATACAAAATTGGTTATATGCGTTTATATATATATATATATATATATATAGGAAACTAATAATAAGAACATAATTAAGTAAAGAAGCCTTTAGCTTTTTTTATAAATTGAGTATCGAATATCGGTGCTCAAAAATAAATATCCGTATTAGCATCGAGTATCGAGAAATAGTGATATCGCCTCATCACTATTTCATACGTTCAGTACTTTACAGTGATAGGCTTTGCTCTATCTCTGCCTGTTGTGTATCGATGGTAAAATCGAAAACACCCTAAAAACTTGATATAATCATGATATATCGTATATGATAGAATCCATAACCTCCCCTTGAACTCCCCCTCAAAACCAAAACAACACCATCTCTTGAATATCTGCGTTATTTTGGTCCTTAATAAGCCGGCCCTCGTAGCCGTGGTCGCTGGAGTGTATAGCTCCGGCGCTGCGCCAAGCTGAGGGTCGCGTTTTCGAGTCCCACCACGGGCATGGGTGTTTGTGTGTGTGATGTGTCATTGCGGAAATAAGCAGCAACGAAAAACAGTAAAAACACAGTATCATAAACTGGGTAACACATGAGACAGTGACTATGGTTATATATATGCCATATATACAATAATGTGAATGGTAATGTGAAATGGTATTAATAAGAAAATACTTGTATAAATAGAAGTTAAGGCATAAGTTTTATGTATGTGCAAGTGTAGCTGGAGCTGTGGAATCCTTGTTAAAAGCCGACAAACATATCTTTGTGTTAGAATTAGGGCCCAGGCAAAAAGGACTTGTACGGGAAAGTCATAAAAGCCAGACCTTGAGTCTTTGTGAAATAGGAAAGGCGACAAGCGAAAACAACAAATGTTTTTAGAGAGGCCACATGTTTGCAAACGTAGAACAATAGCCGGGTAAGTCTTCTGGAAGGTTCCAAGCTGAACGAAGACAGACAATGAAATTTTAAGGAAGAATATGTTTAAAATCTTTAAGGGAAGAAATGTTAGTTCTAGCGTCTCCATCAGCCAGGGCGGTTGAGTATAAAGTGCTGCGATGTGAATAGGATACATGTAAGCTCTCAGAAGCAGGCGATATTAGTTACTTATTATAATGTAGTAGGAACGTGGAGCCCGACGTAGCAAGTTTGGCGCCGGAACGTGAGGCCCGACGTAGCAAGTTTGGAACCCGAATGTTGAAGACTAATGTAGCAAGTTTGGAGGCCAACATCGTGTGACTTGTAAAAAAATAAAAGCTACGCGAACGTAGGGAAGGAATAACGACGATCCATCGAAGAACCCAGCAGAGAAACACATCAAAGAGCCCAGCAGAGAAATCCAGCGAAGAGCCCAGCAGAGAAATCATCAAGGTGCAAAGTAAGAAAGAAGAAAAAAAAACTACGGGTACAAGAAAATCTTCAGACTGCCAACAGGACATCAAACAACGCAGAACGTCAAGAAACAACCAACACATCCACAGCATTTAAGGTCTATAAGAACTTTATTCATGAGAGAGGGGCACGAACTGCGGACAGCACGACTACACCTCAGCTCTACGTTTGGTCAGCGTAAGATCACAGTAAAAAGGTCAGACAAAAACTTTATACAGTAATAGTGATAAAGTTTCTTTATAAATGTGTATTGTGCATGTTATAATTTAATGCGAGTGTAAATGATACTTAGAATTGGTAAGATTAGTAGGAGAAACTCAAGTAGTAATATCCAATTTAATAGACACTCTACAGAAATGGAAGGGGAAAATTCAAATGAAAGCATTCTAATTTCGTTTGTTAGAGATATATCTGATGTAACTAATTTTAATGATAACAGTCAAAATAGAGTAGCAGAAACAGATAATATGCAAGTTCAACAGTGTGTAAGGGCAGAATTACCGTTAAGTACAGAACAGGGTCACGCAACAGAAACGAGAATGAACAACAAACATACAGGGTTACATGATAATGTAGTCCCTCAGAAAGACAATACAACTCAAAGGGAAATATCCGAGTTAGGTAATAACGATCAGCTTAATCTGATGACAATTCTTAGGGCTATATCAGACTTTAAAACTGATATGGACAATAAATTAGAACAATATAACAAGGAAATTGAGAGAAAATTTGAGATAGTGGGGCAAAGTAATATAGCACTAGATAAAAAGCTAGATCAGCAAAGCCAAGAAATAGGTAGACAGATTGCAAATAACTTAAAGGAAAACAGGTCTGAAATTAAGAGAATGGAAAGGAAATTAAACGATAGTAGTAGAGCAATGCATGCTGAAATGGAAGAACAGATTAATAACCAGTGTAAAAGGCTTGAAGGAAAAATTGCTAGTCAGATTAGCATAAATAGTCAAGAAATGAGTACTAAGTTGGATAGTCAGACAACTGAACTAAGAGAAATTATAGACCATACAAATGCAGACTTAGTGCAAAATCAAATAGGCATAAGGGGGGAAATTACAGAAATTCAAAAGGAAGGTAAAATAATGCAGGAAAAGTTTGAATCTGTAGTACAGGATAGCAATAAGAAATTTGAGAAACTAGAATATAGATTGAATTCAATCATGAATAATAGAACTAGGGTAGACAATAGTACAATTACTGATGCTGTAAACCATGTAAATATGCATGAAAATAATGTAACTGAAAGGGGTACAATATCCTCTGGTTTCACAAGTTCACGAGGTCCTTCAGCTTCTCCCTGCACTATCTCGTAGCCAACATGCAAATTTAGAATCCAATACTAATGTATCTAATAGCTTAGCAGGATATCACAGGGTACTTAACGAATTACCTTTACCTAAATTCAGTGCTACCACCAGTCCGGTCCAATTCATTAATGAAATAACTGAATACTTTCAATTGAAAAGCGTTCCGGAATCACTTAAAATGATCGTGGTCGGAAAATGCCTTGACAACAAAACTTTGCAATGGCTAAATATAATGGCCGACGGCGAGTTAAATTTCGAAACTTTCAGAGTACTTACGCGAGAAAACTAGAAAAAGAAAACATGATAATAAGAAAAGAAGGCGTATAATAAGAATATTGGGAAATAAAGTTAAAAAAAAAGGTACGGATCGTAAGAGTGGATAGCCTTGTAAACAATTGTAAATGTAAGGAATAAGAGTATGAAATAAGTATGTTTGAGACCTGTAAAAATAGGTAAACTATATATGTGTATGTATATAAAATCATATAGTTGATTAGCCTCAAGGTACTTGAATTATATATAAGTGTAATAATCAATAGAAAACTCAAATGATAATATATCATAAAGCTTAATTACTGTAACCTGTGTGTAAAAATGCTAATGTAAATAGATAGAAGTAAGAATCAACTCATAAAATAATTAGTCCATAGTTCAAACACTGGAACAACCTAAATACATAGCAAGCAAATGTCAATTGTTTTTCAGTTTTATGTATGTATAACCATTTTCTATGTGTTTCCTTTTTATATATATCTGATTACAACCTGATATACATAAATGAATGTGTCTGGATTATATATTATTCAACATGTTTTATTCAATTAAGTTAATACCAGTCAATGTCCATTGTAATTGTTTATACTAAAAGGATAGTGAAAAACGTGTTTTACACACAATAGCGCAAAAACTGACAGCTGTGTTTGTAAACATAACCCTAGCAAAGCAACTGTAATGACTTAGCCGAAAACACAATACAAAGTGCAGTGAAGTGTGTGTTATTGTATAGTATGGTCAGGTAGGCGACCCATACTAAATGTCTGTAACAGAGTGAGCAAATTCTCACAGAGGAATATGGGGTGAGCCAAGAACACTAGACACCTATGGCATGACCAATATATTCATGAGACATTAAAACAATATTAAAAATTTACACGTACACATAAATTTTAAATATGTTTAAAGGGGGCATATTTGAGACAGTAACTATGGTTATATATATGCCATATATACAATAATATGAATGGTAATGTGAAATGGTATTAATAAGAAAAATACTTGTATAAATAGAAGTTAAGGCATAAGCTTTATGTATGTGCAAGTGTACCTGGAGCTGTGTAAGCTCTCAGAAGCAGGCGATATTATTTACTTCTTATAATGTAGTAGGAACGGTGAAAGGTTATCGATTTAAAGGTCTATAGGAACGTGATAAATATTACAATTATTTCTAGAGCACGTATAAAATACTTGATTGCTCAGCTACCGCAAGTTTGGCTTACGAACGTGATAGGGCTCGACCGTTCTACAGCTCCAACTAACTTAAGAACTGTGTAGATTATTACTAAGACAGTCAATGCGTGTGCCATTAAAGCATAGTATTTTTCAATAACTTAATCTATTGTTAGACTTGTTACTTATTACCTTCCTTCCCGTATCACACCCTGAAAAGATGTACAAGCTCTACCAAAACCTAAATAACAGCAGCCGTGGCAAGAAATAAAAGTAAACAATAAGAGTAACAACTAAAACATCAGATATTTAACAACATTACCATAGTTCATATATTAATCCATAGACTAATATATCCGAGTTCTGCGAGTTATGCTCTCCCTCCACGAGTATACCGCACACAAGGGAACCTTATGGAAAAAAACAATAACACACCTTGATCCACAAAAAAACATTTATAGCCGTTTAAACCTGATTTTGGGCCTTCCAAAAAGCCTTCGCCCAAAAATTAAAAAAGCTTTTTGCAAATGTGTTATGTTTTCATCTACATAAACTCATTAAGCACACAAATATAAATACAACTGTCTGAATTTGATCTCGGGTCTCTAGAGGTTGTCCTGCTAGTTTCACTCCACCCAAAAATTCATTGCAGATTTCAACGGTATTTTATGCTTGGAAACCCTCTGAATTTAGACAAGAAGTGTTTTCAGAAAAAACGTTCCGTGTTAGCATAGGTCAATTAGACTGTAAATATCATACTTGAATCAGAGACTGTTTAAATATGCCAAGGGAAGACTTTCAAGAAATTTAACACCCCAAAAACCCCTTGTATTGAAAATTTGTCTTTATTTTTTATTTGCTCAAGATAACTAACAATTGTGGTCTAATATAATTAATATAAATATTTTTTGTGTCGTACAACAACGGCAAATGTTGCTGATTATGGTTTAACGGGTAATCAGCTGTGCCAAATGAATAAAATCACTAACATTATTATTAAAAGTCGAATTTTGGGTCACTGTGAGCTCTATAGTCTTCTTCAGGAACAGATGAGACAACTATAAAAACGTGCACTTATAATATATAAGCCATAATCAGAAATATTTGTTTTTTGTCGTCCTTCGGGAACGTATAGGTATAAAGGGCAATTACATTTTGGAAAGTGTTAGGAAAAGATAACAATAATGATTTCAAATATAACTTTCTTCTTATTTGAAAATATTTGCCATTTGAGAGTCTTTGAAGTTTCAAATTTTCATGTAGCGTTATCAAAAAACCTAGCGGGATGGCTCTGTGGCCCGCATTTGGGAGATCCCAGGTTTGAATTAGATAATTTGATAATAGGATTAAGTAAGTAATTTCATCCGCGAATTTTCTATCATCCCTTTCATCATTGTATATAATTTCCTTCTTCTTCACCGTTATACAGCCTTTGGGCTGATCACCCATCCTGAATATACTGTGTTCCAGTTTGCTTACTTCTCGACAGGCTACTGTCCCACGGCAGTGACTTGTAGGTCCTTGGCGGTGTAACCCCTACAAAGAAGAGGGTAATCAGTTAAAGAAGGAGAAGTGTTATTAATAAAACTCGCCGTAACACCCTGGATATTTTGTAATTCTTGTGATCTTAATAATTATTTGAACAATTTCTTGTCTGGAATTAACTGTTCTTCCACACAAGCCGTGTGTTGAACAAGGTTGGAAAGTTATAATCAGACGATTGAAAAATTCAGTACCATCGCCGGGATTAGAACCACGGATCTCCCGGTTTATTGTGTATGCCTTTCTCTTATGACGCGATATTCACTTGACCGATGGGGAGCGTAAATCAAATATTTATAATCGAGCCCAGACACTTCCAACGCGTGAGGATTAATTTTCCTCTACCCTATTTGCGAAGTTTATTTTCCTATTATCTCCCTCGGGATATTTCCCACTGTAACTCTTATTATGCGGAATCTGCTCCGTTTCACGCAATGTCTATTGGTTCCTATTATACCTGTAGAATATTTTCCTCCTTAAGATCTTCTCTTCTTCGTCGTTTCGCGTCATCTCCTTATAAAACCACAATAGCGTTCCTCTTTAGCTTATTTATTTTCACGTTTTAGTAACGCAACTTAATCGCTTAATTCTTGCGTTGCTATGCCGTTCATACACATTTATTTTAATCTTTTTCCATTTAACGTAACGCTTACTGTTGTTTTTATCGGCTTGTTATGCGATCCTAGCGATTTTTTGTTGATTATTTACACTTTTTCTAATGAAATATTCCCTTACATTATTATTACGTTTGTTTATTATAACATGGATGAGTCTTATCTTGACGCGAAATTGTATACATGTTGCAATTTTCTTATTAGGTTATTTTAGTTGCTCTAAATTCCTTTGCCTTGACATTTTTCAATTTTATGTTGGGATTTGGGATGATCGTACGTATTTAATTAAAACAGCACTTGTTTGAAAGATTTACGCTGCAAAATAAAACACATATATTGAATTTTCTGCGAATAATCGCTGAATTTCCGTTCATTTTCATTGAATTTTAAACCACTGGAGATCCATAAGAGACATATAAAACGTGATGCAGGAAAAAAGAATATCTTGTTGAATTTCAAATTTATGTCAAACTTTTTTTGTAGCACTAGCCATTTTCAAAGTATAAAGTATTTAATCATCTGAAGAGAGAAAAAAAGAAGAAAAGGAGGATGCAGATTTTCAAGTTATTTTCTCTATGGCAACATATAAGAATATAACAAGAAGATTTCAAAAACTACCAATGCTACGAAAACAGTAATTTTACACAAATTTTATGTTTTAATCATATTTACATATTACTAAATGTTTGCCTATCTCTCAGATTTCGCAATCATACAAAATTATAGAGATGTTATTCAGTATGAAGATTATTTCACAGGCTTTCGAGAAAAAAATTAAATATACATATATTACTCATAATTTCCTCTTCTTCTCCTCCTCCCTAATATGGTTTAGGCCGTTTAGTCTGTTGCAGCTCCAAAGTCTTGCTCTTTCCATCTTTTCTGGCTCATCCTGGATTTCTTCGTCCTTCTGGTCGATAGGAATATATGTGTGTGTGTGTGTGTGTGTGTGTGTGTGTGTGTGTGTGTAATGCATGTATACAGTTTGTTACTCTATATATCTATATTTTTCTGCTTAAATGCCTTTTTAGTGTGTTCTGTATTGTCTTATTTAATGATTCTAATTTAATTGTAATATTTTTTTTTTGCCTAATCTCGTGTAGTCGGCTTTGGGTGTAATCAATTTCATTTCTGCTGTTTGTGTACTTCTTTCGTGTTGTGCGGTCTTTGCTCATGTTTCTGATCCATAAGTTATGACTGGGATGGCCTTTGTTTTATATATATAATATTAATCTAGAGTATTTCTAGCCTTAATGTCTATTTTGTGTATCAGTTATGTAACTAAATTTATTAATTTGTTTTATCAATTTCAGCCAATATGTTATTTTAGAACGCAGAAATTAAGTTTTGACAGCTGTTATATATTTTCATTTTCTAAGATTATTTTTGATCTGAGGGGGATAAATATCTTTAAATACCCTCGTTTTTTGCTTTATCAATTGCTATCACAAGGTTGTATATTTTTGACATTTAACTTATATTCCTTTCTTTGTCATTTATTTTCACCTCTAGCAATCAATATTTGGCCATCCCCAAAAACCAATCTTTTACTACTCTTGCCCCTAAATTGACTCTCCCTTTAGTTTGTTGTTTCCATGATTTTATAATGTCATCTAAATATAAGTTAAAAAGAGTGGTTGATATCCCCAATGTGGGAAATCGCTTTTGAAACAGTGTTAATTGCCGTTTTTGTCTTAATTTTGGTTTGTGCATAGCTAAGTATCTTATAACGTGTATTAAATATTATTTTCTAATATTTCCCATAATTTTGAATTGGGCATTTCATCAAAGCCTTTTTGTAATCTACATATAAAGAGGATGTTTTGTCTTTAGGACATTATGTCAATATCTTAAATACCTTGAGCTTATTTTCCATGCATACACATCATAGGTATATTGGTGAAGGGGTTTAAGAACGAATGTTAAAGATTAACAAAGAAATTGCTGAAGGGGTTAAATGTACGTCTAAATATAGTCTAATTAAAGAAACAGATGCTATATAAAAATAAGAAGCAATGCAGAGGCTAGCAATTATCACAGTATCGCCTTATTCACCTATTAAAGAATAACTTTCCAGTATTCGCCCTAGATTACATTTGATTCAATTGCGAAATCATTCTGCTTATCTTTAAAGACTTTAATTTAACATAGTTATAGTAACGGCATAGTTTTGCAAACTTAAGCATTCGTCTTTAAGGAATCAAGTACATGTATGGCCATGGCTAAGCTAACAATATTTCTACGAGGCGTGTTTTTAAAATACCGTTTTAATGTTTTGCCGCTGCGGCGCTGCAATCGCGATTTTGAGCATGCACGACCACTTCCTCCATTCATTAGGAAGCCAGACGCAGTTGTAAGCGATCGTAACTTCGTGTTTTCCTTTGTTAGAACGTTTCGAAATGTTCAAAACAATTGAATAACCCGCTGACTGTGAAGTCAGTTCACAGATAAGTTTTTGAATGCGAGAAATGTTACGCCAGCAAAAATTCATCGCCAACTGTGTGAGGTTTATGGGGAAACAACAATGAGTTAAAAGGCCTGGCCACACACACCCAAACAAACTAAAGATTTGATCGCATCATTTGGTTGGGAACAATTCAACCACCTTTCCTACAGTCCGGATTTGGCACCAAGCGATTTTCATGTGTTCCTTCATCCGAAGAAATTCCTCGACGATGATTGAAACAAGAAGTGCAGACTTGGTTTTCATTACAGGCGGCATACTTCTTTGACGAAGACATACAGAAACTGGTGTCCCGTTACAAGCGTCTAATAACGGCGGTGACTATGTGGAGAAGTAGTCTAAGGTGTATGGTAATGGATGATAATAAAGTATTTGGAAAATAATGTTCTGTTATTTTTTAAAACAGTATCGGTTCTTATTTTAAAAACACGCCTCGAATAAATAGCACTTCAATCTAATATATTGTACCAGTGTAATCGATTATAGTAGCGTAATTAAGTCACCGATGCATAAAATGTTTATTATACCGTTAGCGATGAGCTTATTGTGAGAAAGGGCAGCAGTTATAATACAAACGGATTTAGGAACGAAATTAATTTAAATCTTCTCATCTTTCCTTATGTTCTGCTTTCGTTTTTAATATCCGAATAAGGTAAAGCTTGTTGTCTCTGCCTTTCCGGCTGGAAGTAGAATCGCATTTGTTTCTCAAGTTTATGTTGCATTTACTGACGCTAATTTCTGAGGTCATTTAGATGGTTCTGTTGATTGTAAAAGACAAACTTTAAATGCTGTTATTCACGGTAAATTAAAGCTAGTGAAATAAAATGAGAGGAAAATCCAATTAAAATGCTATCCCTGTGTTTTCCACTTTTGTAACCAATGCTCTGAGCGAATCTGTACGACTAACAAAGGTAAAAGAAGGGAGGAAAGGGCAAGTAGATGAGAAGGATAGAGAAAAGGAGAAGTAGGTGAGATAGAGATCAGAAAACCCAAGTTAAATATCAAACAATTTCCAATAAGGGGCTGTAATTTCAAACCAAAGGAGGCAAACACCGCTAAAATGTCAAATAAAGAGGGAGAATAAAATGGTGTACTGTCAGATAAAAAAAATCTGATGTGTTACACTCACATGACTTTCTCTAATCTTCTACAAACTATTTTTACAAATGCTTATTCTCCATATATATCATATTAATCGAGATAAACATATTAATCGACATAAACATCTTATTGCTAATTTTCTTGAAGGTGTAAAGGTACAGTAGGCTTTAAGCGACAGTCAAATCTTTTAAGAGCTGGTTACTATGTGGAGCATTCCATTCACTTTGCATGTTCAGGACATAAAAAATGAATAACGAATTCACATTTGAGAAAAAGTATAAGCACTGGAAAATTCAAACAAATAACAAGGAATATCTCGGAAATGATTCACACGAAAACAAATTTGATATGTAACACTCACATGACTTTCTCTACTCTTGTATAAACTATTTTTACAAACCCTTATTCTCCATATGCTTCATGCTAATCGAGATATCGAAATGTTAGTCTTATTGCTAAATTTCTTGTAGATGCAAGGGGATTTGGTAGGCTTTAAGCGATAGTCAGATATTTTAAGAGCTGATTTCTATGTGGAGTATTCCATTCTCTTTCATTACCAAAACGAAAAAATGAATAAGGAATTCCCATTTCAGAAAAAGTATAAATATTGGAAAATTTAAGAAATAACAAGCAATATCTCGAAAATGGTTCACTCAACAAAAAATGTATATGCCATAAATTGCGTATTTTAACGCGATCTACATTTTTTGTGCAGTAAAATTTTGTCTATCTCTTATGGTTTACCAGTTATGCAAAAGTCGTTCACAATGAAGAATACTTTTGGAGACATTCCCAGAAAATTCAAGATATGCATGTTATTTATCATGAAAGTATCTTAAATATATGATATTTTAATCAAAATCGTTAGAGCCATTTTTGAGAAAATCAAAATTGTCGAAAATTGTTCCATGTAAAGGGTAATCTGGTGTGGGGGATTTTCTTGAAAACCTTCGTGTCGCACCTCTGGAAGATACGGAACCTGAATACCAAGTTTGGTGTTTATCCGACTGTCCGTTTTTGAGTTATGCTGTTCACAGACACACACACACGCACATGTCTCCAAGAATACTTTTTTTGTTTCAGTAGGCCTCAAAACATGTATTTCCTGTGAAAATTCGGTATCGAACTTTTGGATGGAGTGCAATACTTCTACTTACTATACGTAGTAGAGAAAGTAAAAGGTAGACCGCAGTTTGTTAACTTCTAACATCATTACCAAACATTTCAAAGGACCTCAAAGTATCACCTTCCATCTTCTCCTTTGATTTCTGAAGTGACCTATTAATTTAAATTTTTGTGGAAGTTTTATATGTTTAAGTACTTCATTCAAATAAACAGACTTGATACCAAAGAACTGTGATGACATTTTAAATTTCAAACGGTCACAACCGCACTTATTGATAATTTTGCAGGATCACGCTTTTTTTTCAGATTATCGCCTCCTTCCTTTGTTTTCATGATGGCGCTAACAATGTCAGCAAATTAAAGTAGGAATGAACTAAAATTTTTAATTATGTCTAACGATAAAGTAAAACAAATTCTGAGTATATTGTTGAAAACCTCGTTGTTCTAAGACCTCTCATTTTCATTCTGTAAGCACTTTTATGTTCAATCCTCACATTGCGGTAACGTCATAAGGCTAGGATCGCGCCATCTGCCTCTGCCACTTGTATACTTAGTCTTGCATTACATTTAATTCCTGGTATTATTTTGTTTTTGTAGGGCGGTTTCCCTTTCCTAGTGTTCTGTAAGGTGTAAAGTCAAGAATGCAGTGCTGATTGTTGTACAAGTAACTCTGGCTTAAATCGAAATGTACATTGTGAGCCAAAATACTCCGAACCGCCTGCGCGGTGTTTCTCCTGTCCGTGTCCTCTGCGCTTGTTGCTGTCTGCCGCTATCATAGAAAGGCGCGGATAAAACCATACAAGAATTTTAAAACTCTTTTAAAGGGTTTACTTACCAACTTTATGAAAGGAAATGCTGAAACTGGCCACCGTCGTCCATAAATTTTTGATACCTCTTTAGGAAACTATCCGTAGTTCGCGCTGAGAAATTTCCTAACGGAACTGTTTTAATTCCTCCAGGGTGTGTGCGTTTGTCTATATGTTTTAAGTTGCCCCGGAGGGATATTTTATGAACAATTTATCGGCTGCGTGGTGTTTTTCCACTGGGCGTGTGGAAATATGATAAAAACATGATAGCGCACTACTGCTATAAACAAAGTCACGCTGTCGTGCAGTGTGAAGTGCAGTATTAAGTTGACGGTGATGTGATCTAGTTCAGTTATTACGAGTTATTTATTATTTTGTCCTGTACTTCGTCACAAGTATATTATGGCTCAAAATATGTTTTGTACTGCACACCTTGTATTTATTTATGATTCGTATGTGTTAACTCGGTCAGCTCGTCAAGTGAAAGTACGATATGCAGAAAGATTTCCAGTGTAAAAGTTCCAGGCCGTACAACAATCCATGAAGTTTACAGTAAATTTCAGGCCACAGGAAGCGTTCAGGAAATCTAAAAGACGGCGTTCGGTTCTTACCGAAGAAACATTAGACGACATCGGTCATCGTTTGGAAAATTTCCCCCAAAAATTCCTTGATGGATAGTTTCCTAAAGAGGCGCCAAAAATGTATGGACAACGACGGTGGCGAGTTTCAACATTTCATTTCATAAAGTTGGTAAGTAAAGCCTTTAAAAGTAGTTTTAAAAACGTTGTATCGTTTCATCCGCGCCTTTCTATGATAGCGGCAGACGGCAACAAGCGCCGAGAAGGCGGACAGGAAAAACACCGCGCAGGCGGTTCGGAGTCTTTTGGCTCACTCTGTAGAATACTATTCATTCTCTGATAGGGGTAAGAATCGACATATGAGCAACGAATGGGTTGCTGCTATGAACCACAAGCATTTGTGACAACCAAAAATGCTAGAGTATGTGAAATTCATTTCAAATAAAAAGTACTTAATGAGTCGAATGTTATAAAAATAATAATTAAGAACGAGATATTCAAAAGTCCCAAAATGAAAGATAATGTAGTGCCTTGGAAGCTTTAGGGCTAGAAGAAAAACCTCCCTAATAAAGAAACTTTTTTTCTCTTTAAAGAGAACAAGCGCTAGAGCTAGTCGATAATTCAGTAAGCAATTTTCAGCAATAAAGTAAGGCTATACCAGTTTCTGAGTCTTTACATTTGAACATTGGTGAGGAAATACAGTGCAAGTTGGTAACTCAAAATTTTATTGCTATAAATGACGCTAATTTAAAGCAAAAGTTTGAATGATGGGGAAGGCGAATCTTGAGCTGCAAATGGTGAAGATTACAAACCGAATACATATTTGTGGGGATTCAGTGAAGGCGGAGAGGATGTAGATATATCCAGAAAATATTCTGTTGTGTATGTATGTAAATGCTCTCTGTACGCTATTTAATATTTGTCACACATGTGGTGCGCCTGTCATGAAGGAAAATCAAACACACGAGTAGCATTACTGCGAAAATAACACATCGTGTGAATGGGCACACTTATGAGAAGTGCTCTAGAGGCGAAAGTGGCAGTCTGAAAAGTAATGTGTGCAGAGCTCCAGGCATCTTTGAGGAATGACATTTGGTATTTTCTAAACCAATAAAACTAATGTTACTTTGAATCAAATTTTTATAGGACTTCTAAAATTTTCTCCCTTTTGTACACAAAGCCTGTTTAAAAGAAAAAAAAAGTAATTTTGCAATTGCCATGAATGCTGGACAGTACGGCTCCTTAGCATCTTAGGTTAAATATATGACATGATCTATAATTAACCCGGCAGCGGTCGCTACCTGAAAAATTCCAAGATTGGTCGCGATGTTAGGTTTTTACTCACATAGACAATTCTGAAGATTTCGCAATTATTTTGGTTGAAGTGTAAAGTTTGGTTAGCATAACAGATTATTCATGTTTTCAGCAATCAAATCTATCGTTTGAAACCATAATATCATATAGTCGTACTCGGTCTTTTACATTTTCAGCACTTGAAAAGTTAAAATCTTATGTGTTACACTCACATGACATTCTCTACTCTTGTGCAAACTATTTTTACAAACGCTTACTCTCCATATTCTTCATGTTAATCGAGATATCGAGATGTTAATCTTATTGCTAATCTTCTTGTAGATGCAAGGGGAATTTGGTAGGCTTTAAGCGATAGTCAATTCTTTTAAGAGCTGATTGCTATGTGGAGTATTCCGTTCTCTTTACATTATCAGGAAATAAAAAATGAATAACGAATTCCCATTTGAGAAAAAGTATAAATATTGGAAAATTTAAGGGAATAAAAAGCAATATCTCGAAAATGATTCACTCAACAAAAAAATGTATATGCCATACATTGTGTATTTAAACGCAATCTACATTTTTTGTGTAGTAAAATTTCGTCTATCTCTTATGGTTTACCAGTTATGCAAAAGCCGTTCACAACGAAGAATAATTTTGGCGACATTCCCAGAAAATTCGAGATATACATTACATTTGTTATGAAAACATCTTAAAAATATGATATTTTAATCAAAATGTTAGAGCCATTTTTGAGAAAATTAAAATTTTCGAAAAATGTTGCATGTAAAGGGTAATCTGGAGTGGGGGATTTTCTTGAAAACCTTCGTGTTGCATCTCTGGAAGATACTGATCCTAAATACCAAGTTTGGTGTTTATCCGACTGTTCGTTTCTGAGTTATGCTGTTCACAGACACACAAACACAGACACACACACACACACACACAGAGACACATACACATAGACACACACAGACGGGCATGTTTCCAAAAATCCTTTTTTTGGATTCAGGGGATCTCAAAACATATTTTCGGCGAAATCTCGGTATCGAGTTATAGGGTGGTATACAATACTTCCCCTACTTACTACAGGTATTAGAGAAAGTAAAAAGTTGGACGTGGCGACAGTTCTTTATTCAAACAGATAATCCTCGGGATTTCTGTGATATTACCCTGGGTAACATGTAAAGGATATATTAGAAACAGATTGTTTTCATGTAAACCTTTCTTCTGACGCAGTAAATAATGCAGCCTTTTTCGACATTTTCGCTACCTGAAAATTTACAAGGTTGGTGTCCACATTCGCATTCATATAGACAATCTTCGGGGTTTCCATAATTATTCTAATTGAAATGTAAGTTTTGGATAGTAAAACAACAGATTAATCTTTCTTTTCACATTACAATATTACGATAGTCAGCCCATCGGCATTCTCTGTACTAGTAGTGTGTATGTGGCAGACCATTTCAGTTTTTCTAGGAAATTGTGACACCTTAGGTAATTTTCAAAATTTTATACCTAAGAAAGCTTAGTAATTGTAAAACATTTTTACTGAAAAATAAAATATATTACATACAAAAATATGAAATATTGTCACATTGCAGCTATGGCTTTGATACAAGAGTACAGGCAAAGTGTGACTGAACTCTGCGAAGTAATATGCCTATAATATGCAAATGTCTTAATGAATAGAATTTTTCTGGATCGATGTATTTTCAAAACACAACCAAAACGCAAGCCACAACTTCACAGAATATGTTACACGTCAGCAAAATGCGTACGTCGCGAATATCAATAAAATACTAAAACTCGGTCAATCCTCAGCAAAGAGCATCTGTAAAATAGGCATGTATTGTTTGAAAGAATCCGTTTAGCAGGTAGTGGCCAATAAGCCACATTACTGGCTTTGCTCACACCAAAACGCTTTTAGGTAACAAAGACGATCGAATATTTTGTAATGTCAGTTCAATTGTAGTCACAGTAATCTTTCCGCTTTTAGCAAAAAGCGCATCCTTGATTGGTGGCTATGTAGGTAAAATACTCATAATAGTGCAGCATCATAAGCACTCTCTTTATGATCAAAATATGTGACGTAAAATTTCAAAAACTGATAAAAACTCAGCTAGAGAGCAAGCAGGATTTATAACGTGAATGGATTTTCATTTATCGCTGTTTACAAAAAAACGGGAGAATAAAATACTGATAGCGTGACTCTGCCCCGTTAATTTGGCATAAAATAAAGTAATAGACTCAATAGCAGAAAGGAACTCTAATTTGTAATATTAAAAAAGTTCAATAAATGAAACTCATTTAATTTAGCTGCTTGCAAAAATCTGCTGACTTCTGTGAATGAAAACCTGCGCAATAAATTATTCCTGACAGATACACGGTAAATAAATTTCCGCATACAAGTGACCAAACGTCCCATATTAGCCGGAACAGTTCGTTTTACTTTCTCTACTACGTATAGTAAGTAGCGGAAGTATTGTATTCCACCCAAAAACTCCATACCGAGATTTCACCGGAAATATATGTTTTGAGATCCCCTGAATCCAAAAAAAGCATTTTTGGAAACATGTCCGTGTGTGTGTCTGTGTGTCTGTCTGTCTGTCTGTCTGTCTGTGTGTCTGTCTGTGAGCAGCATAACTCAGAAACGAACAGTCGAATAAACACCAAACTTGGTATTTAGGTCCAGTATCTTCCAGAGATGCGACAGGAAGGTTTTCAAGAAAATCCCCCCACCCCAGATTACCCTTTACATGGAAGATTTTTCGAAAAGTTTAATTTTCTCAAAAATGGCCTTACGATTTTGATTAAAATATCATATGTTTAAGATATTTTCATGACAAATAAAATGTATATCTCGAATTTTCTGGGAATGTCTCCAAAAGTATTCTCCATTGTGAACGACTTTTGCATAACTGGTAAACCATAAGAGATAGACAAAATTTTACTACACAAAAATGTAGATCGCGTTAAAATACACAATTTATGTCATATACATTGTTTTTTTTGTTGAGTGAACCATTTTCGAGATATTGCTTGTTATTCCCTTAAATTTTTCAATAATTTTCTCAAATGGGAATTCGTTATGCATTTTTTTTGTCTTGGATGTGCAAAGAGTATTAGTCTGTGGCAAAGAGAATGGTGCTGCTCCTAGCAACCAACTATTAAGAGATATGTGTATGCTTAAAGGCTACTGAATTTCTATATTGCCCTTGTAAATATATATTCCCCTTACGTCTACAAGAAAATTAGCAATAAGTTAGAGTCTGCAAATGTTTATCTCGATTAAGATGAAGTAGATGGAGAATAAGCGTTTGTAAAAATAGTTTGTACATGAGTAGAGAAACTCATCTTATGTGAGTGTAACACATAAGATTTTTTCCTTTCTTTCTCTACTTCGTATAGTAAGTAGGGGAAGTATTGCATTCCACCCAAAAATTATACCGAGATTTCAACGGAAATACACGTAATACTTCCTGAATCCAAAAAAGTATTTTTGGAAACATGTCCTGTGTGTGTCTGTGTGTCTGTCTGTCTGTGAACAGCATAACTCAGAAACGAACAGTCGGATGAACACCAAACTTGGCTTTGAGGTTCAGTATCTTTCAGAGATGCGACACAAAGGTTTTCAAGAAAATCCCCCATAACAGATTACCCTTAACATGGAACACTTTTCGAAAATTTTAAGTTTCTCAAAAATGGCTCTAACGATTTTGATTACTATATCACATATGCACGATACTTTCATGACAAATAAAATGTATATGTTGAATTTTCTGGGAATGTCTCCAAAAGTATTCTTCATTGTGAACAACTTTTGCATAACTGGTAAACCATAAGAGATAGACAAAATTTTACTACATAAAAATGTAGATCGCGTTAAAATACTCAATTTATATCATATGCATTTTTTTTGTTGAGTGACCCATTTTCGAGATATTTCTTGTCATTCCCTTAAATTTTCCATTACTTTCTCAAAATCGTTATTCATTTTTTTTTGACCCGGTAATGCAAACCTGCTCTTAAAATATTTAACTATCGCTTAAAACCTACCAATTTAACTGGCATCTACAAGAAAATTAGCAATAGATTAACATCTCGATATTTCGATTAATATGAAGCATATGGAGAAAAGCGTTTGTAAAAATAATTTGTACAAGAGTAGGGAAAGTCATGTGAGTGTAACACATCAGATTTTTTGGTGGGTCTCTGTTTCGTCGTATTTACGGTAGAAACGGGATGCCAAATGTCCCTTTTTTGTGGCAATAACTTATCGGCATAAAACGCCCTTAAATATAATTCTCAAACATTTAAAATGGCTCGTTTTGCATCCGTTTATGAAGAATTTAAAGGTACTAACAACTGAGAAAGCAAAGCGCTCTTTATATTGTGGGTCTACAATACATGTACACCTGAAACCGTGTAGAAACTTCGCTTGGAAAAGTGCAGTTGCGGACATTATTATTGAAGCAGGTCTGCGCTATCAACAAACAAATCATAGTCACTCGTGTGATGTGAATGCCGCCAACGATAACGAAAAGTGAAAACGCATACGCTTGAGTCAAAAAAAATATTATAGTTGTGACTTTGGTAGAAGACAGTTCTGTGTTCTGCATTTGTGAAATAATAAATGAACTTTTGTAAACTGCGAATGCTAAAACTTTTGAAATTAATAATATGCCACCACCAAAAAGGAAGTGTGTTTTTAAGTGACCTACAAAAGTAATATCCATACGTTAAAGAACAATTTCTGACTCGGATGTTCGATGCAATAAGGGTGCGTCTACACTCAGTATAAACCATGATCAAATATATTACAACATATAAACAGTGAAAAATATAAAAGAATGGTGCGTGCAAGTGCTTTTTCTAGCACCGTATTGACTAATTGTTTTAAAATTGAAAGTTTTGGTGATAAAGGTACGAAATTTAGCAGCTCTTGAAGGAGCGTTTGCTTATCATAATGTACACCACAACCAATCTTTCAGATCAATGGACTGTAATTCTAAACTTATCCAATGTGTGAGGAGTGACTCCTGTACTAACAATTCTGCAGGATAGTTTGGCTGGTGTTAATTCTTTGTCCTTTGTTTCATTGAGAAAAAATAAAAAGTCCCGTTTTCTTGTTTCAAAAATATGGTCATTTTACGCATGCACCATGAATTTGATGTATGCATCTTGCTAAATCCCTTAAGAAAATATTGAATAAGATTTCAAAATCATTGATCCTTCACGAATGGAAACATTCTATTTATAACCATCTGCGGTAGGCATCTGCTGCTTGTGAAAGTGACAGTTTACTTCCAAAGGAAAGGTTCGTTAATTCTAATAAATCGCAATACCAATGTCTATAATTGGGGAGGATTTGAGAAACCTCATTCATGTTCTATGATGTGTCAAGTGAAAAAAAGAATTAAAAACACAAACTGGTTATGTAAGAATTCAACGGAATACAATGTATTGTACAGTATAAGAAATAACGCAAGATTTTTAAATGACAGCATATTAATCACTTTCATCATACAAGAAACCTTCAATCTGATCACAGTGAGCATTTGAAGTATAGCCCAAAACGAACATGTTTTTCATTTATAGGCATTTATGTAGATCAGTGATAGCTGCTCTAGACCATCTTTTAGCGACATACCTTGCAATATTGGCTCAGTCCAGAAAATTATACCTAATAAACAGGAAATGGAAGGCCGATACTTCTCTGATTTGGATTACCTTTGTATGAAACGGCGCAAAAAAGTAAGTAATGATACGAGTTCAAAGAAGTTGTAATCTTAAAGCATGGATATTCAAGACACTACAGTGACTACACATTCCTGTTGAAACTTAACGCTATGACTGATCAGCTGTTCCGGCAAGAGATACCTGCTCTGAGATTGCCGACTAGCCATATATCATCACAGTGCACTGTCGATGTGGAAAATACCCTGCAGATCCTGAATGGTAAGTCGTACATTGTTCCGACTTTCACCATTATTAGGCAACAACCCATAATCTTGTAGAATATTAAATAAAATAGTCATGTCGATTTTTAGTCCAGTCCTCCTTTAACGAAGAACATCATTAGGAAGTACTAAATACATTACAACAATCTCCTTGCACACCCTTATCTGCTATTTACATGGCAGTAATATTGAAAAAAAAAATAAAATTTGATTTCAGGTCATGATACATTTATTTCTGTTATAACTAATACCAAGAGAAGACTATAGGAACTACAATCACGACTGTTTAAAACCTATTTGTCTTTTTCTATTGGCATTGCTGACAGCCATCGCCATTTGTCTATTGCAGACTCAAGATGATTAAAGTGGTGCGAGATGGCTCCGCGGTAGCGCATAAGGCTGGCATGCAGGTGGTCTCGGGTTCGATTCCCGTCAACCGCCCACTCTCACCACCGTGGGTTTTTCTAATTTTCGTTGGTCGGTAAGCGAATGCTGGGGTGGTTTCAAATCTACCACGATTTCCTTTACATCATTTCCATTTCATTCCGTATCCTTCTCATCTTTCAGGTATGTTTATAGGTTTCATGGAACAGATGGCGCGGATGTTTGCTCAAAGGAAAGAGTACTCCCCGTGGACACTAGAGGGCTAATTGGTCGACGTATCGTTCATCGCGCTCTCTAGGTAGCCCCAACAGTAGGACGGGTCTTCGAGCCTGGAACTGTTATGGACATCCGTACGTCTCTGAGATCTGTCTGCTTGCGGCTGTTGGCTTATGTGGTTCTTTCACTTCACTCCTTACTCCTGGGGGTGGTAGCCACAATAAACGTATATAGGTGCGCAAAGTATCACCCTCCGTTGTATCACGTAGGGCCCCCTGGAACCGGGGCAGAGCACCACAAGTAGGCCAGTCGGCCCATTTTGCTTCCAACGTGATCCCTGGGAAGAAAGGATGAGGGAAGAGACCGGAAGGGCGACCAGATCCGGATCCCGACGAGAGCAAGCACGAACGTGGTCCCTAACGTTTCCAGATAGAACGCATCTGACCTCACACGGTCCCTGCCGACAAGACACGAAACTTCAGGGTCCCCCGGAGTAGAGCCCCACGCTGAGGAGAGATCTGAGTGATACCACAGCGACCCTAGGGAAGTAACGTTTACAAAGCGCAAGCCACCGCCCAGCCACAACCCACAGAACACCGTCGCCTGGTCCTACAGCCCTGAAACACATGAAGGAAGATGATGGATACAGGAAATGAGAGAAAGGAGAGTCGTGGTAGAAGATGAACCTCTCCAGCATTCGCTTGGCGGCCGGAGAAACCACGAAAAACCCATGGGCCAGAGTAGGCGGTCGCCGGGGATCGATCCCGGGACCTCCCGATTGCGAGGCATAGACGTAATCGCCTGAGCTATCGCGCTGGGTCTCCGCTGTATAACTTATACCTATACATCTATAGGACAACGGGATATGCAACGCCTCGAGAGAGCTATAAAGAACAATTTCAATATGAATGATCTAGTTATGAGACGGATCAGGGCCTATGTCTAAAATAATTGTATGTGATGAAGAAATTATTAGAAGTGTTTGTTTACAGTTTTCCTATACGTATTGATAGATTTGATATTCCTGTTTGAAAATGTCGGTGTAAATGTCTGGGATGCCGTATTATAAAACGATCGCCAATTTTATTGCGAAACTCCATTATCTGCAGTCACAAACATAGTGCTGTCAGCACCACATGTGTACGATGATCGACATTACAACGCAGTTCATATAAAGAGTGGGTTAACATTCGAGCAAGCAAGCTTTTAAATTTACTGTTATGTGAGGTGTAAATCTGTCAGGATCTGTCAAGCAAAGCCCGAAAGACGAGTTACAGAGATTCAGTATTGTGTGGCATTGTAAACTTCACAGCAGCCAGGTTATTAATAGACTGAACGTAAAATAGGGCTCTGGGAAACCAAGTGCAGATAATGCCACATGTTCCAAAATTTACGTCGGCAATTTTAATACGTAAATACTTGTTTTAGAAGCATGGTGTTAAAGTTAAACACACATTATACGTTCTGTCTTCACGATTCAGTGCATTTTATGAGATTTAGGTGAGTAATGGTAGGATATGACCTGGCAATATCAAAGGAGGTTATGAGATCATCAAATAACTGCACTCATTAACGTAGAGGGAAATTTCTGGTGTAGAATAGGTTTTAGTGCCTCCTCTTTAGAAGTACGCCGGCAGACCATAAAACAATCCTTAAGTTTCTAACCTGTATTTTTACTTTCTCTACTACGTACAGTAAGTAGTGGAAGTATTGTATTCCACCCAAAAATTCGATACCGAGATTTCACCGGAAATACATGTTTTGAGACCCCTGAATCCAAAAAAAAACATTTTTGGAAACATGTCCATGTGTGTGTGTCTGTGAACAGCATAACTCAGAAACGAACAGTCGGATAAACATCAAACTTGGTATTTAGGTTCAGTATCTTCCAGGGATGCGACACGAAGGTTTTCAAGAAAACCCCCCTATCCCAGGATACCCTATACATGGAACATTTTTCGAAAACTTTAATTTTCTAAAAAATGGCTCTAACGATTTTGATTAAAATATCATATGTTTAAGATGTTTTCATGGCAAATAAAATGTATATCTCCAATTTTCTGGGAATGTCTCCAAAAGTGTTCTTTATTCTGAACGACTTTTGCATAACTGGAAACCATAAGAGATAGACAAAATTTTACTACACACAAAATGTAGATCGCGTTAAAATACACAGTTTATGCTATATGCATATTTTTTGTTGAGTGAACCGTTTTCGAGATATTGCTTGTTATTCCCTTAAATTTTCCAATACTTATACTTTTTCTCAAATTCGTTATTCATTTTTACTTTCTCTACTACGTATAGTAAGTAGGGGAAGTATTGCATTCCACCCAAAAATTCGATACCGAGATTTCACCGGAAATACATGTTTTGAGACCTCCTGAATCCAAAAAAAGCATTTTTGGAAACATGTCCGTGTGTGTGTCTCTCTGTGTGTCTGTGTGTCTGTGTGTCTGTGTGTCTGTGTGTCTGTGTGTCTGTCTGTGTGTCTGTGAACAGCATAACTCAAAAACGAACAGTCGGATAAGCACCAAACCTGGTATTTAGGTTCAGTATCTTCCAGAGATGCGACACGAAGGTTTTCAAGAAAATCCCTCCACCCCAGACTACCCTTTACATGGAAGATTTTTCGAAAAGTTTAATTTTCTCAAATGGCTCTAACGATTTTGATGAAAATATCATATGTTTAAGATAATGTTATGAGAAATGAAATGTATATCTCGAATTTTCTGGGAATGTCTCCAAACGTATTCTTCATTGTGAACGACTTTTGCATAACTGGTAAACCATAAGAGATAGAAAAAATTTTACTACGCAAAAAATGTAGATCGCGTTAAAATACACAACTTATGTCATATACATTTCTTTTGTTGAGTGAACCGTTTTCGAGATATTGCTTGTTATTTCCTTAAATTTTCCAATACTTATACTTTTTCTCAAAATCGTTATTCATTTTTTTATGTCCTGGACATGCAAAGAGAATGGAATGCGCCACATAGCAACCAGCGTTAAAATATTTGACTATCGCTTAAAAGCTACCATATTTCCCTTGCATCTACAAGAAAATTACCAATAAGATTGACATCTCGATATCTTGATTAACATGAAGCATATGGAGAATAGGCGTTTGTAAAAATAGTGTGTACAAGAGTAGAGAAAGTCATGTGAGTGTAACACATCAGATTTTTTTATGTGCTGGACATGCAAAGAGAATGGAATACTCCACATAGCAACCATCTCTTAAAATATTTGACTATCGCTTAAAACCTACCATATTCCCCTTGCACCTACAAAAAATTAGCAATAAGATTGACATATCGATATCTCGATTAACATGAAGCATATGGAGAATAAGCGTTTGTAAGAATAGTTTGTACAAGAGTAGAGAAAGTCATGTGAGTGTAACACATCGGATTCTTTCTATTTCTCATTTTCTATAGTAGAAGAAATTACGTTATTGGTATCTATCCTTTGTTTCAGGGGATGGGGATTGAAACTAATGGTCCAGAAGTCAGATCTTAATCACAGAGTAGCTGAAAGGAAACAATTGTGAATCTGCAAATTAATGTGACATCAGTCAAAACAGACGACTCATTAGCTATCTCCTTCAAGAAGCTTTGGTGCATGTGCCGCGTATGCCCCCTAAGAGCTCACTTTCGATACACAAAAATCTTGTGTAGTACACTCACATGAGTTTCTCCACTCTTCTACAAACTATTTTTACAAACGCTTATTCTCCATCTACTTCATGTTAATCGAGATGTTAATCTTATTGCTAATTTTCTTGTAGGTGCAAGGAGAATATGATAGGCCATAAGCGATAGTCAAATCTTTAAAAACGAATAACGAATTCCCATTTTAAAAAAATATTAGTACTGGAGAATTCAAACAAGTAACAAAGACTATCTCGGAAATGGTTCACTCGACAAAAAATGTGTATGAAATAAATTGCCTGTCGTAATGAGATCTACATTTTTTCTGTAGAAAAAATTTGTCTATCTCTTACGGTTTACCAGTTATTGAAAAGCCATTGAGAGAGAAGAAGACTTTTGGGGACATTCCCAGAAAATTCAACATATACATTTCATTTGCCATAAAATATCTTAAATGTATGACATTTTAATCAAATTTGCTAGAGCTACTTTTGGGAAAATCAGAATTTTCGAAAAATGTTCCATGTAAAGGGTAGTCTGGAGTGGGGGATTTCCTTGAAAATCTTTGTGTCATATCTTTGAAAGAAACTGATCTGACTTTTCGCTTTTTAGTTATGCTGTTCAAGTCACACATCCACACATACACAAACATACACACGGACCATTTTCTAAAAATGCTTTTTTTGAATTCAGGTGCCTCAAAATGTGTATTTTTGGTGAAATTTCGGTATCGAATTTTTATGTGGAATGCAATACTCCTCCTGTTTACTATACGTAGTAGATAAAGTAAAAATGGTATAGTGCAAATCTAATTTAAGACACAATCAATTTGGAGAAATTTGGAATACAGGAGGAAAGTAATCTAAATACTACTGACACCTTGACAGCACACGCATTCGTCGGAGCTTGTACAACTTAAAGAGTAGTGCTTTGCCACGGCTGCCAAAATGCAGATGAAGCGGTTACTGCTGTATCCTCTAGGACCAACAGGAATGAAGATTTTATTTTTAATGATACGGTGAGCAACGTGATAATGCTTTCATGTAATACTAATCTGACATTTCTTGGTGAGTGTGAACAAATATACGTAGATGATACATTCAAACACTCGCATTCTTTTGTCAGCCATTCGTATTCATGGATATAAAAGTTATTACTTACCATTGGTTTATGCGTTGTTGCAAAATAAGTCTACATCTATAAATAAATCTACAAATTATATACACATTTTTCGTCAAATTCAGGAAATATGTATTAAGGAGGCTTAACTTTCTATCCTGCAACAATTGTGACTAATTTTGAACAGGCCATACATAGCGCTGTACATGAAATTTTCCAAAATGTTAAAATACATGGATGCAGTCTTCGTCTGTCACAAAACTGGTTGAACTAGGCTTGGTGAAAGAATCTGGTGTGAGATCTTGCGATACCTGATAATTTTTGGTATATTTTTTGGGGGGCTTTCAGTTTTGCAAATTGACGAAGTGGATGATTATTTTACTGATGACTTCATGGCCAAAAAACCTGAAAATGATAACGTCACATATTTTGTAACTGTGTTTTTGACAAATACATAATATATCTCCCCGTTTCCACCCTCAGTATGGACAAATAAACCGAAAACGGGATGGCTCAGGCAGTTTCGTCTATGGCCCACATTCGGGAGATCGTGGGTTCAATTCCTGTGTCCGATCTTTCTGGCCCATGGGTTTTTTCTGGGGGTTTATCCGAGTCGCCAGGCGAATGCTGGGAAGGATTCTCACATCCAGGAGTTTTCTGTCTCTCCATTTCATCTCCCTTCTAATTTCATTTCATCTTTCATCGTTGGTCTGTTTCACTGCTGGAAGTGTCGGCGATGTGTTTCGGTGCAGTGTGGCAGGGCTTTCGGCTGGCTGCCGGGGGCTTCCAAATCCCCGTGAGGGTCATTGAACCCTCTATGCGTGCGGTAGAGACCCGGGCTGCCTGTCCGTCTGCCGAGAGTCTCTATCTGTAAAACTAGAGACCCTCCATTCCTGCGCCGTCCCTCCTGATTCCGGCCGCCGGTGTCTCCTCTCGCCTCATCCTTCCTCCCGGCACGCCCCCTTGTGGAGCGTAGGTGTAATATGTCTTTTCTGGATCAGTGTCGAGTCTCCTCCGTAGCCAATCCAATCCATTGGTTCAATAAACATTCCACCGAATGTAAAGAAACGACTAATGCAGTAGAGTCATGTCATGCAAATTATAATTTTACCACACTTCTTGTGTGTATTTCTCCAATTCCAAACAAGTACACACATAAAAGTAAGAAGTATTCAACAAGGAATTTCCCGTAAGATAAATGACAAGTATTCTCGCCTATGCAAGTGGAGCCATCGATACATAAAGGATGACATATCCCGTTTCTATTTAATAAGACGTCATACGAAAACAAAGTGATCACGAAAAATAATTGAGAGAATGTTTTTAAGGGTTTTATGAGTCACAAAGTGACAAAGTTACTAAACCTAATATTTTGAACTACACCTACGTAATTTCATAGCCAGCCCCAAGTCTGAGAAAGTGGGAAGGAAAATGTTACTGTGCCGTATACTACATATGTACGTCTGTGACTTATTTACACCATATACATGACTCACTTTATATATGTCGGTGGCGCAGTGTACAACGCGTGGACTGGGGCAAAAGGTAAAAGTGGTGCACATGACTTTTCTGCTCTTGTACGAAATATTTTTACAAACACCCATTCTCCATCTACTTCATGTTAATCGAGTTATCGAGCAGTTAATCTCATTGCTAATTTTCTTGTAGGTACAATATGGTGGGCTTTAAACGACAGTCAATATTTTTTAAGAGCTGCTTGCTATGTGGAGCATTCCATTCTCCTTGCATGTCCAGGACATTTAAAAAAAATAAAAAATAACGAATTCCCATTTGAGAAAAGGTACAAGTACTGGGAAATTTAAACAAATAACAAGGAATATCTCGGAAATGATTCACTCGACAAAAGAAATGTGTGTGACATATTGTGTGTTTTAACGAGATCTACATTTTTGTGTGTAGTAAAACGTTATGTCTCTTATGCTTACCAGTTATGAGAAAGTCATTCAGAATAAAGAGGACTTTTGCGGACGTTTCCAGAAAGATCAAAAGCACATTTCATTTATTATAAAATATCTTAAACATATGATATTTTAATCAAAATCGTTAGAGCCATTTTTGGGAGAAATGATCTATGTAAGGTGTGGTATGGGATTTTCCTGAAAATCTTCGTATCGCATTCTAGGAGGGTACTAAACTCAAACACCAGGTTTGGTGTTTATCCGACTTTTAGTTTTTGAGTTATACTGTTCACAGACATACATACAGATACACATATGGACATGTTTCAAAAAATGCTTTATTTGGATTCAGGACAGCACAAAATATTTATTTCCGGGAAATCACGGTATGGAATTTTTGGGTGGAATGCAATACTTTCCCTACTTACTATACGTAGTAGAGGAAGCAAATATGCTATTTTTGTTTCCAGGGGGCCTCAAAACATGAACTTCCGGTGAAATCTGGATATCGAATTTTTGGGTAGAATGTAATACAAGGGAAAGTAAAAGTACTTTTTGTATTAAGGGGCCCTCAAAACAAGTATATCCAGTGAAATATTGGTATCGATTTTTTCGGTGATCCACTAGAGGGATAGAGAACGTGGAATGGTAGAGAAACTAAAAAACAATCATAATTCCTGCACAGTTTGGAGTAGCGTGGTACATTTCAGCCATGTTTTTCAAAGGAAGCTTCTGTCTTTAAGTCGGTACTATTTTTACGCATAGCTTCTTTTTTGTGCTAAAGTCATGTGGTTTCTCATTTGGGAGTTCGTTTTTCCATTTTTACTTTGAAGAGGTTTTCTGTGAATGACATATTCGGTATTAATAACGCGTTTTCTGAAAAACATCTGAATACAGTTAAATTAAACTTTAGGATGATGAAAACAACTCTGTGTTGTGGATCTGCTTTGGTATTGATAAGACGGTTATCTTTGAAAAAATAATTGCTGATAAACTGCAATCAAACAACGGCATAATTAAGGAAATCAACCTATTTTCCTTAATAAACAAACTTGTATAAAAGTAGATCTGTTAACTTAAGGTATGCACCTACATGGTGAAAAATATTTCAATCTGGTATTCTTAAGTAGTTTATGAGATAATATGTTATGAATTTAGTATTTTTAACATTAGTGGGATAAAGCTTTAAACTTCCCCTGAAGTTCAAAGCCTCAAGTTATATTTTATGACTATTTCAGAATAACATCAGTAAATATAACGTTTTTGCAACTACATAACTTGAAGGAATCCACATCTCTGCTCACATTGTTACATTATTTAAATATTTATGTCACAGATTCGAAACTATCACGGAAGCTACAGGAAAAAATCAGTCTCAATCTTTGTTGATCAGCCCTCGCAGTAACATACAAAAGCCTAATAGGAGGCCTAATACACCTTTATAAGTTTATAGATCTTAATACAGGATTCACCAGGGATAAAGCAGTACAATGAGCCGCAGATGCTACAGTGCAGGGGTGGGACCTACCAATTACTCCGTTGCACATAAATCAATGAATCAGTCTGTTAGCCACTGCATTCATTATACCATCTACACTCGTCCTCATTAACATAACTTGCTGTTCCATAGAAACGCTATTTGTATCTTTTCGCCTCTCACTGTTTGTATACACTAATGTATATAAACATACATTTAGGTAATTAATTATTAATGTAATTAGTTTACAAACTTAACACATTTGCCCGTTAATACAGCACACTTATTTCCGTATTATATTTCTAACTGGGTTCCTTTTACCACATTATGTGCCTTTCTCTTCCCTCTACCGCATATTAGTGGATAAACAAGTTATTCTTATAAAGTTTATTTTCCTATTACTTCATTTTAATCGAGATAAGCTTTTCGAAAATAATTACATTACATATTTCGTTGTAGATACAAAGAGAATAGCGATAGTCGAATGTTTAAGAACTGAACGCTATACCCTGGTCTTAAAACTCCGTAGTGTTTCCATGACTTCAGAAACAACTGAAAATTCACAGGACTTTATTTTGAATAAATTGTGTGTTTTAATTAGACCCATGTTTGTGTAGCACGCTTTCGTTTATCGCTTAACGTTTGCTAGTTATACAAGATTATACATAATTCCTTCCGAATGAAGTATTCATCGGCTATTCCCAGAAGATTCAAAATATAGATTTTTTTGTCAGATACATAACTTTAATACCTATGTGATATTTCAAACAAAATCTTTAGACACATTTTTAGAAAATCAAAATTTCGAAAATTATTCCATGTAAATTAGGGTGGTGGTTTTCTTGAAAATATTAATGTTGCATCCTTGGAAGGTAGTGAACATAAATAAAACACACATGCACAGACGTACCTTTTTGGATTCACAGGGCTTCAAAACAAAGTATGTCCAGTGGAATCCAGGTATAGAATTTTTTGTTGGAATGAAATACCTTCTCTACCTACTACGAACTTACTTGGTAGAGGAACTAAAAATTCGGGTACTAGAAATATAGACAGACGTGGATGATAATTTCTGTGATATTTCTGAGCAATACTTTACGTAAATATGTAAATTTTAAGTTATGCAAAATATTACGCAATGTTGTTTATATAATTTTACAGAATAGAATTGCTAATACAGATTCTGTACTAGCTCGCGAACGCATTTCAGCAATTTCAATTTCTTTCGTATTTTTTATCTTCGTTGGTCATGTCATTTCGCATTACTTTATGAATATAGACGGTTTTATTACAGAATTCATTTGTATATAAATAATTTTTGGCCCCTGCATTCATCATAACACTAACACATGCAGTTCCACATGCCTTAAGAAGAGAAGAAACGCTATTTGTTTCTTTTCGCTTTCTCACTGGTTCTATACACTGATGTGTATGAATATCTATTTAGATAATTATTAATATAATTATTTTACAAGCTTCGTATCACATTCGTCCGTTAATAGAATACACTCTACGCTGCATTGTATTCCGTTATTAGTTACCGTTTACCGCATCAAATATATTAAAACGGCTTTATAAATTTTTACCATCTGTAGATTAAAAGTGTTTCTGGGTTTTAAACTCGGCTCTAAAAAAGTTTTAAAAATGAAATACCAACAAGTGGAGGGAAATCGCTACCATACTGACCAAAATGAATCCACTTTTTCTATCAAAAAGTTTAAAACTCAGGAGAGCACCTAATTTCACAACAGAAGTATGGCGGTTGTCAGGAAATTTCAATTAAACGCAGAAACAGACAAAACATTTTTTACACAACTTCCAGAGCAATTTAACTTTCTCCGGGTAACTAAATTTGCTGTAAATGACTACAGCAGAAACCAACATGAAAGCAAAACAGTCCGATTTGTGGCGTTTTTTCTAACCTTCTAGTTTTAAAATACCGTTATTAAAAGTTCTCCGCATCGTGAACCTTGATACGTTACGTTGCAGCAGCAGTTTTTTTCCTAATGCCAATAACAGCTTGCCTCAAGGTTTAAACGCAATATACTAATTATCATATAATTAGTAGCAATTACGTGCTCCCCTCCTGGTCATTAAGATTCTCATCAGTTAGTGCATAACCAAGGTCTCCTGCCCGCCTCGGGGGCATATATGCGTGTGTACATACGGACTTTGATGTTGGAGTTGCATATGGGTGGTGATCACGTTAGAGCTTGTTTCAATATCTGTGTAACGCAATAATGTCGAAGCTGCCCATTTCATGGCCTGTGTAGAATTTTGCACACTTCCAGGATTATGTAACGCAATCATAAATAGGCCCAATAGTCGGTTAAGCTATGAAGCCCGGGACTTGAAGTACTTACGACACTGTAAGTCGCAATTGGGGTATGTCATCTGTAAATGAATTTGAAATCTCCTTATGGATTACCGGGAAAAATGTGAGTCAGTTGGAGAATTTAATATGGACATGTTGCCATAGTAGCTCAGTCGTTAGAGAAATCGGACGGAAACCGTAGTTCATATACCGACCATTGCATTGAATTTTTCAGTCCAATTCTATTTTTCAAACGGGAGTATACCGGGTGGAAAGGAAGTCATTACATTAATTTAAACCAGTTACATATAACCATTTTCTGTGGAGATATTTTAGGTTTTTAGAGAACATAAAACACACACGTTGGCAATATGTAGCAGGCGGTAGCCGAATGTAGCTAGGAGCAAACGGGGGTGGCAACCTCCCTTTCAAAACCAGTAGTAGTTCAGCGCGTAAACAGACTTCACTTTCATGGCACGTATTCATGAGTGTAGATAAACCTTCGTGTATTCCTACTCATACGTTCACAGCAAATGATGTTCATTGATGCTGTGAGGCTTTTCTTCCGCCCACATATACATGGATGTTGTAAAAATTTAAAATTCTATTTTTTTGTAAAGGTAGCTCCGTCTCTTGCCATATTTAGTTGTGGGTATCTGCACTTTGATCTAGGAACCAATTAACGAAAGCCAGCCTAGGCGCGTAATCCGCTGCTATGAGACATTGTACCCGTTGGATATGATACGGTCGCAATAATTGTCCTTTCAGCGTCCTGAGAACAAACCAATGGGACACGCCGATCATGCGACGAGCTATTCCCCGACTACTGCTGCTGGGTTATTTATCTGCAAGATTTAAAATTTCTTCCTCTGCGCCGAAGTATTTCATGTCCGTCCTTCGTGTGCTGGCTGTACGCTCCCTGAGGTTTACGAGATGGCAGGTGAAAAGGTTGGTACCTCGTAAACCTTGTGCTGTGCGTATGATTATCCACCAAACACACCTTGGGTTCTTTTATCACTAAAGCTGTGAGTTTCAATGGGTAGTACAATGTTATTCTAATAATTACTCAGTATCTAGTGGAGCTGACATAAACATGGTGTGCTTTTCAGTTAGTGACCACGACACGCTTAATTAGCCAAAACATTGAACCATCCTTTCGTCGTGTTTGCTTGGATTAAGTGTCATGTGGAAAACCAAACCGCTAGTCCCCAACTCCCAGTTCGGGTATACCGTTATGGTTACGACTGGGAGCCGGTTCTCATACCTGCCTTGACCTAGCAACGTTGCCTATTTCTCCGGCCACATTACGTCTGCAAAACTGTGTTCGAAAAATGATTAATTATTTCAAAACCCGGACGATGTCACACAATTACTACCAAAAGTAGGTCAGAAATGGGTTACTCTAGTCATTTTACAAGCAACCAACTAACCAACTATTATCTCATATATTCTCGTAGAATAAGCCATATAATTTGGAACAACAGCTTTTTTTTCGAAAACGGCGTGTCACAGAGAAAAGAGGTATACTTTTTTGTTTGTAATACCTCTATGAAGTACATATTAGAAGGAATGTAATAAGTTCCCTTCCATCCTGTATGTTTAAGGGATGCTAAATGTCGAAATTTTGCAAAAATAAATTGTTAGTTCCTTGTACAGTATTATTATTTGAAATTTTCTCTTTAATTTTATATATATATATATATATATATACATACATACAGGGTGGACCATTTAAGTTGAGACTGTACGATATCACCAAAACTAAGCGTTGTAGAAAGAAATGTCTTTAATAAAAGTTGCTTGATATTATGGGGGGAAGTAAATGTCATTAGTCGTGTTTTATTTGGAGAACGTTATGATGATAATTTTAGGGTCAATTTAAAATTGAAAAATTTAAATGGCATTTTCTGGTATAAATGGCCCGGTTTCTCAGAAACAATTAAAGATACCTAAATTAAATTTTAGGTTCATAAAACACTCTATTTTGCATTTACTTTGGTAGAACAGCTGGTTATTTAATATATATATATATATATATTTGTTTATGTATATTTGCTTAATTATTGATGGAACTTAATAAAAATTGTATATTTTAGAAAATAACCTTAGCTTCCTTAATAAGCAAATATATTGGATAATTGTAGATATTTTAAATGACATGCGTCCATTTTCTGTAATAATTTCAGTCTGGTATCTTAGATAGTTTCTGAGATAATAGGTAATTAATTTTGGTAGCATGTTGCTCATGTGAAATATCCCCAGGCCCAAAGTGGTTTGGAGTCCACGGTAAAAGCTGAAGGTCTTCTCATTCCACCACCTTTCTCATCATCACCCTACCATCGGAGGCAACGACTTTTGCCCCACCTCAGAAATGGGTCCAGTCATCGCTTGGAAAGCGTTAGAAACGTTGACATTGGTAGGTTAGGGCTTTTAAGGGACACTGAAATTTCCAACTTTTTAAATTTTAAAGTTATTTGCTTGAAAATTAGCACAGTTAATATGAGTTAAGAAGGAAATGAATGAAAAAGTTCAAATACCTGGCCTAAATACTTTCTCATGTAGCAAAATTAAATATTTTTAATTAGCGAAAAAACCGCAAAACTTCTAAAACTGTCTTGCGCGTTCAGAATGGTCAGAGAAGTATGACAGTGGCATGTTTAATATTTTAGTGCGGTTAAAATAAATGTAAGGAGTGAAGTGAAGTTGATGTCATTGGTTATAGAGAAATAAATTTTTGTTTTTATGAAGTTGATGGTGTTAAACTTTTCCTTCTTTTTCAGTATAAATTAATTTTTTGTGAACCAATGAATAAAGCAGTCATAAAATGTACCATTGAATCTTTAGAGCCACATTTTAGATTGTGGATGCGAGTTTTCATACAAAGGAGAGTAAAATTGAAATGTAACGAATAAATTTCATGCGCAAAAATGAAAAAAATGAGAAAATACTCACACAGAAAGGGGCCGCTAAAGTTAAACGGGAGCGCATGGGTGATTTAAACTTGTCGCCGGACTTTTAAAAATGGTGGATGGTGAAACATTTGGCCAAAAGGAATCACAGATGTCTACAGAATACTTATAATCGAAAACTATCATTTTCACCTAAACACTTAGTGCAAGTGTCCCTTAATCTTCCTTTAATATGCGTTAATTTGATTATGAATAGTCATTTATTTTAATTTTTCATAAATTCAGAGCCACTCATTTATAACTTGCCAGTGTGTTGTTGATGTTCGCTATACCTCTAGTGGCTTATAGCCTCCTTGTTCCCCACACCTTACAGTTTGAGACTTTTATCTGTGGGGAGCACTGAAAAGCAAAGTGTATTAAAATAATCCTGCCACACAAGATGAACTTAAAAGAAAATCACAATAGAAATTAGGGACATCTCACAAACGTTATGTTTTAGAGGGAATAGTAGACTATTGGTTGCTAATACATTTCTAAATTATTATCTATATTTTTCGCAGCAGAAATTCTTGTCTTATTATTCGCACCCTGCACATGCTTGTGCTGTGAGTCAGGCTGTTCTATCTTATTACTTTCTTTGTCACGTACATAGTAGAATCCATCCAAAAATTCGATATCGGGATTTCACCGGAACTATATGTTTTGAGGCCCTCTGAATAAAAAAACCTTTTTAGAAAACTTCCGTGTGTGTGTGTGTGTGTGTGTGTGTGTGTGTGTGTGTGTGTGTGTGTGTGTGTGTCTGTGAACGGTATAACTAAAAAACGAAAAATGAGATAAATACAAAATTTGCTATTTAGTTTCAAAACCCTCAAAAGATCCGACACGAAGATTTTCAAGAAAAAATTCTGCTACCCCAAACTACCCTTTACATGAAAAATTTTTCGAAGCTTTTGATTTTCTAAAAAGTTGCTCTAACGTTTTAATAAAACACTATATATTAAAGAAATTTATATGCCGAATAAAATATCTGGAGTTCTCTGAGAATAGCCTGTGAAGTCCTGTTCATTTGGAAAGAATTTTGTATAATCTTGTATAACTGGAAAACGTTATGTCATAGACGAAAGCTTGCTACACAAAAACTGTAGATCTCTTTAAAATACACAATTTGTTTCAAGTAAGTTTTTTTTTGGTATAAGCCATTTCCGAGACATCCGTTGTTAATGGTTCGATTTAGTTCAATATTTTGTCATTGTTTTCTAGTCCCGTCGATTTTCAGTTGTTCCTTGCGATTTAATGGAAAGAGTATGGAATTTTTAGGCCAGCATTAACGTCCAGTTCTTAAACATGTGACTATCGCTATTCCGTTTGTACTGTAATGAAGTGTGTAACATAGCTATTTCTGCTGAGGTTTTATAGCGATTAAAATGAAGTTAAATAATAGAATTAACTTTTCTAATAATTTGTATACCCACTAATAGATAGATAGTTTTGTGAATGTAACACTGTAAATAACTGCCATTTAAAGCATTGATCAAATTCAAGTTTTACACCACTAACGACACATAATCAATGTTCTAGTAGAATGGAGACTAAAGGCTAAAAGCTTCAACATTTCTTAGCTAAAAGGAAATACGGGTGGATTTCTGTTTAAGATTTAAAGCGTGTGGTGAACCGCTTTTAAAGACATTTTATTGGTTGCTAAAATTCACGAAAACTATCTTGAAATCACTCAAATTTAATGAACAGTGATTATTTAAATGACACCCTAATTATGGCAGAGGATCTCAACGATGATCAGCTTATTAAACAGATGGTTTCTGAACGCGGAGTATCCAGATTAGAACTTTCTTTATTCAAGTTGAACATTTTATTCAGTTTTCTCATAATCTAGGTGCTGTGAGTTCCTGAGTTTACTCCCGCGTTAATTTAATCCATTCGTTTCTATTGCTGATGTAGTCAAAGAACCAAGAACCTTTGCAGTGACACCCTCTCTTAAATGTGGGCGTTCTGGTGGTGCTTAGCATTCTGAACCTCTTGTACCGGCATAAAACAGAACGTACTTGTCCACGAGTGCCGCAAATATATTCTGCCCCATTTAAACCTGTTGCGCTATTACAGATTCAAGTTCGGACAATGTAACTTTGATTTGCAATATAAACAAACTAACCAGGTATGTGACTTCAGGGATGCACATTCCACTAAGGCCCCATTCACAATGAAGAATTAAGACTAACTAACGCCATAGGCGTAACACGAGAACTTGGCAAGGATTTCCACAGTGCTTTTTCTTCATACTGCGACCACCGCACGACTTCTCGTGCGCCGACTGCCGCAGCAGCTCGAACTCTCGCCGAAACAGTTACATGTAATGTCTGCGCAACCATCTCACATTCTCATAGTTACAGTTACAGTGGCAGTTGTCCTTCTCATCCCCCCGTAAGGGGGGTTCCGACCCTTTCAGCTTCCGTGGTGCGGGCGCTGCGGACACTGAGCACTCGTGGTACTTCTGACGTTACTAGAAATACGCAGGGTCAAACGTCCGAGTCCCCACCCATAAAGGTGTTGTTTGCATTGGGTTGGACTCAGCGGGGCAGTGGTTCCCGATACGCATGGGAGATTGGGTACGTTTTTTTTTTTTTTTCCGTGGGGGGAAAAATGCATTATTGCATTCGACCCCCAGCCGGTGTGCAATGGCTGGGGGGATATGTGGGGCTCGCCGCTCAGAAGCGGAATACCCACTAAAAAACCCTACCACGAGTTAATTGTATATTGCTGTGTGTTAACGTGCATTTGTTTGCATGCTTTTAGTCGGGTCCCGCATAGCACCCCGGTTAGTATGTGAATGGCTACTTAGCTGGCATGCATTGCATGCGAGCGCGTCAATTGTTACTTGCTGGTATTGCCCATGGAACCTGAACAATACCAGTGGGTTATTTGCTTATGTTTCTTATATTGGTAGTATTTGGTTAATAATGCCTAAGATCTAAAATGTGTGTTGTTTGCAGGGAGAGCCTGCGTGTCACATGACTTAGCATTAACTTACTGCTAGGTTGTACTATTATTGTGTTATATTATATTTAGATAAATTGAAAGATTTTGTATTGTGTATTGTGTCCTGTGCAGTCAATTGGGCACAGGCGTCTGTCTTGAGATCCGGGCTTCTCGGTCCTTCGTTGAGCTCGTTGTCCTGATGGTAGCCATTGTCGTCTGTGTGAACGACTCCATAATGCAGCGGCCCGTCTTACGCTGCGCACGTCGTTCACGTTGGGAGGCCCCTTCTCCTGGGCCGCCTCAGCTGTAGCTGAGGACTTGAGGGCTCTGCGACGGGCGTGGGCTGAAACAAGGGTAGAAAGCAAGAGAAAGATTAGTGCTGGGATATAGAAATAGGAAGTCCTTTGTCAATGTCCTTGTCATGTTTGGAGTAGATTGTTTAAGAACTGTTGGATTTGTTCTTGCGTGTCGTCTTGGGAAAGCGTTCTATCGAATAGCGAGAGTGGTCTGTTATGCCTGTAATTTACGGAATCGTAATTGCCTAATGCTTTGACTAGATCATTGTGGTGTACGCGTAAGCTTTTGTACATGTCGTAAGCTAGCTTTTTAGTGAATTCTTCTACTGTATGCATTTTAAGTTCCTCGTGGAGTAAATCAGATGGCGCTACGTACGGTACCTTAGCTACCATGCGCAATGTTTTGTTTTGAAATTGTTGTAGTTTTTTTATGTATGTTTTGTCGGCATACCCCCAGACAGGTGCAGCATAAGTAAATATTGGTCGTATTAGTGTTTTATATAACGTGAGACCCATGTTGAGATTCAACTGGGTGTCCATGTTGATGAGCGGGTAGAGCTTGCCTAATTGGGCGTTTGCTTTTCCCCGTAATTGCGTGATGTGTTTCTTCCACGTTAAGCCTTGATCCATTTTGAGGCCAAGCCAGGTTACCGTGTCCTTCCACTTTATGTTTTCACCGAATATGGTAAGCGGTGGAAGCTGGTGTTTCGGGAATCTGTGGTTGTTTCGTTTTGTGAATATTATCGCTTGCGTTTTCGGGGCGTTTACTTTAATGCGCCAGTTTGTGAACCAGTCCTCCAAACCATTGAGGCTGTTTTGGAGTCTTCTGTGAATAAGTTCGGTTTTGCCCGATTGAGTCATAATTGCTGTGTCGTCCGCGTAAATGTATAAGTTTGTGTTAGCTGTTTTTGGAATGTCGTTGATATATATATATTGAACAGTGTCGGCCCGAGCAAACTCCCTTGTGGGACTCCTGCTCTGATTGGTCGCTTTGTAGAAAGATGGTTGTTAACTTTCGATTGAAATTTTCTGTTGTTTAGATAATTCGCTATAAGTTTGATCAGCGAGTCATGAATGTTAAGCGTTTTAAGTTTCTTTAATATCCCGGCGTGCCATACTCTGTCGAACGCACGTTCAACGTCAAGAAACAGTGCGCCTGTGGATTTTCTTGTATTGAATCCATACGTGATATTTTCCGTTGCCCTGAGTAATTGTAGGGTAGTTGAATGTTTGGCGCGAAATCCAAACTGTTCTGGGATTAATGTATTTTGTTTAATTAAGTGAATGTTGAGGCGTTTGAGTATCACTTTTTCTAGTAGTTTGCCTATTGTGCTGAGTAGACTAATTGGTCTGTAGTTGTGCGGGTTGGACAGATCTTTCCCTTTCTTGGGGAAGTGGGCCACTGTGGCCAGCTTCCACCTGTCTGGAAAGTGCCCGCTTGTTAGCACGAAGTTAAAGATTTTCGAGAGTAGCTTTATCGCATCCTCAGGCAAATTCATGAGCACTGAGGTAGGAATGCTGTCTGGGCCAGGGGCTTTTCTCTTCTTGAGATGCCTGATTAGCCATTTAATTTCGCTTGGGCATGTTTTACGTATCATGTTATGTGTTTCTTGTTCTTTGTAGTTTTCTGTTTCCGCCTCCATGACTGCCGTAAAAAGTGGGCAAGATGGAGTGGGATTGGGAGTTAGTGTTTCTTGTAGCGCATCCGCTAGCGTGTTCGCTTTTTGTTGGTCAGTTGATGCGATTTTTTGGTTGTGATGTAGTGGGGGAATGTGGGCCTTATCTTGAGTTAGATAACGGGCTATTCGCCACACCGAGTCTCTCTCATAGTTGAGGTTGTCGAGTGTGTTTTGCCATTGCTGGGATATGAACTGTGTAGTTCGTTCTCTGACGAGTGCGTTGAGGTGCCTGAAGTATTCTTGGTCCACCAGATGCCTCGATTTCTGCCATTTGCGCCTGGCACGATTTCTTTCTTGCGCTAACATGTGTATGTCTTGCGGAAGTTGCGAGTTATTTGATTTCGGTTTGGTTACCGGCACCGCTTCTGTGGTTGCGGTTTGGATAGCTTTTTCTAGTTCTTCGACAGCTATGTTCAAATTTTCAATGGTGTTAGGTTCTGCTGTAGGGAGGTGTTCGCTCACAATCATTTCGAACTTTTCCCAGTCCGCTTTGTTGTAGTTGCGGCGCTGGGCAGGGGGTTCTTGAGCTATAGAACCCTCCAGAGTTATCATGACCGGTAAGTGGTCAGAGGATAGCTCATTTTTGACCTGGAGGTTTATTCTGCGCGTTAAGTTGCGTGTGATTGCTATGTCCAGGATTTCTGGGCGCTGGTTTCTGCTGAAAGGAATGTATGTTTGCTCGGCTGGTGTGTGAATTATATAGTCCGAGTTGTTTTCTAGGGTTAAGAGGGCGGACCCTTCGCGGTTGGTCTCGTTGCAATCCCAAATTTGGTGTTTTGCGTTTAGGTCGCCTGCAATTATTGCCCTGTTGTTTAGCTGCATGAGTGCATCTATGTCTGCTGTGTCTAGTGTGCCTGGTGGAGCATATGCCGCCGTTACTAATACGCGATTTTGATCTATGGTGGTGTATATACTTGTGGCTTCAAGTGTTCTGAGTTGAGGTAGCGGTGCTAAATCGTGAGCAATGTTTTGTTTTATTATTATTGCGGTTCCTCCTCCGCGCCTGTTCCTGTCATTACGGTGTATTGTATATCCTTTTAGGTTGAATCTGTCGCGATCACAGAGATGGGTTTCGGTAATTAGCGCTATGTGTATATTGTGTTGCGAGAGAAAGTCTTTTAGTTCGGTCTTTCGTCTGCGCACTCCTCGGGCATTCCAGTTAGTGATATTTAGGATGGGTGTGTGATTCATAGGAAGCCTGGAGAGGTAAGGAGCTGGAAGAAGTCGCGGTACGAGGCAAGGATGGAGTCCGACGGTCCCGACGTTGCCAGAAGTTCCAGGATCTGCATGCTGGAGTCTCGAAGGTCAGCAGAATCCCAACCTGTGCGGAGGATGTGGTGGTAGGTGTTCCTCTGGTGCTGGAGTCTCGGATCTGCGAGGGTCTCTTCTCTGGTCGGCGTTGCCCTCGCAGATTGACGTGGCTTACCTGGTGGTTGGTTGGGTTTCTGAACCCTAGGCCTTTCCACCCGAGCGGTCGCCTCTGCCGGCCGCACCGACACACTGGAGGAGGGAGGCACCCGCGCCGGAGCTGTCCTTCGCGCACGGCCCACCACTTTCCGCTCGCCCGAGCGACCACCATTCCCCGAAAGGTTGCGCGCCGCTGCCACCTGTCTCTGATACTCGGGACAAGCCCGGTACCTGGCCCCGTGGCCCGAAGTGAGACACAGTGCGCACTTCCTCTCGGGGATGGGGACGTCGCAGGTTCGCGAATCGTGGGGAGCCGTGCACTTAGAGCAGACCACCGCGCTCGCCGTGCACTTTTCCTCCGTGTGCCGAAGCTGCTGGCATCGGCTACACTGCACCGGGATAACCGGTCTACGGTACGGCTCCACCTTCACTCGAAAGTGAAGCACGTACTCTCGATGCCGCAAACGGTCTAGGTCGTCCGCCGTCGCCAGGTCCACCAGGTAGAACGGAAGAGGCGTTCGGGCCCGGTCAAACCGACGTAGTTGCACGACCCGAAGCACTGAGAAGTGCTTGGCACGCAACTCTGCCTTAATGGCCTCCTCCGCGCTGTCAAAGTAAACGTGCTTCACCACAGCACGGAAGGTCTGGCGGTCATTCCTCGTCGTCATGGTGAAGGTTACCCTGCGCTCCCGCAGAAAGGCAGTCAACAGCGCGTAGTCCCCGGCGGACTGGTGCGCACGAGGAAGTCCCGAGAAATCGGGGCCCTCGAAATGACATACCCATCGTTGGGGTGCAGGGCGTCGAACTCTTGCAGCATCTGAAACAGAGTGACGTGGGTCTTGGACACATAGATGGGAGGTTGGAGACGGGAGGAGACGGCTTGGGCGTAAGAGGAAGGAGGGTGCCTGTGGACTGGGTTGGGGGTTGGAGCGGGTTGAGAAGGGGAAGGAATAGGAAGGAAACCAGGAGGGGGGTTGACGGGATGGGCAAGAAGGGCAGGGATGGGAGAGGACGGGCCGGGGATGGGGGAGACAGGACGAGGGGGTGGGTGGGCTGAGGGACACAGGAGCGGACGGAAGAGGACGAGGATGAACGGGAGGCAGGGAGTGGAGAGTCGAGGGCAGCCGGGGTGACGGACAGGCATGGAATCGCAGCCGGGCTGCTATCCATACCAGCAGGGTTAGGGGTAGAGCGAGGAGAGGGACCAGAAGAGCGAGGAGTGGATGCAGAGGATCGAGGAGTAGGAGCAGAGGAGCGAGGAGTAGGGGCAGAGGAACGAGTGGTGGGTGCGGAGGATCGAGGAGTGGGAGCAGAGGAGCGGGGAGAGGGTCCAGAGGAGCGAGGAGTGGGTGAAGCGGATCGAGGAGTGGGTGCAGAGGATCGAGGAGTAGGAGCAGAAGGAACAGCAGAAGCACCAAACTGAAGCTGGGTCTTGGCAACCGCTTGCCTAGTGACCCGCAACTCCGACGGGGAGCCCTTCTTGGTCTTGCGCTGCTTGGTCATGGAGAAAAATGGGAGGATAATACAAGAAGGCAAGTATGTAAAATGAAAAAGTAGTAAGAAGGAAGAGTAGAAAAAGCTTACGCTACCTAACAGGGGGCTTAAAAACTATAAAAAGAGGAAAAGATAGGACAGTGGAAGAGAAAGAATAGCTAGTGGGCGCTAAAAAGCCCGAAAAGCAGAGGTCCTACCGAAGGTGCCGAGATTCCAGTCAAGAGACTGTTAGCAGCGGACGTGCTTTTCTACCCAGTTAGACTGTTGGGTGCTTTTGCTAGCCCAGGTGGACCAGCAAACGTGGCGGACCGTGAAGTTGCCGGCGGTTGCTGGCTGGCTCGCCGAGGGGGTCGCTTGGAGGCTTGCGCTGGCTGTCTGCTCTGCTTCAGCCAAAAAAGGCTGGAAGAGCGGAAGCTGGCTGCTCTGCTTCAGGCCAAAAGGCTGGAAGAGCGCCTCTCGTAGATCTCTTGTAGTTCTTCTCACTCGGCGAACTCTCGAAGTGGGGTACGTCTGTGCGGTTTTCCATCCAGGCAGGGTTGTGAGACGCCTCAAGGTCCTTCGGTACCACCATGGAGAACCGATAGACATCCTGCTAGGTTGCTGTCGGCCCCACCAAGGTTTTTCGGTAGTCTTCCCCTTTGGGGGTTGCCGCGCTTAAGTGGCGTTATCACTTCCATCCTGTATTGGGAGGGGCAGATTAAAATTTTCAGGTGCCGGCCCACAGGAAAAGCTCTCGGGGGAGGGAGAGTCACTCGGATGAAACCCTCCTCCCAGAGTCACGTGGGGGCAGAGTCTCCTGGTGACTCGTGTCCTTCTCTATCCACACACTTGAGGCATCTTCTCGGGAAATTTTCATTCACATTCTAGAGTACAATATCCTAAATTGAGTGAATTTCTTGCGTGATACTTTCTTTTAGTTCTTCCACTTTTTTTGCGTACAATCTATTTTTCAGGTTGCCCCATAATGAAAATTCGTATACAGTTAAATCAGGTTCCATAAGCCTTTATTAATACCCTGTCTTCAAACAAAATTCCTGAATTATACTTAATGATTTATCAGCTGTGTGCGCGGGGGCAAAAGTCTTGTTGGAAATACTCAAACGGACATTTAGCGTCACTCAGCTGTTCAAAAATGGTGTAAGTCATTCCTGTACCTTATTGCATTTATTATTTGTTCAGAAAATAGGTCCTATTATTATGTGTGTGCATCTACTGCACAAGACACACCAATTTTCGCGTCATGCCAGATAATCTCGTGTATAAAATGGCGTTTCTCGTGCTTCAGAATCTGTTATTTTACGACGGAACATAAACATGTAAATGAAACCATGCTTTCTCAGAAAAGAATGTTAAGGCACTTGGGAATGCCCTATCCTTGCAATGTTAAATTAGCCATATTCAATGTAGCTTTTGTTTTAATCTAATGAATAAACAGCACAATTTTTACAGGTAGAAAGATTGTGGTTTTATGTAAACTTTTAACATAAGTGTTCTGAAATATTTTGTTTATCTAATTAAATATAATTTTTATTACTGTGCATAATTTTTGTTTATTTTTCAATATATATATATATATATATATATATATATATATATATATATTTGTGCAAACCAGGAAATAATTAATATTTCTTAGCGAGCCTATGTTAAAGTATGAAAAATTGTATAGCAAACATGTCCTGAAGGTTTCAAAGCAATATCTCTTATATAAGGTGAGAAAAGCTACATTATATGCGAACACAATTGCTAACTTACGGAAAAAAGCCCCTAAAGTTTTTAGAGAATTTCCGTTCATTGGTTCATCCTCCATTTCATCCCCCCAATTTCCTCTCGCACCCTCTTCTGTGCTGACTCGCCCTGTGCTCTAATGCTCTGATGGCTTTAAATTCCCTAATCATTTCTTTGTCTAATTTAATCATTGCCTTTATTGTATTGCAGTTTACTGAAATGTCAATGTTTTGTAGCGAAATGCCCCTGATTATACCACCATTATTAAATATTGCCACAGCACGCTATATTCACAAAATGAAGTGCGTCAAGGTATGCAAAATCTATCATGGCTCATCTAGACCACACGAAACTGTTGACAAATTCGTGGTGGTTCTATGTTCAAACATGGACACACGTTTGTAATGGATTGTTATCTGCCAGATCCGCGAATACTGGCTTTATAATTTCTAATATTGGGCCTGGCAGATCATGTCTAAGGTGATATTTTTCTTCGATTTCCTTTCCTGCGCTGTATTTGCAACTACTACTATTTCCGGAGAGACACTAACAATGAGTCTCATGAGGGGAAGCTAGGTGAAAAAGTGATGTACATATAGCTTTCTTCATGTCTTCTACATTATTTAGTGTTTTGGCTGATTGCCAGTCCATAATAGTTTTGAACTCTGTCTTGGTAGCTGCAGATAATTTGTTTTCCCTTCTAAATCAGTACCATCACGCAACATCTGACCCATATAACTTGATTTAAACCTTCTCAGTTTGGTGCCCATTCGTTTTTCTATGTGCCCAGTGCATTCTAATTTCTGGATAAGTGGATCACCTCTATATGCTTTTGTTGCTATCGTTTCTTGGAATGCTTTGGAATCGCATACCTTAAACAGTTTATGTATCTTACATTTACATATGAAGAGAATTTTCCAAAATGTTCACTGTACCTTGTATCTCCATTTAAATGTTTTTATGCTAAACTATAAGTTATGGAAACTGTTATTAAGAAGTGTCACACCCACGTAGCATTAAATATAACATCTGTTAAATGGGTTTAAAATTGAATAAACCGTATAAATCATATATCATCAAAGCCAAAAGATCATAGATTAAGCTAAAATAAAAAATGAAAAACAAACATTTCATGATTTTGCACCATTCTGGAGTGCCTAAGTGTGGGTCAATTGGTCTATCATTGTCATTTCGAAAAATTCAATTACAGAAATTTATCCTGCTGTGTTGATCACGTGAAAAATAAAGTGTATGTAGCAAGCCCCATATATTGGAAAAACTTGAGCTAGTTTTACCCTCAGCGCCTGTAAGTGGCGACATCAGAGATACTTCCTAAGATTCATCAGATCATAATGTCATCACGGCTAGAGCATGGTAGAACGTCAGTGGTTGTCACGGCGGATGACACGTCAGCGATCGGACACGGGCTCCTGGGCCGAGGATGATGAGAGAGAACAAGAAAGCTTGGAATAGAGCAGATCCACCAGCGAGGAATTACATTACGATTTGGCTGCGATGAGCCCCCCGCAAATATGTAAGGGCAATGTTTTTCGGCCTATTCTAAATTTACATCATAACTTGGGTAATCGCATTCAAAATTCTGTTTCCATTACTTTCACTCGTCTAAATTATTTCAAGCGGCGTAGCAAAAGCATTAAGGAAAGAATTTGTAATTGTTACACGAAACTAAAATCGTGTACCGAAAAGAGAGAACAGAAACCATTTGTTAAGTGATTTTAAAGTTCAATATTCAAGAAAGTTATTATTCAATTTTAATGTGAATCGCAGAGATACTGATTTGCAATATTTATATACAGTACAATAAATGAAGCAACTTAATTTCGCATTTCATAAATTGCCTTCCTCCTTCATTGGCACTACCTTCCAATAACAAACCATACCTTTGGGGATATTCACGATCATAGAAATAATTTACTAGGGCAGCTACTTACACCGTTATTGAACCACCAACTTTTGAAATCCATAGTTCAAACTAAAAGAAAACACGAAGTGAGAAATTCACTCAATTTCAGGTATCGAACTCTCGAGTATAAGCAAAAATTTTCTGAGAAGATGCCAGAAATATTTGGGTAAAGAAGGACATTTGCAACATCTCTTATGATAAGGTATGCCATTCTTTTCATTGTAATTATAATTGCAAATATGAGTACGTGAGGCGGTTGCGGGGATATTATAACTGTTTCAGTCGTAGTTCGAGCTGTAGCGGCCGGCGCGCGAGCCGCCGTGTGGTGGAAAAGCTCTGTAGATCCGTAAATTGCAGGCGGAAATCTACCGAGCGTACGTAACTTTAAAAGTGAACGACGGAACCAATATTTATGAATAAGTAAGATATAAAAGGATTGAACCAAGCAAACAGCATCAGCGTCTGGCATCAGCAGTTAAAATGGCGTGGTACGGCCAAATGGTAGAGCAACATTATATTGTAATTTGCGTAGTCTCGCATCGCGATCGTGTGTTATTTAGAAGCTGGCACTGAGGTAGAAATACATATTTCTTCAATTATGTGCGCAACGCAAACATAAAATTATGTAGTTTGCGTTAGGTAGCGCGTTTCGTCATTATGTGAATTCTTCTGTTAAATAACCTGGGTGCACTGTCTTGCGCCTATGCTACATCTGCGTTTACTTTTCGTTGTGAATGGGGCTTAATGGTATTATTCTTTGTAAAAATTGCCCTCTCTAAAATACTTTAATTCCTCGATAATGTCCTATTATATCCTGCATATTTGAGTAGGATATTCTTCACATAAAATATTTCAGTCATTTACATTTTCTCTAATTTGTTTATTTCGGCAAATTCAAGAAATAGAAGTAGCTTTTTAACTTGTGTTTTTTAAGTTGCTTCTCTCTGCTTATCCTACACGCGTCTACATCGCCCTGAAAATCCTTTGCTTGAAGGTTTATGTGCTCCTGTTGGGAGGTTTTAACAGATGGGTACTAAATTTCTTGAGTAAAGTGGAGGAAACTTCACGTGTTGTTCAGGACGCCACTTCATCTTTCCCATCCCTTTGCCCCAGCTTTTGTTTCCTTTTCCCAACGTCTTCCCTTATGAGACTGGGTTATGATATTCCGAGGTTTTTTAAAGCTAAATCCTTTTTCCAAATCGCAGGAGAGAGGGCTCAGTGGAACAAATAACGTAAAGCCATTTGCTATAGCCGACAAAAGCCGAACATTGGCTTGCTTCTATAGGGCATTTCCAAAGAAAAATGACGGCAAGCCTGCGGATATCGTTTATAGTAAAGATTTAGAGCAAAGTTTACCAATTCAATTTGGAGCAGGTAATTCAACAACGCACACATATCGTGATTGAAATCAGGGAAGATAATTAAAAAATGTGGTTGAAGGGACGAGGCATAAATGAATATCCAATTTATGCATATTTACTCTTTCTCTATCTAACCCTTAAGGTAGAAGTCTTCTTGCATTCTAGGGAAAACGTAATGATTTGATGTCTTAGGAAGTGTATATTTGGCCCCTGAAAAAATATAAAGCAATTTAAGAAAAATGTTCTAGTGAAACTCAAAAAATGAAAATAGATGAATATATCGTGTACTATGTGGCTGGTGAAGGCCATATCTCATAGTTGTATCCTTCCCCTTACTCTGGTGAATATCTGGGATGTCTAATTACTGTTTTTTAAATGGATACAACTTGTGTCTGTAGATGACTTCAGGCTGGGAACATCCAATGTCAGTAAACGGAAGACGGAGAATTAAAATGTTTTGGTGTGGCTAATGTTGAGAAAATAGTATACCGCTTATGGGTCATACCTTTTACTCACACACCCCTTTGCATACAACTTTGAATTTAATTGACACTTTATAATACAGTAAGAATATTTTATATATACAGGGTGAACCGACAAACTTCCAGACGTTGTTAAGGGATAACTTCTGAGTATTTTGGTATAAGGGAAACATGGTAGGTGGGTTCTGCTTCATCCTGTATACTTGGTGTTGAAGTGTGTTCCAATACTTTGAGATAAACCTTCGGTACTTTTACATTTTTAAGTTTTGCATTATTGAAAGTTGTTGCGTTTACTGCTGTTCAAAGGAGCAGTGCGGGTACAAAGAGCACCAAAGAAAATCTACATCTTGCGTCTATGTCCTTATTTATCGTTGTATGAAGCCTTGCAAAGCCAAGGCCGTTGCATTAGGCCACGGTGCAAGGGTGCGCCACTTCTTCAGCTAAATAGTTACACCAATAACCACAACAAAGGTTAAAAAATTGGCGTAGAAACTAAATATATGTTTACGCTCTCGATCATATTGGCTAAAAGAGTAAGAGTTAGATTGAGTGCATTCAGCTTGTCATACAGACCTCTTATCGTGATTGTTAGCTCATACCTTATCGGTTAGTGCCGGAAAACTTGATGAGCACCCAGGTTAGCGAGATGTCGAATGTGTAGTGTGAGAAGATTTTCAAGGGGTGCAAATAAAACCTTGAATGGTATTCATGAAATACAAAACAAGGCAACGCTTTATAACAAAAGATAAACAGAACTGTGTTCTCACAGAGATATCAATGCTCGTTTCTGCATAGAAGCAAACATAACTAAATAATAAATAAAGCAGCATTTTTTCCCTCTAATTTAAACTATACTTGGTTAATGTAGCTTTACTAACATATTGCTATCTAGGAATACAACAGGATTATAGACAAAAATATAACCCAACATATTGCCATAATATGTAGTCATATTCGGTAAACCACATACATACACATGTTTATCTCTAGTTTCTAAACATGGTTAGTCAATTATAACAAGAGTATTTTGTATTTTCTGAACGAATATCATCATCTGCTGATGTTTTACAGGGAGTACCCACTTTCTGACGAGTATGTAAACCGTCTTCCCCACTTTCCTGGAACATTTTTATCCAGTAATTTACTATAAAACACTTTTATGCACAGCAGTTACAATTTCTGTTACAGTGCTACCAACCTCCCACATACCCAGGATACGTCCACGAGTAATTTGCTAGTATACGGTATGACTGGTTCTGAGACAATGAACATGTTTTGGTTTAAATAACACGACAAAAAGCAAAGGCATCAACTTCCTCTTTTCCCCCCTTATGGCCGTGTTATCAACCCACCACGCTCTGCGATAAGTAAGGTGAAGTACACCCTCAAAAGACCCCAGAAAGCGATACAAAATCCGCCGAAGATTTTCTTTGGCGCTCTGTATACAAATCGAAAGTTCACGGAGGTAGTGATGCTGTCTGCAGGTGTTTACATGGTAGTTTCGTACTGATAAGCGTCGCATGGTCGCCTGCATGCAGTTCGAGCCAGGTCATTCAGACAAAAAGGTAACGTTCACCAATAACGAACACACAGATATAGTTACAATCTGTGAGGAGACGCACCCAAATGCAGCTGAGTCTCAGAGGCTATGTTCTGAACGTTTTCAGACAGGCATCTATCTTCTGCGCACTTTTTGCTTGACGTACAGAAAGAATATTAAGAAATGATAGATCATTTCAGTCATAAATTCGTCCACCAAGGCGCGCATATTTTTGCACATGCTTGATGTGAATAATTCACTAATGGAAAATAATTTAATTCTAACGCACCTTTAAGATTATATGAACCTAATAAAAATAGAATTTTGTTTAATCTGGTTAAGTTTGCAGCACTAACTGGTGCCATATAGTTGTACTCATTGTAGATTAACTGTTATGGAACTAAATGACTTAACACGTGTGTTCAGGTTTGTGTCAAACAGCAATCCTGAATCCTTGTTAATGGATGAATTGCTTATTAAATAACCCATTACACCCCCCACACTAGGTACTCCCACATTCTGGCGTACTGTGAAATGTTTTTCTTTAAAGACAACTTTTTGGAGCCCAGCCGGGAATCGAACCCGGAACAGCTCATATAGCATTCCCTACAGAATGAGATCTGGTACCAGTAATAGCGGTTAAAGTGTTTGTTTTCAAGCAATGTCCTTTCATTTAGCAGTCTTCTCTCTGTCGGTATGGAGTCTCCTTTACAGTTCTGCTTAGGCAAACCTTTTAACATCCGCGCTATGCGTATAAACTAGCTTAAATCAAGGACGGCTTGTGTGGGCTATCTGATATACATTTGGATTATAAGGGAATTGTGTTATGTAAAAGCAAACCGGTACTTTGTTCTTACGATAACAAATTTATTTTTAAAATGTTGTGCCCTCAGTACGTGAGATAGAACAGCTATTCCACTGAGGCTAAGCCAAATGCCTGCAATGACTCTTCATAGTGTTTGCTGGTTACCCATTTATTTTGTAGTAAAACGTGAAATACAGAGTGGTTTCAGTTTCTTTAACCAGCTGCAAATAACTGGCAGTACAACGTCATTGCTTTTATTGGCACGCGTGCTGTAATGAGCCAATTATTCACGATATTGAATATAGTAACGACCCGTTTATAATGTTAGAATTGCATAATAAGGGATTATAAACGCATAATGCGTTTTTATTCTTATATTCAGATGTTACAGTTTTATTATTTGGAGGAAAGTCTTGCGTTGGCGCCTATACTAAGGCCAACAGCAGAATTAAAAGTATTAAGCAATGGCTTGACTCAAATTTTCTCTCGTTAAACACTAACAAATCAATAGTCACACCTTTCTCTTTACCAACTGCTAGACTTCAATGCCTTGATTGGCTATTTCAACCTAAAATACATAACTATGATTGACAGTGTTTATATTAATTGCAAATATCGTTTTATAACTGAATCATTTCAAGGAATTACGAAACATAATAGACCAGCATGGGCAAAGTAATTCGAATCGCGCAAAATGTATATTTTTAATAAATGCGTGGCTTACCTGCTTTACAGTAGCTTTTAAAATGATCCATACTGCAAAACTCTGTTTCATTTACATGACTTTCTCTATCCGATAACGTTTATATTTGTATAACTTCTACAAACCGAGCGAAATGGCTCCGCGGTAAGTGTGAGGTTCACATTCAGGAGCGCCCGGGTTTGATTCCCGTTGACCACCTACTCTGAAATTGGGTTTTTCTTTCTTATCCCCGAGAGGTAGGCAAATTCTGGGGTGGTTTCTCATGTACCACGAATCCATTCCATACGTTCCCTTTTATTTCATTCTTCGGGTGTGCTTTTGGATTTTGTAGCATTCAGCGGTGTCTAAAGATGGCGCAAATACTTGCTCAAAGTAAAGAGTACTTCCCGTGGACACCAGAGGGCTGCTTGGTCGACGGGTCATTCATCGACCTCTCCAGCAGTAGGACGGTTCTTCGAGCCTGGAAATGTTAAAATCTTCCGCGCGTCTCTGTGGCCTGTCGGCCTGCGGCTTGTAACCTCTTGTGGTTCTTTCACTTCATCCCTTCTTTTCGGGGTGGTAGCCAGAATAGATGTATCTAAGTCGTAGTGCGCAAGGTGTTCCCCTCCATTGTATAACCTATAATTCATGGCTTCTACAAACTGTTCTTGCAAAATGTTATTTTTCTACAGACAACACAAGTTCATTGAAATAAACGTTTGCATAAACAGTACACGTGTCGTTATAGGTACAAAGTGGATAGCGATAGTCAACTGTTTTAATACGGCTCAATGTATATTGGCCCGTGATCTACCGATATCACGAGAAACAACTCAAGCGTTACAGTCCTTCAAAAGATGAAACAGAATATTGAAAAAGCTGATATGTAACACATGATTTCTCTATTCTTGTATAAGCTATTTTTACAAACGTCTATTCTCCATTCTACTTCATGTTAATCGAGATAAACATTTGTAGAAATTATTTTATTACTAATTTTCCTGTAGGAACAAGGGGAATATGGTAGACTTTAAGCGATAGTCAAATCTTTTAAGAGCTGGTTACTATGTGGGGAATTCCATTCTCTTTGCATGTCCAGGATATTAAAAAACATATAACGAATTCCCATTTGAGAAAAAGTATAAGTATTGGAAAATTAAAACAAATAGCAAGGAATATTTCGGAAATCATTCACCACACACACACACACACATACACACACATACACACACATACACACACACATACACACACATACACACACATACACACACATACCACAAGTGTATGACATAAATTGTGTGTTTTAACCAGATCTGAATTTCTTGTGTGCGGTTTACCAGCAAAAGTCATTCAGAATGAAGAGGACATTTGGGGACACTCCCAGAAAGTTAATGATATACATATAACTTGCCATGAAAGTATCTGAAACATATGACATTTTAATCAAAATCGTTATGGCCATTTTTGAGAAAACCAAAGTTTTCGAAAATTCTTCCATATAAAGGGTAGTTTGGGATAGGAGGATTTTCCTGAAAATCTTCGTGTCACATCTTTGAAAGATCCTGAACCTAAAGTTTGGTATTTATCCGAGTTTTGGTTTTTGAGTTATACTGTTCACAGACACACACGGAACTTTTTGCAAGTATACATTTTTTTTGTGCATTCAGGAGTCTCAAAAATGTATTTCCGGTGAAATCTCGATACCGAATTTTTTGGTGGAATGCAATATTTCCCCTATTTGCTATTAGTAGAGAAAACAAAAAGTCAAAGGAATAACATTTTTCGGATTCCTCGGAAATGTCTGATGCGTAATAAAGTTATTGGGAATAAAATGTGTTTTTAAACAGAACTATATTTTACGTAGAGTAAGCTTTGTCTGGCATATTATTTACACGGAATTATACAAAATTCCTTTCAAATGAAAGGAAATTTATGGACTATTCTCAGAAAATTCTAGATATACATTTTATTTGTTATTTAAATAAGTATATGGTATTTTAAATCTTAGAGGCTATATTAGAAAAATAAGAAAGTTAGAAAAATATTCCATGTACAGTGCAAGTTGGGGTGCAGATATTTCTTTTTACATCTTTCCTTTGCATCTTAGGAGTATGTTGGTCCTAAATACAAGTTTGGTATGTATCCGATATTTCGTTTTTGACTTGACTGTGTTCACAGACACACAGACATTTTTCTAAGCATGCTTTTCTATTCAGATTGCTCCAGAACAGTCATTTTCGATGAAATCTCAATATCGAATTTTTGATGGAATACAATACCTCGTTTTCTTAAAGGTACATAGTAGAGAAAGTGAAAATTAAATAATATGTATGATTTTATAACCCGAAAATTACATCCAAATCCTACGATTGTTACCCTTCAGAGAAGCTGTTAAACAACGATATATAGACATTACTTATTTATCAGCTTCATAACCTACAACGGAGGGATAAATGCTTTTCTATTAAGTGTATAAATTATTCTCAAATATAGATTGTAATTATAATATGTTCTTTCTTCAGTCCAAGGTTTTCACTACTTTACTGTGCTCTTAGACTCCTTCAGCCAATCTTATAGTTTGGAAGATACCCTTGCCTTAGTAGTCGTCGTGGAAGATATTATTGAGGATGAATGTAAAAGGTACAAGCACGGATGAACGGAGAAACCCCCCGCAAGCGGGCCAGAGCACCGCAGTTAGGCCGTAACGCCCCTTTTTGCTTCTAACGTGACTCCTGAGAGGGAGGGATGAGGAGAGAGACCAGAAGAGCAACCTATCCGGATGACAACGGGCGCAAACCTGGACGGGGTCCCTAATGTTTCCAGACCAAACGCATCCGATGGCTGCCGCGGCTACCCAAGAGCCTCCGAACCCCTGGCGGTGCCCCCTGATGAGACCCACTTGCGGTGGGTCCTAACTGAGCAATCCCGCAACGATCACCGTCCAGCCGCAACCCGCCGAACAACGTCGCCTGGTCCTATAGCCCTAAAGTAGATGACAAGGAAGATGATGGGTACCGGAAGTGAGGGGCGTTAAAATTTTAGAAGATGTATCGTTCCAGCATTCGCCTGCCAATAGAATAAAAAACCATGGGTCTGAGTGCGCTGTCGCCGGAGATCGAACCCGAGTACTCCCGAATGCGAGTTGCACACGTTTCCATGGCGACACCTCCCTCGCTGAGAAATAATGTAAACGTAGTGACTCGAGTTTCAGAGAATCTCCATGTCATTGCGGCATCAAGAATACTTTGTGTGAACCTTCAGACAATTTATAACAAATAGCAACATTCCCACGCCCCAACCCTAAAGTAGTCGTTTTCATAATACCCTTAATATATTGCTGTGCAAACGGGTCAATTAAAGATAACCAGACTAAACAATGTTAAGACAAACCAGTTTTTACTTTATCTACCACGTATAGTAATTGGGGGAAGCACTGTGTTTCACCCAAAAAATCGATACTGAGTTTTCACCGGAAATACATGTTTTGAGGTGCTCTGAATCCAAAAATATAGTTTTAGAAAAAGGTCCGTGTGTGTATCTATGAACAGCATAACTCAAAAACGAAAAGTCGGATAAATATCAAACTTGGCATTTAGGTTCAGTACCTTCCAAGTATGCGACACGGCAGATTTTCAAGAAAATCCCCCACTCTAAGCTACTCTTTGTATGGAATATTTTTTGGAAAGTTTGATTTTCTCAAAAATGGCTCTAATGATTTTGATTAAAATACTATAAGATTTTGATATTCACATGGAAAATGAAATGCATATCTTGAATTTTCTGGGAATGTCCCCCAAATCCTCTTCATTCTGAATGACTTCTGCATAGCTGGTAAATCGCAAAACATACACAAAATTTTACTACACAAAAAATGTAGATCTTGTTAAAAGGCAGAGTTTGTCATAAACTTTCTTTTTTGACGAGTGAACCATTTACGAGATATTCCTTGTGATTTGCTTGAATTTTCCAATAATTATACTTTTTCTCAAATGGGAATTCGTTATTCCTTTTTTGTATTTATCTCCTAGACATGCAAAGAGAATGTAATGCTACACATAGCGATCAGCTCTAAAAAGATTTGACAATCGCTTAAAGCCTACTGTATTTCCACATTCCCCTTACAACTACAAGCAAATTAGCAATTATATAATTTGTGCAAATATTTATCTGGATTAACACGATGTAAATGGAGAATAAGCATTTGTAAAAATAGTTTGTACAAGAGTAGAGAAAGTCATGCGAGTGCTACACATCATATTTTTATTTTCTACAGCAACACGCTGTCAAGTAAGATGTATAATAAATTTCAATTTTTCTTTCTCTATTACGTATAGTAAGTAGGGGAGGTATTGTATTCCACCCAAAAATTCGATACCAAGATTTCACCGGAAATACACGTTTTGAGGCCCCGTGAATCCAAAAAAAGCATTTTTAAAAACAGGTGCGCGCGCGTGTATGTCTGTCTGTCAGTCAGTCAGTCTGTTTGTGTGTGTGTCTGTGAACAGCATAACTAAAAACGAAAATTTGAATCAAAACCAAACTTTGTATTTAGGTTCAATACCTTCCAAGGACGTGACACGATGATTTTCAAGAAACTCCCCAACCCCAAACTACCCTTTACAGGGAACGTTCTTCCAAATGTTTGATTTTCTAAAAGTTGGCTCTAACGATTTTTATTGAAGTACCATATATTAACGCTATTTACATGAACAATAAAATACCTTGAATTCCTTGGGAATAGCCTGTGAAGTCCACTTCAGTTTGAAAAATATTTGTAGAATCGTACAACTGCTAAACCTTAAGCGATGAACGAAAACGTAATACATAAAATGTACAATTTACTTCAAATAATTTTTTGCATGAAAAACCGTTTCTGAAATATCCGTTATTATTCGAATTTTTCATTACTTGGTCATTATTTAAAGTTCTTTCAGCATTCAGTTGTTTCCGGCAAAAGCATGGAGACAAGATGGAATTTTTAGGCCAGCGTATAAAGTCCAGTTCTTAAATATTTGACTATTGCTGTTCTCTTTATATTTATAATGAAATGTGTGCTATGGCCATTTCTGCAAAGGTTTATTTGAATAAAAATGCAGTTTATAGAAAAATAAGCTTTAGTCAAAATAGTTTGTATACCCACTAATAAACCGAGCGGAATGGCTCAGGCGGTAGATTCTGTGGCCCGCATTCGGGAGGTCTTGGGTTCGATTCTCATTCTAACCATGGGGTTTTTCGTGATTTTTCCCTGGGCGTCTAGGCGAATTCTGGGGTGGTGTATTTTACCACGATTTCTCCTTTCCCTTATTTCCTGTTACTTCAACTTTCAGACAGTGTTTCGGGGTTCCGTAGTGTGTTTAGTGATGACCAGATGGCATGGTTGCTGTGCTTTGGAAAGGGCACGTTGGCCTGCCTGCAAGGGCCACTTCGTCGCCTCTCGCGGGACTCCATGTCTACTGGCCGAGTGCGGGTGTTTCCAACTGGAAATGACAGGGACTTCCGTGCGTATCTGGGATCCTGTCTGTCTATAAACCTGTGACCGCTGCAGCTCCTTCACTTTATCCCTGCCTCCAAGGGTGTGTAGCCACAATAGATCTAGTTGGGAGATGTTCCCCTCCAATAATTCAGTTCTACATCCTACATCCTACCCACTAATAGACGATGGAGGGTAGAGAAAGTTATGTGAATGTATCACATCAGATTTTTATAATTAATTAATTTTAAACACAGATTAAAATTCTGAGGGAAGTGGCATTAATCAATTGAAGAACTATTCGCGGCTTCCTAAATATTAACTTTGGTGTATATCGTATGTAAAAAAGGTTCGGTACAATCAGGAATACAGCACAAGTAAAAACAAATCTTTTTATGCAATGAAACATTGGTAAATGTACCATCTTCAAAATGATGTTTGGAATTGTTATTCAAACTGCCTTCATTTAACTGAATGCATACCAGGTATTAATAAAGTCGCTACCGCTCGTTTCATAAACATATTTGTCTCAGTTACTACCATTATAGTCTTGTTACATAATATACTATTTTGTAAGCTTCTAAGTGGTTAATAGAATTTCATTGTAATCTGATGATTGTGGAGCCAATTGTTTTAGTCCTTACTTCAAAGTTTAATCAGTTCTTTCATCCGTTAAGGTTTTATACTACCCCTGTACATACCTATGCATAAATTATTTGCATGCACGAAGAAATCCACAACAACATTAGTTATAGTTTATGGTAACTATTGCCTTAATATTTTGTAAATTAAAACGCTATTTATCCTCTTCAGAGACTTTTGAAAGAATCGGGTTTCAAGAGAGAAAATGTGTTATGACTCTCAACTTGTTATTGGATTTCCATGTGACGGCTGTCTGAAGAAAATAATTTTTCCAGTTCACTCGCATGGTTGTTCGCGCTTCAGTGCTTCTTATTCTGAAAATTTATACACAGTCCCTGGCACAGTGGGAATGGAAACACATTATTTCACCTTTCCTCGCTTTTTGGAATCAAATGTCAAACTCAGCCGGGGCTGCTTTTTTAACCCCTTTTCTACGGTTCATTACAAGTCTTACTCAGCCTTTGTTCGGATTTTTCATCCGGAAGATGTTGCAAATCATTACTCCAACTTTTGGTTTCCTTAGGTAGACGCAAGGAAATGTAAAAGAGTCTGTTTCTAAAATCTTGTGGGGAATTCTCCTAAGAATAAATTACATACAAGCTATACTTTTTTATGCCATATTGGAAATAAGGGTATCAAATAAAGGACGGTAATGCTACAATTATTATGTAATTTATTAAAATACGAGGATGTATGTTGCTCACATGTGATGCATAACTTAATTTTGTGCAGTAATCCAAATAAGTCAGTAATGGAAACGAAAGAAGAATTAATTAACACAGAACGGCATTTTTGGCTTAGTAGGTTTTAAAATGACATTAATCGTATTCTTACTCACTTTATTAAAATGGAGGTGCCTCAACTGGGAAGTGGTCGAACCTAGGATATGGGGTGATGGCAAGACGACACAAGGTAAGAGGACTGCCCCCCCAAGCATCTGTTCAAATCCGGGTATACTGGTTTGATTAACAAATGTTTACCACAGGGCAATGTACATCTCATATCCAACATGGACACATAAAATTTCCATAGTTATAAGCTTCAGAATCATTATGCTATTACATGACTTCACACAAATCATACAATTATTGCAGAGGAGGAGATAAGGTAAATTATTTTAACATAAATACATATAAGGTTTGCCTCATTTAGCTCTTCACCTCACGCTTGCTTGGCCATTAAAAAGCAATACGACTATGAAATAATTCCCATGATACCACAAAGTAAGTACCTCACAAAATATAGATACTTAGATACACTTTGAACACATTAATAGTTTACATAAGCTCTGAAAAAACTAACAATTTAGCTACAAGATGGATAGATCAACAATTGAAATAAACTTTGAAGAACTTCACAATTTGTATAAAGCTTAATAACGCCATAAGAATTAAAAGCAATTAAATATTACCTAAAACGTCCAAAGAAACTCACACACTACATATAAAAATCAAATTACCAGATCGAAACAAATACAGTGATACAAGGTTAGCAAGTATAAATCAAGTCTAAGGCTCCGCAAAATAACTACATTTTAATGTCAAAACATAGGCTCATCGAAAAACGGCAACAGGCAAAGCCGGGTGAACAATCCGGTCAGTAAGCCTATCCGGAATTAAAAAAAAATCGGCTTACTAAACCATCAAGAAACTCTCCAAGGAAGATATGTGTCCTCTCACACTGGCAGAATAGAACTCCTTGAGTCAGGTGAAGGGTGACGGAGCCCAAGCACGAAAACAACCGGTGGCTAAATAAAATCAGTCGGTAAAAATACCGCCCAAAGGCAACTAGCGAAATTATTTGGAATACATTAACCGAAATGATCCAATACAAGGGAAAGTGATGTGCAATTAGCACAAAATGAACTATGAAGAACTGAAAAATACATATTGACTAACTTGAAATTACTTCTAGGTAAAGTAATCATATGCAACCAGTGCCACTCAAAGTGTACACTCAGACCCACACAATTATGCAAATCTTAAGCTACTGCTAATTAGACAAACGCCTATACCAACATTAAATATGACTCAAATTCTGGTGTAAACATAGCACATTTAAGAGCCTGTACTATTTGATTAATAAAGGTAAAATCTAATGAAGTCTTAAGACCGAGCTAAAAGGCTAAATATAAGCAAAGTTTCGAGGTAAGAATATTTAGTATAAAATAAAAATAAATCAACATTAGTTGTTATCCAATGTTTTGGGTTTGACAACGAGGCCATTAAATGTCTTACTCACTAATATTTTCCACATAGAGTAGATGTTGAATTAAGAGCTGGGCACTGCTGAAGATGACGCTGGTCCTTAACCTCTATAAATTGAAGAGCAATAGCAAAAATATAACCGTTTTAGTGTAGGCACCATATTTTGTATTCTATGGCAGCTATGTCGCCTACTCACAGTCCCCAAATATGTTTGGTGGACCACACCTGCCGCACCTTCCGGTTAACGGGTCCTTAAACCTAGCCGGGAAGACTGTCAAGCACATCCATGGACCATTGTTTTTCTTCACCACGTAAGGACGCTTATACGTTTTTTATACTAAAGACAATTTTGGAGATCCTTTAAGAAATTTAAATTTATTTATATACTTCTTATACATTAATCTACTGGCCTAATACTGTATTATCCTTCTCGTTTATTTTATTATGCTCTGTTACGCCATGGCAGGTCAGTAAAGGTATACACTCGGGCAATTTAAAACTTCCCATCGTTTGAGAGACGGAGCTTGAATCGCGTACTTTCATGAAAGCTCGCACAGCCAGCCTTTGTTCACAAGACTGCATATATTCTTCTAATAGTTATAATGGGAGTCACAACTATATTCAGAAAAGTCTTTAGGGAAAAATGAACAGTCAAATGTCGAAATGATGCAGCAAAATTCCTTCCACTTGTATGTGGCGTTTATTTAGTAGTCCGTAATACCGGTAGATGGCAAACGTGACATTAATTTGTCGGTCTGTAAGAGGTTTCACACTAAATATAATTTATAACCACAAATTTCACCGTCATTGTGGATATATTTGCAAGTTAAATGAAGTAGCACAAGCAACATTATAACAGTAAAACGAGTTGTAAAAAATAAAAGATAGCAATCCCCTATGGAGAATCAAATGGAGCTGCTTTCGTAGAGGTCAAATAGCGCAACCACTTCTCATACAAGACGTAATATCCGAAGTTAGAGAAAAAACAAATAGAGTTTCACAACACTATTCCCCTTCCTATTATAGATATCCAAGGAGCATTTGGCGGATGTTAGTCACAAGGCCTCCTATACAAAAAGACCCACATGCAACATCCAAAAAAAATCACCAGATGGACAGCAAACTTCTTATAAAACCGCTCAAATCAAAACCAGTCTGGCTATATGGTTGCGCCATATGGGGCGCTGCTTCATCCTCAGAAGTGAAAAGAATCCAGGTTCGACAAAACAGACTTCTTAGACTCATAACTGATGCTCCATAGTACATGTGAAACACTTCTCTGCAGGGCGACTTAGGCACTTCTAAAGTGACTTCTGTCCTCGCATCAGCTACACCAGAATCTACCGACGCTTACTCCAACATAAGAATCCTCTACTGCAGAGAATACCTCACAACAAGCCATCTGACCGACATCATGAAGATTGAAGAGAAAAAGGCACACATTCCTAGGCATCTGACTGCTGCATCTTCAGGTTTATCAATGGATAATGTCCCGAATATGCGTATCATGTGAATTACTGTGTACTTTGATAGCAAAACTATAATGTATCTTTATGCAGCAAAAGTTCCCATTAAATTAAAAAAAATCAACAACACACTATCAGTACCCATAATTCACTCAGCAGGAACACCACAAAGTAGCGCCAAATCTGGGCTACTATGCATCACATACACCGCCGACACACCCCACCAACGTATCCAAATATCCACCTCGCTCAATACTGGTGCATGACAGCAAAAAGTAATGAAAAAAACCAGAAAACCAACTGCAAATCTTCCAGAAATTGTCAAACAAATAAAGAGTCACCCAAACCCAGAACAGCTCAAGCCATCATCTTCCACAGAAACCATAAGCACAAACATAAAACATTAACCATGAAGTATAATAATCATAATATCCCAATAGTCAGAAGCATAAAATACCTCGGAATAACAATAATGGATAAACTAAGTACCATAAAACACTTTAAACTGAAACTAAAAGAATCCAAAGCAACAATTAGCATTTGTATTCCTATCCAAAGCCGGGAAGGAAGGATTATTTACAAAAACACTCACCCAATTAACAATAATAAGACCTATGTTCAGGGTATTCAGCAATAGTATTCATGCCAATTACACCAGAATTTACAACAGGAAGGATACAGTAATTAGAAAGAAAATGTCTCAGAGTCGCACAAAAACTACCACCACGGTCAGGAAACGACGAAATCTACGACATATCAAAAATAAAACCCTCAGAGGTTACACAAAACAATCACGAAAATATAGACAATGCAGAATACCGGTCATACAGAAAACAACTTCTACAACGAGCAAGGATTAAAATTAAAAAAGAACACTTTCAATCCAGGATACAACCTAGCAACTCTCCTACTATAAGAACTATTCTTCAGAACTACAATGAAACCAACATAAATGAAAAAGAAGAAACAAGAAGACATCTTCAGAATCTACTACAACTATAACCACAAACACCACAAATAAACGCAACAAAACATTGTAATTTGTAAACATAACCACACTAACAAAACAAACAATTGTATTGTAACAGTGCATATGAATTAATAAATAAATTAATTTAAAAAGAGAGGACTCTGCCACTTTCCATCCCCCAAAACCTACCGAACTTCTTAATCTGGCTGAAGAGGGACTCATCCCTGAAGCAGCCTTGGGTGAAATAAACCTAGTATCCCCGCAGTTAGTCCCACTTCAAGCACGGTGTGGAGGTAGCCTTGTGGCTTGTATTATACGGTTAGCCAAAGCGACGTACAGAAGTTGACACTTGGGAACCGCGCGTTCGCCCGAGGAAACTTAACTGTTCGAGAGCCCGACCACTTTTAATTTGACCGAGTGTAGATTTTTGAGATTAATTTGTGTATATTTCTGAGGTACTGCCTGTACCTGCTTGCCCCGCAGGTAGGTTCAGCGGGCCAACCTATGCATAGACAGGCAGAAAGACTGCAGGAGCGAAGGTTTAGAGGCGGAATTTGGTAACCTGTGTATCATATCCTTGACTCCTGCTAGTGGTAAACAGGATAAGCGTTACTTTTGTATGGCCTTACAATAAGACAACATCCCAATACTTATCATTGTTACGTTTAAATTGTATCCTACTATTATATACTCCAAATTACCAACGATATAGTAAAACGTCACCTCTTTGGAACAGTTAGAAAATTTTTCATTAGGTTATTTCAACCATTTCACTGAAAACCATTATCGATGCTCTTAAAACAGTTGTAGATATTTGCAAACTTTTTAAATTTTTGTAACTTTATATTTATTCTTTAAGTGTAACTATTATTATCATCATCATCATCATCATCAGGGTAATATCCTTGAGTTACAACTGTTCAAAATATATGCTTTAACAAAAAGCACAAATAACCTCAAGTGCTTTTTGATTATCTCATACTTATTTACTGGCCAATTTATTCAGATTTTAACTACGACCTTGAAGAAGCTGCGTTGCCGGTTTAATAATACACACTCCCATAGAAGAGAATTTGCCGTTTGGTCTCCGTCATTGCAAAGATATCTTTTTAAACTAGCTGAATAATTAAAGGATCGAAAACATATATAAGTATGAAAAATATAAAAAATAAAGATGTTTAAACTAAAGCAAAGATTCAACAATGTCAAAGTCATGTAGAATGTCAGAAATTTTACAATAGGTGGGAACCAGGAAAAAAATTGGATGAAGTGAACAAGATTAAAGGTTGTAAAATTGTGGAAAATTATTTAAAAACATCGAAAATGCTTTAAAAACGTATCCAGCAAGAAATAATTCTAGCTTTTTAAGTATTTCCACAAAATAGCTTGCCGTATATTAAGCTAGGATGGAAATTAACATAATAGGAATGTCTGCGCCTCACAAACTCTTAATACTCTCAATATCCAACGTAAAAATTGTTTTATTCGATGTATGTGTCTAGCAAAGTTGTATGTCCTGTAGGCATACCACTGTACCTAAGTTTTGGACCTTAACACTCAGTGTACAGTGGTGGGTTGGAGTAGATAAAATACTGTCTCCCCTCACGCAAAGTAACTAAGCAAGCAGACAGTAGATCGAAAACTGTACAACTCTACAGGTTAGATGCTTAAATGCATTTTCTCGATTCTGTTTGAATACTGTGACTCAATCCCCAGAGCCTGATTTGTTAAAAGCAGGGTGCACCATGGGCAGGAAGAGGATGGGATTTGGGTATGAGGCGCTTCACTACCCCTTAGACTCCATATTATATATCAAATCTTAAACCTCGCTAAACTTTAAGATTCAAAGAAGTGAGTGGTATCTTGGCCAATATTCAACGTTGTGAAGCGAAAACATGACTTCGATTTCTAAATGGTAATTGAGCTTTACCAACCCCCCTCATTTATTTTCTGCATTTTTCATGGAATTGGATATTAAATAACACAATAATTGGTAAGACTTTCTCGAATATTTAGGTTTTCTGCGGCTTCTTCACTTTTGTGAAACTTTTAAAAATAAAATCCGTTTAAGAACAGCATCACACACTTTACCGGAAAGGTAACTGTAAATTTTTGCTTTCGTAAAAGGGGAAGTAGTTGTATTGAAGGAGTTGTATTATATTTCAACTGCTGGGGAACGGAACACTTGAAGTAGTTGCAACCGCACGTATAAAACCCGGTAGCCTTTGTCCCAATTTTTAAAAATACTTAACTTTGTAATTTGAGTGTTTCTTTAAGTATTAAATATTTATGTTTGCCTCGGCTGCGTCAGTATTATTGTTAGAGAACGTTTCTCTTAGCAGGGTTGTGGTGCGACTAAGAAAGTAGGCTTACACAGATTATAATTTTACTTCACTCCTTTTATTAATGTTTGATACCATTTAAATATCACTTCACTGATATTTAGAGAAAGAGAGCTGTGAGATGTTTTTATTAAATAATTGCACTTTTTAATACGGAAACTATTTTCGTCTCACAGAATACATATTATACTTCTTGAGGACGTGTCTTGAGTCCGGTTAGGAACACTGTTTGCAGGCAATTGAACTGATTTCAGCCTCCTAAACTCGTAAATTTCTGTATTTCAAGTCTCTGATTGGCTATTCCTGATCCAATAGAATACCTTCATTTAACTAAAGCTTTTTCTGGTTATTGATTAGCCATTTTATAAAATGTCACTAAAATTACATGATTGCTTCCAAGAATCACAAGTAGTATTATTAAACTTTTAAATGCATTATTTCCTCAAGGTTACCTCATTGTTACCTCGTTGTTAGCAACTTTTAACCTATTATTCTCACAGCTCCTACATTATTAGATTACGTAATGCATTCACATAACATTATTACACATGGATATAATAATATAAACATATACAATGACTGTAATATATACTTTTTATATATTGTTACATACGCATATTGCTCTAAGGCGGGCGGTTATTGAATTTATATATTATATAATTAGACTAAAATTATTTAAGTGTTAAAAATACTGCCTCAAAGGGTTAATGTTTTCACGAAGACAATCCACATTTCGCAGTTATCTAATTCGTCTAATGTATCAAGTAATTATAAGCTTGTGAGAAAGTGGTGCGACTGCTACACAGATTTTTCTTCTCCCACGTTACATCAGATATTTAAATCGTGCACCATTTGGGAACTACCCTTTGTAGTGCACCTAAAATCAACCCTTTGTTGAGGATCTCAATTCCCAGAGGATTTCCCAGATAAAGTAGGAACGTTTAGCTGTTAATGAGAGTAGAGGAAAGTTAACATCACTTGAACCCTGGAAGGGACGTAACCTGCCCCAGAGGACAATTCTTTTCTTGAATGCCTCGGGTCCATTTTGCAATGCTAATGAAGTGTCTGCATGATACGTAAATGTCAATGACCAAAACCTTCTTTTCAAAAATTCTATACTCAACTCTCAAGGAGCAAGCATAGAACGTAAAGCCTGGCGTATTTATGTTAACTAGCAATGGGAATAAATGCTGCAAACGTGAATTGGCAACAGTGTACTAAAGTCCTTCCAGGGAGTGCTATAGTACTCTTATTTGAGCCAGTTCCGCACTATCTCTTTCCATTAATGCCAAGCATGTAATGTTGCCAAATTTCCTCCTTGGCAGTGATTACACAGCGAGATATAGGAAAGAAAAACAACTAAAGCATAAATTACTGCAATTTCTACTTTTCTATTACACTTTACAAACGACTACCTAAGGTGTACGTAGACAGAGGCTAAAGCCCCCGGAACCAGGGCAGTAAATTTAGGGGAGCGGCAAAATACTCGAAATAAAACTAGTTTTTAAAAATATAATTTTGGAGAAAACGACAAAGAGATATTTATATTTTTAAACGTGGATGAGAGAAGTTTTAAGTTTTAGTCTGATCGCTTTTACCTACAGTGTTTACTTCGCTTGAGAGTGTTTTGCGGTTGGTTTCACCTTCTTGAGCGCGCGTTTATTGTCATTCTTTGTTGAGTGTATGCGTTTTTCATCGTGTTTATGCCTTTTCCATAAAAAAAGTCAGATGCGTTACATTTGCATGACTTTCTCTACCCTGCATCATTTATTAATGGGTATAAGAACTTGTCTTCGCTAGCTTATTTTTCTCTCGACCTTATTTTAATCGATAAACTGTTGCAGAAATATTTAATTTATACATTTTGTTATAAATTCACAGAGAATAGTGCTACCAAACGCTTCAGAACTGGACACTTATTGCTTGTCTTATATACTTTTTATGCACTCACGAGAAACAACTGAATGTCTACAGAACTTTAAAATAATAACGAAGTATTGAACCATTCGAACCATTAATGACCGATATCTCGAAAATGTCTTATGACACAAAAAGGTTATTTAAAATAAATTGCGTTTCAAACAGACCTACATTTTTACTTTCTCTACTACGTATAGTAAGTAGGGGAAGTACTGTATTCCACTCAAAAATTCGATACCGTGATTTCACCGGAAATACATGTTTTGAGGCCCCCTGAATTCAAAAAAGCATTTTTGGAAACATGTCCTTGTGTGTGTCTGTGGACAGCATAACTCAGAAACGAACAGTCGGATAAACACCAAACTTGATATTTAGGTTCAGTATCTTCCAGAGATGCGACACGAAGGTTTTCAAGAAAATCCCCATACACCAGATTACCCTTTACATGGAACACTTTTCGAAACTTTTTATTTTCTCAAAAATGGCTCTAACGATTTTGATTAAAATATTATATGTTTAAAATATTTTCATGACAAATGAAATGTATATCTTGTATTTTCTGGGAATGTCTCCAAACGTATTCTTCATTGTGAACGACTTTTGCATAACTGGTAAATCATACTCTTATATATCTCTATAGGCAAACTTTTACTACACAAAAAATGTAGAACGCATTAAAATACATAATTTATGTCATATACATTTTTGTTGTTGAGTGAACCATTTTCGAGATGTTGCTTGTTTCCTTAAATTTTCCAATACTAATACTTTTCTCAAATGGGAATTCGTTATTCATTTTTTGTCCTGGTAATGCAAAGAGAATGGAATACTCCACATAGCAACCAGCTCTTAAAATATTTGACTAAGGCTTAAAGCCTACCAATTCCCCTTGCATCTACAATAAAATTAGCAATAAGATTAACATCTCGATATCCCGAGTAACATGAAGTGGATGGAGAATAAACGTTTATAAAAATAGTTTGTACAAGAGTAGAGAAAGTCATGTGAGTGTAACACATCAGATTCTTAGCTTTTATTTGTTAATGCGCTCTAATCTATTGCTTAACGTTTACAACTTATACAACATATAAATTTTATTTGTCATATAATGATCTTTAGTATATAATGTTTTAATTAAAATAATTAGAGCCATTTTTAGGAAATTAGAAAATTTCGAGAAATGTTCCATGTAATGACTACTTGGGAGTGTTGGACTTCCTTGGAACTCTTTTTGTCCTATCTTTGGAAGCTACTGAACTTAATATCCAAGTTTGGTATCTATCTTTCTTTTCGTTTTAAAGTTTTGCTGTTCATAGACACAGACACATACACACGCGAACCTTTTAATAAAAATACTCTTTTTTGGATATCCATTTCCACTGAAATCTCGGTATCGAATTTTTGGGTGGAATAGAATACTTCCCTACTTACTATGCGTAGTAGAGAAAGTAAAACTGGATGGCAGAGAACGTCTTAGTAATGCGAAATACGACAAATTAGCTGAAAAAAGGAAGAAGGAAAGTGAAATGTTATTGCAAATCCCTAAACTTCATTCATTTTTCGAAAGAGACAGAACCACAACATTATTACATTAACTCCAAACTTGGGAAAGGGGGAGGTTATTTACTTTTGGACCCATGGGGGCATTTTTGTGAAATACGGCTCTGACTACACTTCAAACAAGCGCTCTTTCCTTGAAGGAGTCAGCAGCGTTCTTTAATGGGAAGAACGGTGTTATAACGGTGTTATAAGAAACTAATTTTTTGTTAAAACGCTGTTAAGTATTATCATCCATGTCCAGATATTTTGCTTGTATTTCCTAAGCTATATGATGTTACGATATATATACTTTATTTCAAAATCATAATACATTAAAAAACAATACATTTTTATCATATTCAGATACATATTCTAAGTTGTAACTAATACAATACTGGATTCCAGTAACAACCAAACATCTCTACATTTCTACACTAATAGAATTAAGTCTAAGCTAGAAACCAGAAGCTTCCTAAATATACTCATACTTATACTCTTAAGCTCCACCTTGTACATACATATACAATATTTTTCCTATAAAGTGTTTTGTGTATCCATTTCCATATGTAACAATATTATAATCGCATAATACAGCCTTTGTTCTATGCCAAGGCCGCGGATCGCGCGAATGCATGTTCCGCACATAGTCTACTACATTGCGGGGTTTTCCGTTCCGTAACTCTCGCGTTACTTACTCACGTGTTACTAACATATATGTAATGAGTACTGACCTCGTTATAAGTGTGGTTGAAAGTGGTGTAAATCTGCGCGTAGATATTTTTGACGTCGTCGGATGAAATTAACATTCACACGCATCATAAGTTCATGTGTCTAATGTTCATAATTTCTGCTTTTATATTGTCCGTAAGTTCGTCTATGGTGTGGGGATTGTTCCTATAAACCCTACTTTTTAGCGTTCCCGTTGTTCTAAATTTATTGACCAACCATCTCACAGTGTCTCTACCCGGAAATGGATAACCTGAAAATTGCTGTTGAAATTGTGTATACACCTGTCTACATGATTCAGTTTTCAAATATGTATCGCACATAAAAATACGCTATTCAAGCGTGAATTTCTTAGCAGGCATTTACGTGAACTAATAAGAGAATCACATTTCTGAGGAAATGTCACACAACAGACGCATTGTCGAAACACTTCACAACACGAATACAAAGCAACGACTGAGACAGTTTACAGCTGATAAACGTACTCTTGACACGTCCTGCGCTGTGGCGTAATACCGAGATTACTGTCTTCTTGGCCGATATGCATATAAGGCGTTTGTGGCCTTGGCATAAAACGAAGGCACTACATAATTAAAATGACTTAAACATGTATTCTTCTAGTATTTTATTTATCATTTAATATACTGAAGCATCCAAAATTAAACACAAACTAAACTACACTTAAATTCTCTTCACCATCTTTATCTCCTTCTTCTCCTCTGGAATCCTGGAACAAAGTTTGAGACAGAATGTACCCGAGGTAATTTTGTTATGTGTAAATTATTCTATGTTTAATCTAATATATAAATGATATATGTTTACAATGTGAAAACCATGTAAATAATAATTTCTGTATAATGTAATATTTGTCGTGTACATAATGTTCCTGTTTAACTAGGTTTAGAACGTCTTGAACTCTGCAGTTAGGGTAAAAACGTGATGTTCACATGGTCAGCGAAAACGGGATCTTTTGTGGAAGAATAGAAGGGTAAAGTTTTATGACTGTTTCGGCTCCGGAAGTATGGAGCGAGGCAAATATAATATAACGGCAGTTTACCGTTGACTTTTAGGTTAAGCAGTTCATACTTGACGTGCAGTAGTAGACAGTACACAGTGGAAGACAGTTAAAGTTGTTAAGAGTTCACAGTCAACAATTGGCGCGCAAAATGGTGATAGGTGAACAGGAACATTTATGTAGTGTTAGAGTGAGGAAGTAACAATAAATAGCCATAAACAAAACGTTACACTGTGTAGTCAATTCCTCTATAAGCTCCCAGTACCACAACTGAAATCGACGAGCTTATCAAATATCATGATAGGCAGAGTCCATGCTAAAATCACCGCTGAGAACCAACTAGTCAGGGTAACTGCGAGAAGGACAACATGACGTCGGATAGAGAAAAAGGTACAGTGAATTTTAACATTAATTCTATCTCTACCACTATACCGCGTTCCACTGCAACCCGAGCGGGCATCGAACCCGGGACTGCAAACAACGGCGCAGTCGTCGAAACAATATGCAGGGGTACCGACGCAAGTTTCGGCATCAAAAGATAAACTCCATCTTCTTCTTCTCGTATAACCTCGTCTAATTTTTACTTTTTTACTTTCTCATCATCTAGGTCTTTGTCTACCCTATCTAACACTCAAGCTAGATATCTCATCTTCCTTCTGCCGCCAAAATTCTTCCATCTTCCGCCGTTTAATCTCTTCTTCTCATCATAGTCTTTCTTACTCATTACCTGCTTCTTGTTCTCCTTCTGATTATATTTAAAAAAATATTGAACTATATTCTCTGCATTTTTACTCTTTCGATTCTATCCCATTTACTAATTTTCTCTTTCACAATTCCTTTTTTTGCAAAACTTTTCTCCAATCTTTATTTTTTCTACATTTGTTCTTACTTTTAAACTCCTACACAAATAGCCTGGAGGTTAAAGTATATTTTTATCTTTAGTACTTTCAGAGTAGCACGATCGCCCACCTGTATCGTGTGTAAGTAGGTGTGAGGTCGGCAGTGGGATTGGTTGGCCCAGATCTCATTTGGTAGCGTCACAGGATTCGATATTTTCGCAGTAGCCCCCTTTAATTCAATGCATTACAGATTATTTAATAAAATATAAGTACACTGTGTTAAACCTGCGTTCTGTTTATAGAATCAGCTTAAGAAGAAGTGTGAACAGTCTCCATATTCCTCCCTTTGGGAGCAAATCAAGTCAGATATTGTCTGATGTTGACAAAATATATTTTAATTAAGACGATGGCTTATTACGTAGAAAAGGTAGCACAAGTAAGTGGAGAGTACGATATAGTTTTATCAAATACAGATGAGGAGCATTGTAATAACAGTGTCGCTTTATTTCAAATGTTTTGCATTCAAAATTTACACACTCCTGTAATCTCAAGATCATATTCAACCACGCTCTCCTATACAGTGCTTTATTTTCATGACACGCTTCTCTTATCAATGTTCCCTTTTAAGTAACTGCATGTTGTTTTCTTGCAGATTTTTATTTTCTCTACTACTTATCTTTAGTAAATAGAGGAAACATTGCATTCCACCCAAAAATTCGATACCAAAATCTCACCAAAAATATAAGCTTCGAGACTACCTGAAATAAAAAAATTAAGCATTTTTAGAAAAATATTTGCATAACTCAAAAACAAAGTGCCCTTTAAACATAAAACTTCGTGTTTAAGTTCTGTATATTCCAATGATACGACACGGAGATTTTCAAAAAAATCTCCATTCAAAACTACCCTTTATATGAAAAAAACTTTCGAAAAGCTTTATTTTCTAAAAGATGGTTATAACGATTTTTTATTAAAATACCATATTTTTAAAATATTCGCAGGAAAGATAACATATATTTATTATATTGAATGTTCTGGAAAATAGCTTGCGAAGTCCTCATCATTGTGTATGGATTTTTTATAACTTGTAAATTGTAAGAGATGGACAGAAAACTTACTACACAAAACGTAGGTCTGGTTAAATGACACAATTTATGTCAAATAAAATATTTTGTGGCATTAACCACTTACAAGATCTTTTTATTATTAAATTAAATGGTATATGCTTTATACTTTTAACAACTGCAAAGTCGCTATTTTTTTTTCTCGTGTTCATATGAAGAGAACGGAATTTTGTAGCGGGAAAGCGCTGTGCTTCATTTGTAGCTGGAAAACGTTCCTCTGGTTGATGCCCTCTGCTGCAGTGTTCTTGTCCTCGGCTATTGCTGCTCGTCGGCTGCTGTGCTCTCCATTCCTAATCATTACCTATCTAGCTAATTTCACACGTCTCAGTCTTTTCGTGGGTAAGGCAAATTAAAATACACGGCATTTCCCATAAAAATGTGGTTCATTTTCCAACAAATATTTATGGGCGGCTAGCTTTTCCCATTATAACAATTCCCACCATTACAATAAATTAGGAGGCTAAACTAATGCACACGCTTCACACCCAATGCATACACTGCATTTGTCGTCCGGAGAGTAACACTGTGTGTCAACGAGATCCTATAAGAGAGTGAAAATCTAGGGCTTTTTCCCCCTTTTTATGCCTAAGCCTAGTGACGCTTACCTACACACCTCAAAATGTAACGATGTTTCTAATTGGTCCTCAGACCGCGTTTCGTTATTATGTATGCGAATATTCTGCTCCAAAAGATTTCGCATACGTCCCCGTGACGCGTCAGGAAGCAGATGCAATATCTCTGTCTCTTTCCTATCTCTATTTGTCTCCTTCTATTTCTCCTTACTTTTACCAGTTCCCTACTCATTAGCTTGGTGAAAGGTGGGCTCTATCTTTTACCTGGAATTAGCTAGCCTGCTTCTTACTTATCTAAGTTACAATCTGCTTTTGTACAATTCTTGGTTGTTAAATATTCTTGGTGAATTATAGTATTATGTACAAATCTTGTTTAATGTTGATTTATATGTCTATATGAATTTGTATATATATATATATATATATATATATGGTATATCCCCTTTCAATTTCAAAGCCATCACTTAGCGATCCATGCTTACGAGATTTGACTATCGCTTAAGTGTATACTGCATTCCCTTATAATCCTTGTGGTTAAATCCAAACGTGTGATAAAGCGCTTTCTGCAAATCTTTACCTGGATTAACTTGAAATAAATGGAAGAATGAGCTTTTGTGGAATGATTTGTTGAAGAATGGGAAGAGAAATTCATTTGAATGTAAGACACACAGATGTGTGTAAAAATATAAATTATATATATATATATATATATATATACGTGTGTGTGTTTTAATTTAAGCGAAATGTTTGCAACCATGTCGCTTTGCAGATACCTCTCTGATACACCACCCCAAAAGAAGCTCATAACAATTATGCGTCAGACCTTGGTGAACACTCAATAACTGTTCGGCGATATACAAGGCGTGTGTTAAAGTCAGTACCGTTGCAGTCGCAATTTTGAGCATGCGCGATCATTTCCTCCATCTATTAGCGAGCCAGACGCAGCTGTGTGCGATCGTCACTAGTTTTTTCCTATTGTTAGAGCGTTTCGAAGTGTTCATAACAATTGAATGACCCGCCGACTGTGAAGTCAAATCAGTGATTCGTTTTGTGAATGCCAGAAATGTTACACCCAGCCAATATTAATCCCTAATTGTGTGAGATTTGTGCAAAAACAATAATGGGTGATAATACTCGGCCACACGCAGCCAAATAAATTCAAGATCTGATCGCATCATTTGGTTGGGAACAATTCGACCACCCTCCCTAAAGTCCAGATTTGGCACCAAGCAATTTTCATCTTTTCTTTATCTGAAGAAATTCCTTGGTGAAAAACACTTCAACGACGATGAAGTTGTGAAACAGTAAATGGAGACTTGGCTCTTATCACAGGCGGCATCATTCTATGACGACGACATACAAAAAGTGGTTGTCCGTTACACCTGCATAACGGGTGACTTGTGGAGAAGTAGTGTAAGGTAATGAATGGTGATAAAGTATGTGAAAAATAATGTTGTGCTATGTTTTTAAAAACTAGCGGTACTTATTTTAAAAACACGTCTACAATTGGCCTTATTCTACAATTCAAGGAAGGCAGCGGTGCCAGCAGTTGTCCTAACCATATTAAAATACATGTGTTTCTTTACGGCTGTATTACTATATCTACCTACTTCTACACGCTCTTCTTTGCAATAAGTCATTGTCGTAGTTTTATTCACCTTTTAGGTACATCTTTTACATGCTTATGTGAAGTACTTAAATACACTGCTATGGGGAACAAATGCGTTCCGTGCGTGATCACGTCTATCATAACATGGAGGTCCAGTAAGGTTTCTCTCAACTTGGGTGTTACTGACTCTTTCTCAAAACACTTAAGATATGACTCGCTCTTCCGTTTCAGTTATTTGAAGCTTTGGTCTATGAACATGAATTAACTCAAAAGTCCGCTAGGTTGCAGTTTGCGGTAAATGGCATGGAGGGAATTAGGTGCTATTGTTTGTTACCAAAATTTATCATTCAGCTACCTTCAGTCCTGACCTGTTATGTTCTCCCTACCGGTAGTAGTACTCGCAAACACAGGTTAAAATATAGATAGATACATACAACGATATGACACTGGAGTCTGCTGAAAGGAAAATCAGATCAGAGATATTCTGGACATAGGCACCAAAAGACCAAGATCTGTGGTTTGCAATCTCGCCCGAGATCCGAATTCTTCAGTCTCGTTCTCCTTTCAAAACCTTTACGCTGGTCATGCCTATTGTGAGTTTCAAACATCTAATGGTTTATCTTAGATAAGCTTTTTAGCAATATACAACAGACCAATTTAATGGGGAGGTTTCAGTACAAAATTGACAGAACATTAACATGAAGTTTCTCTGAAAAGAAGAGTTATATACTTGAGAGAGAGGGAGAGGGAGTTTATCTGTGCGTGTGCGTATGCGTGTGCATGTGTGTGTGTGTGTGTGTGCAAAATGGCCACTACAACCCAGGCATGAAATGGAATGAAACGGTCGTGTTAAACGCTCAAATTAATCCGCCTTCTATACAGCTAGAAATTATTGGATATGTATCCTACCTGGATAAGGGAAAATCTTATCCAAACAACTCTTCCAGCGGAAATTGTTAATCTGCCACTCTGGTTTAAAAGACTGACATACTACTTAGCAAGGTGAGCAGTGTAACTCACGTTCGAAACGTATGCTTCTGGAGGAACATGTGATAAAGATAAGAGTGGAGAATGAAAATAATAGGGGGATTCAATGGAATTCAAACCTGTATGCATTTTCTCAATAGTTTCCTTGAAGACCGCTGTATAAAACCAGATTTACATTGCAAGACGAGATTAAAGATCATTATAATCCATAGGATAGAAAACGGAAATTAATGCATTTTCTATTGGCGACCTTGCAAAGACGTAGAAAGTGATCTATAATGAATCGTAACTGTTTATGTTGGTACTGACAGATCTAGACCTACTCTCTACCTACATGCCAATCTCCATTCCAGAACATAATAATTCTAGCCGCGGAATGCCAGGGTTCCTTATCTCACCCAAAATATCGCCGAACTGACAAAGGCTATCATTGCAAGCCATTTGTCCATTATCTCAATGTTTCATTCGATGCTGGCATGATTTCAATCTTCGTCTCTGATGTCGCTGATGAAAGCTCTCATAAAAGTACTGTAGCTGTCATTCAGTGTAACAACACATACAGATAATTCTTCACACCTTCCTCTGGAATGCCAAGTTATGTTGTATTCGTTTAGGCTTTTCTTGTCAACTAATCGTAGTGAAACTCTTTCATAGAGGCGGTATCTGAACCAACCCTTCATTTGCTACCGATTATAACATAGTGTATTGGTTCGTTTTTGTATCGTAAGTTATTTTTCAAGCTAGTCACATAGAGAAATGATACCGATTAGGTGGAGTCAAAAGTTAGTTACCAAAGTTTGGCCATCTTCCCCTACCTCTACTGGACAGAAATAATGGATTCAAACGTTTATATTGAGTGAGCCTTATTCACTTAGAAGACTCCATTGTTAAAGAGCAAAACACGCTGTAGAAGATGGTATTTGTTATTTGGACACTAACCTTAAACAAAGATATGGTGATACACTGCCTGGCGTGTGACTTTAATAGCAACCAAACCTACTGGTCCTGATTGTTATCCCTCATAACTAGGATATCTTCCCTTAGAGTACATTTGCGTTTACCTTCAACGGAATTGCGTTTTTATTGTACCATATTTCATCATGGAAGGGAGTTGAGAGCAGTAAACTATAACTATAATTTGGAAGGCATACGCTGATTAAAATACAAATATTACTGACTTAAGTTTTGCAATGCTTCACTTTCGATTTAGATGTATATTAAAATAAAAATCAAACTTAACATATGAGGACAGCTTAATCCAAGTACATCCAGGAAGTAACAAATCATTTGGCTTTAATATATTCAGAAAAACTATTTTATTGCAAAACACATGTGACGTAAAAATTGAAACGTATTTCATTTCTCCACAAAATCACCCCCGTTATTTAAACATATGTCATACTGTCTCGTGATACACTCGGCTGCCGTCAGTCCATTATGCCAATACGTTAGGACATAATTTCACCAAGCAAAGAACGAGAAATTGTTGGGAAAGAAATCTTTGTCCCACCTAGGGATACAGATCTGACTTTTGTTGTTCACTTGATGCTTCAAATTGAGACAGTATTTTTAACACTTAAAATGATTTAATCAAATTATATAATACAAAATATAATAACAGCCCGCCTTAAAGCAATATGTGTATAATATGATATATAAAATGTATGTAACAGTCACTGTATTAATGTTTATATTATTATGTACGTGTTCAATAATGTTATTGAATGTATTACGTAATTTAATAATGTGGGAGCTGTGAGAATAATAGGTTAAAAGCTGCTAACAATGAGGTAACTTTGAGGTAATAATGAGTAAGAAAGTTAAATAATGCTACTAGTCATTATTGGAGAAGCAATAATGTAAATTTTGATACAGTTTATAAATAGCAAATCAACAACCAGAAAAAAGCTTAAGTTAAATGAAAATATTCCATTAGAGTAGGATTAGCCAATAAGAAACTGAAATAGGGCAAATTGTACAAATTTAGAAGTCAGTTGCTAGTAGACAGCGTTCCTAACCGGACGTGAGACACTTCCTCGAGAAGTTTAATACGCATTCAGTTGACACGGAAATAGTTTACGTGTTAAAACATGCTAGTAATTAATAAATAATATCACAGCTCTGTTTCTATATCAGTGAAGTGTTATTGTAATCGTTTAAAGAATTAATAAATGGAGTGAAGCACAAATCTGTGTAAGCCTACATTCTTAGCCGCACTACTCCCTGCAAAGAAATCCATGTTTCTAACAATAATACTGACGCAGCCGAGGCAAACATAAATATATAATATTTAAGGAAACAGTCAAATTAAAAAGTTAATATTACTTTCTCTACTACGTATAGTAAGTAAGGGAAGTATTGTATTCCACCCAAAAATTCGATACTGAGATTTCACCGGAAATACATGTTTTGAGACCCCTGAATAAAAAAAAACATTTTTGGTAACATGTCCGTGTGTGTGTGTGTGTGTGTCTGTGAACAGCATAAATCAGAAACGAATAATCGGATAAACACAAAACTTGGTATTTAGGTCCAGTATCTTCCAGAGATGCGACACGAAGGTTTTCAAGAAAATCCCCCCACTCCAGATTACCCTTTACATGGAACATTTTTCGAAAATTGTAATTTTCTCAAAAATGGCTCTAACGATTTTGATTAAAATCTCAGATGTTTAAGATATTTTCATGACTAATGAAATGTACCTATATATCGAATTTTCAAGGAATGTCTCCAAAAGTATTCTTCATTGTGAACGACTTTTGCATAACTGGTAAACCATGAGATAGACAAACTTTTACTAAAATACACAATTTATGTCATATACATTTTTTTTTGTTGAGTGAACCAATTTCAAGATACTGCTTGTTATTCCCTTAAAATTTCCAATAGTTATACCTTTTCTCAAACTCGTTATTCATTTTTTTGTCCTGGTAATGCAAAGAGAATGGAATACTCCACATAGCAACCAGCTCTTAAAATATTTGGCTATAGCTTAAAGCCTATCAATTCCCCTTGCATCTACAAGAAAATTAGCAATAAGATTAACATCTCGATATCTCGATTAACATGAAGCATATGGAGAATAAGCGTTTGTAAAAATAGTTTGTACAAGAATAGAGAAAGTCAGGTGAGTGTAACACATCAGACTTTTTTTAAACTTGGGGCGAAGGCTACCGGAAACTTTTTACCATACGTGCGGTTGCAACTACTTCAAATGTTCGGCTCCCCAACAGTCGAAATACGTACAATACAACACCTACTAAAAATTGGCTTTCCATACGTGAAGCAAAAGCCTACTTCAAATTGCCGCCCAAAGCATGGTGCAAACAACGTAAAGACAATACACCTTCTCAAAATCATCTGCGGTGAGTAGCGGACGTCCGGGTCGAGTTTCATCATGCACGTATTCGTCCATTGTTGAACATTTAACACCGCTTTGTCACATTTCTTTTGTTCATTAGTATCACAATACACTTCCTTTAGTTGACTCCAGGTTTGAACTTCCGATTATTCAGAAATCCAATACCTCTCACCTCAGAGTCGACGAGACTTTTTGTTTCTAGAATAGAGAAGGTATTAAGCGAAAATAGACCTACATTATGAGGCAGTATTTTATATCACAACACTGTGAACGCCAGAGTGATTGTAGTGTAAATTAGCATTATTGTATGACAATGATTTTAGATGTTTGTTAATTATAATCATTGTTAGGAAATAGGTTTACAGGGCCTCACTGAAACTGACAATAGGAGCGGGTAACAATGAAACGAGGGGGTGAGTTGTTATTAATTAGAACAGGTAAACAAATGACGCCAGAGTAGCGTGCCTTTCTTTAGAAATGGAGGGAATATCTTCCCTAGAGCATGTGTGTTCGTAATTTTGATTGGATAAGAAAATGTTGGCGCGCTTTATTAACCAATAGCAGCTCTGTTATAATGTTTAGGCATATCGGGGTGAGGTAGTATAAATTCTGAAGCCAAAGACAGGTATCGTGCAGTTCAACAGAATCATTCACGAGTTACACGTCGCGCAGTTCTACAGAATCATTCACGAGTTACACGTCGCGCAGTTCAACAGAAGCAGTCACGAAGTACATGTTATGCAATTCTACAGAATCTCTCGCGTCGTAAATAATGTGAAATACGCGAATTAATAATGCGCGGCAAATAAGTGATTGCAGTTACATTCTAAAATATAACAGTTTCAGTCGGGCGCGTATTGAGAGCATTTTATGTGAAATTAATAAATTGTGACGGCAATAAAAGTATAAAAACAAATTATTTTATCAGTGTTATCTATTAGTAACAACTCCTTTCCGTTTACACACCCCGTTCAAGAGATTTGCTCGACTGAGTAATAATAGCTAGCCGGGGGACAAAGAACCCAAAATTCAAAATAGTAAAACAATAACAGGCGCTCAGCAAATAAGATAACACGAACGATACTACGACAATTATTAAACATTTTGCTAGACACCATTACTTTGGTATTATAAGCGAACAGGCTTCAGAGCAGTACTAGCAATACATCTTGTGGACGAAAAGCGATATAAGCACAAGCCAAGGTGGTATTGGTGTCACTAACACATATTTAGAATAGTTGCACTCTGAGGTTTTGAAGCATAGGTATCTGGTTAAAGAGCTTAATAATTGCATTCCTCACATATCCGTACAATATGCCAGCCTAGCTTGCAGACCGCAGCTCATTCTCAATATACGGCGAGCGATCCACATGCTACGACTCATGCTCGCAAGTCGCGAGGTATGTCATTATGACCTAGGTGCGCATGCGCACTGACGCATTCGTTCTTTTGAGAATTAGGCGTGTAAGCGAAACTCACTGGATTGGAATGTCATTCCCTTGTTTCAGATACAGAAGAAGAATATTCAGATGCGTAAAACAATGACGTCAGACTAACATAACTTGATGCGAAGCTTAGAGGGCTGCCACATTTTCGAAAGGCAGAAAATATCACAATATTATATTATGCAAGAAGACTATAATGGCAGTAATTAAAACGAGAGTATTATTATTAACCGAGTGAAGCGAAGCTCGGTTAATAATTATCATACGAGCGTTTTAATCACCATATAGTCAAGTTTCATACGACTTTTTATGCTCGACCAAGGAGCTAAATTAAAGGTTTAATAAGTATTCGTATCTGGTTTGAGTGATGCGTTACAATCATTATTCCTTTATCTATGGTAACAATACAATGACCTTGTAGCACTGTGCCAAACAAAGCTGCTAGCCTTGTGAGACATACTACGCAGAATAATCGATACTTGCGCTTTCGCAATGTTACGTGGCCACTTCCGATTGGTAAAATACCAATACATTACTGAACAGGTCTACTTTAATGAGGCCCATTAAAGTACTGCTACCAATCGTATAAATACTACATTTTGGCATGGTCGAGCATAAAGCTTCTTAAAATCCTACAGAACTCTGTCGGGGTGTCAGTACAATGATAAATTTTGATAAATGTAAGTTATTTTTGGACCTATAAAAGCATAATGTGCATTAGATGTACAAATGAGTAGCATTTCGCTATATAAAAGATGGTAAGATACTTGAAAACATCGGACATTTAAAATGGTAAAACAAATAAGTATAATAACAGAGTAAAAGTAAACAGAAGAAAGCTATGGGTAAAATACAAACATTGCATCAAATCCTGATCAAAACTACTAATTAATACATAGAAATTAATAAGTTAAAATACATAACCTAATTCATCATCACAGGTCCATAAAAATGGCTCCGAAGGACGTGAACGAATCTAACATTTTACGAGTGTACCGCAATCTCTACGGAAATAGGACCCTACCTCGCGCAGGGAAACCCACATTTTCCGTCGGCGATCACGTGCGCATCTCTAAAGAAAAAATGAAATTCGACAAGGGCTACGAGCAGAATTGGACGGACGAAATATTTCGGATAGCCGAGGTGGTGCGTGGTCGGCCGGTGGTATATAAGTTGAAGGATCTGGCCGGAGAAGCCATAGACGGCACATTTTACACCGAGGAGCTACAAAAGGTCGCGCTACCTCGGACGTTTAAGATCGAACGCGTTTTACAGACCAAGGGCCGAGGGCGCCACAAGCAGGTCTTGGTAAAGTGGAAGGGGTATCCGGCAAAGTTTAACTCGTGGGTTCTGGCTTCGACCATCGATTCGACATGATTAAGACCAAGCCCTTCTCCATCACTCTCGTGAGCAACGCTTCCATGGAACACTTTACCGACAACACCACGGCCAGATTTTCTAACATCTTGCCCGAGAGAATCGTTCTGCAGGGAGAATGGGAGGTCGCCCTGCAAAAGGTCAGGTATCCGGTGAAATTTTATAACCTTTCGCCAGACGATGCCCGTCTGGCGGGCACCAAGTACACCATGACGCTCCTCCCCACGCATTCCAAATTCAGTTTGCAAATGCCGCAAGCATCGTGCACAATCCCAAAGACTTGGTGAACCTCGTCAACGCCGTTCTACTCGAACACTTGCACGTGGAAAACTTCTTCCTCTTCGACGAGCGCAAGCAGACGGTGGGCGTGAATGCCGCCGTCGCCCATCCCGAACCACTACCCGACATTCCGTTCGACGGGTTTGTGGAAAATGTCGCGCGCACGGTCGTGCCGTACGCGGTCGGCGAATACGAAGCTCTCAACGATGCGCCCCACCAGAGACCCAAGCCGAAACCGAAGCCCCGGGCTTCGGGGCAGCAGAAACCCGCGGCGGCTCGTTCCGTCAGACCCAAACGAGACGTTTCAAAATCGGAGGACCCTCCGGGACCTCTACACCGCATCCACAGTTTGCTCTTAACGCCCGCTATGGCAAAAATGTTGGGTTTCGAGCCCTACGTCAACGTCATTCTCGAAAAAGCTGCTAAACACCCCGTAGATCCTTATATGGGGTTTCCTTACGAAATGTTCATCTATTGTAATCTAGTGTCCCCGCAAGTCGTGGGCGACACCTTCGCCCAAGTCATAGAGAGCGCGGCCGTGGAATACGAAAGAAGCAACAACACTTACATGAGCGACGAAAAGACGTTTTTTCCCCAAAATTGGGTACCCTTGATTCAGCAAGACTTCAAGACGGTCAACATAGATTTAAGGAACGGTTACGGCGATCTCTTGCCATTCGCCGACGGATTTTCCTCTACTATAGTTCTCGCTTTTCGTCCGAAACAGGCGTAATGGACGTGCACGCCGTAACGCGGTACTACCTCAATCAGACCGGCGGCGCGTTCCACCATCGCGATTTCACTCTCTACAGGGGCAAGCGCTACCAAAGAGGCAGCGGTCTCTTTTCAGCCCTCGGAGGACTCTTCAGAAGGTTGCTACCGTTTTTAAAGAGCGGAGCAAAAGCAGTCGGAAAGGAGGCCTTAAAGGCGGGCGCTCACGTTCTGTCCGATGTGACTGTGGCGGGAGCAGCGCCAAAGCAAGCGCTCCAACGGAGGTTCAAGGAGTCCGGATACAATTTAAAGCGAAAAGCCGACGAAAAGCTCGATACCATGCTCGGTTCCGGCGCCAGGCGCCTCAAGAGAATAAAACCGAGCAAATCCAAAAAGAGCAAGCAGCCCAAGCTGAAACGCGGTAGGCGTAAGGTGCAAGACGTATTTTCGTAATGGCAGACGCGGCCGTCCACATGAGTTCCGAACTGGACCTCTTTACAGAGGTACCGGTTCAGATGAGCATCGAGGAGTCACGGTTCCTATACCTAAACCCTCAAAACACTTTAATGAAAAATGCCCCCATCACCTTTCATTATTCCGGAAATGCGGACGATTACCTAGACTTGACCTACGTCGTACTCGAACTCATGGTGCGCATTGTAGATGACAAAGGAGAGGCCTTAAACGCTGACGCTAACGCCACTCTGGTCAACAACGCCTTAAATTCCCTGTTTCAACATATGGAGGTAACCCTCAATTACGTCATCGTCTCCATGCCGCAAGCCGGTTACCCCCATAGAACCTACCTCGAGACGCTTCTCAATTACTCCGAAGATGCCATGAACACCAAACTAGAATCTACCCTCTGGAGAAAGGACACGGCAGGCATCATGGACACTTTTATCGCCAATGCGGGTTTTCAGTGGCGTCAGGGGTTTACCAAAGGGAGCTCATCGGTCCTCTGTCCAACGCTCTTTTTAGACAGGAGAAGCTGCTTTTGAACAACGTTAGCATGACTGTCAAGCTCACTCCCGCCTCTCCCCAGTTTTATCTGTTTTCCGACGTAGATACCTTTAAGGGGTACGCCGACATCGTGTCTGCCACGCTGCGCTTAAAATCGGTGCGGCCCTCGCCGACCATAAAGCTCGCGCACCAGGCCGTGCTCGCAAAGGGCAACGCAAAGTACCATCTCAAAGACGTCAGCTTTCACGCTCTCAGCATCCCCAAGGAGTCCAGGGCAATGACGTTTAGCGACGTGTGTGTAGGGCAAGTTCCAAGGGGAGTGGTAGTAGCCATGGTCACCGACAAGGCCTATTCCGGCCATTTTAACTCAAATCCGTACAACTTGAAACATTTTAAAATGAACTTCTTTCAGCTCTACGTGAACGGGCAACCCGTTCCCTCCCAACCTCTGCAACCCGACTTTACAAAGGGACACTATTTGCAATGCTTTCAAACCCTGCAGGACGGCTTAGGCATTCATTTCAAGGACGAGGGACACTCCATCTCCAGAGAAACCTACCCGCAAGGGTATACGATAATGGTTTTCGATCTCACTGCAGACATGAGCGCTAACGAGTCTCACATCTCGGGTCAGCGCCACGGAACCGTCTCTATAAGCATCGGTTTTGCCGATAAATTGACAGAACCGGTCATACTCCTGCTGCTAGCGGAAATACATCGCACGGTCGAAATCGACGCCAACTGATCCATTTTGGTATCATGAACACCTTTCAAATTCAACGGTTTCTATCGACATGCCCCTCTACGCGCTCTCACTTTTTAGGCGTCTACCCCTGCGATAAACTACCCGTACTTCACGGCATTCGAACGCCTCCCTTGGCGATAGTGGCTAACACCGACCCCAGCACCAAATCCGGGCAACACTGGGTTTGCATCTTTGTGGACAAAAACTCGCATGCAGAATATTTTGACAGTTACGGCATAGGACCACTTTCGCCCCATTTCTCCGGTTCTTAAATTCGGTCTGCGGGACGCGTTGGTCCACCAACGCCAGAAGGCTGCAAGGTTTCGACAGCACCACTTGCGGTCATTACGTCATCGCCTACCTCACCCACCGCTGCTCCGGCTTACCTAAGCATACATTCTTCTCAAAATTTCACGTCAGCAATCACGCGCATAATGATGTCATCATTCGCAAAACGTTCAAAGACGCATGCCGCGCAAAGTGCTCTGACGCTCAGCAAACTTGTCAACCCTTGAAGGTGAGTACGTGTGTGTGTGTTGTGTGTGTGTGTGTCACTATTCAGCACATCTAAGCTAATCCATCGTCTTGCACGTGCTTTCAGAAGACGCTCCTGCTCATATAAAAAGCAACGTCACGGTGCCGCTCGCCTCGTTCAGAGTGTACCATGCAGCACGCGGATACAGTCATGCTGCCATGCAGCACGCCGACCAGGTAGGTCCGCACCTATGTGTTAGCTTGCTTTTTTCTATCCCGTTTATCTCTCTATCCCTCACATTATTATTATTGTTTTGTGTGTTCCAGTATAATCGGATGTCAAAACCCGACCACCTCAAAACCCGGGGAAAAAAGGAAACTACCCATCTTCGACCTCCAACAGCATCCCGACAGCCCTGCTCCGCCAGCACAGTTCCAAAACAGTGCAGTTGTGGGTCCTCTGGCGGATATCTACTTCCTCAACCCGCAACAAACTAAATTCGTCAGTGTGGGATTCTCCCCCCAGCCGCCGCACCATCTCGTCGTCACCATTGCCAAATTTGGACAGCACAACGCAGTCGTCATGAGTTCCTCGCAGTGGCACAAACTCGTCGAAGCCATCCCCATCATTCACAAACGCTTGAATGACCCACAGGGACGTCTACAGCAATTTCAGTTCAGCGACAGCGTCACCATCGTGTTTAAGTTTGTGTTCGGAAAGCTAAAGCTCGTTTTCAAAGAACCGCAAGGCGCATCCGTTACGCTCAACCAACAAGAATGGCACGTGTTGCATACCCTGCAGCGCATCATTACCGACATCATGTATCACAAAAAGAAGGAAGAGACGGACGTGCAAAATAAATCATGGCATACCACAAGTACATGCTTCACAACCATGCCTCCAACGTTCCCTTACATAACATGAATTTCACGCAGTTCACCAAGTACATACGGTGCGCCAATTTTAGAACATTCCTCGAGGTTCATCATTTCCTCAACACCCATTTCGCACTGCGCATCTCACAAAATAGTCCTTAGTGCGCATGTATTTCTACCAGCGTTCCAACCGCACCTCACCCAAACTTCTCGCGCCCTTCGCTCCCGCATCATGGGTTACAGAAATTACCTGTCGGTGTACTACCATGACAGTAAGATGTTTAAAAACTACGAGGTGGACGGTCACCCCTATAAAAATACACCTTATGCACTTCGCTTCGTCGACAGCACCTACGACGGAAAATCCGTCTCCGCCAGAGTTCACAGCTGCGAAACCAAAATTTATTTTGTGCTATCTAACATGTGCTTCAACGATATCCAGTTCAAAGCAGATAAAGAAGACGTACAACATCAGTGGTTCCAATTTGTGCCCGCAATAGGTTTATACATCGTTTTCTACGAACAGCAATACATTTCCACAGACAAAATGCAGCAAATGTTAAACGAAAACCCCATGTGCTACGCCACGTGCTTAGCGGCGCATTTGGGTCGCGAAGCATCCTATATCATACCCGATCACATTCACGGCCTTTGCATGTTCAGCACCGTTCAAAACAGAGTTCTCCTCCAAGTCGAAAACCGTTAAATCAACGGACACAGTGTTTTTCCTGCGGATGTTGTGCAATAATCGCTAAGCGCTTCCGGCGGATGTAGTGAACCTCCAACGAACGTTTCCCCACCAGTGCTTCCCCTGATGTGGTAATTCTCCAACCAACTTTTCCCCCACCAGTGCTTCCCCCTGATGTGGTCGTTTGCATGTTCAGCACCGTTCAAAACAGAGTTCTCCTCCAAGACGAAAACCGTTAAATCAACGGACACAGTGTTTTTCCTGCGGATGTTGAGCAATAATCGCTAAGCGCTTCCGGCGTATGTAGTCAACCTCCAACGAACGTTTCCCCCACCACTGCTTCCCCCTGATGTGGTGTTTCTCCAACGAACTTTTCCCCCACCAGTGCTTTCCCTGATGTGGTAAATCTCCACTGAACTTTTCCCCCACCAGTGATTTCCTGCTTCCGGCAGTTGGGTTATATTTATGCACGCGCATTCTTTTCCCCTTCATTCGGTGCTAGCCAGCCGTGGGGAATGCCAGGACCGTCGTGTAAAGACTTCCACTGCTCGTTTTGCTTTCACCAAACGTGCAGCTGCGAACTTAAGCACCGTCTCACCCGCCTGTGCACGCAGTGTCAACTCGGTTTCTACGAAGACCTCGATCATCTCAACAAGCAAATTCAACAATTCCTTCGAAGGTACTCCGCTAGAAACACCACATGAACTGCTTCATCGTGCTCTTTCGGTATCTCGATAACGGACGAAGAATCCACCTGCTACTGCCCAGGGAACGCCAAGTGCTGCTGCAGAACGGCATATACATCTTCGAACGTTATCCCCCAAGCGACGTCGTCCTTGTGTGGAACCAACTTCCCACAGACGCACAGGTAGTTTGCGCACCTTATCGCAGGTGTAAACAACACTACAACCTTCCTCATCAAACACTCATATAGACGGTCCTCCCCCGTTTATCAAAAACTGCCATCTGTGCCGTCATAATGTCACAGGACGTCCTTAAAGAGCTAGAAGAACTTTCCAGCAGCGCCCACACTCTCAGCGTATCTACGCTTCAACAGCACGTACCATATCGTGTCGTCGGCGTCAAAACAATCGACACCGTTCACGGTACAAAGCTCGTCGCCAAACTCGACAACGACACAGAAGTTTTCCTACCAACAAGATTTGCAAAAGCCTCTCCAGAACTCATCAACAAACTCAACTCTACCTCATTCTGCATCATATACGCAGGCGAGGAAAAACTACGCAGCGGTTTCAAACGTCACATCGTCACGTTCTCCCCATATAACCCTAAATAATGTCCGACGAAACCTATCCCGTCCCCGTGGGGAACAATCTTAACCTACAACTCATTCTCAACGCAGCTTCACCTATCCGTATCCTCTGCATCTCCAACTCCTATTTCCGCAACAGCAGAGTTGTCACCATCACACTCGACGTCCAAGGGGCTCACGCCGTCCACGTCAAATGCGTACCTACCAAAGTGCACCAGCATCAACAAGACGCACTATGCATCATATACCTCGGCAACAGCAACATTCCTGCTCTAACCAACAAAGTCACATCCACAGGATGTTTATCAACCAGCCATTACAACGAATTTACCATCCCCATCTATATACCAACCTTCACCGAGTTCGTCAACGAAAGTTTCTCTCACCTGCTCGTCACCTGCATCACCAAACCTATCCACCAATTTACCGTCGATAGCAGCAGCAGCGATGACGAGGACTCAAAGTGCACCACGTACTTTAAAATCATTGTTGTGCGCGAAATCTGTGTGTCCTAGTGCCTCAACAAACTATGAATTTTAATGTGCTTTTTTTCTCCTATTTCTTATATTGTCCATTTATTGTATTCATATGTTAATCTCCTGTAATCAAATAATCCATTATGTTATTCTCAAACTATGTATTCATATGTTAAGCAAATAGTACATCATGTTAATCAAAACTATGTATACATATCTTTATCCAATGTACTGTATTCAAATTATAAATAAAGAAAACAGTCCCGGATGAGCCAATTGCAATAACGATAATCCTCCCGCTCAGGGCGCTTTTCAAACTTCCCGCCGCCGCCGTCGCACGCAGCGACACTAGCGCCCCTAGCGGCAGGATTATCGTTAAGCCAGTTGGCTCATCCGGGACTTATACTACTGACGGGGTTTCTTACATTTCCAGATCGCATGTATTTGACACAGCCCGGGCCTACCTGCAAGTCACCTTAACCCCCGGCCAATTCCGCGGTGGCCGGAGCCCACCCGGAAGCGAGACCTAATTAGCAGACCCGTAACGACGCCAAGGGAAGGAACCTCTACAGAGCACACATCCACCGCACTGCCGCAACCCGCCGTACACTATCGCCTGGTCCTAAATCCCTGAAATCGATGACTAAGAAGATGATGGGTACAGGAAACGAGGGGCAGGAGTGTCTGGTAAAAGATGAACCACTCCAGTATTCGCCTGCCGACTCGGGCAACCACGAAAAATCCATGGGTCAGAGTGGCGGTCACCAGGGACTGAACCTCCCGAATACGAGTTGTACACGTCACCACAGCGCCACGTCGCTTGGGGCGGAGTAGAAGAGAACTCGACTATCTTAGGTGGCCCGAAGAAGTCTACCATACGGCAGGGCCGAGTAGAACTTGTGGGGGAACAGCTAGCCGACGTCTAGGGAAGGATCTTCTGTCTGGTGATAGCAGCAAATGAAGCACACCGTAAGTAACTTTAACTCTTACACATTTATTGACACTAACGTATTGCATACAGATTCGCGGCTAACATCGCTCTCTCTCTCTCTCTGTCTGTCTGTCTGTCTAGCCAACGTTACAATCATACAAATATCATGTCCGAGTAAGCTTAGCTCAATTCCCGACAGATAGCGTGGCGTTTCCAGGATTCTCATCCTCCCCACCCTGATCCGTCTCAATCTCCAAAGGGACGATCAGCTGGATAGGCCGGGTGATTTGTTACCCTTGGGTAGTCCTCAGGAGCACAGTCCGTACCCTACCATCTCTCCCTGGCTTCAGCTCGGTGATTCGGGCAAGTTTCCACATATGGCACGGAACATGGTCCTCCTGCAACAAAATAATATCTCCCAACTTTAGTTCTGTGGGTTTACCGCTCGGACTGCATACGGTGTGGAAACGTCGCAGTTCTAGAAGATATTATTTTGTACAGCGTCTCCAAAACTCTTCAGCAATCCTTTGTTTATGTCTGTATAATTTAGTCAGAGGATAGTTTGTTGCTGATGCTGCTTGGCCGGATGGTATTGCTGTCAACTTATCCCCATTCAAGAAATGTGATGGTGTCAGAACGTACTGGTCTTCTCCTAAGGTAAGTGGTCTGGAGTTTAAGGCGGCTTTAATGGTAATCAACAATGTGTGAGTTCCTTCCTCGCCGATATGTAGTTTTCCCAGAATTTTCCTTCTGCAGCGTTTCACAGAGCCAATCATCCTTTCCCACCATCCTCCCCACCAAACCGCTCTTGGGGGGAATGAAGTTCCAAGTGATGTTGTGATGGGAAAAATACTGGTGTGTCTTTGGCTTTGTTAACATTGAATTAAGGCCACATAGTTCTTTACTGCCCACTTTAAAGTTTCCACCACTGTTGGAATAAACAGCAAGCAGTTCCAATCACAGAAGCGTCACTTTGTAAATAATTTTAACTCTTACACATTTATTGACACCAACGTATTGCACACATATTCTCGGCTAACATTACTCTCTCAGTCTCAGACTAGCCAATATTAAAATCATACAAATATCATCCGAGTAAGCTTAGCTCAATTCCCCACAGATGGCGTGGTGTTTCCAGGATTCTCCACAGAACTTTCCAGTGAACAAGCATTTGCGCTATCCGTCCGACACCGACTGACGATGGGTATAATAGAAATACACCTGAAACATAAAAGGGGAATTAACTGAAAGGGAATGCGGGGGATAGGACAAGAGGAACCACCCAAACATTCGCCTACCTACCCGAGGAAACCACGAATAAAACTACGGTCAGAGTGGCCCGACGGGAATCGAAGCCGGAGCTCGAATATCAGCCTCACACGTTACCACAGCCATCTCCCTAGATAAGATGTAAATGAAGACCACGTAGGAAAAACTGGCAAACTCATAATTTTACATTCTGAGTTATAGCGATTACAAATTTGAAAATAGCGTATTTTTAAATTATTTATATCTAATGGAATTTCTTTATTATAACAACATGTAAACCTTAAAATGAAGTACGTAAATGTATACTTAGAATTATAATTGACCCATCTTTAAGTGGAAGTTTATGTTAGGAAATCAACTGATACGGGAAACTGTATTGAAGGATGATCAAATTCACAACCAGAACTTTAAAAGATGTACATTACGACAATAAATAATTGTTATTTCTACACAAAAAGGTGTAAATAATATAAAACTATTGAGTGTCATCATCCTGTGCTTCAGACAGACATTTCTTTCATTCATTTCTTAACTTTACAAAATATTGACGCTATCCTAAAACTTTAACCATTATTGTTTAATATTTTTAAAACCTAATCGTATACATATTACACCAGATCATATGCAGCAATTTCTGCAACTGGTAATCTTTATAGTAGTTTTGAGCCAATGAAGAAAGAAGCCTGAAAAAATTAGCGAAAAAGAAAACCTTATATAGAGTGTTGTTCTTAGAATTTAACCGAATAAACATTGCACAAAATCTATTTATGTAGCATTTTCTAACACTCCTTATAATAGTTTTGGTTCACTGGTATTAACATCATATCTGATCAAACCTTCTAAATCTAAGTACCTGGGCTACAAAGTAGAAAAAAGGTCATCCTAGTAGAATAGGGATGGTCGTTTGTTTCTTAACGCCTGTGACGGTTATAATTTTATTTTAACAAATTTTATAAATATGATTTCATATAGATTGAAATATTCAGGACAAACTTAGTGTAAGTAAGTACAGGAAATAGTCTTAGGTTTCTTGATAGTCATTTCCCGGATGTTGAAGTAAGCAGAGATTAGGTGACATGCGATTTAGAGGGAAAAGGTCACTTCTAGTCCGACACGTGAGTAAGTTGCGTAATTGTTGCCGACTTATGCTTACGTCAGTTAACAGCGAGGCACTAATCAGCATTTTGGTTAGGTATTTAAACATATGGATTATTGACGGCGGTCTGTTGACCAACCATTTTAGTGTTAATTTATAAACGCTACGTAGACGCTGACAACGATAGACTGACTGCTGCACCATCTCCTCTGCCGCCTAGGTAAATTCTTACCTTTAATTCTTACCTTTTGAAATGTAGCTTGGGTTATAGTAGACAAATTAAAGATTAGAAAGTTTGGGAACAGAAGTTATATATTTTATAATGTCACCCCTTTCACCACCTTGATACCGCAACCTGTAACCCTCTTCACGTCACCCTGAGTTACGTTCCCCCATCTGTTACTTCACGTCTGGTGAAGACGCTGATGGCATCGTCGTCACCCTTACGCCACACGTCACCGATTAGAATCAACTTCTATGTAGGTGATATCTTCTTATCAACATTTTTAACTTCTGTTTCATCTGAAGACATTTCGCTTAAAAACAATCAAGGAAAATTACTTTTTACAATGATCAGTATGAAAGAAACAGAAGTACACATTAACAATCGCTAGACCTGCGCACCTCCAGAAAACAGCTATTAAAGAACCGAACTAGTCCCGATTGCTATTTCGTGGGAGACGTGTGACTCTGGTCGTTTTTTCATACAGCACGATGCTTTAAATCAATATATTTCGGAATGCAATCGATTTTTAGATACAAAGGGTCTTTCAACAAGAGTATCTTATCTTTAACATGTGATAGCTGCCGTTGTTATTGAGTTACATCAGTCATTGTTTACATGTGGTTACAGCTGTTATTGACAAATAGCCATGGAACGTTCAACATTCAGCAGCGCGTAGAAATTGTGAAAATTTATTATCAAAGTGGATCATCTGTTCGCCAAGTCTTCCGTGTATTGTGTGAAGTTTACGGTGTGCATAATCGCCCCTGCGAGATAACGATTCGCGTTTGATCGATAAATTTGAAAGAAGTGGTTCTGTCAGCGATCAAAGAACGCCTGTACGTAATCGACGTAAGCGCTCCAACGAAAACATAGGCGCCGTTCGTGGGAGTGTACGCCAGAACTGAAACAAACCAATTGCTCGTCGAGTGCAAGAATTGGGACTTTCGCCGACCACAACTTGGCGAATTCTGCATCTGGACCTAAAGTTTCACGCTTACAAAATGATGTTAACTCAAGAACTAAAGCCCAACGACCATAGCTTGCGCCGTGTATTCACTGACTGGGCTATGGAGCAATTGGAAGCTGACCCGTATTTTTGTCGAAAAATCATCTTCAGCGACGAAGCCCACGTTTGGATGAATGGTTGTGTTAACAAACAAAATTCCGCTATTGAAGCAATCACAATCCAATGCAGATTCAAGAACGACCACTTCATCCCCAAAAGGTTACTGTGTGGTGTGGATTTTGGTATGGTGGGATCACTGGTCCATATTTTTTCCAAAATGAAGATGGAGAAGCTGTAACTGTCAATGGAAAAAGATACCGGGCTCTTATAAGGTACTATTTTTGGCCTCAATTGGATGGTATGGATCTCAGAAACATCTGGTTCCAGCAAGATGATGCCACATGTCATATTTCTCTCGAAACAATCGATCTTTTGAAGAAGAAGTTCAAAGGTTTCATCATTTCCCGTGATGGTGATGTTAACTGATTTAACGCCGTTTGATTACTTCTTGTGGGGTTATGTTAAATCTCAAGTTTATGTAAACAAGCCAGAAACTAAATGATCTTATGAATAACATCACGCGTGTTATTCGTGAAGTTGGACCTAATTTACGTTCTTCTGTCATTGAAAATTGGGTCAACCGTATACGCGCAACCCAACGAAGTCGCGGCGGTCACTTAACTGATGTTCTCTTCCACAGTAATGACATTAAGTATGTTCCAAAATAAAAAAAGAAATAAACCTCTATCATTTATAGGACGTGTTTTATTTAAGTTCAAAGATAGGACACTCTTGTTGAAAGACCCTATACTAACTATCCGAGATGATAACGTATCACAAAAAGCACAATATCGCACATAAACCTAATTTTTGCAAAAAGTGGACATAGTTTTTCCCGTGTGGTCGTCAAAAATTATTTAATTCCTTAGCGCGCAGTACAGGATGTGATCACAATAAGGTCATTCCTGGTTATTTCAGTTACAAAATTACACTCAAATTGCTTATGAAAGCAGAGAAATAAAAATATCATTAGGAAAGTTAATATAACAATAGAGTTTTTTTGATTTGGACAGAACGAATATATGAATGGGCAAAACCTACACTGGGTGGATGTAGTGTTAGTGCATTAATAATTATAAGTGAATAGTTTAGAGTGAACTTAACAAAGAAGTCTAGAATGTTTTTTCTCCTATAAAGGGTTTAGACGATAGAAACAGTATCAAATCTGCTCCCCGTTTAAGTTAAGCAGTATTGCGCATTGCTATAAATATGTTCTAAACACTTTGTAATATAACTAATTACTTCGGCCGGCTTCGACCGCATCGATATCTATGCATTTTATTAGGCATACAGCGACCTTAAACGTAATATTATATTTTACACAAAATCGAAAGAGGAATATTTTAAAAAATAAAACTAACCAAAATATTTCTTAAATATAGAGTAGTGTGGGGTGGGTGGGGGATTTTCTTCAAAATCTTCCTGAAAAGATATTAAAATTTAAATACCAAGTTTGCGATTTACCCGACATTTCATTTGTGAACTATCCTGTTCACACACACACACACACACACACACCTACTTTACTAAGCAAACAAAGTTCCTAGTTGCTAATGTAGATAGTTAATTGAAATGGAACATTCATATGGTAAAGTTATTAACAAAGTTATTAAAAGCTATTTCCATAATTACAAATCTAACGTACTGCTTGTCGTCAACATACATGAGATGTGTTTACTTTGCGTTGTTCCTGTCGGTAATGACTAGACATCGGATTTGTGTGCACTAAAATATGTAAAATATGCATGATTTTATGTCGTAAAAATGTTTAAAACAATGCTCTACAATCTCGAACATATGCACCAATTACCAACAAAAATTGTTAACTTTAAGCTAATACTTTTCCGTACTTACAATGCTCGTAGATACGCTTTTCCATAGACATAATTGCGGTCGCTGTAATTTGATTTGAATTTGCAATGATAATTTTCTCCAAATATTCAGATGTGAGTTTATGATGTTTATTGGCTAACACAAGTTTGTATACTGAGAACGCTCTGCCCACGTCTACAGATTAATGAATCAAATTTGAAAGCACTTACTAATGCTGGGGAAACTCCTTCAGGAAGCGTTAAATTTTCACCTTGAATATATTTATCGAATAACACAAAACTTAAACGACAGGATTTCTCTGACAAACACTGTAAAATTTGCCGCTTAATTTTGCTGTATGCTTTAAAGTATCATCCTCAAGTTTACTCTCAACCTCCATGGGAGTATCTCCATAGTAAATATTCTATTATTCGCTTATGTATGTAAATGTTAATTTTAAAATCATAACTTTAAAAATACATATACCAGGTGGCCCATACAAGCCGTCAGTAGTAATAGTCCCGGATGAGCCAATTGTTTTAACGATAATCCTGCCGCTAGGGGCGCTGGTGTCGCTAGTGTCGGTGCGTGCGACGGCGGCGGCGGTAAGTTTGAAAAGCGCCCTGAGCGGTAGGATTATCGTTAAATCGATTGGCTCATCCGGGACGAGTTGAAAGAATTGAGGAAGTGACGTGGAGTGTTTTGATTGGTTCGTTAATTTGGGGTGGAAGATGGAGGAAGGGAGATGGATGAGTATGGAGGTCGCGTGATGGAGAGGAGCTGGGTGGCGAGGTGTTGTCTGTGCGGAGGTCGGTACTGAAATGGGGGAAAAGATGGTGAGCGAGGGATAAAAAGTGTAACAGAAAGTGACGTGTGAAGTTGTGATTGGTGGGAATAAGAAGTGATTTTATTGGTGGAAAGGAGCAAATGAGAGTTGTTGATTGGTAGGAATAAGAGAGATTATGATTGGAGGAAAAGAAAAAGGTGTGGGAGTGGGGGTATGTTGGAGGTGATGGGAAAGGTGAGTTTTGCTAGCAGCAAGATTTGCAAAAGCCTGTCGTGAACTGATCAGCAATTTTTGAACGTCGGATGGTAGTTTTCTTGAGTGGATAGAGAGATGGGGGCGATATGAGATGCGGTGGCGAAAATGGGAACTAGACAAGGTTGTTGAGACAAGAGGTTTAAGGACGAGGAAATTTGGAGGTTAGTGGTGAACACGGCGGTCGCAAGAGGTGGGGGTAAGGAGACGCAGTGGTGAGAATGGGAACTAAAAGAAGATGGGGGTAGCAAGAGTTTTAGAAGAGTAGATTTTGAGGTTAAAATAGTGGGAACTAAAAATGGCGGAGGGTCTGCGACAAGGAGATGCGGTGAGAACTAAACAAGATGGCGGACGCAAGAGGTGGGTAAGGAGGTTTGAGGTTACAGTACCAAAACACGAAAGGATATATTCCTACGCCAAGCAGGTCCGAAAAATAATTATGCGTGTGTTACTTACCTGTTACCGGTGTGGATGCGTCACCAAAAGCGCGGCACGCGAGACGGAAAAATAAAAGCAAACTGTTTTTGAAAATGCTTAACCAGCTTTAAGATCAACCAACATCACTACGCACTGATATACCTACGTTTTTAAAGCGGTACAGACACCCTTTGCAGAGGCGTAATTTAACTATACCAAAAACCTGGTACTGGACCATCGTGATGGTCGCTAGCGTACGTAGGAGCAGGGTTCTCATAGCCGGTCGAAAGCGGTCAAAAACGTGTACGACGTAGGTGTTCGCAGTAGCTGCTGCCGAGGCAACCGTCGAGGTGCGAATGAACGAGATCTGTTCTTGCAGGCAATCTGGTTGAGAGATGAGAGGCGCGGTGGTAAAAATGTGAACTAAATAAGATGGCGGAGGCACGAAGTTGAGGTTAAGGAGCGGCGAGGTGTTGACTGTGCGGCGGTTGGGGTCTGAAAGAGGGGGAAAGATGGCGAACGAGGGATAAAAAGTATAACAGAAAGTGACGTGTGAAGTTGTCATTGGTGGGAATAAGAAGTGATGTTATTGGTGGAAAGGAACAAATGAAAGTTGCTGATTGGCGAGAATAAGAGAGATTATGATTGGTGGAAAGAAAAAAAGGTGTGGGAGTGGGGTATGTTGGAGGTGATGGAAAAGGCAAGTTTTGCTACCAACAACATTTGCAAAAGCCTATCCAGAACTCATCAGCAATTTTAAATAACTAGTGTTTCGGGGGTTTTCTCTGGTTGGTAGACGAATGCAAGCTGTTTCTACCATACTTATATTATTCGTCTTTTTCCTTTTTTTTAAAAAAATAACTAGTTTTTTTTTGGGGGGGAGTTTTCTGCGGATGGTAAACAAATGCAAGCTCTTTCTGCTTTTTCATAGGTTTTCCCTGGTTGGTAGGCGTTTTCTGTACTGGTTGACGAAGGCGTTTCTAATTTTCGAGGTTTTCTCAGGTTTTTTAGCGGTTGTCCCTGCCCGGTAGGCAAATGATGAAGTTTTACCTTGTCGGCGCACGGATACTAGGCACGTACTCGCGCGCACACACACACACACACAGAGAGACAGACAGACACACAGACAGGCACACACACACGGACATGTTTCCAAAAATGCTTTTTTTTTTTTTTTTGATTCAGGAGGTCTCAAAACGTGTATTTCCGGTGAAATCTCGGTATCGAATTTTTGGGGCGGAATGCAATACTTCCCCTACTTACTATACGTAGTAGAGAAAGTAAAAAAGTATTGAAAAATTTAAGGAAATAACAAGCAATATCTCAAAAGTGTACTATCTTGTTTTCAAGGGTTTTCCAGATCGGTAAGCGTTAGAATACTCTTAGAGCTTTTTTCAGGTTTTTAGCGGTTGTCCCTGGCCGGTAGGCAAATGATAAAGTTTTTCTATAACGTCGTCGTTTTGGCTTGTGGCGCACGGATACTAGGCACGTACTCGCGCGCGCGCACACACACACACACACACTAAAATAGTAGCGTATAAAAAAAAATCTGATGTGTTACACTCACATGACTTTCTCTACTCTTGTACAATCTATTTTTACAAACGCCTATTCTCCATATGCTTCATATTAATCGAGATATCGAGATGTCAATCTTATTTGTAATTTTCTTGTAGATGCAAGGGGAATATGGTAGCTTTTAAGCGATAGTCAAATATTTTATCGCTGGTTGCTATGTGGCGCATTCCATTCTCTTTGCATGTCCAGGACAGAAAAAAATGAATAACGAATTTGAGAAAAAGTATATTGGAAAATTTAAGGAAATAACAAGCAATATCTCCAAAACGGTTCACTAAACAAAACAAATGTATATGATATAAGTTGTGTATTTTAACGCGATCTACATTTTTTGTGTAGTAAAATTTTGTCTATCTCTTATGGTTTACCAGTTATGCAAAAGTCGTTCACAATGAAGAACACTTTTGGAGACATTCCCAGAAAATTCGAGATATACATTTCATTTCTCATGACATTATCTTAAACATATGATATTTTAATCAAAATCGTTATAGCCATTTTTGAGAAAATTAAAATTTTCGAAAAATCTTCCATGTAAAGGGTAGTCTGGGGTGGGGGGATTTTCTTGAAAACCTTCGTGTCGCATCTCTGGAAGATACTGAACGTAAATACCAAGTTTGGTGCTTATCCGACTGTTCGTTTTTGAGTTATGCTGTTCAAAGACACACAGACACACACACACACACACAGACACACACACAGACACACACACACACAGACACACACACGGACATGTTTCCAAAAATGCTTTTTTTGGATTCAGGAGGTCTCAAAACATGTATTTCCGGTGAAATCTCGGTATCGAATTTTTGGGTGGAATGCAATACTTCCCCTACTTACTATACGTAGTAGAGAAAGTAAAAAAACTGATGTGTTACACTCAAATGACTTTCTCTACTCTTGTACAATCTAATTGGTAGCTTTTAAGCGATAGTCAAATATTTTAACGCTGGTTGCTATGTGGCGAATTCCATTCTCTTTGCATGTTCAGGACATAAAAAAAAATGAATAAACGAATTTGAGAAAAAGTATAAGTATTGGAAAATTTAAGGAAATAACAAGCAATATCTCGAAAACGGTTCACTCAACAAAAGAAACGTATATGACATAAGTTGTGTATTTTAACGCGATCTACATTTTTTGTGTAGTAAAATTTTGTCTATCTCTTATGGTTTACCAGTTATGCAAAAGTCGTTCACAATGAAGAATATTTTTGGAGACATTCCCAGAAAATTCGAGATATACATTTTATTTGTCATGACAATATCTTAAACATATGATATTTTAATCAAAATCGTTAGAGCCGTTTTTGAGAAAATTAAAATTTTCGAAAAATGTTCCATGTAAAGGGTAGTCTGGGGTGGGGGATTTTCTTGAAAACCTTCGTGTCGCATCTCTGGAAGATACTGAACCTAAATACCAAGTTTGGTGTTTATCCGACTGTTCGTTTTTGAGTTATGCTGTTCACAGACACACAGACACACAGACACACAGACAGACACACACACGGACATGTTTCCAAAATTGCTTTTTTTTGGATTCAGTGATTCTCAAAACATGTATTTCCAGTGAAATCTCGGTATCGAATTTTTGAGTGGAATGCAATACTTCCCCTACTTACTATACGTAGTAGAGAAAGTAAAAATGAATAACGCATTTGAGAAAAAGTATAAGTATTGGAAAATTTAAGGAAATAACAAGCAATATCTCGAAAATGGTTCACTCAACTAAAAAAAATGTATATGACATAAATTGTGTATTTTAACGCGATCTACATCTTTTGTGTAGTAAAATTTTGGCTATCTCTTATGGTTTACCAGTTATGCATACTGAACCTAAATACCAAGTTTGGTGTTTATCCGACTGTTCGTTTTTGAGTTATGTTGTTCACAGACACACAGACGCACAGACAGACAGACACACAGACACACAGACACACAGACACACAGACAGACACACACACGGACATGTTTCCAAAAATGCTTCTTTTTTTTTGGATTCAGTGATTCTCAAAACATGTATTTCCAGTGAAATCTCGGTATCGAATTTTTGGGTGGAATGCAATACTTCCCCTACTTACTATACGTAGTAGAGAAAGTAAAAATGAATAACGCATTTGAGAAAAAGTATAAGTATTGGAAAATTTAAGGAAATAACAAGCAATATCTCGAAAATGGTTCACTCAACTAAAAAAATGTATATGACATAAATTGTGTATTTTAACGCGATCTACATTTTATGTGTAGTAAAATTTTGTCTATCTCTTATGGTTTACCAGTTATGCAAAAGTCGTTCACAATGAAGAATACTTTTGGAGACATTCCCAGAAAATTCGAGATATACATTTCATTTCTCATAACATTATCTTAAACATGCGATATTTTAATCAAAATCGTTAGAGCCATTTTTGAGAAAATTAAAATTTTCGAAAAATCTTCCATGTAAAGGGTAGTCTGGGGTGGGGGGATTTTCTTGAAAACCTTCGTGTCGCATCTCTGGAAGATACTGAACCTAAATACCAAGTTTGGTGCTTATCCGACTGTTCGTTTTTGAGTTATGCTGTTCACAGACACACACAGACACACACACGGACATGTTTCCAAAAATGCTTTTTTTGGATTCAGGAGGTCTCAAAACACGTATTTTCGGTGAAATCTCGGTATCGAATTTTTGGGTGGAATGCAATACTTCCCCTACTTACTATACGTAGTAGAGAAAGTAAAAATTTAACAAACCGTAGATTTTCAAGAAAATTCCCACACCGCAAACTACCCGTTTAGCGGGAGAAAGTTCGTTATTTTTATTGTCTTAAAAACGGCTCTAACCCCCTTTTGATTACGGTGCGGTATGTTTAAGATATCTGCACGACAAATAAAATGTATAACTGCAATTTTCTGGGAATAGCTGTGAAGTAGTCTCATTGTGAATGTCTTTTGTACAAAGTGTTAAACCGTAGGAAACGAAGCCTTATTTACAAGAACGTTAAAGCACACAATCTATGTGTATTAGTATCACTTTGAGGCGTTGTCTATTTACAAAGTTTCCATGTTGATTTTAATGTTTAAAAGCTTTAGACCTTTCTCACTAAAACTCGTCATTCTTTTAACTTTTCTTTTTTTCATTTTCATACAAAGAGAACGGAATTTCACAAGTGAAACAGTACTGTGATAACGATACCAACAAACTAATTATTATTCACCTCACTGAAACACATTTCACAACTGCATGGAATAATATTGATTTAGGGGGCTTTCTCTACCACGTAAAATAGTAGGTAGAGGAGGTATGCATTGCATCCAAATATTCAATATTGAGATTTCACCGGAAAAACTAAATACTTGTTTCGAGGTCCCCTGAATAAAAAACATTTTTAGAAAATTCTGTGTGTATGTGTCAGAGCAGCATAACTCAAAAATGAAAAGTCGGATAAATACTAAAACTTGGTATTTAGGTTGAGTACCTTCCAAAAAGTTACGACACAGAGATTTACAAGAAAGTCCCTCCACCCAAAACTACCCTTTACATGAACTATTTTCCGAAATGTTTTATTTTCTAAAACTGCCTCTGACGATTTTAATTACAACACCATATATTAAAGTCATTTATATGAAAAATAAAATGTATATCTCGAATTTTGCGGAAATAGCCTGCGAAGTCCTCTTGATTCGGAAGAAATTTTCTACGATCTTGTATAACTGCTAAGGTTTGAGAGAAAACATACAATACAAAAAATTTAGATCTCTTTTAAAAACACACACAATTTATTTGAAATAACGTTTTTGTGACGTCAGCCATTTCCGAGATATTTGTTATAAATGGTTCGAATTGTACAATGCTTAGCATTCTTTTTAAAAGCATGTCGCTTTTCAGTTCTTGCCCCGCCATGTTGTTGGAAAGAATTTAGAATTTTAAGGCCAGTGTATAGCGTCCCTTCGGATGCAACCATTCCCCGAAAAGTTTATCCGGATTAAAAATAAGTGGATATGAAAATAAACTTTCGTACTCACCTAAAAGAGACAGAGGTTAGAGGTGGTACGAACGTTAACACTTGAGAATTTTCATTCAACAGTTGGTGTTACTCCTTAGAAAGGAAGTATCTGCTGCTTCTTTTTATTTCTCGCATTTTACATAACACGTATGCACTGCACAACACAAAAAACACCACACACGGCGCTGTTAGTTTTAAAAAATTGTACTGACGCGAGTGTACATAAACGTTAAAACGCTGCTTGCTTGCTTGTCATTTCCCATGCGCAGCACTGCACAAGGAAGTATGCCGACGTGTGTAAAACGAGCGTGAGAAAAGGAAACTCGTCAGCGTTTATGCAGCCTTATTGCAGTGGTGGTCGTGCAGTGGTGGATAGTGACAGAATGACAGCGTTTTTTTACAAACGTAACAATTTTGTTGCGAAACGAGGCATTTAACTCGACGCGCATAATGAAACAGCGTTTTTGATAAGCGAGCTTATAAAAACCCTGTGCCAAGAGCAAACGCCCGTAGTGAAATGGTGCGATAGCGGGGGTTTTTCTACAAAATCGTTCTATTTGACGAAAAATAGTTTAAAATAAAAAAAACAAAATAGCAGCAGCACTTTTCAGGGGAAAGAGCGATCGGCGCATTCGGACGATAAGATGGAGATGCAATCCGGGGGAAGTCGCGATGACACCTAGCAGCCTACGTTCGAAATTATAGGGCACAAGCAGAGAACGCTGCCAAAGCTTTTTTCCGGCTTTACAGAGTCTCAAATTACCGTAAACCCGGTCCCCAGAGATGTCAACCCCGAGCAATGGGTATCGCATCTGTTTAACGATATTCTAAACTTTGCGAAAGAGAACCTGTTAGAAAACGAACCCGGATATTTAGGCATATCCATAACAGACGAAAAGGAGACGTCCAAAGCCTTCAACATGAGCGTTAGGCGCGTAGACCAATTGAATGCGGATGTCATTGTTGGAAGCATCGAAAAAGTAATGCAAAGTAACCAACAATTCTTGCTAAGCGGGCCTCTTCACGTGACGTTTGTGTGGACCAGGGAGGTCTCGGGTTCGTGCCACCAACCTTGCGATGCCTGTAGGGGCAATAAAGGCATTGTCGAAATAGCCAACAAAGACAACTTGTGTTTAGCAAGAGCCATCGTTGTAGGCAAAGCCAAAGTGGATCGCGACGTCAACTACAGTACGATGACGCGTTCCGACTATCTGCAAAAATCGAAGGCCGTAGCCTTGTGCGCGAGCATCGGTCAAGGCCACGACGGCTGCACCATAGATGACGTCAGACGCTTTGACGCTGCGTTAAAGGGCTACGCTGTGACGGTGTTTGGCGATCATACGAGGAAGCACGTGCTGTACGCGTCGGATAAGAAATGCGATAAATACATCGACGTCATGCTCCACGCCGGGCACTTTAACGCCATCGTGAACCTTCACAAGTGCTTTAAATGCAAATGGTATTGCCGCCGGTGTCATCATCCCTCGGCACACAAAAAAGAATTTCATAGGTGCGACGCCGGGTGCGCTAAATGCCATCAGCAGTGCGATGCGCGATTCGACGCCTACATACGCTGCGCCGGGTGCAACAGAGATTTTAAGGGACCGACATGCTTTGCAAACCACGCAAAGAAAGGCGTTTTTTACCCAAAGGCGCTGTCGGTGTGCGACGTAGAAAAGGTGTGCACGTCTTGCAACAAGCTCGTGAATGCGAGGTACAGAAAAACCGCGCACGAGTGCGGGGAAAAGTACTGCTATCATTGCAAGACACACGTGAATTCTAGCCACATGTGCTATATGCAGCCGTACGCCGCAAAGAACAAAAGAAACCGGTACGTGTTTATGTTCATCGACTTCGAATGCACGCAAAACATTCCATATACCGGCAAAAAGGACACATACGAGCATGTACCTAACTTGTGCGTGTTGTACCAAGCCTGCCCGCACTGCATCGACGAACGCCGCAAGACGGCATACTGCATCGAATGCGGTTGCAAAGAATGGGTGTTCACGGACGAACCCGTGAAGCAGCTTTTCGAGCACATCGCGCAGGCGAGATTCGAAGCCTGGGACGTCTACGTCGTGGCGCATAACCTCAGAGCTTACGACGGGCAGTTTCTATTAAAGTACATGGTGGCGCACTTAGACTGGATGCCGGAGCTCATCATGAACGGGAGCAAGATCTACAGGATGAGGTACGGTGACGTCACATTTCTAGACTCGCTCAACTTCATACCCATGCCACTCTCCCGCTTTTCCAAGACCTTCGGATTGAAGGAATGCAAAGGTTATTTCCCGTACCTGTTTAACACGAAGGAAAACGAGCGGTACGTGGGTTCGATTCCCGACAAAAGGCATTACTGCCCTGAGGGCATGTCGGCGGAGGGTCGGAAAGCCTTCGAGCAGTGGCACGAAGAAAAGGCGTCCTCCGGGCACGTCTTCGACATGAGGGCGGAAATGGTGGCGTATTGCAAGATGGACGTATTTCTACTCAGTCAGGGAGTTTCCAAATTCAGAAGGGAATTCTTGGACGAGAACGGAATAGACCCGTTCAGAGAATGCGTCACCATCGCGCAGGCGTGCATGTGCGTGTATAGAAAGCGCTTCATGCCGCTTAAAAAAATTGCCCTCTTGCCAGCGGGCGGGTATCGACTAGCGGACCGGCAGTCTCGCGCCGCGTGCATATGGCTAACCTGGCTAGAGACGCAAAACAGCATCGTCATCCAGCACGCCATGCGAGGACGCGAAGCCAAAATCGCGGGGCACAAGGTGGACGGGTACAGAGAGGCCGAAAAAACCGCGTACTTTTTCCACGGCTGCTTTTACCACGGCTGCAGGCGGTGCTTTCACAATCGCCATGCGGCGATATACAACTCGGGACACGAAACCATGGCCTCCAGGTTAGAGAGCACCGAGAAGGTCACGGCCAAGATCAAGGCCGCCGGCTACGCCGTGGTGGAAATGTGGGAGTGCGAGTTCGACGCCGCGACGAAGGCCGACCAGGACCTCGCGCGCCACGCAAGGGACTTTCCGGTACCCGAACCCCTGAACCCCAGAGACGCCTTCTACGGAGGTCGCACCAACTGCACCAAGACGTACTGCGAGGCGAAGGGGGATAGCAAGATCTACTACTACGACGTGTGCAGCCTGTACCCGTACGTGAACAAGACGAAACCCTACCCCGCGAGCCATCCCAAGATCCACGTGGATCGATTCCCGCGCTTGGAAGACGTGGGGGGCGGGTTGGTGAAGTGCGAGGTTCTACCGCCGCAACACCTGTACCACCCGGTGCTACCGGCGCGCATCGGCGGCAAGCTCATGTTCCCGCTATGCCGCGCTTGCGCGGAGGCGGAGAACCAAGACGAGTGCCACCACGGAGAGCGCGAGAGGGCGTTGTCGGGTACCTGGGTGATCGACGAGATGAAGGTCGCCCTGGAGGAGGGGTACCGCCTCCTCAGGGTCCACGAGATCTGGGAGTACGACGTGGTGCGGCACGATCCGCCCACCGGAGCCAAGGGTCTCTTCGAGGACTACGTGAATCAGTTCCTGAAGATCAAGACCGAAGCCTCCGGATGGCCCTCGGATTGCGACGACCCCGCCGCAAGTACGTGGAGCAATTCTTCGAACACGAAGGCGTCGCCCTGGATCCCCAGGCCGTCGCCGCCAACCCCGGCAGGCGGGAGCTGGCCAAGCTGATGCTCAACAGCTTCTGGGGCAAACTGGGGCAGAGGGAAAACCTCCCCACGTGCGAGCTGGTGGACCGGTACGACCGCCTCCTGGAGCTGCTCAACGACCCGGGCGTGGAAGTGCAGACCTACGTGCCCGTCACCGACCGGATCGTGTACGCGGTGTGGAGGTACCGCGAGCAGTGCCGCAAGGTCAACACCGCCGCCAACGCCGTCCTGGCGGCCTACACCACGGCTCACGCGCGCCTGGTGCTCTACTCCTACCTCAAGAGGCTGGGAGAACGGGTCTGCTACTTCGACACCGATTCCGTCGTCGTCGCCGCCGCTCCGGGCGACTGGACGCCGTCCGTCGGACGCCTCCTGGGGGACATGACGGACGAGCTGGAGAAGTACGGGAGGGGCTCTTACATCGCCCGGTTCGCCTCCACGGGGCCCAAGAGCTACTGCATGGAGATCGTCTGCCCCGAGACGGGCAAGACCTTCTCGGTATGCAAGGTGAAGGGGATCACGCTCGATTCGGGAAACCTGGAGCTGGTGAACGCGGAGGTGATTCGCGACGTGGTGCTCAGGGACAACGACCGCGCGGTGAAGCTGGAGGGCACGCAGATCTCGCGGAAACCGTCTTGGACGGTCGTCACCGAACCCAGCTCGAAGACGTTTAGGATGGTGGTCAACAAGCGCGTGCTCGCCGGCGATCACGATTCCTATCCCTACGGGTTCAAGAGGAACGCATAAATGAGACGTCCGCAGCCGCGCCAAAGTCATTTCGAACCGGGCACCCCCGAGGAGACGATGCCCTGTCCCCGAGACCTGGGGCGTTTCGAGTTTCCCAGCACGATGCTCGTGGCGGGGCCGTCGCGCTGCGGCAAGTCGACCTTCGTGAAAAACCTGTTGCGCCACGCGCACCGGATGTTCGACGTGCGCCCCAGGAGGGTGCTGTGGTGCCACCCTCCGGAGTATTCGCCGAGACTCGAACCCTCGGCTTTGCGCTGCGAGACCCACGCGGGCATACCCGAACTTGCTTCGGTGGGCGAGAACGACCTCGTCGTCCTCGACGATCTGATGGTGGAGGGTGGCGGGAAGGACGTGTCCAATTTTTTCACCAGAGACTCCCATCACAAGCGCTTCGGCATCGTCTACATCCTGCAGAACGTGTTTCCGCAGGGTCAGAAATATCGCAACATCTCTCTGAATGCGAACTACGTCGTGGTCTTCAAGAACAACCGGGACAAGATGCAGATCGAGAGACTGTGCCAGCAGATCGAACCCAGGAACTCTAGGTTTCTCTTGGAGGCCTTCGAGAAGGCCACCGAACGCCCTCACGGGTATCTCGTGCTGGACTGCACTCAGTACACGCCCGCCCGATACAGGTATCGAACCGGCGTGCTGCCGGGGGAAAACCTCTCTTATTTCGTACCCAACTGAGGCCGCCGAGAGGACTCGGGTTTCGTTTCGTACTATATTATCCCGGCAGGGTCTCGCCCCGACTGAGGCCGTCGAGTCTAAATAAAAAGTACCGCTTTCGGGGCGAACGTCATTATCGCGCAAGCATGGCTAGAGGTAGGTCAAGGCTCGCGACGCTGACCAGTCCTCGCATAGCGAGACAGCACGGCAATTTGGCGGCTCTGGCCAAGGCGAAGGCCCCTCTGCGCAAAAAGTTGTTAAAAAATGCCGACGGCGATCTGATCAAGGCCATTAGCGAATGCATGCTCAACGTGTGCAGAGGTCACGTGCAACTTCCCGCAAAGTGCTTGGGTCGCCTGAAGAAGCACAAGGCTTCTTGGAGGAAGTTGACGGATAAACGGGTTCCTCTGAAGAAGAAGAAGAGCATCTTGGTTCAAAAAGGAGGTTTTTTGCCGGCATTCCTCCTACCCGTCTTGGCTTCGCTCGGCGGCGCGCTAGTGTCGAAATTAACAGGATGAAGTACGGCAGGCAGATACTCGTTGCGCCGCAACCGAAGACCGTCGACAGGCTTCACGCTGTAGACCGCACCGTATCCAGATTGGCTAAAGAAATTCGGAACCTGCAGAGCGCGAAGCTCTCTGCCGACGAAAAGTGGCAGCTCGTAAAACATAAATTGGACAACTACCTCGATCTCGTGGCACAAGTCAGAAAGCCCTTCCTCGGCGACGACGACGACGACGATTACGAAGACGTGCACGAGCGCGTGCCGGTGAAGCAGGAGGTCGAACCCCGAACCATAAAGGTCAACCTCCTCTCGCCTCGCAAAAAGAAGAGGGCAAACCCTGCCACTCCGAAAAAGAAATCGAAATCGCCTTCCGCGTCGTACCATTTTCGCAAGCGCGTCTGGCAACCCCTGTACAAGTAAAGCATGAAGGAATGGAAGGCGCTAAGGCGATACTATGCCAGACCGGAACACTATGCCGGTTTGGGCGCGGTCGAGCCCCTTCGAAAGGCCACGGGTGCGTCTAAGGCGAACATCGAGTCCTTCCTTCGAACCCGGGACAGTTACACTCTGCACAAGCCGGTCAGAAAGCGGTTCCCCACCAGATGTTATCACGTGACGAATATGGACGATCTTTGGGAGGCCGATCTAAACGTCATGAACAGCGTGAGGGAACATAACAAACCTTACGTGTACATTCTGACCGTTATCGACGTATTTTCCAAATATGCTTGGGCCGTACCCCTGAAATCGAAGCTGGGTACCGAGGTTGCGCAAGCGTTTCGCTCCATATTCTCCCGACGCGTCCCCAGGGTCCTCCAGACGGACAAGGGGATCGAGTTCACCAACAAGACTTTTCGCGACTTTCTGAAGAAACACGACGTGAAACATTACACAACCAAAAATAACGTTAAAGCCAGCGTCGTGGAGCGCTTCAACCGCACCTTAAAAACCAAGATGTGGAGGTATTTCACGCACAAAAACAGTTACAGATACCTGGAAGTCCTTCCGACCTTACTCGAGTCGTACAATAGCTCGCATCACAGGTCCATAAAAATGGCTCCGAAGGCCGTGAACGAGTCTAACATTTTACGAGTGTACCGCAATCTCTACGGAAATAGGACCCTACCTCGCGCAGGGAAACCCACATTTTCCGTCGGCGATCACGTGCGCATCTCTAAAGAAAAAATGAAATTCGACAAGGGCTACGAGCAGAATTGGACGGACGAAATATTTCGGATAGCCGAGGTGGTGCGTGGTCGGCCGGTGGTATATAAGTTGAAGGATCTGGCCGGAGAAGCCATAGACGGCACATTTTACACCGAGGAGCTACAAAAGGTCGCGCTACCTCGGACGTTTAAGATCGAACGCGTTTTACAGACCAAGGGCCGAGGGCGCCACAAGCAGGTCTTGGTAAAGTGGAAGGGGTATCCGGCAAAGTTTAACTCGTGGGTTCTGGCTTCGACCATCGATTCGACATGATTAAGACCAAGCCCTTCTCCATCACTCTCGTGAGCAACGCTTCCATGGAACACTTTACCGACAACACCACGGCCAGATTTTCTAACATCTTGCCCGAGAGAATCGTTCTGCAGGGAGAATGGGAGGTCGCCCTGCAAAAGGTCAGGTATCCGGTGAAATTTTATAACCTTTCGCCAGACGATGCCCGTCTGGCGGGCACCAAGTACACCATGACGCTCCTCCCCACGCATTCCAAATTCAGTTTGCAAATGCCGCAAGCATCGTGCACAATCCCAAAGACTTGGTGAACCTCGTCAACGCCGTTCTACTCGAACACTTGCACGTGGAAAACTTCTTCCTCTTCGACGAGCGCAAGCAGACGGTGGGCGTGAATGCCGCCGTCGCCCATCCCGAACCACTACCCGACATTCCGTTCGACGGGTTTGTGGAAAATGTCGCGCGCACGGTCGTACCGTACGCGGTCGGCGAATACGAAGCTCTCAACGATGCGCCCCACCAGAGACCCAAGCCGAAACCGAAGCCCCGGGCTTCGGGGCAGCAGAAACCCGCGGCGGCTCGTTCCGTCAGACCCAAACGAGACGTTTCAAAATCGGAGGACCCTCCGGGGCCTCTACAACGCATCCACAGTTTGCTCTTGACGCCCGCTATGGCAAAAATGTTGGGTTTCGATCCCTACGTCGACGTCATTCTCGAAAAAGCTGCTAAACGCCCCGTAGATCCTTATATGGGGTTTCCTTACGGAATGTTCGTCTACTGTAATCTAGTGTCCCCGCAAGTCGTGGGCGACACCTTCGCCCAAGTCATAGAGAGCGCGGCCGTGGAATACGAAAGAAGCAACAACACTTACATGAGCGACGAAAAGACGTTTTTTCCCCAAAATTGGGTACCCTTGATTCAGCAGGACTTCAAGACGGTCAGCATAGATTTAAGGAACGGTTACGGCGATCTCTTGCCATTCGCCGACGGATTTTCCTCTACTGTAGTTCTCGCTTTTCGTCCGAAACAGGCGTAATGGACGTGCACGCCGTAACGCGGTACTACCTCAATCAGACCGGCGGCGCGTTCCACCATCGCGATTTCGCTCTCTACAGGGGCAAGCGCTACCAAAGAGGCAGCGGTCTCTTTTCAGCCCTCGGAGGACTCTTCAGAAGGTTGCTACCGTTTTTAAAGAGCGGAGCAAAAGCAGTCGGAAAGGAGGCCTTAAAGGCGGGCGCCCACGTTCTGTCCGATGTGACTGTGGCGGGAGCAGCGCCGAAGCAAGCGCTCCAGCGGAGGCTCAAGGAGTCCGGATACAATTTAGAGCGAAAAGCCGACGAAAAGCTCGGTGCCATGCTCGGTTCCGGCGCCAGGCGTCTCAAGAGAATAAAACCGAGCAAATCCGGAAAGAGCAAGCAGTCCAAGCTGAAACGCGGTAGGCGCAAGGTGCAAGACGTATTTTCGTAATGGCAGACGCGACCGTCCACATGAGTTCCGAACTGGACCTCTTTACAGAGGTGCCGGTTCAGATGAGCATCGAGGAGTCACGGTTCCTATACCTAAACCCTCAAAACACTTTAATGAAAAATGCCCCCATCACCTTTCATTATTCCGGAAATGCGGACGATTACCTAGACTTGACCTACGTCGTACTCGAACTCATGGTGCGCGTTGTAGATGACAAAGGAGAGGCCTTAAACGCTGACGCTAACGCCACTCTGGTCAACAACGCCTTAAATTCCCTGTTTCAACAGATGGAGGTAACCCTCAATAACGTCATCGTCTCCATGCCGCAAGCCGGTTACCCCTATAGAACCTACCTCGAGACGCTTCTCAATTACTCCGAAGATGCCATGAACACGAAACTAGAATCTACCCTCTGGAGAAAGGACACGGCAGGCATCATGGACACTTTTATCGCCAATGCGGGCTTTCAGTGGCGTCAGGGGTTTACCAAAGGGAGCAACGTCGTACAGCTCATCAGGCACCAGGCCGTGCTCGCAAAGGGCAACGCAAAGTACCATCTCAAAGACGTCAGCTTTCACGCTCTCAGCATCCCCAAGGAGTCCAGGGCAATGACGTTTAGCGACGTGTGCGTAGGGCAAGTTCCAAGGAGAGTGGTAGTAGCCATGGTCACCGACAAGGCCTATTCCGGCCATATTAACTCAAATCCGTACAACTTGAAACATTTTAAAATGAACTTCTTTCAGCTCTACGTGAACGGACAACCCGTTCCCTCCCAACCTCTGCAACCCGACTTTACAAAGGGACACTATTTGCAATGCTTTCAAACCCTGCAGGACGGCCTAGGCATTCATTTCAAGGACGAGGGACACTCCATCTCCAGAGAAACCTACCCGCAAGGGTATACGATAATGGTTTTCGATCTCACTGCAGACATGAGCGCTAACGAGTATCACATCTCGGGTCAGCGCCACGGAACCGTCTCTATAAGCATCGGTTTTGCCGATAAATTGACAGAACCGGTCATACTTCTGCTGCTAGCGGAAATACATCGCACGGTCGAAATCGACGCCAACCGATCCATTTTGGTATCATGAACACCTTTCAAATTCAACGGTTTCTATCGACATGCCCCTCTACGCGCTCTCACTTTTTAGGCGTCTACCCCTGCGATAAACTACCCGTACTTCACGGCATTCGAACGCCTCCCTTGGCGCTAGTGGCTAACACCGACCCCAGCACCAAATCCGGGCAACACTGGGTTTGCATCTTTGTGGACAAAAACTCGCGTGCAGAATATTTTGACAGTTACGGCATAGGACCGCTTTCGCCCCATTTTCTCCGGTTCTTAAATTCGGTCTGCGGGACGCGTTGGTCCACCAACGCCAGAAGGCTGCAAGGTTTCGGCAGCACCACGTGCGGTCATTACGTCATCGCCTACCTCACCCACCGCTGCTCCGGCTTACCTAAGCATACATTCTTCTCAAAATTTCGCGTCAGGAATCACGCGCATAATGATGTCGTCATTCGCAAAACATTCAAAAACGCATGCCGCGCAAAGTGCTCTGACGCTCGGCAAACTTGTCAACCCTTGAAGGTGAGTACGTGTGTGTGTGTGTGTGTGTGTGTGTGTGTGTCACTATTCAGCACATCTAAGCTAATCCATCGTCTTGCACGTGCTTTCAGAAGACGCTCCTGCTCATATAAAAAGCAACGTCACGGTGCCGCTCGCCTCATTCAGAGTGTACCATGCAGCGCGCGGATACAGTCATGCTGCCATGCAGCACGCCGACCAGGTAGGTCCGCACCTATGTATTAGCTTGCTTTTTTTTTCTATCCCGTTTATCTCTCTCTATCCCTCACATTATTATTATTGTTTTGTGTGTTTCAGTATAACCGGATGTCGAACCCCGTCCACCTCAAAACCCGGGGAAAAAAGGAAACTACCCATCTTCGACCTCCAACAGCATCCCGACAGCCCTGCCCCGCCAGCACAGTTCCAACACAGTGCAGTTGTGGGTCCTCTGGCGGATATCTACTTCCTCAACCCGCAACAAACTAAATTCGTCAGTGTGGGATTCTCCCCCCGGCCGCCGCACCATCTCGTCGTCACCATTGCCAAATGTGGACAGCACAACGCAGTCGTCATGAGTTCCTCGCAGTGGCACAAACTCGTCGAAGCCATCCCCATCATTCACAAGCGCTTGAATGACCCACAGGGACGTCTACAGCAATTTCAGTTCAGCGACAGCGTCACCATCGTGTTTAAGTTTGTGTTCGGAAAGCTAAAGCTCGTTTTCAAAGAACCGCAAGGCGCATCCGTTACGCTCAACCAACAAGAATGGCACGTATTGCATACCCTGCAGCGCATCATTACCGACATCATCTATCACAAAAAGAAGGAAGAGACGGACGTGCAAAATCAAATCATGGCATACCACAAGTACATGCTTCACAACCATGTCTCCAACGTTCCCTTACATGACATGAATTTCACGCAGTTCACCAAGTACATACGGTGCGCCAATTTTAGAACATTCTTAGAGGTTCATCATTTCCTCAACACCCATTTCGCACTGCGCATCTCACAAAATAGTCCTTAGTGCGCATGTATTTCTACCAGCGTTCCAACCGCACCTCACCCAAACATCTCGCGCCCTTCGCTCCCGCATTTGGGTCGCGAAGCATCCTATATCATACCCGATCACATTCACGGCGTTTGCATGTTCAGCACCGTTCAAAACCGAGTTCTCCTCCAAGTCGAAAACCGTTAAATCAACGGACACAGTGTTTTTCCTGCGGATGTTGTGCAATAATCGCTAAGCGCTTCCGACGGATGTAGTGAACCTCCAACGAACGTTTCCCCACCAGTGCTTCCCCTGATGTGGTAATTCTCCAACCAACTTTTCCCCCACCAGTGCTTCCCCTGATGTGGTCGTTTGCATGTTCAGCACCGTTCAAAAACAGAGTTCTCCTCCAAGACGAAAACCGTTAAATCAACGGACACAGTGTTTTTCCTGCGGATGTTGTGCAATAATCGCTAAGCGCTTCCGGCGTATGTAGCCAACCTCCAACGAACGTTTCCCCCACCACTGCTTCCCCTGATGTGGTGTTTCTCCAACGAACTTTTCCCCCACCAGTGCTTCCCCTGATGTGGTATATCTCCAACCAACTTTTCCCCCACCAGTGCTTCCCCCTGATGTGGTCGTTTGCATGTTCAGCACCGTTCAAAAACAGAGTTCTCCTCCAAGACGAAAACCGTTAAATCAACGGACACAGTGTTTTTCCTGCGGATGTTGTGCAATAATCGCTAAGCGCTTCCGGCGTATGTAGCCAAGCTCCAACGAACGTTTCCCCCCACCACTGCTTCCCCTGATGTGGTGTTTCTCCAACGAACTTTTCCCCCACCAGTGCTTCCCCTGATGTGGTATATCTCCAACGAACTTTTCCCCCACCAGTGATTTCCTGCTTCCGGCAGTTGGGTTATATTTATGCACGCGCATTCTTTACCCCTTCATTCGGTGCTAGCCAGCCGTGGGGAATGCCAGGACCGTCGTGTAAAGACTTCCACTGCTCGTTTTGCTTTCACCAAACGTGCAGCTGCGAACTTAAGCACCGTCTCACCCTCCTGTGCACGCAGTGTCAACACGGTTTCTACGAAGACCTCGATCATCTCAACAAGCAAATTCAGCAATTCCTTCGAAGGTACTCCGCTAGAAACACCACATGAACTGCTTCATCGTGCTCTTTCGGTATCTCGATAACGGACGAAGAATCCGCCTGCTACTGCCCAGGGAACGCCAAGTGCTGCTGCAGAACGGCATATACATCTTCGAACGTTATCCCCCAAGCGACGTCGACCTTGTGTGGAACCAACTTCCCGCAGACGCACAGGTAGTTTGCGCACCTTATCGCAGGTGTAAACAACACTACAACCTTCCTCATCAAACCACTCATATAGACGGCCCTCCCCCGTTTATCAAAAACTGCCATCTGTGCCGTCAGAATGTCACAGGACGTCCTTAAAGAGCTAGAAGAACTTTCCAGCAGCGCCCACACTCTCAGCGTATCTACGCTTCAACAGCACGTACCATATCGCGTCGTCGGCGTCAAAACAATCGACACCGTTCACGGTACAAAGCTCGTCGCCAAACTCGACAACGACACAGAAGTTTTCCTACCAACAAGATTTGCAAAAGCCTCTCCAGAACTCGTCAACAAACTCAACTCTAACTCATTCTGCATCATATACGCAGGCGAGGAAAAACTACGCAGCGGTTTCAAACGTCACATCGTCACGTTCTCCCCATATAACCCTAAATAATGTCCGACGAAACCTATCCCGTCCCCGTGGGGAACAATCTTAACCTACAACTCATTCTCAACGCAGCTTCACCTATCCGTATCCTCTGCATCTCCAACTCCTATTTCCGCAACAGCAGAGTTGTCACCATCACACTCGACGTCCAAGGGGCTCACGCCGTCCACGTCAAATGCGTGCCTACCAAAGTACACCAGCATAAACAAGACGCACTATGCGTCATATACCTCGGCAACAGCAACATTCCTGCTCTAACCAACAAAGTCACATCCACAGGATGCTTCTCTACCAGCCATTACAACGAATTTACCATCCCCATCTATATACCAACCTTCACCGAGTTCATCAACGAAAGTTTCTCTCACCTGCTCGTCACCTGCATCACCAAACCTATCCACCAATTTACCGCCGATAGCAGCAGCAGCGATGACGAGGACTCAAAAAAGTGCACCACGTACTTTAAAATCATTGTTGTGCGCGAAATCTGTGTGTCCTAGTGCCTCAAACAAAAACTATGAATTTTAATGTGCTTTTTTTTCTCCTAATATTTCTTATATTGTCCATTTATTGTATTCATATGTTAATCTCCTGTAATCAAATAATCCATTATGTTATTCTCAAACTATGTATTCATATGTTAAGCAAATAATACATCATCTTAATCAAAACTATGCATACATATCTTTATCCAATGTACTGTATTCAAATTATAAATAAAGAAAACAGTCCCGGATGAGCCAATTGCAATAACGATAATCCTCCCGCTCAGGGCGCTTTTCAAACTTACCGCCGCCGCCGTCGCACGCAGCGACACTAGCGACACTAGCGCCCCTAGCGGCAGGATTATCGTTAAAACAATTGGCTCATCCGGGACTATTACTACTGCCGTCCTTCGTTGAAGTAATTTTATACCGGATAGCGCGAATGCCAAAAGGTTGACCTAAGTAGAACTGCAAAGGGTATTGCATATCGACGGAGAGGGGACCGGTAAATAAAATCTCAATGCAAGAACATGAACACATTAACTATTATTTCTAGTCCCAAAGCTCCTTAGGTAGAGCAACTTCCTTGTATATGAGGTGTTCCGGGTTCGATTTCCAGCAGGGCTACAGAAAGTTGTCTTTAAACAAAAATATTTTGCGGTATGTTCAGAGTCTGGTTTTTGAATGTGAGAGTACTTGTGTGAGTGTGATTATTATCGATTATTTAATAAACAGTTCGTATCACAAAGTTAACAAGATTAAACAGAAATTTATTTTTATTATACAGTGCCTTATTTCTGACTCCTGGCCGGCTGCTTCGCGGCCCGCTGTTGCCGCAGGACAGCATGCTGCTGCCGGCCGAGTTGAATATTCACAGACCCTCAGCTCAACCACCTATCGTGCCGGTAATTTAAGCGCATAGATTTATATGCATACAATAACCACATACCTTTATCACAGAAGGTGTTGGAAATGATGTCCTTGTGCTGCCACGCATCTCTAATACCTTTTAAGAAAATTTACATTATCACGCATTAATTCTTTTTTTTTTTTGAAATTGCAGTAATTTCTCTTCTGATATTGTCTTTCAGTTCTTTTAACGTATGCGGGTTATTCCGATACACTTTATTTTTTAAGTTCCCCATAAATAAAAGTCGCATACCGTAAGGTCTGGGGAGCGCGGTGGCCATAGTCCTTTACTGATGACCCTATCTTAAACAATTTCCGCAATTAATTTCAATGAGAGATCAGCTGTATGTGCTATAGCAGAGTCTTGTTGTAAATATATCTGTGTGCATTCACTGTCACACAAATATTCCAGGAATGGTTTGATTATTGTATTCCTGTACCTCTGTCCATTAACTGAATCCTCAAAGAATATAGACCCTATAATTTGCACACCAAACACCAATTTTCTGGCCATGTAATGGTATTTCGTGTACATATCGGATTTTTCTGCACTCCAGTATCTGTTGTTTTGAGTAGATACATGGCCATTTAAAGAAAACCATGCTTCGTCTGTGAAATCGAAAAAAAAACAAAAAAACTTTGGGTCCATAGAGCCATCACTAACTTTACCCGACACCCAATTGCAGAAGTTTACTCTACTCACAGTATCACATGCTTGCAGTTCCTGAACTACAGCTATCTTATAAAGTTTTAATTTTAAAAGTTTAGTGGCTTTCCAAGCCGAGAATTGTGAATCTTCCGTTTCCTGTGGTAACCTACTCAGAGATTTTTTGAGCTATTTTCTAATCTTTGTCCTATCACCATCGAGTTTTTCCTCTATAAGAACACGGTGAGTTATTTGAGTTTTTTCCAGAACCCATTTCTCTAGAAGGTTTACATGACTGCGAACTGTCTCTTTGCGAGGCGTTCGGATTCCGGGGAATCTGTCTATAAACAACCGTGTTGCTTGTCTACAAGACTGTTCGCACGTAGGAATCATACATCGATTTGCGGTATTATAAAGTAAACCCACGTTTTGGCATTCCAACAGGACTATCACACTTTAACCACAAAGAACAAAACACAAATTCCTGATAGGAATAGTCGCACATGCACTGACGCGCGGAGTGGACGAAGAACAGCGGGAGTCAGAACCAGTTAGAAGCACTGTGCGCAGGCACTACATCCGCAAAGTTGCCGGCCTGGAGTCGAAAATAAGACACTGTATTTATGTACCTTTAAAAGTTATTTAGCATTAAATCATCCTCTATTGGTGCATTATTTATAATAAGCATATGCAAAAACATGCACGACTTCGTGAACATTTTTATGTAAGAACCTAAGGATAACATTTCAGGAAACATTAGATCGCCGCAGATAGTTCTTTTCACACCACGTTGTACCGTTGTACTGCAAGCTCTTTGCTATTATCTAAGTACGATTTACAGCAGCAGTAAACAAATGAGGACACATTACTCTGTTATTGTTCATGGATACAGCACGTAATAACACCTGTTATTGTTGATGCTTTAAACCGAATTCACAGTTCTGGGTAAATGCAACGCATATTCGTATTATCTTTAAATCTTTTGTCTATGAAACCCCCATTAATGATGTACGAACATTACAGGAAGGCATTATCAATGTCTGTCAGAGCATCCGTGATCAATCTGGAATGGTGAGTGCGTGATTCCCTAAGACGTCGGACAGAAGCATGCCATACTATGAATGGGCACCATATTGAGTATCTCCTGAGGAAGGAGTTGTATTTTAGGAGGAAAGTTGTATTGTATTTCGACTGTTGGGGAGCCGAACTTGAAATAGTTGCAACCGCACGTGTAGTAAAAAGTTTTCGGTAGCCTTCGCCCCAAGTTTAAAAATATTAACTTTGTAATTTGACTGTTTCTTTAAATATTATATATTTATGTTTGCCTCGGCTGCGTCAGTATTATTGTCAGAGACATGAATTTCTTTGTAGAGAGCGGTGCGGCCAAGAATGTAGACTTACACAGATTATAATTTTTACTTTACTCCTTTTATTAATTCTTGACACGATTTAAATAACACTTCACTGATATAGTGAGCTGTGAGATTATTTATTAATTACTTGCACTTTTTAACACGTAAACTATTTTTGTCTCACACTGAGTACGTATTAAATTTCTCGAGGACGCGTCTCGCGTCTGGTTAGGAACGCTGTCTGCTAGCAACTGACTTCTGAATTTGTACAATTTTCTCTATTTCAGTTTTTGATTGGACAATCCTACTCCAATAGAATACTTTTATTTAACTTAAGCTTTTTTCTGGTTGTTGATTGGCTATTTATAAACTGTTTTAAAAATATTACACTATTGTTTTCAAGAATGACTAGTAGCATTATTAAACTTTCTAATTCATTATTGCCTCAAGGTTGCCTCATTGTTTGCAACTTTTAACCTATTATTCTCACAGCTCCTACATTATTAAATTACGTAATACATTCACATAACTTTATTGAGCATGTACATAATAATATAAACATTAATACAATGACTGTTACATGCATTTTATACATTATATTATACACATATTTCTTTAAGGCGGGTTGTTATTATATTTTATATTATATAATTTGACTGAAATCATTTGTGTTAAAAATACTGCCTCCCTTCTTAGCGATGGTCGTATGTAATTGCAAGCAGATTAGATACAAAATGTCATTCTGTTTCCATGCAATCGCGAAAAATAACCGAATGTTGACAGGACTTCAAGAGCATGGCCAAATGTTGAGCAATTCGAAACATTAATAACGAATACCTCGGAAATGGTTTATGCTACAAAAGATTATTATGAAATGAAGTGTATGTTTTAAAGAAATCTACATGTTTGTGATGTACGTTTTGATTTATCGTTTAATGTTTACTAGTTTTACAGATAAAATAAAACTCTTTTCGAATGAACAGGACTTCACAGGCTATTCCCAGAAAATTCAAAGGTCATGTATATATCTTTAATATATGGTATTTTAATCAAAACAGTTAGAGCTATTTTTGAGAAGATAAAACATTTCGAAAAAATGTTCCACGTAAAGGGTAGTTGGAAGATTTTATTGATGTGTTGTATGTTTGGAAGATACTGAACTTATACGAATTTTAGTATTTATCTGAGTTTTCGTTTTTGAGTAATGCTGTTTACAAATATACACACAAAAAGATAGACACACATACAGACCTTTTTCTAAAAATGCTTTTTTGGGATTCCGGAGGCCTCAAAACATGCGTTTCCTGTGAAATATCGGTATCGAATTTTTTAATAAAATGCAATACCTTCTCTACCTACTATGTACATAGTAGAAAAAGTAAAAAGGTGTAGATAATCATAATACTGCGTATATAACAGCAAACACTGAAACTTGGCATAGGTTAAATAAACTAAGTCAACAAACTCTCACTCGTACTAGTTGTCAAAGTGTTGCAATGATTGGCCTCACTTTGCTAAAACCTATAATAAGCATAAAATCTCAAAAAACAGTTTTTAAATTGTTGTTAAAAGCATACTTGTTATAGTTTGGTTGAGTTTTAAATTCAAATGCCAGTGAAATATTGTGTTAACCTTTATGTCTATTGACACCAAGCGAGGAGCGCCCAGTGCATCTCGCATTTGAGAACTCCCGGGTTCGATCCCCGGCGAACTGACCTATGGGTATTTCGTAGTATCCCCGGGTCGGCAGGCGATTACTGGGGCGGTTCCTCTTTTAACACGACATTGCTGCCCCTTATTTCCTGTAAACATAATCTCCTTTATTGTCATCTGTTACAGGGCTTTAGGACTAGGCGATGGTGTTCGGTAGGTTGCGGCTGGGTGGTGATTGTGCGCTATGTACAGGTTTCTTCCCTAACGTCGTTGCGGGACTGCTCAGTTACGTCCAGCCTCCCAGTGCGCTCCATCAGGGTTCAAATGTTGGAAACGTTATGAACCCCGTCCACGCTTGCGCCCGTCATCTTCCGGATCTTGTCGTCCTCGAGTCTGTTCTCTCATTCCCTTTCCATGGGTCACAGTTGAGGCAAAAAATGTCCATTGCGCAGCACTTGCGGTTCTCTGCTCCGGTTGCGGGGCCCCCTCCATTCGTCCGTACCTTTATCTTCATGTTATTGACAAGGCTATTACTGCCACTCTGACATTGTGACTGTTTATACAATGTGTGCCTTCTGACAAATAAATCATATACACAAAACGTGCATTTCCAATAAAATCTGGATATATAGTTATTACTTTCTTTACCACGTAATATAGGTAGAGAAGGTATGGCATTCCACCCAAAGTTTTGAAGCATTTTTTGAGGACCCCTGAATCCAGATAATGTATTTCTGGAAACAGGTCCGTGTGTCTGTGAACAGCATAACTCAAAAACGAAAAGTCGGATAAATACCAAACTTGGTATTTGAGTTCAGTATCTTCCAAAGATACGACATGAAGATTTTCAAGAAAATTCCCCACCCGGCTACGCTTTATATCGAACATTTTTCGAAATTTTTTATTTTCTAAAAAATCGCTCTTACGGTTTTGATTAAAATACCACATGTATATGAAAGATATTTACACAGGAAATAAAATGTGTACCTTGAATTTTGTGGGAATAGCCTAGGAAGTCTTCTAAGTGTTTCGGAAGGAATTTTGCATGAACTTGCATAACTGCTAAACGTTAAGCAATAGACGAAAGCGTACTACACAAAAAATATTGATGTATTAAAAACGCACAATTTATTTACAAGAAGCTATTTGTGGCATAAGACCTTTCTGAGATATCCCTTATTAAAGGTTCGAGTTGTTCATTTCTACAGTTCTGTCAACATCCAGTTGTTTAGGTCGCGGGTTCAAATCCGGCGGAGGGCGATGGTTTTCTTCGGGCGTAAAAATCCTTAGCATGGCTTCCTTCGGAAGGGAAGTAAAGCTGATGGTCCCGTGTCGTAGATTTACGGCACGTAAAAGAACCTCAAGCCTGATAAAAGGCCTCTGAGCAAAATTACCCGTTTTTCACGCCCAATATAGAATGGGACGCTAAGAACCATAGTAGTTAAAAGCGTCCATAAATAAAAAACTCAAAACTCAATTTCGCGATTACATGGAAACAGTATGCAATTTTAATGCCAACAGACAGCATCCAATTCTTAAACATTTGACTATCGCTGTTCCCTTTGTATCTACAACAAAATGTGTAATGTAGCTACTTCTGCATAGTTTATTTGGATTAAAATATAGTAGATATAAAAATAAGTTTGAATATGTATAATGAACTATAGAAGGTAGAGAAAGTCATGTGAATGTACCATATCGGATATTCTTTTACGAGATGCGATTCTTCCTCTACACTATGGATGCGTAGCAGAGAAAGTTACAAGCTATTAAAGGCTATTGCCAGAGAGCTCTCAACCAAGCTGAACATAACCTGCCTTGCAAATCGCTTTCGGAAGCCTAGAGAGCCATATTGCATTAATTGCAAATTTCTAAAATATTGGCTGTCTACGAAAACTGTTACGCCTGTCTGATTTAAGCCATAGGTAGATCAGTCTAACGAGGAGAATGAATCTGATTTGACCCCATTCTGCCTCGCTTTATGTCAAAGCCTCGCTAACGCAATTGCTTGGAAATTTGATTGGTTTCAGCTATCCCGTCAACGCTGATATTACGTGGTAAGCATCCAAATTAGATTGTGGCTTTTTAACCAGGTTCACTGGCGAAGATCGTTTAAAGCCACTATGATTGTTTCCTGTATTAGTGACATCATTTTCTTTTGCTGTTATAAAATTCGCAACCTCACTAATGACATTAAAATACGTAAACTAATGTGGAAAAATCTGCAAGAGCTGGCCATATATCTCAGTCGGTAGAGCACCTGCTTGCTGTGCGAGGGGTCCTGGGTTCGGTTTCCGGCTGGGAATTTTTCTCTAGCCATCCCTATTCTCTCCAGAGTCTTAGAGTGTAGTTGTAAGTATGGTCTAATCCATACTTACAACGGTAAAAGGAGGGGTATAGGAGTCATTCCACTTCCACATAAAACATTACTTTCTCTGAATTTTCTGAATTTTAGTTTACGTGTTCCACACACAAAATAAATTGACAAGTATTTTATATTTTGCAGAAAATCAAATTGTTTTATGATTTACAGCGTACTTAATATATTTTCTTATACGTGCACAACGTTACATAAAAGTAATTTATTCTGGAATACAGGATGGGCATGAATAAGAACAATACATCGTTTTGCAGATAAAAACATTGTGGTTTTCCTTATATAAAATACTATTTTTCTGGTATAAAAACAATAACTTTTTTTAAGTTTTAATATTTTAAACCGCAATATCATATTTAACCCCCTAATATTAAAATCTGTAAAAAATACAGGAGAAATCTGTGATATATTTTGTTTTAAATATATTAATATCAGGATGAGATCTTCCTTATAAGTACACTTTTAAACAATTTATTTGTGTTAGCGCGTAGGATTTTAGAACAGACTGCTGCCTGAGAGCTTTACACTATAGCAGTACGCCGCGCCGGCCGATGCATTATGCAGTACGAGGGTGATAGGCTATCACTTCCGGTGCTCGGTGTAACTTAGTAGCTGTAATCTGATATTCTACAAAGCCTCTCTCTGCTGCTTCATTTTAAGTGCTACTTTGTGTTCAGCTTTTTGCTTTATAAATTCATTCTTAGCTCTGTGATTTCTGAAAGTGCATAATGAGCGAACTAAAGAAACGTAGCTATGACTATTGCTTCAATCCATTTAAAGTTTCCAAGCATAACACAAGGCAGAAATAATTAAGCTTAGTTACGTGTAAATTTAAAATGAAGAACTTAATTTTGTCACCAGATCTAAAATCGCGTTATGCGTGTCAAAAGAAAATAAACAAACAAACAAACCTAAGTACCACCCACTAATAACTGCGATTACGTGCTGCAAAGTGCCAATGCCGTGAATAATCCAGAAGTGGTTTTGAACATAGTGCCCGTTTTAAGGCAAGCTACAGCAATACGAAAGGGATACCTGGTACCTTAGAGCTAAATTCATTTATTCCATCAACCAATAATGCAATAATAACCAGATGGTATTCACTTTGAGCCTGAAGGGGAAAAAGTGCACATTTAAATTGTAGTTAAGTTACCTCCCATAGGATAAGATTGAAAGTTCGAATGTTACTCAAATGTATGCCAAGTTTAAGTTATATGTGAACAAACTAGTGCAACTAAAGTGCTCTGAACAGTTAACAAGGCATCCAATGGCAAATTGCTGCTACTGCTACCCTCCACCCGCGCTGCGCTGGAATCCCACAACGCACCGCTTTCTAAGTTATTTTATTTAAAATTAACTATACAGGATCCAATTTTTATTTTATATAAATATGTACAAAAGACTACAAAGAACTTATTTATAATTTTATAGAAATTTAAACTTGGGGGTTAATAGGAATATATACTTTTTAAATGTTTGGGTATTAAAAATTGATGTCAATGGTTAATTACATGAATTATAATAAATGCAAAGTAAAACATTACATATTAAGCTTTCGATTGTACTTTATAATATAATTTTATCACTATGGCCTATGAGATATTGTTACATGCTGGAGTGAAGGCCAAAAGGTTTCCGAAAATGAATACATTTAGTTCACCCCAGCACGCACATGAGGGAGCACAACTTGCTACAGCAAGAAGACCGGGACCTTGGTGTGTATATTTGGAGGGAGGCATGGGGTTTTACATTACACAAAAACATTACATAACACATATTACTTGTAATTTATTAACAAACGTTGGCGCCTCTACATTATGAACTAGGAAGAGAGGAAGAAGGGAGATGCCCCGAGGCCGTGAACTGACCACACGCACGTCTTGCTACAACCTCACTCACACAAGTGACGCTGTCTATATCCCCCCTCCAACCGTGTCTAGCCACGCCAGCCAGGGTTGGCGTCAACTAGACGAATTTCAAACAGAGCCCTCCCTTTTGGCGTGGTCCGCGCCTGGTAATGACAAGAAACTTACTTATACGCCACATTATTCTATTTTAAAGGTAGAGAGTTGTGCCGCTTTTCATAAGTTGGAAGTTTAAAAATTATTGCGATTTAAAAAAAAGCAAGGATTTAAAACACAATTCACTTCGTTTTTGTAATTCATGGACAGAATTTGAAGTGAATTGGAGACATGACGTTCAGATTTTGTGAAAATTTGTGCGACTTGACGTAGGATGACACTCATAAGTGGGAAAAAAGCCTGCAAGAGAAAATTCTATTTAGTAATATAAAACTTAGTATCATTTGAGGATTTTGAGTTGTAGGAGTTTATAGCAAGATGGTTAAAAAGAGAAGCACAAAAATTAGCGAACGGTTAAGTACATTCAAATTAATGGAATAAATTGTGGAAACAGAAACGACTGGAAAGAACATTTACAAGAAAGATGGAATACTCTAGAATACCAAGAAAGATGTTAGAACACAATACAAGGCGGAAGAGAAGAGTAGGACGTCCAAATCTGAGATAGAGAGACCAAGATTTTCTTCAATAGCCGTCAGGACGGCACAGTTCAGTGATGGACTAAAACTTGTAGATGATGATAATGATGAAATTTTAGTACAAAATGCTATCAATAATAGCTAATAGCGAATTTTGAAGTATTTTACGTTATATCATTGCTTATGAAACTATAAAATTGAGCCCCTGGACCAGTAAACGCTTTTGAAATAGGTAATGTTTTTTCTATTAGCACATCGAATTTAAAAACAAACTGATGTGTTACGTTCACATGATTTCTCTACCCTCTATCGCTCATTAATGGATATACAAACTATTCAGACTATTTCGCTCTACTACATTTTAATCCAAATAAACCTTTGCAGAAATAGCTACATTACACATTTAATTATGAATACAAAGAGAACAGAGATAGTCAAATGCTTAAGAACTGGACGCTATACGCTGGCCTTAAAATTTCGTTCTGTTTCCATGACATCGCCAGAAACAACTGAATGTTGTAAAGACTTCAAAAAATGACCAAGTAATGAACAATGCGAACCATTAATAACAGATATCTCGGAAATGACTGATGTCACAAAAAAAATTATTTGAAATAAAATGCGTTTTTTAACGAGATCTAGTAGTACGTTTTCGTCTATCGCTTAACGTTTGCTAGTTATACAACATTATACAAAATTCCTTCCGAATGAAGAGGACTTCGAGGCTGTTCCCATAAAATACGAGATATACATTTTATTTGTCATATAAAAAGACTTAATATATAGGTAGTAGAGATTACCTTTGTCTGCATTGGACAAAACAATTTTGAAATAGTGTCCCAAGCTTAAAAAAACGGATCCGTGTTTTCCCTATTGCAGATGTGGAATAACGTAAATAAAAAAGGAATGGTTGGTTCTTATATATTAAATCGTATTATGGGAACTAGATCTTAGCTGATGCTTTTTCCTATCGCTAGCAACAATATCTCTTTGGCGGTTGCTTCAACAATCAGCCACGCAATGTAGCTGAGAATGGTGATGGTTTGTTTATAATTTATATAATTTTATTTCATTACTTCTCTGCCACTGAAGCATGTACAAGAATAATATTCCGCCCAAAAATTCTATATTCGATATCAAAATTTCACTGGGAATACGTATTTTGACGTCCTTTAATCTCCCAAAAATAGATAAGTGTGTGTGTGTGTGTGATTGAATAGCATAATACAAAAATGTAAACTCTGAAAAACAGCGAACTTCATGCTTAAGTTCAACACTTTTCAAGCATACAACATTAATTCTACCATTACCCTTTAACCTTTACCTGGAACATTTTTTGTTATTTTCTATTTTTAAATAACGGTTTAATGATTTATATTAGGGTCATTTTTATTTATACGACAAAGTTTATGCTATAATAAGTCCTTTGTAAATATTCTATGAAATCTTCACCAATCCGGTTGTATTTTAAACTGTCAGAGGTAGTGAGAATTTTACTACAAACCGTAGAACCAGTAAAGCTTATAGCTTTATAGCTTAACAAAACATTACAGAATGGCCCTGAATGTGATTTGAAATACCAAGAGGTAAAGCCTGATATATCTGCGCCATAGCGACATAGATATTGGTAGTCTATCAGCCCAGAAAATTTAAACTCTGAGGTTCCAAATTACCGTGTCTTGGAATTATTCAGATTTCAAAATTTACTTTACACGCGGTAGATATGAGGGAATATTATTACATATATATATATATATATATATATATATAATTAACAATTTCTCTTGAATAGAAGCTTGAAAATTAAGGATGTTCGCAGAATTGCAAGTCCCTTTTGGTAGAACTCAGAGTAGCTGAAGTTCTCTAGAAGAATTACTGGTCTAAGCATTGGTGTAAGTTTAGATGCTCTTGGAGGCGGTGGCATGATGGTAATGCTTCAGCCCAGTAAACGGAGGGCTGTGGATCGATTTCACTCCTTGCAGTGGAAACAAATCTAATACAGATTTCTAACATTGAATCTTTCGAACTATCAATTTTTCTGCAAAGGTGTTGAGTAGAAAAAATCAAAGTCTTATAATCCTAATTTACCATAGGTATATTTGTTACCTTAGAATTTCTCTCCATTTTCTAACACTCTTTGGCGGAGCATGGCTAAATTCCAGAATTATTCTATTAATTGACATCAAGTAGTTTAGTCGAAACAGAAGCTAAAATGCAAAATAGTCTTAAATGAACTAAAAAGAGTTAAAAAAACATTTATTCTTGAGAATACACTAAAATAACTGCATTGAATCGTTCTAAGAGTATTTTAAATGAGAAAAGGAGAACATAATAATTCCTTATTTTAATTATCTGGAGCGTAATATTTCATATACACATAAAACAGACATAGGCTAAAATTACAGAAGTTCTAATAGGTATGGGACACGCACACCAAAATCAGTTGTGAAATAAAATGAGAAACCTAAATTAAATTCTGCAAAACAATGGCCGTACCATTCCTCGTATGAGCAGTGGAAACCTGCATTCTCTATACGAGAGAAAAACATAAAATTAAATCTGTAGAAATGTGATTTTACGACATACCAGATGAAAAATGCTGATACTACTACATAATTAAAAGCTTTTTAAATTCACCAAAAAACTAAAGAGCAAAATAATAGCTAGTTGCAATACACATAAAGAATGAATATTCAGCTACCAAAATGAATTATTAAGTTACACACCAAGGTGATACATGGATGTGGTTTGAGCGATAGTTTCCTGTGATTTGGAACGAACAGAGATTTTAAACCTTGAAGTGCTAATCCATAACCACTCATTCTTAACACAGCAGTGCAGAGATGAGCCAGTTACCTTTAGTATGACTACAAATCCTTACAAATAACATAAACCTTCTTTTATAATATTGCGTCAATACTTGTTAAATCGAGTGCTTTCACGAGATATAAATTTCATATGTGAAGATGTTTTATTACGCTCCACGCATGGAAAGCCAATTTGAAGTAGATAGTATCTTTACGTTAATAACCCCACGCTGGGCGCCAATTTGAAGATGTAATTTTGTTGTAGGAGTTGCATTTGCCCCAATTTTAAAAAAATATTAACTTTGTAACTTGATTGTTTCTTTAAGTATTATATTTATGTTTACCTCAGCTGCGTCAGTATTTATTTTAGAGACACGTTTTTCTTAGTAGGGTTGTGGTGTGACAAGAGTGTAGGCTTACACAGATTATAATTTTACTTCACACCTTTTATTAATGCTTGATACGATTTAAATAACAATTCACTGATATAGAGAGCTGTGAGATTCTTTTTATTAATTAATTACACTTTTTAACACGTAAACTTATATTCGTCTCACACGAATACATATTATATTTCTTGAGGACACTTTTTGCGTCTGGTTAGTAACGCTGTCTACAGGCAACTGAACTCTAAATTTGTAAAATTTTTCTCCTTTTCAGTTTCTGATTGGCTAATCCTACTCCAATAGAATACCTTCATTTAACTAAAGCTTTTTCTGGTTGTTGATTGACTATTTTATAAACTGTCACTAAAACTACATTATTGCTTCCCAGAATCATTATTGCCTCAAGGTTACCTCATTGTTACCTCATTGTTAGCAACGTTTAACCTATTATTCTCAGAGCTCCTACATTATTAAATTACGTAATGCATTCACATAACATTATTGAACATGTTTACAATAATATAAGCATCTGCAATGACTGTTACATACATTTTACAAATTATTACATACGCATATTGCTTCAAGGCGGCTGTTATTGAATTTACATTATATAATTAGACTGAAATTATTTAAGTGTTAAAAATACTGCCTCATAAGGCAGGTTTTGTCTATCTTTTTGTTTGAAAAGTAACAGAATAACATTCACAATTAATCTGGAATGAAGAGGAATTTATAGGCTGTCCACAAAAACTTCAAGATATGTATTTTATTATCATGTAAATATCTCAAACACACAGTATCTGAACCAAAATTGTTATTGCCATTTTTGAGAAATATAGAAAAATCTAGAATAATAAACTTATTTTGGATTGTAGCGATTTACTTGAAAGTCTACACTCTAAATATTTCATATTAATTATGCGACTTTGAGCTATGTTGTTCACACAAACACACTACAGATTTGTCTATAACGCTTTTATTCGTGCATTTACATTAAAATGTTGATATTGAAACTTCGGATGGAATTCAATACTTCCTTTGACCTACTGCAAGTAAGTGCAAGAGAAAATAAAATGCCATACATTCCGTTTAGATAATATTTTAAATGTTTAAGTGCTTTAGAAGTTTAGAGACTCAACAAGCCCCATATATTATAAATCAGGAATGATCGCTGAATTTGTTTGCTTTCAATAATTTCATCACTTTATTCCTCCCAGTCCTCTTAAACGTTGTTTGGGAAAGAAGAAGAGCGGTAACTTATCCATCAAACACAAAGTTGCCTATGATTATCTTCTACCCCAGTATAGTAAAAGTAAATTTACACTTGCCATGAACAAAAGGAGTTTTGGCTGGAGAAGGGAGGCGATGAGACGCAGTTCCACTTGAAAGTCTCATCTTAAGGAACTCCTGATGGACCCTTGGTTCCGGATCGCTGCCGACGTCTTCCTGTCTTAACGGTCCTTCTGTTCTGGAGAAAGAGAACGGTAACAAGATTTGGACATTGATGGAAGTGCGTTACTGCGCGACTGCCTCTCTCCCTCCTTCCTAACTGATGAAGACTGCAAGTTGGTGAAGCGCTCAAGGAATTCAAATTATGCAAAGACCTCTTGATAGACGTCTAGTTCAAAACATTCCACATCTCACTGTAGCCTGTTAGGCAGATGGGGATTTTAAAGAAGCAGAAGATGCAAAGAAAGAACAGCTGTCGGTGTACTTTGGTAATAAATCCGCTTACACATGGAATATAATATATTCCCAGAATTTCTTAAAGGAAAAGTAGATTCACATAGCTTTTTCTACCCACACAACTAGAAACTATTCTTACAAAGGCTTATTATTATATTTACTTCTTATTACCCCAGATAAACCCTCATTACACATATGGTTGCAGGATAAGGCGATAGTCATAAAGAGTGTGTCGTTATGTGACGGCTTTGAAATTCCATACTCTTTGCACAACCACGAGAAGTAAACGAATAGCAACTAAAAAGTTGAGTAAAGTATAAGTATTAGAAAATTCAAATCAATAACAAGGCGTATCTCGAAAATGGTTAACTCCACAAAAGCTTTTATTTACTATAAATTGGTGCTTTATAGGAAGCTATACTTTTTGTATAGCAATACTTTTCCTATCACTCAGAAAGTCATTCAGATTTCAGGCTATTTTGTTTGTCATTAAAATATATGAAACATACGGTGTTTTAATCAAAATCGTTACAGGAAGGGTAGTTTGGAGAGGGGAATTTTCTTGAAAATCTTTCTCCCACATCCTTGAAAGGTGCTGAACTTAAATACCAAGTTTGATATTTAACCGAATTTTCCAGTTTTTAGCTATACTCTTCGCACAGTCACACACATACATAGACTTTCTTCTAAAAATGCTTTTTTACTTTCTCTAGTACGTATAGTAAGCAGGGGAAGTATTGTATTCCACCCAAAAATTCGATACCGAGATTTCACCGGAAATATATGTTTTGAGAACCCCTGAATCCAAAGAAAGCATTTTTGGAAACATGTCCGTGTGTATCTGTGTGTGTGTCTGTCTGTGAACAGCAAACTCAGAAACGAACAGTCGGATAAACACCAGTATCTTCCAGAGATGCGACACGAAGGTTTTCAAGAAAATCCCCTTTACATGGAACATTTTTCGAAAATTTTAATTTTCTCAAAAATGGTTCTAACATTTTCATTAAAATATCACATGTTTAAGATATTTTCATGACAAATAAAATGTATATCTCAATTTTCTGGGAATGTCTCCAAAAGTATTCTTCATTGTGAACGGGTTTTGCATGACTCGTAAACCATAAGAGATAGATAAAATTTTACTACACAAAAATGTATATCGCGTCAAAATACACAATTTATGTCATACATATTTGTTTTGTTGAGTGAACGATTTTCGAGATATTGCTTGTTATTCCCTTAAATTTTTCAATATTTATTTTCTGAAATGGGAATTCGTTATTCATTTTTTTGTCTTGGATATGCAAAGAGTATTAGTCTGTGGCAAAGGGAATGGTGCTGCACCTAGCAACTAGCTATTAAGAGTAATGTCTATGCTTAAAGGCTACTGTATTTCTATATTGCCCTTGTAAATATATATTCCCCTTACATCTACAAGGAAATTAGCAATAAGATAGAGTCTGCAAATGTTTATCTCAATTAACATGAAGTAGATGGAGAATAAGCATTTGTAAAAATAATTTGTACAAGAGTAGAGAAGGTCATGTGAGTATAACACATCAGACTTTTTTATTCAGGGTCCTGAAAACGTGTATATCAGTGGAATCTCGGTATCGAAATTTTGATTGGAATACAATATCCCTCTACTTACTATAGATAGATAGTAGAGTTTGAGTTTTTTTTATTTATGGACGCTCTTTAACTATTATGGTTCTTAGCGTCCCATTCCATATTGGGCGTGAAAGACTGGTAATTTTGTTCAGAGGCCCCTTTATTAGGCTTGAGGTTCTTTTACGTGCCGTAAATGTACGACACGGGACCACCTGCTTTAATTCCCTTCCGAAGGAAGCCATGCTAAGGATTTTTGCGCCCGAAAAAATCCATTGCCCTCCGCCGGGTTTGAACCCGCGACCTTGGGAACTAGAGGCTAGCACGGTACCACTAGTCCATGGAGAACGACTAGATAATAGAGAAAATAAAAATGTGTAATTTTTACTTTCTCCGCCACGTATCTAGTAGTTATAACAGGTATTGCATTCCACCTAAAACTTCGATATCGAAATTTCAATGGAAATACGTGTTTTGACACCTGCTGATTCCAAAAAGGAAGCATTTTTAGAAAAATGACCACATGTGTGTGTGTGCGCCTGTGTGTCTCTGTGTCTGTGAACAGTATTACTCAAAAACGAAAAATCGGATAAATACCAACTTGGGTTTTAGATTTAATACCTCCCAAAGAACAGACATGAAGATTTTCTTAAATCCATTACCCAAAGCTACCCTTTACACTAAACATATTTTCGAAATGTTTTATTTTCTAAAAACTGGCTGTAACGATTTTGATTAAAGTGGCATATATTAAATAACATAACAGAAGCAAGTAGTTCTAGTAATGCAACGATGAAACAGCAGAGATAGTTTACTATCCCTGATATCATCTGCGTTGCCTATTCGAGCAAAGTGAATGATGATTCAGGGACATGGTGTATAGCTAAGTGGTATTCTCATCGCTTCTGCATTAATTGTTCCGTAACAAAGATGTTGCTAGTTGCCAAGATAGTCATTAAAATTTATCCCATTTCACAATTAGCAGATATACATCCCTTTAGGTCAAGGGACTCTTTCAAGTGATTTTGCAGTCCCGGTTAGTTTGTTGTCCTACTGCCTATGACCACTAGTTATCTCTAAGATTCTCTTTCTTTACCTATCATGGTCCAGTTGCTGCCGAAGGTCCTCCTCAGTTCGTTTGTCCAGTGGGCTCCCTGGCTGCCGAAGTTCCTTTGACCAATCCTAGGCTCTCTGTGGTCATCTATTAGGGTGCAGTTTCATAACGTGTCCTGTCCATCCCGCTAGAGAACAGTACGTGGATTACTCAAATAAGGAACAAAGAGAGAGTATAGCTTGGGTACGAGCAGGTGTATGGAGACTAATAGGAATGAGAAATGGGTTCCCACAGAACCAGTGTCCAATATGTGGGGAAAGAGAAGATTTAGAACATATCATGTTTGATTGTAAAGGTACACATCATTGGAGAAAGCAAGCTACAAATGGAAATGGTTAAAACTGGACAGGAAAGTAGTCTTAAGCAAGATATTTAACAAGGATAATAAAAAGGTAGGAGAGTACATGCCCAAAATAAAAAAGAAATCGTTATGGAGAATAAACAGAGATGTGAATTAATTTCATCATGAGATGTTAAGATATGTAATTATATTATAATTATTAAAAATTAGTATTATTATATTATCCTTTTGGTATTACTGCTATTATTATATTATTATTACTTTTTGTGTTATAAAAAGCAAGTAATATGGGTAGAATATGGCAAGATAACCGCTTGGGCTGATGTATAGCCATATTCTAAGGAAGATGGCTAGCACAAATAAATAAAATAAATAAACATTTTATGTAGCTTCCCGTGGTTGCGACGTACTTTAACCGTGTCCTCTTCCTTATTTCTTGGTTCTGCATTCTATCTCTCATTTTTATACCCAAGGGTTTCCTTTTATATTTTCCTTTGGCAGATATCTATCGCTTGCCTCTCTATTTTGTTAAACTCCACGTTTGTGAGCCATATAACAGAGCTGATAAAATACACATGTTCATTATTTGACCTATCAAATTTATCTTGTAGGATTTGTCCAGGAGTATACATTTTAGGGACCAAATTTAGACCATACTGTTGCGATGCGTCGTGCTGTTACTTTGTCCATCGTGTTCTTAAAGGAATAGTTTTGACTCAGTTTGCAGTTTCTTGTACGTATTCCAGAGGTTTGCTGCCTGCTAATGTGATGTCTATCTCTTTGCTGTTTGTCATTCTAGTGTAACTGAGTTATGCCCAAGCACAAGCTGGTCTTGATGTATTTAATTCCATAAGACAGCTACTTCGTTTTTAACCTTAATAAGCTTTAGGAGTATGAGGAGTAAAACAGATAATTAGCAGTTTGATTTGACAGTTTCGTGATAACTATGCGAATCTTGAAGATAAAAACATAATTAATATTCTAATCTGCTCTAAACTTATTTTATTAAAGTCAACAAATAATGTTGTATTTGAAAAAATCTGATGTGTTACATTCACATGACTTTTTCTACCCTCTAACGCTTATTAGTGGGTATCCAAATTATTTTCCTATCTTCTTCATTTTAATCCAGATAAAACTTCCCGAAATAGCTCCATTACACATTTCGTTATAGATATAAATGGAATAGCTATAGTCAAATGTTTAAGAACTACACGCTATGTACCGGTCTTAAAATTCCATACTTTTGCGTGCAATTTCAAAAACAACTGAATATCGAAAGGACTTGAAAAGAATGACAGAGTATTGAACAATTCGAAGCATTAATATATATCTCGGAAATGGCTGATGCCACAAAAAATTATTTGAAATACGTTGTTTGCTTTACTTTTTTGTGTAGTACATTTTGGTATATCGTCTAACGTTTACCAGTTATACAAGGTTATATAAAATTTCTTCCGAATGAAGTGGACTTCACAGGCTATTCTCGGAAAATTCAAAATATCATTTTATCTGTAATTTAAATATGTTTAATATATGGTATTTTAATCAAAATAGTTAGTCACTTTTTTAGAAAATAAAAAATTTCGAAAAAATCTTCCATATAAAGGGTAGTTTGGGTGTAGGGATTTTCATGACAATCTTTGTGTCGTATCTTTGGAAGGTACTGAACTTAAGTTCCAAGTCTGGTATTTATCCAATATTTCCACAGACAAACCTTTTTCTGAAAATGCTTTTTATGGATTCAGAGGGCTCAAAACACGTGTTTCTGGTGAAATATTGGCATAAAATGTTGGTGTAGGATGCAATACCTTCTCTACCTAGTATGTACGGTCCGGTGCAAAAACCGTACGGATGATTTTGGTTTTCTCTAGTGTTTTTCTTTATTTAATACTGGCAGAATTCTCGCATCACTTGTGTCCTACGCCTACACGGTTGTGCTAATCTCTTATTGGTTTGAACAAAGTGAGCGGCCAAAGAGGTGGGAAACGGAGACGTTTTACTTAAGTGGTTAGATTGCATTCGCCAGACAGTCACCGGATCTGTTCGTCTCTTATTGGTTTGATAACAAAAGTTTGGCGGTCAAACCCTAACCAACGAACAGATGTCGATTTCCGACTCAGAAGCGAAGGAAGCTGGGGGAGGAGCAAGACCAATATTGTGTGTAGTAGTTGAATTGAAATTGCCTTGTAAACAATGTCCTCTTTATTATGTATGTAATTTCAAAGTAATAAAGCATATAGACAAGAAACCGACATCTATTGTCCTTAATGAGCAAGGTTATAGCGCGGCGAGAGCTGCTGAATTATTGAGTATCTCAAGAACAGCATCAAACAAGCGGAAGAAAAATAGCACTAATGGAATTACTGGACACGCAAACCAGGTGGCGTATTTAATTATAAATGCATAACACAGTCCACATGGCACCAAAAGCATAAAAAAGTATCACAACGGAATATGAAGCAACAGTTTGTGAAAAAAAGTTTCATAAATAAAGTTTTCAGAGAAATAAAAGTATTTTACTTTGAATAACTTATTTAACAGGTTAGGGCATTTTGACGTAGTCATTATTATTACTATTATTATTATTATTATTATTATTCTCTTCTGATGATAATTGTTTGCAAAGCAACAAGAGAAATAGACATATTTTGAATTATAATATATCACAAACAAGCATGGTAAGAAACTGATATATACGAACCTGGTAAAACGAAAAGGCATCACAAAAAATTCGCAATACCTGGCATTTTCGCATTATTTGCAACTTCTTAAGTTGCTTTTCTTGCAAAATTCTGATAATAAAGGTTATTTAAGATAATACTAAACTCCGAATTAACTGTGGAAAGGTAGAATCAGAATAAAAAATTAAATGTAGTTAGAACTACCGACCTGCAGCTTGACATAGCGCTGTTCGGCCGTCTGAGCGATGATGTCGATATGACAACGCCTCATGAATTTCTCCATGTGGCGGTAAAACGCAAGCCATCAACTTCTCTTGAGATAACATTCCCCAATATTTACTTATATAATTTTTCATATGTGCTTCTAGCATTCCCGCTTACGCAAGAACAATTAATAAAACCGAATTGATTACGTCTTCTCAACGAACTTAAAACTGCCTCTGGCGCACTTCCACCATCGCGTAAAAACGGCTACACGAAAGCCCCCAATCAACTTGGGTTGCTAGAACTAGGTATGGAGTGGGGGTGGAGGCATGAATGGGGAGGAGGTGCTTTGTAATCCCTTACCAACTTAAAACACGGCTCATTACATCGGTAGCTTTATTGCACCCGAGTGTACGTGGTAAGGAAAGTAAAAATATTGTTACATGTTGGGGTGAAGGCCAAAAAGTTACCAGAAAATTAATTAATTTGTATCACCCCAAGACGCACATTGCGCAACTCGCTGGCAACAAGAGTTCCCGGACCTTGGTGTGGCGATTAAAAGGAAGGCGTGGGTTTTATACTACACTCAAAAATTACATAACACACGTTACCTTTACATACCTGGAGTCTGGCGACTCTACATATTGAACAAAGGAAAATGTGTGGAACGAGATGCCACTAAACCGTAGACCGGCCACACACACGTCTGACTCCAACGAACGCTTCCACTAGAGTGATGCTCCCTTACCCCCACCAACCGTGTCTAGCTGAAACCAGACAGAGTTGATGTCATACCAGACAACTTCAGAAAGATATTTCCCTTTGGCGTGGTCCTCACCGAAGGGAAAATCCGTTAAACCGAAATATGACTAAATGAACACAACAATGCTACGTCCGGTAGCAACAATACAGCACAACAGTGCGTCTGGCAATGAAAATAAAGCTAATAATACGCCATATCCTGTATAATCCTAAGTAATTTTTGTAATACTTGTATGTGTTGTATTTATTGACAATATTATGAATTTCAGGTTTGTAAAACTAGCACATTAGTAGCAGCAATAATTTCAGAAATATTCACTAGATCCAACTATATCTTAAATTCACACATTGTAGAGCTGACCAGTCTCTCAAGTGTTAGTCTGAATTAGCTAAAAGGACTATGAAACGCGAAGCAGCTCTCAAAGTTTACAATTTAGACATTTTTAATTTAAGAGGAAATCTTTAGCAAACTAAGTTATTCGCAGAGCTGGTTACTGGAGAAACTCAACCCCTTTCACCTCGTCGCCAGTTTCGCTCACATTTAATTTCCTTCCCTTCTCTGTAATGCACATAACCCTGTTGCTCGTTTGCATTTAAAATAACCCAGAAGCTTGGGCGATTCGAATTACGCGTTGAGGTACAGGTCTGCTGTTTCCCAAGGGGTGTATTTAGTAGAAATGGATGGCGTTATCCGAATATTTATATTAGAGAAAAGGAGGCGTGTACATTGGGAGCATATCGAATTCATTGAGCTAAAATGGTGATACAAGATTACAATTTCTTTCTTTATAATTATAGCACTAGTAGTAAGAGAAAATAATAGAACATCAAACATGACTCGTTTACAAGAGCAATTATTTTGGCGGTAATCTGTAATATTATGTAGCTTTTAAAGCGCAGTGAACTGTTAATATAAACTGTTGTCTGCTTAAAAGATGAGGATTATCTGTGAATTTATAACATTTCTTAGTATATGTTTCGAATTTCTCCTGGAATAAATGTGAATTAATGAGGAAGTAAATATAAAAATAATAAAACTATGTCTCAATATTGCTGCTATCAGAAAATTTATAGAAATAATATAAAACACAGAGCAAATTGATATTAACACCAACATACAAAGCTCAAAAATCTAAGAACAACATTATAAATACACAGTCAAGTGAACGGAAAAGTGCCAAAGCTTTTGGTTTCCTAAAGGGCTCTTTTTTAATGCTGGTGGAAATTCCTTATCAGCTCTGGATGAACCATCTCTTACTAGTTAGAATTCCAATCCAACATACAGGCATTAGTATGTGAACAAAGATCAGGCTAGGTGAGCTGAGAAAGGAGAGGAATGCGGAAACATTTTACCTGATTGGCTGGAAGCCAAGTTTTGTAAAGACGGTCCACACCAGTCCCTAGATGCGTCCGCCTCGTGTTGGTTTGCTGTCAAAAGTCTGGTACTCAAACATTAATCTATGAACGCAGGTTGGTTTCAGGCTTAGGAGCGAACGAAAATACGGTGGGGAGTAAGGCGTGCTGGAACCATGTAAGGGGTGGGGGACTGTGTATGAAAAAGGTGGTTTAGTTCATTTTTTCCTTATTCATGCGAGATAGCATGTGAAATTGTACTAAATCCTGGTAGAATTAAAATGTAAACTTATTTATACGCCATGCGCATTATATCGGCACAATTCCATGCACTCGACCAGTACACATTTCATGTGCCTTCGCAGCATTTTGGGTATTGTATTAAATAATATAGGAAACAGTCCCCAAAATCCTACATCTTTTGCATTCCCTCCATATAATAATCGAAAGATTTATCCATGTTTTAGCTTCTCAATTTAGGGGTTGCCTTTACAACAAAGTATGATGAGCAAGTTTTAGATGTATATAGCAAATGTTTAAATATACATAAAATTACATAAACTATTTGTAAAATATTTACGAAAAAAATATATTTACGTAATATAAATATAATCTAAAAGTAACATATAAAGACAGAGAGAGGGAGATTTGTTATAAGGTAATTTTTTTAAATTCAACATATCCTATGTTAACTAAACACAGACAAATAAAATAGTCTTCAGAAATGAAATGTTTAAGGAATATAAAGTGGTGCACAAAGCAAGATCATATAACAAGTGAAAGTATAAGGGAATTCTTAATTTGAATAATAGAGTATAGGATCTTAAACAACAATGGAAAGAATACTTCAGGAGAATGCCTGACATGAAGCTCACAAAACAAATAATGAAATAGGCAGGCGGTCTGTGATCAGACCCAGGAAACGATAGTTTAAGACCTTGAAGGCGGAACAGGCACGTGATTTACTATACCATGAAGTGATGATGAAGTGATTCTTTGACCGCAGCAAGCGCTATTTCTTGTAGTAGCTTTTCATTAATGCGGAATTGCTTACAAAAGTTCACCAGCTGGCAAGGTATCATACCTTTAGCACCGACCATTTAAACTAAACTAGAATACATTTTACGCAAATTACACCCACGAACATCATTTTAGCATTTGTTAACATGTTTACATAATACCTTATTCTGTTTTCTCCTTACTTCATAAATACCAAAATAATCGATATAGTTACATATATCACTGTGAAGTTTGCATTTTGCAAGCCTACCTACACTTGCACTGTTTTACCTTTATGCTGTGAAAAATGGTTTTATAAATCAGTGAGATTCCTCAGTTTTTATTTACTTTCAGAGGGTAGCTTTAATTTTGTTTTAATTTGTAAACACATATTAAGAGGTATCTAGGAAAATATGGAATTTCTGGGCTAAAGCCGATCTGTTATCTTTAATAAAATATATATTTATTTCCTTCGTAAACGTTTTACATGATTACAAATACATTTAACGCGTTTAAGATTTAATAATGCATAATAAACCTATATCCCCCGTTGAGGAATTGACTTCCAGATATCCGCGTGGCAATGCACAAAGTATTATGCCTCAAGGTACTGACTGGGAAACGAGTATATAATCTGTTAACTTCAAATTGGCTTCTACACTAGATTGCATCATTTCTTGAGACAAATATTAAACAATCTCGTATTTATTTCTTACCACTGAATTTCAGTAATTATGCATTTAATTGCAGTATTTCTTAAGCTAGTCTTCAGTTCGAAAACTTGTCTTGGAATTTAAATTCCAAAGTATTGAGGTGTGTAATAGATTAATTATGAGAGATTTTTTTGAGAACTTTTATCTAAATTATGCTTAATGTTGTACTGGTTTCAAAACAATGTGAAATATGCCAATAAATTCTTTTTAAATTCACATATATATATATATATATATATATATATACATATATATATACACTGTGCAAAATCTAAGGACAAGAGGGATAAAGTAACATAACAAATGAACTACTTGGTGGAAGCAGATGAAGGTGCGGGAGCATGTTGCCAGAGATCTCTCACACGTACACAGAAAGCTGGATGTCACATGGCGTGAGTGTACCGAGCCTATAGTGCCAAATGGTTCTGGTCCCGCAACACGGGGCAGTTGACAAAACAGGACAAGACGGTGTGTAGCAATTAGCGAGCTGTTACGATGCACTGTAGTGGTGTTCTTCATTGAAATATGGCCCGTAGACACCATTTGGATGACTTCACCCGGGGAAGAGTCATAGGGAAACTGGAAGAAGGGCGAAGTGTGACGAGTGCTGCTCAGGAGTTTGGAACTTGCTCACAGCATTGTTCCACCTGCATGGGGAACCTTCTAAACCAGAGGCACTGTTGTCCCAAGGAGAAGTGGTAGTCGACCGCGCTCAACTACAGTAGCAGATGACCGCTACATTGTGCAACAGGCAAGAAGGGATCCAATCCAAATAGCGGGTGCAATTGCAACCATATTTAACAGAACCGCCAGGCACGCAATCTCACGATACACAGTGATCGACGACTACACAGAGGGTCTCTTTGCCCGACGGCCAGTACGCTGTGTTCCATTGACATCCGCACATCGCGGCACCGTTTGCGATGGTCTCAAGAGCATCAAAATTGGACCAACGAGGAATGGGGTCGCGTGCCCTTCTCGGAGGGGAGCAGATTCAGTCTAAGTAGTGATTCTCGACGTACCCTCATCTGGCGAGAGGTGGGAACACATAATGAACCCAGAAATATCCTTGAACATGATTGTTTTGATAGTCCGGGCGTTATGGTTTGGGGAGCCATAATGTTGCGTTTGCGCACCGACCTCCAAATCTTTGAACACGGTACGCTCACTGGTCAACGTTATTGTGATACTGTACTCCTTTCCCATGTGCGTCTTTTCAGGGGTGCAGTCGGCCCTGACTTCATTTTTATGAATGAGAATGCACGACCGCACCGAACAGCGCAGGTGAAGGATCTCTTGGAACGAGAGGATATTCGGCGAATGGACTGGCCTGACCATTCCCTCGATTCAAATCCCATCGAACACGTGTGGGATGCTTTGGAGAGACGCATTGCAGCACATCCACATGCACCAACGACCATCCAACAGTTGTCAACAGTGCTGGTGGAGGAATGGAACGCCCTACTACAAGAACTTCTTACCAACCTTGTGGCCAGCATGGGAGCACGTTGCAGAGCATGTATTGCTGTCCGTGGTGATCATACACACATTTAAGCACCATGTATCTGTTTCTGTAAATCTAGAGAGCCATCATATGTCGTACTGACTTTAGTGTAGCTTATGATTTATGAATAAAGATGGATTTCTGTTAGTCTCATTGCATATTTCGTTTAGTTGGCTACTGTAGCACTCCGTAGCAATTCTCTCTATGTATGATTCAAGTTTCATCGAGCTATGTTACTTGGCAGTGTCACAGCATGCGAAGATTACCTTCTCCTTAGGTTTTGCACTCCAGTGTATATATATATATATATATATATATATATATATAATGCCAAAACCGTACTTGCAGTGGTTGGCGAATTGATTCATGCATACGGACGGGCGGACGCAGAGAGCGACGCTAATAATTGCTCCGCAGTAGTGAATACACCTAAAAAGGCGGTAACTATAGAATGCATAGACGGTAGTCCGTAAGATCATTACACGAGAACGACAGCTTCCGCTGCCAAAACTCGTGTTCGAATAAGCGATTCAATTGTTAAAGCACATTCGAATACATGCTAACAGATTTGATAAAACAGATGATTCTACCCATTATTTGTGCGAGTATTACATTAGATTTGTCGATAGTTACCGCTCTGCTTTCCAAAGGCTAGTTGCTGTGAAACGGGGGACAACAAGAAAAATCCAATATTATTATATAGGGCTATTTTCTTCATTTTTTCCTTTTTTAACCAAGCGGGAGGCTCAGGACATATTTGTTCAATGTTCTGCCATTCTTTTAAAATCCTGTCGAGTTTCAGTTGTTTCTCGCAATTGCATGGACAAATTTAGGAATTTTAAGGCCAGTGTATAGCGTCCAGTTCTAACACATTTGACTATCACTATTTCATTTGTATCCACAACTAAATGCGTAATGTAGCTATTTCTGCAAAGGAGCTTTCTTCAGAATAACTTGCATAGCCACTAATAAAGCATAGAGGATAGAGAAAGTCATGTGAATGCTTTGAAATATATTTTGTTGCATTAACAGCTTCTGAAGTTTTCGCTGCTGTTTACTTTTTTTAGGTTGAATTTTACAGCCCTGCAATGGTGTTGATGCCTGCGGTACGAAGAGACCCTACACTATATTCACTCTTAGGTTGATCCGCGGCAAAACAAACCCACGTGGTCAGTGCACCGTGGTGCAACACGGTAGCAATGCGCCCAGGAAAGTAGTCCCATACTAATCTCTGAATTTTGGAATGAATTTATCCTTAAATAGTATAATAATCTATACAAATACCTTAGGTTTTATTTAAAGCTCATTTATGCCGTAAAACAGAGCTACAAGTCCCATGACGCAATTCGTATGAGTCAACTGACATCCGGATAGGCGCAGAATATTGTTTACAGCCAGAAACCAGCAGTTGTGTTTAGTATCATGGCGGACGGTGAATTTGCTCTTGCGATTTCCTCGAATTACGTAAAGCATTAGCCGCGCAAACCATTGACTAGTGGTGAAAAAACAATAGTGTTGAATCTTTATTATAAGTTATGTGAGAAATATCCAACACTTTCCGCGAAAGAAATGGTGAAATTAACTTCTGAGTTCACTGGTGTTTTGAGTTCAAGTATAAGCAGTGCTTGTGCAGAAAAATCCGAATCGAGAAAAGTGGTCACACCCGGAAAAAAAAGAAAGCATATGAAATACGCGATGCAAGAATGTAGTGATTTTAAGAAGAATGTAATTCGCGTAACAGTGCACAATTTCTTTTTTTAAAATGCGCCGCCAACAGTTAATAAAGTGCCGCTTCCAGAGAGCGAATAAATTATGTTATCTGTTACTTTATTTTTCGCACATTTATTTTAGAATTAACTATTATTATATGTGCAAACGTTTATTTTGTTGCAACTATCAATCTTACCACCTTTAACTCTTAACAGAATATGGTAGTCACCGTTTCAGTTGTCGAAATAAGGACTCTGTTTTTTTTTGCACTACGTGCCGCTTGTACTGGCCACATGGTCTGAAAGTGTGACAGTATTTCTAGTGTGAATTGCGGAAGGATACATTATAACGGTGCACTGGTCACCTGGGGTTTGTTTTGATGCGGATCAACCTAAGAGTGAATACAGAGTAGTTGATTCATGTGGACTTTCTGCTTCTAGGATGTGTGGTACGAAATGCACTCAGCCTCACAGGACCTTGAGGACTAATTGAAGAGCTCTTGAATAAGCGAGCAGCTCCTCGGTCTCACAAACCGCATCAAAGTTGCCGGGAGGAGGGGCAAATATGAGGCATTACGACACTCTGGCCATGATATCCTCTATGAATGGAAGCAGAACATGTGGCAGCAATGTGGTAGGTCTTGGCCGGTCATCAGTTAATTTTATATCATGTTGTCATGTTTGAAAATGGCTTATTCTTTTACTTTCTCTACCACGATGATAGGTTGAGAAGGTACCTATTGCATTCCACCCAAAAATTCGATACCGAGATTTCGACAGAAATACATGTCTTGAGGCTCCTAAATTCAAAAATAGTATTTTTAGAAAATAGGTCAGCGCGCCTGCCTGTGAACAGCATAACTTAAAATTTGGTATTTAGGTTCAGTACTTTCTAAAGATGGATTCGAAAATTTTCAAGAAAATCTTCCACCCCAAACTACAAGGAACACCTTTCGAAATTCTTTATTTTCTAAAAATAGCTCTGACAACTTTGATTAAACACTAAACACATATTAGTGATATTTACATGACGAATGAAGTGTATATTTTTATTTTTCTGGGAATAACCTTTGAAGTCACTTCATTTGGATGGAATTTTGTATAAACTTGTATAAGTAGTAAAGGTTAAGCGATAGTCGAAAACGTACTGCACAAGAAATGAAGATCGCTTTAAAACACACAATTTATTTCAAATAATGTTTTTGTGGCATAAACCATTTGCGAGATATTCGCCATTAATAGTTCGAATTGTTCATTATTTGATATTTCCTTGAAGTCCTTTCAAAATACACTTGTTTCTCGTGATTGCATGGAAACACTGGAATTTTAAGGCAGCGTATAGCGTCCAGTTCTTAAACATTTGACTATCGTTATTCCCTTTGTGTCTACAACGAAATGTGTAATGTAGCTATTTCTGCAAAGGTTTATTTGGATTAAAATAAAGCAGATAGAAAAAGCCTTAGTAAGAATACTTTGCATGCACACTAATAGGCGATAGAAGTAGAGAAAGTTATGTGAATGTAACACATCAGATTTTTTTTTCATATGAGCTGATTTATTACCAGAACAGACTTGTGATATAAACATCTAAGTAATGTTTCCGCATCTTACATGTAAGATAATATTATTAGGTACACTGTGGTTAACGCAAAATGGATCGAATTATAATTGCGTAAACGAAGGGAAACCTTTTTTCCATGCAGCACTAATCTATAAAACCGAACGATTCTTGCTTATATCAATGTACCCTACTTCATTACTAAAACTGTTATTGCGAAGCATTCAATTCCGCTCCTCACTTCGACCCCTCTGAGATGATTGCTTTTCTTTTGTCTGCTTCAAAGGGTGTGTCTTCAATTTGTTTTGAGCATTAATTATACTGAATCTCTGACCTGGAGAGCTAAAGGCGGTTTCTGCGGAGGACGCAGTGAATTGCCTTCGACATGACAAAAATAAATACATCAAAATCACTTAATACTGTAATCAAAAGAAAATATTGAAGGCATTTTAAATTAAGCAAGAGACATCCATTTAAAATACTAGAGGGGTACTGTAAGAGATTCATCAACTATACACGTTTATTTAAAACATAATTAAAACCTTACAAGCTCATTTTTTTGTTTTGATCATGTCTGCGCTTAATAGTTATTAGGAATTTTAAGATATACACAATTTAATAGGCTCCAGAACAGTTCCTTCTATCTCGCTGAACGGATGGTATATGTATATCATCATATTTCCGTATAATGAAATGAAGCTATGACTCTGCGGGTGTCCACCATTTTCAGTCTTCTCACTCAGTGCAAAAAGGAAAAAATACATATAATTATGAACTAAGTGAAATCCAGTGTTATATCAACGAAGAAATTCTATTAGACGAGTTCTGAAACCAAAAGGAAAAACGAGACAAAATAATCTTATGTGTTGCACTCATGATATTCTCTAGGATTGTACAAGCTATTTTTACAAAAGCTTATTCTCCATATGTTGCATATTAGTCGAGATAAACATTTACAGAAATTATCTTATTGCTAATTTTCTTGTAGGTGCAAGGGGAATATGCTAGGCGTTAAGCTATAGTTAAATCTTTAACGGCTGGTCGCTATGTGGAACATTCCATTCTCCTTGCATGTCCAGGACATAAAAAAAGAATAATGAATTCCCAACTGAGAAAAAGTATGTTTGGAGGATTCAAACAAATAACAAGGAATATCTCGGAAGTGGTGCACTCTACAAAAAAGGTGTATCTGACATAAATTGCTCTACATTTTTGTGTAGTAAAATGTCAGTTTACCAGTTATGCAAAAGTCATTCAGAATGAAGAGGACTTTTGGGAACATTCCCAGAAAATTCAATATGTGCATTTCATTTGCCATGAAAATGTCTTAAACATACAATATTTTAATTAAACACCGTTAGAGCCATTTTTGAGAAAATCAAAATTTTCAAAAAATGTTCCATGTAAAGGATAGCCGGATAGGAGAATTTTCTGGAAAATCTTCATGTTGAATCTTTGGAAGGTACGAATGTAAATACCAAATGTGGTGTTTATCAGACTTTTCGTTTTTGTGTTATGCTGTTCGCAGACACACACACGGGCCTTTTTCTAAAAATGCTTTTTTTGGATTCAGGGGGCTTATAAACATTTATTTCGTGTGGAATCTGGATATCGAATTTTTTGGTGGAATACAATACTTCTCCTACTTACTATACTAGAGAAAGTAAGAACGAAACATATACAATTGCATAGATGATTTCACAATATTTTTACCATATTCACAAGAAAACTCAGCTGAAAGGGCACTTATCTACCAAAATATTACTGACGTAGAGCGTTCTAAATTACATATCACATTTAGCAATGAAATTTATAAAGACGAAATAATCGCAGCTACTCGACGCATTGCAGTAAACACAGCTGCTGGCCCTGATCGCGTGCTTATTAATAGAACTATAAAAGTTGGCGCTATTAGTGAAATAATAGCGAAGTTTACAAAAAAAATATTAAAGACGGTAGAGAAACAATCTGCTTACAAAAAGTAGGAATTATATTATTGCTCTTTTTAAAGTCTCTTTTTGAAAGTGGTGATACTAATAACGTTTTTAACTGCCGTCCCATTACTAATTGCTCGGTTATAGGCTTCTACCTATGTGGATTTCAACAAATACCAGCATAGCTTTACCAACCTACAGGAACATTAATGATACATCAATAATCGGAGCAATCCTAAACAACTAAAAAAAATAAAGACAACATTACATTGACATTTCTGGCTAAAATAAAGGAAACGTTACGTTCACTTCATTGCCATGTTAAAAAAGCCTTCGATAACATTGGACACAATCATTTAAGTAAGACACTAAGGTCCGAAGGAATACCTTTGTAACTAACGGATAAACAATGACTTTGCAATCTGGGAACCATACATAAATTGGAACATCGGAAACCAAAACTAAGATAATTCCTCTTTCAAGAGGCGTCATGCAAGGATCTCCTCTATCACCTCTTACCGCCAATCATATTCTTGATGAGCTAACAGAAGAGAGTCTAACTGACAAATATGGCATTAAATTCGTACCAGATATGCCATCTATAATTGTTTTGATATTTACCGATGACATAGTCATAATCGGGAAATATTAAGAAACCGCTCTCGAGGTAATACGCCTTGTAACACAGCAATTTGTGGAGATAGGATTATAGGTCAACCCAAGAAAATGCACAGAACTTCACATTCGAAGTGGAAATATGGTTGATACAACTTTAACAGTCTAAAGACCTCCAAGATTGAAGACTTCGAAACAGGAGATTGAAAAAAATAGTTGGGCGTGACCAGTGTGTTGGATTCTTATTACAATGGCGTAATCAAAAAGCTTCACAACAAATTAGGACCATTAGTATCATCATCCTTTAAAAAAAATTGAAAAAACTTTCAGGTTCTTTATTCTTCCATTTGTATCCCCGTAGGGGGTTCCTACCCCTTCAGCTCCGTGGTGCAGGCGCTGCGTACCCCTAGCACTCGTGGCACTTCTGACGTTACCGAAAGTACGAAGGGCTCAACGTCTGAGCCCCTCTCGTATGAGAGCCGTTCGTATTGGGTTCGTCTCGACGGGGTTGTGGTTCCCAATACCCATGGGAGATTGGGTAGGTGTGAGCAGTGACGCCCATGTGGGGTTGTGAGACACTTCAAGGTACCGCCCTGGATAGCCGGTAGACGCTGTGCTAGTTCACTATCAGCCCTATCGAGGGCTTTACGGATCTTTCCCTTTGAGGTTGACGGGGGTAAGTGGCGTATCCACCTTTGCCCCTGCAAGCGGTGGTTCCTTTTTAAAGTTAGAAGGCAATGGCCTAATGGAAAACCCCACGGAAGGAAGTGTCATTCGGTGAGCGTCTTCCCCTGAGTCTAGAAGGGGGACTGCGGCACCGTTTAGACCTTCGTTCTTCCATTTGTATATCAGTAATTTACTCTTTCCAAACAACATATCTGGCTAAAATTCCAAACAGTTACCCGGTGACTAACAAAATTATCGAAAGTTCCTGAAAATAAACCTTGTAATTACTCCTGGATAAACCGAGCGGGATAGCTCAGGCGGCAATGTCTGTGGCCCGCATTCGGGAGGTCGTAGGTTCGATTTCTGCGGCGGATCTTCCTGACCCATGGGGGTTTCCTCGGGTCGCTAGGCGAATGCTGGGGAGTTTCATTATATTTCCCGAATTCCCTGTACCTCAATTTCATCTCCATACTCATTTAACTTCGCCTTTCATCTGCTTGGCTGTTTCAGAGTTACAAGTGTCGGCGGGAATCTCAGCGTTGCATGGGGAAAAGGTTGCTGTATCTAATACTTCGTCCACCGGAATGGGGGTGGTCTCCGAGTCCCGGGCCCCCCAGTGTGATGTGCAATCCTGCAGGGGGAGGGGATGACGGTTGTACAGCTGCCATCCGGAGAGCTTCAATCTGGAGAAAGGTAGGGACTGTGACCTCTGCCCTGGCATGCATCCTGGTCCGGGTGGCTTAGGCACTGAAGATCTTCATAGGTCGAAGTGCTAAGTCCCATCCGCTCTTAGACCTAATCCTATCCATGGATACATGAGAAATACGCTACATTCTGATATGAAATACAAAGGGCTGCGACTCTTTAAAGCATGATGGAAAGCATATCTGCAACATACCCATGCACAACTTCAATCCAGTCCTCCACTTCATTTGTGCAGATCACTCGATATCTTATTGTGAGATGAATAAATCCTTGTAGTTTTTAACCGAAGTTTAACTGAAGACGGTACAATGAAGAATCCTCGTACTGGATTGTATGATGTCGGCGTATAAGGAATGTCTTCCAGAGAAATCTATACCCGGACTAAACATCCTCAGATCCCCGGTTCGAATACAAATCGAAGAATACAAGCCGCGAATTCATGAATTCGACACCGTGATAGCCTAACTTAAAGCCAATGACGTGAGTCTATACAAATGAAAGGTAATGCCACTGCCGTGTGTTCCATACCGTGTAGATCTTCTCTCGGCGATGCCATAGAGAGGTTGAAACACCTGCACACGTCTTGGAATCCTGCCCCCATGGAGAAGTAGTGCGTAACTCTCATCATCACAAAGTAGGCGACATGATTGCCGACGAACTGCGAAAGAACAATCATAAAGTCTTCGAAGAGGTCTATGGTCTGGAAACTAATGGAGCAGAAGACGTGAATTGACATGATGGCCATTCCAGAAGGCACAAATTTAGGATCTACCGTTAGGTTTGAAAAAATTATTGAAGAACCAGAGAAGTGGACAAAGATAAAAGGGATGATTACACACTCACAATCCTATGCTCTAAGACAAAATATGGTCTCAATAACATCAAATTAATACGCATTATGATCGGAGCTCGGGGCACCAACCGTCTGCATTTTTTGAACATCTGAACAATTTTAGAATTGAAGAAGGACAACATAACAGATATTGTTACATCTGCAATAAGAGGTTTAATTACTCTTCTACGAAATAATTTGTGTAATTATTATTTTTAGCATTCTTTCAGTAAATATTCTATTGCTATAAAATATTTACTATATACTATTTTCTACTATCATACAATTTTGAGCTGTCAGCATTACATTCGTCTCCTTTATAATAATGTTTTCACTGCACAGTATTTGTTTACAATTTGACTGTTTCACTCTGTCCTTGATGGCAGTGCGTAAATATGGGGAGGTATTATTGTTTCAGTAATTAAATAAATAATATAATGCACGGCTAGCATGAGTAATCTGCTGTCATTCATTCATAATAATTGTTCCGTCCAGTTACGTTTACTATAATATATTTTATATTCCATGCTTTGTATTGCGAAATCTCTTCTTATTTTCTTCCTCTTCTTACACAAAGTATAGGTCTGTCGACCTGTTTTGTTCTCAATTAAACATATGACTTCAATTTGTTCTTGCTCTTCCTATTTGGCGGTATTCTCCAGGTATTGCATTGCCCTCGCATAATGTTACATGTATAATTATTGTAATTTACTCTTGCCCATGCCTGTATGTACTTCACACATTCTACACTTTCTTCGGCAATACTTTATTTTCTTAAATAATTCAAAAAAGTTCTCCATATATCTGCCCAAGGCTTTCCGTAAATATTGATTAAGGGGTGTATTTCCGGATTTCTCCCCCCCCCCTCTCTCTCTCTGTTCTTGTTTATTTTCTCTACCACTTATGTACAGTACGTAACAGGAAAATTTATAATTCCACCCAAAAATTCGATATAAATATTTTACCGGAAACATACGTCAAGGGGTCTACTGAACCCCTCCCCCCCAAAAGAAAAGAATCCTTTTAGAGAAAATTACATTTGCGCATGTGCATGTCGAAATGCATATGCGCATGTTGATAGATATTTAACAATGCTTAATCTTGCCCTTAGCCCAACTAACCTTTGCATGGACATTTTTTCGTATTCAATTAATTTTTTTCTCAAAAGTGCCTAGAACGATCTCGATTAAAATATATGTTTAAGATAGTTGCATGAATAATAAAATTTAATTATGAGTCTGGTAATTATTTACGTTTATTCGTAGTGAGTATTCTATGTTGCATGTCTATACTTTTCCATGGTTGCAAGATAAATATTCTTCTTTTTTCTCCCCATTGCTAGAGCTTGTTACCACCACTAAAGACTTCAAAGTTTTTATGGAAGTTGTAACTAAGCATTCATTGCTTAATGTATGGTTATATTCTTCTTCAACAAATTTCTCTCCTCTTTGAAGGAATTAGACCCCCAAGGACTTATAAGTCAATGACCTGGGTCAGTAGCCTGTCGAGGAGTAAGAAAACTTTTGGATCATAGCATGTCCAGGATGTGCGATTTACCCAATGCCTGGTATGCGGTAAAAGAAAAAAGGAAATTAAATGTAGTGATGTAAAGGAAATTAGGATAGGAAAATTCGCGGATAAAATTATCCACCCAGTATAAGCCTAGCGACCAAGGAAAACAGCGAAAAAGCCGTCAATGAGGTTGTCCGGTCTCAGGGGTTTTAACCCAGACGTTCCGAATGTGACTCACTCACTTTACCGCGGCGCCACCTGGCACGGTATGTATTATTTTCTCCGGAAAAAATATGTTATCAATAAAGTAGCGTTTTGGTTCTGTTTTTTTAACTACGATAAAAGTTTGTGCCACTCTGTCTGCGTCTATCTGCCTATAACAACGTAATTACAAAAAAAAAAAAATACTGGGTTAATCATCATACTTGGTATTTAAGTTCAGTGTTTTCCAAGAATGCGACATGACGATTTTCAAGAATATCTCCCCACTCAAACTACCCTTTACATGGAAAAACTTTCCTTATTTTTTTCCTCAAAAATAGCTCTTACAATTTTAAATAAAATAGCAATATATTTAAGTTATATCCATGTCAATTAAAATGTGTATCTTGAATTTTCTAGGAATAGCTAATGAAGCCCTCTTCATTCTGAAAGACTTTTGTATAATGGATAAATCATAAGAGATACACAAAATCTACATGCACAAAAATTGTAGATCTCGTTAAAGCACATCATTATGCCAAAAATAAATTTCTGTGACGTTGACCATTTTGAAATGCCATTTATGGGATGTCCTTTGTTATTGAGGTGAATTTTAAACTGGTTATACTTTTTCAAATTGTAAAGTCGCTCTTCGTTTTTGTTCGTGGTCATACAGTGAGGATACAATTTTAAAACATTCACATAGGGATCGGTATTTAATAATGTGGCTATCCTTTTGGTTTACTGTATCGTATACCTACAACGGAATATATGATAAACGCTTATCTCGATTAACAGAACATAGACGAAAGAATAAGAAGAATATTTGTGGAAGAGAGAGTAAAGAAAGTCATGTTACTGCTAAATATCCGATTTTTTGGTATATAAAGGTAGGAATTACTTATCTTATTTCCTTATTGATGATATCTCATATTGCAATGTATGCTATTTAACACTATTGTCTGTATAGAGAGAAAATATGTGAATACGGTGGGATATAGTAAACAAAGGACACTTAGTCTTGGTCAAGAATACACAACACAGTACCGTCGTTTTGAGGTGTTATTAGAGAGTCGATGGCTGTGACTTTAACAACGACACAGGTTACTTTGGCATACAATGGTGATAACATAAGTGCATGGAACACAAACCCGGGATATACTCCCGTATATGTCAGTCATTTGCACTACTGTTCATTATAAATGAGTTGGATACACGATCTCTCCCGTGCCATTATGGGAAGCTGCTCTGCTGCCAACATTGCAGAAGGTACGGAGTGCTCCCAACACCTAGGAGTGCCCAAAGCCGCAAAGTCTGCCCCAGGGTTGAGGGCCCTAACCACAAAACGTAGAAAAGGGATGTTTTATATGCAGAGGAGTGAAGCGGTTGAGGCCTAACTGCGGAGCGAAGACAGCGCCTAGACGTAGAATCTTTGAGGCTAAACCACAATGATCCAGGATTGTTGGCGACATTGATATACCATTATTTACATTTTTAGCGGCTTTAACTACCTTTCAGCTAAAAATGGCGCTAGTTTGTCATATATAAGTGCACTCGCTAAAAAGGGCGGGTTTAATGGTTTCGTTCCGGCAACGTGCACTGCTTGTGCCGTTTTCGCCTCCCCCATGGTCATGGCTTATGTAACCAGCATAAAAGTACGTCACAATGCTTCAGAGGTGATGACGTCATTCATCGACAGAGAAAGCTTTGAAGAATATATCACCATGAGTGACGTAATATATCACTCCACAACGTAAAGCATCATGTGCAATCATCATTGGCTGGTTTTGCTACACGCCACTGACGCCAACGCTATTATGCTCGTGGACCTCTCCAGCAACTCCTGGGCAGGCAGGCACGAGCAGTCGCTCTTCGGCCAGCAACCGAGCCGCTAACAACTAACATCGTGACAGCGAAGTTTTCGGCATAATTCACCAAGAGTGATTCTTTCGGCCTTTCCAAATTATCTTTAATCTTGTTTCGTAAGCTTTGGAATTCTACCTTTAACTCTTGGTGTTTTCTAAATTCTTTTACGGGAGAAGCATTTATAATTTCGCATTTCAGTAACTTTATTGTGTTCGCTGCTCTTCCATAAAATCTTTAAATTGGTATGGTACTTTAAATGTAGAAAAGTGAAAGAGTATATCACATTGTATTTGAGCATATTATTTTGTAAAATGTTAAAGCAAGCTGACCAAAGAACTGTTAACGAACATATCAATTTAAAATAAATTCTTAACATATGTACCGCTGAATGTTTGCAATTTCCTAGCTCCTATGCAATACTCCCTTTTCACGGTAACTCATCCCTCTGGGTATGGACAAAAACACATGTGGTGCATGCTTTACTCCTTCCTTTCACATTCCGGCTTATTGTGGATGACTCTGTTCTCAACTTTGTTAAGTTTTTATAATGAAAACTGTTTACAGGGAAGTAGAAACCTAACCTGATATCCAGCAGGAAACGGTGGTTGTTTATAAATACAGTTCTTTGTGTTTCTGTTCACTTGTGTTTACATTATTGTGTTTTAGGTACTAAGCATAGAAAGTTTTTAGTACGTTATATTGTTTATTCAGAATGACTGTTGTAACTTGTATATAGGTTACAAAATAACACGGAACTCAGACTGCCCTTTGGGTGAATACGGAGTTAAGAATAGTCAAACGGAGGTGCCGCAAGTAGCTGTAGCACCGCACCGCACGTAGTCTATAGTGGGCTCTTTGTGCTTCCAACGTGACCCCAGGGAGGAAGAGAAGAAGAGACCGGAAGGAGGACCAGATCCGAAGTAGACGGGGTTCCTAAAAATTCCAACATGACCCTAATTCTGATGCTGCCTAGCCTTGCCTTAGCCAACCGCAACCTGCAGGTCCCGGGAATACAGCAACACACTCCAGGATCGAAGGGGCCCCAGAAGTCCCGCCAAGCGCCAGAGATAAATCTTTCCATAGCGCAAATTCCACCATCTTGCCGCAACACACCAACCGCCGTCGCCTGGTCCTATAACCCTGAAACAGGCAAGGTAAATCAGGTGATAGGAAAAGATGGACAGGAAATTCATGGTAGAAGAGGAACCACCACCATACAGCTACCGACCTCGGGAAATCTTGAAATAAGCCAAGATAAGAATGGCCGGCCCGACGGGAATCAACCGAGATCTCCAGAATACGAGCATCACACGTTACTGCGGAGCCATTCTGATCGGCTTGGCTAAATAAATTGTTGCCAACTGTTCAACAAATTCTCTTGTTAATGGCATCAGAGTTCCTAACCTCGCACTGATGGAAGTGAAAATGTGATGTAGAATGACAGACTTGTGCTCTTAAATTTAAAATAGCTGTAAATTATACTTGAATGCTTTATAACAAAATAAAACACATATCCCCTTTCATTGGAACATTAGTTGATGCGCTAATGTTAACCAAATAAATGTTGACAAATGGGCCGCAAGTCAAGTAAAAGAGATTTAGCGATTAACAAAACAGAATTTAAATTAATAGCCTTAAGATTTTCAGAATGTATAACGTTACATCGACTCTGCCAGAAATATGACTACGTATTATGACCACACAGGCAAAATATTTGCTGAAAAAACAGCCAACTTTAAGAATCAAATAAAATTACGATTCCGAGAAATAAAAGAAAAATTGTATCTACTACGTTTTCATGGCCTTCCCTACCCACTATCGTTTATCTTTGTACAGGATGTAAGAAAAATTTACGGCACAAATTGCAGGACATTAGTTACACGTAGACGAAGAAATTATATCATGTGGACATGGGTCTGGTAACCTTTGTTTCAATGTTACAACTCATTTTCGACAACTCATTTTCCCATTAATCATGGGAAACACACAAGAATAGAACGTACGAGCATACCAAATGCAACTCTTTCCCACAGGAGATGTTCAATATGCCCTCCGTGAGCATTAACACTTGCATCAACCCGCCGTCGTAGTGAATCCCGGATGCGCAGATGTATCCCTGGAGTATTGCGTATGGTTTCGCAGCCTTCCGCAATACGGAGACGGAGACTCTGAACGTCTGATACTGGGGTTCGATACTCAAGAGCTTTCAAATGTCTCCACAAATCAAAGTCCAGTGGGTTTAGTTCCGGGGAGCGTGGAGACCAGCCAATTGGTCCACCTCTACCTACCCATCTGTCACCGAATCTGTTATTTAGAAGCCGACGGACATAAACACTAAAATGAGAAGGTGCTCCATCGTGCGTGAAGTACAGGCTTAGTCGCACAGCTAAACCTGCATCTGCTAACAGATCAGGTGGAACATTCTCTACGAAATTATGGTAACTTTGTCCGTTAAGCCTGGACGGAAGAACGTGTAGCCCTACTAAACAGTCACCAACAATGCTGGTTCAAACACTGACAGAACTCTTTGTTGATGACTTGCTTCAACAGTTGACCTCAGCCCATACATGCCGATTGTGATAATTTATAATCTGATCTCGTTGAAACGACGCCTGAATGTAAACAGCGCCGTTGCATTAAAATTAGGGTTGACACTTTGTTGCACAAAGAATTCGCAGAAGCATACCCGTACAGGAAATTGGGCTACTGCTAGTGCCTGCACATGCTGTAAATGGTATGAATACAGCCGGATCTCGTGTAACACTCACCAGACGGTCATGTGGTCAACATTCATTGTTGCAGCTGTCTGTCTTGTACTGACTCTAGGGTCGTCGTCAATTGCCTGAAGATTGCCGCCTGCCGTTGCGGTGTCCCCGTCCTTCTAGGTCTCCGCCGGTTGCGAGTACTCAGGGAGATCTAGGCCTCCGCCGGTCAGGCTGAAATTCATTTGTGTACACCACCATTGCACGAGTCAAAACTGGGATCAACTCTATTAGTACGTAGTAACCCGTGTGCTTGCCAAGTCGTACTGCTCACTGGAACAGTTGATGTTATCTGTAAGCAAGCAATGACATAAGTCGCTTGGCAACACGGTCATGTAAAACAAAATACTAGCGGTGCACCTACGATAATGACAACGTAACCAGACGTAACCAAGGGTGCATGTTTCGCACGATTCTAACGTTCTGTTCCTGTGTGTTTCCCATGATTAATAAGATGGAGAAAATGATTTGTAGCATGAAAACAATGGAACAATGTCTGGGTCAGTAGCCTGTCGAGGAGCAAGTAAACTCTGGATCATAGCTTATCCAGGATGGGTGATCAGCCCAATGCCTGGTATGGTGGTGAAGGAGGAAATGTAGTGATGAAAGAGATATAGACAAATTTGTATATCACATTATAAACCCAACATTCGCCTAGCGAACAAAGAAAACTGCAAAGAAATCGTCAGTCAGGTTCGTCGGCATCGACATTTTTTCCCGGAATATTCCTTACGGCAGTGCGGAAATGGCTAATGTCACAAAAAGAATATTTGAAATAAATTGTGTATTTTAAACAGATCAACATTTTTGTGTACCATTTCGTCTATCCCTTAACGTTTAGCACTTACACAAGATTAAACAAAATTCCTTCCGAATGAAGCGGACTTCGCAGGCTATTCGCAGAAAATCAAGATGTACGCTTTATTTGTCATTTAAATTTGTTTAATGTATGATATTGTAATCAAAATCGTGGAGTCATTTTTGAAAAAATAAAGAATTTCAAAAAATTTTCATGTAAAGGGTAGTTTGGTATGCGGGCCTTTTTTGAAAACCTTCGTGTCGCATCTTTGGAAGGTATTGAAGGTACATGCAAGGGGAATTGCTAGGCTTTAAGCGAAAGTCAAATATATTAAGAGCTAGTTGCTATGTGGAGTATTCCATTCTCTTTGCATTACCAGGACAAAAAAAAATGAATAACGAATTTGAGAAAAAGTATAAGTATTGGAAGGTTTAAGGGAATAACAAGCAATATCTCCAAAATGGTTCACTCAACAAAAAAAATGTATATGTCATAAATTGTGTATTTTAACACGATCTACATTTTTTGTGTAGTAAAATTTTGTCTATCTCTTATGGTTTACCAACTATGCAAAAGTCGTTCACAATGAAGAATACTTTCGGAGACATTCCCAGAAAATTCGAGATATACATTTCTTTTGTCATGAAAATATCCTAAACATATGATGTTTTAATCAAAATCGTTAGTGCCGTTTTTGAAAAAATTAAAATTTTTGAAAAATATTCCATGTAAAGGGTAATCGTGGTAGAGGGATTTTCTTGAAAACTTTCGTGTGGCATCTCTGGAAGATACTGAACCTAAATACCAAGTTTAGTGATTATCCGACTGTTCGTTTCTGAGTTATGCTGTTCACAAACACACACACAAACACACAGACAGACAGACACACACAGACACACAGACACACACACGAACATATTTCCAAAAATCTTTTTTTGGATTCAGGGGGTCTCTAAACATGTATTTCCGGTGAAATCTCGATATCGAATTTTTGGGTGGAATACAATACTTCCCCTACTTACTATACGTAGTAGAGAAATTAAAAAATCTGATGTGTTACACTCACATGACTTTCTCTACTCTTGTACAAACTATTTTTACAAACGTTTATTCCCCATATGCTTCATATTAATCGAGATATCGAGATGTTAATCTTATTGCTAATTTTCTTGTAGATGCAAGTGAAATTGGTAGGAATTAGTTGTTCTTTCACACAAGCTATAGTAGGTTTTAAGCTATAGTCAAATATTTTAAGAGCTGGTTGCTATGTGGAGTATTTCATATTCTTTGCATTACCAGGACAAAAAATGTGAATAACGAATTTGAGAAAAAGTACAAGAATTGGAAAATTTAAGAGAATAACAAGCAATATCTCCAAAATGGTTCTCAACAAAAAACTGTTCATGACATATGTTGTGTATTTTAACGCGATCTACATTTTTTGTGTAGTAAAATCTCTTATGGTCTACCAGTTATGCAAAAGTCGTTCACAATGAAGAATACTTTTGGAGAAAATACATTTCCCAGAAAATTCGAGACATACATTTCATTTGTCATGAAAATATCTTAAACATATGGTATTTTAATCAAAATCGTTAGAGCCGTTTTTGACAAAATTAAAATTTTCGAAAAATATTCCGTGTAAAGGGTAATCTGGGTTGGGGGGATTTTCTTGAAAGCCTTCGTGTCCCATCTCTAGAAGATACTGAACATAAATACTAAGTTTGGTGATTATCCGACTGTTCGTTTCTGAGTTATGCTGTTCACAGACATACACACAGACACACACACACACACACACACAGCGCATGTTTCCAAAAATGCTTTTTTGGATTCAAGGCCCTCAAAACATGTATTTCCGGTGAAATCTCGGTATCGAATTTTTGTGTGGAATACAGTGCTTCCCTTACTTACTATACGTAGTAGAGAAAGTAAAAATATGTGCGGGGATTCAGGGTCCTGAAAATATGTATTTTCATTGAAATCTCAATATTGAAATTTTTGGTGGAATGCTCACCCAGTAAAACTACGTACATTTATTGTGGCTACATACTCCCCAGGGGCGTGGATGAAGTGAAGGAACCACAGGAGGCAATAGATCTCAGATATACATAGAAGCTCTGACATTTCCTAGCTCGAAGACCTGGGTCACTACTGGAGTTGCCCAAAGGAGCGATTAAATTAAAAAATTAAATTTAGTTTTTTTTATGGACGCTCTTTAACTTCTGTGGTCATTAGCGTCCCATTCCATATTGGGCGTGAAAGACCGGTAATTTTGCTCAGAGGCCTCTTTATCAGGCTTGAGGTTCTTTTACGTGCCGTAAATATAGACACGGGACCACCGGCTTTACTTCTCTTCCGAAGAAAGCCATGCTAAAGATTTTTACGCCTAAAAATTCATTGCCCTCCGCCGGGTTTGAACCCGCGACCTCGGGAATTACAGAGGGGCGATGAGCAACCCTTGCAACTAGGCAGTCATCTGTTGTCCATGATGATACACTCTTTTCTTGGATCATGCATCCGTGTCATCGTCAGACACTAACTCACGCCACGAAAGCACCCTAAAAACTGAGAAGAAAATGGAATGAATGGGAAATTAGGGAAACGAAATCGTGGTAGAAGGGAAACCACCCCAACATTTATCTACTGACCATAGAAAACCACAAAAACAGCCGCAGTCGGCAGGAATTGAACCCGGTACATCCGGAATTCGAGCTTATTTTAAATAAGTAACGATAATTTAAAGTGTATATGTTTGTGACAGTCAAATTTAATTTCAGTTAATTTGTGTGGAGTTTTTAAATGCTACTCTCCCATCAGACACCTTCCCGGGTGGCGGGTAGGGTAACGTTTACCAGAGATGGCGGGTACCGGGGAAACCACCCCAACATTTATCTACTGACCATAGAAAACCACAAAAACAGCCGCAGTCGGCAGGAATTGAACCCGGTACATCCGGAATTCGAGCTTATTTTAAATAATTAACGATAATTTAAAGTGTATATATTTGTGACAGTCAAATTTAATTTCAGTTAATTTGTGTGGAGTTTTTAAATGCTACTCTCCCATCAGACACCTTCCCGGGTAGCGGGTAGGGTAACGTTTACCAGAGATGGCGGGTACCGGGGAAATTGAAATACTCGAGGCGGACCAAAACTACCATCTATTGCCTTGTAGAGGCATATTGGATTATAAAAGGCTTAAGGAAGAAAACCTTGATTAAAATCGCCTGGTTCTCCAGCTTGATGCGAAGGGCTAACTCCCCGTTCATTAGGAAGAAAAGGAAATGTTAAAAAAACCCAAATTTGATAAAGGCTACGGATATCCATGCATTTACAAGATACCAGAACACACTTCAACAAAAAGCATTATTGACTATTAGATTATAGTTGCACAACAAACGAAATTAAAGGTGCAAGATGTGAGAGCATATAGAGGGGTAGCATTTGGTGACCATTTCTTAGTTAATCCCAAAATCTTATTTCCTTTTATAACAGTGAATGTACCAGAAATTCAAATTAAGGGTGATAAGCAAGAAAAAATCAGAACAAGTTTGACAAGTTTAAAAGATGAAAACGCCGTTTACCCTTGTAGGAAGAGACTGGATGAGAAATTAACTGAAACAATATCTGATTCTAAGCAAACTCAATACCAGTAAATTTTGGATAAAATACATGTAGCTACAAAAGAAGCCGTTGGTGAAAAATGTGACAGTCAAAAAGAGAAGAGGTATTATTATTGGAATGAGGAAATAGGAAAGAAAGTCTCATTAAAGAGAGATACTTATCTAAAATGGCTACATTCAAAGGACATAAAAGATAAAATATAACTTAGAAATCAACAAGCAAGGGTTAGGAAGAAAATATCACAAGCAAAAATCAGCAGCTGGGAGAAAGTATGACAAAAGATAGTGGCATACATTGAAGGAAAAAGAAGTACAGAAGTGGAGGACTTTAAAAGAATGTTAGAAGGAATGGTAAAGAAGTGCTTTGTAAATATACTAATTTTCAATCATGGGAAAAGTATTTCAAGGATTGATTGATAGAAAACAGAGAGCAATATATGAGTACATTAGAGGAAGAAGTTAATCAAAAATTGAATGAGTATAACCACTTAAAATTAGAATTATAAAGGAAGCAATAAAATCGTTAAAATGTCGAAACGCACCAGCAATTGGAAGCATCCCAGCTGAATTTTTAAAGCATGGAACAGATAAACTATACGGACAACAGAGATTTATTTGAAAAATGCCTGAATGGTGAGAATGTGCTGGAAGATTGGAAATTACAACATATTTTCACAATACATAAAAAAGGGAGAAGAGGTGAAAGTAAAAACTATAGAGCCATTAAAATAAATAGCACATTAAATAGACTATATAGTAAAATAATTAAGCATTCCTTGAGCTACAATACAAAGATTTGGAAGCAAAAGTACAGCTAGGCTTTACAGTAGGCAGATCAACTATTGATCATATATTTTGTTTGCAACAGATAATAGAGAAGAACACAATCTAGAACACAATCTCTGCATTTGGTGATCATTGATATAGAAAAAGCCAATGACAATGTGTGGTTATCACAACTTTGGTTGACTCTAAAACTGACGAAATTTATACCTATTTTAATAAGAGCAATTAAAAATTTATACAAAAATGTATATGTATAAGTAAAAATGGGCAAATATTTCTCAAGTGGATTTCATGTTAATGAAGGATTACGACAGGGATGCTGTATATATCCTATGTTATATAAAATTTACACAGAAAAAACTAAATAAAGTTGTAAAAATAAGTGTTGAAATATGGGAATACCAATAGATGACCCAAAAATATACTCCCTGCTATTTGCGCATGATCTGTTAATTCCGGCCCAAGAATATGAAGAACGTATAATATCTTACAAGGAAATTGATTCAAGAATACAAAAAATGGAGCCCTAAAAGTAAATATGTATAAATCCAAATATATGGTCTTTGGAAATGTTTATCAAGACTAGGTACTGGAAGACGAAATGCGGATAATTAAACATACAGGGGAATACAAGTAAAGATTACACAAGATGGGAAACAAAGAAAGGAAACAAGATCAAAGATAAACTTCACAAATTATGCTATATCCACTTTGAATGGTATATTATGGAATAAACTGGTCTCAAAAGAAACTAAAGCTACAATTTTTAAAACAATTATTACAATCTATGGCCCCGACGTGTGGACACTGAACTATCAGTTAAAAATAAATTTATTGACAACAGAAATGTTTTGTTGGAGGAGATCTGCCAGGATATCTAAAAGAGAAAAAATTATAAATGAGATTATAAAAGAAAATATAAATCTTCAAAATTCAATTTTAGATTTTATTCAACAGAAACAATTAGAACGGCAAGGGCATGCTAAAAGAATGGAAGCTGGAAGATCACCCAAAGTAATAATGGAGTGGACCCCACCTGGAAGGAGCAGAAAAGGAAGACCGCATAGCACGTGGATTCAAGGAATTAGAGGCTGCAATGATGGATTGGGAAATTGAGGAAGATTTATGGTCCAAAAGTGATAAGATGATGTTAAAATAAAAACTGCAGTCCTGGGTGCCGGGAAAAAGTTTGTAAATTGTAAAACCGAAAAAATATATATATAATTTCAGCTTGGGCTTAAGTAGTTTAGAAAAAAACATTAGTAAGTGCATCTGGATAAAATTAACGAAACTTTTAAGCCTTCCGGAGCACTATTCAAGTTAAGGACCTAATAAAATCCCTCCAGTAGAGAGCTCCTGGTAAACAAAAGAAAATATTTAGAAAGCCAACGAACAGGATAACAACTTTGAGAGCTGGTCATTGAAAGGGCTTACCTACCTTCATCCGACTACGAAACATTTCCACGCTTTTAAGAGCCTTTAAGCCTAAAACAACATTGCTCTTGTTTGCGAGGTTTTAGAACTTGTGAAAGTTTCACCCTCGAAGCACTTTTCATCCTCATAAAAGTGCGGTCCCTCTTATAGTCTGAGTTAATTAATTACATCACAAGGCTTGTAGCTCGTATGCCTAGACACATACCTGTCGTTTTAAACGTACCTTCTCGGTGATTATCCTTTAACGAACGCGAAATTTTTTCCCTTTTATGTAACAGAAAGTAAGTGTGGGGCCAGGTGTGTAACGGGATGTAGATAAGATCAAAAAATTACGTTTAAAAATCTGATGTGTATATCATTCAAATGGCTTTTTCAACATACTATATTTATTTTAATAGCTTTAAAAACTATTCTTACGAAATCTTATTTTTCTATCTAATCCATGTTAATCAAGATAAGCCTTTTCAGAAAAGAGGGATGGAGAAAACCGAATCGATAGCCAGGTGTTTAAAAACCGGGTCGCTATATGCTGGTCTAGAAATTACATCCCCTTTCCATGACATCGCGATAAAGAACTGAAATAGTGAAGTACTTTAAACAAATGACAAAGTATTGAAAATTCAAACTAATAATAACGTATATCTCGGAAATGGCTGATGCCAAAAAAATTAGCTAAAATAAATACTGTATTTTAAATTAATTGTGACGGTTTCAATTTTATTTTAAAAGATTACGATATATATTATTTTATAAATTTCGAGATATTCCGGACAAAATTTTTAAGTAAATCCAGAAAATTGGCTTTAGATTTCTTGCGAGTCATTTCCCGGATGTTAAAGTAAGCATCTGTTTAGGCTAAAGATCACTTCATGTTCGACAGTGGGTGAGTTATGTAATTTCTGCTGACATACGCTTACGTCAGTTACTAACCAGGCACTAATCAGCATTTTGTGGGGTATTTAAGCTTAGGATTTTTTGACGACGATCTCTCAAACGACCACGTGCATAGCAGGACCCTGTGTTGGTCAGCTCCTTAAAATTTACTGCAACCTCGAGTAGCGTCAGGTACGACTAAGATGGACCGTCGGACTTGGTCCGTCACTCAGGTAAATTCACAAGCTATCTTAATTCTTTCCTTCTGAAGTGTAGTTTATTTTATATTAGATAGAATAAATATCGGAAAGATTGTAACAGAAATTACATGTCTAACAACGTGACCCTTTCACCACCTATCCACTGTAAACCTCCACAACCTGTAACCCTCTCGATGTCATCCTGTGCTACGTCCCCATTCTTTACGCGACATCTGGTGAAGGCGCCAGCCTTACGCCACATTACCTACACTTTTTGCCCATTAAGTTTCCATCTATCTCCTATGGTTTACCAGATACACAAAATTATACAAATTCCTCTGATTGAAGAGAACTTCAAACGTTATTCCAGACAATTATAGATGCACCTACTTTTTGTCATGAAAATATCTTAAACATGTGGCGTTTTAATCAAAATCATTAAGAGTTATTTTGAAGACACGAAAATTGCAAACAATTATCCATGTAAATGTTAGCTTGAGATCGGAAGAGTTCCTTGAAAATCTTCGTTCTGCACCTTTGGAAGATGCTGAACCTAGATACCAATTTTGGTATTTAGCGGACATTTTTTAGGTACTCTGTTTATACATACACACGCGCGTGCGGAGTTTTTCTAGAAACCTTTTTTATTCAGGTGGTTTCAAAAATTATATTTCCTATGAAATCTTGATATAGAATTTTTGGGTGGAAGCAATATCTTCTGTATCTACTAGGTTCATGGTAAACCAAGTAAGATCAACTCTGTATTAGCTAGCGTGTCGTCTATGCATCAATTCTAGATCGTTACTGGCGATAAATAATGCCATCTAATTCGCGAATTGAAATCCCTAACAATAGTGAATCTTGCATATTGGGCTGTATACTCGCTATGACATCATGAGTAGAGCGGGAGTTGTTGAGCACAGTTATTTGCCCCTACCAATGAACGGTAGACTGTGCCGCTGTATGAAATGATCGATACGAATCGCAAAAATGTATTAAATATTATACAAAGACGTACAAATGGAAGAAAAATTCAGGAGATACGCAAATATTTATTTACTCTGTCGCTTACCTATGATAGAGAAAGATTCCATACCTCCCAAAAATTTTAATTTTGTTTTAAATTTTCTACCCACTACCTGTCTATCTGCGTGCCTGAACCAAAAACGAACAACTCGGATGAATACTAAATTTAATAATGAACTCCAATATTCAAGGTTGCAACACTAATTATCAAAAACAGCTCCCATGATTAAAATACTATGTGTTTGAGTAATCAGCTTGAAATATATATTCTCTAAATACTGTAAAGTGCTCTTCATTCAAATTGAACTTTGTATAAATATTTTAAGGGAAATCGTAACAGAAACACAAAGGATGACTATGAGAAGAAGCATATAATTTATGTCAAATAGTTTGGTTCAGGTGAATGTGTATACAATGTAATATATGGAACTGTAAAACCATAAAAGATAAAAAATTGTTCATTTCAGAAAAATAAAAATTTTCTATTAAAGTATCAAATTTATCACATAATATTTTGTGTAGCATTAATCATTTCCGAAATTTCCTTTCTTTAGTTTTTCTAAGGTTGAAGTTTACTTTGATGCTCCAACTAACAGTAAATTACGTGTTCGAAAACATGTTATACCTTTTATTTTTTCACATGAGCTTATATCTAAAAAAACGGACTTATGATATAAACAGATGACTAGTGTTTACTCCTTTTTGCTGCTTATTTTGAAATGTTTCAGGCCAAGGTTTGATGTAGTTAACGCAAAACGATAGAAGTATAATATTTTATGCGAGGAATATGCCATTTAAGGGATGCCTATGTGTTGGTATATTAGATGAAGAAAGTCTTAGAACTGCTACACATTAGATATTTTCTAATTAAAATAAAACACATATACACATTTACCTCTCCTCACACCTGCTGGATACACAGCAGCAACTCTGCTTGATGATATGTAAAAATATGTCGCTATCGATATAAAGTTTCGACGAAGGAATAATATATAATGCAGGCGAAACATCTGATGGCTTTGCTGTCTACATTGTGCCGGGTTTTTCCGAATCCGACACTTATTATTAATAATGCACACGACCGTGGATTCATTTCTCAGATACGTGGCCGGAGCACCACCTCGGGTAAGTGGTGCCGTCCCTTGCTCGCATCTGTTCCTGAGTTAGGGGGTAGTACTGCTGTCTCCGGTTGATGTCTGGTGGTCTGTTCTTTGGGAACATCAAGTGCGTTGTGACTGGGATACTGTTACCTGCCGTGCGGTCCTCTTAGTAAGTCCACTTACACCTTTTGTGCTTTTTCTTAAGTTTTTAATGTAACTTACGTGGCCATTATATTTTCTGACCGTGTTCTTTAAAATGTTCCTGCTCATTCGTTTGCGTGTGAGCTCTCTACTGTTGGTTGAGCCGAAAGTTTCAATTTGTTTAGCTAGTTATGTATTTCTGTCCGTTTTAAGTTCACATACAATTAAATTTCATGTTTTTTATTTGTAGTCAAATTGGGAACAGAACTATAATCTATCCAAACGTTCTTGGTTCTTCAAGACAAAGATCTAGAAAACTTTCATATACTTACATACAGCAAGAAACGCCAAGAGCAGTACTTGTATAATCAATTTATGCGTATTTAATTTTGTATTAAACGGAACTATATTCACAGAAATTGTGAAAACCCCTGGGTACATTTCCAGTTCTTTAGTTTTAACTTGGATGTCCAAGAGGAGGGCATTAGAAATGATATTACCATAAGTGGTCCAATGTAGGCAAAACATCGTCTGAAATCTATACAAAACATCGACAGTTGTCAACATTATACCGGTTGTTTCAGAAATACTTTTACAAACTTCGGGTATGTGTTCCTCACACCAAAAGAAGGAAAAAGTTCATATGAACATATGTCCCATAATCCTTGGTTTTCGCGTTATTCCTGTCAGAATGGAAGAGTGAGTTCAACGGCCTTCGGGGTACAACCTCAAAACTTCATTTCTCTTTGCATTCATAGAAGGCGTTGACCCATTGTACTACATACGGTAGATGGCGAAGTGTTGCCATAAAGACTTGTTTACGTTTGTCATATGTCATTAGTCTGTCTTCAACGTTTCAAGTGTGTACATGTAGTGAGTTAACTGCACGTGTTTCGTTCCACCATTGCTGGATATTCATTTCGTGAACAGGCAGACATGATTTTTATATGGTCGCGCGAATGGTAATGGACGCGAGGCTACACGGCTCTATCAGATGGAGTTTCCAGACCGAAGACGACTGAGTCATACAACCTTTGTCGCTGTGTATCGTCGCCTTGCTGACAAATGTGATAAATGCCTGGCTCAGCCACATTTTAGTCGCATTGTTCGAGATGCACTGGCTGGTATCTACTATGACCTATGTAAGGCAGAGGAGAACCAGTTCCATGGTCTGCACGTTCTTCCGACCTCAATCCTGTGAATTTTTACCTCTGGGGGCATCTTAAATCATTGGTTTATGGAGCAACCATCCCGGATGCAGAAACGCTTCATCGACGTGTCATGGAAGCCTGCGAAACCACTCGACACCATTCCGGAGTTTTTGACAGGATGAGACATTCCATGATTCGACGAGTACAGGCATGCATAGAAGTAAGAGGAGGACATTTTGAGCATGTATTATGAGTTTTGTGTTATAAGTGTACCACTGTGTTGAACACCTCCTAACGAGAAAACAAAGGATTATTGGACATATGTTTATATGAACTTTTTTCCTTCTGTGTAAGGAACTCATACCCGAAGTTTGTAAAAGTATTTCTGAAACATTCTGTATAATACTAATTTTGAGTGTGCATGCTCTGGAAAATCTTCTGTTCATCGACCGTGGAATAAGGAAAAAACAGCTAAAATTGTCTTCTGAAGTTTAGGTGGAAAAAAAATGACGTGCACCTCGTTGCTACAAAGTTAGTTCAACACCTTCTGACTCAGGGACAAGAAGAACTAAATGTATGAATGCTTGTTGGATCGATTAAATGAGGAAGACAGCTCCCTGAGGAATGATATCAGGATCCATAGTGATATAAAATCAAAACAATCATAGCAGTTGGTAGGAAAAGCGTTGATGAAACCAGCAAAACTGATTTTCAGTCTACAATACGTATTTTGGAAATCAGGCGGATATTATACGCATTATGGTGCGGCCAACTTTGAGAAAATAGTACAGACTTCTGACAAAAGTGTTGCAACATATCAAGAAATACACTAGTAACATTCATGTGTTGTTCCACATGTGGAGAGGTTATGTTTTGCAACATTGAGCGAATGCAGGCTAATCATTATTTAATTCTGCTTTCTCTTTTCCATTTGTAGTTATTTCTGTTTGAGCTGTCAACGGCAAGCGTGTAGCTTGGTAGCAGTGCTATGGCTATTCCATTTGATGTGCCCGGTACTAAATGCACTGCCGAAATAATATTTGGTTTATGCATAAAACAATTTTCTTGTTACCCACTGGTACAATATAACGATTCGGACTATTAGGTAAAATTTCAAATTAATTTCAGGGTTGCTGCATAGGGGTGTATATAGTAAAGGGTATGGCCCATAACATCGGGGTCAATTTCGCCCTTAGCTACAGTACAGGAGGTCCCCTTGTCAAATGAGTCGGTATAACTATTGAGAGTCCGATGGCATGAAGAACTTGGGGCTTTCCCACACTGCCTAACTTCACGCATGCGCTCTGCACCTAAATTGGATATTTTTATCTCTTTAATGCCCAATTCTTCCTTTATTGCAATGATTTATGTAATTGTTCCTTGACAAAAAGATACATTTTTCTGACGCTTTATAATATTTCTCTAAATCATTTGAGGATCCTTAGGACAGAATCGTCAGACGGAGTGAGCCCCCAACCAAAGGAGCTCAGCATACCAGGTTCATTATGTCTTATATGATCCCTGGAAGGAGTAGATTAAGAGGAGATCCGGACGACTTTGCACCCTAGCAAGGATTGTATCATTAACGATTCCAGAGTAACTCTAATGTTGACGCAGGCAAGAGTGTACCAGTACCATCATCTCGTCCGGGAACGAGCCCAGAGGAAGGGACACCAGCCGACCATCTAATTGCCAAGAGAAAACTTTACTCAGCGCAAACTTCACCATGCCTTGCCATGCACCAATTGCCGTCGCCTAGTTCTGCAAACCTAAACATGAAAAAACAGATAAAAGATTATTTGGACAAGAAATTTGTGATAAAAGAATCATCCCCATTCCTCTACAGACATGAAAATCACCGGCCACAGCATTGGCAGACCATCGGTATTTGATTAAGAGCTTCACACATTACCGCGGAGTCATTTTGCTTGGTCTTAAGATCCTTACTGGTCCTTTCTCTAGGTTTCAAAACTAGAAATTAAGGCGCGTTAATGCTTCCGACTATAACATTACCGATCATCACACCTGCAGATAAGGACATTCGCAAAAAAAGAGGATTATAAGATATCTACACTATTTCATTAAAAAGGGTGGTTATTTGCTTGAAATTGGCACAAACTGTCTCCGCTATAAGCTTTGAAGTTATCCCCGTTTTCGTCGCTCTCCTAGACACGACGTGGGTCGATGGAAGGTGTAAGATTTTACACTTCATAAAGAGTATCAAAATCTCCCCACTGTCAAAAAGACGCTCATTGTCTTTTTAATTTTAATACGATTATACATTACGGCATGGTAAACCATTAATAAAGAGTATTAGCTGGAATTAATGTATGGATTGAGGAAGACGGTTTTAAGAGGCCTGAAACATGAGTGCTACACCATCACAAAGCTACTGCACAATCGGCGCTCCTCATTTTAATTTATCACCAAGCATGGCACAACTGTTGCATCCTCCCGCACCCCTCCCCCCGAATACCTCGTTTATCTCCTGAAGACTTATTTTATTTCGAAAGATGAAATAATCCATGACAGTAATAAATGACAGTCTCCAGCACATAGAAGAGGTAAAACGTTACCAAGTCTGAATGCTACTCCGTCTAATGCATTTCTAAACGCATTATAACTGTGGATATTTTTGAGGCGGATTAATAGTGGAAAAATCTGATGTGTTACGTTCATATGCCTTTCTTTGCCCTCTATAATTTATTAATGGGTATAAAACTATTCTTACGAAAGCTCATTTTCCTATCTACTTCATTTTAATCGAGACAAACCTTTACAGAAATAGCTACATTACACATTACACATTGCAAAGGGAATAGCGATAGTCAAATGTTTAAGAACTGAACGCTACATGCTGGCCTTAAAATTCCATACTCTTTCCATGAAATCGCAAAAAACAGCTGAATGTCATAAAAGAATGACAAAAGAACTGAACAATTCAAAGCTTTAACAACAGATATCTCGGAAATGGCTGACGCCACAAAAAGGTTAATGGAAATAGATTGTGGTTTTTAAAGAGATCTACATTTGTTGTGTAGTACGTTGTCGTCTATCGCTTAACGTTTACCATTACACAAGATTGTACAAAATGTCTTCCAAATGAAGAGGACTTCACGACTATTTCCAGAAAATTTAAGATATACATTTTATTTGTAATGTAAGTATGTTTTAAACAAAATGGTTTGAGCATTTTTGAAAAATAAAACATTTCTAAAAATGTTCCGTGTAAGGCGTGTTTGAGTTTGAGGGAAAAACAACAGCTGATATTGCTCAAATTATTCCACAATTTCCAAAAGCTTCTTTTTTCCGTTTTCATGAGAAATGACATGAGAGATTATACCTAATCCCGCTAAAATTAAAATATAAATTTCATGGTGGCCAAACGTCAGAATAAATGTTGATAGAAAATAGGATCACCCCCCCCCCCAATTTTCTTGAAAATCTTCGTGTCACATCTTTGGAAGACACTGAACTTAAATGCCAACTTTGGTTATTTATCAGACTTTGCGTTTTTCGGTTATACTGTTCACAGACAAACACACACATGCCGCAAGGATCTTTTTCTAAAAATGTTTTTTTTTAATCAGGGACCTCAGAACGTTTATTTCCGATGAAGTCTTAGTATCAAATTTTTGGGTGGGATGCAATACTTTCTATGCCTGTTGTGTACACGATAGACAAAGTATAAATATTTGGAAGGGGTTCCAGAAGAATTCTATTTTCTTGTATGCAATGCAGAGTACGTTGGACATACAATCGCTTGGGCTACAATTGAATACGGGCACGAAAAACTGTAAATCTTAAACATGTCATCGGCCACATCAGGCCACGTGGCCCTTAAGTTCGCATACGGTGTCTGCAAGCCACGACGAAAGCAATAAGCAAAAGAAGGCAGATGAAGAATGGGCTACTGCAGAGAGTTTATTATTTACTGCTCGGCTATTTCCGTTACTACGGCGGCATCGTCTACCATTTCCGAGCGTCTATTACTTTTGAACCGTATATTGGGAGATTCAGAACCAGCTTTTTGTCTGAATTTAATTTTAAACCTTTTTTCTTGGGAGGAGGAGTTCTGAGGAGACTTTAATACTTTCTTAGTTCACGGTTTTTTAGTTCAAGAGCAGTAGCGCAGCGGTATTCTTATTATCCAATTCTTAAGGGGAGCCTTCTTGTAGCGAATATAGAAATTAGCATATACAGAAAGTATTATTTTTATTTCATACTATCTAGAGTTTCACGTTTCCAAAACACTACGTCAAGTTGAACTTTTCCGTTTAGTTCATTTCCGTACTCCAACACCAAAATATGAATACATTGATCCTGCAAGAATATAAAACATATGACTCTATCTTTGTCCAACATAATATGAGCACAATATGTAACCAATATACAAAATATTGTACGTAAATTTGTAGGAAAGTTTTTGTTTCAGAACTCATCTCGATAACAAACGATAAATATCTCAGCTCATCCTAAAAAGCTCACCTTCCTATACAGTTATGTAAATAATTGTTTCGGTCAAGAGATTTATAAGCCTTTATTGAGAATTCCATTATATAGAAAATAGTTGCCGTACTCCACAGAGAATGTGTGCAGAAACAAAAGCAGAGTATGTGCATAAAAACAAAGGTAGTTTAGGTTTTATGCCAAACAATATACTTAGATTGCCATAATGTAATCAGAATATAGCAAACAGAAGAGACAACTTAAAATCGACAATCCAACCTGTTCATAATTAGAGCCATTACAAATATTCACTAAGTGAAGAATCAACTCCAACATAACTACCACCCTACCCAGTACATGTGACGTCGTATCGAATACATTCCTGCCCTCATAGCCGTGGTCGCTGGAGTGTATAGCTTCGGCGCTCTGCCGAGCTGAAAATCGTGGGTTCGAGTCCCGCCATCGGCATGGGTGTTTGTGTGTTGTATAATTGCGAATAAGTGGTAAAGAATACAGCAAAACACAGTGATAATAAACTGGATGAACAAGCGAAAAAAAAAAACAAAATGGAGAAACTAGAAGTGAATAAAAAAAACACGGATCCAGGGTGCACAGTTAACAGTTAGTAGTTTACTTGCGTTGCTGTTATGGTAGAGTTGCTCTCTATGAGCTCTGTGTTTCTGTTCTACCACAGACGTTCTGTTTACAGTTGCAGGTTATCTGTGGCATTCCCTTCCACTCGCTGCACTGTTGATACAAATACGCAGCATGCACACATTGTAAGCCAAACGATAACTGTCTAAGCTCTCTTCATAACAATACGAATCGAATGTTACATTTATTTCTTTAATTTTCGGTTATCAGATACTGCAGGTGTGTGTTATGAAATATCAAAAACCTCAGAGTAAGCTTTATTTTGATTCTATAGATATATACACTGGAGTTTCTTGATGCTAAAATCTTCTAATAACCTTTGCACTTATGTTTCAATCAAGTTCGTTAACAGGGCATGCTAAACATAATTTTATAAAGACAGAAAATTGCTACATTAGAAATCAGTGAAGCTATAGTTTACGAGACGTGTTTTTAAAGTAAGTACAATTGATGTTTTGCCGCTGCAGCGCTGCACTCACGATTTTGAGCATGCGCGGTCACTTCCTCCATACATTAGGAATCCAGACGCAGCTGTGAGCGATCATCACTTTGTGTTTTCCTGTTGTTAAAGCGTTTCGAAATGTTGAAAACAATGGAACGATCCGCCGACTGTAAAGTCTGTTCAATGATTCGTTTTTTGAATGCAAGAAATGTTACGCCAGAAAACATTCATCGCCAGTTGTGCGAGGTTTATAGAGAGCAATAATAAGTGACAATGCTCGGCCACACATAGCCAAAGAAACTCAAGATCTGATCGCATCATTTGGTTGGAAACAATTCGATCAAGCGATTTTCATCTCTCTCTTCATCTGAAGAAATTCCTTGGTGGGAAAACATTTCAACGATGATGTGAAATAAGAAATGCAGACTTGGCTTTCATCACAGGCGGCATCATTCTTTGACGAAGGCATACAGAAAGTGGTTTAATAGCGCAGCACAATAACGCAGCGACACGTGGAAAAAGGTGTAAGGTAGTGAATAATGATAAGATATGAGAAAGGAATATTGTGCTATTTTTTTTTTAAAAAAATCGGTACTTATCTTTAAAACACGCCTCATCTAATTAACAAGTGAGAAGATTATTTTTCTCGATGGCCTTTGTAAAACAGGTTTAACTTAGTGGCCTGGGAGTGTAGAATCTTCATTTTCTCCAGCTTCACTACTATTCGTTATATATGTTATGGTTTGTGTATCATGTAAACGCTAGATAGCTTTCATGTTATTTAATAACCATGGGACCCAGGAGAGGGTACAAAGGTTTAAACTTTCATCTACTGTAATTCTGTCGAAGATCGTTCCACAATCAAAGAGTACTTATGGGTATGCAGAATTTCCTGGGGGAGATTAAGGAAGTCCTGTGTTCCGCCGATGTTTTACATCCTATTGCGTAAATCTCAGGGAATTTTTCATCCGTTATTAGTCGGGGCTGTAAAAAATTACAGTTATGAATAGTAAAGGGAGAGGATTCAGGTTTAAAATTTCTAGATTTTTTGCAATAGTTTCATAAAGAACACGGGGAGATGGTAAATGTAATTAATTAATTCGTCATTCGAATTTAGAAAGCTAATTGTGCAACCTTGGCTAAACCAGCTAGTCTTGTATATTTGTTGGTGCCCTTGGTAGTTATTTGTAATTTCTGTCCCTTTTCTTTATACATGTTATGTTCATTTGTTATATTGCCAAATTTATTGCTGGTTTTTGAACAGTTTGTTCCACTGCTCAATAAAGTACATAATGCGTCAAAAAGAATTGAAAATTACATAATTTTATTTTAATGTACCTATTTGTCTTACTTCATATTCAATAGCGCCAATAAAGAAACAAAAAAGGCTAGCTGATAATCTTCGATTTTATGTTGTCCAAAACAAAAGGAAAAATACAATGGTTTAATGCACGGACCATTGCTTCTACTTGAAGCTATGAAGTTTTCTTCCTTGTACCATAAAACAAAAATGTGGAAAAAATAAGAGTGCAAGGAGAAAAGAGAGAGTAGAAAGTACAAGAGAATGAGAATGAGGGACATCCTGCGGAATAAAGCACATTCAGTGCAATATGCATGAACGCGTTGACTTTCAAGATGTCCTATCTGAGGCATTTGAGCTTTATATACCGCCCCCCCCCAGTTTCATGACATTCACAGCCTGGGTTTCTTGTGTTTATGCAGATAAAGCAGAGAGGTGGTTAGTTAGTAGGAGTTTGTATGTTCTAGCGTTTTGTTGATTTTCTCCTTTCTTTCAGAGCAGGTAATATTTTGCTTGACACTCTTTTGGCTAACCCGTTAGTACCTTTATTGCGTCATCCTTCTTAAGGTTGACAAATTGACCTTTCGGAGCGTTAATTTCTGTACCGGTGAAGTTCACACTCGTGTGTACTACTTTGGATCCATATTACCATTTCGGTCGAATGAAATTTATTGCTTATGTTGCTACCTCAATGTTCAATGGTGCTGTGTATATTGTATTAATTTTCACCAACTGAATGACTTTAAAATGTGTGATTTATTTTGAAGTAAATCTCCTTTTCTTTTAAGTAGTAATTAGAGCTTTTGTTACCCCATTTTAAATTATATTTGCATGCTTGGTACTATAATTTATTAAGAAGTGTAAGTTATTATAATAAACAATATTCTTTATTACAAATTCTTTTTTGCCATATATTGACTAGCATGTATGTGCTATGAACTTTCAATAAATGTAACAGGAAACATCAATAGCTGGGAGAGATAAGCGGCTTGCAATATAGTTAAAGTATTGTGACACAACAGCTATGGCTCAAAATTATAAGCAGGTCGGCGTTGAGCAGCTGAAGATAAACAAAGACAAGTAACGCTCACCAACGTAAACACGGAACCGCTATCGTCATGTAACCGAACCTTCTGAATGTTTCTCCTTCGCGAACGTCCTAAACCCCTGTGGAAATTTCCAACGGTTATATAAGCGAGCACTCTCGCAAGTGAACCAGTGAGCTAGTGAGTGAGCTAGTGAATGCGCTTCTGTGGCGACAGAAGGTGCTGTTCTCCTAGCGAGTTTGTTACGACTGTGACATACATTGACTGCTACCTTCGCGAGATATTAGAGAGGTCTTGTGTTCGACTCCCCGGCATGTAAACTGTCCTGAAGAAGAGGCTATGTCGTGCGTATTTTGTTACGCCGTTACGTCACGAAGAGAGTGAAGTGATAGTGAAAACTAAGTGACAGTGAAGAGTTGAACTAGATTACATTAACGAAGAGACAGTGAGAAATTAGTGAAGTGACAGTTAAATATTGGACAAAGTCCAGTATTCATTACCTCCTCCCCTCCCTCCCCCAAAAAAGCTATTCATGAGAACCCCAACACACGCGTTAATTTCACTAAAGAATTAAAGACAGTTACATAGAATATTTATCTGGCAAAGTTCTCCATAACTGAGGTTTCACTGCCGAATAAGTGGATGAATCGGACTTGGGGCGATGCTTAATCCCCAGAGAGTTTTGCATATCTTTCATACGTGAGGTAGATAGACAAACCTTGACGTTCTATAAGTTTTTTCGAAGATCGTTTTTGTTCAGAAAAACTCTTTGTTGCTAAAGGTGTACCTTGGGACTTTTAAGTGTGTGCGAAATAACGAAGCAGTTTTAAAGGATCGGTCAGAGGAAGAAAGAGTTAAAGTGGCCATAAACAATAAAATAAGCTGACTAGAACTTTCACTCAGAGGAAATTGTTTCCTAAGACATGCACTGGAAGGTATGTTGTATGAGAAAAGCATTCGGTTAGACTCGCGATTAACTGAGTTCCGATTAACTTAAAATCCGAGTTAACTGAGGGAGTTGTTAGAAAATAAGAATAAATACATATTTTATTTTCTCTACCACATACATAGTAAGTAGACAAGGTATTGCATTGCACTCATAAATGCGATAGCGAGATTTAACTGAAAATATAAGTTTTGAGGTCTCTAAATTAAACCATGTATTTAAGTACTGTATCTTCCAAAGAAACGACACGAAAATTTTCAAGAAAATTTCCCAACCTCAAATATAAAGGGAACATTCTTCTTTCTCAAAAATGGCTCATACGATTTTATTAAAAGTACTATATATTAAAGATGTTTACATGCAAACATAGTGCATATATTGAACTTTCTGGGAACTCATCTTCATTATGCAGGAATTTTGTATAATCTTCCATAACTGGTATTCGTTGAGCGATAAAACAAGAAACTTATTACAAAAAAAAGGTTAGATCTCTTTAAAATACACCATTTCTTTAAAATTATTTGTGTGGCAATAGCTATTCCCTAAGTATCGTTATTAATGATTCGAATTGTTCAATACTTTGTCATTCTTTCAACGACCTGACGATTTTCAGTTGTTTCTCGCGATTGCATGGAATTGCATTCAAATTTCTATTTGAAAAAAAGTAGAAGTATTGGAAAATTTAAGGGAATAGCAAGCAATATCTCGAAAATGGTTCACTCAACAATAAAAATATATCTGACATAAATTGTGTATTTTAAGGCGATCTACATTTTTTGTGTAGTAGCATTTTTTCTATCTCTTATGGTTTACCAGTTATGCAAAAGTCGTTCACAATGAAGAATACTTTTGGAGACATTCCCAGAAAATTCAAGTTATACATTTTATTTGTCATGAAAGTATCTTAAATATGTAATATTTTAATCAAAATCGTTAGAGCCATTTTTGAAAAAATTAAAATTTTCGAAAAATGTTCCATGTAAACGGTAATCTGGGGTCGGGGGATTTTCTTGAAATCCTTCGTGTCGCATCTATGGCAGATACTGAACCTAAATACCAAGTTTGGTATTTATCCGACTGTTCATTTCTGAGTTATGCTGTTCACAAACACACAGACACACATACACGGGCATATTTCCAAAAAAAAAATTTTTGGATTCAGTGCACCTCAAAACATGTATGTTCGGTCAAATATCGGTATCGAAGTTTTGGGTGGAATACAATCTTTCCCTACTTACTATACGTAGTAGAGAAAGTAATAAGCTTTCGTAAGAATAGTTTGTACACACACACACACACACACACACACACATACATACACACACACATACACTAATAAACTATAGAGGGTAGAGAAAGTCATGTGAATGTAACACTTCATACTTTTTTGTATGAGCGCGATGTACAGTAGAGACAAGAAGTTAGCCTAATAAGCTATGAAGAAATAATTTTCACAGATAGAGAAAAACAAACTTTTGTAACGTTTTATATATAGTTAAACTGTGTAAGCATCCAATGTAAAGCTTAAGTAATTCTGTTGTAATAAACAATTACAATGCAGTTTTAAGCATTGCTACATACTTTACCACATATTAGCATATTATCTATTATCAGATCTTTCCGCATCCAAGGTTATTTCGTTCCCAGTTAACTCAAATAATAGAAATGTCTACTGTACCGAACTTTAGGTGTTATTAATATAAATGTCTCAAATATAGCAGAAAGGGGGAATGGAAGAGGCTGGGTTAGTAGTGAAATCTGCTCTTGAGCAGTAAATTATGTATTTCTAAGCTTTAACAGGTATAGGCTATACAATGGAGGGAGACACCTCGCACACTGTGACCTAGGTACATAGATCTATTGTGGTTATCACCCCCAAGGAGGAAGTAATGAAGTGAAGGCAGCAGGATGCTACAGGCCGCAGACAGACAGGCCTGAAGACGCGTGGAAGTCCCTAACAGTTCCTGCCTCAAGACCCGTTCCACTGCTGCCTAGAGAGGGCTGAACGACCCGTCAACCAAACAGCCCTCCAGTATCTATAGGGAGTACTCTTTCCTTTGAGCGTGCATCCGCGCCATCTATCCGATAATGCTATACATGTCGCAACTTAAATTAAATTCAGTTTTTTATTTATGGACACTTTTTAACTGTTATGGTCCTTAACGTCCCGTCCTATGTTGGGCGTAAAAGAGCGGTAATTTTGCTCTTTATCAGGCTTGAGATTCTTTTACATGCCGTAAATTTACGACACGGGATCACCGGGTTTACTTCCCTTCCGAAGGAAGCCATGCTAAGGATTTTTACGCCCGAAAACTCCATGACCTCCGGGTTTAAACCCGCGACCTTGGGAACTAGAGTACACCTCGGAACCTAGAAGCACACCTGAAAGATGAGAAATAAACGGAAGAACCAAAGTCAGAGTCGGAGCCGAACCAAGGACCTTCCGAATGCGAGTCTCACACGTTACCGCGAAGCCATTCGCTCGGTGATGAGTTTTAATTTCCTTTCTTCAAATAACGGCATACATTCTGGTAGGAAATGAAGCATCTCCAACCACACACACACACTCTGCATTAATTATAATAAATATACATACACCTGATGGCAGCAATAAATCGCGGTTGGCACCTGAAATGCTATAGAGAAAGGGCTTTTGCGACGTGTGGCCCATAGTGGTCATTTATCATTTGCTCGAGCCACGTTGATGGCAATATGAGACGTGTGCGTCGGCTACCATTATCACTTATTGGATTCTTCTTGGCACCCCACCGTGTGCTAAGAATCCCGTCACGTAGTGAGCTCCACGCGGTGCCAGGCGTTGGCAACGCGCGCACGCCCGCTTTTAAAACAGATTACCGTCACCAGCCTCTAAGTCCCTTTTCGCCTTTCTACTGACTTCCCTCTGGATAATCGGGAATTACTTGTCATTAAGTGAAACCTTCTTCAACGAACAAAGGCAGTGATTACGTTCTGCTCTAATATGCAAAGTAGTGGTTTTGGAAGATGGGATGTTTAGGAGAAGGTAGTCAAGGGTTATTATCAGACTGGCTTTTATGAGCGCGAGCATCTGCTTCGTGGTGCATTATGACACATCGTTCCAGTATAGACTCATTTCCGCCGTATAACGACGCAGCGTTCGGATATCGTCGTTTTTGCTTCTTTTATTCACCTGTATAAGTTCACTGTCGTTTTGAAGATAAGAAGGCGCATAAAAGTTTAGCACATAAAGTGCTCATGTCGTAAAAAAACTGTTTATCGTAAAATATGTACCAAAAAGTCAACACGCAGTATTAAACTAGGTTGAAATGGCATTTAATACCACACCATGAATATAAAGTATGTTTTAAAATCGCTCCGTGGTACTAAAAAAAAACAACAAACCCAAATTAAAAGTAAATAAACTTCTTACATAGGGAACCAACATCCAGGCAAGAATTCGTAAACCTTCAAATTAGCTTCTTTGTGTAACAGGATAATATATGTGACTGCTAAATATTTTAATCTTCTTATATCTGCTACATTTGATTACGAACAGTTACAATATGTAATACCACTCCCATAGATGGGAATGAATGTATTACCTAAAAGATACCTCCTTTGAAATCCAAGGAGGGAGCGCAACCAAAATTAAATATCTGATCTGTTGCACTCACACGACTTTCTCTACTCTTGTACAAACTATTTTTATAAACGCTTATTCTCCATATACTTCATGTTAATCAGATGTCGAGATGTCAATCTTATGCCTTATTTTCTTGTAGGTGCAAGGGAAATATGGTAGGCTTTAAGCGATAGTTAATTTTTTTAAGAGCGTTGCTATGTGGAGCATTGCATTCTCTTTGCATATCCAACACATAAAAAGATAATAACGTATTCCCATTTGAGAAAAAGTATAAGTATTGGAAAATGGCAACAAATAACCAGAAATATCTCGGAAATGGTTCATTCCACACAAAAGAATGCATACGATGCATTGTGTGATTTAACATATCTACATTTTTTGTGCAGAAACATTTTGTATATCTCTTACGGTTTACCAGTTATGCAAAAGCCATTCAGAATGAGGAGGAATTTTGGGGACATTCCCAGAGAATTCAGGCTATATATTTAATTTATCATGAGAATATCTTAAACATATGATATTTTAATCAAAATTGTCAGAGCCATTTTCGTGAAAATCAAAATTTTTGAAACCTGTTCCATGTAAAGTGTAATTTGGAGAGAGAGGATTTTCTTGAAAATCTTGATGTCGCATTTTTGAAAGCCACTGACCCTAAATATCAACTTTGGTATTTATGCGACTTTTCCTTTTTGAGTTATGGTTTTCACAGACAGACACAAGCACACAGACCTTTTTCCAAAATGATTTGTTTTATTCAGGAGGCCTCAAAACATGTATTTTCGGTGAAATCTTGGTATCGAATATTTGGGTGGAATTCAATACTTCCCCTACTTACTATACGTAGTAGGGAAAGTAAACAGAGGAGGAGTCAGGCACTAGATATTGTTCGAACAGTATCATCTAACCCTCCTGTCCACCCGTTTTAGCGACAACACTTATATAAGAGAAACTGGCATAATTTTGAGATGGAAGCTAGTAAACCGTCGTTAAAACAATCGGATAAGGTCACTAAATTAATGTTACCAACATTTGAAAACGCTGCGAAAATAATACAGACGTTTAGCTTTACAGATCCTACGGCTGCATTTTGTGGTCATTCCGCAGTTGCGGCCTTCGGTCGCCAGCCGCAACTCCTTCACTCTTCTACTTACAAACAAACATTCCTCAGTTATGCTTTCAGGCTTAGGGTGCTCAACCCTGAGCCATGTTAGCAGCGGAAGCAATGTTTCTATAATGCCTCGGGTGGTATGTATGTGTGTTATAATCAATAGAGGTGTAAATAGTCGTGATAAATGTTTTAACATATGTTATCTACGGTTTTAATTTGTGTCATAAAATAGGTATTTTATATATCTATATACATATATATAATATAAATTAATATACCACCCGTGATTCTATTTACATGTGTATTGTCTGATACCTTATTATCATTTTTCATAAATATTTATGTCAAATTATTGTTGTTGGCTAGCTATATTGCAATTTGCTTTTGGTATTGAATTATTTTTAATTAAAAATTTAATACATTATCACGTTCCTCATATACAAATTAGTTACTATGGAAAACATAACTCATCCGTTTTATATCTACGTGGAATAAATAATTTGTTGATTCGGTTACTTTTATATCAGTTACACAAGAAACTAGGAAGATAAAACGTTCTACACACTTCGCTTAAGTCACTGAACGGATACAGACGTACTAATACAACTCCTCTTAACAGATATGAAACGTGAAGCCAACAACAAGCTAGGATAAAGTGAATAATCATGAATATTTGCTTTATGCTGCCAAGGTATTTATTTATATTCAATAAGTTTATTAACAAAAGCGGGATTGGAATTTATTTAAATTATTTTTTAAATTATTTCGCTCTCTTGATTACCACAACACAAAGCTTAGCATTGCTAAGTAGTTACCTAACCCTACAACGTCCAATAAGCCCTGTCCACACTGATTAACATTTAACAAAACTTGTCAACTGCATCATGTTAACAGATTGCATGTTGGCCAAATTTCGATCGCAGAATTGACTTAACATGTTAACCGAAGGAGTTGTGCTTGACACCTTTAACATGTTGGGTGTTTTCCGCTTTTAATGGAAAACTTGTTAAGTCAATTCGCTCTCTGTGTATGTGATTGGGTTAAGTTCGGAAGATTCCAAACTGTAACCATGGCAACGGCCTGCCTTCGCGCTATTGTGTTCGGTAGTTCTGTGCTCGTATCCTTGATTTGGTTTGCTTCATGTGAAGTTATAGAATGGACGAACGAACAGACACTTTCATTAAAACCTTTGTTGAGGCTATCATTTCGGAACATTGTAATATATGTAATAAAACGAATTGGCAAACTATGTTCAATTTATTGCTGTTCCAGAGGTAATATCAGGAGGGAAAGAAACATAGTCTCACTTTGCTAGAGAATTGCAAAAAAGGCTCAAGTCTGGCAGTATGGCTGCTCTCAAATGTGTGTCCTTTTCGTGAATTATAGGTTAGAAACCTTACTCAAAACAAAGTTGAAGTCACTTTGACTTGCTCTCAAGAAATGTTGAAGCCAAACCTGCCCTAAGGTTTAAGCTCATTCAGAATATTTTCACTTCCGTGTCGATTAACAAGATCGAGCCTCATCACCTTCCACTTTTCTTTTCATTGTATACAGGCACAGATACAAATAGCGATAGCCGAATCCTCATTATTGGAATCCATTTTGCTTTTAGTTGAGAGATTTCATTTAACATGTTGAATGAAACATTTTGTTAATTGTTGAATGTTAACTGTTGATATGTTGAACAGTGTGGACTCACCTGTATACAGAACCGCGTCAAATGGCAAGAGTGCCTACACAAAACCCACCTCATGCGTTTGTTTTCAGACAAAACAGGTGGCATGTTTAGATGATTCTAGAAAATATTCTCTTCAACCTAAATCAATATATTTAATAGAATTAAAATCAATTCTTAAGGGCAATTCTCTCATATTTAATATGAAAGCCAGTCAAATTCTTCCGTGTAAAAACGTGTTCTTCGTTAGTAAATGTTTGCATGACGACTTTAATTAAATGATTCAACTATAAAGTACTTATTACATTGTAAGTCGCCATTGGGGTATGACATCTCAAAATTAATGTGAGATGTTTTTATGGTTTACTGGGAATTTAATGCCCTGCCGAAATGTTGACATGGTAGCTCAGTTGGTTTAGAGCAAACCGGCGGAAACCGGAAGATCCGTGATTCAAATCTCGGCTAGTCATTTAATTGTTCATTCTGATTCTACCTTTCCAACAATGTATTGTTGTGAGGATCATTTTGTTACAAGTTAAAGGCATTGTAACATTTTTTCTATTTTTATGCTTAAGTTTGTTCTAACGGCAAGTCCTACAAACCACACTTATGAGACTTTTAACCTCTTTAAAAACTGCATTTACCCGCTTCAGATGACTTTGCTATGTACTTAATGAAAATAGTAATGGATGCAGTAATAACTAGATCAATAGAGTAAATTCAAAGTATCTAATCAATCTGTGCTAAGCAATTAACGTTTCTTATTATGATCAGTACCATCACCATGCTCGTGTAACAAAAGAAAACCTTACTAATCTATTTGCTCCTTTCTTCATGTTATTCTTATAGCATAATTAGATGTGCCTTAGAACTATTTATGCACTCCATTGCTGTTCCATAATGTTAACAAATTGCAGCTATTTTCATTCTCCCCCATTATTTTTCTGGCTTGCTAGGTTTATGTAAAATAAATTAAGACAGCAAATCTGCTAGCATAATGAAAAACAGATTAAGCCAGATGTTTGACCTAACACACAGTTGCGAATAAAAAATACGATTACCAAGCTTCACTATTAGCTTTTGAAAGCTAATCAATATGTAACACATTTCAGTGTTTCAACATAAGAATCAGATTTGTCACAACTTACCAAACATAAATAATCAGGTGTATAATACACAGTTATGCTACTTAATATGCTTTGGACCCGCGATTTTCGGCAGCCACAAAGCAGTCGTTATTTCTGTAAAACGATGTTACAATTAATGTATTCACACATTGCAGATTATGTACCTTTTTATAACCTTCACCCGTTATTCTGAGAAACAAAAAATGCAAAAATTAAGCTCTAACCAACAATATACATTTACCATGAATGCAAATACATGGTAGGACTTCATCTGGTACTAGACTTTGACGTCACACCTCGGTCGCTTACCTCGCCAGCGTTTTGAGAGCCTTGCGTAAAGCGATCGTAAAAGATGTTTCCTTGCTTTCAAAAGAACATAAAATTGCAATACAATATATATTTCCTATTAATTTCGATATGAAATATTCATTAAAATATATTTTTAGACAGCATGGTCTAGAAGTAAAACTTTAACACAAAGAACACGAGATAAAAGTTTTAAATCATTGTACTAGTGCGATAATTTTCACTGTAACCAACTATGATTTCAAGTCCAATCACATTGCGCTTACCTTTGTATTTGCACATATTTAATAACTCAACTTAGTCTGAATAGGTTTTATTTTTCATTTTATTTTTACGTGATTAATTTCTTATGGCGATCACATTATCTGTTCCAATATAAATCGCCATAATTCAATTTATCGCAATTCGTGGTAGAGTTAACCTATAACGTTATATTGGTAGCCTTCTGCCTTCCTTAATCTAAAAGATTGTTTTATTTAACCTACATAAAGATTAAATGCCAAAAATTATGAATCCAGAAGAAACTGAAATAGAAGAGCCAGGTGAAATGACAGAAGCACCGGAAAGAATAGCACTAAAAGTGCTTGCCCAAAAAATCCAGAAAGCAATATGATATGTTATTTAATCGCTTCATTGGCTCGTGTAAGGCAAAACGCGTTGAAAACAATTTCACTGAAAATGACTACTAGCGAGTTAATAAAACATCAAAACATCTGATATCTCTCTTTTTTAACTCATTTCTCTTGTTTATAGAATGCGTTTTAAACGTGAACTCAGTTTTATGTATCAATATAATCTTATTTATATTTTACAAACTCGAGCGTTGTCTAAAAATAGTATATGCCACACGTGTTAAAAGTGGTTTTATTTTACTCGTAGGATTGCGAAATGAAAAGCTTATTTTACCCCTTGTATTATAATCTACTAATAACACGCATTCATATTCCCAACTACAGAGTAAATAACATTGGTGCCTATGATGGCAACATTAAGCACAATATAATAACGATATCAGATATATTTATGAATTCTCGGAGATGGTTAACGTAGAGTACCTCGCCTTCCTTCCTTCCTTGTTTATTCCTGCTAGACAGAGAGTAGGTATTGATTTGATTTGTTCCTTCACGTTTCAAGTCTTACTAATTGCAAAACATTTACATTTGTGTGAATAGTAATCTATAAATATTACTTTTAAATGCACATTGGTATTTTGAACAACAGAAAGCATTGGGATCATTAAGAGCGTACTTAGCGTACTGTGTCGCTTGTTAACACGATAAGTAAATAATTAATAGTTAATAAATAAATAATTACTGTTTCGGGTTCCATATATACAGGGCGTAGCTTTATTGGCGTTATATATTTGGGGGACGTGTTCCTGACATCAAAGCAGTAAAACAATTTCATATGAAGATAATCGAAAGTTACAAAAATTGCTCGAAGTGGCTTCCTCTCGCTTCAATGCATGCAGTAAGCCTGCGTTCAGTGCTCTGGCGTAATCTGTTAAAAATTGAGGGTGCGTTTCGTATTTGGTCAAATCCAGTGGCATTGAATTTTTCAGTCATCTGATTCTACCTTTCCAACCCTGTCCAACACACGGCTTGTGTGAAAGAAAAATTAATTCCATTAATTGACCTAATAGTGGTTGAAACTAAAAGCCCGGGACTTAAGTACTTACATAGAATGTAAGTCGCCATTGGGGTATGACATCTCAATACATATGTGATCTCCTTGTGGTTTACCGGGAAAAATGCGAGTCAGCTGGAGAATTTAATGGCGTGCCGGCATGTTGCCATGGTAGCTCAGTGGTTAGAGCAACCGGACGGAGACCGGGAGATCCGTGGTTCAAATCCCGGCTATGGCATTGAATTTTTCAGTCATCTGATTCTACCTTTCCAACCCTGTCCAACACACGGCTTGTGTGAAAGAACAATTAATTCCATCCCTAGTACTCCTCTCAATGCGCCATTCTCTCTCTCAAGCGTTGGTGAACTCGTGTGAATGTTCTTGCACACGGTAACGGCCTGTCAGGGTACCTTCCTGCATAAAGTTCACGTTGCCACACGTGTAGTGCATATCCGTCGTTCACTCATGGAATACATCTTCTTTGACCTATAGCAAGGAAACGGTTAACTTTCAGACCCATGTACATATGAGCTTTTGTTACTGTTTTGATGTCAGGAACACATTCCCCAAATGTATGACATCAATTAAGATACATCCTGTATATGGTATTATGAACCACTTTTCTTAAATTTGTGCATCACCTGTTATTTTTTTTTCTACTTCGAACTTTTGTCCCACTCTCCATTTCCTATAGTGCATCTCTTAACATACAGGTTATTTTCATCTAAATTAGTTTCCTATTCCTGGTTAGTTAAGCACTGCAATGTGAAAACGGAACAGCTTTATGAAAACGCCTATAATAGCAATATAGAAAAGAATATAAAAATCTGGCTCAATGTTGTTTGGTGCCATTTCTCTTTAGTTTCTTTTCGTGGTGTAAACTCGGTGAAACTGCATTATCGTTGTAGAAGTTTTCTAACTCAGAACTGTCGTCCCTTAATTAATGACTGGCTTCGTCGCCCCCAAGTTTTGTGTCGCCTAAGCCAGAAGCTTTAATTTTTCGGTAACTTCATGGAGTTGGAAATCAATCTGAATGGCTGTTACGTTGAAACAGCAAGACACTGCGACACTCTAAATTCAGTATATTTTCCTCTAATTTAATTTAGCCAAGATATTAACCAGTAAAGCAATAAACTACAAAATTTATGGGTAGTCGAGTGGTTTTATTCCAGTTAGAATTCCTAGCTCGAACTTCCTCTATCCGCGCCTCCCCAATGTCTGTGCCTGTGATTGGTAAGCAGCTCACTTGGGAAATCATAACATGTCACCACTAGTTGTTACTAAATTCATGTTTTATCTTTAAACGGATAAAATTAAATTGTGGAATTGGAAATAGTAGATGTACAGCCATACAGCCCAACATATTCTTTCTTGGTTCCTTTCCTAATTACTGTAAAATAGAAAAGCTAGCATCTGTAGCGCTTTGACAAAACTGTTTTCAAAAGTGCCTTGAAGGTTTAAAGCGTTATAAATTTTGTAATATTTGAGGTAAAGTACTAGAATTTAGTTTTCAGAAAACAGTGATAAATACGGCAATTACTTTAATCCAGTATACCGTTCTTTATTAATGCTATGCAAGCTATCTTCAGACAAAGTCTGTAATTTTGCATTTCTGCTGCAGGAAGTATTCAGTTACTATAGAATTTTTGACTAAACCAACAAAACTTACTGATTTATCTTGAATGACGCACCTATGGCTGCTTGACCTGACTCATAACAGGTATTTATTTAAATAAACTCGCACTGCGGTAGTTAAGCTCGCCGTCTACAGAGGGTAACAGTATTTGTAGTTCACTTGAATGCTTTTTGGCATGTTGTATAGTGGGAATAACATTATATGAAACTGTATTTTGATTGTTTTTACCATGTGTGGTTATCAGAGGAGGTGTATACTACAGAAGTGTGTGTTTATTGTATTAAGTTTAGCTCGAAGTCACATTTGATCAGCTTGAATTTATACTGAAAATACCTGGTACCACTAATCGTAACAAATTCACAATTTGGATATAGATTGAACTATATCACACAAAAGTACCGTAATTGTTCAATAACTGTGGAAACGTAACGTCTAGCGCATGTGTGTACTAAATAATCAATTGCCCAGAGGAATGAATAGTCATTACAAGGCTTAATATTGTAAATACAGGAATATAAAGGCAAATCTTAACACACACAAAAAATTTAGTCATGTATTTTATGTTTTCTTTCAATTGTACTGAATGCACAATGAACTGTTAATTAGCAAGTTAAACCTTGATTACAAATTGAGTTAACCATTTATCAGATGTGCTTTTCAATACTCTGAAAACCATTATGTTAAAATTCCCCTCTCTTTATATATTCTAAAAAATTAACAATGTTTAAAAGGTTTTCATTTCACTTCACCGGTTAATGCATTAGCACGCGAAATTTAATTCTTCAGCTATTATTCATTCCTACTACTCCAATTCCCGAAACGTATTCACTGCTACTGCAGAAAAGTAATGTTTTGCAATCTAACTTACCAAAGTGCAATGGTAAGTTTTGAAAATGTCCGAAAACATTACTCGAGAATACCTTACCGATCACTCACCGAAACTCGCTGATCGCCTGGTCTATTCTCGATACTAGTTCGTTGCGTTGTCTTCAACTCGAACCGGGTGACCTGTTCCTTTGCCGCAAATCACCATAGCGCTGCTGTCGGTGACCTAGTTTCCTGTTAGCCAATCCGCACACACGAGCGACCATGACGTCACTCCACCGTGTGTGCAAGGCTAGACAGAAGCTTTTACTTGTCGCATTTGATGTTGAGATCTAGTCCTCTTATTAAAGCTGCGGTGGTGAAGACGGCTCAAGGTTGAAGATGATGTTATGACATTTGTATAGCCCACGCTGGAGTGCTATTTGAAGGACATTTTATATAATGCTTAGGATGTTATGTGTCATTTGAAAGAGCAGATGAAGTTGGAGCTAACGATGAGGTGTTTGAATGAGTATACTGTTACTCCAGCATAGCTATTGAGCGATGAAGTCTTATCTCAGGTTGTGGTGCTCAAGAGAACTAAATAATTTCAATGCATTTTAACGCCACTTTTATGTTTAATTTTTTGAATACAAATGTATGTTTGACACACATTTATCCACCTTCTCTTCAATAATTATGTATTAATGGCTCAGACGTGTAAAAACCAGTCGATTCACATTTCTATACTCAATGAATTAGGCGAAGTGTCGTAAAAAATTCTCTCTTCCTTAGTTCCTTGTTTATATTATCACCTTACAAAGCAATAAAATCAACAAATTGTTATTTTACGGGGTACGTTTTCCAACTTTACGGCTTAGAAATCCGTTGGGTATTCAATAATGAGTTGGACAGGTGTCAGGCTTGTATAGAAGCAGACGGCATCACTTCGAACACCATTTATAACGAAGCTTTAAATGCAACAAATGCATTATTTCCCATCGTTAGTCGTTCTCCGTGGACTAGTGGTACCGTGCTAGCCTCTAGTTCCCAAGGTCGCGGGTTCAAACCCGGCGGAGGGCGATGGATTTTTTCGGGCGTAAAAATCCTTAGCACGGCTTCCTTCGGAAGGGAAGTAAAGCCCGCGGTCCCGTGTCGTAGATTTACGGCACGGAAAAGAACCTCAAGCCTGATAAAGAGGCCTCTGAGCAAAATTACCGGTGTTTCACGCCTAATATAGAATGGGACGCTAATGACCATAGTAGTTAAAGAGCGTCCATAAATAAAGCTCAATTTAATTTTAATCGCATCGTTAGTAATATCTAGGGAGAAACGGCGAACGGATTGGTATAGCAGTGCTGTGGGAGCGATGGGCTGCCAGTCGCGTTATTCAAGAGAAACCCGATAGAGCTTTAAGCAACACAACAAAACGGACTGGGACCTCTAGTTTGTGAATATCAAGTTCATGGTTTGCGCCTGCAATGACCTGATGTCATTTGATAATCGAAGTCGACCAGATCATTTTTATGCGCGTTAAGTTTCTCAGATTATGAGAGACTCATTTGCTTCCATAAAGTATGGAAACAGGAATTCTAAAATTTAATACCAGAACCATAGCCTGCAGTTTAAGAGTCCTAACAATGTTTTAGTTAAAACGGTAAATTGTGGATTTGTTAGGATTAGTGATACCAGGTATTTTCAGTATAAATTCAAGCTGATCAAATGTGACTTCGAGCTAAACTTAATACAATAAGCACACACTTCTGTAGTATACACCTCCTCTGATAACCACACATGCTAAGCACAATCAAAACAAGGTTTCATATAATGTTATTCCCACTATACAACATGCCAAAAAGCGTTCAAGTGAACTACAAATACTGTTATCCTCTGTAGATGGCGAGCTAGACTACCGCAGTGCGAAGCTATTTAACCAAATACCTGTTATGAGTCAGACCAAGCAGCCCTAGGCGCGTCATTCAAGATAAATCAGGACGTTTTGTTGGCTTAGCCCAAAATCCTATAGTAACTGAATTGTTTCTTCAGAAAAGATGCAAAATTACAGACTTTGTCTGAAGATGGCTTGCATAGCGTTAATAAAGAACGGTATACTGGATTAAAGTAATTGCCGTATTTATCACTGTTTTCTGAAAAATAAATTCTGGTATTTTACCTCCAATATTACAACATTCATAACGTTTTAGTTTCTTACTAATTTATAGTATAATTAGGCTTAGGGTCATTTAAACACTGAAGTGACTACTTTTAATGCTGTAAAATGCAAGAAAAACAAAAATTGTAAAAATTAAACCTCTCTGAAGACATGTTCGCTACGTTAGGTAAAATTTCACCCAAAATCAATTTTATGCTTATATGCATGATCAGTGTGTACTCGGTGGTATTATAAGACGTTGCATATTAATCAAAGGCGGTCTGGCAAGAACAAACTATAGTATAACAGCGGTCTACAGACTGTACAAATATTCAGGAAGGATAGATCTCACCCAATCTACTTGTATTCTGCCTTTGGCTATTGAGTTATCCAATGAGGTGTTTTAAACAGGAAGTGGGCTGATACGCGGGAAACAAGTGTCATATCATTGTTGTGAACTCACCAATTTTATAATGTAGAAAAATGTAATGGGATTTTGTTTATACATCGTGATAACTGAAAAACTAAAATCCTTATTCCAGTTCTGTAAGAAGTATTTTAAGGAGCACAGTTTCTATATGATGCTGATAATAATGATGTGTGATTGGTCTTCCTATAAGAAAATTAAAGCCGCTGGTTTTTCTTTGTAAAACTTCAAAAGAAATAATTTGTGTTATGAAAATCAATCAATGAGGAACTTTCTTCCTTGAAGGGGTAGATATGGGAGTGAAGGCTATGAAATACCCTAAAAAGTGTGAGTTAACTTTTGGAAGAGATACTATCATAATAGCGTATGTATATGAAATGCTATCGCTAGTTATATGCAAATACTTGCTTTCACACACAGTGCACCTTGCTCTTTGCGTGGCCTGTAGCAGCAATCTCTAAACACAGCATTTTTGTTGCATTACTCTTGTGTCTTTAGTCCTGTCTCCGTAGTTGGATAGCTACAACAGTGGTGTGATTAATGATAAACGATTTTGTGAGAATAAAATAAAACACGGACTAGGTGAAATTATGGCGTGCACTGCTTAAGCAGCGACTCATGGGCATGCCCGCCCAATGCAGTTTGAGAGAGAGAATACATGACTTGGTGAGTTAACCCTCCCAAGGGTTTTTTCTAAGTTGCTGAACTATAATCCTATAAAAGAAAGTAGCTTTACTGACGTAGTAAAACTATTTTGTCATGAAACCGAAGATTATATTTTGGATAGCGGTGTATCTGAGAAAATTATTTCTGTATTCACGTCTAGTTTGTGCCTGAAAAACAAAAAGCTGAAATTTCTGCCTAAATTATAAAATCATCAGAGAACAGATTTCGTGCCAAAAACATAGAACTATAGTGAAGTACTTTTTTCTTTTACATTATTTGTAAATATTATGGGAAAATGTGAACCGGGACTGTAGGAAGGCTAAGCGAAAGCTTGGAAACGTAGAATCAAAAGACGGAAAAACTGCAATGCCATAGATTTGAACCACGGATCTCCCGGTTTCTCTAAACACTGAGCTACCATGACAAAATGTCGGTAGGATATTAAATTCTCCAGCTGACTCGCATTTTTTTCGGTAAACCACAAGGAGATCTCAAATTTTTTTAAGAATGACATACCCCATGGCGGCTTACAATGCCATAAGTACTGTAAGTCCCGGGCTTTATTAGCAAATGAAATAAAATTGAATTGGGGTAAAGAGGCATATATATTTAACTTAGGAAGAAAGAAAAGATCAGGAATAGCATGGTTTAGACTGGGGGGCTGGAGGGCACAGAAAATGACTGACGATTCTGGCATTCTGTGATATTGGATGAGGACTGGTACATATTTTGGCGGAAAGTGCACAGTCGGAGAACCAGCGAACAATTAAACTCAAAGAAAAATTCTAAGTCCGTCAAGAAAGGGATTGGCATGTTGGGATCTACTGGCTGATCAGAGGAACTGGCAAAACATGCGCAATTTCTTGACTAAAGTGCGCGAAGCTAGGTCAATTTTGTACAGTTAGTCAAAGGTAATTTATCTCTAATTTGATTTTTCATGTTCTTTTTTTCTGTTGTTAGTTTTGTCACCATACCTTGTATCTTAAATGTGTATGAACGGTCAATGACCCATACATTAAATACTTGTGTAATAAATTCAATAATTTGAAACCAATAAAGATACCTTATCCATCCACCCACGCACGCACCCACCCATCCATCCGTCCATCTACTTTACCCCCTATCAGGTCAGCTAATAATTAATTGTTCTTTCACACTGATATGTGTAGGACAAGTTTAGAATGGTAGTGTCAGCGAGTCAGCAGAAGAATTTTATGTCCTGCCGGCATGTTGCCATGGTAGCTCAGTGGTTAGAGAAACCGAAGCGTGGTTCAAACACCGGCTATGGTATTGAACTTTTCAATCCTCTGATTCTACCTTTCCAATATTGTCCTACACATGTCAGCGTAAAATAAGAATTAATTCACTAAGCTAAGCTTCTCACCATATGATTGTTTTTATGGAACGAAAAATTACCTAAAGTAAGTGATTTTCAGTACCTTCAACTAGGCTATTGTTTTTTATGAATCCGACACTTTTATTTCCTCCAACTATTCATAAAAACTCAAAGTCTGGGGTTATCCCTCTCCCCCCCCCCCGCGCTCTCTCTCTCTCAAATACAATGAATAAAACATTTGTCTCCACTTCAAAAAATCTGATGTGTTGCACTTACATGACTTTCTCTACTTTTATACAAACTATTTTTACAAACGCTTATTCTCCATCTGCTTCATGTTAATCGAGATGTTAATCTTATTACTAATTTTCTTTTAGGTGCAAAGGTAATATGGGTATACAGTAGGCGAGAGTCAAATATTTTAAGAGCTGGTTGCTATGTGGAGCATTCCATTCTCTTTGCATATTCAGGATAAAAAAAACGAATGACTAATTTTCCATTTGAGAAAAAGTATAAGTATTGGAAAATTCAAATAAATAGAGGAATATCTCGGAAATGGTTCACTCCACAAAAAATGCACACGACATAAATTGTATGATTTAACGAGATCTTCATTTTTTGAGTAGAACAATTTGTCTATCTCTTACGGTTTACCAGTTAGGCAAATACCATTCATAAGGAACAGAACTTTTGAGGACATTCCCAGAAAATTCAAGATATACATTTCATTTGTCATGAAAATATATTAAATATATGATATTTTATTCAAAACCGTTGGAACATTTTTTAAAAATTTTGATTTTCTCCAAAATAGCTCTATGTAAAGTGTAGTCTTTGATGGGGAATTTCTTGAAAACCTTCGTGTCTCTAAAAAATACTGAACCTAAATACCAAGTTTGGTATTTATCTGACTTTTCGTTTTTCAGTTGTGCTGTTCACAGACGCACGCACGGACGTTTTTCTAAAAATGCTTTAAGGGCACCTCAAAACCTGTAATTCCAGTGAAATCTCGATATCGAATTTTTGGGTGGAATGCTACTTACTATAAGTAGCAAAGAAAGTAAAACCTTTAGCATCCAAATTAAGGAATAGGAAATTCTCATTACAGAAGGAAAAAGCAACAGTGGGTAATGGGTGCGTAGAAACGTGCTTACTTACGTATTGCAGCGTTTTTTTTTTCTCTTCAGATTTTTAATTTCATTAACTTCATAAAGTTTTGAAAACTGTATTCACGTGTGTTTATAAACTACTTTATATGTACTTTGTAGAACAAGTTTAGTTGTAGTGTCTGTCAGTATCACAATTTATGATTTGAACTGGCAGAGAAGAAAATTTACATTGAACAGAATTAAAATAATAGAGAGAAGTGATAACAATAATTATTATTTAAATTTGATGATTATTATTATTATTATCATTATCATAATTTAACTTGTAGAAACTGAGGCGATATTCAGGAAGTTTAGTAAAATCATTAATTCCTACGGTAGTTAATTCTATCACTTTGAGTCGTTCTCCGTGGTGTAGTGGTTACCATTCTAGCATCTAGTTCCTAAGGTCGCCGGTTCAAACCCGGCGGAAGACGATGGATTTTTTCGGGCGTAAATATCCGTAGTATGGCTTCCTTCAGAAGGGAAGTAAAGCCGGTGTTCCCGTGTCGTAGACTTACGGCACGTAAAAGAACCTCAAGCCTGATAAAGAGGCCTCTGAGGCCGGTCTTTCACACCCAACATAGAATGGGGCGCTAAGAACCACAGCGGTTAAAGAGCGTCCATAAATAAAATTAAATTTACTTATTTCTATCACTTTGAACCGCAATATCAGGCTTTCTTGCTGTTTCACTTCAGATATTGTGCCATATTACACGACTGTAGTTCAACTGATATTTATTGCTTAATAAAAGATTTCTTGTTGTAAGAACCCTCATTGCAAATATCTCTTAAAATTGTAATAAGTACGTTACTTTCTATTGACAAAAACCTCTTCTCATTTTAAAGCAGCTTAAGTCAGCAAAAACTATTTTTTCTCACTAGTCCCATATCACCCGACTTTCACATATGCTCTCTAAAAGAGAGGTTTGAAAGAGGTTTTAAAAACCTTGGATTAGAAATGCGGTTTCAGCATTTAGTTTTTCATACCTGAAATACCCTTGGAATAAAAGTTAGAAGCTAGTAAGTCTCATTGCTTACAGTACAAATATAACAACGTTAAATTAATTCTTGAAAGTAGAAGTTTATAGCGCACTAAGCTCTGCTTATATTTCTCTCAGTATTTTATTTTCATACAGTGCTGCAGAGAGCTAAATGGCATACCTGGAGGTTGCAGTAGAAAGTTATCTATGAGAAGTAGATCCTTAGGCTCTGCTCGTCATAATTAACTATCTACCTACTTTATACAATGTTAAAGCGACAGTTTGTGCCTCTAATGTTGGCTGAGAAAATACAGATGTATCACATTTATACCTCTTAAGGGAGCGGATTGTTAGAATAGGTTCTGCGCCTGGACTGGAGCGTGTTGCTCTAGTTCCTGGCCACGGAATGCGCCCCGGTTCGACCCCACGCATGGTGGTGCGGATTTTAGATCCCGAATATAGGACCGGTGCCCACTCAGCATCATGAGGAAAGTAAGGAGCTGCAATAGGCAGCGGTCCTGGCCTCACGAGCCAACTTTCCGGCTGGGATGCGTGATACTGGCCACATCACCTCCCCGTATCGGTTGGATGAGCGCCCACATCTGCCGTGAGCACGTGGGCGTGAGGCCGGCAATCGGGTCGGCAAGCCCAAGCCATTTGCGGACTGTAGCGCCACAGGATTATGTTAGTATTGTTAGAATTCTATTTTCGAAGGCTTGAAATTTTGATCTTACGTTTGCCTAACATTAACATCGAAAATTTCGTTTCCATATCTATCGTACCTTTCAATTTTTTATTTTCAACGTTGAATTTTACTGCCCTGTGCCAAATCTGCCACATATGAGAAAATATTTATTTCAATTATTCACATGACTTATCTGACAATTACGCAAAAAATTGTCAGATAATGTGTTGTGTTAGTTTTAGTATAAAAGAAACAATTTTATTATAATATGTATCACTGCCAATTTCTAATTTTACAGCTTTTGCTTTAAAAAGCTATAATTCACAAAACCTTTGCAAAATAAATAGTTCATATGAAAATTTCATTGTTTACATTTTTGGAAATCGTATTAGAATTTTGAGACCAATAAGCCTGAAAACTTCATTTTGAAGGAACAAATCTGCTGAGAAAAACTCGAAATTTAAAACGGAGAAATAAATAATTCCACTATATTAACTTCTACATGAAGGAAACACCCACAATATAAAAATTAGCTATTATTGTATCGAATGCTTTATTTATATAAAACACGAGAGAGTGAGGCACGGTGGTACACTTGAGAATAAAGTAGCAGTGCCGCGTATGAATACGAAGTTAGTCCAGGGATGTGGTTTTTTACTTCAGCTGCATGTTTCTACTCAGAGATACACACTATAGCTACCGTTTGGAGACTTTTTTCCAAGTTGGTTGCTCCTTTCGGCGCAGGAATTCTAAATTCAAAATGCAGCTGCTGTCTCTTAACCTTATTATACAACATGATCTCAAGTAACAATGTGTACCACAACTTCTTATATTGGTGCATATAAAGGTATGAACGATTTCATTGTCGAGTTTGTGTTAAGTGGTAGAATGGAGCCAACATAGTTTAGGAGTATATACTTGTATTTATGGGGTTTTGAAAATTAGAAGTTTCAGCTTATCGTCGAGGTTTTCAAAATATCTTTACTGTAAAGCTAATAAATCACTTATAAACTTCAGTGCATTAACTTATATTTGTTAGCATAATGTAGGGCATAAGGAAGGGCTTTAGTTTGTCAAATGTAATTAGATCCAATATATTCATTGTTATTTGGATCTTCAAGAGTCACCTTTGCTATTGGTATTATTTAAGGTACGAGGCGAGTTTTTATGGTAAGTACCGATAACTTTTTAAAAAATAACAGAGCATAATTTTCTATATATTTTTTATCGTTCTTTACCTTATACATTACACTACTTCTTCAATAGTCACCGCCGTTATTAAGGCTCTTGTAACGGGAGACCGGCTTTTGTATGCTTCGTAAAAGAATGGTGCCGCCTGTTTTAAAAGCAAATTTGCACTTCATGTTTCACATCATCGCCGTTAAAATGTTTTCCATGAAGGAATTTCCTCAGATGAAGAAACAGATGAAAATTGCTTGGTCCAAATCTGGACTGTAGGGAGGACGGTTGAATTGTTCACAACCAAATAATGCCATCATATGTTAAGTTTGTTTGGCTGTGTGTGGTCGCGCATTGTCTCATGAGCCAATTGTGGCTCTTCTTTTACCGAGTGGCTGTTTTGCAGAAATGGCCGTAGTTCTTTTATGTACCTGCAATCATGAACCCCAATCTTCGGCCCCTGCTATTATTACGCCGGCAGCCTACCTTACACCAGGAGTCGGCTGCACCAGATTTCTACAGCGCTCGCCAGGTTGTGTCCTCTCCGCCAGTATAGGTAGCGCTTATGTTGCCTCCACGTACCAGCACCTGACCTTCCCAGTGCGTACCCCGAGCGATGTATCAAGAGAAAAAAGAGTGTAACAGTTAGTTCTTGACGACCAGCGAAGGACTTTTATTGAGCTTCGTGTCTGGGAGCGGCCGTCTCCACACTTTTCGGTCTTGTTTAAATTATCTATATCATGTACTTTTGGCGTAAGTAAAATTCTAAATTCTTGTAGTGTGTGGAGCGTATTTAATATCACACGGAAGAGATTTTATATTACATTATCGCGTGGTAAATTTCATTTCAAAATGTCAAATGTTGTGTTAGAAGAAGAAATTCAAATGCAATCTGCTTCAATTGTAACATATCTTTGTTTCTACATTTCAATGTTAATAATATATTCAGTGCCTTTGGGGCTGTATGGATTGTTACTTTTATTTAAAGCTGCTTTAAACCCTTGTTCAATTCCTTTAAGCTTTGGTAGTACAAAACCATTATTATTCTGGGGCAATGCTTTATTCCTAATGCATTCTATAATGGGCCGGCATTTCACTTTTCTAGTTTATTTATTTTCTTAAAGTAATTGTGACTTCTATTAATGGACTACTTCTAAATCGTTCTTGCAAAAACGTTACACTCATTGTATCCTCATAAACCTCACAGACTTGGCGATGTATGTTTGTTGGCGTTTAACATTTCTGGCGTTTAAAAAAAGGAATTACTGTTCTGGCTTCACAGTCCACGGATCGTTTGATCGTTTTGAACATTTCGAAACGCTCTAACAACTCTAACACAAAGTGACGATCGCTCACAGCTGCGTCTGACTTTCTAATGAATGGAGAAAGAGATCGCGATGCTCAGAATCGCGACTGCAGTGCTGCAGCGGCAAGATATTAAAACGATGCTTACTTTAAAAACGTACCTTGTATATACACTGTATCTGCCTAAATCAATGATAAGATAAATGTCTATAGCTGTTAAATGAAGAACTTATTTGATTGACACTTAAAGTTTTCTGAGACGTTGGTACAACTTTAAACCTCGGAAGGATTTCGACATGGGCACCATTTTGAGCACGCCTGTTGTCACACATTCAGATAGTCTTCAGTATCCATTGATGATATTTTTAATTATAAGGCGGATTATGCGCTTCAAATGTTCAGCATCAGTTACTGGTGTTCTAGCTACTTGATCTTTTACGTGTCCCCACAAGAAGTCTAAAGCATAGATTTTTTGGCGTTGTCAACCAGGTTGGAGTAAGCTCGATCTTAATGTTCAAAATGTTTTTCTTAGAATACTTACCAGTTTTCGGCAGTAAACTTAAGGTGGCGAATCCGTGAAAACTGGAAAAAATATAGATTTGTTTGTTAATAAATTATAGCGGATGCTGCAGAGATTGTTATAGAATGGTGCAAACATTGAAATAATTAAAATGCCAGCGTACAAGTTCTAACGCCTAAAGTCATTTATGTAATCCTAAAGGTAATTTATTCCCTTATAACTTTTTTGAGTGCTTACTACCATCCAAGTTGCACCTTGCGGTTCAGATTTTCTCCAATTCAAAATTCTCGCCAGAGACTCTTTAAGATGATGATAAATAAAAGTTCGAAACTTTAGATTAATATGAAATAGGAGTGGTTAATAATATGAAAAGTAAAACTAAAGAAGTTTGCAGCTTCCGTTTAATTCAGTGTGGTATCCTTCACTTCTCTGCTGCGTGCATACGAACACTTTGTTCCTCACAGCTAATACAAATACGAGGTTAAAGTAAATAGTAGACGTAGCAGCATTCTCTCAACCTTGGGTGTACACGCCTTATGGTATAAAAGGCGTACTGACTCTCTCTTCCTAATACACTTTTACGCTAAACCCCAACAAAGCTTAGTTTTTCAGTAGTGTCTCCGTAATGTGTTCGTTATGAAAGACGGAAAAGGATGATGTTTTATTAGATTTGGCACAAGTGTGCATATTAAGAGAGAGAGAGTAAGGGGACAAGGTAGTCTCAACACCTGCAAATTACATCTTAAGTGTGTTAAATTACCACTGCTCTTAAAGTTCTCAATTGCTTTTCCTGAATTTTTTATGAATTATTCTATAAGTCATGAAAATTATTTGAAGTGGTTGTTTGTATTGATAACTCATGTAATTGAGTCCGTAAAGATTGTTTCATTCAGCAGAAAAATAAAATGTACTCTTAAAGCATGTGAATTCATGTACCTTTTTCTCTCATACTACTTGCAATACAGAATCACACCTTTGCATGCTTGTTCTTAGTATAATCAACTATCTTTTGAACCTCAATTATTTAGTTGTGTATATCAGTTCACTATAAATTGAAAAAAATTATTTGCAAAATCAAAAAAGTAAAAATGTGGAAAATTTGCAACGTTGTTGCTTTCTTAATATCACTAATATACGTTATAAAATTATTATTGTGATTCAGAATGTTTAACTGTGTGTTATATACATGTACTGAACACTTCAGCTCTCTACCTCTCATACGTTCTGAGAAAAAGGCACATCAGTATCCAAAAATGTTGTTTTGAGACAACTGAATTTAAAGTTTGAACATCAAAAATTCTGATACACTTCAGTACATTTCAGAGCCATATTCATTTGCACCTTTATTTCTGGATTTCTTCACCTTTTCTGATTGCCTTCTCTTGGTCCTGGCCTCTTTTGTTAATTGCTGAACTTCTCGCTGGTCGTTCGTTTTGAAAGTTACAAAAATATTCTAAAACGAGGCGTTGCATGACAGCTTTAAAGGAATGCAGACTAGCATTTAAATGGTATTTAAATGTCTTAAACATCTCTTAACCCCCAAAAATATATATTTTCTAAAACTGGAAATAATAGAGATTTTATAAATGTCTAAAACAAAAAACTGTGATTTTTGACCATTTCAGAGTGCTTTGTCCCCTTAATAGAAAAACCAAGAGAAAAAGAACAGAGTACATAGTTTGTACACTTCATCTTCTCCACTACTTGACCGTCGAGATTCCTTCACTTTCTTTAATTCATTTCTACAACTATTTTTCAGAGAGTAATCTTCTTTGAACCGTCTCCCTATTAGCTTTCGGGTCAATTTCCTTCATGTCGTTTACAACTTGTTCGTAAGACTTCTTCCTTGCTAGTCTGTCACTATATTCTTTGGGTTTTACTTTCCAAAGACAACGAACTTTCCTAAACATGCCAATAAATCCTTCAAAAGCTGCTTGGAGCATGTTCTTAGCCCTCTCATTTTGGTGCATTTACTTACATGGTTCAACAGGAAGCCAAGAGCGCATGCCCAGTAGGTTAATGGCTTGCGTAAAGCTGTTGGAGTTATTACACGGGACTGCAGACATGCCGTCGCACGCCTTTCCAGCGTGTAATATGCGACCAGTTGGATATTTTCCAAGTGTTTACTTCTGGCGTTTTTCCTTATTAGATGGCATCCATTACCTGCATCAAGGTAGAGGGAATACTGCTACGTTTATACCCACTTAACATGGAGGAATATAAAATGTTTATTTGCATTAAGTCAGGTTCGACTATATTTCGTATCTTTCACAACATGGTTTACAGTGGAATTGGTACCCGATAGCCCAGCCCCTTACGCTACTATTGGTTTTATTCAAATAGCAAGTACTTGTTTCGAAATATGAAAACAAAGTTCTCTTTTAGAATGAAGAGGATTATTCCATCGAATTACGCTGACAAAAGGTAAGTAAATCACGGTGAATAAAAATAGTTACGAGTTTGACAACATGGACATTTTTCGAAACACTTGGTACGCATGGTGATGCTTGCTGGACCAAAGTTTATGGGCCACTTGTTTTATTGCGAGGGCACATATATCGCTAAATATTAGCATTCATCAGAACGAGTTCCTGGCAGGTCTGCTACCCTTTGCACCTGGCACATAGCAGCAATTATTCAATGCTGTCTAGTTAACGAGCCGAGTAAATCACACACCTTGTTGGACCTCGTCCCCCAGGACCATCCTGGCCTGCCGGTAAATCTTTTACAAGTCACTCAAACGAATTGACCGGCCTGGGTCAGCCAGATAAATTTGATTGCTAATGATTTACAACGCCATCGACACAAGACAGTTCCGTTTTTAGAAACATTGATCTCGAGCCCAAACTTTACGACATACCCGAATTGAACACGTGATGTATAGTTTCTTGGGAATATTAGGAAGAACTAAACGATGTATTTGAGCATAAAAGTTTTGCTAATTCCTAAACTTATTACAGTTTTATAAGAATTCTACACATAATCGCACTCAATATGCCATTAGCCAATGCCAGGTAGAGTATGTTAGTCAGTTGGCCAATCAAATCCGTACTACACTGATAGCAATTCACCTTCGATTACTACATTGATGGCATTTCATGGTGGTGCACTTGTGTTTAATTTGTATGAATGCAGTGAGTGAGGTCACATAGACTGCACTACAACAATAGCAACTGAAAATGCTGCGCTTTGGAAGTCAAAATATTGGTAATATAAAAGCAGATGTAGATAATTTAAGGCCAGAAACACAAAGTGGAACAAAAGTATGGTGTGGAACCAATTATCGGAATTCTATACGGAGAGACATTATAAAATTGAAGATCAGTTAGTGACAAAGAGATTGCTTCCATTCTACAGGAGTAACAAACACAGTTGGCGCTAAACAAGGTAAGTTCATAATATGCTTCTCGTGTGATTATCTAGCCGAGTAGCACTCGTACTACAGGTTTTACTAATAATTTAATTTAGGTTTCAAACTCATGCATATTTAAAAAAATCTGATGTGTTACATTCACATGACTTTCTCTACTCCTGTACAAACTATTTTTACAAACTCTTATTCTCCATCTATTTCATATTAATCGAGATAAACATTTGCAGAAACGATCTTTTGACATGCAAAGAGAATTACATTTTACACATAGCGACCAGTTCTAAAAATATTTGACTATCGCTTAAGGCGTACTATGTTCCCCTTGTTTTGTATTTGCAAGGGCAATATAGAAACACAGTAACCTTTAAGCATAGACATATCTCTTAATAGCTGGTTGCTATGTGCAGCACCATTCTCTTTGCCACAGATTAATACTCTTTGCATATCCAAGACAAAAAATGAATAACGAATTCCCATTTGAGAAAATAAGTATTGAAAAATTTAAGGGAATAACAAGCAATATCTGGAAAATAGTTCACTCAACAACAAAAAATGTATAAGACATATATTGTGTATTTTAAGGCGATCTACATTTTTGTGTAGTAAAATTTTGTCTATCTCTTATGGTTTACCAGTTATGCAAAAGTCGTTCACAATGAAGAATACTTTTGGAAACATTCCCAGAAAATTCGAGATATGCATTTTATTTGCCATGAAAATATCTTAAACATATAATATTTTAATCAAAATCGTTAGAGCCATTTTTGATAAAATTAAAATTTTCGAAAAATGTTTCATGTAAAGGGTAGTCTGGGGTGGGGATTTTCTTGGAAACCTTCGTGTTGCATCTCTGGAAGATACTGAACCTAAATACCAAGTTTGGTGTTTATCCGACTGTTCGTTTCTGAGTTATGCTGTTCACAGACAGACACAGACACACAGATACACAGACGGACATGTTTCCAAAAATGATTTTTTTGGGTTCAGGAGGTCCTAAAACACATATTTCTGGTGAAATCTCGGCATCAAATTTTTGGGTGGAATATAATACTTCCCCTACTTACTATGCGTAGTAGAGAGAGTAATATATGAAAATATAGAAAATAGAACTACTTTAATTTTAATATCAGACAATTATCATGAAAAACGCATTCGTTAACCTCAATTAAATTGTTGAAAACTACCAGCACTAGTGCTACTACTGTCGACAATGTATAGAAAGGTATTTCTACCTGTGACAAACCTACACTAATATATACAGGGAGGACAATTTAAGTTGAGAGTGTACAATATCTCCAAAGCTAAGCATTGTAGAAAGAAGTGTCTTGAATATTTATTTATAGTTATAATATTTATTGCTTGATATTATGGGGGGAAGTAAGTTTCATTAGTCGTGTTTTGTTTGGAGGACGTTATGGTGGAGATTTTAGTCAATTTAACTTTTTTAAATGGGAACCTAAAATTAGGGTAAATTTTAATTGACCCTAAAATGACCATCACAATGTCCTCTAAATAAAACATAACTAATGGCATTTACTTTCCCACATAATATCAAGCAACTTTTATTCAAGGCAGTTCTTTCTAAAAACGCTTAGTTTTGGAGATATTGTACATATTCAACTTAAATGGTCCACCTGTTCAGGTATGTATGTATGTATACAATAATCTCAAAATTCGCTCACCCGATTTTGAAAATTCCTTCACCATTGAAAAACTCTAACATAAAAAGTTAATATCAGTTCATAAATCATTAAAATACCAAAAATAAATTCCATAGCCTATGTACCAGGGTACAAATATATTGGATCTATTAAAGAAAAGATACCTGCGAAGAACGCTTTGACTTTACGCTAAGATTGTCATAAAATAGAATATAGTTCTGCTCCTTCAAAGAAAACGCATATAAAATAAGAAAAATACTGGCATATTTTAAACCAAACATACTGGCTACGATTTAACAATTAAGAAAACATAAGACAGGGCAAAATAAAAGAGGATGGACTCTGTTTTTAAAGACACGACATGCATGCGATACCAACTTCAATAGCATATTGCGATATTAGTGTCGTAAGGATTACGAAAATAGGGAAAAGTTTCAAAAGAAGAGACTCAGTCTTTCTGAGGCTTTATGGCTAACCACCACTAGGCGGTTCAAATATCGGATATGGCATTTAATTTTTGCTTTATCTGCTACGTATAGTAGAGAAAGTCGCATCACAGTCGAAATTTACCAGAAATATATGTATTGAGGCTCCTTGAACCCAAAAGAAAGCCATTTATAGAAAAAGTTACACATATGTGTCTGTGAACAGCATAAGCAAAAACCAGTAGTTGGATAACATCAAACCAGGTATTTAGATTCACTACCTTCCAAAAATGCGACACAACGATTTTTAAAGAAAATCTCCCTATTCCAAACTACCCTACACATGGAAGACTTTTCGAAAGTTTTGATTTTCTAAAAAATGGCTCTAACGATTTTGATTAAAATACCATATATTAAAGATGACAAAAAAAATGTATAGCTTGAATTTTCTGGAATAGCTTTTTAAGATCCTCTTCATTCGAAAGTAATTTTGTTTAATCTTGTATAACTAGTAAACGTTAAGCCATTGGAAACATACTACACAAAAAATGTAGATCTCTTTAAGAGACACAATTTATTTCAAATAACGTTTTTGGTAGCATCAGAGATTTCTGAGTTATCCGTTATTAATGGTTAAGACTGTTCAACACTTTTATCATTCTTTGTCCTTTTGATGTTCAGTTGTTTCTCGAAATTGCACGCAAAGCAATATGGAATTTTAAGGCCAGTACAAGTGTCCAGTTCTTAAAACATTTGACTATCGTTATTCCCTTTATATTTATGCGTAAGGCAGCTATTTACGGAAAGCTTTATCTAGATTAAAATGAAGATAGAAAAATAAACATTCGTAAGAAAATTTGTATACCCAATAATAATAAGCGATAGAGGGTAGAGAAAGCCGTGTGAATGTAACACTTAAGATTTTTCACGCTTGGCAATTTATGTGAAAGACAGTTATCAGTGAGTTCTTACGACATTGTAAGTCGCCATTGATCTGAAAATGAATTTGAGACCCCTTGCGGCTTACCGTGAAAACGCTAGCCAGTTGGTGAAATAAATGTCCTACCCAATGTGGCTAGTGTCCTACCGGCACGTTGCTGTAGTAGCTAGGCCAGTTACAGTAACGACACGGAATATAAAAATTCGTCATTTTAATAATCAATCTGGAAAACTTTACAAAATCGAATTAATAAATATACTCCTATTCGATTAGCAGCAAATATACATGCCGGACATCTTTTAATAACTTTATTAGGAAATACCGGAAGAAGTATAATTAATTTACTTATACCTTTATTGATTATAACTCAAATTATACTTTTAACCTCCCGCGTTGAATTTGTTTGTCTGATTCTACACTTCAAACTTAAGCCCACATACGACTTATGTAAAAGAATAATTATCAATAATTTGAGTATTTGGAATCAGGTACGTATAAAACATACATTTCCGATTAAAGTAGAATATTGTGACTTTTTCCAGTGTTTCAACCGTCTCATTGTCACTGCTCTAGCTCACCTTCACTGGAAGTTCACTTCGATTCGTCATTTCATCAACATGAACTAGTTCAATTTTCCGTCACTTCACTTTCTTCGTGATGTAGCCTCCTCTTCTGGACGTTCACCCGCTGGGGTGTCGAACACAAGACCTCTCCAATCTCTCCTGCAGCAGCACCTACTGCACTTCGCAACAGTCGTCAACAACTCGCTCGTAAAGTCGCTCTTGATGTCGCACCAGATGCACTCGCTCACTGATTAATTCAGCAACTCTCAGCTCGCACTAACTCCCGCGAGAGCGCTCGCTTATAGCCAGTATAAACTTTCCACAAGGTTCTGGAACAGTCTAGAATTATTTCTGGAGGAGGGGCGGAGAAGAAGCTTCCAGAAGGTTCTACTGCCGATAGCGTGCCCGATTTTTATGCTTTCGAGCGGCAGTTATTGTTGTTTACTCCGACTGCCCGGCACTACCATAGCCTCTGCGTCACAATATCAAATTTATTCTCAAGCAGATTTTATTGCTCGATACAAACGATTTTATTATACCTCTAATAAACTATGTCTGTGATAGTTCCTCTCTGAAACTATATGTAGTGTAAAATAAATTAACTATGAAGAGAGCACCTTGCCAGAGCTGCTATAAGGCTTTGCTTTGTTTCCAGTTTTTAAAACCGTTAAGGAAATTATCCTATAATGAGCCCTGGGTAATCCAAAGTTTATTTTATAAGGGAAAACTCGGGAGACATCCTTATTCGCCAAATTCACCCCAACAAATTTGGTCGGTCCAACAATTCGCATCATTAAATTGGGAAATATAACCCTAATGATAATATTCATTTAGAATTATTCTGCCCAATTACACCATTAATGTTATTAAGAGCAAGATGTAATTGGCTTTAATTGAAGCTTAGAACTAAAGCAGATGGAAATTTTAGAAGCAATATAAAACAAATATAAAGGTAAAGGGACGAACAAACGGAGAGGCCCCCGAAATTGGGGGAGAGCCACAAGTAGGTTACAATGGCTCTTTTAGCTGCTATCATGAACCCTGGGAAGGAGGGAGGGACGAGGGGTGAGACTAGAGGGCGATCAGATCCGAATGAAAACGAGCGCAAGCACAGATGGGGTTCCTATCCAGATCGAGTGCACCCGCCGTCCGGACCCCCTACAAGCCCCCTGCGATCCTCCGATGGAGCGCCCGCTCCTGAGCATCCAGAAGCGGGTTCCTAACTCAGCAGTTCCGCAACGACGCCAGGAAGGAATCCTCTTCAGAGCACATATACACCGCCCAGCCGCAACCCGCCGAACACTGCCCCCTGGTCCTACAGCTCTGAAACAAATGACAAGGAAGATGATGGGTACAGAAAATGAGGGGCAGGAAAGTCGTGGAAGATGAACCACCCCGACATTCGCTTGCCGACCTGGAAAAACCACGAAAAACCCATAGGGAAAAGTGGGCGGTCTTCGGGGATCGAAACTGGGACCTCTGGAATTCCAGTCGCACACGTTATCGTGGTACCACCTCCTCGGCTAGAAGCAATATAACATAAGTTCGCCAGGATTGTATCCTTAACGAAGAGAGAGAAAATCTGTTTAGGCAGGACTATAGTATGCGTGTATTGGGAATGCATGTATACTCCGTGAGGCTTCATCCGCGAGATTTTTGGTTTTGCACTGGTTAGCATTCAACACTTCCACCCCCCCTTCCATTTTCATGTTTAGCCGCATGTTTGATTTACAGTTCGCTTATCAGATTGACGTTTAATATAAACACGCGCATGTTCAGTTGTTCTTTACGCGTAAATATTAACCTATGGGTTATGCAGAGAATTAATGCGATGTAAGCTAAAAAGGGTTACGGGTAATATTCCAAGCTTAAAACATAAATTCATAGGAATAGTGTTGTTGAGATTCTATGAATTAGAGCCTGAAAATGTTCACGAAAACATATTATAGCGAAGCATATCTACTACAAAATATACACCGGAAGCTTAAGAGCTAATAAACCAGCTGTAAAAATATTCAACTAAAAACTTATGGAGCTTCTGCTGTCTAGTAATGTTGCAAGTACTTTTGATTTCAGAGGTTGTCGGAAGTAGAGTTGTCGTCCAAGTAATAGATTTATACGCAAACTGTTCATCTCGCCATAGTAGCTAAACCATTACAAGAATGCACCCCTGTTTAAAGTATTCAGAGTTTATGACTTCAAAATTAATTTTCATTTTCGATATCGTATTTTATTCTATAAAATATTTGCCTTTATGCGCAACAAGTTAAGATTGTTGAAATAATTTTTATGTTATAAAGTTCTAGTTTTTAAAATTATTTTTCTCAGCACATTTACTCCTTCAAAATGATCCATACCATGGGGGTTTTATACAATTGAATCACATTCAGAAAAGTTAAGGCATGGGAATTCTCGTGTAGAGCTTTATATTGTAAAATGTTTTTGAGTCGATTTTTAAGGCAAAAGTAATCTGTAAAAATATAAATTTACAATGATACTTCTTAAAATAAAATGGTTTCTTTTGAACTAAACCTGGTACGAAAGGTGCTGCGGTAGGCAACGATCCCGGCTACATAGGCCAACATTCTGGCTGGGGTATGCGTGATGCTGGGCACATGCCCTCCCCATATCGAGTGGATTATCGCCCACCTCTGGCGTGCGTACCTGGGCTGAGGCCGGCAGTCGGACTGGCAGACGCTGCAGTCTACATTGACTGTAGAACCATAGGGTTATTATTATTATTATTATTATTATTATTATATTCCCTTAACATAATCGGAATAGAGATGCGAGATCTCGGGTTCGATTTCCAGCTGTGGCATTCAATTTTTTAATGATTCAACTTTCTAAACTGATGCTACTCACGCCAGTGTGAAAGAACAATTAGCAAATAATACAGAAAATTAGAAAAAACGTTTTAAAAGACGAACAAACGAATATATTTTCATTGTAATAACTTTCATTATTATAATGAGTGATTATAAACTATATTGAATAACGGATACCTAATACAGAGACATTTCGATTGCTGTTTCTTTGAGAGAACTAAAATATGTTGTGTGTATAAATTATAAATGAACGGCAGAAAATAAGACTTCACCTAAAACTTTGGAACTTCTAAACGAAAAAAACATGCAATATTTCCCTATTTTAGTGGCCAATTGAAAAGAAGTTCAATTATCTGCATCATATTATTGTTTGGTCACCAGCCGCCACTGCATAATATCGAGCAGTACTTAATATACATTTTTCCAGTTCTCTTTTGATTGCATTTCCATTGAGTAACGTCAAAATTTATTAGCTCTATCTGAAATTAAAAGCTCCCTGGCCAAACTTTCAATATATAGCCTTGTGTCCATAAAGGACCTAAAGTTAACTTTAAAGAGATTTTTATCTTCTGCACGTTTTCTTAAGTCCGCATTTAACGTACATTTTTTCGCGTTAACGGAGGAGCTGTTCGTCCGCTTTTCCGCACACTAATAAGTAGGAAAGATTTAAGCGGTTTGTCAGTTATAAAACAAAAGAGTAAAGGAACGGCGCTGGGGCAGAGGGGTTTAGCGGTTGGAGTAATTAACTACATCGTGACCTGGTTAATGGCCGCCTCATTACTCCATCTTTCCTCCTCTCTCTGCTTTCCTTGCTCACTTATTTTGTTTCTTTCCCTTTATCCTGTTCTTCGTTACGAGATTTTAAGCCATTTCTCCTTTAATCTTTATGGTTATCTTTTCCATGTTAAATCCCTAATGAGGTTACTATGAGATGTCCTTCCTAGAGGCAATAGCATAGCATTTTACATTCAAATGAAGATAACGAATAATTCTCCTGATATCTAAGAAATACTACTTCTTATCTAAATAGTAATTCAAAGGAAGACGCAAAGATTATGGCTTTGTAGCTTGTAAAAGTTATGACCGAAGAAAAATTATCAAGGATCTGAAAGGTCAAGACAGCCGTTAATCACTTGAGATTTTGAACTGAATAGTAGATTCTGCTCATTCTTATAGAAGGTAGAAATTTATAGACTGATTATATGCAAATAATTTACGTTCACTTGTGTTTTAGCAAAGTGAAGAGGCGAGTACCTACCCTAGAGATATCCGCCCAAGCCTGACGGTGGTAGTTCCTATGAAACACTACTACTTTGTCCACAAGAAACTTGTGTGTCGCTGCAAACGACAAGCGCAACTCAAATGAGAATCATAAACACATCTCTTCTCTAGCTAAACGGATTCATCCTAGGAACTGTTCCAAAAATTAACCATGGTACAGTTTTACAACTTCCCACTAGCATGATCGTTCCCAAAAGTAAAATATTGTAGAGTACGTTGCGTTACAGTACAACGGTTGCAAAGTATGTATATGGTGCAAGACTTTGACACTGTCCCTGCTTTGAGTTCCAATAAGGCGACGCCCACTAATTAGATTTAATTACTATGTTGAGCGATATATATGCAAAAGGTAATTATCCAAAATGTCGTTTTGAAACGTAATTATGATCATTAGCATCAAGAAAACTGGTACAATGATGACAAAACAGCTTATATTTGAGATGCTGCATTACAAAACCTAAGCAATATTCTGTGCCTTTGGTACATCCTGTATAGTTCTATAATCCATAATCACAATGAAAAAATAGTATGCCCGCACGTCCTGTCTGTGCACAGCATGGAGGTTTGTTTATTGCAATTATCTATCACTAATATAACAATCAAATTAGGAAATCACACACTGCTTTGACAATAATTTCCATTCTTCTCTCAAGTATATTACCTTCTTACTTATCGATGAACTTAACTTTCTACAAAGTTAATGCTGCTTTCAGCATTTCTGGCTTGTGAAAAACTCACAACTTATTCCTCGAAATAATGACTTTATACCTACAGGTTTAAGTTTGTGTTATTCAGCGATGCAAATGCTATGACCCAAAATACTAAACTCACTAAATGGATTCTGATGTGGGTGGTGTTCTTTCCTCTTTCTGGAAATGTAGTTCAAAGTTTTAATGAGATCTATTCCAAAGCAGATGGGGAGAGGAAATGAGTTTAAAACATATTTCAGATCCTGGGATCAATGGAACATGAAGTAGTTAAAAGATGACTGAGATAACCCTTCGGAGGACAGGTCAAATATAATCATACTCCCCAAAGGGACGGGGAAACTGCTGTGCTATTAAAACAGCAACAACTAAACAGCAAAAACTAATAATCAGCAATCAGCTGAACAGATATTTGTATTGATGTACATTTACAACAGAGAACTTTAATTGAAGCAAACTGAGTTGTCTATACCAACCGGATATATATCGATACCTAATTTTAACAGTAACTAATTGAAGATACTGGTATTTCGGATTATCAAGCGGTGTTTGATACTACTAATTTAAATATATCTTGAATTGGGTCACACATACGACGAGAGAAATCTGAAATAGCACATGCTTCATTATCGCAAGCTTTAGTACGTTCAACACCACATACACAGTAGGTAGAGAAATAATTGCATTCCACCCAAAAATTCTATTTCAAGACTTCATCGGAAATGAATGTTTTGAGACCCCTGATTCCAAAAAATAGCATTTTTATAAACATTTACGTGTTATGTGTGTGTGTGTGTTACAGCATGATCCAAAAAGAAATGTCCGTATAATACCAAACTTGGTATATAGGGTGGACTATTTAAGTACAATATTGTCACGACCAGGGGGTTGTGACTGGAGGACGTAGGATTCAGGATCAGAAGGTAGAGCAATATCAAACAATTTGGCTTAACTGCGACTAACGTACTGAGCAGTATTTTAATGACTTCAAGTGGCTAGTGTTTGGTTTATATGACAGGGCTCCTAAACTGAATCTTTACAATTGACACTAGGATGAAGATTAAGACAAGTGATTAGCCATCAGGCCTTACCTTAGGGGAAGTGTCAAAAGTATGTCATCGGCGAGCCTACGAACGGATCCAGAGCGCCGTAGAGTGTCTATCTTGAGACTTGCAGATCAGATAACAAAAAGCCCCCGATAGGACTCCCGGACTCACTTAAATAACACAGTCATGTCCTTTGAATGACGTCAAATTGCCATGGCGGCTTTACCATATATGGTGTGCCGGTCCCCAGGATTTACGTGGGTTGGTAGGAAAATTCGTACCGGACGCACTACATCGCAAGTTGCAGATGTAACTTTGTTCCAGAGCTTTCCATCAGGAAATTGCGTTACTAGAACATCCCTGGGTTCTACCATAGGAAGTGGTAGCTACTTACATCCCGTCACGTACACAGCTTAACAAAGTTTCTATATCTAAGAAGATATAATAATTAAGTATCGACTACATTCTGAATATCTTAAAATCAATGAAATATTAGCAAAATAATGTAAGCTAAATGCTTTCGCTGATGACATACGTGACAATATCTCCAAAACTAAGCATTGCAAAAAGAAATGTCTTGAATAAAAGCTTTTTGACATTACGGGGGAAAGTAAGTGCCATTAGTCGTGTTTTGTTTGGAGGACGCTGTGATGGTCATTTTAGGGTTAGTTTATTTTTTTTTACACAGGAACCTACCTTTATTATATTGTTTTCTCACTACTCATAAAAAACTAAACAACATTTGTATGCAGAACTTTGCAATTGTTCTTGCTCCAGCGTAAATAACAACGAAAATTCTGAATGGCTATGTATGAAGAGCGCCATGAATGGTTTGACCCACGCAACACAGTGCAGAATAATAACAGTAGACGAGGAGACAATGAGGCATTGTGTCCGTTGTTTTGTTTACTTTCCACGGTAGAACGGTTTCCTTGTATCTGCCATTTAGTGTACCTGCAGCCGCCTTCGAGTCCAGGTGGATCCTCTGGTAGGACGTACCTACAATTTTCGATTACCGAGTAACAACCATCAGTTCCATTCAAGTCGTTTAACATTTGAAGCTACTAAGTTGACTATGGGTTGCAATGGACCAAGTTTCTCAACCAGAAAAATCTCATTTACGCGGAATCTAGGAGAGATATGGAATAGGCTATTCTTCTGTACGCGGAGAGGTTTCCTGATAGAAGAACTGCATCAAGAGCTTCATTTTGTCGTGTAATAAAACAATTCTCCGAAGAAGGCAGTGTCTAGCCAAAGAAAATGAGGTTGCTGAAGAACAGTTACGGACGAAGATAGGGAAGTTGCGGTGCTGCTGCAGTGAATTACAACCTCCATGTCTGCTCTCGCGAATTAGCAACCAATATCCAAAAGCAATGTGCTCAGAGTATTGAAACGACATATATTCCATCCCTACCATGCGTTATTACATCAACAAGTGCATGGTGACGAGTTTCTGAATAGACTAACGTTTTGTAGGTGGGCACAAGATAGATTGGGATTAATAAGAGCTTTTTTCAGTTCGTGTTGTTTAGTGACGAGTGTATTTCACAAATCATGTTGAAGTAGATCGACACAATATGCACTATGGGGCTGTGAAAAATCCACATCGGTTACGAGAAGTGGTTAGAGATGCTGGTCTGCTAATGTGTGGTGTGGATTTTGGGTGACAAGGTAATTGAACCTCACTTCATTGATGGCACCTTAACAGGTGAAAAGTACAGAAAGTTTTTTTATTGTTATAAGATGTGCCATTACGAACCAGGTCGCAAAAGCGCTACCAGCACGACGGGTGCCCTGCTCACTATGCACTTACTACTAGGTAAGTTTTAATAACAATTATCATGATCGTTGGATAGGACACGCAGGTCTCTTAATTAGCCAGGTTGATCTCTTGACATCACATCAAGGCATTTTCCTGTGGGCTTACCTTAAGGAAAAAGCGTATTGTGAAACACCAACGACTTCGGACAACATGAAGGCGCGCATACGAAATGCTTGTGTCAGTATTGAAAGAAGCATATTTTTACGGACACATCAATCGTTCATTCACTGAGTTGGAAAATGCATTGAGGCAGAAGGGCATCATTTTGAACATTTATTACCCTAAGGTAATACTCTGTGTACCTACCTTTAATCAATGTTTAAATTGTCTACACCAGTAAAATAACCATGTACTATGTAGAAAATGGTTTATAAAAAGCTGATTATTTTGCGATGAGGAATAAGGAAACAAAATAAGAAATGTTGTTTCCTAATTACAAAAAGTAATTTGTCCCTCTAACAACCACCCATGGATGGTCCAACCATTTATTGCGCTCTTCGTACACAGCCATTCAAATTTTCGTTGTTATTTACGTTGGTGCGAGAACAATTGCAAAGTGCTTTATACAAGTGTTGTTTAGTTTTTTTAAGGAATGAGAAAACAACTCAAAAAGGTAGCTTCCCATTAAAATCAATTAAATTTACCCTAAAATGACCATCACAAGTCCTCCAAGTAAAACAGAACTAAAGGCGTTTACTTTCCTCCGTAATATCAAGCAACCTTTATTCAAGACATTTCTTTCTACAACGTTTAGTTTTGGAGATATTGTACAGCCTCAACTTAAACGGTTCATCCTGTATATGTTCAGCATACTCCGACAGCGGATACAAAGCAAAAATAATAATAATAATAATTATTATTAAAATATTAATAATACAAAAACAATACTTTTGAATTAATCATCATCCTTCATTCATAAAGGATAAACGAATTAAATATAAAATTTAACTTAACATTTAATCAATCAAATGAATAAAAATAATCGTTCCCATGAGTTGAATTTACTGACAATAAGATTTTAGAGAAAATTCCCTACACAAACTACCCTTCGCGTAGAAGATTTTTGGAAAAATTAGAAAAGAATTTTCTATAATTTTGCACAACCGGTAATCCACTACAGATAGACTACATTTAAAGTCTTAGACCTCTTTAAAGCACACAATTTAGTTACCTTTTCTGGCATTGGCCATTTCCGAGATATCCATGGTTACTGCTTTGAATTTTCAATACTTTGTCATTTTTTATAGTACTGTCTCTTCATTTTTTCTCACAATGCCATGGAAAGAGTATGGTATTTCTAAGCCAGGTATTAGTGACCTGGTTTTTAAACATCTGACTGTCGATTCGGCTTCCTCCATCCCCCTTTCTACCTTCAATGAAGCCTGTTTTGCAAGCTTTATCCCTATTAACATGAATTAGATAGAAAAATAAGCTTTCCTTAGAATAGTTTGAAGAAGCTGTATAAAATAAACGATAGAGGCAGAATGTAACATATCAGAATTCTTTCAATTCTACTTACAACAATAATTTCACTTACAACCTAATTCCATTCAAATTTGATGATTGCTTCCCTTAATTATTCTTGTAAGCATTGAGCTATTAACATTAAAAAACACTAACCTCGTAGTGAAGTTTTCAATTTGGAGAAAACGGCATACTCAGATGGACTCGTCAAAGGGAATGTTTCCCAATTGTAATCGGTGTAGATACGATTCATTGACTCATCGGTATACTGTATTTCTCCCTTCCCCAGATGATCGGAGGGCACTCAGCACTGCTTGAGTGAGGATATTGTACCTATGCTTCCACAAGGAGGCATTTCCCCGGGAGAAGGAGGTGAGAGGAGACACCGGGCGGCTGGAACCAGGAGTGACGGCACAGTTTCCAGGTTGAGGCCGTTGCACAGGTACACCTGGCACCTCCACCCCACTCAGAGGGTCCAACACCCCGCTTCAAAGGGGCGGCCCGTTTACTCCGGCAAACAGCCTAATGCCGAGGGACGGAGACACAGAGATCATCCTTTTCCCCTTTCACGTCCCACCGAAAAACCATCACCAACACCTCCAACCTTGAAACGGATCTAACGGATGAACAGAAGGAAATAGAGGGACAGGAAATTCGGGGGATGAAAGAAACAATTCCAGCATTCGCCTGACGACCCGTGAAAACTCGGGTCAGAGTGGGCGGTCGCCGAGAATCGAACTGGAACTTTCCGAATGCGAATCACACGCGATACTACGGCGCCACCTCGCTCGGTGTACGCTGTATTACAGAGGAGTAGCGGCCTTTCTCTAGTAAAATGAAATGTACTCATGGTTTCAGTGTACCACTATTACGACTCTCTGTTCATAAGTTACCCGTTTGCATTATTTCAAAATGTTGTCAGCCAGGAACATGGCGCTGAAGTCCTTGGATGAACTCAGTCTTCTGAGAGGCTAACTGTCTTCCCTAGTATTATGAACGGAGCTCGGATTGCGATGTCCTGTCATCATTTAGGTTGCATCACGGCAGTACTAACGTGTACATAAAGTCTTATCGCGGGAACCAGATTAAGAAAACACATTTTCTGTGTCATTTTTAATCGTTTTATGCCAATTTCTATATTTAGATCTCTCTTTCGATTTTACCTCATGATTTTGCTATTTTCTTGCTCTTTGTGTCTTTATTTAGACATTTTTTATTTACATTAAATATATAAATATTTCTATATTACTGACGCTTTACATAAGGATAGAAGTACGAGTACTACAAGATATTTTGTGCCTAAGACGCTGAGGGTGACATCTGGAGGGAGCGGTAAGGTGAGAGGGGATAAGATGGCGGCCGAACCAGGAGGATGGACAGGGGAGAGGGCAGGATCGCTACCTTTTACAGATTGAAACTCTGTATGGCAACTGTAGCAACCGGCACCCCTCCCACCTGAAGGCTTGCTCATCCTACTGGGGGACCCGGGAGTTGAAGACCGCCCCATTCCGGGGGATGAAGGGTTACTTGGTTATTTTCCCCTGCTATGCAAAGCCAAGACTCCCGCCGACACTTTCAACCCTGAAACAGACCAAATAGATGAAAAGTGAAGTGAAATGGGAATGAAGGTGAAATGGAGGGACAGAAAATGCAAGAAATGTAATTAATCTTCCCGCCATTCGCCTAGCGACTCGGGGAAACCCCGAAAAAAACCCATGGGTCACGAAGGTAGGTCAGGTAATCGAACACGACCTCCCGAATGCGATCCACAAACGTTACGCCTGAGCCTTCCCGTTCGGTTACATAAGGATAAGTTTTCTACATGAGAAAATTCAGAATTTAACAGAGAAATAATAATATGTCTTTAATTTACCGGCACTCTTGGGAAAAAAAACATTTCTATTTAACGATTAGTCTGAAAAGGTTTGATTTCAGGGGAGGGGTGATCATTTTCAGGGCAGCAGGTATAATATCGTTATGAAATCATGCCGCAAACTAAGGAATGAGACAGGCCAATTTTCCCTTTTTTGCGATAATAAGCGCCCATGTTTTCATTCGCAATAAGTTTTATACCGGGTGTTAAAAAAGTATTCCGTATTTTGAGCGGTGGTAGCATGGACCAAAACCAGAAAAAAAGTCCAGTAAACAGGGACATGCATAAAATACATAACTTAAGAGCTATGAGTTCTTGTTCATCTTCGCTACTGTGAAACAATTCTTCTACTGCAAGCTCTTGGTTATTACCCACGTATGACCTACAGAAAGTAGTAAACAGATGACACATTCTGTTATTCACTATGATTACAGCATTAAACATCTGTTAGTGTTGTTACTGTAAACAGTATTCACAGTTCTGGGTCAGTGCAAAGCATATTCTTATTAGGTGTAATGGAATCAGTTTGTGTTTTGATAAGTTTGTGAAATGCTTTTACATTGTAGTTTTATCTTGAAATCTTTTGTGTATGCAACCCCCATTAATGATGTACGAACACTACAGAAAGGCGTCATCAATGCCTGTCAGAGCATCCGTGACGAACCTGGAGTGGTGAGAGTACGTGATTCCCTAAGACATCGGACAGAAGCATGCCTTACTATGAATGGACACCATATTGAGCACTTCCTATAGCGATAGTTCAGAAGTGCAGGTCATATGTAATCGCAAGCAAATTATCTTAGAAGCTATGCTATTTCACAGTAACAGAGTAATTGTGTCCTTATTTGCTTACTGCGTTCTGTAGGTCATGCGTAATAGCAAAGAGCTTGAAGTACAAGAGATGTTTCACTGTAGCGAAGATGAACAAGTGCTCGTAGCTCTTAAGGTATGCATTTTAGAGCCCATGTTTACTGGACATTATTTCCTTGTTTTGGTCCATACTACCACCTCTCAAAATATGGAGTACTTTTTTATCATTCTGTGTAATCACAGAACCCAAAGGAACTATTATTACAGTTTTGTAGGACAGGCTTCTAAAATAATTTTATTTTCAGATTCTTTAAACAAGAACAAGGAATAAACACACAGGATGGAAGGGAACTTATTACATTCCTTCTATTAATAGCATTTTGTTCTACTATCAGTAGTTGAAAAAATAGTTGTTTTTTTCAAATTAGATGGCTTATTTCACGACAATGTATTAAGATAATAGTTTGTTACATGTACAATGGGTAGAATAACTTATTTCTGACCTAGCATCGGTAATAATAATAACTATGTGACATCATACAAGTTTTTGAAATAATTAATGATTTAGCACACCGTTTTGCAGACGTAATGTGGTTGGAGACATAGGCAACGTTGCAAGGTTTGGTCAGCGTGAGAACCGGCTCCCGGATGCACACAAAACAGCATATCTGATCTGGGAAATGGAGGACAAGCGGTTTCGTTTTCCACAGACCCTTAATCTAAACAAAAACGACGAAAGAGTGGTGTAATGACATCATTACACGTTAGTTTGTCATTTTGACGAAATGACAAGTACAACATGGTAGCTATTGACCTACACTGACAGAATGGATGTAATGCCTTCATCGTCCAATAAGCGTTTGGCGGTCGCTGACTGAAAATCACACAATATTTATGTCAGCTCCACTAGAAGTTTAGTCATTATTAGAGTAACATCGTACTACGCATTGAACCTGAGGTGTATTAGGTAGATAGTCATACCTACAGCACGAGGTTTACAAGATGCCAGCCTTTTCAAATCGTACACCTTGATATGTTATTAGTGTATAAACATTTATCTGCACTCATGAACCACGCGTCATAGTACAGCGAAAGTAAAAACTGTTTACGAGCTGATCTGCTTCTGGTTTTGAAAGGGAGAATTTCGTCCCCACTCGCAGCTACCGGTCGGCTACCGCTGCACCAATACCAGCATGTGCGTTTTATGCTCAGAAAACCTTAAAACACCTCCGCAGAAAATAGTCACAGAAATACCTGGAAGAATCAAAATATGTTATAAATAAGAATTCTGTAATTGGTTTAAATTAATGCCATGATTTCCCTTCCAGCCAGCAGTTTGAATTAATTTTCTAAATTATTTCATTCTTATGGCTACTTTCTCTATTTGTATAGCGGTTTAGGCCCTGCACCGTGGCGCAGTGGGCTAGCTTTGGTTGTTTCTCGGCCATGGAATGCGACTGGGTTCAATCCTACCCATCGGGTGCGGATTTTAAGTCCCGGTTATAGGTGCATACTGAGGAACAGTGACGAGCTGCGATAGACAGCTATCCCGGCCCGGAGGTCAACATTCTGGCTGGGGGATACGCGATGCTGGTTATATCTCCCCGTATCGGTTGGTTGACCGCCCACCTGTGCCGTGCGTACGTGGGCGAGAGGCCGGCAGGTCGAGACCCTTTATGGACTGTAGCTCCACGGGATTGTTATATTATTATTATAATTATAGCATTTATATTGATGTTAAATTAGTTTATAATTTTCTGTTCCCAAATTTTAATAAATTAAATAAATCGTAGTATTGAGTCATTTTTATTACTATGCATTTTTAAAAAATCTTTAGATTCTTTTATAGGTAACTTGATAAATATTTTAGGTCATCAAAATCTGGGCTCACTGTATGACCTCCTTGGAATATTAATTAGGAAGTCGTAGTCTACTCCAGAAATTTTTCAAAGAAATTCAGTTTTAGTTCCATTCGTATGTCACTTTGACAATTCAGGTGATATGGACGGCTGCTCATTGTTTGCATTTTCTGTTAAGCGTTGTGTATCTCATGTTGCTTTAGGTTTTCATTAAAAATTAAATGGCATACACACAAATACACTCCCATTCAAACTGCAGACTATGGGGAGAATGGTCGGAGTCAGATGGCTCTGCGGTAGCGCGAGAGGCTTGCATTCGGGAGGTCCCGGTTCAATTCACGTCGACTGCCCACTTTGACCTTGGGTTTTTCTTAGTTTTTCCTGGTCGATAGGTGAATGTTGGGATTCCTCCTATTTTACCATGATTTACTTTCTTTCGTTTCCCTTTCATTCAGCTTCCTTCTATGGCGTGAGGACAGGCGGCGTTGATGTTTGCACAGAGGAAAAAGTATTTCCCTTATATAGCATTGGGCTGCCTGGTTGCAAGGGTCGTTCATCGCCCTCTTGGGTTACCCAGTAGTGGGCCGGGTTTTTGAGCCAGGAACGTTTAGGGATTTCTGCGTGTCTCTGTGGTATGTCTGCCTGCAGCCTGTAGCCTCCTGTGGAATGGCAGCTGCAATAGAACCTTCGTAGGTCGCAACATGTGAGATGCCCAGCTACGTTGTATATCCCATCCTATCCTCGGAAGAATAGGGAATAATCTTGGCTGAAGAAACATCCCAAACTCTATGCAAATTTTTGTCGCAGTGTATTCTCCTAAAATGTCAACTTTTATTAAAGATCTAAGACACTAATACAGAAGACAGGTTTTCGTTGTCTACTTAAATACTTTTTTCTTTTACATTTATATGCCGCCTTTAATATCCAAGGTCATCTCGGCGGTTTTACCTTTGGAATAATTGCTCATTGGCAATTATGTTCACTCGTTTACTATTCTACTTCTCTTTGGGTTTGTGTACGTCAGGTTTTTCTGTATAAACATTCAATTCACGCACACAAATTTACAATCTCAATCATACTTTTAGATTCTAGGATGGTGAATAATTTTGACTGAAGTAAAATTACCATCCTCCAACCGGGAAGCGAACCCAGGACCTCAGTATTTGAAAGTTAGCATGCTAACCTCAAGGCCATAGAGGCAGTCTATTAATATCTTGTAGCGAGGAAAATTTTTAAAATCGCGGGATAAAATGCACATATATTTTCGAATCGACTATCGAGAATAAAGAAATAGAAATCTCAAATCTTTATACGAACGGAGTCTACGCTCATGTTATTTCTAGGATTGCAATCTTAGAAGGCAGAATAGAATGCAAAACAAACAAAAGCCTGAAACTATTCATTGGGAAAAGCATTATTTATAATGGCGTGTATTAATTTAGGCTACTATAGCATCACGCTCTACCCCCCCTCTCTCTCTCTCTCTCTCTCTGTATCTGGCTCTCTCCCCCATATTAACATACTCTCCCCACTGTCATTTGATTTTACAACTCTTTTACAAAATATTCGTACAAAACTTTCATTACTTTCTCTACCACGTGCATAGAACTTTGAGGAAGTTTATTTGTTACAGCTACGTATGGAAAGCCAGTTTGAAGATGATGTATTATATTTCAACTGTTGGGAAGCCGAACTTGTAGTAATTGCGACCGCACGTATAGTAAACAGTTTCCGGTAGCCTTCGCCCCAAATGTACGTTTCAGGTGGCCTTTGCCCCAAGTTTAAAAAAATTTTAACTTTGTAATTTGACTGTTTCTTTAAATATTTAAATATTTATGTTTGCCTCGACTGCGTCAGTATTTATTTTAGAGACATGGATGTCTTAGCAGGGTTGTGGTGCGACAAGAATGTAGGCTTACGCAGATTTTAAGTTTTAATTCACTCCTTTTTATTAATCCTTGACACAAATTAAATAGTACTTCACTGATATCGAGAGCTGTGAGATTCTTTTATTTAATACTTGCACTTTTTAACACGTATACTATTTTCGTCCCACACGAATATGTAATTAATTTCTCGAGGACACATCTTGCGTCTGATTATGAGCACTATCTAGAAGCAACACGTCTGGTTATGCGCACTGTTTGGAGGCAACTTAATTGGTTTCAACCGTCTAAACTTTTAAATTTCTGTATTTCAAGTCTCTGATTGGCTAATCTTACTCCAGAATACGTGCATTTATCTAAAGCTTTTTCTGGTTGTTGATTGGCTATTTTATAAACTGTCACTAAAATTACATTATTGTAACTCCAAGAATCACAAGTAGTACTGTTAAACTTTCTTACTCATTATTGACTCAAGGTTACCTCATTGTTACCGCATTGTTAGGAACTTTTAACTTAATATTCTCACAGCTCCTACATTATTAAATTATGTAATGCATTCACATAACATTATTTAACATGTTTACAATGATATAAGCATATGCAATGACTGTTACATACATTTTACAAATTATTACATACACATATTGCTTCTAGGCGGGCTGTTATTGAATTTACATATTATATAATTTGACTAAAATCATTTAAGTGTTAAAAATACTGCCTCAACTTCCACAGAAAAATTCGGTACCGAATTTCCCGGTAAGTACATATTTTGAGGCCCCCTAAATATAAAAAAAAGAAAAAAAACATTTTTAGAAAGAGGTCCGTGTGTGTGTTCGCGACACGTAGATCTTGAATAAAGTCCCCCCACCCCAAAGTACCTTTACATGGAAACTTTTTCGAAATTCTTGATCTTCTAAAAATGCTTCTAAGGATATTGATGTAAATATTTTTTAACACACGGTATTTTTAGCATACATGAAGTGTATATCTTTAATTTTCTGGGAATAGTCTATGAAGTTTTCTTCAATCCCAAGGCATTTTGTATAATCTTGTGTAACTGTTAAACGTTAACCGATAGACAAAAACGTGCAACACAAAAATGTAGATCTCTTGAAAGCACACAATCTATTTCAAATAACTTTTTTTGTGGCATCACCATTTCCGAGATATCTGGTATTAGTGGTTCGAATTCTTCAATACTTTCATTTCTTTAAAGGCCTGTCGATTTTCAGTTGCTTCTCTCGATGTCATCGTAACAGTATGGAATTTTAAGGCGTATAGCGTCCAGCTCTAAAACATTTGACTGTCGCTGTTCCCTTTGTGTCTATAACGAAATGTGTAATGCAGCTATTTCCGGAAAGGTTTAACTCGATTAAAATGGAGTATATAGGAGAATAAAATTTCGTGAGAACAATTTGTATACCCACTAATAAGCAATAGAGAGTAAAGAAAGTCATGTGTATCACGTCAGTTTTTTTTTCTATTTCATGTTTATCAAGTATGCAGAAACTGTTTTATCATATATTTCGTCATGGGTAAAAAGATGATAGAGGAGGATGAAGCAATAGTCAACAGTTTATAAACTGGGTCACTAAACGGTGCCCTTGAAATTCCATATAATTTGCATATCATGAGAAACAAACAATGTTGACCTAGTACGCCAAAAAGGGTATAAAAGTATTGAGAAACTCCGGTATTAAATTCGCTTTAATTTTAAATTGATTTAAAATGAATCAGTCTTACAGTTTCTAATTTGTAACCAAGCTTCTGGGTTCTGTTCTATAAGAATTACGCTTTACCACTCATATTTGAATCGGCTCATATGGTTATATACTGGGGTGAGGCCAAATGGCTTTGCAGCTAGATATTAAATTTAGTTACCCGGCATAAATATTGGGTGACGTAACTGCAGTGTCAACGAGAGGACCAGGAACTTAGCTACACAAATTTAAAAGAGGCGTGGGATATTCATAACAAAACGCGCTTAAATTCACATTTAATACATTACCTGTGATTTATTAAAATTGATACGGCGCCACCACATCCTTCACAACGGATTATAGGACAAACATTAGAGGGAGATGTTCCACATTCACGGGAGACACACATACTACATCCACTCGCCCTGAAGACGCACATAAAACTCTCTGGCTACTGACGCCACTAGAACAAATAGGCTAGTCTTTCTATTTGCCCTCACCCCACTGACTAAGAGATGGGGAGGGAAATGCCGTGCCGGACATGAATTCAAACTCACAAACAAAATAATTAGTTAAACAATGTCATGCTACAAAGTAATAATGTGTCCGACGCGGTAATGCACACACAAACGCAGTACAATATGAATAAATAATAAAGCCAATATTTTAAACCAGAAATGTTGTGATTCAAGATTATTCCGAGCTTCTGTAGAACGCGACTAAAGGAACAAAAGCCTTGAGCTGTAGTTATTCTACAGCACCTTAATTCATAAAGCGCCTCACTTGCTTAGCTTTGCCTGTAGCAGTAACGTCTCGTCGATTTTCCTGAACTTTGCCAAGGTATACAGAAAGTGTGTGCTTAATTTTACTCGCCTCGTTGCTGGCTAACTGCGAGCATGTGGTTCATGCATGCTAATAAGTTTCCACAATTTGATTTTAGGTTAGCCCATAACGATGTTTTAATGAAATTATTCCATTAAAACTTCAACAAGCTGTCCACCAGAAGGGGAAGCATCAAAATTTTACCGCGGGGTGCGTTGACATAAAATAACACGTGCCGTGGCTAACTAGATAATGTTTTATATGTAACAGCTTGAAAACCCGGAGGATTTAAACTCAATGCATTATTAAAACAAGCTAATGTGCAACAATCACATGACTTTCTCTACCCTCTATCATTTATTAATGCATATAAAAACTATTTTACGAAAGCTTGAGGCAGTATTTTTAACACTTGAATGCTATCAGTCTAATGTTATAATAAAAATAATAATAACAGCCCGCCTTAAAAGCAATATGTGTATGCAATAATATATAAAGTGTATGTAATATTGTATTATGTTTATATTAGTATGCACATGCATAACAATGTTATGCGAATGTATTACGTAGTTTAACAATGTAGGAGCTGTGAGAATAGAAGTAAACTGCTTTCCGTAGCAAACAGAAAAATATACTAGAAGCCGAAAGTTGCTAACAATGAAGTAACCTTGGGGCAACAATAAATTAGAAAGTTTAATAAAGGCTACTAATAATTCTTGGAACAATAATAAGATAATGTTTAAAACAGTTTATAAATACCAATCAAAAACTAGAAAAAGCTTAAGTTAAATAAAAGTATTGTATTGGTGTAGGCTTAGACAATCAGAGACTTCAAATAGAGAAAATGTGCAAATTCAGACGGTAGACGCTACAAGATAGCGTTCCCAATCAGACCGGTACGGTACAGGTTCAGTATGAGACATAAAAATTTATTGCGGTGAGAATATCATAAAGTTTGTGTGTTAAAAGTGCAAATAACTATCTCACAGCTCTATAGTAGGATACATCAATGAAGTATTATTTAATCGTGTGAAGGATTAAAAAAAAGTACAATACAGTTATAATTTGTGTAAGCCTTGTTCTTTAGTCGTACCAGCCCAACTAACAGATACGTGTTTTGAAAATTACTACTGTCGCAGCCGAGGCATACATATATAATATTTAAATAAACATTAAAATACAAAGTTGATTTTTTAAACGTGGGGACGAAGGCTACAGGAAAAGTGAATGTGGGGCGAAGGTCACCGGAAAGTTTGTACTGTACGTGGGGTGAACACTCCTAGAAACAATCTCCCGCAAAATTGGCATCCATTACGTGTGTAAGCTAAAACAACTTCAAGTTGGTATACCATACGTGGTGAAAAACCACAACAATTAAACTGCTTCAAAGTTTGGCTCCCATACGTGGGGCATCAACTACTTCAAGTTTGGCTCGCCAACAGTGGGGCTACGACAACTACAAGTTTGGCTCGCATACGTGGGCTGCAACGATTGCAAGTTAGGTTTTTCTATTCCGTTCATTTTGAGACAAACCACTGCAGAAGTAGCTATTTACAGATTTTGTTATTAATGCAAACGGAATAGCGATAGCCAAATGTGTAAGAACTGAACGCTGTATAATACTGGCCTTCAAATTCCATACTGTTACCATGCAACCGTAAGAAACAATTGATTGTTGACAGGAGTTTAAAAGAATTAAAAAATGCAACAATTCAAACCATTAATAAAGGATATCTTGAAAATTCTGATGCCACAAAAAATTTATGTGAAATTAATTGTATGTTTTAAACAGATCTACATTTTTTGTGTAGTACGTTTTCGTCCATCGCTTAAAATTCACCAGTTGTATAACATTATACAACATGCATTCCGAGTGAAGAGAACTTCGCAGGCTATTCCCAGAAAATTAAAGATATACATTTTTTATTTGCCATGTAAATATAAGTAATATATTGTACTTAAATCAAAATCTTAGAACAATTTTTTAGAAAATAAAAAATTTCCAAAGATTTGGCATGTAAAGGGTACTGGGGCATGAGGATTTTCTTGAAAGTTTTTTATCTATTTGATTTTCCTTTTTGAATTAAGATGTTCACGGACACAAACGGATCATTTTCTAAATGCATGGTTTTTTTATGCAGGGAGCCTCAAAACACGTATTTCCGGTAAAATATCCATATCGACTTTTTGGGGCCAATGCAATACCTTCTCTACTTACCATGAACATGTTAGAGAAAGTAAAGAGCTAATGCGTTACAATCACACAGCTTTCTCTACCCATTATCACTTATTTTCATAACTAGTGTATAATTTTGCACACAGAAACTTATTTCTGATCTAATTCCTACAAAGCACTATAAATCTGAAAGGGTTTCTGTACATATTCCCTTAGTAGTACAACAAACATACATAAGGCTGAGACATCACTCAACGTTTTGTAATTGCTAGTACTACGCGTCCTTCCGTAAAATAAAAACCGCGGTTTAAAATTTGAAAACATATCGCTTAAAACAATTTAGCAACTCAAAAAAGTAGCAGCAAATATTCCAAAATATTTAATTACAGAAAAACTGAAAAAATGTTGCGTATTAATGAGCTGTTTACTAAGTTATGTATTTCGTCTATAATTTCTCATCTACAGACATTTCATTATGGATGGGAACATCATAGGCAGTTTACAGAAACTTCCAGGTATAAATATTACTCGTAAAGCCAACACCAAAGCGTTACGACCAGCGAAGTCCAACCTCTTCTCTTATGAGCTAATGACGTCACAGTGTCGCTTCGCCCCACCTCCTTCGTTTTGTGTTATGAAGCATTTCCCCTTTACTGTGACGTCGATCGTAATGCAACATTCCACAGTAACCAAATAGAGTTTGGGATTGCCATGAGTATACGTCATAGCTCCACGAACAATGCGTGGTTGCTAAATCCGCCCTCCCCAGTTTCACTTAAGATTGGGCATCACGGTTAAGACAAATCGCTAATAGTATATTATGCAACAAGACTCTAATGGTAGTAATCAAGACGCAAGTATGTTCATGAAACGAGCGGTATCGAGTCGACCGCACTGTAATTTCAAAACCTTTAGTTTTTAGAAAAATCTCTTACCTTGTTAATTATGTGTAATTAAATACTTATCGGATAGCAGCACTGATGGCAGGACCTTGAGCGTGTTTGCAAGTAGTGCAACAGCACTGTTGAGTCCGCCGTATTTATTGAAAGCAACACATTTTGAAGCAGGAAATGTACTCAATTTATTAGAATATTAAAATTGCAATAAAGACAAATTTAATTTTAAATACACATATTTCATTGTTTGCCTGGGAAATTGATCCCATTGGCCAACCCAGTGGCGATAGGGGAACTGCACGCGTAACCGAGCTTGGCCCCAGCTATTATAATGGCCCGCTTCTCACGACTGTGACGCCACAAGAGCGGTGCAATGGCAGCGGAATGAAGCATGGTTATTCCATTATTTGGATGTATTTTACGTATTTAAATGCAATTAAAGGCCTTGTGTTTTCACGATAATAAAAATATACAACTAATTAATTATTTAATTCGAATTGACGTCACTATGGTGGCATAATATCACACGTGTGATGTGGAATTAACGTAGTTAGTTACAGAATTTGAAAACAATAAGCTGAACAAGAAATCACTGGGAATTATATTTACTTATAAGAAAAATCTGATGTGTTACACTCACGTGACTTTCTCTACTCTTGTACAAACTATTTTTACAAACGCTTATTCTCCATATGCTTCATGTTAATCGAGATATCGAGATGTTAATCTTATTGCTAATATTCTTGTAGGTGCAAGCGGAATTGATAGGCTTTAAGCTATAGTCAAATATTTTAAGAGCTGATTGCTATGTGGAGTATTCCATTCTGTTTGCATTACCGGGACAAAAAAAATCAATAACGAATTTCCATTTGAGAAAATAAGCATTGAAAAACTTAAGGGAATAACAAGCAATATCTCGAAAATGGTTCACTCAACAAAAAAATGTATATGACATAAGTTGTGTATTTTAACGCGATCTACATTTTTTGTGTAGTAAAATTTTGTCTATCTCTTATGGTTTACCAGCTATGCAAAAGTCGTTCACAATGAAGAATACTTTTGGAGACATTCCTAGAAAATTAGAGATATACATTTCATTTGTCATGAAAATATCTTAAACATATTATATTTTAATCAAAATCGTAAGAGCCATTTTTGAGAAAATTAAAATTTTCGAAAAATGTTTTATGTAAAGGGTAATCTGGGGTGGGGGAATTTTCTTGAAAACTTTCGTGTCGCATCTCAGGAAGATACTGAACCTAAATACCAAGTTTGGTGTTTATCCGACTGTTCGTTTCTGAGTTATGCCGTTCACATACACACAGACACACAGACACACACATAAACACACATGGACATGTTTCCAAAAATGCTTTTTTTTTATTCATGTACTTCCGGTGAAAGCTCGGTATCGAATTTTTGGGTGGAATACAATACTTCCCCTACTTACTATACGTAGTAGAGGAAGTAGAAAGTATGTGCCTTTGCTTCGGAAGCTGTCCTTATTGGAGGTTTTAGAGATGAGGTGTCGAACTCTTGAAAGAAAGAGTTATTCGTTCTATGTGCACATCACTTTTGTGGCGTCCTCAGTTTAGTCTTTTAACCTTTTCATGAGCTAGGAAATCGTTCCTACATGTGCATTAATTGCTTAGTAATGTTTGTAACTGCATAAACTGGTATTTCTATCAATATAATTAATCACAGTGGCAACAAACTAAACTCAGAACTTCTTCAGCTTTCATTAATGATAAAATACTTTACTAAAACGTTTGCTTGTTATATTTCAAAAATCCTCATTCAAATTCCTAATAAATTAATGCCTCGAATACTTATAGGCTATCACAAAGACTTCAACCAGAAAATCTTTTGGCCACTTCAATCTTCCTCTGTCAAATGGATACAAGCTTTGAAACTTGTCTCGTTCTCTATATTTGTTTGCTTGCTCTTCTCATACGTAAGAAACCCAACGTAAAGACTTGCATGGCTCTGTTTCGTTCACTATATGTAAAATATATCCCGCAATATAAATCAAGACCTCAGTTTGTTTTGTTTGGAGTTTCATCCACTTCTACGAAGTTACTGAATCTTTCATAATCTGGTACAATGCATTTACATTGTCTTTATTCTATCCTTTGCAGTACTTTTGCTGTAAGATGATAGAAAATGTTTTATATAAAAGTGATCACTGATTGAGGAAAGTAGTTTTATCAAGATTACTAGCCTTAATTACTTTTCTGATTCTAGGATCTGTTTCACAGAGATATGGAATTTCCATCCCCCACTCATTCAGTACCCACTTTCCAAATTGTCAGTTTGAAATTTTATATTTCTAATTTACTTGGAAAAGCATATACTGATAAAACTAAAATTAGAGTTCCAGTGCTGTATTACTCAAATTTATGCACCGTTTGATTTCAATGCAGAAATATTGGCTTCATTTCAACAATGCAATTATTGGTACAAAACAGTCTAATTAGATGCAATACACAAATACAGAAATCCTAATTTATTACATGAGTAGGTACCTAAACTAAATTTTGGAATTATAAATATAGCAGATTCCATAAGAAAGCTTATAAACTAATTCATTTCTAGGTATTCTTCCACTGAATAGAAACAACCCTGTATTAGGGAATTTTTCAAATCTTTTTTAAAGACTGTTAGGGCTTTAACTTTTTTTAAGGATATGGGGAGTTTATTAAACAATTTAATGCGATTAAATATAAACTTTTTTCATATAGGGTTATTTTATGACCTGTAATATGCAGTTCAGATTTATTCCTATATTATAGTAATGAATATCAGCATTTGTGCTAAAACTATTTTGCTGCTTCTAGATTGTTACCAGAGTTTCAAAAATGTAAGCAGCGGAACAGTCAATATATTTAACAGTATGAAGTAAGGTTTGCAGCTTGTGTTGCTGCAAAGGTTTAACATTATTCTGAGTGCCATTTTTTACTTTCTCTGCTACGTATAGTAGGTAGGGAAGTACTGTATTCCACCCAAAGATTCGATACCGAGATTTCACCGGAAATATATATTTTGAGACCCCCTGAATCCAATAAAAGCGTTTTTGGAAACATGTCAGTGTGTGTGTCTGTGTGTGTCTGTGAACAGCATAACTCAGAAACGAACAGTCGGATAAACACCAAACTTGGTATTTAGGTTCAGTATCTTCCAGAGATGCGACACGAAGGTTTTCAATAAAATCCTCCCACCCCAGATTACCCTTTACATGGAACAGTTTTCGAAAATTTTAATTTTCTCAAAAATGGTTCTAACGATTTTGATTAAAATATCATATGTTTAAGGTATTTTCATGACAAATAAAATGTATATCTTGAATTTTCTGGGAATGTCTCCAAAGTATTCTTAATTGTGAATGACTTTTGCATAACTGGTAAATTATAAGAGATAGACAAAATTTTACTACACAAAAAATGTAGATCGCGTTAAAATAAACAATTTATGTCATATACATGTTTTTTGTTGAGTGAACCATTTTCGAGATATTGCTTGCTATTCCCTTAAATTTTTCAATACTTATTTTCTCAAATGGCAATTCGTTATTCATTTTTTTTTTGTCTTGGATATGCAAAGAGTATTAATCTGTGGCAAAGAGAATGGTGCTGCGCATAGCAACCAGCTATTAAGAGATATGCCTATGCTTAAAGGCTACTGTATTTTTATATTGCCCTTACAAATACAAAACAAGGTGAACATAGTAGGCCTTAAGCGATAGTCAAATATTTTTAGAACTGGTCGCTATGTGTAAAATGTAATTCCCTTTGCATGTCAAAAGATCGTTTCCTGCAAATGTTTATCTGGTTTAATATGAAATATATGGAGAATAAGAGTTTATAAAAATAGTTTGTACAAGAGTAGAGAAAGTCATGTGAATGTAACATATCAGATTTTTTAGATAGTACATCAATATGTATTCCACAGTCAAGGTTACTATCAACCCAGATTCCAAGAAATTTAATTTTATTAGACATTGTTATTAATTCATTTTCGAAATAAACTTCGGCAAAATTTAAGTTTTTGTTAACTTTATGATAGCTTTATTCCAGATCAGTCTAAGTTTCTGGTGTTAGGTGGTCAAAATTACAACCTAAGTTGGTGGTACCAGTAATGAAGTGTTTTCCCATTTAGAAAGCCATGACAAAAACTGCAACTCTACTGGGCACAACATTTTCCTTGTGAATACTCCTAATCCACAACAGCTTCCTAATTTCGTATTTTGGGAACATGAAAGTAGTAAGTAGCCGTGTGAATTTTTTTCTAGTGTGTAGTTTTATACACAACCGGGTACATAACACATACGTAGCATCTAATAGAAGAGAGGGGAGAAATACCACTAATACCCAATTCTAAGAGTGCAATAGCAACAAGATTACTTTTTAGCATTAGTGAACACAATCTTAACACTTATAGCCTATAATTGTTCACTATAACAACTGCGCACTGGTAATAATTCATCATTGATATTTCTCATCATCAAAAAGGAACACTAACATTACACTATGCACTGTATAAAACAGTAGTCGCGATAAAACTTGCAGCATATAATTATTCACTGAAGGCACAAGTTACATTTCGCAGCGAGAGAACATTCTTAATGTTCATTCTAGTGTCGTACCTCAACTGATTTGCATCCGGTAGGAATAGAATGATGCACTGTTAGTGTGACGAAATGGGAAAGCACCTGATCGCTGAATCAGGCCATCATATACCGAAGGCCACACGCCAAATAAGATTATAATGATCGAGCGGGATGTCACGGTCGGTGACGTCTGTAGGCCGCATACGGAAGGTTATGGGTTCCATTCCCGTGGCCGACTTTCCTGACCCATGGGTTGCTTGGGGGTTTCCCCGGGTCACCAGGCGCATGCTGGGAAGGATCGTTATATCCCCCGAATTCCCACCCCTCCAGTTTATCTCCATTCTCATTTCACTTCACCTTTCATCTGGTGGATTTCTTTCAGGGTTGCAAGTGTCGGCGGGAGGTCTCGGCGTGTACATAGCAGGGGAAATGGATGCTCTGTATAAACCTTCGTCCTCCGACTGCGAGCGAATTCCGGTCCCGGGGCCCACAGGGTGGGGTCCGACTGTACCAGCAGTTCAAATCTGCAAAAGGTGGAGATCCTGTCCTCTGCCTGTCGCTCCTCCTGGTCCGGCCGCCGCCCTCTTGTCTCCTCTCACATCATCTCTCCCGGGGGTGCCCCGTGAGGGACCTAGGTACAAAATATCTGCATAGGTTGAGGTGCTAAGTCCCCTCTGCTTCTAGTCCTATCCTTAGGTCATAATGAGTCGCTGAAGTATTATGGATGCCATAACAGGTCAGTTACATCACATGTTATTATAGTGTAAGTAATTTTAGTCACACGAATGGTGAAAATGTTTCATGTACAATGCTATTTGAGAGGGGGTGCAGGAATTCCTGAAAATCTCACTTGGATCCTTAAAAACAGCCTGATTATATATGATATTGTGACTTTGTCCAGCTTTTAACTCTCATTACAGTAAGTTCACACTGTCACTTCACTAATGTGATCTAGTTCAGTTCTCACTGCCACAGCCACTAAGTTGTCGCAACGTAGCGGTGTACGGAAATACGCGCGAAACAGCCTCTTCTTCCAGACGATTCACTCGCTCTGGAGTCGAGCGTAAGACCTCCAATTTCTTGCTCCGCAGCACTCACTTTATGTCCCAACTGACGTCATAACCACACTAGTAGTCGTACACTAACTCACCAGCGAGAATGCAGCTGGTGAGAGTTCTACAACCTTGTAGAGGCGAAGAGAAGGGTAACTTCCAGAATATTCTGGTTATCTCTAGATAGCGCTTTTGGTGTTTGCGCTGGGCGAGAACACTTATCACCCGGCCAGTCTGTTGTTCGGTAGGTCAGTATTTTCTAAAGTTGTCATCCGTGGGCTAGGGGTACCCTGCTATCCTCTAGCTCCCAAAGCCGTGGGTTGAAACCCGGCGGAGGGCGATGGATATTTTCGGGCGTAAAACTCTTAGCCTGGTTTATTTCGGTAGGAATGTAAAGCCGGTGATCCCGTGTCATACATTTATGGTACGTAAAAGAACCTCAAACCTGATAAAGAGGCCACTGAGCAAACTTTCCAATCTTTCACGTCCAATGTAGGTTGGGACGCTAAGAACCGTAGTAGTTAAATAGCGTCCATAAATAAATCTCAAATTAATTTTTGGTGCGTTCTATCTATAACGAGGCCCATAGCTACGTCACAATACTTTTAGCTTTTTGGGTTCCAAAGCTGCTCACAGACAGACGAACATGCACGCGCGACCCTTCCTTCCATCTTTTTCCTTACAGTGTACTTGTAGTTAAGACTCCATAATGAAGTTTTGAGTTTAATGCAATACTTCCTCTACTTTAAGTGTCTAAGCAATAGAAAAAATAAAAATCTCTAAACCCTACAGAATAGGAGCAAAAACATGGAACCTGCGAACTCTTCATTCTGAAAGACTTGTGTAACTATTAAACTGTAAAATACAACTTATTATACAAAAACGTAGGTCTCTTTTAAACACAAAACTTATGTCAAATAACATTTCTTATGGAGTGAACCATTTCCGAGATATTACTTTTTATTGTGTTTCCTTGCTATTGTTCACCCCACCCCAGCGATTATGTAAAGAGCATGTAATTTCAAAGCCATCACATTGCGACATAGTCTTTAAAAACCACTTTACCTAAGTAGATACTTACAACGTTTGAGTCGTCCTCTGTGGTGTAGTGGTTACCATGCTAGCCTCTAGTTTCCGAAGTCGCCGTTTCAAACCCGTCGGAGGGCGATGGGTTTTTTCGGGCGTAAAAATCTTTAGAATGGCTTCCTTCGGAAGGGAAATAAAGCCGGTGGTCCCGTGTCGTAGATTTACGGCACATAAAAGAACCTCAAGCGTATAAATATGCCTATGAGAAAATTCACCGGCCTTTCACGCCCAATATAGAATGGGACGCTAAGAAACACAGTAGTAAGAGCGTCCATAAATAAAACTAAAGAACAAAAATCTATAAGAAAATGTGTTAATGTTAAAAACGTTTATCTGGACTGATAAAAAGAGATGAAATAGTGAGAGTAGCTTGTAGAAGAGTGAACAGAGAAAGTATTGCTGTATTTCTCCTAGTACACAGAAAACGTGATGTTCATATTCACTTCTTTTCTTCTTAAGACATGTCTGATTCCTTGAAGCACAGCTGAACATGAATTTTGAATGTCATATTACGTTTGTCCCTATGTCATCCTGCCACCTTACTTTAGTATTCTCTGGTGCCATCATTAAAGCCGCATTTGGAAAGTAAAGGATGGTTCAAGGATAAATAATTTATAATAGGAAAAGAGAAAGGTAGAGAACGCTACTGAAGAATGAAGCTTGGAAATAACGACTCATAACGACGGATTTTGATGAAAGTAAGAGGTAAAGGTTAAACTTATGAATAGTTGTCAACCAGCGGCATCATCCTCATTTGTTTGAGCTTTGTTAGATCGGAATAACGTGACCTCAAAGGAAAGTAATCTACGATAGATGGTTATGAAGTCCCACAAATTCTAAAGCTGCAGTTTTCAAAACATATAGCAGCACTGGAAATTTCCTTAAAATAGTTTACATAATTTTAATGACGAAACATTTTCGTAGACAAGCGTGATCTTGATGCAAACTGGTTTTTTGTTAAACATGAATAACAGAAAACTGTATTTGATTAGTCAGTGATTTTGCATAATTCCAAGGACAGACAATTACTTTTTCAGTTTTTAAGTGTTAAGAAGGAATAAAAATATCGTTCAGCAAAATAGTTGTACATTTTCAAAAATCGTTTGGGAGTTACTCTGTTTTAATATTAGTATGGCTAACTAGAAAGCTAGTTAATTAAAGAAATTAGAAACTAAAATAAATATATATGTATTCCAAACTATAAAAGCCACTTTTAAGGAGTGATACATTTGGAATGTTTGATTGTTGCGAGCAACTTAACAGACAGATTCCATGTTCGACATTCATAGACTATGTTTTAAGCAACAATGACGTGCCAGAGAAAGACGTTGAAAAAAAATACTGAGAGTCGCACTGAAAGACAAACTTTCTAACACTAACTTAAAAAGAGTGACCAACACATCCGTCGCAGCAGAACCAGCAATGACGACGAAGTGGAAGTGGGAAGGCCACGTGACAAGAATGGACCAATCAAGATGGACGCACGCGACCACGATGTGGGACCCACACTTCGGAAGAAGAAACCAGTGAAAATCGCGGTTTAGATGGGTAGACATGTTGTGTTCGGGTCAAGAAAGGTAAAAGGACAAAAGTCGGTGTAAAGAACCCGGAAGTAGTGTATCACAATCTCAAATTAAAGTATTATAGAGTTAAACAGGACCAGAGTGACATCAGTCACTATTACAGTGTAGAGGCGATAGGACATAATTTCTAGAGCTAAGCAGACCGACAGAATGTTACCTACCTTGGAATGGCTCACCAAGTGAGATATAACGAGCCGCCCCTTCCATATAAAAGGAGGTCTTGCCCTTTTAAGAGACAGTATGGCTAAATTCATTCATTACATTAAATACATACATCATATTCGAATAGTTGTGGTTTAGCAGCATACCAGAATCAAGCTTAACGTTGTGCTTGAAGCATATCGCGATGGCTCAGGCGTAGAGCAGTGGCACGCAAAACCGAAGGTCCATGGTTCCATTCACACCAGTGGCAATAGCACCTTTTTTTGAAATCCGATTCAAATTTTCTACTTATCAAATGGCCAATGTAAGAGAACAATTATCAGAATAGCAGCCAAACGGGAATTTGTACATTTAATAAGATGAATGTTAATAGGAACTAACGTTTGAGGATACCTTAAAATAATTTTCTTATTAAAATATACAGCAGAATTCCATTTTAAATCAATTTTACTTATAGAGGTAACAATTACAGTATGTTTCATATCAGGTATATTACTAAGCTATATGCTTCAAAAGACATTGTATGTGATGTGTTAAACAAGTCATACATAATTATACCATATACTGTCAAATTGGGTACATTTTTACGAAACAGATATGTTTTTCCAAGATGTAAAAATAAATATGTATTAAATTTCCAGAAAGCATATTCCTATTCGGTCCTAAATAAAGCTAATCATCAAGATATAGTTTATCAACGAAGTTATTTCTGTATATTTTATTAGTATTACATAGCTTTCTTTTGTTTATTCCATTTAAAATTGTGTGCTTCATTTATCACACAGGGTAAAAATATTGTGTTTCCATTTCAAGCAAAACGAACGACTGTTATCTTAAAAATGGCCAAAATAAGCTTCGTTTCAAAAACAAATAACAGAAGAAAAATTATTTTAACACTTAAAAGTAGAACTTCTAACATATGTAGTACAGCCGAGCTAAAAGCTTTAGATTATCGCACTAGTGCAATAATCTGCATTGTGACCAACTTTGGTTTCAAGTCCAATCACATGGCAATTGCCCTTTGTATTTGCACCTATTTAATAATTCGGTTTGATTAGGTTTTACTTTTCATGGTGTCGTTTTACATGATTAATTACTCATACCGCTCGCATTATCCGTTCACAATACATATCATCATACTTAAATTTGTCTCAGTTCGTTGTAGAGTTAACCTATACGTTATATTGGCAGCTTTCTTTGATCTAAAACGCTACTAGTTTGACTAACCTACATAAATATTAAATGGCGGTAATTGTGAATTCAGAAGAAACTGGAATAGATGTGATTACAGAAGCAGCAGAAAGAATAAACTAGAAGTACTTATCCAAAAACTCCAGAAATCAATATGACATAGCATTTAATTGTTTCATTGCCTGGTGTAAGGAAAAACACGTAGAAAATAATTTCACTGCAAATGGCTGCTAGCAAATCAACAAAACATCAACACATCTGACATCTCGCTTTTTAACGTCATTTCTCTTGTTTCAAGAACCGCATTCTAAATGTGAGTTATTTTCAGGAATGAATATAACATTATTTATATTTTACAAATCGAGCGCTATCTAAAAAATAGTGTATGCCGCACGTGTTAAAAGTTGTTTTATCGCTTGTGTCATAATCTACTATTATGCTTATTTTTTGAATAACATAAATAATGAGACTTTTATATAATGCTGCAGAAGTCAAGCAGTAATACCTTTTTGGTGCGATTATTTCTGAAAACCTGATATAGCCCCAATTTACATGGAATTTGGTTTACAAATAACCATCTTTCGAAAGAATATCCTCCTTTGTAAACTTAAAACCTCAGCAATTAAATTCACACCCAATATAGAATGGGCCGCTAAGAATCATAGTATTTAAAGAGCGTCCATACATAAAAACTCAATTATTTTTTTTCTCAACATTTAAAAATATTGTCCCTATACAACTCCAGTTACAGCATTTTTTAAATTTTTTGCTTAAGTTTTTGTATAAGAATATGTTTCATTGTATTTTCCAAAGGGTATTTTGGCATTATGGTCAGTCTGTTATTGAAAATACTGTGTGGAAACTTTGTATAGATATATCTACTCACTACTTCTCCTACACGTTTATAAATTTGGAAGTTAGTTCGCTTTATTCTAATTTTTAACTTTAATGTATTCTGTATACATTAAGTACTTCTGAAATATAATTCAGTCTGGCATTCGCAAAAGTAATATTTATTCCTAAAGTCTGTGCCATTTGTTACCCCTCACGACAGTACAACATATACTTATCAACGCAGATGGTGGACTTCTGGACACCCCTTAATCACCATCAGCGACCAGCATTGCAATTCGGATAAGCAATACACTACGGATACGCCAACAAGAGAGGTCGCTGCGAGGGCAACAGTTGAGGTGGGGGGAAGAAGTTCTCCTAGTCGCCACAGCGTGGGGAAGGGCAAGTGGAGCGTCAAAGTCCCTCCCCTCCCCAACTTGAAACGAGCAGCTGATCGGATAGAAAAAGGACAAGAACCTGGCGAGGCCGACCGACTAATGAACCATATACAACAGAGGACTCGTAAACAGTGAACTATATAGTCAGATTTCGGCCCATTCAAAATGTAATATCACAATTCTTTGTAAGTAGTATTTTACTAAATTCTCAACACAGACGTACAGGCGTATAACTTTAAATTCGAGTGTATCTTTGGTTTTCATTATACATTTGGTTGTAGGTACAGGGGGATGAAGCGACTGTCAAACCTCTATAATGCGGGTTACTAAATGTTGGCTTTGAAATTCTTTGAATGAAGTCGTAAAAGACATGTAACTTAGTACTTCCAAAAAAATGTAAGCTATTGTAAAACGCAAACCATGAGCAACGAAGAGGGCGAAATGGTTAATGCAGCAATAAATCAACTGTTTATTTTAAGATTATTTAGATTTTCCCTGTAGTAAGTTTTTCTGTACTTTTTATAGTTAGGTAGTAAAGGAAAAAAAATAGGAAAGATTCATAACCTAATATTTTTGGTACTGGAATGGGTTGCTATTATATAAAATACTCAGAACATCTACATTTATTACAGTTATAACAATTCATTACAGATAATGTATTTGATTTGGTTGACTTTAACAGTCTTTCACCTCAGTGTATAGAAACTACCTTGCCTGCATTGGGTTTTAAATGCATAGATAATGCAGCCTTATAATAATTAATAAAGAATAATATGTTGCATAAACAAAATAAGGAAATAGGCGAAAGTCAATTCTGAAATTCAATTGCTGCCAAAACGCTTTGCAATTTTTCAACACATAAACAAGTAACTTCCATAAACAGTGCTTAAAAGACGACTGTGAATACCACAAACGTTTAAGTATTACTTAAATGATACAGCATGGATGAATTTCCAAATTCCACAGTTTGAGACTAATATGTCTGTTAATTTTACTGAGTTACTTGCAACTGAAAATCTGATGTGAAGCATTCACATACATTCGCATGACTTTCTGTACCCTCTGTTGTTTATTCGTGAGTATATAAGGTATTCTCACCAAAGATTATTTTTATATCTATTAATAACCGAAATAAACTTTTGCGGAAATAGCTGCATTACACATTTCGTTATAGATACAAAGGGAAGAGCGATCGTCAAATGTTTTAGAACTGGACGCTATGTGCTAGCCTTGAAATTCCATAGTGTTTCCATGCAACCGAAAGAAAACTGAATTTTGAAAGGAATTTAAAGAATGACCAAAAAATGAACAATTCGAACCATTAATAACGGATATCTCAGATATGGCTTATGCCACAACAAATTTACTTAAATAAATTGTGTGTTTTAGACATCTACATTTTTTCTGTAGTACGTTTTCGTCTATCGCTAAACGTTCACCAGCAATACAAAATTCCTTCCGAATACTTCAAAGGCTATTCCCAGAAAATTCAAAATATACATTTTATTTGTCATTAAATATCCTATTTTATTGTATTCTAATCAAAATCGTTGGGAGCTATTTTTTAGAAAATTGAAATATTCGAAAAATGTTACATATAAAGGGTAATTGGGGTGGGGAGATTTTCTTGAAAACCTTCATATTGTGTCGTATCTTTGGAATATACTGAACTTAAATACCAAGTTTGGTACTTATCGGACTTTTTGTTTTTGAGTTATGCTGTTCATAGACTCACAGACAGACAGGCACATACGGGCCTTTTTCTAAAAGCGCTTTTTTGAATTCAGGGGCCTCAAAACGCGTATTTCCTGTGAAATCTCGATGCCAAATTTTTGCGCGGAAGGCAATACATTCTCTACCTACTATATACGTGGTAGAGAAGGTATAAAGATATTTCGATTGTTAAATATAATGGATTAATTCACCCAATTGATATGGAAGTTAATGTCAATGGAATAAATATAGGTATACAAAACTATAAACAAAAAGAATTTCTTCACGTTTTTTGCCAAATTTTAAGCGTGCATCTTAACAACTAAATAAATACAGATGGATTAAATGGTAATTAATGTGCAAATAGCATTCTGAGTAGGAATACCTGCCTGAAACACCTATGTCTCTTCTATAGCCGCCTTTTTTTACATAAGTAATGGATTTTATCATCTGGGAACAAGCTTCCCAGTTGCGTTATCTGCACTAACGCATAACGTCCATTAGGGAGAACTGGCTTTACATTTGGACTGTCCTGCCAGATTGGTTTGTCTGCTAGAGCTATTGATTCACATTTCCCCTGGGTTTGAATTCGGAATATCCTTCTCCTAAATGGGTAGCGAACCAAGGATATAGAGTTCCATTTCCCTTGAGCATCTTGCTTGATGGCGCGAGAAACTCGCCATTTAACGTCCACCCTCCATCTTCTACCAAAACAGCAACAGATGGGAGAGGGTGCGTATTGGCTTCCAGCTGGAGCATTTCATAGATTTTGAAACTTTGCTCCCAAATCCATTTTCTACCCTTAAGGGCCTCTAAATAGTTTATAAAGTTACTTTTTTAAGTTGTCTGTGGCTACGCTATTATTTATTAACCTCTTTAAATGCAGAGGATAAAGAACTTTGAAAACAAATACCGAGGAAGAATGTAAGTAGTCTAATCAAATAGCCTCCCGACCGAGCCCGCCAGGCTCAGAAATCGTAAAACATTCTTGCCAACATTATTAATCTTGTGCATACATAGAGGGAAGATGGCGGAAACTTTCCGCTCCAGGAATTTCAGAAGGAGCTTAATGAGTGTGTATGTACAACTTCTGGATGGTTTCGCGCTAATGTAAGGCTCTTTTGTGCTTATCTTGATTCGAGATGTGCTTATTGTTTCACCATCTGCGGGTTTAACCATCCGTCGCGTTTGTCTTTGTGCAATATTATAACTTCTACTACCACTCACTGGGAAATTAGGTAAGAAGTAGGAAAATATTTCTCCAGAAACAAACATTAAATTAAAAACTACTGATACTGAGGAAATGCGATACGATTATTTTACCAAAATTACACACTCTGGAATCAGGGCACAAAAATGTCTGATGTGTAACGAATCAGGATAGACTTACTAATTCTCTATTTCCAATCACAATTTCTGTCATAAGACAAAATCAATTGTTACGAAAGAAAAATGACCGAAAAGAATAAAGAAGTGATAGAACAGATTTCCTATTTAAATATTCAAAATGTTAAAAGCAACCAAAGGATGAATACTGATTTGGAAGAGTCGGCTTACCCACTTTGAATATAGATCTTACACCCGAACTTACAACCGAAAAAGAGCAACGGACATTGTTAGCTAATGAAGAATCCAGGTCCGTAACCAGGTATGAGAGTGAGGAAAGAAGATGATATGAAATGAAGGCGAAATGGATGAAAGGAAAGGTGATGATGGAACATTTGAAATGAATGGTGGGGTAAACTGGAGAACCCCAAGAAAACCCACCCAGACGCAGCTTCGTCCACCACAAATTCCACATGTGGGTCCCTGTGATCGAACCCGGGTAACTTTGAATATCATAAAATCTAATAAATTAAACAGATCGTAAACGTTGGTAAAATAATGAAGACTGGTATGGGCCTATAACATAGCATCTAAATTGGCCTTGAAATTTGGACTTTGCGAAGTGAGAATAAATGACATTTAGAACTATCACTAAAGCATTTTCAGCGATCCTTGTTTGGAGAGCCATGGAGATACCAAATTAAAGAACCAATATATTTGAAAGTAGCCCCAGAAAATGAATACAGTAGGATAAATAGGTGACTCCCAAGGACGAGGAAAGATTGTGTTATGAAAATGCCTCATTGTAGATTCCCAAATGTAGAAACCGAAAAGTAAAAAGGGCTTGGAACAATCTGGAAGATGATGAGATATCTCAACATGTCTGAAGCCTCGGAATGGGTCATTGGCTCGAGCTTTAACATGGAGGAGGAGGAAAAAGGAGAGGACAGATGTTCTTCAGGGTCTCCGAAAGTTTCTTTTAGTCTTCTCTGGGAAATATTTTCTAGATTTACAGATGTGAATGATATTTCCTTTCTCTCTCTCTCTAAATAAGGCTTGCCGAATGTTTATGGCAGCTCAGTTACCTGTCTTATGGCTTTTATGTAAGCCAATCTCTTTTTCTGACTGGACGTCCATGTCAGATTATGCATCGACTCACTGTCATCAACATTTCCCTTTGCTGAAGCTGATATCAGATGAATGCGTTTCTTAGTACCGTTTTCCTCGGACAATGACAGAATTAATGTATTCGTGAAGTTCCTTAGACAATTCACCATTTACAGTAAAGAATTTTTCTTTTTCGTCACTCTAACAACGAGAATTACACTAAAAACACGAGTTACGTTTCTTTTAAGTGCGTTTACTTTTTCCTTTATCAAAATTGAAAATCCCTTTGATGCGCGTTCTTCAATTTCTACAGGAAGCTATCTCATATTGCTTCCATATTTCTAGTATTCTTTGACCATTATTTCATTGCTGTTTTCATCTTTTATCAGATGAAATGAAATGAACTTTTTCTTTACGATGTCCAAGTATTTTAGTTCACGGTACTTTAGATTGTATCAGTCTTTTTCTGCACAGCATTTAGTTTTATGCATTCTTTATTCGGTTTATTAGTTTATTTTCTTAGTTTACTGTTTACTGTATCTTCTTTAAAGTTCTATGTGTATGCTTTACTGCATTAATTCTTCCTATTCAGCATATTCCTTATAGCCCAGGACTTCTCATTGCTTTTACTTACTCTATTCTTACTGTTTTATTTTTTCTGCCAATAATTACTCTTAATTCAAGCTCACATAGTCTATGCTTTACATTCTTATAATGTATCAGTTTAGAAATAAAAAATTCAAAGCTCTCTTCTGTGGGGTAACGATGAATGCAAGCAGAATGCCTTATACTTTCAACCAATTACTTATCGACTTGCATTGTATACATGTGACTGTGGTTAGCGTGTTCTACATAAGAATCTATGAAAGACTCTCAAGCATATTAAAGCTTTTAGTGCACAGTATATGGCATGTTAGGAAGAAAAAATGCGTGTTATAAAATTTATTGACTATTAACATGGTTTAAAATTGTACTGACATTTTCAATGTTTCCTAGGATTTACTACCGGCTATTTACCCTTTTATTGAGTGTGATTCTACTAGTCATATTTCGTACCAAAGGCATTTTATCAGTCCCTAAAGGAGTTTACAACGTAAAAAAATATCTGATGTGTTACACTCACATGACTTTCTCTACTCTTGTACAAATTATTTTTACAAACGCTTATTCTCCATATGCTTCATGTTAATCGAGATATCGAGATGTTAATCTTATTGCTAATTTTCTTGTAGATGCAAGGGGAATATGGCAGGCTTTAAGCGATAGTCAGATATTTTAAGAGCTGGTTGCTATGTGAAGCATTCCATTCTCTTTGCATGTCCAGGACATAAAATGAATAACGAATTTGAGAAAAAGTATAAGTATTGGAAAATTTAATGGAATAACAAGCAATATCTGGAGAATGGTTCACTCAACAAAAAAGTATATGACATAAATTGTGTATTTTAACGCGATCTACATTTTTTGTATAGTAAACTTTTGTCTATCTCTTATGGCTTACCAGTTATGCAAAAGTCGTTCACAATGAAGAATACTTTTGGAGACATTCCCAGAAAATTCAAGACATACATTTTATTTGTCATGAAAGTATCTTAAATATGTGATATTTTAATCAAAACCGTTAGAGCCATTTCTGAGAAAATTACAATTTTCGAAAAAATTTCCCTGTAAACGGTAATATGGGATGGGGGGATTTTCTTGAAAACTTTCCTGTCGAATCTCTGGAAGATACTGAACTTAAATACCAAGTTTGGTGTTTGTCCGACTGTTCGTTTCTGAGTTATGCTGTTCACAGACACACACACACACACACACACACACACACAGACACACACACGGACATGTTTCGAAAAATGCTTTTTTTGGATTCAGGGGGCCTCAAAACATATTTCCGGTGAAATATTGGTATCGAATTTTTGGGTGGAATACAATACTTCCCCTACTTACTATACGTAGTAGAGAAAGTAATAAAACACAAAACTAAACGTAAAAGATTAATAAGAAAGTTCATCTAAATTTAAACCTCAAAAAAGAAGCGCAACCTTACTGAACCAATTAACATGGATTCGTTCAGGAAAAAATGCCCATTTTTAAATAAAATCCTCTTAAAAGCGATGGGAAATACTTCAACACATTTTTATTGAGCAAAACATCATATTGTGAAGTTACAGATTTCACTCAACTTACTGAGCGGTTTGATTCTAGGTTTAGGGATTCTGATCACAAGAGAGACAAATTTTGCCTATGCAATCCTCTTTAATATCTGACTGCTGTATAAATTTACAAGTTTGCGTCCAGACATTCTTCAATCCAATCAAGCGGAGTCTTCTTATGGCTATTGCCTAAAATGGAAGATTATTCGCACTTCAGAGATTTTGTAGCAAAGTTTTTGTAAGCTATCAATTGGATGGCCCGAACGCGGAGATACAAAGTGATAAGTAGCGCTCTCGGCCAGCGTAAACACCAGGAGCATTGTCGACTTGAGATCAATGGGTGCATTGTCGGGATTGTTCAATGATTTTCTTTCCCCCAGCCTCCAAAACATTCTGAAAACCTGTGAAAATTTCCGGTGGCTACATAAGCGAGCGTTCTCGTCAGTGAGCCAATGAGTGAGTGCATTCCCCGAGTGAGGTTATAATGTCAGTTGCAACGTACAATGAGTGTTGATATCGCGAGGGATTAAGAGAGGTGTTGTGTTCGACTCCCCATCGGGTGAACGATCCAAAGAAGAGGCTGCGTCGTGCTTATTTCATTATGCAGTGAAGTTACAGTGAGAACAAAGTGAAATGACAAAGAAAATTTGAACTAAATCAGATTAGCGAAACGGCAGTGAAAACTCAATGAAGTGTCACTAAAAATTACAAGTCATAATGTTCTATTTTCGGTACTATTTGTCTCTATGAATATACATATACATTATCTACAACGGAAATAATGGAAGCTAAAATACAGTACTGAAGGTACTGCTGAAGTCATAATCGTGATTATAATAGGCAATTCACCTTTAATGTGTCAGCTGAATGAAACTGAGATTTAAAAATCCGATGTGTTAGATTGGCATGACTTTCTCTATAATCTATCGCTTATCAGTGGGTATACAAACTATTCTTACTAAAGCTAATTTTTCTATCTACTTCATTTTAATCCAAACAAACCTTTACAGAAATAGCTGCATTACACGTTTCATTGTACGAGTATATACAAAGGAAATAGCGATACTCAAATGTTTAAGAACTGAACGTTATAAGTTGGCTTTCAAATTCCATATTGTTTCCATGCAAACGCGCGCTGAATCCTTTCTGCATTTTTTGGTACAGTGGACCTCAAAAATGTGTATTTCTGGTGATATTTCAGTTTTTAATGTGTTATTGCTATGTATGTTTCTCGCGAAGTCGCGGAAAGTATGGAATTTCTAGGCCAGCATACAGCAACCCGGTTTTAAACATATGACTATTGATTCGATTTCTCTATCCCTCATTAACTTCAACGAATTGATAGAAAAAAGATTTTGCAAGAATGTTTGCTTGGAAGCTTCATAAAAATAGACGATAATGGGTAGAAAGATCACGTGGATGTAATGCATCAAATTTTTAAGAGAGATTTTGGAATATATTTGCTTCCAAACATCCTCCGCAAGTAACCTATCAAATGCCAACCTTTGCATGGAATATTTACGTTGCTCACGAAGCTACACTGTCTTGTAAGGGTTCGTGAGACGTTACAGTTAGCGGAATTTGCTGACTGATCCCTCCTTCATCGCACTCAGCCCTTATTTCCCTCAAGATTTCCCGTCCCTTCCCGGTCTTCTCATTTCCTTTTCCGCCAAGACAGTTGCTTGTCTTTGCTGACGTGGTGTCATTCCAAATACAAAGCCTTCTGTGCTGTTTCTCAGAAGCGGTGAACAGCTGCGATAGTTTTATTTCTAATAAAGAGTAACTGTGTAAGAAACGAAAAGTGTGGGAAGAACAAAGCGGCTGGAGAAATAGTTATTTACGTATCAAGTACGCTAAAACTTTTGTGTACCTGGTGCATACAACATTTCTTAGTAAATTCTTCTAAATTAGATTAAAAAAAACTGATATGACGCATTCACATGGCTTTTCTACCCCTTTCTATCCCTTTTGTCTACTACGTATAGTAAGTAGGAGGGAGTATTTTTAACACTTAAATGATTTCAGTGAAATTATATAATATAAATTTAATAACAGCCCACCTTAAAGCAATATGTCTATGTAAAAATATATAAAAAGTTTATATTACAGTCATTGTAAATGTTTATATTACTGTATACATGTGTAACAATGTTATGTGAATGTATTACGTAATTTAATAATGTAGGAGTTGTGAGAAATAGGTCAAAAGTTGCTAACAATGAGATTAACCTTGAGGCAATAATCAGTAAGAAAGTTTAATAATGCTACTAGTCATTATTGGAGCAACAATAATGTAAATTTTGAGACAGTTTATAAAATAGCCAATCAACAACCAGAAAAAGCTTTTGTTAAATGAAGGTATTGTATTGGACTAGGATTAGCCAATCAGAGACTTTAAATATAGAAATGTACAAATTTAGGCGGTAGAAATCAAGTCAGTTGCTTGTAGATAGCGCTCATAACTGGACGTGTTGGTTGTAGACAGTGTTCCTAACCGGACGTGAGATGCGTCTTCGAGAAATTTAATACGTATTCGTGTGAGACGAAAATAGTTTACGTGTTAAAAAGTGCACGTAATTAACAAAAGAATCTCACAGCTCTCTATATCAGTGAAGTGTTATTTAAACTGTGTCAAGGATTAATAAATGTAGTAAAGTAAAAATTATAATCTGTGTAAGCCTACATTCTTAGCCGTACTACTCCCTGAAAAGAAAGCTATGTCTCTAACAATAATACTGACGCAGCCGAGGCAAACATAAATATATAATATTTAAAGAAACAGTCAAAATTACAAAGTTAATATTTTTAAATTTGGGACGAAGGTACCATACGTTCGGTTGCAACTACTTCAAGTTCGGCTCCCCAACAGCCGAAATATAATACATCTTCAAACTGACTTTCCATACGTAGCAGCAACAAACCTTCTTCAAATTGGCTTCCAAAACGTGGGAATAACAGTACAACAAACCTTCTGCTTCAAGTAATGCATTCCACACAAAAATTCGATACCAAGGTTTTACCAGAAATAAATATTTTGAGGTGCCGTGAATACAAATAAACCATTTTCGGAAACATATCCGTGTGTATATGTCTGTGTCTGCCTTTGAACAATTTAACCCAAAAACGAAAAGTCTGATAAGTACCAAACTTGGTATTTGAGTTTAGTATCTTCCAAGAATGCGACACAAAGTTCTTTAAGAAAGTTCCACACCCAACTAAACTTTACTTGGAACATTTTTCGGAAATTTTTGTTTTCTAAAAACTGGATCTAACATTTGGATTAAAATAACACATTTAAGATATTTACATGACAAATAAAATGCGTATCTTGAATTTTCTGGGAATAACCTAGGAACTACTCTTTATTCTGAAGGAATTTTGTAGTCTTGTAAAACTTGTAAACGTTAAGCGATGGACGAAAATGTAGCACACAAAAAATGCAGATCTCTTTAAGGATCAAATTGTTCAATACTTATTCTTTAAAAGTCTGAACGATTTTCTAATGTTTCTCGCGATTGTATGGAAACACTATAGAATCTTAAGGCCAGAATATAGCGCCCAGTTCTTACACATTCGACTATCACTGTTCTCTTTGTATACAACAAAATGTGTAATGTAGCTATTTTTGCAAAGGTATATTTGGATTAAATGTAGTAATTATAAAAAATCTGTGTTACACTCACATGACCTTCTCTACTCTTGTACAAACTATTTTTACAAACGCTTATTCTCCATCTGCTTTATGATAATCGAGATAAACCTTGCGGAAATTATCTTATTGCTCATTTTCTTGTAGGTGCAAGCGAATTATGGTAGGCTTTAAGCGATAGCCAAATCTTTTAAGAGCTGGTTGCTATGTGGGGCATTCCATTTTCTTTGCATGTCCATAACATAAAAAAACGATAACGAGTTTCTGTTTAAGAAAAAGTATAAGTATTGGAAAAATGAAACAAATAACAAGGAATTTCTCGTAAATGGTTCACTGACAAAAAATTTATAATAAAGGTAGAGGGCAGAGAAAATTATATGACTGTACCACGTCAGATCTTTTCTGTCTACAATATTTTAATACAAGCAAGCTGCATTACACATTTCGTTATAGATACAAAGAGATAGCGAAAGTCAAATGGATACCGTAAGCCGGCCTTAAAATTTCGTACTGTTTCCATGCAATCGCGAGAAACAACTAAATGCCGACAGGATTTTAAAAGAATGACTAAAAAATGAACAATTCGAATCTTTAATAAGAGATATCTCAGAAATGGCTTATGCCACAAAGAAACGTATTTGAAATAAACTGCATTTTTTAAAGAGATCTAATGTTCTGTGTAGTTCATTTTCGCATATCGCTTAACGTTTATGAGTTATTCAACATTATATAAAGCTTCTTCCAAATGAAGTGGACTTTACAGGCTATTCCCAGAAAAGTCAAGATTTACATTTTATTTCTCATGTAAATATCTTTAATATATGTATTTTAATCAAAATCGTTTGATGGTTAAGAAATAAAAAATTTTAAAACCATTCGATGAAAAGGGTAGTTTGGGGTGCGGATTTTCTTGAAAATCTTCATGTTGCATCCTTGGAAGGTACTGAACCTAAATATCAAGTTTGACATTTATGCGACTTTTTGAGTTATGTTGTTCACAGACACGCACACACACACGGACATTTTTCTAAAAATCTGATGTGTTACTCTCACATGACTTTCTCTACTCCTGTACAAACTATTTTTACAAACGCATATTCTCCATATGCTTCATGTTAATCGAGATATCGAGATGTTAATCTTATTGCTAATTTTCTTGTAGATATAAGGGGAATTGGTAGGCTTTAAGCGGTAGTCAAATATTTTAAGAGTTGGCTGCTATGTGGAGTATTCCATTCTCTTTGCATTACCAGGACAAAATGAAATGAATAACGAGTTCCCATTTGAGAAAAAGTATAAGTATTCGGAAGTTTAAGGGAATAACAAGCAATATCTTGAAAATGGTTCACTCAACAAAACCAAAAATGTATATAATATAAATTGTGTATTTTAACTCGATCTGCATTTATTTGTGTAGTAAAATTTTGTCTATCTCTTAAGGTTTACCAGTTATGCAAAAGTCGTTCACTAAGAAGAATGCTTTTGGAGACATTCCCAGAAAATTCGAGATATACATTTTATTTGTCATGAAAGTATCTTAAATATATGATATTTTAATCAAAATCGTTAGCGCCACTTTTGAGAAAATTAAAACTTTCGAAAAATGCTCCATGTAAAGGGTAATCTGGGGGGAGGGATTTTCTTGAAAACTTTCGTGTCGCATCTCTGGAAGATACTGAACCGAAATACCAAGTTTGGTTTTATTCGACTGTTCGTTTCCGAGTTATTCTGTTCACAGACACACAGACATGGAATGTTTCCAAAAATGCTATTTTTGGATTCAAGTGGTCTCAAAACATGTATTTCCGGTGAAATCTCGGTATCGAATTTTTGGGTGGAATACAATTCTTCCCCTACTTACTATACGTAGTAGAGAAAGTAAAAATGCTTTCTTTTGGATTTAGAACGGCGTCAATATAAAAATTTCGTGAACCGCAATGCACAGCAACAAACTACATCCCTGAATAATACTGCAGACCTCCCTTCACGAGTCCGTTCCCTAACTAGCCGTGTTGGTGCACACTAGTAGAGGGCTACAAGGATATCTCTATATGGGGTCATAAAATTTTGCTTTTTATGTATCAATATTTTATGGTCTCAAGCCATTATAATGTTAATTCATTGTTTGCTAGTTGCGTTTCTTTGGCCATTTTAATGTCAAATTCGTTAATTTACATCGTATTATTGTGGAACAAAACACAGAAGATACACATCGTTTATAGGAACTGAAGGGCTACAGAGGCGGAATAAGAAAGGTGGTCAGGGGCCATTTTATTTTGCTTCTTTTCTTCTCTGGATCAAGACCAGATTCTCAAGCACCCGTTGGTCTACTGCCCTTATCTGTCTACCAATTTTCCTAAAGTGGATGTCAAAAAAAAGTTTGCAGCTGTGGTACTTCGGGAAGTTTTTCCTCGAGCACCGCATCACATAACGATGTCCTAACATCGTTTAGAAAGTCCAATTCCAGGACGGTTGACCTAAACTTGGAGCAAGGTGACAAGCAATTTGTTGGAATTTGTGTCTGGAGTGGCTAGAAATATTTGACAATATTCTTAAGTTCTTAAGTTGAGGCAGTATTTTTAACACTAAAAAGATTTCAGTCTAATTATATAATATATAAATTCAATAACAGCTCGCCTTGAAGCAATATGTGTGTGTGTAATAGTTTTTTAAAATGTATGTAACAGTCATTGTATATGTTTGTGTTATTGTATCCATGTGTAATAATGTTATGTGAATATATTACGTAATTTAATAATGTAGGAGCTGTGAGAATAATAGGTTAAAAGTTGCTAACAATGAAGTAACAATGAGGTAACCGTGAGGCAATAATGAATTTGAAAGTTTAGCAATACTACTTGTGATTCTTGGAAGCAATAATGTAATTTTAGTGACAGTTTATAAAAATAGCCAATCAACAAAGCTTTAGTTAAATGAAGGTAATCTATTGGAGTAGGATTAGCCAATCAGAGACTTGAAATACAGAAATTTACAAGTTTAGGCGGTTGAAATCAATTCAGTTGCCTGCAGACAGTGATTGTAACCAAACGCAAAAAGTGTCCTCGAGAGATTTAATACGTATGCGTGTGAGACGAAAAATAAATTTACGTGTTAAAAAGTGTAATTAATTAATAAAAAGAATCTCACAGCTCTCTATATCAGTGAAGTGTTATTTAAATCGTATCAATTGTTATTAAAAGGAGTGAAGTAAAATTATAATCTGTGTAAGCCTAGATTCTTCAGTCGCGCCACAACCCTGCTAAGAGAAACGCGTCTCTAACAATAATACTGACGCAGCCGAGGCAAACATAAATATTTAATATTTAAAGAAATAGTTAAATTACAAAATTAATATTTTTTTTAAACTTGGGGCAAAGGCTACCTGAATGTACATTTGGGGCGAAGGCTACCGGAAACTGTTTACCAAACGTGCGGTTGCAACTACTTCAAGTGTTCGGCTCCCCAACAGTTGAAATACAATACAACTCCTTCAATGGAACCTACTTCAAATAGACGTCCAAAGCGTGGGGCAAATAATAATACAACTTCTAAAATAAATGTTCTCAATTTGGCGCCCAAAGCGTGTTGCAAACAAGTTAAAAAAAAACCCGTTCTTCAAATTTGGATTCCATACGTGGAGCTAATAAATATCTTTCTCAAAGTACCGATCTACATGTCATTAGTTGTTGATGTAGAATGTATAATTATTTCGAACAGTTTCGGGAGTGGTGAATTCCATGCGTGTTCTTTTTCGAATTGGTTCATAAGTTCATAAGTACACCAGTCGCTTTTAGTTCCATGTGGAAGGCTAAAGGACCACTAAATACGGCTCAGTAATGTTTTATTATAGTATGAGGCATATGGTACTCTTATTTAACTCCCCCATGAAAAGAATCGCCCTATAGACTTTGGTGAGTTTCGAAGGTTTCTTACAACTGGTACAAACAGCACCAAAGAAAAAATCTCATGTGTTACAGTCACATCACTTCTCTACTCTTGTACAAACTTTTACAAATGCTTATTCTCCATATGCTTCATGTTAATTGAGATACCGAGATAATCGAGATATTGCTAATGTTCTTGTAGATGCAAGGGGAATTGATAGGCTTTAAGCGAGATTCAAACATATTAAGAGCTGATTGCTTTGTGGAGTATTCCATTCTCTTTGCATTACCAGGACAAAAAAATGAATAACGAATTTGAGAAAAAGTATAAGTATTGGAAAACTTAAGGGAATAACAAGCAATATCTCGAAAATGGTTCACTCAACAAAAAAAAATGTATATGACATAAATTGTGTATTTTAACGCGATCTACATGTTTTGTGTAGTAAACGTTTGTCTATCTCTTATGGTTTACCAGTTATGCAAAAGTCGTTCACAATGAAGAGTACTTTTGGAGACATTCCCAGAAAATTCGATATGTACATTTTATTTGTCATGAAAGTATCTTAAATATATGATATTTTAATCAAAATCGTTAGAGCCATTTTTGAGAAAATTAAAATTTTCGAAAAATGTTCCATGTAAAGGGTAATCTGGGATGGGGGATTTTCTGGAAAACCTTCGTGTCGCATCTCTGGAAGATAGTGAAGCTAAATGCCAAGTTTGGTGTTTATCCGACTATTCGTTTCTGAATTATGATATTCACAGACACACAGACACACACACGGACATGTTTCCAAAAATACTTTTTTTCGATTCAGGAGGCCTCAAAACATGTATTTCCGGTGAAATCTCGGTATCGAATTTTTGAGTGGAATGCAATACTTCCCCTACTTACTATACGTAGTAGAGAAAGTAAAAATGTTCGGAGGATTTTGTAGCGTTTTCTGGGGTATTTTGAGGCGTGTCCTTCACCTTTCCTATCGCAGAGCGTGATGGCTTGATAATACAGCAATAAAGTTGATGCCTTTGCTTTTTCCGGTGTTATTGAAACCAAAACATGTTTATTGTCTCAGAACCGGCCATTTCGCATACTAGCAAAATTACTTGAGGACATATCATGGGTATGTGGGAGGCTGGTCGCACTGTTACAACAATTGCAACGAAAGAGCATAAAAGTGTTTTAATAGTAAATTACTAGATAAAAAATTTTCAGAAAAGTAGGGAAGATGGTCTACATACTCGTCAGAAAGTGGGCACTCCCCGTAAAATATCTGCAGATGATATTCGTTTACTAAATGTAAATGAATCTTTTGTTATAATTGACTGATCGTGTGTAGATACTAGACATAAATTTGTATATGTATATGGTTTATCAAATTATAGATTGAATTATAAGGAAAACATGTCGCTTTATTTATTTATTTATTTATTAATTAATTAGTTACGTTTGCTTCTACGCAGCAGTAACCAGTGATACCACTGTGAGAATACAGATCTGTTTATTACTTGCTCTACTACGTATACTACCCAAAAATTCGATACCGAGATTTTACACGAAATATTCGTTTTGAGGTGCACTGAATGCATATAAAGCATTTTTGAAACATGTCCGTGTGTGTGTGTGTGTGTGTGTGAACAGCATAACTCAGAAACGAACAGTCGGATAAACACCGAAGTTGGTAGTTCGGTTCAGTATCTTCCAGAGATGCGACACGAAGGTTTTCAAGCAAATCCCTTCACCCCAGATTACCCTTTATATGGAACATTTTTCGAAAATTTTAATTTTCTCAAAAAATGGCTCTACGATTTTAATTAAAATATTGTCTATTTAAGATACTTTCATGACAAATAAAATGTATATCTTGAATTTTCTGGGAATGTCTCCAAAAGTACTCTTCATTGTGAACGACTTTAGCATAACTGGTAAACCATAAGAGATATACAAAATTTTACTACACAAAAAATGTAGACCGCGTTAAGATACACAATTTATGTCATATACATTTTGGTTGTTGAGTGAACCATTTTCGAGATATTACTTGTTATTCCCTTAAATTTTCCAATACTTATACTTTTCTCAAATGGGAATCTTCTCACACTGCACATTCTACGTTTCGCTTACCTGGGCGCTAATCAAGTTTTCCCCTTATCTTTTAACCCTTTCAAAGGCTTGCAAGAGGTATGTATGACAAACTGAATGCACTCACTCTACCACTTTATCTTTTAGCTAAACAATCTAGAGCGTAAGCGTATATTCTGTTTCTACGCCATTTTGTAACTTTGTTGTGGTTATTGGTGCAGCTATTTAGCAGAAGGACTGGCGCATCCTTGCACGGTGGCCTAAAGCAACCAATTAAATGGCCATGACTTCGCGGTCACGTACAACGATAAATAATGTAACATAGACGCGAGGTGCAGTGAATTTTCTTTGGCGCTCTTTGTACAAAACAGACAGGTCGCGTATCAGCTCATTTGAGGTCACATCAGCAGCTTACGACAAATCGAGGAACTAGTACAACGGACGTTTCAAGTGTAAGTGAAATTTATGATGTGATTCAACTCTTTTTTTCTATAACGGAAAATAACACAGGAAACTCTTGAAAGAATTTTTTCTATTTTAGGCGATGCATGCATACTCTTGCTATAAAACAGTTCGAGTTTTGCGAGTTTAATCATCGCAAAATAAACGAAGATTCATAACGTCTCGGAGCTTTAAAGTTAGCTATTAGGCCAGCAATCACGGATAAAGTCGATAATATTGTTTCAGATGGCAATTCAATGAAGGTGCGTGAGTTAGGAGAGACCACACATATACAAAACTGAATGTATGCATTTTATTTTGCACAATTACGCATGAAAAAGTTAGAGTAAAATGTCTGTTCACTCCGTACAATAACGGAAACAATGCCATCTGCCGCGTGTTTGGGAATGCTTAAAAAAATCTAACCGATATTTAAGGCGTTTCTTGACCTCAAAAATTGGATTCATTGCTGTAAACCCAAAATGAAACAGCAGACTAAACTGTTGAACCACTGTGAACCGACTCCGAAAGTAGTAATTATGTTCCCGAAGAAGGGATGAGGTGAAGGAACCACAGGAGGTTACAGACCGTAGGCAGCCTGATCAAGAGACGAGCTGAACTCCCTACATTTCCAGACTCTCAAACCCGTGCCGCTGCTGGAGTCGCCGAAGGAAGGCGATAAATGACCCACCCATCAATCAGCTCTCTGATGTCCACGGGGAATACTGTTTCAATTGAGCCATCTGTCTGGCACCACCATAAGCAAAGAAACCTAGAAGTATACCTGAAAAATGAGAAGGGAATGGAATGAAAGGGAAATTATGGAAGGAAAATATGGTAGAGAAGAAGTCACAAGGCATTCGCCTGCGGATCCCGTGAAAACCATGAAAAACCCATGTGTCGGAGTGGACGTCGCTGGGGATCGAGCCCGGGACTTCCCGAGTAGTCACACGCGTTACCGCGGCGCCACCTTGCTCGGTTATACAGTCTTATTAATTGGAGTTTCCCCTTTAATCTCGTATACTTTTTATCATTTTAGGCAAATAGGTGTATAGGTTTATTTTTAAAACATGGCTTTGCATCTGCCTTTTTGTACTGCAAATTCTACACCACTTCACAGAAATCACAACTCCTGTACAATTTGTAGTAGAGAGGTAAACTTTATCCCATCCTTTAGACAAAATTTTATCCTACAAATTGTTACTACTATTAAGTATGAAAGTTTCTGTATCCGCAATCCATTTGGCTTCTTTCTTTGCAAACATTTGCGAGTTTGTTTACTCCATTTTCGTTTTGAACAGCTTTTTTGTGAATGAGATTTTCTGGCTTATACGACTTGTTTTCAGAATCTATTGAAGATAGATAAATTAAATGTTAGAATGATAAAAACAATATCTAATTGCGTTGTGCATCTAATTTAGTGTTGGTAGCATATTTGGTTATTTATTTAAAGTTAATTGCTTATAAATTGTAAGCAAAGGATGGTGTAGTGAGAAAAACTCATATTCTCCTTATTAAACAAACCTACTGTATAAAAGTAGATCAGGAAACTTAGAAGGCATATATTTACATGCTATGAAAAGTTCAGTCTGATATCTTATCTTAAGTACACTGGCGTTTGTGAGAATTGCAACACCAATGGAAACGCATGAATTCAATGAATTCAGTACCACAGGTTAGGTACATGACAAGTAACAAATGGTAAACATTTCAAATCTATACATGACCTTTGAGCCCCAGTATTCAGTATTTGGTGTGGCCTCCATGAGCTGCAATTGGAGCTGCTATACGCCGTGGCATTGAATCAAAAAGGTTCTGAATAAGTTCCTGAGGGATTTCTCCCCACGCAGTTTGTATTCGAGGTCACAAATCCGTGACACTGGTTACTGGAGGTCCGTGACACAACAGAGCCGACCAACCATATCCCAGACATGTTCGATGGGCGACATGTCAGGTGAACGTGCAGACCAGGGAAGCAATGACACCAGTCGCTCTTCGCAGAAGGTTTGTACATTCATCACAATATGCGGCCGGGCATTGTCCTATTGAAGTGTGGCCTGTGGAGATGCCTGAAGCAGGTAGACTACATGAGGCTCTACAACCATCGTTAGGTACCGGTTGCTGTTCAAAGTACCCTCAATTCTTAGGAGGCGAGATCGGTTGTCGTACCGAATAGAGCCCCAAACCATCACACCCGATGTTTGTCTGCTCTGCCGCTCAACAATGCAGCGGTTGCGCTCACTACGGTACCGCCGGAAGCGTATGCGGCCATCACTGTAGGACACGTTGAAGCGGGACTCGTTCGAAAATACTACATTTTGCCACTCAGTACTCCAGTGACGGTGTTCACATGCCCATTGCTGTCGGAGGAGCTTGTGGTTTCTGGACAATGGAAGCCGACTTAATGGCATGCATGCAACCAGTCCAACTTGCAACAGACGGCGACGAACCGTTGATGCAGACAAATTCATACCTGTTGCAGTGCTTCAGCGTCGAGCCAATACTGTGGATGAAGCTGTACTGTCCGTTATGGCCATGCGGCTAAGATGACGTTCATCTCGTGCTGTGTTCATGTTCCGTGGTCCAGTACCCGCTCTTCGCTGCGTACGACCTTCAGCTATCCACTGCTTCCACACACGTATCACTGTCGTAGTAGCATATCCTGTACGAGCCGAAATGTCACGGTATGACAAATCCGCTTCCCGGAGACCGATCATTTTGCCCCGTTCGAACTCACTCACGTGCCGATATGGCTCCCTTTGACGTCGTCGAGGCATACTGGCAATCTTTTATTGTTTCCACCTTGTTTGACAGCTCTGCACTGCCTACACTGGACGCAATACTGACCTTGTCGGACCGACACGAGAGACTTCTATTCGGCCTACGGGTACCCCGTCTCTCTGCAAACCTAATCACTTATTGCTTGCACACTCTTCTACACTTCCACGAAGTTTGGAGTTATTCGGGAAATTCTTTCTTGGTGTTGCAATTTTCACAAACGACAGTGTAGTTTGAGATTATAGATATAAACTCAGTAAATTAAAATTTGATGGAATATGGCTTCTAATCTCCCTTTAAGTTAAAAGTTGCACACTCTAATTTGAACACGTTTCCTATAACTCTGCCTGTTAAACGTCTAATAAATGTAATTAATCTTCTTTTAGCATTTGTGAAGAGTTCAAGGGAGGATAGGTTGAGGAAGAGCAAAATAAATAATTGCTGTTATATCCCTTTATAGTATAATGTAACCTATTTGTTACAATGGTGTTCCCTTTACGTTTTAAGTTATTTTGAGCCTTTTTCTAATTTCAGATTATACTCTGCCGTTTTCCCCTCCCCCTTCGTAAACGCTTACGCAACCAGCATAAAGAACGTCACAATGCTTCGGAAATAATGGCGTGGGCCATCGAGAGAAACAATTAGCATCCGAAGCTTTGAGAAGGATGTCATGCATGACGTAATTCATCATTCCACAACTTAAAGCGTCGTGCAGAGTTACCATTGGCTGGTTTACTTCATGCCATCACGCTCATGGACAACTCCAGCAATTCCTGGGTAGCCAGCAGAGGCAGTTTTCGGCCAGGAACCGCGTGACTAGCGTCCAGACTGTGTGTTCTGTTTGTTGACGGCGAGATTTGCCGTAAACCACAATGAGTAAGCTTTTGGCTTTTCCTAAATTATTTTCAACTGTTTGGTAAGTTACAAAATTTAACCTTTTTAATCTTGGTGTTTCTAAATTCACATTTACAGGAGAAGCATTTATATTTTTCATTTCGTGTAACTTTGCATTGTATTACTCGCTGTTTCAGAAGTATTATCAATTTGTACGGCAGCTTCAAATGCAAAAAGGTGAAAGAGTACATTATATTGTCGTCTCCGAGCATATTATTTGTAAATCACATAACTTTTAAAATGTTTATAATATTGTTTCAATTCCTAGCTCCTACGCAGTAGTCCTTTCCACAATAGTTAACACCTCTGGGTATGGGAAAAGCTCAGTGGTGCAATACTAACCTTCAACAATAAAATTAAGCTATTTATAGTTGTTTTAATATTATAAAAATATTACTTTTTTAAATAAAGCTATACTGTTTTTGTTCTCTATGTAATATGAAGCAAAATCTATACAACTGCATTCACATGTAAGCCCGTCAGCATGCAAGCGTGCTAACACACCAGTTATTTTACTTGGGACCACCCCATCCTTTACCACGGTCACATTTTACTTCAGTCGCCGGGACTCGGACTCGCAACGTTTGGCTTTGAATGGGTGGCCAATCCATTTCGTCTCATTCTAACGATCACGGTATTCAAATCGCTTCGGTTGTGGTGCCAATGGAAGGGATATAAAAACCAATTGCGGAATTAGAGCAAAACAATTCCGCCAATAAAGGGTTAAAACACTGCCAATTGAAGAGGAAAAGATCTTGAGGAACATAAGCATAATTGGCATAACCAATCGACATGTCCCCGGTCGATCGCTTACTTGGACCTTGGCTTTTCCGTGATTTTCCCTGGTTGGTAGGCGAATTTAGGGATGGTTTCTTTTTTCTCATTTATTTTTCTTTCCAATCCCTTCGCATGCTTCAGGTTTGCTTTTAGGTTTCGTGGTGAGTGGCAGTGTCCGACATATGACGAACATGCTTGCTCCAAGGAAAGAGTATTTCTGTGGACACTAGAGGGTTGTCTGGTAGGACGGTTCTTGTACGCTCTCTTTAGACAGTTCCAGTATGGGGCAGGTGTTCGAGCTAAGATCTGTTAGGGACTTCTGCGCGTCTCTGTGGTTTGTAGCCTCCTGTGGCTCCTTTACTACACTCCTTTTTCCTGGGATTGGTAGCAGAATATATCTCACCTAGGTCACAGTACGTGAGATGTCCCCTTCCATCGTGTACCCTATATCCTATTTAATGGAGATAAATGGGAAAGCAAGCGTCTCCGATGAAGACATATGCAACGTAGACCAAACTGTGACTGTTGGAAGAAATCATAGAAGCTTCATATGCGAACTGCAATGATGTAGTGGAGTGAGTGAACAGCTTGAAACACTTTTAAGTAATTACATGACAAGAAATGGGTATAATAGTGAATAGCAATGGTAAACAAAGCGTCTGTTTGAGAATAACTTTCTGTGAAACCTCCGGGAAGAGATTAAGAAAGGGAATATGAAGGACTTTTGGTGGATGTGGCATTCCGCAGTGCGTAAACTGGACGTTGCGACGCAATGAGGAAACAGACTGGTGGCAGAGGTGTAAATGATTAAGTTGTTTTAAACACAACGGAAAAAATAGGAAAGGAAGGAAATTGTCAAGTAAACTGAATGAGAAGAAGCTTTTTACTAAGAAATACCGCAATGCATTGAAAGAAAACCAGATGTTAGATAATTTTTACAGATGTGAAGACGGAAGAGGGGCAGAAAAGATGGAAGAAGTTAGGGAACCTGCATACTGTTGTATCCATTTTTGTCTACTGCATGATGTTTACAGACATTGCAACCAAGAGTTTCGGTAAACTCCAGTTTGCTTTATTACAGTTGGAAATCTGTCTAAATGCATATATTAAGAATAGCATTAGTTTCCGTTCTAATTTCTAGAGTAAAACACTTTTTATGACTTGTAATACAACGATAAGTGACCGTAGATTTGACGTTTTGTTGTTGCTGCCACTTTTCCAAACCCAATATGGGTAGCAAAGAGTTGTAAAGGCTACCTGTAACGCTTAACCGAATCATTTGCTCCGTCAGACACTAATTTTGAAGGAAGGATGCTCGTCAGCTACTTCTAAAGGATGTTGTTGACCTACTTATAGTTTTTGCCAACTTTTGAAAAGCATCCTGAAATTGCAAAAAGGAAGGAACTGTCAGGCACTGAAATTAATCGCATAACCGGTTCTACTAATTTTACAGCGATGTAAGAGATTTCACCATGACTGCTTATCGCGATTAAGAGTGGATTTGACATCCGGTTGAGTTATTCATCCCTTGTTTGTCACCTGAAGGGATTTAATGAAATCACACGATGTCATGAGGGGAATTGAAAGGAAGTGGGTTCAACCAAATTTTCATGGGAAGATAAAGGACACGTCAAGCGATCTTATCATGCAAAAGTAACAAAGTAGCGTGACTACGGGTCAGATAGCAAAGCATCAAAGGTCCAGTGTTGAGGTCACTAATTCTACAGTATCGACGCCTACCCCTTCTAAGTTAAGAGACTAATTAAATAAGTACTTCGTGCAATATCAGTTTTGACGCCACTAGTGCTCTTTTACCTTTTAATATCATTCACTGAATAAAGCTAACGTTTTAAGACATAATGTGCATTAGGTGGTGACAAATATTGTTTTTCTGTAACGGTTATTATTATCATTAGGTACTCCAAAAAGCATTCGTCTCCACTTTAATTAATTTAATATATTATATCCCCATGCGTTTTCTACCCACTATCATTTACTTTTATATATCCTCTAGAAATTATATTTACAAAAGTATATTTCACCCAAAAATTCGATACCGAGATTTCACCAGAATTACATGATTTGAGACTCCCTGAATCTAAAAAAAGGCATTTTTAGAAAAAGGTGTGCGAGTCTGTGAATGACATAACTCAAAACTCTAATGTGTTATACTCACAAGACTTTCTTTACTCTTGTACAAACCATTTTTACAAACTCTTATTCTCCATATGCTTCATGTTAATCTTATTGCTAATTTTCTTGTAGGTGCAAGCTGAATATGATAGACTTTAAGCGAGAGTCAAATCTTTTAAGAGCTGGTTACTATGTGGCGCATTCCATTCTCTTTGCATGTCCAGTACGTAAAAAAATGAATAACGAATTCCCATTTGAAAAAAAGTATTGGAAAATTTAAGGGAATATCTTGAAAATGGTTCACTCGACAAAAAAATGTATATGACATAAATTTTGCATTTTAACGTAATCTACATTTGTTGTGTAGTAACATTTTGTCTATCTCTTATGGTTTACTAGTTATGCAAAAGTCGTTCACAATGAACAATACTTTTGGAGACATTCCCAGAAAATTCGAGAAATAGATTTCATTTGTCATAAAAATATCGTAAACATATGAATTTTAATCAAAATCGTTAGAGCCATTTTTGAGAAAATTAAAATTTTCGAAAAATGTTCCATGTAAAGGGTAATCTGCGGTGGGGGGGATTTTCTTGAAAACCTTCGTGTCGCATCTCTGGAAGATACTGAACCTAAATACCAAGTTTGGTGTTTATCCGACTGTTCGTTTCTGAGTTGTGCTGTTCACAGACACACACACTAACAGACACACACGGACATGTTTCCAAAAATACCTTTTTGGATTCAGGGGGTCTCAAAACATATATTTCCGGTGAAATCTCGGTATCGAATTTTCGGGTGGAATACAATACTTCCCCTGCTTACTATACGTAGTAGAAAAAGTAAAAATGCAAATTGTGCGAAACACCAAAACTGGAATTTAGGTTTAGCGTCTCCCAAGGATGCGACACTAAGGTTTTAAGAAAAACTCCCAACCTAAATTACCTTTATATGGTTTTTTTTAATTCCTTATTTTTTGTCAAATATAACACATACACACACGCACATTATACACGTATGTTTTCTTTCTCTTTTTGTTTATTTTCTTTTTCTTTCTTTCTTTCTTTATTTACTTTTTCCCTTTTTGTTTTGTGCAGTAAATAAGACATTCCTTGTTATTGTTGGAATTTTCAATTACTAACACTTTTCAAAATGGGAAGGTATGTGCTTTTTTGTGGTCATGCAAAGAGCACGGAATTTCAAAGCCAACACATAGCAGCCTGCCTTTAAAAATCTAACTATCGCATTTGAGGCAGTATTTTATATCACAACACTGTGAATGCCAGACTGATTGTAGTGTAAATTAACATTATTGTATGACAATGATTTGAGATGTTTGTTAATTATAAGCATTGTTAGGAAATAAGTTTACACGGCCTCACCGAAACTGACAATAAGAGCGGGCAATAATATAGCGAGGGGGTGAGTTATTTATCAATTAGAAGAGACAAACAAATGACGTCAGAGTAGCGTGCCTTTCTTTAAAAATGGAGGGAATATCTTCCCTAGAGCATATGCGTTCGTAATTTTGATTGGATAAAAAAATAGACGCTAATGTTGGCGCGTTTTATTAACCAATAGCAGCTCTGTTATAATGTTTAGGCATATCAGGGTGAGGGAGTATAAATTCTAGAGCCAAAGACAGGTATCGCGCAGTTCAACAGAATCATTCACGAGTTACACGTTGCGCAATTCTACAGAATCTCTCGCATCGTAAAGTTAGTTACAAAATGTGAAATACGCGAATTAAGAATGCGCGACAAATAAGTGATTATAGTTACATTCCAAAAAAATAACAGTTTCAGTCGGGCGTGTAGCAAGAGTAATCATGTGAAATTAATATATTGTGACGGCAATAAAAGTGTAAAAACAAATTCTTTTATCAGTGTTATCTTTTAGTAACAACTCCTTTCCGTTTACACACCCTGTTCAAGAGATTTGCTCGACTGAGTAATAATAGCTAGCCGGAGGACAAGGAACCCAAAATTCAAAATAGTAAAACAATAACAGGCGCTCAGCAAAGAAGATAACACGAACGATACCGCGACACATTACCTGCTGTATCGTACAGCAATATGTATAAATTTGAATTAAACGTTTATCTGGGTTAATATGAAACAGCCAGAACAAAAGCTTTTGTCAGAATAGCTCGCAGAAGAGGTGAGCAGAGAAAGTCATGTGAAAGTAGCGTATCATCTTTTTTTTCTACCCACTTCCTTTTAATCGAGATAAGCGTTTGCAGAAAGAATTTTATGTAAGCCTACCAGGTTGTTACTTTTGTGACTTTGTCCAGTTGTTTAACTGTTGCTAAGTTCTCATGTCACTGTTCTAATTTCTTATGTGTCACGGTTTTGTTTTGCTTTGCTTAGATCACTTCGTTCACTCTTTCACCTCACTAAGGTGAACTAGTTCAATTCTGCGGCACTTCATTCCTCCACCTTGTCACACCGGACGGTTAAAGTCTTCGGGAGTCGAACACAAGATCTCCATAACCCGTCGCTCGGCAGTAGCTCTGCTGACAACAGCTGTCACCATCTCGCTCGGAGAATCGCTCTTGATGTCGTACGGAGACTCCCCGCCAATTCAACTCGCAAATGACGCGCACGCAACTCGCACACTGACTTCCGCGAGAGAGCTCGCTTACATAGTTAGTGGAATCTTTCCACAAGGTTCTCGAACGTTCTATAACTATTTCGACCTACTTTCTGGAGGAGGGAGGCAGAAGAAGCTTCCAGAAGTTTCTGGTTATCTCCCAATAGCGCGCCCGGTGTTCACGCTGCGAGTGGTAGTTATACTGTTTACTCAGACCGCCCGGCGCCGCCTTCCGATAACCATGTACCATAGCCACTGCGTCACAGTGTTTTCAGTATCTATATAATTGGTTCATTATGGCTCATGTGCTTATAATAGCAATTACTTATTTCCTATAGCAATGAGGTAATGACGGTATTTGAAGTTATAGAGAGAAGATCAAACAATTTTATGACATTTTTTCTCTGAGCAATGAAGAAGTAAAACACTTTACATTATAAATAAAGAATAATTATGACCTGAATTTATAATTACTACCCATGCTATGCTAATAATAGGCTGAATCACAGTCCGCATCACCTGCTCACTTCTCCCAGGAAGGGAATACCTGCAAGTGGATGTCTTGTTTATCACTTCAGTACGCCAAGTACCACCAAATGAAATGCAGGGAGATAACTCTCATTTATGAACATAGGAAAGGCTTACACTTTTTCAGCTATGGATGCCGATTTATTTCATGGTTTGTTTTATATAATGCAAAAAGCTAAGAATGCATACTATAAATTGTTGTATCCTTTCTAAAGAGTACACAAGAAAGATAAGATTGACGGAACAAATTCACGGAAACAGTTTTCAATTTATGTGTCTCTTCTTGTGAATTCCAGTCCTATCAAATATCTGCTTTCCCATTATTGCAATATTCATGGGTTCATACAAGCTATAGGTCAAAATATCTTTTATTAAATGCTTTTGTCGCAACGAGCTGGTATTGTTCTGTTCATCTCTGATTGTTCAGAGCCAACAAGTACAGCAGAACCGTGTGTCTGCTTTGTCATTCTATGAATTTAAAAGCAAATTTTAACGCTGTAATGAACCACTTGTCTTTTACATCATGTTTAAAGCTGAAAGTTTCTCATAATTTGCATTATACTCTGTACGAGCATATGACTCTGTGCCAATTGCCATTTCATTTTCCACTTCCACAAGTTCGAGTTCAACTGTCTTTTCGCTACTCTTTTTTTTCTGCAAATGTTATATTCGCTACAGCGAAATCTATATCGACATTGTTTTGTTTTTTATACTCCAGCGCAGTATCTGCTCTATTGTGAATTATGTTTGTGCACAGTCCTTTCAAACTGGAATACGAGTGTATTATGCTCTGTTTTGTATCTCTAATACAGTTTTCTGCTTTTTTGTCTGCCTTTCATTACGGTTTTGTGATGTATAACTTTGCAAACGTATTGTTTTCGTGTATCTTTGTGTGCGAAGCCTATACGGTCACTGGTGGTGTGAGAAAAAAGTTGCTCTGCTGGTTACCTGCATTGTGGGGAGAATTAATGTGAGCTGTATTTTAATATATATTATTCATTATTAAATTACAACAGCTTACTTTTTGGTCCAATTCTCCCGTATGAGAATCGGACTGACTACACACATAACGTACACGCATATCCATAATTTATTTTATTGTACACCATAAATACGTATATTTTAATATGTTTTATAACACAAATTAACACTGTAAATAACACATTTTAGAGCATTTATCACAATTCTTTACACCTCTGTCCATTATAATCAAAGTTACACACATGCATCTTACCCGACGCATTGTGGAAACATTACTTCCCTGTCAACATAGCCCAGGGTTGAGAGTCCTAAGCCGCAAAGCGTAGCCAAGTGATGTTTTAAATAAGTAGAGGAGTAAAGCGACGACAAGGCGTAGCCATAGAATCTGAGAAGCTAAACCCTTTCGTACTTTTGCAGTGTTTTCAAATATTGGTAGCATTGATTTGGAGGCATTTAACCGTTTAAATGGCTTTTACTAGCTTCCATTTCAAAATATAGTCCATTTCTCCTATATAGGTGTGGTCGTTAAAAAGGGTGGACGGGTGTGTTAGATTATTTCGTTCGGGTAACATCTAGTGATTAACTCCTTCCCGCTTACGCAAGGTTGGAAATGGATACGCCACATACGCGCGTCATCACGAAAGGACGACTACCGAAAACCTCGGTAGGGCCGACAGCAATCTAGCGAGCCGTTTACCGGCTATCCAGGGCGGTACCGGAGGACACTGCAGCATCTCACAACCCCGCCTGTACGGAAACCCGCACAGATGTACCCAATCTCACACGGGTCTCGGAAACCACTGCCCCGCTGAGTCTAACCAACCCCCAAACGACACCTCTTCGGACGTTTGCCCCGGCGTACTTCTAGTAACGTCAGAAGTACCACGTTGGCCCGCGCAGTAGTGACGTGCGCACCCCGCCTTTCTGTAAATTTCCTTGGCGGCAGATTGAGAAGCGTTCCATGAGAAGCCGCCATACAGAGAACATGCCACTTTGTTGCAGGAATATATGAGGGCCTGCTGGCATGGAATTGTGGTTGACTTCAGTCAGAGACAGTCGAGTGCAGTCGACAGCTGAGAGCAGCGAAGAAGTTGGGCTACGCTGAGCGTCCAAGCGATGAATAAAGTTGTTCAGCAGCAATTCGAGTCATTATTTGTTACAGTATTTTTTCTCTCTCTACCACGCATATTAGATCAGATACCGAGCTTTCACCGGAAATGCATGTTTTAAAGCCCTGATCCAAGAAAAGTAGTTTCACTTTCACTATCACTTATTTAGTAGGTAGAGAAGGTATTGCGTTCCACCCAAAAATTCGATACCGAGATTTCACCGGAAATACATGCTTTGAAACCTCTAAATCCAAAAATGCATTTTTATAAAAACATCCATGTGTGTGTGTGTGTTTGTTCTGTCTGTGAACACAACTCTAAAAGGAAACGTTGGATAAATAACACACTTTGTATTTAGGTTCAGTACGTTCCAAAGATGGGACACAGATTTTCAGGAAAATCCCCTCACCATAAGCTACCCTTTACATTGAGCATTTTTGGAAATGTTTTACTTTCTACTAAATGACTAGCGACTTTAATTAAACTAGCATACGAGTATACTAGGGATATTTAGATGACAAATAAAACATATATTTTGAACTTTCTGGGAATAGTCTGTGAAGACCTCTTTATTCGGAAGGAGTTTTGTATGATCTTGTATAACTGGTAAACTGCTTACACAGACGAAAAGTACTACTCAAAAAGTAGATCTCTTTAAAACTCACTTCAATAGCCTTTTTTGTAGCGTGAGCCATCTCCGAGATATCCATTATTAATGGTTCCATTTGTTTTACTTCTTTGTCACTGTTAAGTCCCATCAATTTTAGTTGTTTCTGGCGATTGCATGGAAACAGTATGGAATTTTAAAGCCAGCTCATAGCGTTCAGTTCTTAAACATCATAGGTGACTCACATCCACAACTTCAAAGTCAGCTACCACCTCCATCACGACACCGTCAACAGCAGTAACAGCAATCCTCAGCAGAATGCATCTCGTACCACGCCTCAGTATCTCTACTACCAAGTAACCTCTTCTCCTTCTCCCTCTCCTCCAATACATCCACAGAATGAAACGCCTGCCGATACCACCTCGACATCTTCTTGGAGCACTTTTGTCGAGTTCTTCGCATAGCTCCTCTCGTTTCTCCGTCCCTTCTTTCTTCATTTCTGTCACAAATAACACAATTCATTGGCTCTCTTCTTTCTTCTGTGCTTCAAAATTGCAGCACATGAACCTCTCACTCTTTAACAACTCGCTATCATTAACTGGAATTCTAATGGCATGTGTACTAATGGTGCTTCGTTTATTAACTTTCTCACAATGCATAACATCGATGTTTCTTGTATCAGTGAAACCCATCTGCTTCCGGATGAGACCCGTGCCCTTCATGGTTACAATATCTATCCCAATATTGAACAGCTATTCTAATCCAGCGTAATCTTACTCAACATTACATATCTTTACCAGGCGTCCCTGACCTTGAAATGGTGGGAATCAAACTGCCTATACCTGATGGAATTGGTCTCATTATTATCAGCGCCTAAAGTCTCCAAACCGAAGCTTAATACTGACTATATTCCATTGTTTTTTCCGTCCGACAGCAATACTCATCTACTTAGAGATCTCTGTAAGCACTCCTCATGGGGTTGTGATGCAGTAATTAGTATCACAAATTACTTAAATGTAAATAATGATTGTAATATGAATATGCATTTTTATGTGACATTGATTTGAGATGTTTATTGATTGTAATTATTGTTGAGAAGTAAGTTTATACTGCCTTACTGAAACTGACAATAATAGCGTGCAATAATGCAGCGAGGGGGTGAGCTGTTTATCATTATTGGAAACGAGGAAGTTACGTAATGTTGGCGCGTTTTTCCTTGAGAATCTTCTGGAATGTTTCCCTAGAGCATATGTATTCATAATTTTCATTGGATATAAAAATAGACGCTAATGTTGGCGCGTTTTATTAGCCAATTGCAGTTCAGTTATAATCTTTAGGCATATCTGGGTGAAGGAGTATAAAAAGAGTATAAAAAGAGTAGGTTAGAGGTAGACCCCGTCAGTTCATCAAAATTCTTTGTACACTACATGTCGCATTCCCATCAGTTCGTCGAAAGTATTTGTACGGCACACTTCGGATATCAATTTGCAGGTTACGCGTAACAGAGTTATGAAAATTCTCAAGCATGGTAAAGTTAATTATACAAAAGGTTGAAGTACGTGGATTAAAAGTGATTAGTAAGAAGTTGTTATAACAGTTTCAGTTTGGCGAGTGTTAAGATCAATGTATAAATGTGATAGTTAACGTGTTCGATAATAAAAGTGTAAAACAAATTTCTTCATCAGTGTTATCTTTGGATAAAAGATTCCTTTCCGTTTACACAACCTGTATAAAGATAAGTGCTCGACCCAAAAGCTAGCCGGAGGACAAAGAACCAAAATTAAATAAAATAACTAGCATTTTTTTTAAACAAAAAACTAATACTGCCGCAAATTGCTAACACCAGATGGAGCTAACAAGCCTAAAAAATGAATGACGTCACAAGATGGCTTCAACGCGTGAAGTAAACACAGATACACAAACCTTATAAGTAATACCGTCGCAAATTGGCTCCCATACGTGGGGAAGTTAAAATTATGTAACCAAACAAAACAAAAGCAGCACAATATAAGATCTTCAAGTTCTAATAATTTACGTAAAAACATATTACGTAAGCAATAATGTTACCACAGTTGCCACACTACTATTCCTAATAGGGCCGACGTCTCCACAATATACTGAAAACATGGGAATTATTAAAAATTAATTTGCTTGTTAACGACACTGTCAATTGCCAGGATCATATCAGTGCCACCGGTGTGCCGGAGTTTTGTCCCGCAAGATTTCTTTTACATGATAGTAAATCTATTGACAATGCGGCTGTCCTCTTAAGCACACTTAAAAAGCATCGGTCTTCCGGGTTTGAACCCGCAACCTTGAGATCAGAAGGCCAGCGCCTAACCAAATTAGCCACCCAGACCGACAGAATACATGCGTATTATCCGTCTTAGCTCCTACGAATCCTACTTAATTTCCCAGCAATCCGCTATCCACTCCCGATATTCTTGATATTGGGTTTCACAGAAAGTTACATCTTTCAGCATTTGTAACCACCTTATCAAAACTTGATTCCATTGTCCAGTCCTGATTACTCCTCAGCTCACTCCCAATATACTACCCATAGCTCCACGACTTATTAGTGGTTACGCAAAGTCATACTCATTCTAGATTCAACATTACATATCGCTTATTCCCTTGTCATTACGGCCGATAGTGCCTTTCAGCACTACACCGGTACCACAAGTCACTGTGTGCACATTTCTATTGGCTACTCAAAGTGGCGTCCGTTAGCGCGTTCCTTGGTGTCTACCAACCTACATCTTATTCTTGAAAACAACGGTGTTCGTCGACAATGGCAACAGAAAAGTCACCTTTGGTTGTGTCGAAAATTTAATTAATTAACACGCCTCGTGCTGAACTCAAACGCCATCGCTTTGACACCAATCAACGTCAGTTAGCAAGTAATTCACTCCATTTTCGCACTCTATAGGATGCTATGAGATGCCTTCCTCCTGATCCAACCCTCATACCAGCTCTCTCTGCTGGTGATAGTCGAGTTACAGAAGTTAAAGTCAAATGTTGCATTTTTTCTTCCTACTACGAACAGACATTCATTCAAAATCTGACGTGTTTGATGCTACTATTTGAGACTTTGAACAAGAACTCCATATTCCTCGACATCAACCCACTGCTCCACGCGGAACCTCCTTCACAATCCTCAGTGAACGTCGGTATTTGATTTGATGTCTTCCTCTTAAAAGATCTCCAGTACACGACGCGATACGCAATGTAGTCCTAAAAACGTAACAAGTAAAGCACTTGCTTACTTACTATCCATTCTGAATGCTTATCTCCGACTTGGTTACTTTCCACACAATTGGAAATTCCCTCACATCATAATGTTCCGCAAATCAAATAAGCCTAAAAATTTTCTTGGTAGCTACCGTCCAATTAGTGTATTACCAATATTATCCAAAATCCTTGAAAAGGTAATACTTTGACGTCTCCTTAAATATGTCTCTCAGAATAACATAATTCCAGGCTTCCAGTTCGGGTTTCTTCTAAGCAATCTATTTCACATCAATCGTTATGTTTAGCTCCAACAATTGTTCATGGTTTTGAAAATTGCGAGCACATACAACCCGATCCTAGACTTAGCGCAGGCCTTCGATAAAGTATGGCACAATGGCTTAATCCTAAAACTATATGTATCAACCTTCCTCAATCTCTACTCACTACCATCTGCAGTTTTCTATCAGAATGCACCTTTGTTGTACGTGTTTGTGGTACTCGGTCGTCTCGGCGCTCTATTAAAGCAGGAGCTCCACAAGGTTCGATACTCGCTCCAATGATGTTCAGCATCTACACTTACTTACACTGATTGCTCAGCATCTGCACTGTCTTGCTGATTTGGCCCCACTTCCATAGCTTTGTACGCCGACAATACTGTTTTATTCCATTCACACGCAGATCTCCCCGAGGCTATTCAAGCACTTCAAACTTCCCTTAATAGTCTCGCGGTGTGGTTTAACCCTTTGAGAATACCTTTTAGCACCGAAAAAATTTAAGCTAAGATGTTTTCCTTGTGACATATCATTAACCCCTCTACCCTGCCTGCCTTCTACAACTCCTATCAAGTATCTTGGAATAATGCTAGACACCAAACTCACTTGGCATGTCTATATCGATCAACACACACCTCTTGGTCTTGAATGTCTCCTTCTTGTTTAGAAATATATTGTTCGATCCATTCCCACATATGCTACCCAGGTCTGAGGCAATGCTAGAAACATCATCTCCACTGTTTATAGCTGCTATAAAACACTTAACACAAATCACTGCTGCCAATGCTTCTTGGTTTGTCAGGAACCAGCAGTTACATCAAGAACTGAGTCTCCTTCCTGATTATCAATTTATACGCAAGATCATCTCTCACTTCTTCTCACACTTACCAGAAGTTCTAGGAGCTGTGACGTATAACATCGACACACGCAGTCTGAAGAGGAAGAGACGACTACTACAGGATCTCCTACACAGTAACTCGATGACTCCGATCACTAACTACACTAATTTTCTCTCTGTCGCATTTAATCACTATGTAACGTTTTATCCATATTCCAACACATCAGATTTTTATTTATAAGGATACTTTGGTGTATTATTTCTGCATTCGATTTAATTAAACGTTAATCTGCGCTTCCAAACGCATTAGCATTAACTTGCAGCATGATGGTAACACTGCATTAAAGGAAGGTAGAATGCGTAATATGTATACCTCCATTGTCGGTAAGTTCTGTGCCTTACTGCGCTCTAGCGGTTGGAACGTAAGCTGTGAGTCAGATAAATCTTGGCTCCACCTCTCCCATAATAACCGTGTATAAACGTACACCATAGCCTTATACACTATGCTTATAGGTATAGACGGTGCCAATCTAGAATTGGCTCCAAGCTTCAAAAAAGCTACAGCCAGAGCGCGCGCCGCTTAACGCGCCTGTTCAATGAGAGAATATATACTTGCTTTATGTACAATTCCTATAACATTTCTCTTTCTTTGCTTTTGACACAAGTAGTTCCACGGCACAGCGGCACTACCCCAAAAGCCGCTACTGGGTGAGAATAACATCCAGGTTTACCGATAAGTTAATTTCAAAAAGTATAGCGAACGAAAATTCACCGCTGGCGAAGTTTACGACTCCAGGAAAGAAGACACTGTGCACCAGGCTAGTGTTGAATGTTATGTGTGACACATCTTTGAGATGCACTGTAGGGTTCATTAGTTCTTGTTAATAATGAGCTCCCGCCTTAAACAAAGAGCTCTTAGCAGTTAATTCCAATCCTGAGCTTCCAGCTACAGACTACTGCAGGAAATTGTTTTCGAATTTATGAACAGAAAAGGAAAGAGTGCTAATGCGGAGAAATTTTCTACGTAAAATAAAACAACTCCAAAAACACGGAAGGTGTATCACTTAGACGAATCCAGGTTTCATGAGGGACACGTGACAAGCAAAGCATGGAGTGGCATAGCCGTAAAATCAAATAAGCAGGCTTTTAATCTGGTTTAAGTCCATAGCTACATGTAAAAATAGTATGTAGTTTTACGTTGGGTAATGGAGCATACTCAACAAAAGAATGTCCATGGCTTACAAATCCAGCTGCTAGGGTTATGCGCTTGATAGTACTGCATATACGAAGTGAAGCAGCTATTGTCGAGGGCGGCGAGGTTTCATATCTAAAACTACCGAAGACTATTACGAAGAAATGCATGGTGACATTTACAAGGGGCTTGTACATAAAGCATTTAAAACGCTTCAACCCAAATAGCGTTAACGTGATGGAAAGTGCCGCTTAATCACACTGTGAGATTACACCAAACTAATCTCGGCAAAAGGTACATCATCAGCATGGCTAAAGAGTAAAAGCATAACTTTCGACGAGGATCTGGTTAAGGCAGAATTGCTGGCATTCGGCAGGTCTCATGCAAAAGAGTACGTCAAAAACGGAATTGATGATTTGACTAAACTTACGGGACACATTGTACGCCAAATGCCATCATTTCATTATTACTTAAACCCGATAGAGGCGCTATGGAGTCAGCCGGGTTAGTCACCAGAAGCTACACAACCTTCAAACTCCAGAACATGCATGAGCTCGTTGATGCAGCATTTCGCATCTTAATACCTGATAACTGTGACTGGAGAAAAAGAAACAGTTCTAAACTTGATGTCGCGGATCTAGTGGGGAAATGTGTATACCTATATCCAGGGGTGATGGATAGAGTAACATATAGACATCCGATACAGAGAGTATCGAACCGATGTCTAGTTCAGATTATCGGAATGCTGACCACATAAGTGTCAATTAATTTTCATGCCTGGGTGCATGAGATCAAATAACCTTTAAATGGTGCAAAGCGCCTACCATAGCAACATTGAAACAAGAAGTGAGATGTGATAGTTTACATATAGCAGGTACGTTGGAGAATACCACTGCAGGGTTGTATTAAAAAGCTAGTAAGCAGAATGTAAGCACGTGCTACGATGTAATATAACATAGCAATATGCCACCCTTCAAAGTTCACCTTGTTGGTGAAGGGAAAGGAGGCAGTAGAATGTTACTGACTAGAGCAATAGCGGTTGGGAGGTTGAAACATGCCCCTCCAGTAACTGTCACAAGTAGCCTCTTGTTTAAAATAAACTCTATTCTCAACATAACGGATGTCCGTATTCTGCCAACGTTCTGGCATTGAGAACCACGAGGTGAATTGATACAAGTCGATAATGTATACGTTTATTTATTATCCTATTGGACAGAGTGTAGAAGGCAGTGGCGACTACCACAAACATCGCAGTAATTAACACAATGAGGCCGCATTGTTTCGCAACCCGCACAAAATATACAGCACCCCAAAATAAAACCATTTCAAATGGCAAACAACGTGTCTGCAACAAAGTATTGCAGTAAATATAAGTTATGTGAAGCAAAGACTCTTCAGATGTTGTTCATGTTCTCCAGGGTTACATTGATCGTCTCACAGAGTGATCTGTTTTACTTGGCGTATGTGACCCCATGCCAATATGTGAAGCAAAGGTTTCAGTTTACGCTCTTGCAACAATAATATAGCTCTACACATTTTAACCAACTGCGGACCAGCTCCCTACACACCCTGTAAAATACCTTTAGATGTTGCTAAAATTCCAAGTTACTTGACGTTCTCATATTCATAGCACTATTTCTCAAAGCTTGACAGAAACAAAATACTGTGACGCAGCGGCTATGGCCCGAGCTTATCGGGAGGAAGGCAAGCCAACCTACTGGCACTAGACGGTTGAAAAGATAAGTAGACGCAGTGGCGTTATCGTCCAGCGTAAACACCAGAAGCTCTGTAGAAAGATAACTAAATTTCTGGAAGCTTCATGTTCTCCGCTCCCCGCGAACATTTAGAACTCTCCAAAAAGCTCCAGCGGCTGTATGTAAACGAGCTTACTCGCTAGCGAGTTAGTGAGAGAGTGAGTTTCTGATGGGACAAAAAGTGCTCTTTTACGAGTGAGTTTGTAATGACTTTTAACGCACAGTGACCATATAGTTTACTTTGGAATTATCGAGAACCATGTCAGGCAGCTTATAACTTATGTCAGGGAGTAAGGCTATTCTTGCATGACTCAATTGGAGAAAAAGATTGAGAAATGTAGGACAGAGTTTACACACTCTGATCTAAGGAGTGTTATGTTATATAGCAAGATTCATAACGGAGTTTAAGTTATTTTGAATGAAAAAGAAGCTGAACACATGATGAAAGGAAGCTGAACGCACGCGACCGTGCGCAAACACACATACACACACACACACACACACACTTACACACACATACATATACATACATACATACATACATACATACATACATACATACATACATACATACATACAAACATACACACACGTATCTGTTGTAGTTTTAGGACTGATATATTTAGATGAACAATCAAAAGCGAAAAGAATGAACCTTTGTTGATCTCACTCATAATAGCCACAATGCCTCAATACAATTTTAGTAAATAAATTACTATGCATTTTCTACGACAGCTTTCGATTTACAGAGAAACTCTTTTGAGCCAAGTTAATAGAGCCCTCTTATCGTCTCTATGAAACTGTCAAGTGCGTGTTTTTCAGGCTTTTCTGAGAAGTTTAAGCAACTTTCCCGGAGAGTTTAATTGTTAGAGTTACTATAGTAGTATAATTACCTCAAAACGAAATTAATTGCTGTTATTATAATTTTAAATTAATTTCAACTTTTAGTTTCTCATCTAATGCATTAATTTTTAGACAATAGTGCCAGTCTCGGAGAGGAAGGGATATTAATTAAACATTTTAGAGACAGAAGTTATAAATGTCTGGCAAACTCCGAAGTACAGGCATGACAAAGTTTAGCCTTGGGGAATCGAGGCTTTATGAGAGACTGAATTTATATCCCTGCACATACAGGCAGCGAGGGTTTTTTAAAGCTGCACTCTCCGATATTGCGTTCGATTCCATAATTATAATTTATTGATCGCTTTTTACATGCCGGCGGCCGTGGTCTAAGTAATTATAACTGGAGCGTCCGATATTCCATTGTATTGCATGAATATCCATATGAATATGCAGTTGAAATATGGGTAATTCCATGCAGCATAAAAGATGACAGACGACGGCGCCGTGGCTGAGTGCTTAGATCGCTCGCCTCTCACCAAGGCGGCCCGGATTCAATCCTAGGAAACCGCATGTGGGATTCGTAGTCGACAAAGATGCGTCTGGGTGGGTTTTCTACGGGTTTTCCGGTTCCCCCCGCCATTCATTCCAACAATTGCTCCATCATCAACTTTCCTTACATTTATCTCAACATCATTTCATATCACCTCCTTCCTCACTTTCACACCAGGCTTCGGGCTGATCACCGCCCTGGCTGTTCTCTCTAATCCATAGTCGGCCCCAGACAGGTGTGTGACTCCAAGCGGTGCGTGTAGGTGAATGCCCATAACAACGGGAAGGGTAAACAGAAAAAGAAGAATAAAAGATGACAGACGAAGTTTCCTAACTGTCTTCTGTCGAATTTTGAGTTCGCATAAATATTTTTTGTCTTGAAAAGATTAAAGAAGTAATTTCTTGTTTAACTTAAATTCAAGATCCAAGTATAATAAGCTTGTTACGCTTAAAAATAAAGAATGGAGAAAGGGAGTTTGGTAAAAGAAGTGGAGCAGAAATTTTGTCATTAAACAGTTTTGGAAACAGTAGCACAAAACATTTTTATAACAATTTGGAACTATGTAGGGACGATAAGAGAAAAGTGGTGGAGGATAGTGATTAGGACAAGAGTAGAATTTAATTACAGAAGTGATGAAGAAAGTAAGCAGATAAGGAAGGTAGGATGATGTTACATAAATGTAAAATTTAAACGTTTATATAAAGAAGTGAATCACGATCTTTTATGCTCGATAACCTGGATGTTACTCGTGTAGCATCCCAAATACAAAGCACTCTAACAACAGTTTATGTTACTAATAAAAAAAGTCTGATGTGTTACACTCACATGACTTTCTCTACTCTTGTACAAACTATTTTTGCAAAATCTTATTCTCCATCTATTTCATTGTGCTATAGGTAATGGGACAGGATTGGTTTGTATTTAGTTGTAGTCCTTATTATGGCACAAAATAAAAATAATTAAAATGTTCACTGTCCCTTTACTGTTTTTATACAGTTCAAATTTCACTATGGCTTCACTTCACTTAGTTTACACTTTCACTTCACCAATATGAAATAGCGGAATTTTCATTGTCACTTCACCTTTTTCGCGACGTAGTGGCGTAATGAAATAAGTCTCTTCTTCGTTCCACTTTAATCTCTGGGGAATCGAGCACAAGACCTCTCTTATTTCTAGCCGAAGCAGCACTCTTTGTGCGTTACAATTGTAGTCACAAATTTGCTCAGAGAGCAGCCGTTTTATTTTTTTTGCACCAGAGACGCACTCTCCAACTCACTAACTTACTTGCGAGAGCGCTCTCTTATATAGCAACTGGTTAGGAGTTCCAGAATGATCTAGAAGGGGAAAACTCCAGAAGATTTTGGTTATCTGACGATAACAGTTATGGTGTTCACGATGGATGAGCGCGCTACTTATCTTTGTTTATCTCTTCAACTGCCCAGCGCCAATCTCCCGAAGCTTGGATCATATTCCCGTGTCACAATATGGAGTAGTTGGCAATTATACAGGCGCTCCGGAAACTCCATTTTTAAAACGAATACCCCGCATTTTATTATGTAAATTTGTCCTGCTTCAATGATATAAGCATTAAACATCACAGGGTTGTATTCAGATAATTTAGAGGAAATAGAGGTCCAGGCATGTTTGCATTTTCAGCTTTAAAATGTTTATTGAAAAGGAATTTTTACTACAAATGTTCAAATCGCCTTCCCTCTGCTGTAATGTATATTTTAAAACTATGTTCTGTGTACCGTCCTGTGACATTTCGCAGTACCTGCGGAGGAATATGTTTGCATGCCTCTGCAATCTTGTTTTTAGATTTACATTTTTGGCCGTGCGTCGTAGACCTCTGATTATATGCATCCCCATAAAAGAAATCTAATTGTGACATATCTTAAAAATGTGCTCCCAATTTCATAGAGTCCGTTAGTTCCAATCCATCTTTGTGGAAATTCCTTTTGCAGATATTCAGAAATAACATCTGCATTGTGTGTTGGAGCGCAATCCTGCTGAAAGACCATTTGAAGTCTGTTTTGAAGAGTTAGTTCCGACAAAAGGTCAAACAGAGCATTCTGAAGTAACTGCAGATATAAGGCGGCTGTTTAACCCTAGAAATACCAAGGGTGGGTAAATAATGCCCACCTAGTTTTGCTTTCTTACTTTCTTACACTAAATGAGCACTTGCGTTTTCCTACTCTTTCCATTTGTCCGAAAAATTAAAAAAATTATTTATAGGGAATTTCTTCCAACTTTGTCTAAAATAGCAGACTAAGGGCTTATTTTGTTGTTGGTGGGCAGAATCTGCCCATCCTTGGTAATTTCTTCTTCTTCTTCTTCTTCTTCTTCTTCTTCTTCTTCTTCTGCCTTTCAAGGATTAGGCCTATCGACCTGTTCCGGCCTCAATTCCATCTTTTAACTGGCCTTCCTATGTCCCTCTTTCCTATAGGTTTATATTGTAAGGCCATCTTTGGAATCTTGCTATCTTGCATTCTTTCTAAATGTTCTTTCCGTTTTTGTTTTTGTTCTTCTAATTTATACTTCACTCCAAAAATCAAAATGTTAAAATGGTATAATGTTAAAACCTTGAAATTTTTGCACTGTTGAACAGTTTCGTCATTATTGGTCTAATTGTTTCGTACGGATTTCTTCAACAATAATAAGATTCTAGTGGTGTTTTTATGGTTCTTCACAGTAACTGTTCTGTGTTGTCAATGATTGAAGCTGTTGTAGATCTACCGGTGTTTTTCTACAGTATAAGAGTTAGTAACCTTCTACATTCTATATACAAAATGAATAGAAGTGACAATTATTTTATGGATGAGAGTCATGTTAAGAGTGAAAATGAAATGTTAAGAACTACTAGAAACTGATTTGACGAGGATATGGAGGAAATAAGTGATATTGACTCAGCTAATACAGAATAGGTCGATGAAAACGAGTCATCGAGTGAAGAAGACAACAGAGAGGAAGTTAAAATGCAGCGGATATAGCAAGTTCTACCACTAAATATACAAGTGCTGGTAGAGTATATCTTTCTGAGGTACCAAGACAATCCATAAGAGACTTGGGTAACATTGTTCGGCAGCAGCGGGTATCGTGGACTCCTTTCATAAGTTCTTTACACCAGAAGTTGTTGGTATTATAATCAAGCATTCCAACGAAGAGGCAGCTAGAAGGGAAATTTCTCCTACACGTGGTACTGAAAAATGTACATTTATTGATATCTTGCTACTGATTGAAGTTAAGAGTGATCAGAGTATTTCAAAACATGACTTATCGTCAATTTATTCGGAAGAGCTATACAAGGTTTCTACAGACAATATCAATTCTACAGTTTAATGACAAGGGTACCAGGAATGAAAGACGTGAAAGGGACAAGTTTGCACCAATGAGAGAAATCTTTGAGAAGGTGAATGAAACATTACAAAAATACTTTCGATGTGGACCACACAACGTGATAGATGAAAACTTTTCATAGGTCGGCGTTTCTTCAAAGTTTTTATGAAGGATAAGCTTGGAAAATATCGGATCGTTATCAGAATGTTGACTGGAGCAATAGACTAATATACAGGAGAACCATTTAACTTGAGACTGTACAATATCTCCAAAACTAATCGTTGTAGAAAGAAATATCGAGAATAAAAGCAGCTTGGTATTATGGGGGAAAGAAAATGGAAACTAAATTTAAATTGACCCTAATTGTAGGTTCCCTTTTAAACAAATTAAATTTATCCTAAGATTACCATCATAAACACGACTAATGGCATTTAATGTATATTCCCAAGAGATTGAAGACAATAGTTGGCCGGGAGCTATATTCTTCCAAGTTTGCTTTCACTGACCCCGCCTTTAAGAAACCTCTGGTTACTCTTCTTTGCTATATCACTAAGGAGAAGCGTAACAAAGTCTACTAGTGCTATCTACCCAACATCGGGATGCTGGAGTAGAAGATGGAAGACAGAAAAGGTAGACACATATCAATCCTCAACTAAAGGTGGTGTCGACTCCTAGACCAAATGGCCCGGGCCTGCACAACAAAATGAGGTACAAGAAAATAGCCTATTGACACTCATCGACATGCATTGTACGTGCTATCAATTCATATACTCTCTACATCCAGAATGTGCCTTCGCCCAAAAAAGGTAAGACCAACATTAGGAAAATGTATCTCCAAGAATTGGGAACCCTCCTGATGAACCACTCGTAGAAGAACGTTCCCGAAACGTTCATGTACTAAAATTGCCAACTCCAAAAGCTATGGAGTTCATAAAAACCTTGTTTCATGAGCGATGTTATTATGACCGAACGGAACTTAGTTTTGGAACACGTCTCGTACTTTAAAATATTCAAAGGTATACCCTCTTTTTACTTTCTCTACTACGTATAGTAAGTAGGGGAAGTATTGCATTCCACCCAAAAATTCGATACCGAGATTTCACTGGAAATACATGTTTTGAGACCTTCTGAATCCAAAAAACGCATTTTTGGAAACATGTCCGTGTGTGTGTCTGTGTATGTGTGTGTGTGTGTGTGTGTGTGTGCGTGTCTGTGTGTCTGTGTGTCTGTGTGTCTGTGAACAGCATAACTCAAAAACGAACAGTCGGATAAACACCAAACTTGGTATTTAGGTTCAGTATCTTCCAGAGATGCGACACGAAGGTTTTCAAGAAAATCCCCCCACCCTAGAGTACCCTTTACATGGAAGATTTTTCGAAAATTTTAATTTTCTCAAAAATAGCTCTAACGATTTTGATTAAAATATCATATGTTTAAGATACCGTGGCCGAGTGGTTAGACCGCTCGCCTCCCACCGAGGCGGACCGGGTTCAATCCCAGGGACCTGCATGTGGGATTTGTGGTGGACGAAGCGGCGTCTGGGCGGATTTTCTCCGGGTTCTCCGGGTTCTCCGGTTTCCCCCGCCATTCATTCCACCAACTGCTCCATCATCACCTTTCCTTTCATCCATTTCACCAACATTTCACTTCCTCCACTTCCTTCATCCCATACCAGGCATCGGGCTGATCACCCATCCTGGATGTTCTGTCTGATCCATGAGTGTCTGCTCCTCGACGGGCCTCTGACCCCAGGCACCCGCCTGTAAGTCCTGGGGGGTGTAAGTCCTACATAAGAGGAGGGTAAACAGATAATGAATGAATGAATGATGTTTAAGATAATATCATGAGAAATGAAATGTATATCTCGAATTTTCTGGGAATGTCTCCAAAAGTATTCTTCATTGTGAACGACTTTTGCATAACTGGTAAACCATAAGAGATAGACAAAATTTTACTACACAAAAAATGTTGATCGCGTTAAAATACACAATTTATGTCATATACATTTCTTTTGTTGAGTGAACCATTTTCGAGATATTGCTTGTTATTCCCTTAAATTTTCCAATACTTATACTTCTTCTCAAATTCGTTATTCATTTTTTACTTTCTCTACTACGTATAGTAAGTAGGGGAAGTATTGTATTCCACCCAAAATTTCGATACCGAGATTTCACTGGAAATACATGTTTTGAGACTCACTGAATCCAAAAAAAGCATTTTTGGAAACATGTCCGTGTGTGTGTCTGTCTGTGTGTCTGTCTGTGTGTCTGTGAACAGCATAACTAAAAAACGAAGAGTCGGATAAACACCAAACTTGGTATTTAGGTTCAGCATCTTTCAGAGATGCGACACGAAGGTTTTCAAGAAAATTCCCCCACCCCAGACTACCCTTTACATGGAACATTTTTCGAAAATTTTAATTTTCTCAAAAACGGCTCTAACGATTTTGATTAAAATATCATATGTTTAAGATATTAGCATGACAAATAAAATGTATATCTCGAATTTTCTGGGAATGTCTCCAAAAGTATTCTTCGTTATGAACGACGTTTTCATAACTGGTAAACCATAAGAGATAGACAAACTTTTACTACACGAAAAATGTAGATCGCGTTAAAATACACAATTTATGTCATATACATTTCTTTTGTTGAGTGAACCGTTTGCGAGATATTGCTTGTTATTCCCTTAAATTTTCCAATACTTATACTTTTTCTCAAATTCGACATTCATTTTTTATGTCCTGGATATGCAAACAGAATGGAATGCGCCACATAGCAACCAGCGCTTAAAGAATTTAACTATCGCTTATAACCTACCGTATTCCCCTTGCATCTACAAGAAAATTAGCAATAAGATTGACATCTTGATTATCTTGAAGCATATGGAGAATAAGCGTTTGTAAAAATAGTTTTTACAAGAGTAGGGTAGAGAAAGTCATGTGAGTGTAACACATCAGATTTTTTTATGTCCTGGACATGCAAAGAGAATGAAATGCGCCACATAGCAACCAGCGTTAAAATATTTGACTATCGCTTAAAAGCTACCATATTCCCCTTGCATCTACAAGAAAATTACAAATAAGATTGACATCTCGATATTTCGATTAACATGAAGTATATGGAGAATAGGCGTTTGTAAAAATAGATTGTACAAGAGTAGAGAAAGTCATGTGAGTGAAACACATCAGATTTTTTCATTCTTAATAGATGCTCATAAGTACATAAGTGCAAATTTGTTAGATGTTCTTCGGAAATTAATATGCATTTAAGTTTAATTTTGTCCACTTATACAAGGAATATATAAATATACTTTATATAATAACATTATACTGGAGAAGAAGAATTTTCATAAACAGCGACAAAATTATGTGTTGAAATTATAAATATGATTCGGTTTAGCTTGAATCGTTTTTTATAATTTTAAATCTTACTTATCATCTCAATAATTTTTCATATTCAAAACTCCCTTTTAAATATTAAAACCTTCCGCTAAATTACGTTATGCTTCCTTGATGACAAATTGAAATTGAGCACATTTCAAAAACCCATATTCATAGAAATGGTTTTCAAAAGATACTACAAAATCTTGTATTACATTCACATAATGTTCTCTACCTTATAACTTTTATTAGTGAGTATACTAACATTCTTACTAAAGGTTATTTTTCTAGTTAATACATTTTAACCAGACAAACCTTTACACAAATAGCTACATTATACATTTCTTTATTGATACAAAGAGGACAGCGATAGTAAAATAGTTTAAGAACTGGATGCTATATGAGAGCCTTAACATTCCATACTGTTTCCATGCAATTACCAGAAACAGCTAAATGTAGGCAGGACGTTAAGAGAATGACCAAGAAATAACAATTCGAACCTTTAATAACGGGTATCTCAGAAATGGCTCCTGCCAGAAAAGAACTTATTTGAAATAAACTGTGCTTTAAAGAGATTTACATTTTTGTTTGTGTAGCACGTTTTCGTCTATCGCTTAACGTTTATCACTTATACAAAATTCCTTCCAAATACAGAGGACTTTACAAGCTATTCCCAGAAAATTCAAGATATGCAATATCTGTAATATGTAGTGTTTTAAATCAAAATCGTTAGAGCCATTTTTTAGGAAACCAAAAATTTAAAAAAAATGTTCCCTGTAAAGGTTTAGGGGTACTTTTCTTGAAAATCTTCGTGTCCCATCTTTGGAAGGTACTGAACACAAGTACGAAGTTTGGTATTTATCCGACTTTTCGTTTTTGAGTTATGCTGTTCACAGAGACACACGCACCTTTTTCTAAAAGTTCTTTTTTTATTCAGGGGTCCCCAAAACATGTATTTCCGGGGAAATCTCGATGCCGAATTTTTGGGCGGATTGCTATATCTTCTCTCTCTATAGGTACGTGGCAGAGAAACTAAAAAGACGAAAAACAACAGACGGATCCTAAGAGAATAGTACCACATACGGCAGCAAAGAATTATAAGAATATAAGGAAATATAAAACGAGTCTCTTCCAATTGTGTACATGGATGAAACCTATATTCGCTCCACACACACAGCATCATATCATTGGAGTGACAACTCACTTGTTGTATTCCTGTTTCATAGGACATCATTCATGTTGGCAGTGAACAAGGCTTCATACCCAATGTATATGTGCGTTTTAAATCCGAACAAAAACAAGTGATTATCACAATAATATGCACTATAAAAACTATGAGAAATGGCTGACAAACATTAATCCCACATCTCTCACCCAACAGAGTCCTTGTGATTGATAATGCACCTTTCATAATACAGCTCAGTTCTGATACCATCTCAAATTGATATCCTGGCTAACAGAAAAGCAGATTCCACATGCTAAAAACATCATCTGTAAACCTTTATCAATGATAATAAACCAACCCATTGCACATATAAAACTGATTGCTTGTTAGCTAGCATGCGCACAATGTATTACGTTGACCGTCTTACCACCAAGATTAAATCCGATAAGTCTGATATGGGCAAAGTGCAATGAGCTGAATTGCAGAGAAAAATGTGATATTTAAAATGTATATATCATTCGTTCTGCAGATGAACAGTTTGCATCCATTGCGCAAGAAGGCTGGAAAAAAAAGTGTGTAAACATGTTGTGCCCAGCCCAGCACGCTTCCACCCATAAACATTAACATTCTGGGAAAATCTCAGGGTGTCCTAAATGCATCCAATTAAAACTAGGGTCGGGAAATACTGACTAATTAAACGAGTTGCCTTTTAACGAACCGCTAGATTTAATTGTAATAATACCTACATAAGATATAATAAAACCCTCAAAGACACCCCAAGTTACACAGCAAATTTAACAAAATACATAAAAGCAGAATTACGACGTGAAGCGAGAAAAGAATTTACAATAGTGAATAAAACTATCAGATCACTAAGCTTACTTAAAATTCAACATGATTTCGCGAATTCCTAATCGTAAGTATTTCCCTGAATTTTAGCTGAAGGTACGCTTCACGTCAACAGCAGCAGAAATAAACAGTCTGTAACTTGGTCTTCTCGCAATAAATTGCAACAAAAGTCTGCCCACATTATCACCGTTTCCAAACACAACGCATGTACATTCGCAGCGGATTTTAAACCGTGCTTGCAGACTATAAAAGCACCAATAAATAACTTATTGGCTTGAAGCTAAAGGAATTCCTAAAGGAATTTCCAACAAGAACCATATAGAATTTGGATAATTTCAACCTCAACAACCCAATACATACCTCTACCTGCTAAAGCACAATTACACACAATAAAAAAAACTAAAACACCTCGGCTTCGCCGTCATATGAATCTCTCTCGCTAGACGTCCTAGGCGACCAAAACAAAAGAAGCATAACGGAAAACCGCAATCTCAAGTACCGAAAATTTCCCTTACTTTCGATATATGGAACCTAAAGGAAAAAACAACCGGAAGAATGTAAAAAAGGTAGAGGATGATTATATCACGAGTGAAAGGAATCTTAGATGAACGTATGGAAATGGCGATGATAAAGAAAACGGCAGTGAAAGCAGACAGGCACTGGTGAAGACGACTTTGGGGATGGTTGTTCCATGCCTTGCTAGTGACAGTGATTAAGTGATTACACAAAAGCAATTATTTTCCTGTAGACTTGGTAAGATCCTTCTCAACATACAAACTTGTTTTAACTAATAAACGTCATAAACTTACACCAGAACATTTGGAGAAAATGGTCATAGTATACTGCAAATCCGATTACAATCGGAATGATATCCTTGGAAGAATCTCTGTTGTGAGCACCAAAAAGTATAAGGTTAAAATTAACAATTTTAGTGCATGATAAATGCATATTTTCGAAGTTATTGAGCACACTTTAAAAGTTTTTTCAGCATACATGCATACATATTTTAGATACTTTAGTGCACAGATACAAAATCGAGGGCTAGTAATGAACTAATGAGAGTGTGTTTGCTATATCATCCCGGTTTTTCTGTGCTATCTTCGTGCGTTTACATACTGCTATCACTTGAACACTCCGCCTCTTTCTCCCACTCCTTCTATTGCTCATCTGACTGCTCTCGTCTATTTGCATCGACAGTATTAGTGAGGCTTGGGTCTGCAAATGTAAATTTTCCATTATGTATGTATATTCCCCTATCGCCTTGCTCCTTAGTTCCCTCCTATCCCTAACCCTGATGACGTTAGGTATTGTGAATGAAAAAAGCGCGCCGCCCATCTCCAAGCGCACTCGTATCGTGGCCGATTAATAATTATCCTTGAATCTCTCAAAAGTGTTTAGATATGAAGCCCTGGAATTAAAAATACGTGACTTTAAGTCACCATTAGAATATGTTGTATCAAAATTAATTAAAGAATGCCTCGTGGTTTACAGGAAAAAAATAAGTCACTTGGAGAGTTTAATGTGGCACTAGCATGTCCATAGTAGCTCTGTTAGTTAGAGCAGCGCAAGGTAAGTTGAAGATGTTTCAAATCCTGGTTATGACATTAAACTTTCAGTCTGATTCTACCTTTCCTAGTATTTAAATGATAGCAAACAAAATTCAACCCTGAATTAAAATGATATAATATAATTATACAACAGTACTTTAATGTACAGCACTTTCAGGGTAATTAATTCAAATGCAACTGCGTCAATATACAGTTTAGGCTCCAAGTTCAAAGCACTTCATTGAGCCATTTAGGAAATGAATCAAGCTTTTTACCATGTAAAGAAGAAACAGTACGTTCTGTGTAGCTAAATATAAAATGATAATCATAGGAAAAGTAAATATTAGTAACAGTAGGAATAATATTAAGACTGGCGTATGAATATTAGATGTGAAGATGAATATGTGTTGAAGAAACAGTGCACAGTGCAGGCAGTAGGCAGGAAGCGGGGATGGTTTGGCCCCCCATTGTAGCCGAGCGAGGGCAGAATACGCTTTTATTTGTGTAGCGCTAGGTCGCCTGGAAAACAGGTGCGTAGAAAGGAAGGTCAGTATTCTGATAGCTGCAGGCATACGAATTCCTGCGGAAATTTAAAGTAAGCAACCAATAAAAAAGAAGCTAGAAATTAAGTGATAAAGAAATGGGGGGGTACGAACATTTGAAATACAGAAACAGGAGAGTTTTGAAAAACAGTTGTTCGTGGTATTTTCTTGGAGATTGTTCTAAAAACAAATGTGAATGTCGGCGGATAGGCGCGATAGTATGAAGCACAGAGTAAAGAAATGCGTGTGTATGCTGAGCTTCTATAAAGGGTCAGATTTTAAAGAGGTGGCGGAAATAAACGGGTAGGAAAACGAATCACCAACGCTAGATTCAAAATCCATGCGAGAACCTGAGCTAGCAGCAACCCCGGGACTATTCCTGAAAATCCCGTGCCGCCACATCACCACCTATGCCGCATACCCCTACAAAGAGGAAGTAACCCGGACCTCTGCCGCAGGCCGCAACTTTGCGTTTGTTCACATCGAGCTGCCATCACTGATATCATAAAGTATACAAAGCTTCATTTGCTGAGATCGTGGTTAACAAAGTAATTGGAAAATAACAAGCTCATCAGCATTATTCTATTTCAGTACTTTATGAACGAACAGCTTTACTTAAATGCCTCACAATAGTAGTTCTTACGAACGAACTGGATCGTGTTGACAGATGCACAGGAGGTAATGGACGTAGGGTCTGGGCTGTTGCTCCAGTATAACCATTCACCATCAAAAAAGGATATTTTAAATTCTATTTAAAACTCTGCATTTTAGTTCATATCCCCTCAGAAGCAGTTATGACTCAGGAATTAAAAGCAAGCTCAAGATTGCTTAAGGTACAATGCTAATCTAGAAGTATTTAATGTGTAGGATGCCGTTTATATGCCTACATTTCTCCTTCTTAGTGAGTGATGATGTGCATTGGAACATTTGGAATGGCTATCGGGAATTCAACCTATGACCTATCGATTCTCTGTGAAGCGTTAGTGTAGCGAAGGCACTCCATTAACTCACATTCCTCGGTAAGAGTGCTTACCTCATATTTTACTCACTGAACAGTCCCCTCAAACTCAGATGGCTTCGAAATGGTGCTCTTTGATCACGCATGCAAATACAGAATAGCTAATCTGCTTTTGCTTTAAAGGAGAGTAGGCATCGCGTCCAACAGTTTATCGTATTGCATAAGCAAAATAAATGCTAATGATAATGACATTATTTGGCACAAATCTTCGATCAGCAGTATTTTAAAGAATTTTATCAATAATGCTAGCTTCAGGCATAATTAGTGTAGGAAACAAAGCGAAGTAATTATTATTCCCGAGACAACTTGCTGCTTAAGCTACGTTTACTTAAAAATTGAGTTTCACTTATGGACGCTCTTTAACTACTGTGGTTCTTAGCGTCCCATTCTATATTGGGCGTGAGAAACTTGTAGTTTTTGCTCAGAGGCCTCTTTATCAGCTTGAGGTTCTTTTACGTGCTGTAAATCTACGACACGGGACCACCGGCTTTACTTCCCTTCCGAAAGAAGCCATGCTAAGAATTTTTACGCCCGAAAAAAATCCATCGCCCCGCCAGCTTTGAACCCGTAACCTCGGGAACTAGAGGCTAGCATGGTAATCACGACTCTATGTTTACTTTCTCTACCAGGTACACAACAGGTAAAGATGGTATTGCAGTTCATCCAAAAATTCGATACCAAGGTTTGATCGTAAATACATCTTCTGAGGCATCTGAAACCAAAAAATCACTTTTAAAAAACAGCATAACTCAAAACGAAAAGTCGGATAAATACCAAACTTGCTATTTAGTTCATTATCTTCCAAAATAGCGCCACGAAGATTTTCAAGAAAATCCTCCAACCTAACTTCCTTTACATGGAACATGTGACAAAAAGTTTTATTTTCTCAAAAATGGCTCTAAGGATTTCAAGTAAAATATTAAATATATTTACACAACAAATAAAATGTATATCTTTCATTTTCTGGGAATAGCTTGTTAAGTCCTCTTCATTCGGGAGGACATGTTTATAATATTGCATAACTGCAAACTTTAGTAATGTAGATCTCTTTAAAATACACAAATGATTTCAAATAACTTTTTCTGTTCCACAAACAATTTCCGAGATATCCGCTATTAATGGTTCGTATGCTACAATACTTACGTCACTCTTTTAAAGTCCTCTCGATTTTTAGCTGTTTCTCACAATTGAACGAGTATGGAATTTTAAGGCCAGCGTTGAGGCAGTATTTTTAACACTGAAATGATTTCGGTCTAATTGTGTAATATAATATATATATATAACTCAATAACAGCCCGCCTTAAAGCAATATGTGTATGTAACGATATATAAAAGTGTATATTACAGTCATTATATTTGTTTATATTATTGTATATTATTGTATCCATGTGTAATAATGTTATGTGAATATATTACGTAATTTAATAACGTAGGAGCTGTAAGAATAATAGGTCAAAAGTTGCTAACAATGAGGTAACAATGACGTAACCTTGAGGCAATAATTAATTTGAAAGTTTAAATGCTACTAGTCATTATTGGAGCAACAATAATGTAAATTTTGAGACAGTTTAAAAATAGCCAATCAACAATCAGAAAAAGCTTTAGTTAAATGAAGGTATTCTATGGGACTAGGATTAGCCAATCAGAGACTTGAAATACAGAAATTTACAAGTTTAGGCGGTTGAAATCAATTCAGTTGCCTGCAGACAGTGATTGTAACCGGATGCGTGATGCGTCCTCGAGAGATTTAATACGTATTCGTGTGAGACGAAAACTAAGTTTACGTGTTAAAAAGTGTAATTAATTAATAAAAAGAATCTCACAGCTCTATATATCAGTGTAGTGTTAATTAAATCGTGTCAAGCATTAATCAAAGGAGTGAAGTAAAATTATAATCTGTGTAAGCCTACATTCTTAAGTCGCGCCACAACCCTGCTAAGAGAAACGTGTCTCTAACAATAATACTGACGCAGCTGAGGCAAACATAAATATATAATATTTAAAGAAACATTCAAATTACAAAGTTAATATTTTTTTTTAACCTTGAGGAAAAGGACACCTGAAAGTACATTTGGGGCGAAGGCTACCGGAAACTGTTTAGCCTCGTGCGGTTGCAATTACTACAAGTTCGGCTCCCCAACAGTTTAAATATAATACATCTTCTTCAAACTGGTTTTCCATACGTAGCAGCAACAAATCTTCTTCAGCGTTTAGCGTCTAGTCCTAAAACATTTGAATACAACTATTCCCTTTGTATCAGCAACGAAATGCATAATGCAGCCATTTCGGGAATGTTAATCTGGATTAAAATTAAGTAGATAGGAAAATAAATTTTGGCAAGAATAATTTGTGTACCCACTAATAAGTGATAGCGGGTAGAGAACGTTATGTGAATGTAACACATTAGATTTTTAAAATGCAATCATATTACGGAAACTTCAGTGAAAGTTTAATGCCAGAAGGAATCGGTATTAAATATCGAAATCATTTTTACTTCCAATATATGTGCATCGCATTCCATCTCCTTTCCGATGAAGTAGCACATTTCGGTTATTGGTTTTCGGTTGAGTTATGCGCATGCGGTTTCTAAATTGAGACAGAGTAAACGAGTATACGATGGTATGGATGTTTGTATATTGCACGCTTTCTGTAGAATGCCTTGGTATCTGTGGCTGTATAAATCTACATTATGTCTTTATATGCGCGCCACGAGACGCCTCAATCACATAGTTCGATGTTTTCTCATTGACCGTGGCTGTATACATACTATGTCTGACCATTACCATAGTTCAAAATAAATTATTACACGCAGAACAGTGTAATAATGCATACTGAATGGAGCATTCCACCGTTTTAAACCTTACCTGTGTAAAAAAGAAAGAAAGAAAACAAAAATCTGATTTACGAATCTGCTTTCGTTTTTACTTTCCCTACTACGTGCATATAGTAAGCAGAGACAGTTACTTTAAAATTTCATTACACCCAAAAATCTGTATGTTGAGATTTCACCGAAAACACATGTTTTGAGGCCCCCTGATTACAAAAAAGACATTTTAGAACATGCTCCGTATTTGTGTGTATGTGAATACCATAAATAAATGCTCACTAATACCAAGCTTAGTATTTAAATTCAGTGTCTTATAAAAAGCGAAAGAAATTTTCCAGAAGGTACCCCTATGTCAATTTATACTTTACATGGGGAATTTTTTGAAATGTTTTATTTTCTCAAAAATGACTATCCATTTTTATTTAAATACGAAGTCATTTTTATTATAAAGTAATTTTGCATAATTTGGTATAACGTTTAAATCATAAATGGTAAATCAAAAGTTACTTCTCAAAATATGTAGAGTTCTTGAAAATACACATTTCAAATAAGTTTTTTGTGGCATAAGCAATATCCAAGTGATCCGTAATCATTGGTTCCAATTTTTTTTAATTTTGGTCATTTATTTTAATTGCTGTCCTTATTTACGTGTATTTCGCAGTACAATGGAAAGAGAATGGAAAATTTTTCGAAATTTCACAAAATATGTAGAGCTCTATAAAACAGGCATTCCGAGTAGGTACGTGTTTCTCTGATATCCGCAATTCCAGATATCTGTTATCATTGATTCGAATTTTCCAATACTTTTGGTCATTTATTTTAAGTGCGATCGCGAATGACCTGTTTTTGCGATATCATGGAAAGAGTATGGACATTTTAAGTTAGCATAATATAGCGACCTGGTTTTTAAACACCTAACTATCGATTCGCTTTCTCTTCTCCCATATACCCACATCAAAATGTGTAATAAAACCGATAATTCTGCAAAGGTTTATCTGGATTAACATGAAGGAGATAAAAAATGAGCTTTCATAAGAATAGTTTGCAGAAGCTACAAGAAATAAACGATAGTGGATAGAAAAAGTAGCGTGAATGTAACCTATATTTTCTAAATTTGTTCTGTTCATTAAAAATAAAATCAAAACACTTTCGTGTGAATCCACAAAACTCGGGAGAAGTTTTGTCGATTCTTTTTTCGAAAAAAGTAGGTAATATGCCAGGTAGTGTGATCCATGAAATTCCTTCATGGAACCCAGAGGTTAAATAATTCTTATCCGCAACTATAATCGCTTTAGGTGTTCACAGTTCCTAATTTGAAATTTAAACACGCTAAGCAGTCTTCAGCCTTTTTAGAAAATCAGTCCATGTATAGTGTTTTGTTAAGCCTGGAAAGAAACTGGGACGAAAGATTTTAGGCTATTCCTAAAACGCTGGTTGATTGAGATTTTGTGGTTTTGGACCATCTTGTACATCTAAATTAATATCGTTTTGGTGAGTGTGTACACAGAAATATATTAACTAAATATTTGTTTGTAACGTTAATTTTAATCTTAGGAATGAAATAGTTATTGTATCAATATACTTGTGCTTTAAGTGTCGGTATGTTCTGAAATTTAAGCAATAAATTCCTATCCGTTGAAACACATAACATTTTAAATACGGTTTTAGCATTTGAAAAACCGAACTTCATTTTAAACGTCAATCCGCTGTACAAAAGATACTTCCTGATATTTTCTCGTTTCCACTCGAGCAAGTAGGGTAAAGATTTTCTCAGGAACATGTGAATTTGAAGACGAAATTGCTTGCGGTTAAATCTAGGTTTTCTCTTACTTCATATGGGACTACGTGTCTGGAGTATTACGTCCAGAACATTGACAAATTTAGTTTTGGCTGTCATAATGTTAAAGACGTGATGGCCAAATTCAGCAATACTTGCTTATATTGAGGTGAAGGGCACGTAGATGTTTCTGGATATCGAACTGAGTGCCTTCAGCCTAGTGACTTTCTCTTCTATAAGGTTTACTGTCACTGAAATTCTTTTTGAAGATCACCCTATCATCAATACGGTTTCAGATATTGTTATTTTTGCACCCATCGTTGTTGTTTTAACGCAGAATGCAACAAAAAGGACAATTTTATCGCTTGCCATACAAAACTTTCGTATCGTTATAAATGCGGATATTTCTTCTTAAGGCAACTCAGTGGTAAATTTTATCCAAAAAGTAGTCAAAAAGTCGAGAAGAGAATTTTCTACAAAAGACAATTTTCAAATGTCTAGTGTTATATTCCATTTTTATTGTGCAGTTTCATGTTCTGCTTTCAATAATTGTGATATTTATGAACTACTTCAGAAATGTAAATGTTGGTGCGCATATACTTTGTTTGATACTCCAATTTCCAAATCTATTTTTCTCCAATTGTTTTCTTCAACATATTGGAACATTCAAATTACTCCACATGAAGCAAAACTCAAACTATTTTCCTGAAACCTTATCGATTATGCAATTAATATTTTGTATAATAGGTATTTACTGCAAAAACATTATAAACAGCGTATCATCAATATTTGAGAATCATTTTTAGTCAATGAATATTCTCCAAAACGCTCAACTTTAAGTTTTTATTTTGTTGTAATGATGCATAAATTAATTTTTAGCCACGAATTAGTAATAGTTCATCGCGAGGAGCATTTTGGAGAAGTGCAAAAATTAGAAACCAAAATTAATAATTCATTTCTCAGTGGCGGTTTAACCTAGAGGTTCCAAATTTGGTATTTGATTTGTAGCGCACATGCCAAATATGAAATAAAAATTTGAAGTTTATAGGTAGAGAATTACTTTTAGTATTTTTACCAATGAGTTGCCTTAGGAGGAAAATTAACTTTGGAGATGAAAATGCAGTTCACCCTATCTACCACTTTCTTCTAGCCAATTGATTTCGAAGTTGCTTACCTCAACCTCACGATGAGAGGAGGGTTATCAATGACGTCATTGTGGAAATGGAAGTACAGATAAACTGTTACTAATATATTCGCAATTTCAGGTTCCAAATGCAAAACCATGTTCAAAAGACATTTAGGGCTCCGTTCTCTGACAACTTTGCATAGATAGAGTGGTTTGTATCACGATGTCACGGCAAGGATTTGTTTGTCAATATTCACATGAAGTAAGCATAGCCAATGAGACATACAACGTTTTTCTGTTTATCATTGATTTGTCAGTGACAGGCTATACGATGGAGGACAACTGATGCACTGCGACCTACCTAAATCTATTGTGGCTATCGCCCCCACGAGGAAGAGATGAAGTGAAGGAATCACAGGTGGCTACAGGTCGCAGGCAGACAGGGCGTAGGAATCCCCAACATTTCCTGACTCGAAGACCAGACTCACTACTGCAGTGCCCAAAGAGAGCAATGAACGACCCGTGCAACCAGGCAGCCGTCTAGTGTCCCTGTAACAAGCATTTGCTTCATCTGTCCGGTACCGCTTCACGCCAGGAAACCTAGAAACACAACTGAAACAAGAGAACGAAACGGAATGAAATGGAAATGAGGAAAACTACGTGGGAGAAGATAAACCACCCCAAAATTCGCTTACCGACCAGGGAAAACCACAGAAACCCCAAGGTCAGAGTGGCAGTCGACTTGAATCGAACCCGGAACCACCCAAATACAAGCATCACGTTATCGCCAGTTCACTCGGTTATCAATAACATTCTTCTAAACACTCATGCCCACTTCATTTGTTAACTTGAATAAAACGTTTGTCCGATATCGCCCTTAGCTGCAGTTTTGCCACTGTTGCCTCAGTTTGCCCTGCGTGAAAAGTCATGTTATTTTGCGTTTAAGAACTTAAAAAGATTTGCGAGCAAACAACATTAAACTTCGGCTTCGGGTTTAGAAAATTATCAAACAGCACACTGAGTGATTCTAAGCTTTGCAACACTCATATCTCTGTGAATTCTCTTCATAATAAACTGGAAATCAATTTTGAAATTTTACTCTGTATTAATCGCTAAGCCATTGATCCCCGTAGTACCCATTTGAGCTACGCCTCTGTCAACTTGAAAGATACTGGAATTTCGACTATATCACAGCTCAACTGTGAAATCACATTCTCTTCCTTTCATTATTTTAAACGTTACATTATTATTATTATTATTATTATTATTATTATTATTATTATTATTATTATTATTATTATACTGGTATCTATATTCTTATTGACAAAACTGGTTATTACTATTATTATTATTATTATTATACTGGTATCTAAATTCTTGTTAACCAAACTGGTTATTATTAATTTATTATTATTATTATTATTATTATTATTATTATTATTATTATACTGGTATCTAAAAGCTGGTTACTGTTCATTTATTACTAATTTATTATTATTATTACTATTATTATACTGGTATCTAAATCCTTGTTGACCAAACTGATTGTTATTATTATTAATTATTATTATTATTATTATTATTATACTGGCATTTAAAATCTTATTGACAAAACTGGTTGTAATTATTATTATTATTATTATTATTATTATTATTATTATTATTATTACTACTACTATTACTATACTGGTATCTAAATTATTGTTGACCAAACTGGTTATTATCATCATCATCATTATTATTATTATTATTATTATTATTATTATTATTATACTGGTATCTAAATTCTTATTGACCAAACTTATTGATATTGACGAATAAATCAAAATAATTGTTTCTTTTCTTATCTATCTCACTAACGCTATTCGGTTATTCGAAGTATATCACACAATCAGAAACATTCGGCTGCAACTATAATTTTACACTTCATTTCCACGTGTACCCCAGAAGAAACGTTTGACATAAACAATATAGTTATCCTATAATTTAATAGTAGATATTCTCACCCTCCCTCTAAAAAGACAAGTATGTAACCATATCGCTTTGAGTTAGTCCACCTCCCGTTATTTAGACCAATCGCAGCAGAGAGGTTATTTCCGATTCGTTTCACACCAAATATGACATTCATTGCCCCATTTTTGTTCTTGTTTTTAGTTTTATTCAAGACAGGCATACGCTGAAGTGAAAAGGGCCGGTTGGAGTTTAGTATTTAGGTAAATGCGAAAGCCTTATGGAAGAGAAGACATCATTCTGATAGAGGGAAAAGATCAGTTTTATGCAAAAAAGAAAGAAAAAAGTATGAACTTAGATACAAAAAGCCCATTAGCGTCCCACACTATGTCCATTTCTATTTGTAGAATGCATTAAGTCAGGAACACTTTAGCCTGATAATGAAATGTGTAGCTCCGCCCTCTCCAAGCTTGCCTATGTACCTCTCAGTGCATATTCTAGTCACTTGATTGGCAAATCGCTTATGCCTTCTCAAAATATGGACAGACTTTAACATTGTCAATAAGTACTGTCTATTTTATTACATTAAGTTACTAATAATCACATTAATAAAGATGACGACAATGGTTCATTTACTTTAGGGTGCTTTTTGGCTACTTGGGTATGAATGTCATCATTATGTAAAAGTACATAATTTTATACTAATGTAAGTTATAAATAATTACAAGTAATTTTATATAATATTATTGTTTTTTATTTCGTAATGTATAATTTTATTGTAAATATGGTATTATTATCATTACTATCATTATTACCGTAGTAGTAGTAGTAGTCGTAGTAGTAGTAGCAGCAGTAGTAGTAATGAGCAGTCAGGCCTTCAGTAACCGGAACACAGCACCGCACGTACGCCATAGTGGGCTATTTGTACTTTCAACGTGCCCCCTAGGAGGAATGGATGAAGGGGAGACCCGAAGGGCGACCAGGCCCCGACGATGATGTGCGCTAGCATGGACGATGTCCAATATCAAATCCACCATGATACTAACCCTGACGCCGGCTACCCCTCCTGAGTCACCAGCAATCTGGGCTCCGGCAGTCCCGCCAAAGGCCAGGAAGAAATCTTTCCATAGTGTAAATTCTACCGTCCTGTCGCAACACCGCAACCCCCGTCGCGGTCCTACAATCTGAAACAGATGAGGTGTGCAGGAAATGGAAACAGGAAATGATGGACAGGAAATTTTTGGTATAAGGGGAACCACTCCAACATTCGCCTACCGACCCTAAGAAGCGACGAAAATACCCATTGTCAGAGTGTCCGGTCCGGCAGAAACCGAACCCGGAGCCTCCCATATGCGAGCCTCCCACATTACCATGGAGCCATCTCGCTAGGTTGGTGGTAAGTTGTGGTGATTGTGGTAGTGGTAATAGTATTTGTGAGGTGATGATGATGATGGCGGTGGTATTAGTAGTAGTACTGCGGTGGTCGTGGTCGTTGGATGGTGATAGTGGTAATAGGAGTGTGGTGATATTCGTGAGGTGGTGATGGGGGTGGTGATATTGGCGGTGGCGGTGGCGATGGTGGTGGTATTAGTAGTGCTGTGGTGGTCGTGGGATGATGATACTGGTGGTAATAGTGAGTAGTGGATGGCGGTGAAGTGGTGGTGATGGAATGCTGTGGTGACCGTGGTTGTGGTAGTAGTGTGGTGGTGGTGGTGGTGGTGGTGGTGGTGGTGGTGGTGGTGGTGGTGGTGGAGATGGAGGTATTGGTATTTGTGGTGGTGGTCGTGGGGTAGTGGTAGTAGTAGTCCGGTTATGGTGGTGGTGGTATGCTATATCTAAATGCTTGTGAACCAAACTGGTTATTGAAGTCTCCAAATACTTTCAACAATCTCTTGTTAAATTTCCACCAACGTGATTCGGTTTTTTTAGCTATGTCAGACAATAAGTCAGTTGCACTTCACGAATATTCGAGGCTGCAGTACTCTTAGACTTCTTTTCCATGCCTACTCCAGAATAAATGCATTATGGCTGTTTTGCGTTTTAACGCTACAGGTAACTCATTTCCCACCCCTCCCTCTAAAATGCCTGGTCTCTATTTATATCACATTGGGGTGCCAGGAATAGAGAAAGAGATGATGGTGTAAAGTTCACCTGTAGTTGCGTAAATATGGAAACCTTATGGAAGAAAGAATATTCTATTAAGGAATGGGATAATTACAAGTGTACGTAGTGCCTAATTTTCTAACATTTATTACATCTTTTATCCGCTTTTCAACGAATAGTATAAAGCTAGTGTCGGTAACGTATAGCTAATGTCGTATCACTATCAGACATCAGAACCTTTTTATGTTCATTGTGTACTCAAGATTAGCATAGTAACAAGAGAGTGCACATTTCTGTTTGTTGCAGCAGTAAAGCTGTAGATTATTAACAAAGATAGCCCAGCACGCAGTAAACTGTTACACATAGAACTGCTTGAACAGTGGAGAACGCATCATAAAATCTTGACTTGGAGGCTATTCCATCGAGGTCGTGAATCGTTTCGACCTTTCATGACTACGTGTAAACTCGAAATGATGACATTGTGAGAAATGAGAACATAAAAAAGAAATGAAATTAAAATGAAGTGAGATAGTTTCAACCCGGTGCCCTGTGAGTAACACTCTCCTTAAAGCTTCTTTAAAAACCTTCTTCATGGAAAAGGTTAGCAATTCCATCTTAGAGAAAAGAAATAAGACATAGAAGTAATTGGGTTTAACGTTTCTAATAAATCGAAATACTTATCAAAGTATCTTCTGTTACAACATGTACTGTTGTCAATTGAAGAAATACTGCAGCCTTTGTTTAAAACTAAACTGTATTTAAGACTTACTAAAGCCCTCCGTGTATATTTCTTTGCTGTGCAGTTTGTTGGAAAACACATCTAAGAATTTCATTATATTAGGATTAATCAAACGAAGAGCGCTCCCCAGCCACTGGTGCTCGGCACTACACTTACAATTATAGGCCCTTTGTGATATACGTGACACTTAGGAGGAAGGAATGAAGGGGAAACCTGAAGGGCGACCAATCGAAACGATGATGCGGGGTCCCTAACAATTGCAGATTAACACCAATCATGACCCCGGCGCGAGCGAGCCAGGATGCACCACCATCAACCCAGGAATGTTGGGAACGAGCCTTCCTCCCCGGGAAGGGGCACCAGCAGGCCATCCAAGCACCAAGGAGAAATCTTAACACAGTGTAAACCCAACATTCTACCGCAACGTAGCAATCGCCGTCGCCTCGTCCTACAACCCTGAAACACATGAAGATGAAACAGATGAAAGGAAATTATGGATAAGGAATTCGTGATAGCGAAGAATCACCTCAGCAGATCCCAGATCCTCGCCTATGGATCTGGGAAAAGAAACCGAAAGAAAGCTCAAGGTGGGAGGTGCCGGCCCAACGGGAATCGAACTCGTAATCTCCCGAATGTGAGCCTCACACGACACCGTCGAACCATCTCGCTGGATGCTTTATTATGTTGTTGTTATTATAATCCATCAGTCATAGTTTCTGCCCAACAGCATTGGAAAGTCATTTATCCTAATGTCTAATATTATTATTATTATTATTATTATTATTATTATTATTATTATTATTATTATTATTTGGTATTTCTGCCCTGAGCATTTTTCGCATCCTTCTGGTGCATCTCTTAGCAGGTCATTTCTTCTCATCCTGTTCTACAATTCTTTTTTCCGTCTCCGTGATCAGTTTCAGCACTGTCCTTTCTTTCCTCACTCTTTCTATAACAGTTTCCTTGTTCATTTTGTTTTTCCATTATATAATGTTCATCTCCCTCCATAGTCACATTGTAATTGCTTCCAATTGCCTTTTATCACGTGTTCGTTTTTCTAACAATGCAGGTGTGCGACTAAGCAGAATTATACATACCAGGTGGATCAACCGCGCCCTATTTCAAGGGTGTAGATATCCCTTTGTGCGTTAAAAGAGTTGCAGGGTCTTTGGGTTTCTAGTAAACCTTTGGCTTTAATAATTAGATCACACACACACACACACACTCTTTCATTCATACCTCCAGACTCTGGGGTGGATAGGGAGTAATCTTAACTAGAGAAAAGTTCCCACCCCAACCAGGAATCGAACCTGGGATCCCTCTAGAGCAGGCAAGTGCTCTACCGATTGAGCTACGTTCTACTCCTTTGCTTATCAGCAAAGATGATAGTGATGGCGCTCATTAAGAGACACTTCCTAAGCTTGCAATAGAATGTACAGTCCGCAATGATAGACAAAAACAGACCTTTCCACTAGAGTGTACTGAAAAGGCCTTAAAATGTGGTCCACTTCAGTTACACAGGCTTGATTTTAGAATTAATAAGCCCACTTTTTAGCCTGACAAATAATTAAAATGTGTTTATTTGATCTATCCGTAACTGCCCATAGATATTTTGTGTGTGAGTGTGTGGGTGTGGGTGTGTTTATGCTATTCTTGTCTAACATTACGGACTATAAGCAACAAACATCAGAGCACGCGGTGTTTCACTACCATTTTTTTCATTTTCTATTATAAACATTGTTATTGTTATTATTATTATTATTATTATTATTATTATTATTATTATTATTATTACTATTATCATCATCATCTTCATCTAACGGTACTGTTATGCTGACTTCGCTCACTGAATAGGTGTTTGAAATTTTGCCCTTATTGATTGTTACCATGTTCCAACCGTCTCCGCGAATCCATGTGGACGTTTCCGAGAACCGATCAGGACCACCAGTGTGGTTGTGGTGGTGGTGTTTTTCTTTTAGGGCGCTATTACACAGTTCCCCACTGACCTGTGTTTGCTTGAAATTGTCCCGTTGAGATCAGCAACTCTTTTAACTACACGTCAAATGCGGCGAAGTTGAGCTGCCTGGTATAACTCACTAAACTGCACGTTTTCATTGGATTTCTATTTTTTTTGCAGTGAAATACACTCATATTCACATTCATACTTCGGTCATAACGATTGTAATTATTAAACAAAACTTCGGCCGCCCCAGGAGGGATCGATCCCAAATCCCTGCATTGAGAAGCACCACTGCACAGACTTAATTATTTGCACACATAGTTTATCTTTTGTATATTTAGCACTGTGGTCCTGATTGATATTAACCACAGGAACAAAATCTTCGCTAGAAAGAGCTTTCATTTAAAATATCTGTTTCTGATTCAGGTCTACTGGTTCTGATACAGCGCCCTGGCACATTTTAAATGTGATGCTCAACATCTTGCACGAGCATATACTCGTATATACGACCCTGAACAATGGGTTCCAACTCTTTCCAACATCCTGATGAATTTTGGACGTGTTGGCAACCATTAAAATTTAGCTTTTAAAATGAGCTTAGAGACAAAATTGTCAAAGTTATGAAACAGATGATTTTGGAGACCGAGATACAGGTCCGACGCTACTTGTCAGTCAGAGCTGGACCGTAATTTCGAAATTGACTCTCTAATGGTTCATTTGCGAGCCTTTGTTTAATAAGATGCTTTTGCTTCTATTATCGTGTAAATTACCTACGTTTGTGACCACTTTTGATACATCTTAATTCTAAGATGACATGATAGCATAATTCAACCATACAGGAAGACATAGCTTTAAAAATGCCTTTTGTTTAAAGGATAAAATTGAGGAAATTGTAGATTTTGGGTCGTGAATCGTAAGCACACTGGTAAATAGAGTAAACTAGCCGGTAGATAACATTAGCAAATATAATTTTCAAGTTAATGCCAATACAACTACAAATTCGGAGAGGAGTCAATATCTAATTTTGGGTATGTAAACACGGATAGAATTTATAACGTATAGAGCTGTTAGAATGAGGAAGCCTGCATGACTTACCATCTCTTTTGGTTGATGTCAACTTCATAAAGATTATGTTCAAAAACTTTTTCACTTAACTGAACTATCATTTTAAATCTTTTTACTTTCTCTGCCACATACATAGTAGGTATAGAAGTTACCATATTCCACCAAAAATTCGATATCGAGATTTCTACGGTAATATACGTGTTTGAGGCTCTCTAAAATAAAAAAAATCATTTTCAGTAAAAACCCAGTGTGTGTGTGTGTGTTTGTGTGTTTTTGTGTTTGTGTATGTGTGTTTCTCTGTCTGTGTGCGTGAATGTCTGTCTTCTGTCTGTGTACAGCATAACTCCAAACAAAAAGTCGGTTTAATACCAACTTGGTATTTAATTTCAGTATCTTCCAAAGATACCACACGAAGATCACCAAGAAAATCCCCACACCTAAACCTACCCTTTGCATGAAACATTTTTCGAAATCTTCGAGTTTCTCAAAAATGGTCCTAACAATTTTGATTAAAATACCATATATTAAAGTTATTTACATGCCAAAAAGTATATCTTGAATTTTCTGAAAATAGTCTGTGAAGTCGCCTTCATTCAAGGAATTTTAATAATGTCGTATAACGGTAAACGTTAAACGATAGACGAAAAAAATGTACATATATATAAAACACAAAATATTCCAAATAAGGTTTTTGTAGCATAAGCCATTTCCAAGGTTTCCGTTATTGATGGTTCGAATTGTTCAACACTCTTGTCATTCTTTAAATTCCTGTCGATATTCAGTTGTTTTCCGCGATTGCATGGAAACAGTATGGAATTTTAGGTCCAGCATATAGCGTCCGTTCTTAAACATTTGACTATCGCTGTTCTCTTTGTATCTATAAAAGAATTTTTAATTTAGCTATTTCTGCAAAAGTTTATCTCGATTAAAATGAAGTAGATAGATAGGCTTTCGTAAGTATAATTTGTATACCCCTGTCGAACAAATTTCCTTGAATTCATAATGGTTAATTTAAACTCTGGTATTTCAAATACGAGGATAATCCAGGAAACAACCAGAGTTTGTCTTTAATAAACTTAAAAAATATATTTTATTAAAAACGGTCATGCCACTTAGAAAATTTAAGTTTCCTCTGTCTACATAATCGCTCCGTTATTTAAGAATTTTGTCATATCTGTTCATGAGCTTTAGAATTCCCGTTTTGTGGTCGGTTGGCGCCTGTCTATTAAAACCAAGATGGTTGGGCACAATTTTGGCAAAGAACGAGAAATGTTTGAAAAAGAAGTTTGAAAAACGTCTAGGGTTAGCGACTCTGTTGCTAATGTTGTTGTTCAGTTGATACTTCAATTATTCTTCTTTAATGAATGACTGACGTCCGGGTGAGTTTCGTTATGCACATTTGTTCGTCCACGTTTGAGCGTTTCACACCACTTTCTCACATTTCCTTCGTTCATTATTGTATCACCATACAACTCATTTAATTGCAGCAAATTTGCGCAGGCTTCAACTTCCGAGCATTCAAAAGTCCAATAACTCCTTACACTTTACATTTGCTGGGACTTTGTATCACACAGTTCATTTTGAACAATCACAGAATACACAATAACAATTTGTTTCTACTGGCATTCACACAACAATGAGAAAAGATGTTGAGGAAACCATTCGATCTTGGGTAGACCATTTACCCGACAGGGGTTTGCGCAGCGGGAATGTGCAAACGATCGTTACATTCTGGATCATCCTTGTAACTTTCATCAGCGATGCCATCTAATAATATGGGGATAAATGGAATAAGGTCAATAAGTGAATTTCTTATTCCTCCGGTTACAAAGTAAGGAATAAATATACTTTAGGTAAAGAAGAAAAACTAATTAATCTCTATCTTTTTCTATTCATGTGCAATAAAAACATTTAAATGAATATTTTGACTAAGTATTATATCTGATCTATTCAGATATATAATAAAACATGAATCTCTGTCATGGCCATCTGACACAAATATCTCACATAACGGTGTATAATACGGCTTACAGTTACTTTATATAGTTTTAAATTTAATGTTTCATCTTTGCTGTTCTATGTCATTTATCAGTTAAGTCCTTAGTAATTTAATTTTCCTCGGTTTTTAAAAACATGAAACAAAAAATTCTTTTCAGCGCATTTTTAGTAGACAACGGCTTTAGATCTTCAGCAGACCCTCACCAAGTCCGAACCATTACATTGGTCGTCATTTGGACGCCGGTGTGCTATTGAATTCTAGTTTCGTATTATCAAGAATCGATTCGAAAGACGGTGCTGAAATTGTAATTTTCGGGAATTCAATTTCCTTGCAAGATATTGTGCACTCGCTGAGGTGCAAAGAATCGCCATATCTGCCGAAATTAAATCACCCAAAGTAGCTGTTTTCATTTATATTACACTGGTACAGTTGCCGTTGTCATTTTGTAGCTTTGAACTTGGAGGAGGGTCTTCAACAAAGTTTAAGTTGGCAGTTCTAGGTAGATTTAGCCTGCCTAAATCAACATTGTGTTGCCCAGTTAACTCCAGGTTAATATTTACACTGTCCATAGGATTTACTGCAAAATATTTTTGTTTCCACGAAACATCGCCGACCTCTCCTCTCCACAACATTTCATTTCTACACTATAATAAAATTTCAATCAAAAATCTTGTGGTGATTTACATTTTGAACAAGTAACTAATAGGCTACACTGAATCCACAGGTCGTGCTTCTGTATGTACTAGTGCACGTTAACGCGTCACTCAAGAAAAAGATAACTGATTGTTATGACACTTGATATAGGGTTGTCTCATAAGTTCGTTCACTTTACGTTACGTTTCAATCACTAAGAACGCCGGAACACACCTCATCCGCAGCACAGTTACGACAGAGTAGCTGCCGAACTTTCCGTTTACAAACTTTAATCGCAAGGTAGTTCAGCAGTTAGGTTTTGTAAACAAACTATTTATTTCCTGCAGTATACACCATTATTATCGACAATATATTGCCAAGTTCTTGGCTACAGTAACACGAGCTAAATTGAGCTCCAATTCCTATACCCGAGTTGTAATTCCTGGATTGTTGCTTATCGTTTCATGAATTCATTACACGTCCGTAACCATTGGCCGTACAGACCGAGGTTTGTCTTTTAGGGAGAAATTCCCAATCTCCAAATCGACTAAACCACTTTTGACATAATCGCTTCGGTACTGCATCTTCCTCGTAGACAGCACAAATTTTCTGCCGGCATTATCAGACGGTTTTACCGTTACGATAATACAACAGATAAGACGTCCTTTTTGATTTCCATAGTTTTTAAACACAAGTTCACGCTTTTCTATCCAACGTCAGTCACAAATACACACTGAAATATCCAATATGAGTCTGGTTGTTGTTCTCTAAGTCGTAGGGATGGTTATGCAACTTGGATAACTTGAGTGTACAGAGGGTTCAGGGTTTTCAGGCGATGCAACTTGCGAGCAAAACGAACGAACTTATGAGACAACCCAATACACAGAGCGTTATAGAATTCAACCGACAAACTTTCACGGGTTATAGAGGAGTAATAGGCGAGTACTTTGGTATAGCCTTTGAGTTCATAGTTGTTTGCAATGGATAAAAATTCATAACTGGCCAGCACTCCATTGCTAAAACTTCTTGAGTTAGTTGCTGCTACTTGCAGATAATCATGGCCATGCTATGTTCTAACATTCCGTGTGAATAATTCCGTAACATGTAATTAAGATTTGAAAGAAACGCGAGAAACTAATATTGTGTTCACTGCAAATGTACGCCATTCATCGTTTGGTAAAAAAAGAATGTTTAATCGCTTGGACAGGGTTTGAACTCAGCATCACCAGATTACCAGCTGAGCACGATAATGACTACTCTATTATGACAGATAATTCTTTTTATCTCTCTGATGCCTATGATTCTCCATGCAAAAATGGTGCACTGGCCCTAGTAGACAGAGCATTTTTCTAGAATGAGCAAAACTCATAACATAAATACCGCAATTTTAAATTTTCGTGCTTGTGGAAGAGAAATTAAAGTGGAAATCAGTACCGCATTAGTATTGAGTATTGTATTTATTTATTTACATTTATCATTACGAATATTCAAATTAAGAATCATTAAACAACTTCAAAGTTTGTCGTATAAACCAAGTGTTGCTATATCAAAGTGTTTCTATACAATACCTATGTAACTCCTGAAAGTTTGTCGGTTGAATTTTGTAACACCCTATATAACATAGCTTAAGTCTCAATAATCGGCTCACTTGAGCTTACATGAAAAGGTAAATAATCGTGCAATGGAGACACATATTCCACACAGATAACTTCTCCATAATTTCGCAGCCAGGCATCCGGATTCAACTTTACAATTTTAAATACAACCATTATAACAGTTTCTGATATTTTGATTCAAACTATGTTTTGTCAATTTACGTTTACCTATATGAGGCTTCACTTTTGATTTCAACTTAGGTAATAATCACTTTACTTTCACTAAAATCGCATTTACCTCTAAATAAAGCTACCATGTTTCTGCATCTAGAAAATCTACAGTAAATGATCAACAGACCAACTATAATCTTTTGAGAGCTTACGTGACTTTGAAACCAGAATACCAATATTTTGTCGATATTCATTTTCCCTGAAATTGATGAATTCTACTAACACATTATTCATTGAATAATAAACTTAAAAAACTTTAAATAAAGGTTGCTTAGTTTACTGAAGGCAGCAGAATATCAATAAAGTATATTGCGATATTTAAATTCTAAATGTACACTCCCGGCGTTCGCCATTCTGTATATATGGTGCTGTCTTAGAGTCATTCTTATAAATAGAGTTAATTGAGGATAGGTTTCTTTAAGTACATATTCAGTACAATGGTTGTTTTATGAGATTATACAGGGTGAACATTTAAGTTGAGACTTACAATATCTCCAAAGTTATGCTTTGTAGAAAGAGATGCCTTGAATAAAAGTTGCTTGATATCATGGGGGGAAAGTAAATGCCATTATTCGTGTTTTATTTGGAGGACATTATGGTGGTCACATTGTAGTTTTCCATTTAAATATTTAAATTGACCCTAAAATTACCATAACGTCCTCCAAACAAACCACGGCTAATGGCATTTAGTTTCCCCCATAATATCAAGCAACTTTGATTAAAGACCCTTTTTTCTACAACGCTTAGTTTTGGAGATATTGTACAATCTTAACTTAAATTGTCTACCCTATATATACATATGTGGGATTTGACGTGGACCCATAAGATATATATCGCGTCTGAAGCTTAAAAGACAGTGCAGATTAAATGGAACTCACTGTTGCAACGTGTACTCTCATATGCTCTCAACTTTGGCTATCGATTTGCCAATCTAATGTCAACTTGTGAATGATACATGACCAAATAGTGAAACATCTGCACTGCTATTTAAGGCAATTGTAAGACATTTAATTTTCACCTGCTTTACGTCTCCTCTCTGTATGTTTAGTACTTCCAAATATGATTTTAGAGTCATAAAACATATTATCATAGGAATATGGGGATATATAAAAGCTGTAACTCGGAGGGGTGTCATCAATGTTTACCCTTGGAAAAATCACATTCAACGTGGATAGAATGCTTTCAAATAGCAAATAATGAACGCTTTACGCTATTCGATTATATTGCGTTACCCTAGCGTGTATTTGTTTTCCACAGTTTTTTTCACTCGTTTTATGAGTTCTTAGAGGTTCTTTCATTCGTTGATTTTTTCATTCTATACACTACTGTTTCACCCTGGTATCCTTAGCTGTTTCTTTTACTGCCTTACTAACACTCATTTTACTTGAAATGATATATACATTTATTATTTCTTTATTCTTAGTTTACCAACATTTCATCCCTTCCTAGCTTCTCCCTCTATAACCATAAATATTTACATAAAATTTTAATTAATTATTTTCATGACACTTCATAGTATACCACTTGCTATAAAAGTAGAAACTTGCTTACAACTGATGTTAGCTTGCACTCCCTTCTGCCTATGCCTGGCCTATTAGCTGAATTATGAATGACTTTTGTTTGCTATACACAACGAATGCAAGATGTTACAAGATTCCGGTTTCTTTTTAAAAATGTGTGCAATTTTCTCTCGCAACGAATGATTCCCGTTGTAAACCAATAAGAAAAAGTTTCTCGCTGGTTGATGTTACTACTGCATAGGTATAGAATTTTCCGAAAATATTTAATTTAAAAATTATAACGCTCATCTTATTAAACGTAGAGAATTCAAACCAGGCAGGTGTCAGCATGCGAGTTTACTCTACCTAAGAAAACGATAATATTGTGTTCTACCCTTTGGTTTACTAGTTACTGCGTAATAACCACATAAACAAGAAACTTTGGTCTTTTACTGAAAAAACTGGCTAGGTGGTAACATTTATGGCCCACATTCGGAAGGTCCCTAACTCAAACCCCCGCCGATCAATCTGCCGAAGGGTTTTTGCGATTTTCCTTAGTGGCAAGGCGAATGCCTTAAAAATGTTTAATTTGATCCATAATTTAATCCTTTTCATCACTATATTTTATTTCTTTCCTCCTCACCACCACACCAGACATTGGGCTGATCACCCATGCTGAATATTATATGATCCAGAGTTTACTTGCCCCACAACAGGCTACTGAACCAAGACATTGGCTTGCAAGTCCTTGGGGGTGTAATTCCTACAAAGACTATGGTATCAGTTAAAGAAGAAAAAATGAATGGCTTAAACACATGCCGATTTTTACTTTCTCTACTACGTATACTAGAGCAGGGAAGTATTGCATTCAACCCAAAAATTCGACACCGAGATTTCACAGGAAATACATGTTTTGAGGTGCACTGAACGCATATAAAGCATTTTTGGAAACATTTCCGTATGTGTGTCTGTGTGTGTGACTGTGAACAGCATAACTCAGAAACGAACAGTCGAATAAACACCAGTATCTTCCAGAGATGCGACACGAAGGTTTTTAAGAAAATCCCCTACCCCAGATTACCCTTTACATAGAACATTTTTTCGAAAATTTTAATTTTCTCAAAAATGGCTTTAACGATTTTGATTAAAATATCATATATTTAAGATACTTTCATGACAAATAAAATGTATATTTTAAATTTTCTGTGAATGTCTCCAAAAGTATTCTTCATTGTGAATGACCTTTGCATAACTGGTAAACCATAAGAGATAGACAAAAGTTTACTAACAAAAAATGTAGATCGCATTAAAATACACAATTTATGTGTATTTTTTGTCGTTGTTGAGTGAACCATTTCCGAGATATTGCTTGTTATTCTCTTAAATTTTCCAATACGTATACTTTTTCTCAAATGGAAATTCGTTATTCATTTTTTTGTCCTGGTAACGCAAAGTGAATGGAATACTCCACATAGCAACCGGCTCTTAAAATATTTGACTATCGCTTAAAGCATACCAATTCCCCTTGCAGCTACAAGAATATTAGCAATAAGATTAACATCTCGATATATCGATTAACATGAAGCATATGAAGAATAAGCGTTTATAAAAATAGTTTGTACAAGAGTAGAGAAAGTCATGTGAGTGTAACACATAAGATTTTTTTCTTTTTGGTACAAGTAAATTTAATATTTAGCTCCGTTACAGTCAATTTATGTTTATGCCGTGGGCGCTACTGCGCGGTTTAGTTAGTGCCGGTGGAAGGCGCGATAGTCGTTGCTGCCTATAGAGGGGTAGGAGAGAATTTGGGGAGAGTCTTCCTTGAACTTAAGTGTTCTGCATATCGTACTTTGGGTTTTTGTTACACGTAATAGGATTGGCCGAATCTGACCGTCTGCAATTGTCGTGTGAGCTCAAGTAATTTCAATTTGTGGGAATGCATTTCTGAATCACGAGAGCTCTAGATACTGGGCGTGAATAATTGTAATTTGCTGAAGTTTAAAGATAAAAACTGGCATCACAATTATGTAAAATGCTGTAATTGTGTCAGACTTATATAAATGAATTATGTGTCATACTCGTATCCAAGCAACTTCTTAAATTCCTAACCTGGTATAAGGTGTTCTTTGTGTGATCTTCTAAACGAACTATGAACTCACTTAAGATCTTTTGCGGTCAGGATATTTAAAATGTTTCTGTGCAACATAGGTACATTATAGATTTTGTAAATCAGTCTTTAATACGGTAAATACATGTACAGACTTCTACTTTATCGTTTTCTGTTTGCACGGACCTCTAGTAGTTAATTACCCTCTTTTACTTATTTAATGAGCGACTAGGAAAAATCTCATAGTGGGAGTCACGGTTCAAATATATGCTATTTTAAACAAAATCGTTAGAGCTGTATTAGCGAAAATAAAAAATAATAAAAATATTGTCCATGTAAAGGATAGTTTGGGATGGAGGAGTTTCTTCAAAATTTTTGTGTTGCATCCTTTAAAGATGCTGAACTTAAACACCACGTTTGTTATTTAACCACTTTTCGATTTTGGGCTATGCTTTTCTGTTTCTCCCTCTCGCACTCTCGCGCACACACTCGCACTCACACACTTTTTCTATAAACGTTTTTGGAATCAGGGAGCCTCAAATCGCGTTATTTCCAGTAAAATATGGGTACTCTTAAATAAAAATATTAGAGAACTTTGTAAACCTTTATTTATGAAGTTGAAGGTCTTAAATGTGTAATTTATATACATCAGAATGAACATTCATCAATATCCTCTTCGGACTGATCTCCATAATTTTAACACAAGAAATAAACATAAACTTGATCATCCGAGATGCTTAGTGCTAAGTGCAGACACCTGTTTTTATAATGTTCAATAAGTTACCAGACGCAGTAAGAATAGTTCCAATTAATAGACTGAAAGTACGTATTTATAATTGGTTAATAAATAGGCGATTTAATTCAATTGCTGAACTTATGGATACTTCTGTTGATATAATTTTGTAATCTTGTTAATGCAAACACGACGATGTCATTTCTGGATGTATTCTGGTTTCTGGCAAATAAATATTATTATTATTATTATTATTATTATTATTATTATTATTATTATTGAATTTTGGGTGGAATACAATATTATCTCTACTTCCTATAGTATATCAATATCAATTCTATTGTCATTAAACAGTTATATAACTGCAATAGACATTGTCAGTATATACACTAAAATACAAATCAATAATATAAATTACACCTTGTACAGCTTTACAGCAAAAAAGTAAAAATTAAACATCAATATCAGATACATTAAGATCAATAAATTCATTAATAGAATAAAATGGATTATCCACAAGCCAAAAATGCAATTGCTTATAAAACATTTTAGAGAAAGTAAGACTGTTGGTCCTATTTAATTTTCAGACTCAGTAATGACAAAAAGAAAAACAGAACCCATTCAGATCACAATTTTACTTGCATTCATAATTCAGCGTCAAACTTCAAACTTCCGTCTCTCATTAACACATCGACTTTGATACACAGCAGGACTATGGAGAATTTCTAATTACGTTTTAAAATGAATCTAATAAATACGATCTGTGTTCGTGAACGTTCCAATAGGATCTCAGTAGCTTTTATTGCGATCTCTTCAAAATCACGGGAAGGCACATTTCACTAATGAAATATACACTCTTTGAGCACGGTTTTACCAGCTTCCGTTACTTGCGCAATGTTTTTTGGCGCCCTTCTCTACACAAGCAGGTCCACTCGAGCGTACAGTTTACCTTCATTCCTGGACTTGGTGAACGGCGAGGAAAATCAAACACCTCGGCACCTGTTCTAGTTTCCCTGCCCTTGGAGCGGGTTAACCCTTCCGCCATGCATTAATACCGCATCTTTACTTACCTCCATATTACCGAACCTTGTTTGCTTCATGCTTATTCATGAGAGGCGTTCCAGCTCGCATCCAAGTTTCCACCTAAACGCTCATCTTTTCTTGAGGATATATCCAGCATTGCTTACTTTTTTTGTCCTTAACGTTACGCTGTAACTGTAGCTTTATGATAAATTTAAAATTAACGCTTGGTTTATTTCACTTTTGTAGAACATCCGGATTTCCTCCAGCAATATGTTGTGGCACAATAATTATGGTCTCGTCAAAACGACGTTCACATTATACAGAATGTCTCAAAAATGTAACCACGTTTTGAAGAACACCCAATGCTTTGTTCATTAACATGAGCCTAAGGTGGAAAGAAAATAAGTCTAATGCTCCGTGCGTGTTCGCCATCATTATCCAGACAGAGCTGATAACCACGAACTAATGCAGCATGAAGGGATCTTTCAATTTCTTCTTTCAAGTCATTTACTGTTACCGCATAAACTAAATCTTTGAGATATCCCATAAAAAAGATCAGGGTGTGAGATCCTGTTATCAATAAAACATCATCCCCTTCAACTCTCTGTAGCATTGCATCAAAATAGGACCTTGCATCAGGATGGTGGTGACCCATCTTGCTGGAATTAAATATCTTCATCATAAGGCAGTATTTTATATCACATAATGCCATGAATGCCAGAGTGATTATAGTGTAAATTACAAAGTAATTCTTTAACCAGCTTTGTATGTACAATATTATTATATGTGCATACGTTTAGAAATTTGTTAACCATAAGGTCTTAGGAAATAAGTTTGCACTACCTAAGTGAAACTGAGAATAGAAGTTGGGTAACAATAAACCGAGAGGGTGAGTTGTTTGTCACCAAGAAGAGAAAGCCGGAATTGAGGTCACAGGGTAGCGTGTCTTTTTCAGAAATGGAGGAAACTTCCTCCAAGAGTAGATATGTCTGTAGTAGTGATTAGCTGACTAAAAGAGACGCTAAAGTTGGCGCAATTTGGTAACCAATGAAAATTATATTAGAATGTTTAGGTAATTCGAGATAAAAGAATATATATTCCCGAGCCGTAAGAAAGTGTCACACAGTTCTGAAGAATCTCTCACGAGGTACACGTCGCAAAGTTAGTTAAAAATGTGAAGTACGCGAAGTATTTGATGCGCGACAACTAAAAGGACTGTAGTTACGTATAGAAATAAAACAGTTTCAGTCAGGCAGGTAGAAACATTAAATACGTCAATTATTAACTTAAACTAAGCGTAACGATAATAAAAGTCTACGATTCAGATGTTCTAAATCAGTTATCTTTTAGCAACAACTCCTTTGCGTTACAAACCCTGCTTAGAGATACATGCTCGACTGAATTACAATAGCTAGCCGGAGGACAAATAACCCAAATTTAAAAATAATTAAACAATAATGTAGCGAATGTGTGTGCATTATCGCGTCGGACATTATTGTTTTTAGCATGACATTGTTATGTATAATTATGATTGGGGTTTGAATTCCGTCCGTCGCGGCATCTCTCTCTCGCCGCCTCCAGGCTAAGGGGTGGAGAGAGGAAGGGGAAAGCGAGCGTACTGCTTTCTTTGTTCTAGTGGCTTTCTAGCCAATCAGTCGTGCGAGTCTTTTCAGGGCGCGTGGCTGTAGCGTACGTGTCTCGTTGAGTGTGGAACATCTCCCTCCAATGTCTGTTCTGTAATCTTCTGTGAATGATGTAGTGGCACCAAGGTAAATTTATAATAAATCACAGTAAATGGGCAATTATGTGTATTTTGTTATGAATATCCCACGCCTGCTTTAAAATGTACAGTTAAAGTCCCTGGTCCTCTCGCTGCCTCTGAGTCTGCGTCCCCCAATGTTTATGCCGGGTAACTTAATTTAACATTTTAGCTGCAAAATCGTTTGACCTCAACCCAGTGTATAACAATAAGCGCCCGACAAATAAAGATAATAAAAGTCACTGATTTACTGCGACAAACACCAAGCGTTTCTTGAATGCGTGCCACTGCGTATTCGCTAATAATAGCAGGGACTCAAAATTGATAACAGTGTTGTCAAAAAAGAATAATCCTAGAATAAATCACCATTGCCAGAAGAGTTCTGCAATTCCGCAACGCATTGTAACCCTGTCAAGTGCACGTGGTGTTCGATAGTAAAATTTGGATTCAGAGGAGGCTAGTAGTTGCAACTGTTTCGAATAGCTGTTTTCTTCACTATCAAGGATTAGGCCTGCAGCCTGTTTCTTTTCACTCCAGCCATTTCTCTCTATTTCTCATCTTCTTTCTGGTTTGTATTTTATTATTTATTTCACCAGTTGTTCATTTTCCTTCGTTAATATGATTATCCATTATTATTTATTTCGTTGTATACATTTATTAATGGAAATTATTTTTAACTCCATATGGAAGAGAGAATCCATTTCAATCTGCTATTTTGCAGATTATTAGGGCAGATCAAGCTGTAAGCTGAAAGGAAAGCAACTGGTCTATGGGAACCTACCCGAAACAAAGCAAACAAGTTAGAGTCTGATAGGTGGTATCCCCACTATCCAAATATATCTGTCCAGCCCTCATAACGCAGGCATTAGAATTTTACATCACTGGAAATCTTCACATGGTCGATTAATTGTTCCGTTTAATTTAAATGTGACTTCTTCGCTCCGGACAATTTTGTTTGGAAACGCTGCGTTTTTCGCACATTAATACAGATTTCAATAATCCCTTCTGCGGTGAATATCATCTTCATTCAGAGCGTAGGAAATGCAGCTTTTCCAAAGAGCCCGCTTAAAAATCCGATGAACCTCGACTTTGAGATTCCTGTCTCAAGAGCCGCTTACCATACATGTTGCTTTGGAGGGCTTGCAGCAGTTCTCTTGCGACATTGGTACTAGTCGGCTACCATATGAGTACGTTCAGTGGGAAGAGGAACTGAACAGTTACGGAACAAGTGGGGGGCATCGGAACTGAAGTAAGGCAAAGAGAATATCTGAAGTTCCGAGTTGCATTTACTAGTAGGCTGAGGTCTGCAAATGTAATACTTTTTTCATTGCGTAACTGTACACACGGTCAATCTAAAACTGACCGACGTCAACTATTTCAGGACGCCGTATTCAAAGATGAATTTAATCGAGAGAAGAGCCTGGAATGCATTTATACATTTTCAAATGTATGTTGCAACTTTCTGGTAAATAAATCTAAAAATGATGAATAAATTTGGACTTTTCCATGTCAATATGGGTGATGTTTCTGATGAGCACAGTGAAAGATTTCACCAAGGTACGCTGAAATGGAAAGGAGATACAGCGGGAAATGGAACGAAAGCATGTTAATCGACTACTGTTGGACCCTTGTGCAATAAAGCAGAATTAAATTTTTTTTAAATATTTTCTAATTTTAAAAAAATATATAATTTTTTTTCATATAATATAAAAATAAAAAACTCAAATCGGTTACTTCCGTGAGCATTCGGGGCAGTCGGGTTTTGTTCACAAGACTCTACATGTTCTTGAAGTAGTTATAATGGATAGCACAAATATAATCACAAAAGTCTTCCGAGCAAATAATTCATATACGAGATTTCAAATAGAAAGATGTTTGAATATTTCTAACCAAAATACACTTTATTGATTTATGGTTCTCAAGTGGGTATGACTAAGGGCCCATTCACAATGAAATGTAAGCGCTAACATAAGCGCAGGCGTGAGGGAAGACCATTCACAATGCAGTCATAGGCGTAACGCAAGAACTTGGCACGGGCTTCTAGATACTTTTTAATTGCGCAAATCTTCTGAGCGCGCCGTAAGTTTAAAATTGAATAATATAACCAACAATATCAAATAAAGTTCACTCAATATTTTATAAATAAATAGGTCAGAAAAACATACATAAGTCCAACTGCCACCAGTAGCGTTAGCGACATCACGAACGTGTGGCCAAAATATTGAAAATAATTGTGCAAGAATGGAAACTGCAGCAAGTTATATATGTGATGATACGGCTGCACAAATTTTATTAATGCAACGTGCATTATCTCTTTGCTCCTTACGATTTGTGAGCCAAAAAATCTAGGCGCAGATGCAGGGTTCATCCGTTAAAATCAAAGTAGGATTCAGTAAGGAGACTACCATAACCTCTCGAGGGAAATGAGAGAGGATCTCACCAACAACAATTTGTGTGGAACGGCAAATGAAGAGAGCAGGCATGCACATTAGACGGCGTAAAGTCTCGCATCGCGATCGTCTACTGTTGAATAACAGGCAGTGCAAAGAGAAAGAAATTCAGAATTGTTCCTCTATGCACGCAACCCAAGCATAAAGTTTGGAGTTGCGTTGCGTGACTATGTAAATGCTTCCACTAAATAACATGGATGCACAGTCTTGTGCTTATGCTCCGTCTGCGCTTACATTTGATTGTGAATGGGCCTTAACGCTCGTTACAATGCCGCACATACTGTCGCACTCAGCTCAGGGGTAGAGGTTTACTTACTGTTCCTGAGGGCGCAAGCTCAAATCTGCGCGGAGCTAAACTTTTCTTTATCCTTTCATTTTAAATGCGTGAGTAAACATATATGTTTTCTCCATATTTGTAGCGTTTATTTAGTAGCTCGTCATGCCAGTAGATTGGAACCACGACATTAATTTATCGATTGGGAGGAGGTGTCACACTTAATCAATTTAATTTTATAACCACAAATTTCACCATTATTGCAATTATATTTCTACTTAAAATGAGGTGACACAAGCAATATTATTTAACCATAAGACGAGTTATGAAAAATAACGACCCACTACAAAGAGTGGAACTCGAACTGATGGCGTGGAACGTAAGTAGTTCAACCCAAGCACGGTATAGATGTAGCCCAAATCCTGTCTTCTGGCTTGTAGTATAGAGTTAGACGAAGCAGCGTACAGAAGTTGACGGTTGTGAACCGCGCGCTCTCTCGAAGGAACTTTGAAAAAATTTAACTACTCAAAGAGACCGGCCACTTTTAGTTTGATCGAGTGTACATACAAGAGGGATACAGGAAACTGAATCGAGAGTGAGATATTTAAAAACTAGTCGCTGTATTATGGTCTATAAATTCCATGCTCTTTCCGTGGCATCGCGAGAAACAAATGAATAGCAACGGAACTTAAAAAATTGCAAAATGTTGAAAAATTCACAGTAATAACAACGAATATCTCTAAATGCAACAGAAGCGTTGTTTGAAATAAATTGTGTTTCAAAGAGATTTCATTGCTTGTGTCTACCTCTTATGCTTTACCGGTTATACAAAATTATACAACATGTCTTCCGAATGAAGAGGTCTTATATGCTATTCCCAGAAAAGTAATTATATTTGTAAGTAATTATCTTAAACATTAGGTATTTTAATCAAAACCGTTGAGCCATTTTAAGAAAAACAAAAATTTCGAAAAATCTTAAATGTAAAGCATAGTTTCGAATGGGGGATTTTCTTAAAAACCTTGTGTCGCGTGCTTTGAAGATACTGAATTTAAATAGCAAGTTTGTATGTATCGCAAGTTTCGTTATGGAGTTATGCTGTTCATAGATACATACGAGGTGTGATCAAAAAGTTTCCAGAATGACATCATAAATACTACACAACCGATTGTTTTGTCTAATCTGCATTGTCACTCTCGAAGTAGTCTCCTTGGGAGTTGATACACTTGTCCCAGCGCTTCTGCCACTGCTGGAATCACCTCTGGAAGTCCTCTTCTTTCAACATGTTCAGAGCCTTCTGCGATTCGCGATGGATGACATCAATGTCCTAAAAATGGTGTCCTCGGAGCCGCATTTTAAGTCGCGGGAAGAGAAAAGAGTCCAGTGATGCCTAATCTGGAGAATAGGTTGGATGTGGAACAGTATTCATTCTATTTTTATCCAAAAATTGGCGAACAGAAAGGGCTTTGTGCGCGGGCGCATTGTCATGATGCAGGAACCAGTCACCACTCCTCCATTTCTCCGGTCGTTTGCGTCGTACATTCTCCCTTAATTTTTGCAGCACTTGTTTATAGAACACTTGATTCACTGTTTGACCCTGTGGCACAAATTCCTTATGTACAATGCCTTTAATGTCAATCATCATTGTCTTTACTTTGGATCGAACTTGTTTGGCCTTTTTCAGGCGTGGAGATGAAGGGCTCTTCCATTGTGAAGATTGTTGCTTCGTTTCTGGATCGTACCCATAAATCCATGTTTCATCACCAGTAATAACTTTCTCCATAAGCTGTGGGTCATTTTGTAGCTGTTCTTCAAGATCTGTACAAGCAATCACACGGCTTTCCTTTTGGTCATTTGAAAGCAGGCGGTGAACGAATTTGGCGGCAATTCTTCTATGTCTAAATTGTCTTTCAAAATCTTTGAACACTTCCAAAGGAGAGTCGTAATGAATCAAAAAGTTCTCTTATTGTAATGCGACTATCATTTAAGACCATTTCCCTCACCTGATTGATATTTTCATCAGTTTTGCTGGAACAGGGTCGCCCCGAGCGATCTGCATCTTTAACTGATGTCACACCACTTTTAAATTTCGAAAACCACTCAAATGCATGCATTTTGCCCATAACTTCCTCCCAATAAGCTGTTCTTAACATTTAATAGGCTTCCGTTGTAGTTTTATCTAGTTTAAAGCAAAATTTCATGTTCGTTCTTTGTTCTTCGTAATCTGACATTTTTGCTACGTGGAAAAATCGCAGCACGTGCAAAACACGTGTTCACTTCAGAGCGTCTACCTTATCATTGCATCGTCATAGTAAGTCACGTGACCTCTCATTTTTATCGGGAAGGAACGTTGCATGTACAGTTTGGGTAATTATTAAAGAAATCTCAGCGTCAGCATTGTTGTGAAGCCATTCCGGAAACTTTCTGATCACACCTCGTATAGGTACAGATGCACGTACTTTCTCCAAAATTGTTTTTGATAAATTCAGGCGACCTCAAAACAAAATATGATATTGCGCATATTGAATTTTTGGACCTCAATGCAATCTACTTACTAGAAGAGGTGCAACAGTTAAAGGCACATGAAGTAGAGCCGTACTATAGATTCCAGCGAATCATATACTACCACCTCCTACCAACGCTGTCGAATGTGGTACACGTATCTTATGCGTCTGAACTGAGAACATCTTCTTCATTAATTACACTCGGATAAATAGTTTTAAAAATATATGCCAATATTATAATTAGATAGAATTTTATTTTCTGATCACGGCTGTACAGAAATCCTGTCATTACGATACTTAGAACGCGAACTTCGCTCTTTTTATCCTGACACAGTTACTGATATCAATATTCATTCCGCAGTCAAAAGCCTGAAAACCACCCACTCCTTCCTCACAAAGCTTATATAAAACATAAATATACAATAATATACTATGAGAATACAAACCAAGCCAGTTGAAAAGGAATGACTTAATGTTCAGTTCGTTTTCAGAATAGTGATACTTTATTTCAGTATTAAAGTGACCGGACATATCAAACTCGAGCTGAAATATTGTTAATATGCCCATAAATGAAATTATTATATTTATCTTCTCCCTTTTGCATGTGATACGAATGTTTGAACATGTCCATGAAACTTGGACAAGCGATTTTTGGATTAACAAAAGTGAAATGATTCATGATCAGGGCAGAAACATTGTGTTTAATGTATAACTTTTTAAAAAAAAGACTCCCCAATCCAACGTGTGTAATGGGTTAACACAATCAAGGTAAGATTTTAATGTTTAAGGATGTTTAACCCATTCTGACGTACAGAGTTACCACCGGTAGGCTTGGTATTGGCCTACTTCATATTAGGATAGGCAGACAATAACTTAACGGTTACATTGTAACGGTTACCTTAATGTAACTGTTACAAAAGTAATGGAGACAGACAGTAATTAGTTACCAATTAACGTGTAACGAGATCTCCCCCTCGGAGGTGTGTTAATCTTGTAGCTCTCTGATGATTTGGTAGTCTCGGATGCTGTAACCTATAATTGCCGCTTCGAATTTACCGCGTGGATAAAATTAGTTGGTAGTTGGTAGAATCAAGTCTATCGTATCATTACGATATTTAGTAATGCACATAACACGTTAACAATTAAAATTCATTCTTTAACATATTTCAATTATGATTTTCTGTTTTGTTGAACTTTTTATTTCATACTTTTTAAAATATTGCGAATGCAGTGTTTTTCGTCCGTTCTTTATTATTTCCCTTTTGACGTTATTCATTCACGTTTGTAATTAATACAATTTTAACGGATTTGTCACAATGTGTGTGGTTTTTGCAAATATTATTGTATAAGTAACTGGAAATGCAATATCGAACAACTCCGCAAGAGATTGTGGGTGGCATTTTTATATAATATACCATCTAGCGAGAAAAATGCTAATTATCCGCTTCTGCTACATATATGTAACCAGCTGAGGTTAGCTGGCAATGTTTTGTTTGTTAATATTTCTGTTATTTAGTAACATTGCCTTTCAAAATGTCATTACCATATTTTATCTAACATCCTACGATGACATTTAAGTTACTATATGCTTAATGTCAACCATGTTGATGCTGGAACAAGTAATGTATTTTCCTTTGCTAAGTCTGTATCATGTGATGTTTATATTTAGGATCCCATAGAGCTAAGTTAACCTAAACAAACTGTGTACATGTGCAGCAATATAAAAGCAAGTGTGAGTATATTTTGCGATTATAAACCAGCGTAATAATGAAAGTGTTGAAACAACTATAGAAACTTATTTTTAGATTGCATCAAACAACAAAGTAACTCTGATCTCCGTTGTTCATATCGAAATACAGCTACAGCTAATCGTTACGCTAACCATTAATGCAATATAAATGCAAATGTGATAACTATGAAAAGAAATGATTTTTAATTTTTATTGGTAACCATTACATGTAACCATTACTGCACTGTAACTTTCATAACTATAACCATTATCCGAAAATAACAGTTTGTCCGATTCCTAGTTCATATGGCTTTAACTTCTGCACTTATTTTAGGTAATCGGTACGTGGTAGAGAAAATAAAAGGATAGAATATGTAAAATGATACTTTGATCCGTTGAACGCTTCGGTTACTTGCTTCAGGAAATGTTTTCCTATTTACAAGCTTCGTGTATAGCTAGCGTGTTCTCCTAGACCAGAGGAGAAAAAAAATCCATTTCCAGATGTAGCTGTCTGCTTCAATTTGCTACAACAGATACTCGTGTTGCCTAACAGCTTCGTGCAAACTCTGTGCTGCACTTGTTTCCTTAGCTGTCAACTTGATGTGGTACACGTGAAGTGTTCTTACCTGCCTGCTGCTAGGGATCTTCAGTTCTAGCATTAGATTGCACGCAAAATAATTTCAGCAAGAACTTACCATAGTAATCCTGTTTGAGGGAGGTCTCGAAATTTCAGGGAAGCAACATGGGATACCCATACAAACCATAAAACGTTTACAAGAGTATAGAATTTCAAAGCTAACACACAGGGAATCTTTTTTAAAAAAAATCTTGTGTTACATACATGTAATTTTCTCTACCCTCTATCCTTTATTAGTGGGTATATAAATTATTCTTACGGAAGTTTATAACCGGCGGCGCCGTGGCCGAGTGCTTAGACCGCCTCTCGCCGAGGCGGCCCGGGTTCAATGCCAGGGACCCGCATGTGGGATTTGTGGTGGACAAAGCGGCGTCTGGGCGGATTTTCTCCGGGTTCTCCGGTTTCCCCCGCCATTCATTCCACCAACTGATCCATCATTACCTTTCCTTTCATCCATTTCACCATCATTTCGTTTCATCTACTTCCTTCCTCCTATACCAGGCATCGGGCTGATCACCTATCCTGGATATTCTGTCTGATCCATCAGTGTCTGGTTCTCGACGGGCCTCTGACACTAGGCACCCGCCTGTAAGTCCTGGGGGGTGTAAGTCCTACATACTAGGAGGTTAAACACAGAAAGAAAAAGCAGTTTTTATTCCTATCTACTTCATTTTAATCGAGATAGACTTTTGCAGAAACAACTATATTGCACATTTCGTTAGGATACAAAGGGAATAGCGATAGTTAAATGTTTAAACAATGCTAGTCCTGAAATTCTATACTATTTCAATGCAATCGCGGGAAACGACACAAAACCGACGCCACTTTAAAAGAATGACAACTTATTGAACAAATCGAAGGAATAATATTGGAGACCTCGAAAATTTCTGATGACACAAAAAATTTGAAATAAATTGTATGTTTTAAAGAGATCTACATTTTTTGTTAGTGTGTTTCCATTTTCGTTTAACGTTTACCAGTTGTACAAGATTATACACAATTCCTTTCGAATGAACAGAACTTTATAGGCTATTTCCAGAAAATTGAAGATATACATTTTATATGATGTAAATATCCAAATATATGGTTTTTTAACCGAAATCGTTAGACATTTTTAGAAATGTCCCTATATTTAGTAACTAATAAAACGTTCCGTGTAAAGCGTAGTTTCGGGTAGGAGAATTTCTTGAAATTCTTCGTGTCACATCTTTGGAAGATACTGAACCTAAATATCAAGTTTGGTATTTATCCGACTTTGTATTTTTACTTTCTCTACTACGTATAGTAAGTAGGGGAAGTATTGTATTCCACCCAAAAATTCGTTACCGAGATTTCACCTGAAATATATGTTTTCAGGCCCCCTGAATACAAAAAAAGCATTTTTCGAAACATGTCCGTGTGTGTGTCTGTGTGTATGTGTGTGTGTGTCTGTGTGTCTGTGAACAGCATAACTCATAAACGAACAGTCGCATAAACACAAACTTGGTATTTAGGTTCAGTATCTCCCAGAGATGCGACACGAAGGTTTTCAAGAAAATCCCCCCACCCCATATTACCCTTTAATTTCCTCAAAAATGGATCTAACAATTTTTATTAAAATATCATATGTTTAAGATATTTTCATGACAAATAAAATGTATATCTTGAATTTTCTGGGAATGTCTCCAAAAGTATTGTTCATTGTGAATGACTTTTACATAACTGGTAAACCATAAGAGATACACAAACTTTTAATACACAAAAAATGTAGATTGCGTTAAAATACACAGTTTATGTCATATACGTTTTTTTTTTGTTGCGTGAACCATTTTCGAGATATTGGTTTTTATTCCCTTAAATTTTTCAATACTTTTCTCAAATGGGAATTCTTTATTCATTTTTTGTCTTGGATATGTAAAGAGTATTAATCTGCGGTAAAGGGAATGGTGCTGCACCTAGCAACCAGCTATTAAGAGATATGTATGTGCTTAAAGGCTACTGTATCTCTATATTTCCCTTGTAAATATATATTCCCGTTACATCTACAAGAAAATTAGCAATAAGATAGACTCTGCAAATGTTGATCTCGATTAACATGAAGTAGATGGAGAATAAGCGTTTGAAAAAATAATTTGTACAAGAGTAGAGAAAGTCATGTGAGTGTAAGACATCAGATTTTTTTGTCCTGGTAATGGAATACTCCACATAGCAACTAGCTCTTAAAATATTTGACTATCGCTTAAAGCCTACCAATTCCCCTTGCATCTACAAAAAAATTAGCAATAAGATTAACATTTCGATATCTCGATTAACATGAAGCTTATGGAGAATAAGCGTTTGTAAAAATAGTTTGTACAAGAGTAGAGAAAGTCATGTGAGTGTAACACAGCAGATTTTTTAGTTATGTTTTTCACAAACACACGTGCGTGCGCGGATATTTTTCTAAAAATGCTTTATTTGGATTTAAGGGACCTCAAAACGTGTATTTGCGCTAACATCTCTATATCAAATTACTGAGTGTAATACAATATCTTCTCTGCTTACTATGTAAGTGGTAGAAAAAGTAAAATCTGATTATCGCTTTAAATCAGTGTATCCTCCTTATACTTGCAATGATGTGTAACGAAGGTTTATCTCGATTAACAGGGAATACTTTGAAGAATAAGCTTTTGGAGGAATAATTTGTAGTTGAATAACTACACGCCAGCCGTCACAAACTCGTTAAAGGACACTTTTCATCCCATCGAAAACGCACTCGTAACCCGCTGCCTTACTCGCAAGATCGCTTGCTTATATAATCGAAGGTTAGAGTTCCAGAACTTTCTAGAAGGGGATACTTCCAGAAGAATATGAATGCAAGTTATAATAATTTTACTTTTCTCCGCTACGTATTCACAGTATGTGGAGGATATATTGTATTCCATACAAATTCGATAAGGAAAATTCACTAAAAATAACGTTTTGAGGATCCTGAACTCACAGAAAGCATTTTAGAAATAAAGTGTATGCATGTGCGTGTATGTGTGCGCGTGTAAACAGCGTGATTCATAAAAGAAAAGTCGAATAAACACCAAACTTGAAATTTAAGTTCAAGATCTCCCAAGGTATCCCTGGAAGATAATAATCCCGTGGCGCTATAGCACATGAAGAGCCTTGACCGTGTCACGGCAGAGGAGAGCGATCGGGCAACCGATACGGGGACGTGATGTGCTCAACAACAAGCATACCCCGAGCAGAATGTTGGCTTCCGTGGCCGGACTCGCTGCCTTTCGCAGCTCCTCGAATTCCTCACGATGCTGCGTGGGCAGCGGTGCTATACCCGGGACTTAAAATCCGCACCCATATGAATGGGATCGAACCCGGGCGCATTCTGAAACCAGAGCTTCAAGCTCTAGCTCACAGCGCAGGACTCCCTGCAAGATAATGAACCGAGATTTCGTTTTTGTGTTACGCTGTGAGGCAGTATTTTTAACGCTTAAATGATATCAGTCTAATTGTATAATAAAATATAATGACAGCCCGCCTTAAAGCAGTAAAGTGTACAATATAATATATACAGTGTATGTAACAGTCATTGTATTATGTTTATATTATTATGTACATATATAATAATGTTATGTGAATGTATTACGTAGTTTTAACAATGTAGGAGCTGTGAGAATAGAAGCAAGCTGCTTTCCGCAGCAAACAGAATTACAAAGTAAAAACCGAAAGTTGCTAACAATGAGGTAACTTAGAGACAACAATAAATTAGAAAGTTTAATAAAGGCTACTAATAATTCTTGGAGCAATAATGTAATATTTGAAACAGTTTGTAAATAGCCAATCAAAAACTAGAAAAAGCTTAAGTTAAAAAAAAGTATTCTATTGCAGTAGGCCTAGCCAATCAGAGACTTGAAATAGAGAACAAGTACAGATTTAGGCGGGAGACGCTATAAGCAAGCGTAACCCAGCAGTCCAGTTTCGGTATGGTACGTTTTCAGTGTGAGACATGAAATTTTATTGCGGAGAATAATATAAGGTTTACGTGTTAAAAAGTACAATTAACAATAATCTCATAGCTCTATAGTAGGATATATCAGTGAAGTGTTATATAATCTTGTGAAAGATTAATAAAAAGTTTGATGTGTTACACTCACATGACTTTCTCTACTCTTGTACAAACTATTTTTACAAACTCTTATTCTCCATCTATTTCATATTAATCGAGATAACCATTTGCAGAAACGATCTTTTGACATGCAAAGAGGATTACATTTTAAACATAGTGACCAGTTCTAAAAATATTTGACTATGGCTTAAGGCCTACTAAGTTCTCCTTGTTTTGTATTTGCAAGGGCAGTATAGAAATACAGTAGCCTTTAAGCATCGACGTATATCTTAATGGTTGGTTACTAGGTGCAGCAACATTCTCTTTGCCACAGAGTAATACTCTTTGTATATCCAAGACAAAAAATGAATAACCAATTTCCATTTGAGAAAATAAGTATTAAAAACGTAAAGCAATAGCAAACAATATGTCAAAAATGGTTCAATCAACAAAAAAAATGTATATGACATAAATTGTGTGTTTTAACGCGATTTACATTTTTTGTGTAGTAAACTTTTGTCTATCTCTTATGGTTTACCAGTTATGCAAAAGTCGTTCACAATGAAGAATTCTTTTGGAGACATTCCCCGAAAATTCAAGATATACATTTTATTTTTCATGAAAGTATCTTAAACAAATGATTATTTTAATCAAAATAGTTAGAGCCATTTTTGAGAAAATTAAAATTTTCTAAAAATGTTCCATGTAAAAGGTAGTCTGGGGTGGAGGGATTTTCTTGAAAACCTTCTTGTCGCATCTCTGGAAGATACTGAACCTAAATACCAAGTTTGGTGTTTATCTGACTGTTCGTTTCCGAGTTATGCTGTTCACAGACAGACACACACACGGACATCTTTCCAAAAATACTTTTTTTTGGATTCACGGGGTCTTAAAGCATATATTTCCGGTGAAATCTTGGTATCGAATTTTTGGGTGGAATACAATACTTCCCCTACTTACTATACGTAGTAGAGAAAGTAAAAAAGTTAAATACCATTATAATTTGTGTAAGCCTTGTTCTTTAGCCGTACCAGCCCTACTAAGAGATACGTGCTTTACAAATTACTAATGACGAAGCCGAGGCATACATGCATAAATAAAGTAACATTAAAATAAAAGTTAAACTTTAAACGTGGGCGAAGGCCATCGGAAAGGTAAACGTGGGGCGATGGCCACCGGAAAATTTGTATAGTACTTGGGGCGAACACTCCTAGAAACAATCTCCCGCAATATGTTGTGCAACAGCAACAATTCAACCACTTCATGTTTGGCTCCCATACGTGGGGCTGTAACAACTATTACAGCTGTCCAAAGATACATGGACTTTGTTCTAAAAAATTATTTTTTGAATTCAGGAATATGTGTGCAAAATATGTATCGGTGAAATACTTCGTTTAGACCGCCTGTGGTGTGGTGGTAGCGTGTCTGCCATATTCGAAAGGTCCTGAGTTCGAATCTGGATTAATGTGAGTTACTCGGAAAAGGTTTTTTTGGGATTTTCCCTTATCCTGAGAAAGCGAATATCGGACAACTTTAAATTCTAGGACCGGGTGCATCATTTCATCCACTTTCTTTTATCGTCCAACATGTCCTACCAGGTTAAAGGACGTTCAGCTTTAAAGATTCAGAGACACTCGTACCTCGACCTTTAGAACAGTTTTGTGCTATCCCTTGTACTCAGTATGGGAGATCACGGACATAAACTTTGGTGGCAATTGCGGGATTCGAACCCGCGACCCTTTGCGCCACGGAGTGTCGAAGTCGGACGCTTCAGCGACGGCGTCTACTTCGGGCTCCTTTACTACAGAGAAAGTAAAAAGAAAAACTCGGTCACGAGTTTACCTTTCGGTAAACAGTTGCATTGTTGATTGCACATGACACGTCTGTGTCACGAACATGTTGTGCGCAAGCGCTGTGCAGGAAGCAAACTAATCAGCTATCTCCTGGAGGAAGTTTCTTGACAGTTGTGAAGGAGTAATTCTGTTTTTCTACCGCCCATTCCAACTTGGTGTAGTTTCTTTACACGCTATGTTGCTTAAAGTAGGGCTCTAAAGACGGAAAGAAAACAGACGGCACGGCGGCGAGGTTTAAACTTCAACATAGACTTGTATTACTATCTTTTATGTAAAATTGTGTTTTCTTCGCTAAAACTTGAAGCAAGTACATTCAAAGAGAAAATTAGGTTGCTATGTTTATTTTGCCTCTTGGTGCAACTAGAGTTCCTCGCTGAATGTGTCTGCGTGTTTAAAGTTTACGCTTTATAACAAGTAAACCAGGAAGACTGCATATGTTTTAATTTCTTCTGCTCTTCAGCTAGGGTGAAAGTAGCAACGCTTTCAACCCCTTAAGAGTGTGAAAGTCTTTTTCCGACTTGCCAAAAAATGGAAAATGGACATTAGAAATTATTATAACCTATGGCTCCGACACGTCGTCTCTGGACTATCAGTTAAAAAGAAAACTATTGGCAACAGAAATGGATTATTGGAGGAGATCTGCTGGGATATCTAAGAGACAAAACATTAGTAATTAGATTATAAAAGAAAATATAAATGTTCAAAACTCAATTTTAGATTTCATTCAACAGAAAGAATTAGAATGGTATGAGCATGCTAAAAGAATGGAAGATGAAAGCTTACTTAAAGGAATAATGGAGTGGAGGCCACCAGAAAGGAGGAGGAGAAAAGGAAGACCGCAGCACGTGGATTTAAGGAATTAGAGGGGCAATGATGGATTGGAAAATTGAGGATGACTGGCGGCCCAACAGGCAAGAATGAAGAAAAGTGTTAAAAATATGTTAAAAACAGTAGTCTTGGGTGCAGAAAAATGTTTGTACATTGTAAAACCGGATATATTATACACACACACGGACGTATATAAAAGTTTTTTTTCTCCGTAAGGTATCTCGTCGTGAGGAGGTGATTTTGGCTCGGTTGCGTATTGGCCAGATCAATTTTACACCCAGTTATCCTTTTAAGGGTACTACAGCTCCTGCTTATCCGCTTAGTAACGAAGGTCTGTCTGTCCGTCACGTGTTGCTAGAGTGTATTGCTCTAGCACATCTTCGGGACACTCTACATCTGACGGCCAGTCTTGCGGAGGTCTTAGCGGATGATAAGCAAGCGGTTGATAGGACTTTTAATTTTGTGTTAAAGTAAATTTCCAAATGCGGATTTAGTTATGTTGAATTCTGGTGTTTAGTTTTATATGTTTATATTTATTTCTAACTGTTCCTATGTATTTTATATTCATCTTTATTTCTGGCTTTTGCTATAATTTTTATATTCATGTTTATCTCTGGCCTTTGCCATGATATTTTGTACTGATCTTTATCTCTGGTCTTCTCCATTGTCCGTTTTAAAAGGGCGCTAATGACAGGTAGTTGAGTGCCCTTAAACACAGACCATCATCTCTCCGTAAGGTTTCCACCTTCATGTAAGCAACTTTTGATTCCGCTCAGCCGGCATCAGCTATCTATATGATTAGCCTGAACAACAATTCAGGGACAAACAATGAACGAAGTTTATAATCTATGTGGAATGAAGGGGCGATTCCGATATCACCTCTATAAAAGAGTTTTGCTACGTTTGGCAAACGAGGAAAGGCTCTCCTAATTATCTACACATAATGCGGCTTTCTAGAGGAAGGGGTGAAGAATTATTTGCAGGTGTCGTTAAACTAAACGATAGCTGCAGTATTTATATGAGAGCTTTCTTAGCAACATGGAGACGAAGGATTTTTTTAATTTATTTATTGTCGCTTAACTACAAGCGGATATATTGCGATATACGAATTATAGAACAAGTGAACAATGTGAATACAGTGTAAAAATGGAATACAGTGACATTAATTCAACATAATACAACATTCAACATTTCACAATGTAAATCATTTACAGTTGTACAGTCACAGGAGGTTATACAATGATTTGGAGTGAAAAGATTTAAAGATGGCTTGGGAATTTTTCGGGTTATTGAATACTGTTGGAAAATGAGCTGTTATACACGATGTAACAAAAATGTACGGTACAAATTGCAGGATACATACCTCATACGTAGGCGAAGAAATTATGTTATATGAACACGGGTCTGCAAACGCTTTGTTACGATGTTACAACTCATTTTCTCCAACTCATTAATCATGGGAAACACACACCAACAAAACGCTAGAATCGTGGGGAATATGCACTCTTTGTTACGTATGGTTATGTTGTCATTATCGTAGGTGCACCACCAAGGTTTTGTTTTACATGTCCCTGTTGCCATGCGACTTACGCCATTGCTTGTTTATAGGTAACATCAACTGTTCCAGTGAGCAGTACGACCTTGGCAAGCATAAAGGTTACTACGTACTAGTAGAGTTGATCACAGACTTGGATCGTGCAATGGCAGTGTACACAAATGCAGAGATGGCAGATGCCAATTGATGTGTGGATTAACAGAACTGCAGTAGCGCTTTCGCTCAACGTTTGTACCGGAAGAGATTTCCAGGACGAAGGTGCCCCGACAAGAAAACCTTTGAAGCCATTGATCGTCGTCTTAGGGAACATGGGGTATTTCAGCCTGATACTTGCAACCGGAGAAGGCCTAGATGGACGAGAACACCTCAACTGGAGGCGGCAATTCTTCAGGCAGTTGACGACGACCCTATTGTCAGTACAAGAGGAGTAGGTGCAACAATGAATGTTGACCACATAATTGTCTGGTGAGTGTTGCACGAGATCCGGCTGTATCCATACCATTTACAGCGTGTGCAGGCACTATGTGCGGGGTTTAAAAAAGGAAATAGGCGTAATGATCGGTTTTGGTGTAGGTTTGGTAATTCGGGAGGATTTATGTTGCTGCCGGCTACTCAGGTAGAGGAATATGGGTTCTGGACTCTTACCTCAGGAAGTGTGGATGGGAAATGAAATGAAGCTCACTTTTCTCCTCTCAGATGGCCCGTTTATTGAAGATCCACACTGTTGTCTTCGTCCGAATACCCTTTCACACAAGACGCGATTTCTCCTGTCATCCTCTGCTGTTATTTCCGTGCTTTACCCTTTCTTAAGTATTTTCGAAGTTAAAGATGTTACAATGTTACTTTAATGACATAACCTTTAGTCATGTTCTAGCTACAGTTTTACTCACGTTTACTTTAAATTAATGTTTCCCATACATAAATAAATACTTGTAGACATCTGCACTGTTTCCTTCTCTGATATAAAATACTTTGAATTCCTACATCTACCTTATTCTCTCTCACTGCACAACACGGAGTAACCTTCTCTACCCTACGGTTCGACAGGAAGTATTCATCTTCTCTCCCCTACTTCTGACGCCAAGTCAACTTCTCTACCCTGCGGTTCCACACAAAGTGAAGCATCTTACCCACGTCTGAAAGTTGCTCTCTCTCATAGATAATTTTCTATTTCACGCCTCTTTTCTAGTTTCGATCTATCTTTTTGCCATGCACATGGCTTTTATTAACTTTTATTGGTTATCTCTCTGAATTTTTCCTCGCCTTCCATTGACTTAATTTCGTCGTCCGAGCATCATCCGCGTCTCCCATTAACAACTAAGAATTTTCTGTGCGCTTGACTGAATTCGGTTTCCGGCCCGTTGTCTTCGCATCTACTCGGTTCCTATTATGACTTATCGCTCAGTAATATCTCTCTTCCTGTACGTTCCTAAATTTTCAACCTTTCACGGTTTTCGTTAAGTCTCTTCGTTCTCAAATACACGTTTTCTACATTTTATTTCACTTTCTGATTAATTAATATTTAATCTTTGCTTTATTTCTCTCGTTATGATTTTATTTTCCCTTTTCTAATTCTTAATGTTCTCTTTCATTCTTCCCTATTGGTATTCCCTCCTTCTTATTTTAATTAGATGCTTATTAATATTGTTATTATGATTTATTGTTTATTATTCATATTCTTTGGGCGGGTCTTATCACTTCAATTATCAGCAGCTGAATTTCTTGTACGGGTACGCTTCTGCGAATGGTTTATGCAACAAAGTGTCAACCTTAATTTTAGTGCAACGGTGCTGTTCACAAATGAGGCGTCGTTTCAACATCAGGTTGTAAATCATCACAATTGGCATATATGGGCAATCCTCAATCCTCACACAATTATTGAAGCAAGTCATTAACAAAGATTTTCTGTCAATGCTTGGGCCGGCATTGCCGGCGACTGTTTAGTAGGGCCTTACGTTCTTCCACACAGGCTCAACGGGCAAAGTTACCATAATTCCGTAGAAAATGTTCTACGGTGATGCCCACATCACCTGTCATCTGTTAGCAGATGTGCCTTTAGCTGTGCGACAAAACATGCACTTCATGCACGATGGAGCACCTCCTCATTTTAGTGTTAATGTCCGTTGGCTTCTAAATGACAGATTAGGTTACAAGTGGATAGGTAGAGGTGGACCAATTGCCTGGCGTTCACGCTCCCCGAACATATATACACTGAACTTTTATTTGTGAAGGCATTTGAAAGTTCTTGTGTATCGAACCCCAGTACTGGATGTTCAGAGTCTCTGTGTCCGTATTATGGAAAGCTGCAACACCATACGCAATACTCCAGGGATACATCAGCGCATCCGGGATTCACTACGACGGTGGGTTGATGCATGTATTTATGCTCACGGAGGGCATATTGAACATCTCCCGTGAGAAAGAGTTGCATGTGGTATGTTGGCACGCTCTATTCTTGTGTGTTTCCCATGATTAACGAGTTGGAGAAAATGAGTTGTAACATGGTAACGAAGCGTTTCCAGACCCATGCTCATATAACATAATTTCTTCGTCTACACGTGAGGAATGGTCCTGCAATTTGTGCCGTACATTTTTGTTACACTGTGTATAGTACTGTTTTCTTTTTTCGTCGTAAGCTGGACATTCTGTGAAGATGTACTTGGTGGTTAAGGTTTGATTACAATGTTGACATTCAGATAGTGGTGTGATGATGATGATGATGATGATGATGATGATGAGATGGGGCTTAAGGGCGTTCAACTGGTAAGGTTATTAGTGCTCTTACTATTGTAAAATATAAAAAGTAAAAGTCAAAAATTAAAAAACGAGAAACAAACCGCTTGGTCAAAAGCACTAAAAAACACAACAGACCATATACTAAGATCTACACACTAAAATCATGGTCAACAAGAGAATAAAACAACGCGTCAAGAACTGTAGAATGCGAGGGACACGAGCGCCAGATGTCCACTGGGAAGGAGCGCCCCCATTAAAAGATAATGTAAAATCAAACAGCTAAAAGGCGCTCAGCGCATCAAATGCGACGGCTAAAACCAATGTCAGTGATCAAACGTAAAAGACATTCTACAGCATGCGCGTCGTCTGCCAAAACGTTGGCTGGGCCAACAGGCAGACCAACACGAACGCACAACGGAGCTAAAACTTGACACTCTGCTAAAATGTGACACACGTTAAGGGCGCATCAAGCTGCTCACAGAGTGGTGCGGGGTCACCACTGAGCAGATATCTGTGGCTAAAAAGACAACCTCCGATTCGTAAGCGAGCTAAAAGTACCTCTTCCCGAAGACACGAACGAAAAGAGGTACCCCAGACTAACGGGAGAGGCTTAACCTCCCGTAACTTGTTCCCCCGAAGGGCCGTCCAATCATCCCTCCAAAGCGAGAGGATGCGGCTACGTAAAATAACAAACAAATCTGACGAGGGAACAACAGCAGTAAAAATCTGGGTAATAAAATTGCCGATTTGGCAGCGGCGTCGGCAGACTCGTCAGCGGCGTCGGCAGACTCGTTCCCTGAGATGCCCACATCACCTGCAATCCACAGGAAGGAGACGCTGAACTCAGAGGCACCAAGCGAAGGGCACTCAGAGAATCTGTACAAACAACACACTGCCGCAAGTCGCGCCGCTGAACGTATAAAACAGATTGATAAATACTAAACAGTTCGGCGGTAGAAATCGAATATTGCCCCAGTAAACGAAAGGTAAAACTATATCCATCACAAAAAAGGCACATCCTACTCCCGCATCACTCTTAAATCCATCAGTAAAGATAAAATGAAAATCCCCGGATTGCGACTGAAGTTCTAAAAACGCTGATCTAAAGACTGAAGAAGGGGTCTCATTCTTCGGCATCGACGATAACCCAAGGTGACAGAGGGCCTCAGCGCGCAACCATGGAGGAAAACGCGTTTCCCCCCTTGGAAGGGCCGGCGCTGGCGTAACGTCCAAATGCCGAAGAAGTTGACGAAATCGAACCCCTGGAGGGAGCAATGCAGAGGAGCTAACTAAATATTGCCGATCAAGCGAATCCTCGTAAAATGTCGTGAAGGACGGGTGGTCAGGCAAGCTGGAGAGTCGACAGGCATAGCTACACAAGAGCATCTCACGCCTGAAGGACAGCGGAGGCTCTGCAGCTTCAGCGTAAAGACTGGGCACGGGGCTAGTTGGAAAGGCCCCTGTAGCGACACTAATACCACGATGATGAATGGGATTCAAGAGACATAACACCGATGAATAGACAATGCACCCGTAATCAAGTTTGGATCGGACCAAAGAGCGATAAAGACGCAGAAGGACGGTCCGATCAGCTCCCCAGGATGTGCCACTTAAAACACGTAAAAGATTAAGAGAACGGCCACACTTTGCTTTTAAAAAGGAAACGTGAGAGGTCCAGCTCAGCTTTCGATCAAAGTTCAACCCCAAAAGTTTCACCTCGTCTGCAAACGGAAGGACATCCGGCCCAAGATGGAGAGAGGGCGGAGGGAAAGCCTTCCGGCGCCAGAAATTAATACAGACGGATTTCTCGGCGGAGAAATTAAAGCCGTTGGCATTACTCCAGGCGTAGGGACGGTCGACACAGCTCTGGAGACGGCGTTTGAGTAGACAGGTCCTTGGTGAACTGCAATAAATGGCAAAATCGTCAACAAAAAGGGACGATGAAATGCCAGGTGGAATACAATCAACAATGGGGTTGATAACAGTTGAAAAAAGTGTGACACTGAGTACAGAGCCCTGCGTTACTCCGTTCTCCTGAATAAAACGACCAGATAAAACCGAGCCCACACGTACACGAAAGACGCGGTCCGTCATAAACTCCCGAAGAATTATGGGAAGACGACCGCGGATATTCCATGCGTGAAGTGTACGTAAAATGCCGCCCCTCCAACAAGTGTCATAAGCTTTCTCCAGGTCAAAAAACACAGCCACGATTTGACACTTTCTCAGATATCCATTCATAATATGCGTCTACAGGGACACCAGGTGGTCGACGGTAGAGCGATATCGACGAAATCCGCACTGCGCGTTCGCTAGAAGTTTCTGAGACTCAAGCCACCATGTCAACTGCCCGTTGATCAGCCGCTCCATCACCTTGCAAATGCAACTGGTGAGGGAGATAGGGCGGTAGCTGGAAGGTAGTTGGCGATCCTTCCCAGGCTTAAGTATAGGGACAATGGTGGCTTCGCGCCAAACGGAAGGAAAAATACCGTCTTGCCAAATACGGTTATAGACCTGTAAGAGAAAGAGTTTCTGTAACATCAGCACATGAATGCCGTCCGGCCCTGGAGCGGAGTCCGAGAGCAATGAAGGGCGTGCGCCAGCTCCCTCATTGTGAAAAGTTCCTTATAGCATTCATTATTAGCAGACCGAAAATTATATGATGCGGAATCCAGCCGGTCTTTAATAGAGCGAACGCCGGCGGATTAATGGTCTAAACTGGAAACCGCCTCAAAGGCAGTACCCAGAGCGTTAACAATGGCAGACGGAGCCACTATGATGGCATTGGAAACCTGAAGACCAGACACAGTACAATGCGACACTTTACCGGAGAAGCGACGAAGTTTATCCCAAACAACAGAGGAATGTGTGAAGCGATTAAAAGTCTCCACAAAACGAGTCCTAGATGCCTTCTTGCTATCCTGAATAATGCGACGAGCCCTTGCGCGCGATTGTTTAAAAGTAACCAAATTATCAAGTGTAGGGTGACGCCGAAACACCCTAAGTGCAGTTCTACGGCCACGAACGGCAACCCCACACTCCTCGTTTCACCAAGGAACAGGAATCCATCGAGGGTGAGAGGATGAACGGGGAATTGCGCGTTCGGTGGCAGAGAAAATCGTAGACGTAAGGTGCTGCACTAGTTGGTTAATGTCGGTGAAGGGCTGGTCATCAAAATGCACGAGGCTGGAATACAAGCTCCAGTCGGTTTTTGTGAATATCCAGGTAGATACTCTGGAATGCTGTACGTGGTGTGACAGAAGAGAAACGATGCAGGGGTATTGATCGCTGGAGTAGGTGTCAGCGACGACGTTCCACTGCAGACGACTAGCAAGCTGGAGTGAGCAAACAGCAAGGTTTAGGTGAGAAAATGTACCGGAAGAATCAGAAAGAAACGTAGGCTCACCTGTATTGAGAATAGAGAGATTGAACTGATCAAAAATTCCAGAAAGAAGAGTTCCTCTCGCACAAGCCCTTGGCGAACCGCACAGGGGGTGATGGGCATTAAAATCTCCCAACAGAAGAAATGGTGTTGGGAGAGCAGACAGGAGAGCGAGGGGAGACGATGGAGGTGAATACACAGAGCAAACAGAAAAGAAAAAACCGGGTAACTGCAGTCTAATGGCAACAGCTTGCAAGTCTGACGTAAGAGCGAGAGTTTGAAAATGAACATCGTTACGCACTAACAACATGACATCTCCATAAGCAGGAGCACCCTCCTCCGGTTCAAGATAGTAGCGAACGGGAGTGTACCCTCGGAGATCGAAAGGGTCGTGATGGCAAAGCTTGGTCTCCTGCAAACACATGACCATAGGTGAATGGGAACGCAATAAATGTTGCAGTTCCGCCTTATGCGATCAAATACCACGTAAATTCCAGCTCAGGATAGCCATGAATAAAAGGGATAAACTGTCTACTTAGAAGGGCGGCTTAAAATAATCTTTTGCTTAACCTTTGGGCTCGAGCTTTTGGTATGGAGTTGGTCAGACTCCATAGCTTCCTCGAAGGGAAGGCCCACGCGCTCAGTGCCAGAAACCGATTCAAGCGCTATGAATCGGTTCTGGGTGGCAATGGGTGAAGGTGGCCGCTGAGCGAGGCTTGTCCCAGGAGCATCCTGGGACTGCGAGCTTCGAGGAGGAGAAGGTGAACATTTCTTACCGCGCGCACGCGGAGGGTCTTTCAGAAAATTTTCTTTACGAAATTTCTGCTTTGGCTTCTTTTCAGTACCTTGAGACTTCAGAAATTTAGGACCAGCTTTGGAAGACTTGATAACAGTACGAGAAACGGACGGCCGGATGGTAGTGGTGGTTAATGCAGTCATGGTCCAGGTCTGAGTTTCGACATCTACTCGTGATACTGGCGAGGCAACAACAGAACTAAATGTACCAGATCGCAGGAGAGCAGGTTGGCGCGCATGGTAACGCCTCCGGGCTTCGGCGAAGGAGAGTTTCTCCTTTACCCGGATCTCTTGGATCGCCTTCTCGTCCAAATACCGCGGACAGTTGGCAAATGAAGCAGAATGAGACCCTTTGCAATTTACGCAGACGGGGGCGAATAAACAGGTACCATCGTGTGAGGGCTCACTACAAGAGGCACAGATGGAAACGGCATTCTTGCAAGAGACTTGCGTATGCCCAAAACTTTGGCATTTAAAACAACGCAGAAGTCGAGGAATATAGGGCCTCACCGCAATTCGTTCGTACCCTGCTGAAATGCTCGTGGACAGATCGACACCATCAAATGTTACAAACAGTGTACGAGTGGGTACCAACCAATACTCCGTCGCGTTTGGCCTGCACTCGATGAACCGCTGTCACCTTCTGGTCTGCAAGATATTCTACCAGGTCCTCGTCCGATATACCATCGAGGCTATGCGTGGTGACAACGCCTCGACAGGAATTCAAGGTGCGGTGCTTCTCAACACGGATAGGATAGCGCAACAAGGACTTACTCTGCTGTTCGGATTTGGTTTGAACCAACATTGAACCAATCTGAAGACGAGTGCAGGACTGAACCGCACCTGCAATAGCGTCAATGCCCTTCTGTACAATAAAAGGGTCCACCTTCTCAAAAGTTTGACTTTCCTCAGTTCGCGAAATCACTAAGTAACAACCAGTTGGTGGTGGTGCTACTTCTGTTGCAACTACTTTACGGCGCTTGTTATTTATAATGGAGAAAGGGTGCTCCATAGCGAAATAAATCCTCCATCATTGCAACCGTCTCCAACCTCGGGCTCTGACTTCCCGAGCGTTACCCCGGCTTGGATGAGTGGCCTATCTATACCTATCTCACCCCAGGGTCACACCTCCCAGAACATAGACAAAGGAACCCAATCGCCGTCAGAAATCAGCAGCTCATGCAATGACACCCCCGCGGGACTGCAGTTGAACAGCCGATACGAACACATACCCTACATGACGACCCCGGGTGGTGGGAATGACGTCATTACCCACTCACCCAGCTTCGCACCTCGTGCGCGGGTATCCGTCAGGCTGTGTCCACGGAAGATTAAAATAAAAGGTTAAAAGAAACTAAAAGTGTGTGTGCGTTTCGCACTCCAGGTAGGCCGGCGAAGAAGTAAAAGAGATGTGCAAATGAATGGGCGTTGGGCAAAATGTGCATATATAGAAGAGAAGAAAGAAACGATGGCGAGGGGCGACATGGAATGAAATGCACAGAACGCACGGGAACCTACCTTGAGTCCCCCGGTCACGAGAACGAACCCACCTCGACCGGACGGGGATGAAGGGATGAATATGGCGATGAGCGGCTCGGGAACCCCCGGGTACGCCAACACCCGTACTCACATAAGGTGAGCCTCTGGGGGGTCAGATAGTGGTCTCTTGCATAAAATGGCAGTAGGTATTTGTCTTGTGTGGCCAATGCGAAGTCTTGTTATTTTTATTTGATCACGGTGTCTTAAATTTATCTGTACAGTGAGAGATGCAAACTTAGTAGATACTGTGTCATGTAATTTGGTTTGGCCATTATTAAGTCATGTGTTGGTCCAATTACGTTTTATTTTATTTTTCATATGAGATCCTGGTAGGTGGTAGTATGTTAGGATCATTTTGGGAATGTTTGGTGGCTTGTCAAGCCGCGAAGTCTGCTCTTTCTGCCTTTAATATCTACATGGTACGGTATCCAGACACTTGTAATTTTTTTTCCTCTGCTCTTAATATGGTGGAATAGCTGTTGTATTTCATGGATTATAGCGTTGCGTGAATATCCGTTTTTAAGGCATGTATTGCGCTCATTATAAAGTAGTTTAATTTATACTCGATCTGTTTAAGACTTTGTTTTATGGCTAATAATTCACATGTCATGTGAATACCGTATAAAAATGCTGTAGTCTGTAGAACATTGTAAAACCAAGGTGTGTAATCGCAGCTCTTATGTGTTCAATAGCAATATGCTCAATAAATCTGTATGTGATTAGTATAGTTTGCTTTTAGTTCGTTGAAATATGTTTGGTGAATTTTGTAATAGTTGCGTTTTAGTTGTTTTCATTTTCAAATTAAAAGCAGGCGGATCTACTCTCCATGGAACAACAGATGAGTTGTTTATTGGAGCTGTTAAACGGCATGAAAACATAAGGTGTAACTTGTAATGTTACCCTTCGGAGTTCGGCATACTTTGGGGACATAAAGTACCTTGCTAATCCAGTGGCTAGAATTATTGTGGTCCACATTTTATGCATGCTAGTATACATACATCCCACATCGCAATAGCGCTTTTCCTTCTATAGGGTTTCCAATTTCGGGGAACAAACCCTTGACTCCACCCGGCCGGAAAATCATTCAGGGACATAAATATAACCAATATAACCAATATAATAACGATATTAAAATCGATATGAAATGAAGGGATAGTTCGGAATCCTCTGTATAAAAGTGTTTCACTAGGATTGGTACCCAAGGAAAGGCAACATACAATAAAATCCGGTCTTCTAGAGGAAGGGTGAATAATTATTTGCATGTGTCTTTAGCTGGGCAACTACTATGGCATGTATATGAGAACTTTCATCAGACACATTGAGATAAGGTAAAAGTTATTGGCACCACTAAACGGCAATAAGAAAACCGAGTTTACATAGAGGAGTTTGAGAATATTTGTTTAAATGTGTTAAAAAGACTCTGAACTTCCTTTTTATTTCTAAATCATTAATGTATTTTATTTTTTCCTCAGAATTCATGAAGCATTGTCTTAACCGTACTGCGCTAGTGAGAACGTGAACAACTAGCTTGCAATGTTACTCTTCGGCTGTTCAGCCACATTTTAATAAAAGTAAAGTAACCTGCCAAGCCAGTGACTAGAATTATGCTCGAAACTGAGGTTACGCTGGCAGGGGATGGGGCTAGATTTATTTGTACCAACATAAATAGCTGCGTTCCATTATGGACCACCTTTTATTCGCGTCATCGTGTTAAAACGTGTGAAGGGTGTTTTTAAAGTAAGTACGGTTTTTATATTTTGTCGCTGCAGTCGCGATTTTGAGCATGCGCTATCACTTCCTCCATTCATTAGGAAGCCATACATAGCAATGAGCGATCACTACTTTGTGTTTCCTCTGTTGTTAGAGCTTTTCGAAATGTTCAAAATAATGTAACGACCCGCCGAGTGTGAAGTCGCATCAGTAATTCATTTTTTGAATGCGAGAAGTGTTACGCCAGCAAACATTCATCGCCAGTTGTGTTAGGTTTGTGAGGAAATAATAATGAGTAATAATATCCGGCCACACACAGTCAAACAATTCAAGATCTAATCGCATCATTTGAATAGGAACAATCCTCCCTACAGTCCGGATTTGGCACCAAGCTATTTTCATGTTCCTTCGTCTGAAGAAATTCTTCTTCTTCTTCTCCTTCTCCTTGCAAGGATTAGGTGATATCCCCTGTTCCGGTCTCTAGCATCTTTTGCATGATCTTCCTAAACTTTTCCTCCCTGTTGGTTGGTAATTCATTATCTTTTTTGGTATTTTATCGTCTGCCATTCTATCAATATGTTGTTTCCAATTTCTTTTATTTTCATCAATCTTATCGTTTACTGATATAATATTCAAATATGATCTTATTGATTCATTTTTTATTTTGTCAGCTCTAGTGCATCCTCTTACATATTTCAAAAATTTCATTTCGACGGACTGAATACGTTATCTCTCTCTTTTTGTTATTGTCCACGATTCGGAACCATATAATACAGTAGGTAAAGCCATAATCTTATAGAACTTAATTTGTGTTTCTTTTCTACTTTTTCTTCCTAGAGTTCTTCTAATCGTTCCACAAATGGTTTGAAACCTATTAACTTTCATCTTGATGTCTTTGTCAAGTTTAAAACTAACATCTCATCCTAGATAATTGAAGTGGGATACCTTTTCTAATATTTTACCATGTATTAGTATCTTTGATCTAACGGGGTTCTTACCTTTAAAAGCTATTGTCTTCGTTTTATTTATAGATATAGTTAATTTGTAATGAGTTGATTTTGACTTAGTCTATATACTGCTCTTTGTAGATTATCTTCTGTTTCTTGTATAACTATTTGATCATCAGCATATAGTAAAGTACTTAAATGCGTGTCTAATTCTATTTTGATCCCGAACTGTATTTCATGTTTCCACTTCAAAACTAGATCGTCAATATATAAATTAAATAAAGTGGGCGATATACTACAGCCTTCTCGGACACCTTGATTTGTTAAGATTTCAGCTGACATTTTAAAGCCAGAATTAATTCTTATTGTGGCATTTACATACAAACTATTGATAGCATAAATAAGATGTTTAGGAAATCCTCTTTTCTCTAAAATCTTCCATAAAAGGGGCATTTTACCTTATAAAGGCTTTCTCATAGTCAATAAATGCTATGCGAGTTTCTAGGTTAAATTCACGACGTTTTTCAATAATTTGTCTGATTATCGCTAGATGAACGTCCTTTCCTAAAGCCCGATTATTGTTCTGATATCAGTGCATAAATCTAACAATAACTATTCTTTCATTTACATAAGTGTAAAATTCTATCTTTCTTTTCCATTTTTCATCTATAAGAATGCCCACTCCACTCACTGTTTTTTGCGTTTGTTCGACTCCACTATAGATTAATGTATAATTATTTAAGTCATTTGTACCTCTCAATTTCTTCTTTGTTTCTGTTATTACAACAACATTAATAGTTCGTTCTTTCAGGATTTCTGTGAGCTCTAATTCCTTTAAATTAAATCCTCCTCTGATATTCCAAGTCCCTATATGTAGAATATCTTTTATACCAACTCTTCGCCTTTTATCATAGCCTTGTCGTCTTATTTGATATCCGTCCGGCTTATTCCTTAAGAGACTTATGAGTTTTTAATTTTTTTACGTGAATGGGTAACCAGCCCGTTGCAGAACTCCCACTCTGGGGGACCGGGTTTTATTTCGGAGTACCTTCTCCTAGGTAGACTGCCGACCAAGGCTAGAGAGATCCACCTCCCCTGAGCTATTCGGTTTTATGGCGCCGAAGACTCGCCAGGCACACCTTCACCTTCAGTAGAAGCAGCTCCGCCACGTGCAGGCAGGTGATAGGAGTTTAATGGGAAGAGACTATAAATCCCAAGCTATGAGGCATTTTTTAAGTTTACAGGAGCTCATCCCTGCAAACACCTCAGCAGTTCCCATTCTTTTGGAGCCAAAGAAATTCCTAAGTGGAAAATATTTCAACGACGATGTTGTGAAACAAGAATCATACTGATGGAGGCATAGAAAAACTGGTTTCCCGTTACTACAAGTGCCTGAATAACGGCGGTGGAGAAGTAGTGTAAGATAATGAATGATAATAAAGTATTTGAAATATAATTTTATGCTATTTTTTAAAACATTATCGGTACTTACTAGGGGACAAGGAAGCCTGAACACATGGGAATAACAGCTTAAGTGTGTTAAATTGCCACTGCTCTTATAGATCTGAATGGCTTTTACTGAAATTTTTATTAATTATTCCATAAATCATCATAATTATTCCAAGTATTTGTTTGCATTGATAGCTTATGTAGTCGAGTCCATAAAAATTATTTCATTCAGCGGAAAAATAATAAAATTTACTGTTCAAACATATCAATTCACGTACTTTTCCTCTGTTACTACTTGCAATACAGAATTACACTTTTGCATGCTTGTTTTTAGTATAACCAGCTATCTTCTGAACTTCAATTATTTAGTTATGTATATCAGTTCAATAAAAATTTAAAAAAAAAGTTATTTGCAATGTCAAAAAAATAAAAATGTGGAAAATTTGCAATGTTTTTGCTCTCTTAACATCATTAATATATACTATAAAATTATTATTGTGCATTCTATACATATACTGAAAATTTCAGCTCTCTATCTCTCATACTTTCTGAGTATCCAAAAATGTTGTTTTGAGAAAACTAAATTTAAAGTTTGTACATTAACATTCTGACGCACTGCAGTACATTCCAGGGTCATCATCGTCTGCACCTTCATTCCTGGATTACTAAAGTTTTTCTGATTGCCTCCTCTTGGTGCTGGCCTCTTTTGTTAATTGCTGAACTGCTCGCTGGGCAGATATAGTCGTTCGTTGTTGAAAGATGCAGAAATGTTCTAAAATGGGGCGTTGCATGACAGCTTTTAAAGGAATGCAGATTAGCACTTAAATGGTATTTAAATTCTTAGAAACCTCTTAACGCCCCAAAAGTATATATTTTCTGAAAGTGGTAGTAATAGAGATTTTATTATTGCATAAAATAAAAAATGTGATTTTTGACCATTTCAGAGTACCTTGTCCTTTTAAAAGCACTCCTCATACATAAACGAGTGTGTTACCTATAAATTGAAACTAATATTGTATGAACATTCTTATTTCCATCTGGAATTTTTTAAGCTACGTTGCATATCATCATTTTAACATCATGTGGTGTGTGCAGATGCTGGATTCTACCGATTTACCTTCTTCTTGTTCTACTGCACGGTATAGGTTATCTCAACTTGTTCCTTGCTCCAAATTTCTTTTCTAACGATCTCTGCTTGGGTCTTCCTGGGTTATGTCTTCCTTGGGGTCACAATTTAAGGTATCTTTAGGTATTCTGCTCATTGGTATTCTTTCCACACGTTGTTCCAGTTTCCTTGTATTTTATTATTATAGTGTTGAGCTCTTCAAAATTTAGCTGCTGTCTTATTTCGTTTCTTGTGCATTCTTCTATATTGCTATTGATCTGAGGAATTTCATTTCTGCTAAGTGTATTTTAGCTTTATGGTTGGTGTTCATGGTCCATATTTCTGAGCCATAGGTAATAAAAATTATTGCCTTTGTGTCATATACCTTCATTTTTTATTTTTTTCTAATTTTACCTTCTCAGTGTTCGTTTGATTGTTCCGGTTATGTAATTACATTTATTTATGTTGTTATTGATATCTGTTTCACTATAAATTATCTCAGATCCAATGAAGCTGAATTTTAATACTTGTGCTATTGGTTTGCTTTCTAGGATTTTTTAGACCTAACCAGATTGTTACCCTTTAAGCGATTAGTTTCATTTTTGCATTTTAAACTTCCATAGTATGTTTTTTTATTAAAATGTTTAATTTAAATATCTTTTATAGTTCTTCGTCACTAATTGCAAATAAGAGTTGATCACCTGCGAAGATAGTGTTCGTACTGTCAGTGTTTCAAGACATATTCCTCCATTTACAGAATGTATCTACTGCGCCTATTTCGTAGAACGTCTGCGTCATATAAATTGAGAATCCAATTACTCATAATACTCCGAAACCAAAATGCCCTTTTCTATTTTCCATCTACGAAAAAGATAGTCAAGCACCCCTTAAGACAGCATGTTAAACAATCACAGGAAGTTCCTTCACCCCAAATAATTATTTATACGGAAATATTTTTAGTATTTTTGTTATTTTGTCACAATTGTACCTAAGGCGATTAAAATAAACCGATACGGGTAGCCGAGGAAATTTTTACATGGCCTCATGAAGGGGAGATCTACGTTTCAAATCCTGCCAGGACAGCTTTGAGGATTTTTCCACGTTTTCCTGATAACGGCAAATAACGGGGAGATGTCCTAAACTTGGGCCCGGAAGTTTCCTTCTCAAATTTCCTTTCCCAATTAACACATAATTTCACGTATTATCACTGTGTATCGTCTGTGGTAACAACGAGCGTTAAACACTACTAAAATGATGTTAATTCGAATGTCAGATGTTTCTAATACCAAAATTTTCTTCTACATAGTTGACTTTAAACCTCAAAATGGGAAATCTTAAAGGTATACAAAGAATCTTACAGAAAAAGCTACAGATGCAAGTTTTTGGAAATACAACTCTTGTGGCATGAAGAACTTCCAAAAAATTCCTGTTGTTAATTTTAACGTTTCTGCATTTCAGGTCGCACTGTTTGAAAGGTTAGGTGTTCTGCATGTACTTGTGAGGGAAAAGAAACAAGACTTTGAGGTCTCACTGAATCAAACGAAAGAAGTCGAAAAGGAAAGGACATCGATCTACGAAGCAAATTCTGAGTATTTCAAAGTGATAAGGAATCTGAAAACAGTTAAAGTAATGGCATCTTTCCTTCCTAGTCGAGGTGCAATAACAATACTTTTTCTGTAGCTCCTGCTCAAAGTTAACTATAAACAGAAGACCTTGTAAAGAACTTGTACTTCTGGCCGTTTAATCACCCATTCATTTTAGAAATCCGCTTATATCATAGATATCCTAATAGTACATTATAACGTAAGTGTTAAAAGTAAGGTTTTATTTTGCGAGTTGAAATGTTTGCGAAACGAAAGCTAGAGGCCGAGTTTCACAATCCTACGAGTAAAATAAAACCACTTTTAACGTGTGGCATTTACTATTTTTAGACAGTCCTCGAATTTGTAAAATATCAACAAAATAGTATTATATTGTTACCTAAAACTAAGAGAAATCACATAGAGAACGAGATCAACTCTAGTGTGCAGAGAGTTATCAGATGCTTAGATGTTTTGTTGATTAGCTAGCAGTCATTTTCATTGAAGCTAATTTTCTACATGTTTTGCCACACATCATGCAATGCAGCCATTAAATGCTATATCGTACTGCTTTCTGGATTTTTGGGGGTTAGTATTTCTAGTATTATTCCTTCTGTGCTTCTGAATTCATAATTGCCGCCATTTAACCTTTTTGTAGGTTATACTAGATAAAAGAACAACGCTAGATCAAAGAAAGAGCACAAGGTTGCCAATATAAGGTATAGGTTAACTCCACAACGAATTACGATAAATTGAAGTATGACAATTTTAATTATGAACAGATAATGGACCGCCATGAGAGATCAATCATGTAAAAATATATAATGAAAAGTAAAACCTAATCAAATCAATTCGAATTATTAAACATGTGCAAATAAAAGGGGTAATTTCCTATGATTGGACTTGAAAGTCAAGTTGGTGACAATGCAGTGATATAAAAATTTTAGCGTATTAGTGCGATAATATAAAGCATTTATTTCGCGTGCACTGTGTTTAAAGTTCTACTTTAGGCCATGCTGTCTAAAAACATATATTCTGCATAGATAGTTATTAATTATTTTTTCTTTTTATTTTCGGCATTACTTACCTATAAATAGAGGAGGTATTGCATTCAACTAAAAAATTCGATTCTAGAATTTTACCAAAAATGTATGATCTGAGACTCCCTGAATAAAAATCAAATTAGAAAACGATCATGTGTACGTATATGTATGTCCATGTGTCTGTGAACAGCGTAACTCAAAAACGAAAATTTGGTTGAATATGAAACTTTGTACATTATATTCAGAACCTTCCAAAAATGTGATACAAAAATTCTGAAGTAAATTTCTCAATACTACCCTTTACTTGGAACGTTTTTGTCATTTTTATTTCCTCAAAAATGATCCTAATGATCTTTATTAAAACACGAAATGTTTAAGCTACTTTCACCAGAAATAAAATGCATATCTTGAATTTTCTGGGAATATCCTGTGAAGTCCTGTTTATTCTAAATGTCTTTTGTAACTAGTGAACTGGTAAACCGTAAGAAATAGAAAAATCTTACTACACTAGTAATGCAGTTCTCCTTAAACCACACATTAATATCATACAATTTTTGTGGCGTTAACCGCTTCCAATATATTTTTATTTATTGGTTTGAATTTTCAAATACAGTTCATTCGCATTCTTTTTGGCCAGGTCTGGAAGGAGGGAGAGCAGGTTGCCTAGCTCTACAAATGTGTCCTCTTATCCCTTCCCCTACTTGCTGGCTGTAAAGGAACTTCATATTTTTCTCAACTGAAAATCGCTGCTCTATTATTTTTCTTTCTTTATTTTTTTCATGTTTATGCAAAGAGAACAGAATTTCAAAGACATCCATAGTGACCTGATTTGAAAATGCTTTACTATCGCTTTAGATTGCTGTATTTCTGTCATACATATAACGAAATACACAAATGATAATAAATAAAACGTAGAATAAGCTTTTGTAAGAATATTTTGTAGAAGAGTCAGTAGATATAGTCATGTGAATGTAACCCATCAGATGTTTTCTGAAGTAAGCTTTTACCCCTTTTGTTAGTTATACAAAATCCATAAAGCATGAACATGACTGTAGGAATATACTTTTATAGTCATTAAAATACGTTAAGCATATATAGGGTAGTTAAATTATATTCGAACACACTTGCGGCCTCACTCTACAGCACGAGACAGCCAGCAGTCGCCGGGGAATTTACGCCGGCAGAGGCGGACTAAAATCCTTACCTCATAATAGATGCTGGAACTGTTGATCATCTGCTCTCAAACAGGCAGCATATCTCGTGTAAATATTCTCTCTTTCTCTCCGAAGCTGAGCTGCAGGAATTCTTGTGATTTTTTGCATAATGTTTTCTATAAGTTCCTATAGTGCGCGAGGATTGGAACGATACACTTTGTCTTTTAAAGACATCAAACACCTCTCTTATTGCATATAATGGTTCGTCAGGCGTACGTGCTGTTGTAGAATCATGCAATACGAGAGGTGTTTAATTAGTATTGATTTGTGGCCCCCTCGTTTTCCTGACCTAACGAGTTGTGATTTATATTTTAGCTTCTGCCGGCTGTCTCACACACTAGAGAGAGGGTTCGAATATAATTTAACTACCCTATAGTATTTTAAACAAAACCTTAGAGCCAAATAAAAAATAACGAACAGCTTTCTGGAGTAGAGGGTGTTTTGGGATGTGTAATTTTCTTGAAAAACTTCACATGGCATGGTTATAAAATATCTGACTTAAATATAAAGGTTATGCTCTTCACACTAAACAATCACGTTTTTATTTTTATTTATTTTTACTGTTTCTGCTATGTGTAGTAAATAGGGAAAGTATTGCGTTCCACCCAAGAATTCGATACCGAGATTTAACCGGAAATACATGTTTTGAGGTGCCTTGAATAAAAATAAAGCATTTTTGGAAACAAGTCTGTATGTGTGTCTATCTGTGAACAGCATAACTAAAAACAAAAAAAAATGAGCATAACTCATATGCGAAGTTTGGATAAATTACCAAACTAGGTATGAGTTTAGTATCCTTCAAGGATGCGACACAAAGATTTTCAAGAAAATCTCACCACAGACTACCCTTTAGATGGAACATTTTTCAAAAAATGTTATTTTCCCATAAATGGCTGTAACGGTTTTGATTAAAATATCTGTTTAAAATATTTTTACGACAAATGAAATGTATACCTTGAATTTTCTTGGAATGTGCCCAAAGTCCTCTTCATCCTGAATGACTTCCGCATTACTGTTAAACTGTAAGAGATAGACAAAATTTTAGTGCACAAAAAGTGTAGAATCTCGTTAAAACACAGAATTTATGGCACATACATTTTTTGATGAGTGAACCATTTCCAAGATATTCCTTGGCATTTGTTTGAAATTTCAAAATATTTATATTTTTTCTCAAATGGGAGAGAATGTTTTTAATGTTCTGGACATGCAAAGAGAATGGAATACTCCACATAGCAAGATTTGACTATCGAATAAAGCCTCCATGGTAATAAGTTTCTGCAAATTTTTATCTCCATTAATATGGTGTAGATGAGAATAAGCGTTTGTAAAAATAGTTTGTACATGAGCAGAGAAGGTCATATACTCGCAATACATCAGATATTTTTTAATTCCTGTGTCAGCGTACCATAAAAAGTGCATTTACGGTGAAATTTTGTTATGGTATTTGTTAGTTAAATACAAGTCAACTTCTTCCTACAAAAATTTTATTTGCTTATTTATTTATGTACTTATTCATTAATTTATTCTGGTAGAGTTAAGGCTTGGGGCTTCTTTTTCAAACCAGAAATGCAAAAATAAAAAAAGAGAATAGGATGAAAAATAAATTTAACGATACAATATCTGCAGAAAAAATAATACAAATATTTTTAAAAAATGTAGCGTTCCTAAAACAAAAAAGTAATGGGCGGGTCATAGGGAACGTAAACATAAGCTTTGTTATGAATAGTAATTGGTGGCACAGCTATGAAATTAGATAATTAGAAAGGATTAATTATAGCCACATTTTAGACCAGCAACTAGTCTGTCTGCTATACAACTTTATCTCCTCAGAGCTATTACTCAGTGTATGCGATGGAATTGAGGAAGGACCGAATACCTATTTGAACACTGGCAATGCGCTGGTCGGAAACATATCGAGAAATCCATATAAAGTTTCCGCAGGCTATGTTTGTCTTTCCTGTGTACCCAGTACACCAAGTTGGTTGCGTACCTCGAGGTAGTTCATCAGATGTTCCACTTAGGAGGTATCTAGTTAACATCAGTTTGAACTTCGCTGGGTCACCTTTTGAATTATCCACGCTCCCTGTTAAAGTGAATGATTTAATAATTCAGATGCTTTGGAGGTGAACCACCTCAAAACGTTGAGCGAAAATGTAATTAATCGCAAGAGTAGTGCTTCTTGGAACGTCTTACACTATCATGGTTCCTCTTCTGCCTTTGATAATGAAATGAACGTTGTTACCGCTGTAAGCAGTATTTACAGCTATGCTGATAAACTTCCGCTGCACTATAAACCAAGCTTTCATGTTTTTAATGTGATAAAGTGATTTAATTACTGGCGCACCTCCACCAAGTTTATAGGAAGGTGTCATATCCGTCTCGTTTACTACTTTGATGCTGCGAAAGCATCTTAACCTTCTTGGGTTTAATTACGTCTGAATTAAGATTCTGGAAGCTGTTATATTGTATGAGTAAGTGAATTCACAGAAAATTGCTTTGGATTTAGAGCGTTATTTAGAGGGGACAGGGAAGCAATTGCTCCCCTAAGTTACAATAACTAATTAGGCTACTATTATTGCAATACCAAAAGAAAAATTACAACTGTACCTTTAATATAAATTTTACACATTTATTACACAAACTAATTCTTTTATGGATTCATTTATACCCCGCTTTTAAATGCAATAGTCATGTGCGGCCTTTTCCATTTGAAATACGTTGTTTATCGCCAATGGTGTTAACTCTTATTGTGCGTGATTTTTTTTTAATCTTTGGGTTCTTTAGGTTGTATACATTAGCTCATATACCAGCTCACCCTTCAGCCGGGAATCCAACCCGGGACCCCTCGCACAGCAAGCAGATGCTCTACCAACTGAGCTACGAAGCCTGCCCAATAATGTTTTCTTTTATGCTAAATGTGTCGTTAAAATTCACATGAAAAATGGAGAAACTTCCCCTTCAGGCAATCTTGCCCGCCCCCCTCAAGCAGAAACTGGAATGACGCTCTGTTTGGATTTAACAAAATTGATTGAGTGAGTTGACTCCTCAGTCCACTCTAACTTTGGGTTTTTCGTGGGTTTCCCTGGTCGATAGGCGAATACTGGGTGGTTTTTTACGCTCGACGATTCCATTTCCTTCTCAAGCTTCAAGTGTGCGGCTAGGTTACGTGACGTGAGGGTTACTGGAAATCTGACGCGGATGCTTGTTCCAAGGATAGAATATTCCCAGGATGCATTAGAAGGCTGCCTGTAACATCCCGATACAATGGATAGATCGTTCATCGTTCTCTCTGATCAGCTTCAGTAGCGGGACGTTAGGAACATCCGCGGTCTCTATGGCCTGTGTAGTTCCTTCACTTCATCCCTTCCTCCTGCGGAGTCGTAGCCGCAGTACACTGGCCGTTCTCTTGAGTAGTTAACTTTTTCAACGCCGTTTCGAATGAGCTCGCGTTTCACGACTGTCAACTTCTGAGGTTTGGCTAACGCTATAATACAAGCCACAAGACCTGATTTACTCCGGGCTTGGCGTGGAGCAATAGGTGAGCTACTTAACTTCAAGCAACTCCAGTTCGATTCTCTGTAGTAGATTGATATATTTTTTGCAACTCGTTTTACTGTAATATAATTAAATAGTATTGCTTGTGTTATTTTATTACAAATATAAATACAATAATGCTGAAATTTGCGGTAATAAAATTAAATGTACTGAGTATTAAACTCCTCCCAACCGATAAATTAATGTGATGGTTACCATCTACCGTTCTGACGGACTACTAAATAAACACCACAAAAATGAAGAAAACCTGTTATATTTTCACTCGTGCGTTTAAAATGAAAGGGTGAAAACTTGAGTACCTTAACGGAGATTTGAACATGCAACCTCAGGAACAGTAAGATAATTCTCTACCACTGAGCTAAGAATGCTGCAGTTAGTATGGCATTATAACGAGCTTTAGTCATACTTCACTTGAGAACTATAAATCAATCAAGTGTGTGTTTTGGTTACAAATATTCAGTTTTGAAACACTTAACATCTGTCTGTTTGAAATCTTATATACGAGGGCTGATCAATAAAGACTGAGACTGATTTTTTTCTGTAGTTTCCTTGATATTATTATGTCTCTACCACAAATACTTGAAAAGAGCAGGGTTTCATGTATAATTTCCATAAGCGACAGCACTCTCGTAACGGTAGGTTGGTCGTAATGCTGTATATTGTTGACCCTACTTGAATTTCGCATACCACAAAATGGAGGTGACACGAGAGGAGCAATGCAGCGCAATAAAATTTTATTTTCGTTTAAATCATACATCCTTGAAACTTTCGAAAAGCTGAAGCAAGCAGACGGTGAAGATGCACTATATCGTGCAACGGTGTTTAGGTTGTTCAAGGACTTCAAAGAAGGGCGAGTCCTCTGTGCTAAGCAAGGTGGGCCTGGTGTTTCGGAATGGAATGATTTACCAGCATGCAGTTCTCCCCCTCACACTACTGTTACAGCAGCTACTACACGTCAGTATTGGCTACCCTGAGGAAGCACATTACAAGGAAACGTCCAGAACATCATCGGAATGGGTGGCGACTTCATCACGACAACGCGCGGCCTCACGTCGCAAATTAATTCCAGGAATTTTTGGCTAAATTCAACATTACCTTTGTGCCGCATCCGCCTTAAAGCCCCGGTCTTACCCCCTGTGATTTCTTTTTATTCCCATTACTAAAGGCAAAGCTCCGGGGCATTCGATTTGAGAGCACTGAAGCAGTGCTAAAGAAAAGTGAGACGATTCTCAAAGACCTGACAAAGAATGGCCTGCACCATGTGTTCGAGGACTGGCAGAGACGGTATAAAAACTGCATTCAGTTAGGAGGGGACTACTTTGAGAAAGATCATGTCAACATTGAAATGGAGTAATAAATATCTGTGAAAAAAATCAGTCTCAGTCTTTATTGATCAGCCCTCGTATGAATTATTTTCTCGAAAGTCTTTTGTGATTATTGTTATGTTTCCCAATATAACTACTATTAGAATATACGCGGTCTTGTGAACAGTATGGCTGTCCCGAGCTGTCACGGAAATACCCGATTCCGGCCACTTAAATTGACGTAGTATAGGTCGTAGTACGCGAGCTATCCTCCTCCTGTATACCCAATTCCCAAACAGTCAGGATTTCTAAAAAATTGAAATTATGTTGTTAAAGTGAGTAACGCAAATTTCGCAGACAGCACAATGGACAGCTGAAACGTAAGTAAAAGTAGCTGACGACTGCTTTAACAGAGGTTGCTACCCTCATAATATCCTTAGTCTAGTTGAGTAAACAAATTGGGTTTAATACCCTATTCACTATGAAAGCTTGACGAAAACTTAAAAACTAGATTATATGTATTGTAATGGAACCGATCACGATGAATCATGTAAATATAAAAATAAGCATTGAATTAGACGTAAACTTAGAAGTTTTCTAGGTTTAAGCTTTCAATTTTATGTCTATGTAAAACATGAGAAACTAGCCAATCGGAGCGCGATTCTCATCACATGAGTGCTCTGCCATTTCACATAAGACTTTTCGTCGACATGTGTTGATTCGTAACTGCCTTTTTGTGTAAAATCACGGACAAGGACTCACTAGAATGCCTATAAAGTTCGCAGCAAAACAATTTGTGATAATAGTTGGTGGCTTTCTGCAAGTTTAACGTCCTTTAATCGGGTTAGTTCATTTTTATATATGAACATAACCTCTTTTGTCATCTGTGCTGTCGGTGGTCTCTTCGCAGGCCGCATTATCTCAGCTATTTTACGCTCTCTTGCGACGAGCTGCTGTTTACATTTCCATTGTCGTTGTGAATGACAACATATCGCCTTAAGTTGTTCTTCACTTCAAGGATTATGTATTATACCTGTTCCGTCTTCGCATTTTTTCCTTATTATTCCCATCTCTTTCTTGGGCGTCCGATGTCTCTCTTTCCTGACGGTTTATATTTCTGCACTCATACGTTCATGTGTTCTTTCCAACAATGCTTATTTTCTTCAATTTTATCATATAATTTATAAATATTCAGTTCTTCTCTAATTGTCCCATTTCTTAATAAGTCTAATCTAGTGCATCCTTTAGTTCTGCGTAAAAATTTCATTTTCGCCGATTGAATTTTACTTTTGTCCTTTTCTTTTATTATCCAAGATTCGCTGCCATACATGATCATCGGGACTGCCATGGTCTTGTAGAACTTCAGCGTTGTTTCTTTCCTTGTTTTATTATCCCTATTCACATCGAAACTTATGCCACAAGCCAAGTAATTAAAATTCATGACTTATTCCAGGATATTATTTCCAATGCATATTTTTGTTCTCACCGGGTATTTTTCTTGGTGAGCCATTACTTTGGTCTTTTTAAATAAATCTTTAAATTGTATTTGTTTCCTAGTTGGTACATTTTATAAATAGAGCGCTGTAGGTTATCTTCGCTATTCTGCAGAATTACTACATCCTCTGCATATAACATTATATTAAAATATGAATTCTGATTTAATTGTATTCCTGGATGTACTTCCTTCTTCCATGTTTTTATAAGATCATCTAAGTACATATTGAATAAAGTGGGTGAAAGGCTACATCCTTGTCTTATTCCTTGATTTGTTATAATTGGTTCTAATTTTGTAGTGCGTGAGTTTATAATAAATTTAGTGTTTGTATATATACTTTTAATTACCTCTAAGATTATTTCGGCTTAAATTTATGCTCAAATTTTATGTCGTTATGTTAATGCTTAATTTTCATTGTGATTGGACCTTAAAGCGTGTTAACATGGCTTGGTATTTTTGTTTCAAAACAAAATTTTTTCTTAAGCTGTTTGAGTTATATGCATTAAATGCAAACATTTATTTTCAACTTAGGCTTTTGAGATAACTTATTAAAAGGAACAAAATGCTAATAGACAACTGTCTGTCTGCCTCCAGTCACTTAGTCAAAAATAAGCGATTTGCAATACAAGCAAAGAAAGCTTCACAAGTTACTCCAGTGGAGCCATGTAAAGAAGCGCGGTAGACTCTTGTGTAAGGTCATGAATTAAACAGCTAAAGAAAGATGATAGTACTACTCCAAAACCGATCAAACGTATTAGCCAGCGTTATATTTCCATCCTTGTCTATTACAAACACTAATTTTAATTGTATAAAAGTCAACATGTGTGTGTGTTTCCTTATAGGCTTCTACATCCTTGCACTGATTTCGACCAAACTTGGCACACGTAACTTTTGGCACAAGGCAAAAACTATTGTCTATTTTAGAGTTCGAAATTCTGCTCCACTTCATACGATTAATTATTTAATGTTATGCTCTACCTACAGAAGCTCGCAAAAGCATCTATATCTCTCTCAACGATTATCGTTATAGGTCAAACATTGCCAACATAAGAATAATATAAGCTTTCACGGCATCACAAAATAACAGAGGGAACAGCGTGTTCACATATTCACTGATTGATCATGGAATAGTAATAGAGTCAAATAAATAATTACAACAGCTATGCCACCTGTGGCTATACATGCAGTACAGGCGCTACAATCACTTGATTGAAAAATTAACAAAATTTCGAATTGTATTATATCAGACTGTGATAACAGCCGCATCATCAAACTAGACTAAACACTACTACTCAATATTATTATTATTATTTATCGTCACATGATTATTTATTGTGAATCCATATAAAGTAACACAATCACATTCAACATAATCACATTGACTATAAAGGTCTTTATGCTACTCAAACATTACTAACATAAGAGTCATAAAACAGTCGAAGTTAATATCCATACAGTCTGTAATCATACTCTCATTTTCGGATATTCATTTATTTAATTAGTAGTTTATAATTTTGGCCATTTCTTTGTTTTGTCTTTGTTGTATTTTCTTAGTACACTGCCGTTTCTCAAAATTACAACATCAAGAAGAAAACGCATGAATTCAATAAATTTAACACCACAGTTTAGGTACATGACAAGTAACAAATGATAAACGTTTCAAATCTATACATGACCTTTGAGCCCTAATATTCAGTATTTGATGTGGCCTCCATGCGCTACAATTGGAGCTGCTATACACCGTGGCATTGAAACAAAAACGTTCTGAATATGTTCCTGGGGGATTACTCTCCATGCAGTCTGTGTTCTAGTTCACAAATCCATGACACTGGTTACTGGAGGACCGTGACGCACCCGTCGCTCTTCGAAGAAGGTTTTTACATTCCTCGCACTATGTGGCCGGGCATTGTCCTGTTGAAATGTGGCCTGTGGAGATGCCTGAAGCAGGAGGAGTACCTCAAGCTTTACAACCACCGTTAGGTACCTGTTGTTGTTCAAAGTACCCTCAATTTGTAGGAGACGAGATCGGTTGTTGTAATCAATGGCACCCCAAACCATCACACCTGGTGTTTGTCCGCTATGCCGCTCAACAATGCAGCCCTCCAGGTTGCGCTCACCACGGTACCGTCGGACACGTATGCGGCCATCAATGAAGGACATATTGAAGCGGAACACGTCCGAAAAGACTGCACTTTGCCATTCAGCACCCCAGTAACGGTGTTCACGTGCCCATTGCAGTGGAGGAGCTTGTGATTTCAGAACAATGGAAGCCGACATAAAGGCATGCATGCAACCAGTCCAACCTGCAGCAGACGGTGACGAACCGTTAATGCAGACAAGTCCACACCTGTTGCATCCTCCAGCGTCAAGCCAACACTGTGGATGAAACTGTACGATCCGTTATGGCCATGTGGACAAGATGACGGTCTTAAATTAGCAAAACAACAAATAAAATGAAATAGGCAAAGGTCTATCATTAATAAAACAGGCAGAAAGAAAATATTCACGGAATCTAAAGCCATAATCATAAGCTGCCAGACGCAAATTCAAATCAGACTGTTTCTAGAATCCGGGATGTTTACACTATTTTTACGAACCAGTTTTATTATAAGTAACTTAACTTCTTAAAAAAACTGAATTTTGGGGTTAGGATTTTTAAGCTTAATTAATAAATCCGACTTTCAATAATACTTCTAGGTTATGTTTTCATGCAGCAATACAGGATTTTGGAGTGGATATCTGGATTTTGAAGTTAACACTTTACATAGTAAGGTTAATTAATAAAGATAACTTTCAATGTTATTTCTAGGTTATGTTTTTTCTAAAACAATGTAGAATTTTTAAACTTCTTTAATACATATAGCTATGTTTGTAACTTTTCCATGAGTACTATGCAGGTCATAAACTGTGCCATTTCTTCATATTTAGTTTTAAGTAAAAAAATCAGTGTTTACTCAGATGTGAGAGTGCATCTAACCCTGCTCAGCATGAGAGGAGAATTAACTCATAAAACTGAGAATATACTAGCCTTTATTCATACCAAATCAGTACATACTCTTGTAAGATGGATGCTTAAGTATGTTCTACTCTACTTCCATTACTTGAGTATGTTCTCAAAATGAAGTACAGATGGTTTTATTCTTATGAAACTGTGTATTTAGTGAAGCATATACTATATTCTCATTTTTATTCATATAGCCCAATGTATCTAAAAGTACTCAATGAACTGTCTCCTTGGTTCCTTACTCCTTTCCTGCCTGTTTTTATTGTTCACAGAACCCATTCTCCTTCTTTCGAGGATTTTGGATCCCTTTGCGATCTCTATTGCAGCCCTTCTAACTCTCTGTTAGTGTAAGGTATTACGGTCGTGAATTCAACGATTCCGATAGATTTAGTTAGGAAATTGATAAATTTCAATTGTATCTCTAGCGTTGCACCCTAGTTGAAATCGTTTGTACCTCGTCCCGATTTGTGACGATAGCCGTAGTTGACTTCTTTTCACAACGCTTTTTCAGTCATCACCACCTCACTGCTGAGCGGACTGTATGGGATTGCACATATGTATATTCAAATCATTGTATTATAACTCGTCCCTTGAGATAGTTCCGCTACCACGTGGAGTGAATGAAGTGACGGGGAGGTGCGTTGCAATCTTTTGCATGTTGGGGAACGGGAGAGTCAAATGCTACCTGGTAGCTCAGTTGCAATGCTACAGTTGATTCATTATTGTATTCGTTATTGTACCCACATGACTAAATAATTAATCGTCTTTCTCACGTTGTTAACGGAAGAGAAAGTTTATAAGTTAACGCTTATAGTTACTGCGAAACATTAATGTATTATCAAAAGCCATATTTATTACCGCTATTATAGTAGAAAGAAATAACCTCATAAAGGAAGTAATATACAAAACAAGCATCAGTGCAGTTATTTTGCGTGAAGACACTCTTGAGTGTGATTTTTATATTGCACTCAAAACTATTAATCATTTGCAATAATACATACTGCACCGCTGGGCTTTTCCCATACCCAGAGGTGTTAAATATTGTGGAAAGGACATTGCTAGGAGCTAGGAATTTAAAAGAACCACCAAGTGTGGCATTCGTTAACAATTCCATCATCAGCTTGCTTTAACATTTTAAAAGTTATGTGATTTACAAATAATATGCACGGAGATGACAATGTAATGTACTTTTTCACCTATTTGCAATTTAAGTTGCCGTACAAATTAAGAATATTTCTGAAACAGCGACTAATACAGTGCTATGTTACACGAAGTGAAAAATATAAATGCTTCTCCCGTAAATATGAAGTTAGAAACACCAAGTGTAAGAACGTTAAATTTTGTAGCTTACAAAACAGTTGAAAATAATTTAGAAAAAGCCAAAAATGTTACTCTTAGTATTTACGCCACATCTCGCCGTCACCAAACAGAATACAAGTCTGGTTGCTAGGTCCCTGGCCGAAGAGTGCCTCTGCTGCCTGCCCAGGAGTTGCTGGAGTTGTCCACGAGCGTGGCGGCGCTGGCATCAGTGGCGTGAAGAAAACCAGCCAATGGTAACTCTGCACGACGCTTTAAATTGTGGTATGATGAATTACGTCATGCATGACGACATCTTTCTCGAAGCTTCGGATGTTAACTGTTTCTTTCGATGACCCACGTCATCATTTCCGAAGTATTTGACCATACTTGAGCTGGTTGCATAAGCCATTACCAAGGGGGAGGGGAAAACGGCACAATACAACAAAACTATTACCGAGAGAAAATAAAAATCTTTATTCGTGTGTTCTGGCTTCATAAACTTTGCCAGATGAGATAGCGGGAAGAGGGAAAACTACATTTTATTTTGAGAAGCATCTGATAACAGAATCAAATCAATTCATAAGAAACGTTGTAATGAGTCGTATATAAAATGGCATCCATAATAATTTAATTTTCATGCAGTAATGGGTAAATGTATTTGTAAACTCTGTGAAATAAGGTGCTATACTCACTAAGTACTCAAAATCAGTGACAGAACTCGGTGCTGAAAACTAAAGCTTTATTTCATCCTTATACACTTATGTGTATTTCACTTTATTATTATTATTATTATTATTATTATTATTATTATTATTATTATTTCTAATAACACCTGGCTACTGTGTATCTTGTATTACGTCAAGGCCTTGTCTATTTATTTTACACGTGCATGCATTCCTTCCGGTCCAGGGTTCACAGGACCAAAACATATATGTATTACCACGTGCCATCAGTATAAATAAATGCGTCAACTGTGGAAGTGTTACGTCATGCTGGTGGTTATAGGCGGAGGGTTCGAAGGGGTGTTGGACGGTATCGACGGTGATTGGTTGTCATATACGTAGCTGCAGTGACGTGGTGCGTCACTGAGCTGTCACAAGGAACAAGTTATAATACGGCGATTATAGACGATGACATTTATGCTTGTGCGGAAACTTCAATTCTGAATTGTGCGCAACAAATTGATTTTATAAAAAAGATGCAGAAGAAAACTCTGTTTGGTTTCTTTTAAACTCCCCAAGGTCTCTAAAAGCATCACGGATAAATTATTAATAAAATTCCGAAATAAAGTATTTAAATGTGAACCTAGTGCTAAGTGAAGAAAACAAATGTTATTACAATGTTAGATTCTATAAATACGTTAAACTATGGTTATTTACTCGTATACCTCTTCCACCCTGTATAATTGGTTAGTTTGATAATACGAATGAAGACCTCCATGTCCAAGCGTTCCTGTACTTGGAAATTCCAGTGGACAATAATGTGTGTTTACTTAATATTTTTAGAAATAATTCTACAGCGTGAGGGGAAAGATATGTAATTGAAATTTCATGGTCCTCAGAATCTCCATTTCGTGAAAACACGAGATAGAAGTTCTGGATCGAACGCAATACTTTTTCTTCCTATTAAGTAAACACCAGGGAGAGTAATAACCAATACAAAAATAAAACGAATGCATTAAAAGGTATTAATACAATTCCATAATACATAGCATAAAATGGTTGTCGTACGCCAGAACGATAGTATGCTCTCCTTCAAATTAATGGGGGAAAAATAACAAGCGTTTTATTGCAGGCGAACAGCATTTACGCTAACGTATAACGCACTAATTTTGTTTCAAAGTACTCTGTTTACAAAATGGATATGCAGGAAATATCATCAGAACGGATGTGCTCATGTATATTATGGTGATGCCCAAAATATGACTTCCAATAAAATGACAAATGGGTTTATGATGATGTTAGCAGACCATCATGATCATTTTCGTAGCATTAGTTTTTACTCGCCTCAACTGCCGCTGCGTGCATCGATCAAAATACGCACTAGGGACAAGTAACTGAAGCCAAATTAAATGAGAGGAGGTAGTTTTTTCTAATATTCCCCTAGCAACTGAATTTTGGGGGGCAGTAAATGAGAGTTTGCGAAACAGAGAGCTTCTGTAGTTTACAACGGGAAATATTCTCTGTATAGCTCGCATAGACACCAGATTGATCAAAGAAGAATCGCACAGATTTTTATTTTCTTTTTAGTCTTCTTATACACTATCGTTTTGAATAATTTGTGGGTGTAATTACTGCTTCTCAAGGTTATGGTAATTGTTCAAAAGCATTTAAGTCCATTTTTAGTTTTACCTCATAGTTGTATTATTCAGATATTAAATGTGCAATTACAGCCACCTGAACTGGATTTTTCATTTTGGGGCAAAAGGGATAATCAAGTGTGCAAAAGTCTAAAATATAGACTGGGTTAAAAACATTTTGCAAACCTAATCTGTCAATACTAGGCCGGCCTAACGTCTCACCGATATATGAACGTAATTATCTGAGAAGATCCTCCTCAAAAGCATTGTACCAATGAAATTGAATCGAGTTTTTATTTATGGACGCTCTTTAACTGCTGTGGTCCTTTGCTCAGAGGCCTCTTTATCAGGCTTGAAGTGCTTTTACGTACGTAAATCTACGACACGGGACCACCGGCTTTACTTCCATTCCGAAGGAAGCCATGCTAAGGATTTTTACGCCCGAAAAAATCTATCACCCTCCGCCGGGTTTGAAACCGCGACCTTGGGAATTAGAGGCTAGCATGGTAACTACTACACTACAGAGGACGACGATGTACCGATGGTTTTGCTATACCAGATTTATAATCGAGCGAGATGGTTCCGCGGGAACGCGTGAGGCTGACATTCAGGAGATGCCGAGTTCGATTCCCGTGGACTGCCAACTTTGATCTTGGGTTTTTCGTGGTTTTCCCTGGTCGGTAGACGAATGCTGTAATTATTTCTCTCTACCACGATTTCCTTTCCATCATTTCCATTTCATTCCGTTTTCTTCGCATCTTTCAGGTGTGTTTCTAGGTTTCATAATGTGTGGCGGTGCCGGACAGATGGCGCGGATGCTTGCTCAAATGAAAGATTAAGAGGTCGTTCATCGTCCTCTCAAGACAGCTACAGCAATGGTGCGGACCTTCGAGAGTGGAAACGTTAGGGATTTCCACGTCTATGGCCTGTATGCCTATGGCCTTTAGCCTCCTGTGGTTCCTTCACTTCATTCCGGCCCCCTGACTGGTAGCCAAAATAATCTATATAGGTCATAGTGCACTAAGTATCCTCCTCCGTTGTATAATGTATATCTATACCACATTCATGGGCTATTCCTTAATAAATTAATCATCTAACTTCTTCCAAAATATTAATAACGATTAATTTTGCAGTGAATTCTTTAAGTTTAATTCAACTGTACAACCTAGTGCCTATATAAGACTAATATGAAAGAAAATTTATTAAAACTACTTAGTCTAAATTAAACCAAACAAAGAAAAATAGTTCGAGCTGTAGCATATCATCATTTCCAATACCATAGAAGTAGTATATCCTGAGTTTAAAGAAAGCGTAATATTTGGAGAAACTGTGTTAATGTAAAGCCTGAACTGAGAACGAATTCAATAGAAAACATACACTATAATCCAAGTTATCTAATTATAAGATGACTTAAGAATACAACTTTTGTTAATAAAGTAATGAACTGTAGACAAAAATCTGATTTGTTACACTCACACGACTTTCTACCCTCTATTATTTATTAGTGGGTATACAAACTATTTTTAGTAAACCTTATTTTTCTATCCACTATATTTTAATCCAAATAAACCTATGCAGAAATAGCTGCATTACACATTTCATTATATATACACAAAGAAAACCGCGATAGTCAAAAGATTAAGAACTGGAGACCTATGTTAGCCTTAAAATTTCATATTGTTTTCATGTAATCGCGAGAAGCAACTGAATATTGAAAGCACTTAAGTCTTGAACAATTCGAACCTTTAATAACAGATATCTCAGAAACAGCCTATACCACAAAAAAACTTATTGAAAATAAATTGTGTGCTTTGAAGGGATCTGCATTTTTTGTGAAGTACACTTTCGTCTATCCCTTAACGTTTATCAGTAATGCAGGATTACACATAATTCCTCCTGAATGGAGAGAACATCATAAGCTATTTCTAGAAAATTCAACATATACATTTTATTTGGAATGTAAACATGTTTAATATATGGTATTTTAATCAAAACTTTTTAGAAAATAAAAAATTTCGAAAAATCTTCCATGTAAAGGATAGTTTGGTGTGAGGGAATTTTCTTGAAAATCTTCGTGTCCCATCTTTGGAAGGTACTGACCTACCAAGTTTGGCATTTATGCGACTTTTCGTTTCTGATTTATGCTGTTCACATACAAACAGGGATATTCTTCTAAAAATGCCTATCTTTTGGATTCAGGGTACCTCAAAACATGTATTTTCGGTGAAATCTGGATATGTAATTTTTTGGATGGAATGCAATACCTTTTTACCTACTAGGTACTGGTAGAGAAAGTAAAAATGGATTGACTATATCAGAGGTGGCGAAAACGGGACTCGCGAGTCATTTTGACTCGTAGGCGCCGTTCTCTCTCTGCCACTGTCCCTTTGTTTTTCGCATGCTGCTGAGTGATGCAGTGCGTGTTGCATATTTGGTGACTGGCGGAAGGAAGGCGCTTTTGCCACCCTTGGGCCATATAAACAGAAAGAGTAAGAAGATTTACGGACTTCTAGTGAAGAACTACCAAGCAAGAGGACGGCGTTAGACTGCTGCTGCTTTGTGAAGCCGGAACGGGCAATTACATAATCCTTGGAGGGGTGGTGTTGGTGGGTGGTAGTGATATAATAATATCAAACATGTTTAAGCGATAGAGAAGCAGTATTGACATATGAAAAGTATAAACCTTACGATTTCAGTAACTGGCAATGTAGAAGGTTCGGATTCAGAATGATAAATATTATTGAATAAAACAATTTGTTGCAACAAATTGTTACTACATCTACTTCGGTGGTAAGCAGATTAAAATGTATATTCATTTAAAATAAAGACGAATAGATGAGAAGAAAAGGATGCACAAAGCTATGGTTAAATCACCTAACACTTGTTTGACACGGTCAAAAATAGATGACCTTGCCTGGTTAGTCACATTTCTTCCTGCTATGTTTACGGCAACCTGCTACCACCACTTCATAATTGCGACGCCCTGAACACAAACACTAAAGGCGCATTTCTTGTACGCATTTTAAATACTACAGACATAAGTATTTCATAATACTTGAGAACATTTTCATCTGTAATCTTTTATAAACGACAATGCTGTGATGTAATGCAATAATCTCTTTGCCTTTGATAGAAGGCAGAACTTGAGAAGGTGTTATAGTCAGTCACAAATATATTTACGAAAGTCACAGATTCAGACATACCCAACATATACTAACTGCACAAGGATACATGCAAATGCAACGTAAACCTTTAACTTAGTATAAAACTGCAGTACTTATAAAGGACGTAATTTCACGAAATCCGGGCATTAAATAGATTTGTGCTCTTGGTGCATTCCTTATTCTAGTAGAACTATTTTTAAACATATTGCCAAATCTCTGTAGGTTATAATTGCCATATACCATCACCTCCCATTTCCCATGAAAAGGAAAGAAAGAAGTCTTTGGAAATAATTATGGAATAATTTGTGCAAAATAATTTGAAGGTAATTTTATGAAGATTGTAAAATTATTTGTGGCTCTATAATATCTACACATCGCCCGGCGTTAGTATGTTAGTATTTCTACATAAGAAATTTTAATTTGTGGAAGGCCAAACGAATTTTCTTGGAGCAGAATGTCAGTAGATAATTTGTTCACTTCGTGGAAAATTACCCATTGGAAGGAGATTATCCTAATCCATCTGCAATTTCCAAAGTTCATCTAGCTATCGAAAAACAACATGTTTAAGAAATGTTTCAATAATAGGAGTTTAAAGTTTAAGTTTAACACCCGCTACCTGAATAAGTTGTATCTATAGTTGAATGAATATGAGTTAATTAGAGTGAATAACATTTTCAACCAGGTGTTTTACTGAATCGGAACTAGAACCCAGGTCAATGAACAAGTATCTCTGGTATGGCTGTTCGTAAGGTGTGATCTGTAATATCAATTGAAAAACTGATACCCTCATAACTTTTCACTATAACTGGAAATCTTAGCGTTGCAATTAACAAAGGTTAGAGGAAATAGTCTATCGCATTTTATTTTCTAGTCCTGGAGCCTTCTGAAAAGCTCTTCTGCGCACCTGAGCCATAGGGACTAGCAGTCTAAGAAATTAGGGTGAGAATGAAAGGGACTGGGGCCAAAGATTAGACACTGAAGCCACCGGAGGTAGGGTGGTTATTTGTACTCCAGTGTTGACCCGTCAAGAATGCTAAATTCATATGCATATTTTTGAAGTACGTGAAAGTCGAAGAATCGAGTTGAAGGCAGTATTATTCTTCCTTTCAATCTCTGCATTATTACTCTATTATTACATAAATAATAACAAAACACAAGTTATTGCAACGGGGTTCCTACAAAGATATACTTTTAAGATATCATTGAAAGGGAGATGAAAAATGAACTAGAAAACAGTTTAAGTATAACATTTCTATACATAACGGAGTAAAGGAATATGTGGTCCAAATTAACCACAGTTGAAGAATGTTTTATTATGCTGTTTTTGGCTGAGAAGCGAGATGTACTTAAAGGAATTAGTGGCAGGTTTTCTACGTTCCGCCTATGCCTTTCCTCTTCACTTATTTCCGGATGCGTCAACTTACTCTCAAGACTCCGGTGTGCTTCTTACATCTACGCTTAAACAATCTCCACTAGCATTATAATTTTCAGATGAGAATCATCCACCTATCATCAGGAACAATTTCATTTAATGTCTTTGGAATTCCTAGAAGTTTTTCCGTGTTCTAACCTATCATTTACTCACGTTAAATCTCGTACAGCATAGCTGAAATATTTAATTACCCCCTTGCTTCCTGTTAGTACACCGGCGCTTATTTGAGCTCGCAATAAGAATGTATTAAAGTTTAAAACGTGGCGGAGAGTTCATAGTTCGCTTCAAATCCACAAGCTTAAAACACAGGTCTGTCCATAAAGAAGAACTTTGGTAACTGCGCATTAAATCTGCAAGGCAAATCTCGAGAAGTTTTTTCCTCTGTATGTGCAACGGCAGATGTAAACTGCCCGGTGTTTACCACAGACTTTATCGCTAGGGTCGTAACGCGGTTAAAACCGCTAGCGTATGATTATTAGTTCTCCGAGGCACACTTTAGACTTGCATCGCCAGCAGAAGATCAGAAACTGCTCCACAGTATACTCGATCGGCTCTAAGAAGCAGACTTTTGTACTACTCCGCGCAACACGTGCATAGCATATGAGACAGTTCATTTCAAATCGTCTGAAATAGAAAGAAAATCGAATTTGCATTTTTTTTAAACGAAACGAAACTATTTGTATTTGGAGACAATCCCAATACAATCCTTTATACAAAGTCTTAAGGTTTAGAACACCATAGTTTTACAATGAAAATTGTTCAAATGTTTGTATCTTCCTAAAATTCCCAATTTCAAGCTGTTGTTACTCCATGAGACAGTAACTATGCCCATATATACGCATTAATAATAATTAAAATAATAGTAATAAGCAAAATACTTGTGTAATTAAATGTTATAGTATAAATTTTATGTATGTGTAGGAGTTTAGTGGAGCTGTGGGACACTTGTTAAAAGCGGACAAACAACATTGATGTTAGAATTAGGGTGCTGGCAAACCGACTTGTAGGGGGGTGACACAATAGCAAAACCTTGAGTCATTTTGTAGGAGAAAAGCACAAGCTAGCTCAACGAATATTTTTGAGGAGAGGTCACATGTCTTGAAACAGCGAATGATAGCCTGTTACGTTTCCGAGAATGTTTCAAGCTGAAGGAACGCATCCAATAAGATTTTAAGAAGAATATGTATAAATGCTCAAGTTCAAGAAAGTTAGAGATAGCGTCCCCAAGCCAAAGTCAGTTGGGTGTAAAGTGCGGTAATGTATAGAACATACGTGTAAGCTATCCGAAGCAGGGGTTACTAATTACCTCACATAATGTAGTGAAAAGTTAAAAATATATCAATTTAGAAGTGCAAGTTAATACAAGGGGAACGAGGTATAATTTAATCACCTGTGATACATAGTTCCATTATTAATCGAGCACTTTAAAAATGATACTTTGATCGCTACGTTACCTAGCTAAAGAATCTTCTAAATCTTCAACAAACTCGATTATTACTAAAGTAACCGTGTAGTTTCTTACTAAAGCAGAAAATGCATGTGTCATTAAAGTATGCTGTTCATCCACTGATTTCATCTTGTGTTAGTGTTGATATCACATATTTTCCTTCCCGTACCAGACCCTGATAAGTTACACATGCTCTACCAAAAACCCATACAACAGCAGCTGTGGCACGAAGTAAACACAACTTCATTAACAATTTAATAGTAACAACCTAAACATTAAGACCATCAGAGATAATATATTAATATATCAACATGCGAACATACTGAGAGTTATGCTACCAGCACGAGGAGTATACCGCATCTGAAATATTTAAATATAATGATTGAAATCGAGCTTTATTTTAGTTCCCTAAACTTTAATTTCATACTGACAAGCAAACATTAGGTTCTTATTTTATTTAAGTAAAGAATTTCCATTTCGTTCAAATGTAGAGGTAACGGATTAAGAAAAATAATTATATATGCTAAGATTTCGTAATTTAAACACAAACGTAACTTACTGTAATAGTGACTGATACGGATTTGTCTAAAATAATTGTAGAAGTAAACTACTTTATGCGTAAAACAGTGTTCGTTGTCGTTCTCGAAAGGTTGTATGCAAGGTTAAAGACTGAGAACGCTTACTAAGCACTAAGCGGTTCTGAGTATTTCATCACGGATTCACAGAGCGCTTGGTGAACATCGTGCATCAGCTACGTAAGTCGCCGCGTTTATTCACTTTTTGTGTTATAACTAACAACACCCAAACTTTACCACTCTACCAACATGTCGACTTCTTTTAATGACACTATGGAGTATTCTCAACCTAATATTTTAGTTTTATAAAAATCCGGAGATGTTGAAAATAAGTAAAAACTGTGTATGCATTTTTGTGAATATTATAAAAATAACTAGTATATGCTGTAATGAAATGCAGACCTTTATCTGCAAACTGAGATTTGGTAAAATATTCTGAAATAAAGGGTTCCGAGCTATACGCATTTGTAATGCGACAAAATGAATTAATACGATACATTTATCATTCAATTCGTGACAAGTGTTGGGGACTAGATGCTAATATTTTATAAATGTTTTCCTTAGCATAGGAAAAGTTACAACGGAAACCAAAAAATATGAGTTTTTTTGCCGTTCGATTGTCTCGTATGCGATCTAGCAACTGACGGTAAAAAGAGGGTATTGCCTTCGTCCATATCTTCTGATATTTGAAATGTCAGTCAAAATAACTTCATGCATATGAGCAGCTTTAGTTTCCGTCCCAATAAATTATGTTTACAAATTAAAATGAACGTTGAAACGGCATATAAATAACACCTTAAAACGTAAGCATTCAGACAAACGTACTAATTTAAATCCCTTGCTTACTTATATTGATCAGTAGCCAGCTGGCAGGTAACCTAGCAACTCCTAAGTCAGAATCTGAGCTCAATTTTGAACTGTGCACTGCCCCCTCTCAACTTTTGCTATGTATTTCCTATACTTTACGCTGAGAGATAAATTTACGAAAGAAAACCCAAAAAGGCCACACAGGTAAGGATCAACAAGCTCAACTTTCTGGCAAGTGTTTGTCCTCATTTAAATATCTGAACGACATGTGTATTTATTTCAATCAAACTTTGAATACAAATATAATCATGAGAATGAGCACAGAAATACAGTTACAATATTAAGCAAGTTGTAGCAGTCTCTTTATGCATTTTCAAAGTTTCTTAATCCTGTTGAGAATTTCACTAACACGCTTGTACATGTTAATGCGTAAGGTAACAGGACAATGGGAAATCAAACAGGCAAATATATTGGTATAACTTTCTTTGCCCTTACAATAAATCCCCCGCGAGATTACAGTGGAACATAGTAAAATAATACCGACCTGCAGCGGTCCCAAATTATGTTGACATGAATCGCAAATGCTTACAGATTTAATTATTTAACACCTTAAGAATGGCAAACAGTAAACGTAACTTAAACACTCGACAATTATATATTAAAAGTGAAATTACATGTCCCTTGAACATTTACATAGTAACTTGATGCAATATTACAATTATTTGTGCTCTCCGTTCGTGTAGCAATAATGAATTATTACGAGAACATTTAATGACGCCGTAGTTCACGCTGAGAAATGCTGTAACTTTCCTGGCAGATATTTTGTTTTAATTCTTCCAGGGCGTGTGGGTTTGTCTTGTATACTTTGTTTTAAGTTACACCAGAGATAGAAATCGCAGGGGTTAGGTCGGAGGACCGAGGGGGCCACAAATCTGTACCAATAATTCTGTCCTCAAACACACTTTCAATTTTTCTCATCGAAATCTTGGCCGTATAATCTGTTGTTGAGTCTTGTTAAAAAAAAGGCAAAATCACGCTCCCTGGCTGTTAATTCTCGCTCTAAAAAGGGGAGGCAAAATTGTATTCACATATGTAAGGGCTTCAACCACTGACTCGAAAAAATTGGCGAATGATGGATAGTTTCCTAAAGAGGTGCCAAAAATGTATGGACAACGACGGTGGCCAGTTTCAGCATTTCCTTTCATAAAGTTGGTAAGTAAAGCCTTTAAAAGTAATTTTAAAAATGTTGTATGGTTTCATCCGCGCCTTTCTATGATAGCCGAGAACGCGAACAGGAAAAATACCGTGCAGGCGGTTCGTAGTTTTTTTGGCTCTCCTGTACATTACGAACCAGATAACCTCAGAATTAGTCGGAACGCTCTATCGACGCCAAAACAAAGTTATGACGAGGGAGCGCTCAGGTCGCACATAGAAAGTCTCGTAATCAAGCGCAAAATATAAAGTTTAAAATAACATTAAAAACAAAATCGGCACAACTGTCATACTTTTGAAGGAAAATGGTTCCCATTTGAAGTGTGATATTTGTATTTGGTAGTTGGAAGATGCTTCATGTTTATATGCACCACGTATGGGAGCCAATTTGTCGCGGTCACTTCGTGTTATCTTATTTCTGAGCGCCTGTTATTGTTTTACTACTTTGAATGTTGGGTTCATTGTCCTCCGGCTAGCTATTGTTTCTCGGTCGAGCATATCTCTTGATCAAGGTGTGTAAACGGAAAGGATTTGTTACTCACAGATAACACTGATAAAAGAATTTGTTTTTACACTTTTATTACCGTCACAATTAATTAAGTTCACATATTGACGCGTGATACACGCCAGGCTGAAAATGTTATATTTTCTAATATCACTATAATCACTTATTTACTTCACATTATTAATTCGCGTGTTTCACATTTATAACAAACTTTAAGACGCGAGAGATTCTGTAGAATTGCGTAACGTGTACTTTATGTATGCTTCCGTTGAACTACGCGACGTATCGACGTATAACTCACGAATACTTATGTTGAAGTGATCGACGTATTACACGCGAATGTTTCTGTTGGACTGACGAAATCTGCCTCTGACTTTAGCTTTTTATACTCCCACACCCCGATATGCCTAAATATTATAACCGAGCTGCTATTGGTTAATAAAACGCGCCAACATTAGCGTCTATTTTTATATCCAATCAAAATTAGAACACAAATGCTCTAGGGAAAATATTCCCGCTATTTCTAAGAAAAGCGCATCAATCTGACGTCATTTGTTTGTATCTTCTAATTAATATTCAACTCACCCCCTCGCTCATTGTTATCCGCTCTTATTGTCAGTTTCAGTGAGGTCGTGTAAACTTATTTCCTAACAATGCATATAATTAACAAACATCTCAAATCAATGTCATACAATAATGCTTATTTACACTACAATCACTCTGGCATTTACATTATTGTGATACAAATTACTGCCACACATTAACCCAGATCTCAGCCAGGTAATAGATCTTTCTGTTTTCTATCCTGTAGCGGCCAATGTTTCTCAGATATACACATCTCCACAGCGGTTATTGTTGCCGATTCATTGTCACTTTATAGTGAATCGCACACTTGACAAAATCATCTTCCCTTTCCTAAAATCGTTTTAGGTTATTTGCATAAAAGTTTAACACCATCAGTGTGTTTGAACATTTTTTGCTCATGCGCGATACTAGCTTCTAAACATCGGCATACTCTGCAGTAAATTTCACTAAGTCGTTCACTGGAATGCCCAGATTGTCCATTAAATTGTGAAAGACATTTAAAATAACTTGTTTCTCCTCACTTTTCATTAGTTTACCTTTAGGGTGTTTTTTTAACGTTGAACTTTTGTCCTCTGCCGCATTTACACCAGCCAGCAACTTGCCGCCATATTCCTCACTAACATCCTGTTTTTGAGTCAGTTTCGGTAAACTGATTGATTTCTATGTATTTCTAAATAACAGTGAAAATGTGGTATATAGCAATGAAATAATTAAGTGTATACATTAATCATTTTAAAAATACTCATAACAACATAAAGAGAAGATGGGCTTGTTTTCCACTCTTAGACCAAGTGTTGTGGTCAGGTGTGAATATATACACTGCATCAACTTGCTTGGGGCTGCCTCTCGCCTTTGTTGACTTCAAGTTTGTTTCTTATTTCCAGAAGAGTATAGACGTGTTAAAGCCTCCAAGAAAATGCAATTAATCATCCTCAACACAGTAAACTTCAGTATTATGGTTACACAAAACGGATGTTGCGCCCAAGAAAATATTATTTGGAAAGATAGAATCAAACGACTAAAAAATTCAATGTCATAGACGGTATTTGAACTACGGAATCTCCGTCCAGTTGCTATAGCCACTGAGCTACCATGGCAACATGCTGGTAGGACATAAATTCTCCAGCTGACTCGCATTTTATGGAGCTAAAATAACGAAGCCCGGGTCTTAGAGTACTTACAGCATTGTAAGTCGCCATTTGGGATATGTCATGCCAAAACAATTTAGATCTCCTTGTGGTTTACCGGGAAAAATGCGGAGTCAGCTGGAGAATTCAATGTCGTACCGGCATGTTGCCATGATAGCTCAGTGGTTAGAGCAATCGGACAGAAACCAGGAGATCCGTGGTTCAAATCTCGGCTATGGCATTGCATTTTTCAGTCGTTGTTTCTACATTTCCAATCTTATCCAACACACCCGCCAGTGTAGAACAACAATTAATTTAAAATATGAATTGATCTCTTCTCAGGAAGTAGGAAAAGAGAAAAATCAATCCCGAAATTGTGGGGAAGCAACATTGGAGCAACATGCAAAAGGAAACAAACACAAAAGCTGGAAATGCCTTTGCAAGGCCACAGGGTTAAAATGTACACTAACGTGCATAATAAGCTGCCAAATTCCGTAGATCGCAATAGTCGTTATTCCCTCCATAAGGTTTGCCCCTCAGGAACCAATCTTTGAGTCCACCCAGCCGTTATCAGTTCTCTATGTGATCGGCCTGAAAAACAATCCATAACAGAAAAACAAAAACAACTATGTTATAATCGATATAAAATGAAGGGTTGGTTGGGATACTGTCTCTAGGTAAGAGTTTAACTACCATTGGTATAAAAGGATATTCTAGACCATGAAGACAGAATTCGACCTCCTATATTAAGGGCTGAAGAATTATTTGCGTGTGTCGTTATACAATGCAGCTAGAAATTTATGAGAGTTTTTTTATCAACGACATGGAGACGAAGACAAAAAGGTCCACGTGTTTTTATGCCATAGTTTATTTTTACGCCTAAATTCAAAAAAGATTTGCGGTGTGGTACTCCGCTAGTGAGATCATGCAGCGTGTAATATTACCTTCGGCAGTTCGGCCATATTTGGGGAGTGAAAGTACCCTGCCAATCCAGTAGCTAGAAATTATGCTCGAGGAACACAGCAGCTCGTGAGGGAAGAGCGGGGTTATATATTATGCCAACACCGCATTTATGCACTTCAGTATACAATACCTATGAAAACTTAAAAGTGCTAGATTTTATTCAGCTATAGCATTTTGGTTTTTAGGAAATTAACTTATATTTCCAACAGTATACTGCGATGCAAGAGCAATAAGTGCATATTTGCAAACGAGGTAGACGTTTGAAAATACGAGACGAAATGGAGTGTAGCGATTTGAATCCTGTGGGATTTGTATTAAAAATGAATTTACTATGCATATGTCCTGATAATTTTAATAGGGCTATCCTTTTAAGTGTATTTTCTTATTTATGTAAGCCTTGTATGCAACATATACTCTCTACAGCTGTGGATTCTGTGCCTGCTTAATTTCATGACACAAGGTAAATTAAGGGTGACTAACTCTAGGCCAATGGGCTAAGTAGTGGTTCCTCAAGACATTTTGAATGGCCCGCCGATAGCTCATGTGAACGCATTTATTATTACAAACTCTTCTTCTTTGGAATCTAAAAGGAGTAACATAGATTTATTGAAATATCCATTTTGTATTTCAGAATCTTAGATTCATATATACTCCCCATTCTTGAAAATGGAAATTACAGAAATTCCAAAAGCCCTCAGAACTTTGTGCTAACTTTAAAAACTTCATATATAGTCCACTTCTCCAAATTTGACTGAATTTTGAAAATATTTCCCTTCAGATCGGTTTTCTGAAATTCATGATCTTGCTCTAAGAATTATATGAATATTTGGCTCCACGTATCCTCGGTCAAACTAAAAGTGCTCAGTCTCTTTGGCAGTTAAACATTTTCAAAGCCTTCGAGCGCACTGTTAACTTTTGTGCGCCACTTTGGACTCTGTAGTGTAATACAAGCCACAAGACAATGATTTGGACTACTTCCACACCGTACTTGGCGTGGAGCAGTGGATAAGCTGTGCAAGTTCTGCGGAATCAGCTCAAGTTCAATTCTCCGTAATGGGTTGTTGCGTTTTATTGTTTTACAACTCATTTTATTGTAATATAGTTAAATCATATTGCTTGCATTACTTCATTTTACTTAAAAATGTAATTACAATAGTGGTGAAATTTGTGGTTATAAAATTAATTTCACTGAGTGTGAAACCTCCTCCCAGCCGATAAATTAATGTCATGGTTATTATTATTATTATTATTATTATTATTATTATTATTATTATTATTATTATTATTATTATTATTATTATTATTATTATTATAGGCTCTTCCGGTGTAGGCTGCGTCATAAAGGCGTTGGTTGCCGACGTTTCGCAGGTCATGTGGCCTGCTTCTACTTGGACTATGTGCGAAGAATTTTTTTTTTTTTTTTTCCGAGTGGAGGAAAAATACTTTTGCGTACTAACCCCATAAATGGGAGTGTGGGACTCCACCGCGGCGCGAGCCGCGGCCCTACCCACTAAAAAACCTCCACCGGAGAGAATTCAGGTATAGGTGTGGCAGTACCGCCTATGCACCTGCGGATTTGAGGTGTAGGTATATTGGCCAGCCCTCAGGGCTTGAGCCTGGGCAAGGAGAGGAGGCCGGACGTAACCATGACCGAAGCCCTGATTACGCCCTGGCGAATTTGGAAGTTTGGTGATATGTCATTCCTTGTTCACGCCGAGGCGTGTCGTCTTGTTATATTGTAGGTGTTGAGCATCACAGGTGCACCCTTGTGTGCGAGTCGGATCTTGAGCCGGAGGCTGCGTCCCTGAAACAAATCATTCTAGGCATGCACAATGCATATATTTACACTTATTTGTACTAGTCGTTAGTTGTATAGAATGAATTTATTTGACAATTAGCTCTGATCTGGAAGTTGACTCCGCCTTATGGCTTCGTTTCTTTATCATATATAGTTAATGCTAATTTGTGTCTTAAGGGTAGCTCCGCCTAGTGGCGTCGTCATTTTCTTATGATTATTTTGTGTTTGTTATATTAATTGTGAGTACTTGTTTTACAGCCGTTTGGCATCGTCCCTATCTCTAATACACTGTTTCATTATCCATAATCCTAGCCTGGTCGTATAGAGTGCGCACACGGCGGGCTGCCTGCCTGAAAATGCAGGTGCGAGCCAGTGCCACTCGCGGGGGATCCCTCAGTCCCCGGGGGCCGCCTTGACTCGGAGAGCAAGGACTTCGAGGGCTACCAACGGTCACGTGGTGACGCCGCAGTCATGGGTGTTGTGGTAATGTTATTAATGAGTCGAGGTATGCTTGAATATCTATTTCGGGCTCCCCTAGGCCAAAGGTTCTGTCGAATAGTGACAGCGGTCTTTTGTGCTTGTTCTCCTGGGTTTCATAAGAATCTAGTTTTTGTATTAGTCTATTCTTGTTCTTTCCCTTGTGGTTATAGAGATTGAAGCTTAGACTCTTTACGAATTCTTCGATAGTGTGTAGTTTTAATTCCTGGTGTAGTAAATATGCCGGCGCTACCGGTGGTTGTTTCGTCATTATTCGTATTATCCTGTTTTGCAGTGTTTGTAGCTTATGCATGTGCGTCTTGGCCGCATAACCCCAGACAGGGGCTGCATACGTCATGATTGGCCTAATTAGGGTTTTGTATAGTGTGAGTCCCATATTTATTTTTAGTTGGTTATTTATGTTAAATATTGGGTACAGTCTATTTAGCTGACCATTTGTCTTGGCTCTGACTTTAGCAATGTGCTTATTCCAGGTCAGGCCCTGATCCATGATAAGACCTAAATAGGTCACATGGTCCTTCCATTCGATTCTCTCGCCTTGATAATTAAGTGGCTGGAGAGCATGCTTATCTTTGCGGTGAAATAATCTTTTGGTGAAGACTATCGCTTGTGTTTTTCTGGGATTGACCTTGATTCTCCACTTTGTGAACCAGGGTTCAAGTACATTAGAAATCAGCTGTGCGTCTTAATTTATACTTGTTTTGCTCCGCCCACAATCATTTCTATTGGTGATGGGAGGGCCAGTGACGTCATTGGTTAAAAGAGGGTGCCAGATAGAACATCGTCGGCAACCAACGCCTTTATGACGCGGCCTACACCGGAAGAGCCTAGAATAATAATGGACACCGGCCGTGGAAGCCTTTCGCAAACATTTAATGTCATGGTTGCCACCTACCGGCATGACGGACTATTACATAAACACCGCATACATAGAAAATGAAGAAAGGCTGCAATGTGTTGAGCCGTATATTTAAAATGAAAAAAGAAAAAAATTGAGTAGCTCTTCGGAGATATGAATTTGCAACCTTAGTGCTTTACTACTGTGCTAAGAGTGCTGCAGTAAGCATAGCATTATGCGAACTCCAATTGAGTACCATAAATCAATAAGGTATGTTTTGGTTATAAATATTCATTGTTGTAACACTCTGAAACATCTGTCAGTTTGAAATCTCGTATAGGAATTATTTGTGATTATAGTTGTATTGCCTATTATAACTACTTCAAGAACATACGCAGTCTTGGGAACAAAGTTCAACTGCCCCGAATACTCACGGAAGTACCCGATTCGAGCTCGTCTCTCCAGTTTTAAATTGACCTAGCGTACATTTGTAAGCAACATTCTGTTATGAATGTTGCTGATAATAAATAAAGTTCAATTACTACAGCTGTACATACTTTACCAGTGCGTATCAAAATTATACCTAATATTCATAAATTAGTAAACGAAAAGCAAGTTCAAATGTCGTATTAGTATTATCTACAGGTCTTCAAAACTCGTTCGTCCTTGGAATTGTCTTATTAAATAGTGCACTGAGGAGTATATCTATTATAATTCAAGGCGTGTAGTCCTATAATGCTTTTAAAAGAATGTGTATAGTTTTACGATGTACTTTCCAGAATAAAAAAGGTGAATAGTAGGAATAACTTAATGACTTTTGAAACATTGTTTTAACCCTAGAATGCATATGCAGATGCCCTATGAGCTACAATTAATGATCAATGGAATCGGTTTTTAAGTGTGGTTATTGAAAATCTATGTAATTTTCAAATAAAGGCTTGGGTGTCTTCCTTCAAGATTCATGGGACATTTTAGTGTTTTATTACTTAAAACTTCCAAATCATATAAAAATTAAGGTTTATTGCCTTATTCTATGTTAACATACATGTTTATTCTGTGAAAGTAGCAGTAGATTTTTAATTTGATTATAGCTGGCAACTCTCACGGATTGACTTTGCTCTTTTTCCCAGATATATACACTTGCTGGAAACTGCGAGTCTCCTAGTGTTCAACTAGATAGGCGTCTACTTTCCGGGGTCACATCGCGGATCTCTCGCGTCGGGGCATGGCGGCTACGGCCTCCTTGTACCCCATGCTGGGATCCGTGATGCCGATACCGCATAAGTTGCACCTCTTCAGAGCACTTATATTCCCTGTCCTACCTTACGCCTGCAAGATCTGGGGCATGGCCGCAGACTCCAGTCTGCTCCGACTGCAGCGGTTGCAGAATAGGGGCCTCCGAGCCATCTATTCTGTATGCGCTATCCCCGTGAGACTACTTCACGAAGCCTCATAACTTCCATACCTGGAGGATGAAATTAGGCGCCGGGCTAGAAAGCTATACGACCAGTTGCCATTCCATCGGAGTGCCCTCGTTCGGTCTTTAAGGGACTATGACCCCAAAGAACGCCGCTTGAGCGTCATCGGGTTCCCCGCATGGCATGCGGGCACCCCTGATAACAAAGGAGTTACTCCAACTAGCATAGTCCTTAATTATAAATTATAACCAAAACAATTTTGATAAAATCATCCATCTGCGGTGCAATAGGGCCGTTGCACCCTAACGTGCAGTCGTCGAGGAGCTCTTTGCTACCTCCTATCACCCCCACTACCTCAAACTCAACCGCCATCCTGCAAACCCCTATCCTACCTACCAGTGGTTAAACCCTAACAAGAGTAGTTACACTTTAATAACACTTCTTCGGGCTGCCCTCAACCTACCAACATGCTTCGGGCGAGTCGAACCGCTCCCTGTCATTAAGACAGTCCCTATTTCACGGCCGGAAATATGTTGTTGGTATAGTGTGGCTACACCCGCTGGGACCTCCTATCTCGCTTTCGGATTAGGATGGTGTGAGCCCAGGTTAAATAATTGGTGGTATGCATGCCTGGAGGATGATGGGGCAGGTAGAAGCTCCCAACGTGATACCTGTTCGGTAAATTTACGATACATACTTCTATACTCACTTTTTAAGGCAATGTTAATTAATTTATGTTCTTATTGTGTAAACGTAACTTACATTAGATAAAATTCTGGCAATGAAAAATTAATTTCAAATGTTAATAAGTAAATAGGTGAGGAATTAATATTATTAATAAACTAAAAAACTGTAATTTTGAAAGTTTATAAACATCACATAATAAAATATTATAATCATTGTATTTAATAATAAACATGTTCCAAAACACAAAAACTATACTGAAATTTTAGCAAAAGGTTGGCAGGTCTTGAGAGGCCCTGCTTGTGCTTTCTCCGACAATTCAGAGACCATATATACTATGGTTAAATATCGTCCTACAGTACACTTGCCGGAATACTTTAGTGATAGTAATATACTGCTTTAATTCAGATTCAAAATAGTTATTAATATACATTTAGTTAGATGGCCGTTCAAAAATATTCTGTCAATTTACTGGCTCAAGCTCAAAATATGTTAACATATTTGAGGTAAACATTTCATTCGTAGTATATGTGGTCTATGCTTAGGTAGCCGCGGTTGGAAGAGAGTGAATGCAGTAAGGATTAAAAAGGTGGAGAGGCATTAACTGATTAATATTTTGATAATAAATAATTAGCTAATAACAAACTAACATCACTGCATTTCTCCCTAACTGGATAAAATAAAAGGAAATTGAACCCCTTCATTATGACTTCAAGACAATAAGTTTATTTATAGTTTATAACTTGCTTATTGGTGACAAGAATATCCACTTAGATTTTAATAATTAAAGGATTTCAAATGTAATAAAGAAAATTTAAACGGTGGACTGGTAAATTTGAACTCGTACTTTCTCATAAAATAAAAATAAATATAACAACAGCAATAATAAAGCAAAATATGAAGACTGACCTGATACACGTCGCGGCGCTTCCCTTTTTAGAATCAAACTGCGAAAGGCAGTGGAATCGAAGAGTGAGAAGTCTGAAGCGTTTATGAATTCACTAACATTAATGATAGATTAATGAGCCTTATATGAGTGAAACCTTAATTTTGAATAACTTATTCCGGAACAACAGGCCAATGTTAAACCGAGAGATCATAATTCTATGGTACAATGTCATTTCTGGAAAAGGTAAACCATTGCAATAGCTAGTGTTCAATAGTTCTGTATTGAAACTACTTCAAGTGAGCGTGGTAAACGTCGAAGAAAATGCATGAAATCATTGGCACCATTCATACATTTAAGAAGAATGAGTTGTTAAAATATTTGGATCCAGACTACCAACAGAGGAACAGGTGTTGAATTAAGGGTAGTATAAGCGCCGTATTCTGAATTCAACCAATTTATGTTACATTATTTAAAAAACTGTCTAAAATTATTTGTTGAAATTTTCAAGGCATGTTCTGCAACACTTTGACTGTTGATTGATGAACAAGAACTAGCTTTGGCTAATGAGAAGAAAAAATATTGTTTTAATATAATACCAAAATTCCATTGAAAAAAAATCTGATGTGTTACATTCACAAGATTTTCTCTACCCTCTATCGTTTATTATTAGGCATATAAACTATTTATAATAATATTTCACAGAAATAGCTATATTACACATTTCGTTATAGATACAAAGGGGACAGCGATAGCAAATGTTTAAGAACTGGACGCTATACGCTGGACTTAAAATGCCATACTGTTACCATACAATCCCGAGAAATAACTGAATGTTGATAGAACTTAGAGAATGACCAAGAAATGAACAATTCGAACCTTTAATAACGGATCTCTCAGAAATGGCTTATGTCACGAAAAAACTTATTTAAAATAAATTGTGTGTTTTAAAGAGATCTACATTTACGTATAGTACGTTTTCGTCTATTGCTTAACGTTTACCAGTTATACAAGATTATACAAAATGTCTTCCTAATGAAGTGGGTTTCACAGTCCATGCCTAGAAAATTCAAGATATATTTTATTTGTAATGTAAACGTCTATAAAATATGACATTTTAATCAAAACCCTTAAGCCCACTTTTCAGAAAATAAAACATTTCAAAAAATCTTCCATGTAAAGCGTAGTCTGGGGTAGGGGATTTTCTTGAAAATCTTGGATCGTATCTTTGGAAGGTGTTTAAGCTAAATACCAAGTTTGGTATTTATCGGACATTTCGTTTTTGACTTATCCTGTTCACAGACACACACACGGGCCTTTTGTCTAAAAATCCTTGTTTTTGTATTCGGAGACCTCAAAACATGTATTTCCGGTGAAATCTCGACATCGAGTTTTTCGGTGGAATACATTACTTCCCCTACTTACTGTACGTAGTAGAGAAATTAATAATGGGTTTTAAATTTAAAATGAATCACCGTACGTGATGTTTGTTTTGTTTCATTAAAAAACGCCTACTTAAGGGTGGTAAAAATATCAGAACTTTGTATCAAGTAGCTTTTAAGGTAAAGAGGCATTTGTTTAAGGAATTTTATTTCTTAGGAAATTAATGTTAAATGTAACATTTAAATAAAACTAAGATATATTGAACAGAATGTGTCAGAATGCCACAGGCTCATATTCTTCTGTGTCGTCTGCTTGGTTCTGTCAATAACTGCAGTGAAACGTTCCGAACAGAAAAAAACACTATTGTCTTTAGACTTTAACAATATAAGTGGGCTTGAAAATTCTAAAAATATGCTGCATTATTTTCAATAATATTTTAAAACAATTTACAATTAGCTTACTGCTATAAACGTTACACCAAAATGAGCGGACGATTTAAAATATTCAAATGAAATCAAAACTTAAAAACGGAAGAGAGTTCACGAAAATCCATAACTAGACTCCCTTGACCTTCATAAATGTGTATCCTAGGTAGATAACTTTGCCATTATTTGAGATTTTTGGCTGGCCAGCTTCCCGTTAGCCATTTACGTAACTGTTTAAAGAGTTATTCTTTTTGATCTGTTATTCATGCTTCGTGTCGCACATAAATCATCACTTTGTTTTCAAGCGCACTGAATGCTGTGTACTAGTCGACTACGATACGAGTGCGTTCGGTGGGAAGAGGATCTAAACAGTTACGGATCAAGTGGATGTGGCATCGGAAGCCAGGTAAAGAAAACATTTGCGGTTCCGAGTTGCGTTTACTAGTGAGACTGAGGTCTGCAAATGTAGTGCTGTTTTCATTGTACAACTAACTGTACATTTTCACAATCGCCTTGTCCCTCACTCCCATCTGACCCCTAGCCTTGTAGACGTTACGCATTGTCAACAAACACAGTGGTGACCTCCTCTTCTGCACAATCTGCTCATACTGGGGTTCTCTTTCTCTTGAGGCAATCAATCTGCTGTCAGTTGGCGGCGCGTGTAACTTTGGACCCAAGGCTCGGTTCGAGTCCTTTTAGCTTTTATTTTTAGTTTCCTTCCTGTCCTGCAGCAATACCGCGAAAACTCCATTTTGGCCAAGCATAATAGCATAGCATTTTAATGACTTTGTAATGCTGAATCAGGTTAATCATACATTTAAAATGCATAATTTATAGCTACACATTTTACTGTTTAATGCTCATTAGTATTTGAATTTTAACTGCTTATCCAATTAGGGTTTAAAAATTAAAATCTGAATTATGAATTTTGTGCATGTTAACGTGGTATTGTATGGCATTGTACGTGACGTTGCTATTAAGCTTTTGTTTGTCCCTTTGACTACGCTTATGTATGTGTATGTGCTCAGTAACTAAATGAGATTTAGGGGGTGTAAGGTCAAATGATTATACACATGTAACAGCTACACGTTTTGACTCGTACAGTGAATTGCAAAGAATCGTGCCGCTATAATGCGTAGTTGTTTATGTTAGTAAAGGAATACTAAACCGCCTCTGCCACGCCCATCCCTTACTGCTTACCTGGTTACTTCACCTAATGTTTGTCTTACTAGCTTTTGCTTTGCTCCTAATCCTGATCTGTACTATTATTATTCTTTAATTATTCTCCTCTTTAGTGGAACTTGCATCCCCAAGGATGCCTTGGGTTAGCAGCCTCTCGAAGAGCATGCAAATTTCTGATCATAGCATATAAGGATGGGTGATGAGCCCAAAGCTAGGTATGGCGGTGAAGAAGAAGTAAATTAACTGTAATAATGAAAGGGATGATAGGATAATTCGCGAATCAAATTATCCAACTCAGCATTTGCCTACTGACCGTGGAAAACCGTGAAAAAACCGTCAGATTAGTCGGCCCCAGTGTTTGAACCCGGAAACTCCCGAATGCGGGCCATAGACGTTACCGCCTGAGCCATCCCGCTGATGTCTGTATTCATAGGTTTATATTTGAACGCCAGATTTTTTTACATCAAACCAGTGTGATACGGACTTATTCAGGAGCTGATGTGGACCGTCGTGTCTTCCAGCCACTTAAATGAAACGTTTCCATACATAAGAAGTTTCTGCCAACATTAGATCCAGAAAAACGCTATAGGAAACCAGAAGCATTGGTACCCTTCCGTGCACTCAACTGTGCTTCTAATCATTGTCAACACTGTGGAAATAATCAGAATTTAAATTTCGTATGCTATAATTTCTAACTTGTTTTATACTACAGTCCTTCAATTTGTTTTCTGTAAATAATTTATTATTTACCAGGTATGTTTTGGTTCTCGCTTTCAAGTCAATCCATAGTTGCCTATATTATAGCCAATACTTTGCTTAGTTATTATTTGCTGGTGTACTATTTAGGGGTAACTGGCTAAAAAATTAAACAACATCCCAAAATAGCACCGGTAGTAGTTTTCTGTAAACTACTCAGTGTAGAATGATTGAGGTTAAATTTAGATTTTAAGTAACAAGCAAATTTTATTAAAGGACGAGAAGATCCAGAATTATAAAAACAAGATTAGGATTTATTATATTTTCATGTGAATTTAATGAAAATTAATACTTGTAGAAATAGTAATATTAACTTAACTACAGTCCCGACTTTAGGTATATAAAGTGCTACAAATATACGGGTTCTCCTGTTTATTTTAGAGAAAGCTTTATGAAATATATCACATAATTTACCACATTTAGATTTTTAGTAATATGCATATTTAAAATGTTACATGCTGGGGTGAGGGCCAAAAGCTTTCCAGCAAATTATTAAATTTCGATCACCCGAACACGCACATGGAGGAGCATAGGTCACTAACGGCAAGAGGAGCAGGACCTTGGTGTTTAAATCTAGACGAAGGCGTGAGGTATTGACATTATACAAAAATATTACATAATACACCTTGCCTGCAATATATTGACAAATGTTTGGAAGCTCTACATTACACTTGGAAAACAGGATGAGTGGAGATGCCCCGAAGTCGAGGACTGGCCACACACGTGACTTGCTGCTTCAACTGTACTTACTGAAGTGACGCTAACACTCAAAATGACGCTAACTATATCTCCCTCTGACCCTGTCTAGCCACGTTAGCCAGCCAGGATTGCTGTCATACCAAACGGAATTCAAACAAAGCCTTCTCTCTGGCGTGTTTCGCACCAAAGGAGGGATCGTTAGGCTGAAAAGTAATCAATGTAACCCAATAATGCTATCTACAATGCAACACAACAATGCGTCTGGTATGACAATACTCACTGGTACACCACAATATATAGTTGTATTATTAAACTGGATAATTTCAATTTTGTTGGAAAAAATAGCGTATACATTAGGAAAAGCAATAAAAATTCTAAAGTTCTTTATAGTCTAAAACATATGCACAATTTCGGAACATAACGTCTAGAAGAACACGAAATTGAAAATGTTATAGTTTTACATCTGGAGTACCTCTCTGAAAACATATCAAATTAATATTTTCAAAACTATTAAATACAGAAGTGAAATTTTGTGTTTTACCGAGTTTTAGTACCAGTAGTATAAACAAAAAATTAATTCATACGCTACATTAAGTTTCAAAATAGTTTAAAAATATGTAAAGAACACACAGCTTTCTCTACTCACTGTTATTTATTTTTTTCATTCATAATTTGACTCTTGTATATGATAAATTTTCGCCATGTATTGCCGGTACAATAAAATGCCGCATCATGGAGGGTGCGAGGATAACTGTTTAGAGACTACTTGATATGCTGTACTCTTATATTATATACTATTTGTATAAATTCGAAATATGTTTAAAATATTGGAAAGCTTAGACAACCCAAATGAAACAGGTAATAGAACAAAACATTTTATAACATAAATGAGCTGTACATGCTTCCCGTACTAAGTTTCTGTTTCTTGTGAACGCATAATTATAAGATAAGGCAGGCTTCACATGCTGCTCACAAGCTAAATACTTGTATGTAAATATTTCACTCTCAAGAAACTTGAATATAAAGTTTGAATCAAATACTTTTCTCTACTAGTTACCTATAGTAATTAGAGGAAGCATTATATTCCACACAAAAATTCGATATCTAGATATGTTTTGAGGTCCCTGAATCCAAAAAGGCATTTCTACTTTCTCTACTACGTGTAGTAAGTAGGGGAAGTATTGTATTCCACCCAAAAATTCGATACCGAGATTTCACCGGAAATATATGTTTAGAGACCCCCTGATCCAAAAAAAGCATATTTGGAAACATGTCCGTGTGTGTGTCTGTGAACAGCATAACTCAGAAACGAACAGTCGGATAAACACCAAACTTGGTATTTAGGTTTAGTATCTTCCAGAGATGCGACACAAAGGTTTTCAAGAAAATTCCTCCACTCCAGATTACCCTTTAGTACATGGAAAATTTTTATAAAATTTTAATTTTCTCAAACATGGCTCAAACGATTTTGATTAAAATATTTATGTTTAAGATATTTTCATGACAAATGAAATATATATCTCGAATTTTCTGGGAATGTCTCCAAAAGTATTCTTCATTGTGAACGACTTTTGCATAACTGGTAAACCATAAGAGATAGACAAAATTTTACTACACAAAAAATGTAAACCATTTTCCAGATATTGCTTATTATTCCCTTAAATTTTCCAACACTTACACTTTTTCTCAAATGGAAATTCGTTATTCATTTTTTATGTCCTGGTAATGCAAAGAGAATGGAATACTCCACATAGAAACCAGCTCTTAAAATATTTGACTATCGCTTAAAGCCTAGCAATTCCCCTTGCATCTACAAGAAAATTAGCAATAAGATTAACATCTCGATATCTCGATTAACATGAAGCATATGGAGAATAAACGTCTGTAAAAATAGTTTGTACAAGAGTAGAGAAAGTCATGTGAGTGTAACACATCAGATTTTTAAAAAAAGATCCGTGTTGTGTCTGCGCATATATCTTAAAACTTCATAATTCAGAAACGAAGCCTCAAACACTCAGCTTGGTTTATAAGTTCAGGATCTTCCAGGGATGCGACACAAAGGTTTTCAAGAAAATTCTCTCATCCCGAAACATCCTTTATATGAAAAAATTTCGGTATTATTTTATTTTATTTTCTCCAAAATATCTCTAAGGATTTGCATTAAACTACCGTATGTTTAATATACATTCATTCATTCATTATCTATTTACCCTCCTCTTATGTAGGACTTACACCCCCCCCAGGACTTACAAGCGGGTGCCTGGGGTCAAAGGCCCGTCGAGGAGCAGACACTCATGGATCAGACAGAGCATCCAGGATAGGTGATCAGCCCGATGCCTGGTATGGGATGAAGGAAGTAGATGAAACGAAATGTTGGTGAAATGAAAGGTGATGATGGAGCAGTTGGTGGAATGAATGGCGGGGGGAACCAGAGAACCCGGAGAAAACCCGCCCAGACGCCGCTTCGTCCACCACAAATCCCACATGCAGGTCCCTGGGATTGAACCCGGGCCGCCTCGGTGGGAGGCGAGCGGTCTAACCACTCGGCCACGGCGCCGCCTTTTAATATACTTTCATGACAAATAAAATTTATATCTTGAATTTTATAGGAATAGCCTGTGAAGACCTTCTGAATAACTTGTGAATAAATGATTTAGAGTGATCTTGTTACAAAAAAATGTAGGGTTCATTAAATCACAGAGTTTATGTCAGATACGAAGATGCGCTAAGAAGATTTTCAAGAAAACACCAAATTACCTTTAAATAGAAGGTTTTTTGAAATTATTTATTTTCTACAAAATGGTTCTAACGACTTTGATTAAAATATTTACCATGCATTAAATATTACATGACAAAAAATTTTGTCCGATCTAGCATAACTTGTAAGCCTTAAGCGATAGGTGAAAAGGTTCTACATAAGAAATGTAGATCGCTTTAAAACACACAATTTATTTCCAGTTTTTTTTTTTCGTTGCATCGGCATTTCCGAGATATACGTTATTAATGGTTCGAATTTTTCAGTACTAAGCCATTGTTTTAAAGTCCTGTAGAGTTTCTATTGTTTCTTGCGATGTCATGGAAAGAGTTGCGGCTGTATAAATGGATTTCACGGCGTTGGGGTGCCGTGAATATTTCTATAGTTAGCTGTTTCGGGGTAATTAGCTCAGCTTCGACTTTTATTTTCTCAGCGTAGGTGTGATTAAGCACTAATGATTAAATAATTAACCTGGAGTTATTTTATTATCTCAACCTTTATTATACCACCGCCTTATGATTGTGTAACTATGTTACAATTTCTGCAGTTGTGTGTAAGCGGCCATCATCTTAATTTTTCGCGATGCTGACTAACACTTCGTGTATTTAATTGTTATGACGAAATATTTTAGCTGTCTGAAATATTCTCCTAAACTCGTACAAATCTATGTTAATTCCCCGCTCCCTTCATCGTTTTCGATTATGTTAAGCACTGATTAGGGTTTCGCGGTATTGAATGTGTATCAAATCTATGGCAACCGCATATTATGAAGCTGTGTTGCATCTTCGACGACAATGTAGCACACACGTATTTAAGTTCAGTAAAAGTGTTTGTGTGAGTGTTTCTTTGCGAGTGATGTTTCCATGTCTTCCATTTCTTTGACAATCGCCACGCCCGTATATCCACCTCCTCGCGAAGTATCATAATATTTACATTGCTGAATTTTAATTCTAATTTTATCACTGATTCTGAAAATTTTGTTTTTTCTGATTTCTTCAATAGCATTTTAGCGGTGTGAAAAGCTTCTAGAATATTTTATGACTACTCAAGCTGGTTCATGATGAGTGCAGATGGCGTCCGTATTAGAGAGAACAATAATTTCTAAAGGATTCTTCACTGTGCTTTGTTTCCTTTATGATATGTTCCTGCTAAGTATTGAAGTAGGTTGTTGCTTCAGGTATGGAAAGCCAATTTGAAGTAGGAGTTGTCTTTACGTTATTTGCACCACGCTTTGGGCGTCAATTTGAAGTATGTTTTGTTTCTGCTCCACGTATGGAAGCCAATTTGAAGTAGGTTTATTTTAGGAGGAGTAGTTGTATTGTATTTCCACTGTTGGGAAGCCGAACTTGAAGTAATTGCAACCGCACGTATGGTACCCGGTAGCCTTCGCCCCAAGTTTAAAAATATTAACTTTGTATTTTTTTTACTATTTCTTTAAATATTATATATTTATGTTTGCCTCAGCTGCGTCAGTAATAATTTGTAGAGACATGAATATCTTAACAAGGCTGGTGTGGCTGAAGAATGTAATACAGCTATTTCCGGAAATGTTTATATGGATTAAAATAAAGTGGATAGGATTATAATTTTTATTTCACCCCTTTTATTAATTCTTGACACGATTTAAATAAAACTTCACTGATATAGAGAGCTGTGAGATTATTTATTAATTACTAGCACTATTTAACACTTAAACTATTTTTGTCTCTCACTGAATACGTATTAAACTTCTCGAGGACGCGTCTAGCGTCCGGTTAGGAACACTGTCTGCTAGCAACTGAGTTCTGAATCTGTACAATTTTCCCTATTTCTTTTTCTGATTGGCTAATCCTACTCCATTAGAATACTTTTATTTAACTTAAGCTTTTTTCTGGTTGATGATTGGCTATTTTATGAACTGTCTCAAAAATTACATTATTGCTGCTCCAAGAATTCCAATTCATTATTGCCTCAAGGTTACCTCATTGTTACCTCATCGTTAGCAACTTTTAACCTATTATTCTTACAGTTCCTACATTATTAAATTACGTAATACATTCACATAACATTATTAAACATGTATACCATAATATAAACATTAATACAATGACAGTTATATGCACTTTTTATATAATGTTACATACATTTTTGCAAAATGGCGGGCTGCTATTATATTTTATATTACATAATTTGACTGAAATAATTTAAGTGTTAAAAATACTGCCTCAGTATCTAAACTTTTCAACGCCTAAAGCTACTTTTCCCAAGTATATTCTGCTTTTTCGTGTTTAAATGCATTGGAAATTTTCAATCACTATTAACATTATCTATGTATATTCGATATATATTTTGTTCCGATTAATATAATTAACGTGTGGGCTAAATGTACTGTTTCAGACTATGGAATTTTAAGGACAGCATATAAACCAGTTCTTAAACATTTGATTATCTCTCTTCCCTTTGTATCTATAACGAAATGTGTAATGCAGCTATTTCCTGAAATGTTTATATGGATTAAAATGAAGTGGATAGAAAATAATTTCGAAAGAATAATTTGTATATGCACTAATAAATGATAGAGGGTTAGAGGAAGTCATGTGAATTTTAACACATCAGATTTTTTAAAGAATAGTTTGTAGATGAGTGAGTAATGAAAGTTGAAAGGGTTATTGCTGCCCCACGTATGGGAGCCAAACTTGAAGTTGTTTATTACTGCTATTTGCACCACGCATTGCGGGTACGATACAAATTTTCCGGTGTCCTTCGCCCCATATTTAAAATTCAACTTTCCAATTTTAATGTTTATTTAAATATTATATATATATATATATATATATATGCCTTGACTGCGTCAGTAATTTTCAGAACACTATCTCTAGCAGGGCTGGTGTGGCTAAAGAATAAGTCTTACACAAATTATAATTGTATTGTACTTTGTTTATTAATCCTTCACAAAATTAAATAACACTTCACTGATATATCCTACTATATAACTGTGAGATTATTTTATTAATTGCACCTTTAAACACGCAAACTTTATTTTATTCTCGCCGTAATGACGTTTTATGTCTCACACTGAATACGTATAAAATCGAACTGCTCGGGAACGCTGCCTTGTAGCGTCTGGTATCTACCGCTTAAATTCGTATACTTTACTCTATTTCAAGTCTCTGATGACTAACCCTACTCCAATACAATACTATTATTTAATTTAAAGCTTTTATAGTTTTTGATTGGTTATTTATAAACTGTTTTAAATATTACATTATTGTTCCAAGAATTATTAGTAGTATTATTAAACTTTCTAATTTATTGTTGTCTCAAGGTTACCTCATTGTTACCTCATTGTTAGCAACTTTCAGGTTCTATTCTCACAGCCCCTACATTGCTAAATTACGTAATACATTCACAAAACATTATTATACATGTACATAATAATATAAACATAATACAATGACTGCTACATACATTTTATATATTATCACATACACATATTGCTTTAAGGCGGGCTGTGATTATATTTTATATTATATAATTAGACTGATATTATTTAAGTGTTAAAAATACTGTCTCAAAGTCATGCGAATGCAGCACATCCGGTTTCTTGTGGGCAAATTTCATCAATAGCTTTGCCTGACAGGCTTAGAAATATGACGTTTGGTAATTATTCGATGTTTTGCTTAGGAGTTATGTTCTTCACAGACTAAATCGGAACACGCGAGCGCGGACGTTTTTCTAAAGCTGAGTTTTCCTTTACGCGGAACTACGGAAACAGGCATTATCGGAGAACTTTTTGGTTGTATGCAACCCTTCCCCTACTTCAGATATCTTAATCGGTAGAGAAAGTAACAAAAAGACGAGCGCTGTAATTTAGCGGTTAAAAATCCAGAAAATATAATAAAATTTAGAAACATTTCCTTCTACACTGATATTAATATGATTTACTTGTCTCCTGTCATAAAATTCAGGAAGCAGTTATTTTATTGTTGCATGCGGGTGAACAGAAGCAGAGGGATAATATATCATTCCACAGACGAAAGAGTTCTCGTGGGTCATGTTTTAAGCCGTTCTTCCTGTATTAAATATAAAGAAACTCTTACTTAGTGGCTATGTGCGTGGCTGGAATCGCACACAGATACAGTGGAAGTTATGTATGCATCACTACGTATATGAATAATGTATGCCTTCTGTTCTTTCCTCTTTATTTATATCTCTAAGGAAATTCTCTTCGTGGAGCGCCTTACAATGGATAGGAAGGGAACAAGGCTAAAAGGAAGAGAAAAGAATCACTGACGTCGTGTAGTCTATATCTGGGTAGAGACAAAAAGGGATGTACTGGATATAAACTATCGCATACAGTTGGATCGCAGATGAGAATATTCAGACATTGTCTCGAGAAATCCAGCATCTCTTTCGGTCCTCGTCGACTTTTTCTTTTCTGCTTCAGCATGAGGCACAAATTGATTCGTCCTGATACTCCATAAGCTCTTCTGTCGCGAATTTTCTTACTCCTCTTACTTTTCTCTTATGGCCCATACGAAGGGCTTTTGACTGTTACAAAACGTAAATTTAAACCAGCATAACGCGGTTGTGCTCTTTTCATGTTCTATAGTATGTTGCAGCATTAAAATACACGCTGTAATCCTACAGCGTGCCCTAAAGTTGGAATGGATTTGTAGTATACTTAGGTGGACCATTTAAGTTGAGACTGTACGATATCTCCAAAACTAAGCGTTCTTGAAGGAAATGTATATGATAAAAGTTGCTTGATATTATAAGGGAAAGTAAAATCCATTAGGTGTGTTTAATTTAGAAAATGTTGTGATGGTCATTTGTAGGTTCCTATTTAAAATAATTAATGGCATTTACTTTCCCCCATAATAATCAAGCAACTTTTATTCAAGACATTTCTTTCTACAACGCTTATTTTGCAGATATTGTACAGTCTCAACTTAAAATGATCCAACCTGTACAGAGTGTGAACAAATAGTTTACATACAGAATAGTCAAATATATGATGGCAATTTTACTGCAGACAACGATGCTTCTGTACCGATAAGCGATATTAATTTTATTGAACTTGAGGAAATGGAACAAATTCTAAAAACTTTCCAATATGAAAACTCCAGGTATCGATTATCTACTCATAAACAGAGCTACTAAAGTATGCCCCAAAACAGCGCCTATTATATGTGACAAATATTTACTGACAACCTTCAAAGCACCAAAGAAAAGCTCTAAAAATTTCAAGGTTTAATAAAGGTCACCTAGAAATAATTATACAGGTATAAGCTTGTTGAACCCTGTCTATAAAATGAATGCAAAAATAGTTACTCGCCGTTTGAATAAGATTAATGAAACGACATTAGAGGAAATATAGAATTTATGAATAGAAACCAACAACAATTAGTTCACAAAACAAGGAAATTTAATCCTCCAATATAAATAATATTTATCGATTACGAAAAGCTTTTGATAAAGATCCAAACAATAATGTATGGAATGTAATGATTCAAGAAGGATGCACAGTACACCTAGAGAAAATAACAACAAAAAAATTTTTGACCAGAATTTCGATAAAATACAAAATCAGATAAGTGATGTGGTAACAATAAATCAAGTTTTAAAGCAAGGTTTCCCGTAATCTCCAACATTATTTAATCTATGAATTGCTAAAGCTATATAGGAATGGCAAAATAAAATAAAAATTGGCATAATATAGATAAAACTCTATTGAATACTCCGCTGTTAGCTGACGATCAAATGTTGATCGCAGAATCAGAAGATGATCAACAGCCCACCACTTCATTTAGTAGGGGATAGATGCAACTTGCAAATATCATCCATCAAATCTAAAACAATGGAATTACGAGTTATTTTCATATCCATTCCGTGAACTATTCTTATAAGGGTTTCCTTTCCTTTTATCTTCTATTAATCATTATAAATGTAGACACTCTCTTTGCATGACCAATGGTTTACCACTTACCGCCGTTTTGCTTAAATCATTAAAAACGAACAGTCATGAACATTTTTCTCCAATATTGTTAAAGCTACAACATTTCATTTGTATAAATTATACTAACGAGATCTCACTTTTCTATAAGTTAGGTTTCTCTATCTGGTTTTGGTTCTGGTTTATATAAAATTTTATAAGAATGGGAAATCATAGGCTTGTCAGAGAAAATTCAAGATATACATTTTATAATTGAAATGCCTTATACATAAAATATTCTAGTTAGAACTGTTATAACTCTTTTTAAGAAAAGAAAATAACGTGGTTTTCTTTTTCTAAGTTAGGATTTGGTTAAGTTTGTGAAATTTATTGAAAACCGCATTTTCAATTAAATATCTGAATAGAATTTTACGGTGGAATATTCTACTTCATCTATTTATTATTGAGTAAGCTGTGGAGAACGTAATAACAATAACCTCTGAGTAATGCCAGTCTGTCGTTGGAATACCGCTAAGATTTGCAGGAAAAGTCACGAAAACTAGCGTAGTCATTGAGGAAATTGGGTTGGGAAAACTGTCCCCTAAACACAGCAGATAACCCAGGCCTTTTTCTTACTCCACGTTTCTTCAACGTAATTTAAAACTTACACAAATGTAAACTAAATCGGAACTAAGAGAACTTCTAGGACCTAAGTAGTTTTTGTGAAAAACGTTATTGCGAAGTAGCAGGGGCAGTTAGGCGTTTAATTTAAACATACAATGTGTTAAATGTTTATTTCTGAACCGTTTCCATGTATAATGGGATAAGATCTAATAAACAAAGAGGCATTATGCTCTGTACTGGTCACGTTATCTGAAAGATTATTTGTGTTTCAGGTCTACCAAGCGGGCAGAATGTGTTTCACAACATGGAATAGAGGCGCTTTAGCGAAAATGATGAATACAGAAGCCACATAAGCTGTGTTACAGTCTCTTGTTGGATAACTATGTTTCATAGAGTCCAAAATGTAAGCAGAGTTGCAGGTAGTTACTATATGAGAAAACCAGGTCAAAGGTTCTGCCGACAAGGTGTAATAACATAGAAAACCACTTAATGTTATCTTTTGTTATACGATCTAGCCTCCATTCGCCTCACTCCCTTAGAAAGCATGTATCTAAATTTGAAGGACAACCCAGCTTAAAATACTTGTTTGTAGTCCATTGCACGATAATCAGCGTTTGCTTCTACGAACCATTGAAGGCTTATATTGAATTGCCAATACATTAACCACAAAAGAGCAGTAGTCAGTATTTTAAAACATAATTACTATTGCTTTGTCTAATTATGTGGATTCAAGGCATGCCATTAAAACACGCGAAAAGTCTTCCATCATATCCTCAACATGTATTTCTCAAAGGGTTTAAATATGATAAATAAACTTCCGAGTGACATTAGAAGTAGTATTATTAATGTTATTTATTTAACATTATTGTAGCCCCACGTTGTGGTAGCCAATTTGAAGTAGTTATTATTATATGTGTTTACTCAACATGGTGAAGCCATTTTGTGACGTGATTCTTTGTTAGGTTTGTAGCTCCATCTCGTGTTAGCAATTTGCGGCAGTATTAGTGTTCGTTTGAAAGAATGCTACTGTTATTTTATTTAATTTTGGTTAACTGTCCTCCGGCTAGCTATGATCTTTTCGGTCAAGCACTTCTCTTTATACAGGTTGTGTAAACGGAAAGGAATCTTTTATCCAAAGATAACACTGATGAAGGAATTTGTTTTACACTTTTATTGTCGAACACATTTACTATCACATTTACACATTGATCTTGACACTCGCCAAACTGAAACTGTTATAACAACTTCTTACTGATCACTTTTAATCCACGTACTTCAACCTTTTGTATAATTAACTTTACCATACTTGAGATTTTTCATAACTCTTATACGCGTAACTTGCGAATCGATAGCCGACGTGTAATATTTCTGCTGGACTGAAGGCGACGTGTATCATACAAAATATTTTCGATGAACTGACGGGGTCTTTACCTCTAACCTACCTTTTATACTCCTACACCCAGATATGCCTAAAGATTATAACTGAGCTGCAATTGGCTAATAAAACGCGCCAACATTAGCGTCTATTTTTATATCCAATGAAAATTATGAATACATATGCTCTAGGGAAATGTTCCAGAAGATTCTAAAGGAAAACGCGCCAACATTACGTAACTTCCTCGTTTCCAATAATGATAAACAGCTCACCCCCTCGCTGCATTATTGCACACTATTATTGTCAGTTTCAGTAAGGCAGTATAAACTTACTTCCCAACAATAATTACAATCAACAAACATCTCAAATCAATGTCACATAATAATGCATATTCATACTATAATCACTCTTTACATTTAAATAATTTGTGATACAAATTACTGCATCACATTAGAGAAGAAAATGTAGAGTTATCAATTATCATATTTTGTATATATTTTAATAAAATCATTCCTCAAAACTAGACATTCTGAAAAAGGTGGTAAGGAATGTAGTACCTGTGGTAAGGAATGGCAAACAACATTACTGCCTAAGCAAAGTTCTATGAAGACTAACAAGAACCCAATTGACTAAATATGAATATAACGTAAGTATTTACGTCTCCATCTTAATATAAGCTAAAACGTATTAAATACCAGTTCTAAAAATGCCAAACCAGAGAGATATCGTCGAGTTCAAACCAAAAGTGTTCGTTTACCTTATGTCCTCTATGTCATTATTTGTTCGGTGTTGTAAAGGGTACACTCCTGCCAGCCTTCTGCTAGCGAAAGGTGGGTTAGAATTCATTCAAAAATATCATGCAACATCGATACTTCTTTCTCCAATATCGGCTTCAACCGTCACCACCTAAGTTTGCATTTGGAAGAAGGTATTTGACATGCTTGGATTTAAGATACAGCATCACTGCTATCTGACAGCTATTTGCTTGGATGCTGCTCATGACAGCTTCATAATTTTAATAAGATACTGCCAAATTTCTTTCATTATATATGAACTATTACAGTCACCTTTTGGTCAAAAATCTGGCATACAACAACGAGCCAATTACATGCTTTGTGCAATCTTCCAAGACTATCTTGTACTTAGAAAAAAGTACACCAACATATTTTTCAGGCTACTTTACAGTTATACATCTTTAGACGATAAGCTGTCACATTTGGCAGATATATTCTGTGATGAGTGATAACCAATTCTCAATACACCGATCCAAAATACCTGAAACCAATCAAATACAAACCTAAACAAGAATCTCTGCCCACAATGCAGGACATTGGCGGTATACAGCCATGGGGAGAAGTTTAGGAAATATTTTACATAAAGGACCTTTGAGAATAAAGCCACCTTCATTTTGACTAAGTCTGCTAACACTGTGGGCGCCGAGTTTGACGACATACCCACCTTCACCACTTTTTGACGTCGTCTCGAATATCTGCTGATGAATCTGCTGCTGGTTGCTATAGTGTTGTACGATGTACCTTTCTCTCAGGATATGCGTGGGTGATGTGAGGATAGACAAAACCCGATAAACTGACTGATAAATTTAGTGTACGCTAATGTGTGAGTATTAAAGGAGTTGCCGGCAGTTTGACTATGATAAACTAAACTGATTTGAATCTTATCACGAGAACTGTAACAACTAAATTATTATATCTGCTAACTTATGACTTACGATTTGCAATAATTGTTTCCGCAATCAAAACCTAAGAGTAGGTTGCAGTGAGTCACTAAAATGCTTAATGGCAATTACCATTCGGCTGTCACTAAGTATATGAGAATTGTTCACGTTCTTTAAGCGTTACGGACTGCCGATCATCCTAAAAGATGTAGGCCCCTAAGGATGTACACGAACGAAAGACGCTAATTTTAAAAATACGTGTTTCTTTATTTGCTTATGTGCCACCTACTTTACAACTATCACACCAAAGTTCCTACGTTATACGTTGCCAAGTTTCATGCATCTAAAACACAACTTTTAATCTTTGACTAGCTAAATTCTAAGAATTCTTTCCCTTTCTAATTTTTCAGAAATGACCTACTTGCACTTTCACATACCTTTTATTTCTGGATATTTTGAGTGGCAGCTACACGAACATTGAGCTAATGGGTTTTTGTTTACTGAGTTCACCGGAACCTAATTGCCTCAGCTACTCTACCTTCTAAACTAATTACTTTTCCTTAACACGTAATCTGCCTTGAGCTAATGGGTTTTTCGTTACTGAGTTCACCGAAACCTAATTCCTTAGTTACCCCACCTTCTAATTAATTACCTTTCCTGAACACATAATTTGTCTGGTACTGATTTCCTTGTTCACTTAAAAAATCTAACCTTTCCTACTTCCATTATGCATTTATTCAATATATGGCATATGTAGTATAAAAATCAATAAATACATTCGAGTATGTAAACGTAATAAAGGAGACATGTAAATATTTACAGAAGGATACACATAATGTATATATATGCGTGAGGCTTCTCAACTTGCGGATTGAAAAGTTATGCAATCCCGGCTTTGTACAGACTTCAGGCTATGCCGTAAACACTGTCCACTGCATCGCGTCGTATCAATTTCGGACGAAATGACTGCTTTGCACCGTTATGTGTGCAGTGACTTGCATTCGTAGCCCAACAATGTGCGTGTTGGCCTTCCGTGGTGAAGGTCCCAGGGTCAAATATTGCCACTTGAAGGTACTTTTTATGTTTAGTAAATTTAACGAAAACTGATAGTTTTGCATGGAAGTGTCGTTTCACTTAATTAGTTTAAATGTGAATTTCATTAAAACACAAATTATTATTTGTTAGAATATGTTTTAATGAACATCATGAATAAATGCAAGAAATGAATGAAAAACTCATTTTTTGCAGGCGTGATTTGAACTTTTCAGCATGTTAACCGTTGTGCTACTACAGCAGGTTAACAACAAGCACTACCGTAGGCCTAATCAGCGGGCTGCTGAATGCGGTATCAGCACCTGCATTTCGCATCGTCTGTAAAATGCAGGGTTGCTTAGTTACCAATCCGCAGGATGAGAAGACTCACACAATATATATGTTGCATACACACAAGTAAAGTGGTATCTATTATGGGAATTCCAGCATGCGAAGTGAAGAGAGAATAAAAGGACTCCAGCAATGAGAGAAGTATATCTCAAAAGGAGCGGCGCCGTGGCCGAGTGGTTAGACCGCTCGCCTCCCACCGAGGCAGCCCGGGTTCAATCCCAGGGACCTGCATGTGGGATTTGTGGTGGGCGAAGCGGCGTCTGGGCGGGTTTTCTCCGGGTTCTCCGGTTTCCCCCGCCATTCATTCCACCAACTGCTCCATCATAACCTTTCCTTTCATCCATTTCACCAACATTTCATTTCATCTACTTCCTTCATCCCATATCAGGCATCGAGCTGATCACCCATCCTGGATGCTCTGTCTGATCCATGAGTGTCTGCTCCTCGACGGGCCTCTGACCCCAGGCACCGCTTGTAAGTCCTGGGGGGGTGTAAGTCCTACATAAGAGGAGGGTAAACAGATAATGAATGAATATCTCAAAAGGGAAAAGTTAGAAACGAAGATATACCAACTACATCAAAATATATAATTTAAACTGTAACATTAAGTAATATATTACGTTATCCTACATACAAAGAATAGAAAGCAACAAAAGAGCATGCTCATTTCTAACCACAAACCAAGGATAAGGAGAAATATGCACTATGTACTGAGAAACCTCTGGGAGGAGCAATATGTGGAAATTGCAACCGGTAACCAGAATCAAAGCTTGAAGGGTGATGATGACGAAGGAGAAGGAGCCATGATTAGGTGCAACAATATGGGTACTGATGGACTACTAGAAGAAGGTGAGCGAGAGGAATGGGCTACGTAAGCATTTTCTGCTGTCCCCATCATGTTTATACACGCTAGTATCATATAAAACACACAGTGTTAGCTCACCCATGGGTTCACTGTGAAAAAGTTGTCCTTTCTTTCTAGTTGCAGCCATGTGTAACGAATAAAAGACAAAAGTAGCAAAATATTATATAATTTATACAGAAACGCGTGCTAGCAGCGAGAGCCAAATAATGCATACCTAACACAGTAGTTGCTTTCGAGTATTAGATCTGGCAGTATGGATGATTCACATACGCATATTTCGTATTAAACAAATCGATTACTGAGCAGATAAGCAGTTCAATCCCTCTCTCGCAGCTCAGGCCCCTCTCATCTACTTCTCGTGGTCCAACAGTATAGGTATGGATAATAGAACAGAGGGGGACACTACATAAATACATTGTGGCTACCACCCTCCAGGAGGAAGGAATGAAGTGAAGGAACCACAGGAGGCTACAGACCGCAGACAGGCCACAGTTTCAAGTTAGAACATCCGTCCCACTGCTGAAGCTCCCAGAGATGGCGATGAACGACCCATCCATCAAGCAGCCCTCTAGTGTCCTGATGTCCGTGGGGGTACTCTTTTCTTTAAGCAAGCATCCGCACTCTTTGTCCGGCAATGCCATACACCATGAAACTTAAAACTACACCTGGAAGATCAGAAGGAAACGGAATGAAAGTGAAACAATGCAAAATAAACTGTGGTAAATGAGAAAATACCCTAGCATCCGCCTACCGACCAGGAAAAGCCATAAAAACTCATTGTCAGAATGGGCTATCCACGGGAATTGAACCCGGGACCGCAGATCCATGTCGCTCGTTAAGGTACCGCAATAATTCTTTTAGCAATGCTGGCGCTAAAGTGACATAAATACCATTGTTGTTTTTCTTTTATTTTTGTTTTTACATGAATTTACATGTTAAAATACGGTGTACTGACTGCCTTAAGTTATGATGCTGTTATTTCTGTAATTCCATACTTGGCGTAAGTTTGTTTTCGTACTTGATCTAAAATAAGAAGTAAAACCCCAAGTTGTCTAACAACAAAAGCCGAGAATGTAAGCAGGAAGTCAGTAGAAAATACTAGCAGAACAGAGAACAAAAAACACCACATGCGCTGAGACGCTTTTAATTCCAGCTCTTTCGCAAGAGATTTATTAGTCGTCATCCTTTTCACGGTACGCTAAACTTGCATACTTAATTTGTAAGATAATATCTGAAGAAAAAAGGCATTAAAACCATGCGACCCTGTAGTGGAAAATTCCCTAAACCTCTCTTACACGAAATTATTGCGCTGAATTAATTCTCTAGCGGCGCTGAGCCAGAGGTTAGAAGTTAATATGGCACCGCAAGCGAGGAAATTCCCTATCCTGCAAGATGTTGCTTTTTAGTACCTACTACAAGATTCAGTAGAACCATCACAGACTCGTCTACTGTGTTGCAACACTTACACACAGCTGAAAAGCTTTTGATGTTTTGAAACATGCGATAAACAAACAGTGTTAATGAAACGTGCTCGTCAAACCACAGGTTTTGTGCGTGACCCCGAACTGAAGTGGCAGACCTGCAGGTTGGTGGTATACAAATTTAATTCACTGATTGTTGATCCATGCTGTCGTTACAAGAATTTTGTGGAAGTTTTATGTTAATTTGTCCTTTATGTCCGGCTTATTTATATGATTTTCAAATACATTTAGCTCAGCAATGAGTATGTGACATCTTCAATACAGGAATTTTTCTAACCTGTTTGAGAAAAGGTAAGGCAATTAAATCAGAATATCAATAACAATTAACTTCACCTAAAACTGTTTTATTTCCTCTCAGGCTATGGAATTTTATCGTAATACAATAATTATCTTTTTATAGTTTCAGTTTACCTATTCTTATCATTTCTATATTTCAGTAATTCAGTAAATATAACCAATGTTGGTTGATTAGTCTTTGTAATGCATATAACAATTTAATATGATTTATACTTGAAAATAATTAGCTTGAGTCTTGCTCAAGATGACAGAGTCTTGAAAATTTTCTCAAGAGTTAAAAAAATGAATGTTGGTTACTTTTTGGGCTGTTGCTAAGCGCAACGAAATAAATTCTAATATATATATATATATATATATATATATATATACAGATTATTTGCGCTAAACAATTTACATTTGGCTGCAAATAACAAATGAACAACATTAATTTCTTATTTCACATATCTCTGTTTTGTGTTTTAATTGCATATTTACATTCCTGTTGCGTATTTAAAATGCAAATTCATTATTTTCGTTCATTCAGATTAATGCATTTTTCTTAATAGCGTTAGTTACTTTCCTTCTACTTCTTTCTTTTTATGTGAAACAAATTAATTCATAACATAAACCTTATTTAAAATATTTTGAACCTTTTGCACAATATTTTAAACTATCATTACTTAAAAGTTTTTAACACTGCTCATCTTTTTGGAATTACAGTTCTCAGTTTCTTTTAAATCATTTTATATTAATACGCCGCTTTCAACTCATTTAAATTCTGCATCAGCATATAGCAGAATATGACTGCTTACAAATAGCAAGAGGGGCATTGAGTAGATCATGGTTTTTAAGTATCTAGGAATTGAGATAACTACAAAATGAAGTTATATGTAAAGCTAATAAGGCAACCAGAATAGCAGTTTGCATAAATTATACAATCTAGAAGAATAAATGCTTAAGTAAGGACATGAAAAAAATACAGAATAGTAATACGGCCAAAACTGACTTAGAGTCAAAATACACCATTTCTACAAAATAGTAATACGGCCTCAAAGACTAGAACTGATAGAACAAAACCGGAACAGAATCTAGAAACACATGACATGAGTATCTTAAGGAAAATCCTACATAAAACAAGTAGAGATAACATTAAAAATGAGGAAATAAGGAGACAATTTAACATTGAGGCAATATATGAATAGGAGATACGATGGAACCTGTAAGTAACTCGAATAGTACCAAATAGGATGTTTTGCATATCAAGATACTCGGCACTGATCCACATATGGGATATTGTACCTACACCCCACAAGGGGGCGTCCCCGGGAGGAAGGATGAGGCGAGAGAAGACACCGGGCAACTGAACCACAAGTGACGGCACAGGAATGCACAGAGGGAGTTCGAATACTCCCGGCAGCCAGCCGAAAGTCGAGGGACGGAGAGAGTTACAAAGAGCATCCTTTTGCCCTGCCATACTGCACCGAAACCCGATCGTCGACACTTCCAACCCTGAAAGAGACCAACGGATGAAACGTGAAGTGAAATGAGAATGGAGATGAAATGCAGGGACAGGAATTAGGGGATTATGAGAATCCTTCCCAACATTCGCCTGGCGACCCCGGAAAGGCCCCGAAAAAATCCCATGGGTCAGAAAAATTGGCCACGGGAATGGAATCTATGACCTCCCGAATGCGGGCCACAGATGAAACCGGTTGAGCCATCAAGAGATACCGGGGATAGAAGAACGTCACCTGGAAGTCCAAAGAAAATTGGAAACACTCTTTAGTTCTGGATTGAAAAGTCTGTAAGTCTAGCGTATATGCATGCAGAGAAAAAGACAAGAGAATGTTTCTGTCTTCAATAAAAAATTATACCTTCAAAGGTGTAGATCCCTCCCCTTTGCGCGAATAATTATATCCGGTTATTGCAGATAACGCTTTTAGTTATAAATATTTGGTTGTACAAGTGAATTTAAATATTTTTGGACCATAGAGAATTACATGAGAAAGATTGTTTTATATTTTGAGCGAAAATTAGAAAAATTAGAATTTGATAAAAAAAAAAAGTGGATGTCGCTGTTTCATCGTAAAGTTTATGAAACCCCTGAATAAAAATTAAGAAAACATAGGATGTTCATGTTTGCTTGCGTTTGAAGGTGTACTGTTGAGTACTGCAACTCAAAACTGAATAATCGTACAATATGGAACTCACTATAAGGTCCCTTGGAGTTTAAAGACAATTTTTTTCTAAAATAACTGAACTTTTCTTGCAAAGGCCGCCATTGTATTTTATATTTTCAAAAGCTCTTATGCGGATTTAGGCTATAATAACATGGATATGAGGTAATGTTACGATAAGTGTAACATTTATCTTGAGTTTTCCTTTCTTTTCTTTTAGGGGTTTTTATAAATGGAATTTTGTAAAAAATAATAATAATAACTTATTAGGTAAATAATTTATAATTTCCAACCTCGTCCTGCACACAGCTTGGGTGAAAGAACAATTAATTGCAAATAACATATTTAGGGACTGAACATCCCCAAAGTATTCGCTATTTTAGGCCTAAAGACTTGCTAGCTATAACCGAGAACGGTAACCAGAAGAACAACAACAAAGTTAAAATACAACATGTATTATTAAAGCGTGGTAGCTTTCCCGGGTACCGGGAACAGGAAAGAAGGCTTCGTTAAGCTATAACTTTCTCAATCTTGTTCCCAGGCACACAATATTAGATCCATATTGTGCATATTAAGATCTTCACTGCATAAATTATTTAAGGCAGCCATGACATGAGCCAGCAGCTAGAGCTCTCTCTAATCGCAAAATTGGAAAATGAAACCGGAAGAAATACCAGCGAATGTACGTTCTGACCTTCGAACCTAACTCCCTCATATCTATTGAGCGCTGGTTCTTCTGGACTGAAACTGGCTTTTGCCTCAAACTAAAACTACAAGGAACAGTAAAAGAGGGTAGAAATTAACAAAGAATAACAAATAACTAATTATGTTATAATAAAGGAATGACGCTTGGTACGACTAGTGGAATGAGAAATAGTAACGGATCTGCATTTAGAAAATGCTTACTGTATCAAATTTTGAAGTTGGCGAACATGCATTTTGTTGACTGAATTGGACGCAGGTGAAAAAATCTTATGTCTTACACTCGCATGACTTTCTCTACTCTTGTACAAACTATTTTTACAAACTCTTATTCTCCATCTATTTCATATTAATCGAGATAAACATTTGCAGAAACGATCTTTTGACATGCAAAGACAATTACATTTTACACATAGCGACCAGTTCTAAAAATATTTGACTCGCTTAAGGCCTACTATGTTCCCCTTGTTTTTTATCTGCAAGGGCAATATAAACACAAACCTATCTCTTAAAAGCTGGTTGCTAGGTGCAGCACCATTCTCTTTGCCACAGATTAATACTCTTTGCATATCCAAGACAAAAAAATGAATAACGAATTCCCATTTGAGAAAATAAGTATTGAAAAATTTAAGGGAATAACAAGCAATATCTCGAAAATGGTTCACTCAACAAAAAAATGTATATGACATAAATTGTGTATTTTAATGCGATCTACATTTTTGTAGTAAAATTTTGTCTATCTTTTATGGTTTACCAGTTATGCAAAAGTCGTTCACAATGAAGAATACTTTTGGAGACATTCCCAGAAAATTCAAGATATACATTTTATTTGCCATGAAAATATCTAAAACATATATATTTTAATCAAAATCGTTAGAGCCATTTTTGAGAAAATTAAAATCTTCGAAAATGTTCCATGTAAAGGGTAATCTGGGGTGGGGGGGATTTTCTTGATAACCTTCATGTCGCATCTCTGGAAGATACTGAACCTAAATACCAAGTTTTTTGTTTATCCGTCTTTTCGTTTCTGAGTTGTGCTATTCACAGACACACACACGCACAGACACACACACGGACATGTTTCCAAAAATGCTTTTTTTGGATTCAGGTCTCAAAACATACATTTCCGGTGAAATCTCGGTATCGAATTTTTGGGTGGAAATCAATACTTCCCCTACTTACTATACGTAGTAGAGAGAGTAAAAATATCATTGGTCAGTTATAAACAAATGAATGTCACTGCGAAAAATCGACTTTCCGCATTGTTATCGATATGGTCATCCACATGCATTACCGTTATCTTTACCAGGGTAGTGTGAACCAAAATGTCGTACACCGTTTTGTTTCGGGTTCTGGCTACCGTTCTCGGAACTAGCCTTTAATTCTCCAAAACTGAAGTTCCGTAGCCGTCTTGCCAAAACCTCAGTCTATTCTTTTTCATTAACGCATGACTAGTGATATAATAAAGCGAGTGGTACCTCATCGTAGGCTTTTGAAAGCATTTCAAAGAAGCTGTTCATCATGATCAATATATGCGTGTAGAAAAATATGTGTTTTCATTCCAACATTCTTTCTTAGGGCATTTGATTTTCCTTTAATTCTCCTCAAACCGTACCAGACGCAAAGGAAGAGTTTTAATTTTGTGAAACTGTACTTATGAAATTATTGTGGATCCGATAAAGAATGCACGTGTAAAATAGTAGATTATGATACAAGTGCTAAAAGTAGGTTTTATTTTCCGAGTAAAAATGTTTGCGAAACGTAGGCCGTAGGCAAAACAAAACCACTTATAACACGTATGGCATATACTATTTTATAAACCACTTGAATTCGTAAAATATAAATAATAATAATAGTAATAATAATAATAACTATATTAATTCCTGAAGCTAAGAAACATCACGTTTTGAACGAGATCAACTCACGCTGAAACAAGAGAAATTATGTTTAAAACGGGATTAACTCTCGTGTGCAGCGAGATGTTAGGTGTTTTTATGTTTTGTTGATTCACTAGCATTATTTTTACTTAAATTATCTTCAAAATGTTTTGCCTTACAACAGCCAATGAAGCGATTAATGCTAAATCATATTCCTTCTTGATGTTTTGGGTAAGAACTTCTAGTGCTATTCTCTCTGGTGCTTCTGTAATTTCACCTGGCTCTTCCATTTCAGTTTCTTCTGAATTCATAATTTTCGCCATTTGAAGTTTATGTAGGTTAGATAGATAAAAGAAGCTGTCAATGTAACGTATAGGTTAACTCTGCAACGAACTGCGATAAAATGAAGTAACATTGTGAACAGATAATGCAACCGCCATGAGAAATTAATCATGTAAAAAGACGTAATGAAAAATAAAAACTAATCAAACTAAGCCGAATAATTAAACAAGCGCAAATACAAAGGGAAATTGCCGTGTAAATGGACTTGAAACCAAAGTTGCTCACAATGGAGTGTATAAAAATGGATTGTACTAATCCGATAATGTAAATCTTTTTGTTCGAGTGGACTAGATTACTCGATTAACAAAAGGTACTCCGTGCTCACGAAAAGGAAGCCAGGTAAATACCATTAGCTTCACACATACTGTGAATCCATTTCCGATAAAACTTAAAATCCATTATTAGAAATTATTACACTAAATACACAAATCCGTAAACATCTCATAAAGCCAATCCCTTCATTATGTCATTGTGTTTACCACTAGCACCTTGACATAAGCCCATATTTCTTAAAAATCTTAGGAAAACATAACCAGATACACCTGTGGCCCACAATCGGCAGGTCCCGGGTTCGATTCCCAGTGACCGCCTACTCTCACCATGGGTTTCTTCGTGGTTTTCCCCTGGTCGCCTAGGCGAATCTGGTGTATTCTACCACGATTTCTCCTTTCCCCCATTATCTCTCATTTCATCTCACTCTTTCACGTTTTGTGTATGTCTTCGGTTATTCCGATGCTGGCAGTGTCGGGCAGATGGCGCAGTTGCTTGTGTATTTGGAAGGATTTCTCCCCGTGAACGCCAGGGTGCGTTGTCCCGCTCTTTAAAGTCGCTTCGTCGCCCTCTTTCAGGATTCTTCGACTTTACTGGTGTGCGAGTTTTCAAACTTTAAATACACTGGTGTGCAAAACCTAAGGACGAAAGTAATCTTCGCATGCTGTGACACTGCCAAGTAACATAGCTCGATGCAACTTCAATCATGCATAGAGGGAACTGCTACGGTATGCTACAGTAGAAAACTAAAAGAAATATGCAATGAGTCGAACAGAAATGCCACTTTTATTCATAGACCATAAGCTACACTAAAGTCAATACGACATATGCTGGCTCTCTAGATATACAGTAACAGATACATGGTGCTTAAAAGGGTGTATGATTACCACGGACAGCAATGCATGCTCTGCATCATGCTCTCATGCTGGCCACAAGGCTTTTAAGCAGTTCTTGTGGTAGGGCGTTCCATTCCTCTACCAGCGCTGTTAACAACTGTTGGATGGTCGTTGGGGCATGTGAATGTGCTGTAATCCGTCTCCGCAAAGCATCTCACACGTGTTTGATGAGATTTAAATCGGGGGAACGGGCAGGCCAGTCCATTCGCCGAATATCCTCTCGCTCCAAGAGATCCTCCACCTGCGCTGTTCAATGCGATCGCGCATTGTCATCGATAAAAATGAAGTCAGGGTCGACTGCACCCCTGAAAAGACGCACATGGGGAAGGCGTACAGTATCACAATAACGTTGACCAGTGAGCTTACCGTGTTCAAAGATTTGGAGGTCGGTGCGCCCATGCAACATTATGCCTCTCCAAACCATAACACCCGGACCATCAAAACGTCCATGTACAAGGATGTTCCTGTTCATTACGTGTTTCCACCTCTAGCCAGATGAGGGTACGTCGGGAATCACTACTTAGACTGAATCTGCTCTCATCCGAAAAGAGCACGCGACCCCATTCCTCGTTGGTCCATTTTTGATGCTCTTGGGGCCATCGCAAATGGTGCCGCCAATGTACGGACGTCAATGAAACACGTAATGGCCGTCGGGCGAAGAGACTACCTCTGTGCAGCCGCCGTGCCACCGGGTATCGTGAGATTGTGTGCCTATCTGTCCTGTTAAATATGGTTGCAATTGCACCCGCTGTTTGGCGTGAATCTATTCTTGCCTATTATACAATGTAGCGGTCATCTGCTGCTGTAGTTGAGCGTGGTCGACTGCCATCTCCTTGGGAAAGCAGTGACTGTGGTTTGGAAGGTTCCCTATGCACGTGAAACAATGCTGTGGGCAATTCCAAATTTCTGAGCAACATTCGTCATACTTTGCCCTTCTTCCAGTTTCCCCATGATCCTTCCCCGTGTGAAGTCATCCAAATGTTGTCTACGGGCCATGTTGCAATAAAGAACACCACTAAAGTGCACCGTAACAGCTCGCTAATTGCCACACACCGTCTTGTCCTGTTTCGTCAACTGCCCCGTGTTGCGGGACCAGACCCATTTAGCACTATAGGCTCAATACACTCACGCCACGTGACGTCTAGCTTTCTGTGTACGTGTGAGAGACCTCTGTCAACATGCTTCTGCATCTTCATCTACTTCCACCATGTAGTTCATTTGTTATATTACGTTACCCATCTCCTCAGGTTTTGCACGCAGTGTATTAGGGTATTCTGCGCGTCTCTGTGGGCCTATCTGCCTGCGCACCAATTCCCTACGGCTCCTTCACCTTATCTCTGTCTCCCGGGGGGTGTAACTGCAATAGATTAAGCTGGTCGCAGTGGCGAGGTGTCCCCTCCGATAATCAATCCTACATCCTAACCAGCTACGCACTCAAAATACTAACACTCAAAACAATTTGGAACATATCAATTCAGACCAAATGTATTTCTGTGTGCTAAATCTAAGTCACAAAATTAGTTTTTAGATACGTCAACTAATCTAATTGCATGGTAACTTTCATTGCAGGACCTAGCAAAGGCCTCTCTTGGATCGAAGTCTAGGAAGAACCAGTGTCGAAACCACCTCTCTCAGGTACAAGCCGAGTTATTTGAGTACATATTCTAGTTACGAAGAAGGTCTGAATTCAGCAAGCGGATCGTACTAAACCATAGTTGCGGCCTGAAGGAACCAAAATACTCAAACATGTAAGCCAATATTGCGATTATTAGGATTAGGATTAGTTGATGGAGGGGACACGTAGCACCTCGACCCGCAAGGGATCCTTTGTGCATACACCCCTAGAGGAGCGGACACATATGGGTCGGAGGACAACACAGATGCGTAGAGTTCCCTAAGAGTTACAGGTTTGACCACCCGGCCGAAGATCTCTCAGCGGCGACCCTCCCAAGCCAATAGTGGGTGGCTCACAGGCTCCCCTCCAGCGGAGACCGAGGAAAGCTCGATTCAGCAGCGAAGGCTTGAACGGCCGCCATCTGACGGGGCCAGGCAGGGGTTTCAACGCGCAAGCCTCTGCGCCATCTGTCCGCAGCCGACCGAGTAAACGGAGTAAACCTGTAACATGGCCCCGGAGTAAACCTGTAACATGATGATGAACGATGAAATGAGAGGAAATAAGGGAGAGATAAATTCGGGGGACGTAATGATCCTTCCCAGCATTTGCCTAGGGACCCGGGGAACCCCCGAAAAAAGTATCGGTCAAGAGGGTCGGCCACGAGAATTGAACTTACAACCTCCCTAATGAGGACTACAGAGGTTACCGCCTGAGCCATGCCGCTCTGTAAAACTGTAATTATACTTTACGACTGGAACAAGTGCTTTGAACGACATTTAATAATAATAATAATGATAATAATAATAATAATAATAATAATAGCAATGGAGCACATTATTGTAACACATAATATACTTTTGACTTCATTTTCTGTATTTTAAATTAAATTTCTCTAGTTTCCGTTTTGCATTGCTTAAGCTCTTCGGTTTGCAGAATTATCAGTGAAGATGTATTTAGAGGTAAAACAATATTAACGTTTAATATATTAACTTAAAATCATAACATAATTAAAGTTTTAATTAACTACCAGTCCTGGAAAAATACCTCAAGTACGTCTATGAGGCTCGCTCAGAGAGAGAGAGAGGCCTGAAAACCGAAGGATTTACTTCTAGGTAATAACAGTAGAAGACGACAAAGTCTGCTGTCTTTTGTTCTGGCCACCGGCAGTTTCTAAAGCTGCTTACAGAAAGCTCAGACATGTTATGCCTTTATTTTTATTTTTGATCTTTTTCTCTGGTCATACACGCTCTCACTCCTTTATTCCTTCCTAGACAGAAGAAACGGAAGCACAGAACCTTTGTTTGGAGAAGGGCTCAATTTTTCCCGATATATACATGTATATTCTCATACTTGAGCATCCAGGTTTATACCTAGATCATGAAAATGTTTCCATGATCATGTTGCTCTAATTCAAAATACCAAATATTTCTGTTGATTGATGGGCTGCCCACAGATAGAAAAAGAGCTGTCGGCAGCAACATATTGACAGCCCTCAAACCTGCTGGAAACAAAGGTTCGTTCTCTGTGTGATTGACAGAATTTTCAATTTAAAAAGAGATAATTGTACTTGCATACTAATAAACTGGCACCTGTTGAAGTAATAGTAAACCTTGACGCTTTATCGAGTTCATGTTTGGGGATAACTTTACCCAAGCGACCTGAATGTCAGTCAAGTAGTACGGTAAAGTAGTAGAAAAGTTGTTCGCTTGCACCTATTAAGATAAAATGAGAGGGAAATAGACAAAGAAAAAGATAGCGTGATACATGATATAAATGGTATAAAATCAAGACACTCCTGTTACTGTTATGACCGAGCGAAATGGCTCCGAGGTAACGTGGCTGCTCGTATTCGGGAGGTCTCGGGTTCTATTCCGGTCGACCAACCACTCTGAGCTTGGGTTTCTCGTAGCTTTCCCTGGTCGGAAGGCGAATGCTTGAATGTTTCTCATCTATCACGATTCTCTTTCCCTCATTTCCCTTCCATTCCCTTTTCTTCTCATGTTCCAGGTGTGCTTCCAGCGTGAGGCAGTGCTGGATAGAAACTTTTAAGGTCTTCTTCACATCGCTGTTGCCTATCTGACTGCGGTCTGTAGCCTCCTGTAGTTTCTTTACTTCGTTCCTTCCTCCTGGAGGTTGGTAGTCGCAATAGATCTCTAGTACTCGCAATGAGCGAGGTGCCCCTATATGCTATACTGTTATCATGCATGAATTTCATAAATGAGACACTAATAGGAAAGTTAACGCACAAAGTGCTAGTTGGCAGCATTCGTTCAAAAAGCCCAGCAGAAGCGCTGTTATTCAAAATGGTAGTATCCCTTGACGATTACGCAGTGTTAGTGTGTGCCACACACTTTCTCATAGACTGCAGGAAAGGACGGCGACCCTAACACATCGCCATAAATACATACGCTTTAACTCAACCAGTCTTCTAGAATGGTTTAGTAAATTCTGTTGAGGTAAAGGGTTCCTGAAACATTAATTTCCAAAGTTTTAAAATTTTTATTCAACATAAATTTGTACATATGCTTTGTGGACTTTTTTTCTTTTCTTCTTTCTTGCTTTCACGTCCAATCTGATACTACCACACAATTCTGACGCACTCCTCTTGTACACCCAAATTACAACTATAATCGCCGTATTATAACTTGTTCCTTGAGACTGTTCCGATACCAAGTGGCGCGAATGAAATGGTGAGACAACTACGTGGTGCGATCAAAAAGTATCCGGAATGACGTCATAAATGCTTAACAACAGTTTGTTTTGTCTAATCTGCACTGTTACCCTCTAAGTAGTCTTGGAGGTTGATACACTTGCCCCAGGGCTTCTGCCACTGCTGGAAGCACCTCTGGAAGTCCTCTTCTTTCAACATGTTCAGAGGCTTCTGCGATTCGCGATGGATGACATCAATGTCCTCAAAACGGTGTCCTCGGAGCCGAATTTTAAGAAAAGAAAAAAGTTCACTGGTGCCAAATTCGAGAATAGGTGGGATGGGGAGCAGTATTCATCCTATTTTTATCCAAAAATTGGCGAACAGAAAGGGCTTTGTGCGCGGGTGCATTGTCATGATGCAGGAACCAGCCACTACTCCATTTCTCCGGCCGTTTGCGTCGCACATTATCTCTTAATTTTTGTAGCACTAGTTTGTAGAACACTTGATTCACTGTTTGACCCTGTGGCAACACAATCATCTCTTTGAATCGAACTTGTCTGGCCTTTTTCGGGCGTGGAGATGAAGGACTCTTCCATTGTGAAGATTGTTGTTTTGTTTCCGGATCGTACCCATAAATCCATGTTTCATCACCAGTAATAATTTTCTCCATAAACTGTGGGTCATTTTGTAGCTGTTCTTTAAGATCTGTGCAGGCAATCAACGGCTTTCCATTTGGTCATTTGAAAGCAGGTGGGGCACGAACTTTGTGGCAATTCTTCTCATGTCCAAATTGTCTTTCAAAATGCTTTGAACACTTTCAAAGGAGAGTCCTACCGAGTCAAAAATTTCTCTTATTGTAATGCGCCTATCATTTAAGACCATTTCCCTCACCTGATTGATATTTTCATCAGTTTTGGTGGAACAGGTTCGCCCCGAGCGATCTGCATCTTTAACTGATGTCACACCTCTTTTAAATTTCGAAAACCACTCAAATGCTTGAGTTTTGCCCATAATGTCCTCCTCATGAGCTGTTCTTAACATTTCATAGGCTTCAGTTGCAGTTTTACCGAGTTTAAAGCAAAATTTGATATTCGTTCTTCGTAATCTGACATTTTTGCTACGCGGAAAATTCGCAGCACTTGCAAAATACGTGTTCACTTCAGAGCGTCTGCCTCGTCACTGCATGGTCACAAAGTCACGTGACCTCTCATTTTATCGAGAAGGAACGCTGCATGTACAGTCTGGGTAAGAATTAAAGATATCTCAGCGTCAGCATTGTTGTGAAGCCATTCCGGAAACTTTTTGATCACACCTCGTATGCTCAACCTTTTGCGCTTAGGGGAACGGGAGGACCAAATGCTATCTGGTGCACTCGTTGACGATGCTAACATTTGATTCATTATTGTACATACTGACCAAATAAATAGTTTTCCTCGCGCTATTAACAAAAGAAGAAGTTGTTTATTATAAAGAAGAATACGTTAACGTTTATACTGAGCCATTTGGATGCCTCTCCTCCCCATTTCGCCAAATATGACAATAGTTATGCTACATCCAAAGATATTGGACCCATAGTAGCGGTGACGTCATGTGTACTTAGTAACATCCCGCATTAATGCATTCTGGTTGGTCGAGCTGAGGGCCAATCACACAGCGGCAGCCCTAGAGGACGATGCAGGAAACACTAGAGAAGAGGACTTTCCCAGCAGGTTGGGAAAGGAGGGTAGTTAATCGCCATAAGAGAGGCCGGTTACGTACACGTCTGAGCCACATTCGCGGTGGCAATCGAGAGGCATCAGACATATTATTTGTTTTGGACCTGTCAAAAGTTTTGTAATCGACACGTTTCGGTGAGAAAATCTTTCAAAATTATTGCCAAAGATTTGTGATGGTAGGCCACGGTGTATAGTGGGGGAACGAAAGATATTTACATGTAAATGTAAAGGTAGAATATGGCATGTGAAGAGAAGCATTTTGTGATTTAGTTTCAAGCAAACATTACAGGTGTAAGGTTTAGAATAAAAATAATATTTGAACATTTAAACATTTCGGTAGGAGTCAAATTTTATTATATACTGTTAAGGCAACAGTGTGTTACGAATTATTGTTGCATTTATACATATATATATATATATAGTTAAATTGTGAAAGATGTTTGATTGAATTAGTAAAGTTGTTTGCTGCTTAGCTGCTATGACGTTCAAAGTTAAATGGGAAAAGAGGAATCTTATGCGAGAGAAAATTGACACTGCATATTCTGAGTTCTGATAGTGAACAAAATATACTTGCTGATTCAAGTCTTAATTGTCAACTTAGCTTTTGGAAAATAAAAGGAGACGTGCTTTATAGAACAGAGTATAATGTACATATATCTTTTCCTTTGCGTATGCCATGGTAGGGTCCGATCCACGTCCTCGAGGGAAATCTCTTTAATTAGTTGACGTATAGTTAATCCTTTAGTAGCATATACCTATAACTACATGTCAAAGTATACTACCAAAGGTTATTCAAATTAAAAACAGATTGTAACTACTGGCTCAATACTTAATGTGAAACTACTAATGCTATTATCAAAAGGCATATTAATTGTCGCTATTATAACAGAAAGAAACAACGTTGTAAAGGAAGCACTATAAAACATAACAGAAGTAGCAGCGCAATTATTTTGCGCTAAGATACTTTGAGTCTGATGTTTATATTGCACTCAAGCTATTAACCATTTGTAACAATACATACAACAAAACTAATACCGCGAGGTAATAAAACAAACTTTTATTCTGGTGTACTGGCTTCATGAGCTTTGCGAGGTGAGATAGCGGAAAGAGGTGAAGATGTTATAATTTTGTAGGAGTTGTATTATATTTCAACTGTTGGAGAACCGAACTTGTAGTTGCAACTTCACGTATGGTAAAAAGTTCCCTGTAGCCTTTGCCCCAAATGTACTTTCCGGTGGTCTTTGCCCCAAAAATGTTTAAAAAAATATTAGCTTTGTAATTTTGAATGTTTCTTTAAATATTATATATTTATGTTTGCCTCGGTTGCGTCAGTACTTTTGTTAGAGACATTAATGTCTTAGCAGGGGGTGGTGCGCCTGAAGAATGTAGGCTTACACAGATTTTAATTGTTTCTTCACTCCATATATTAATTCTTGACACGATTTAAATAACACTTCACTGTGACGCAGTAATTTGTATCACAAATTATGTAAATGTAAAGAGTGATTATAGTGTGAATATGCATTATTGTGTGACATTGATTTGAGATGTTTGTTGATTGTAATTATTGTTGAGAAGTGGGTTTATACGGCCTTACTGAAACTGACAATAATATCGTGCAATAATGTAGCGAGGGAGTGAGCTGTTTATCATTATTATAGACGAGCAAATGACGTATAATATTGGCGCGTTTTTCTTAGAATTTGCTGGAACATTTTTCCCTAGAGCATATATGTTCATAATTTTCATTGGATACAAAAATAGACGCTAATGTTGGCGCGTTTTATTAACCAATAGCAGCTCGGTTATAATCTTAAGGCATATCGGGGTGTAGGAGTATAAAAAGGGCTAGGTCAGAGTCAAATTCGTTCAGTCCATCAGAAACATTTGTGCATTACACGTCGCTGAATACATCGCACAGTTTATCGATTCGCAGGTTACGCGTAGCAAAGTTATAAAAAAATCTCAAGTGTCGTAAGGTTAATTACACAAAAAGTTGAAGTACGCGAATTAAGGATGAGCAGTAAATAAGTTATTATAACAGTTTCTGTTTGGCGAGTGTCAAGATTAATATGTGAAAGTACATAATGTGTGACGACAACAAAAGTGTAAAACAAATTCTTCATCAGTGTTAACTTTGGATAAAAGACTCCTTTCCGTTTACACACCTTGTATAAGATAAGTGCTCAACCAAAAAGATCATAGCTAGCCGGAGGACAGTGAACCCAAAATTAAATAAAATAACAGGCGCTCAGTAAAAGCTAACACGAAGTGACCGCGACAAATTGTCTTTTATACGTGCAGCAGATATACAGTAGCATTCTTTCAAACAAACACTAATACCGTCACAAATTGGCTCCCAAACGTGGGGCTGAATGAATAAACAAACATTAATAACGTCACAAATGATATAGAGAGCTGCGAGATTCTTTTGTTAATTACTTGCATTTTTAACACAAACTATTTTTCGTCTCACACGAATACGTATTAAATCTCTCGAGGATGTGTCTCGGTCCGGTTAGGAACACTGTTTGTAGGCAACTGAACTGATTTCAACCGCCTAAACTTGTAAATTTCTGTACTTCAAGTCTCTGATTAGTTATTCCTAATCCAATAGATTACCTTCATTTAACTAAAGCTTTTTCTGGTTGTTGATTGGCTATTTTTATAAACTGTCACTAAAATTACATTATTGCTTCCAAAAATCACAAGTAACATTTAAACTTTCTAATTCATTATTGCCCCAAGGTTACCTCATTGTTAGCAACTTTTAAACTATTATTCTCACAGCTCCTACATTATTAATTTACGTAATACATTCATATAACATTATTAATATGTATAAATAATATAAACATATGCAATGACTGTTACATACATCTTACACATTATTACATACGCATATTGCTTCTAGGCGGGCTGTTATTGAATTTATATTATATAATTTGACTAAAATCATTTAAGTGTTAAAAATAATGCGTCAGAGGTCAGCCTACGTGTTATTTGTGAGAAGCATTTCTGAAAACAGAACATTTGATAACAATCGAATCTTTGCATAAGAAGCATCGCCATGAGTCGTATATAAAATGCACTCTGTAGTAATTTAATATTCATACAGTGATTGAACGTATTTGTTAACTCTGCGAAATTAAGTGCGACAAATACCACTGCTATATTGCAGTAAGCGTTCAAAATCAGTGACAGAAGTCAGTGCTGCAAACTAAAGCTTTGTTTCATCCTTGCACTCTTGTGCGTATTTCACATTATTATTATTGTTATTACTTCTAATAACACCTGACTATTGTTTAATATATATTGCGTCAAGGCCTTGTTATTTTTTAAACCTGCAAGCATTCCTTCCTTGGTCCACGAGACCAAAACATTATGTATCACCACGTGCCAACTATATAAATAAATCCGTCAACAGTGGTAGTGGAAGTGTTGAATTATGCTACAGGTGGGGGTTACGAAAGGGTGTTGGGTGGTATCGACGGTGATTGGCTGCGCACACGTATATGCAGTGACGTGGACCATCTCTGAGATGTTACAAGGAACAAGTTATAAAACTGCGGCTATAAAGGCGAGGAAATGCACCCAGAGATTTTTTACATATGGAATATTCCATGTGAAGTCGAACGGCAAAAAACCTCGCATTTTTTGTTTACGCTGTAATTTTTCCTATTAATAAGAAGCGCTAAAAAAAGCACATTTATTAAATATTATCATCTAAAACCCAATGGTTGTTACGTTATCGAACGATAAATGTATCGTATTAATTCATTTTGTTGCATTTCAAGGGCACATAGCTCCGAAACTCTTTATTTCAGAATATTGTATTAAATCTTATTTTTTAGATAAAAGTTCGTTTTTCATTACAGCATATACTAATTATTCTTATAATATTCACAAACATGTATATACAATTTTTACTTATTTTAAGCGTTTTCGGATTTTTATAAAACTAATATATTAGACCGAGATTAACCCATAGTGCCATTAAGAGAAATCGGCAATGTTGGTAAAGTGGTAATGTTTGGGTGTTGCTAATTATAAACACAAAAAGTTAATAAGCGCAGCGATTTACTGGTTTATGCACGCTGATCACCAAGCGCTCTGTGAATCTGTGGGAAAACACTCAGAACTGCGTACTGCTTAGTAAGCATTCGCATTGTTTAACCTTACACATAGCAGCTTGCTTGGCTTTCAGTTCCAAACAAACATGTGAGAGCGACCATGAGCACTCCCGTGCCTAAAGTAACTTACTCCTTTAATTATTTTAGACGAATCCTTATCAGTCACCACTGCAGTAAAATATATGTTTGATGGTGTTTAAACTACGAAATCTTACTACATACAATAAATTATTTTTCTTGATCCATTACCCTCACAATTAAAAAAATAGAAATTTCTTTACTTAATTAAAAATAAGAACAACATGTTTACGTATCAGTATGACATTAAAGTTCAAGGATCAAAATAAAGCTCGATTTAAATAACTAGATATAAAGCTTTCAGAGTTATAACAGCTTGAGGTTGGAAATATTAGGAAGATACGATAAATTTGCACGATTTTAGTTGCAAAACTATGATCTGAATTTTAAGAGTTTGCATACAGCATTGCATCAGGCTTGTCTCCAAATGCAAAATAATTGTTTCGTTTAAAAAATGCGAAGTCGATTTTCTTCTATTTCGGACGATTTGAAACAGAATGTTCCATATACGATTTTATATAATTTTATAAAATTATATAAATATAAATGGGTTTTACAAATACTCTCTTGAAGTTTCTTCTTGTATATGCAAGTTTTCCTAGATCTTTGTCGCGGAAATGGAAAGATTACAATTCTGCCCCAAAGCAACACATTAAATTTTAATCGTCTGTCAATTTAAATTGGCCATGCAGTTAGGTTTACAAGCACGTTAGTAATTACAATTAATTCAAAATTAAAATGCCACAAAGCTCGGCTACTCAAATAAAAACTTCTAGCTTGGCCAATCAAAATAAGCCTAGTAGAGAACTCACATGCAAACGAATGAACAGGAACATTTTAAACAATACAGACAGAAAATTCAATGGCCAGGCAATCTACATTAAAGACACAAGAATAAGTACAATAGGTGTAAGCGGACTTGCTGGAAGGAGCACGGCATGTATAGGCCATTTTATAATTAGACTGACATCGCAACTAGGTATTCACAGCAGTAAAACGGAAGCAACTCCTTGTACGACTTACTCCACATGGGGAAGATATTCTGATGACCTTGATTGGCTAAAGCCAGACATGAATGGATTTCTACTGGATGGAGTCGCTGCTACCCCGATTCCATCCAGTAGGAACCCATTCATACCTAACTTTATCAATCAAAGCTATCAGAATATCTTCCCCACGTGGAGTAAATCACGTGGTAGGAGTTTTCATTTTACTGCTGTGAACACCTTAGTTGCGATGTCAGTCTAATTATAAAATGGACCATAACGGAATCCCATACTCTCTTGAAGTTCCCGAAAGCAGGCCAGTCCCCCACGCACTCGTGAACAAACGCAAGCAAGGGACAGCACCACTTACCCGGTCTACTATATGGAAATGAGATCACGGCCGTGCAACAATACGAATAAATGTTGGATTTAAAACATCCGGCACACAGTTAAATAAAATATGTGCAAGTGAGACTGGTTCTAAAGCGCTAAGGGTAAAACTCCCTAGGGTTAATCCTAGGGACACAGTAAAAATCCCCAATAAAAACGTCTGCTGTGCAGTCTTACTGAGCTTCTAATATAAAAGGAAATAAATAAATAATGCGCCTCATCGCTATTGGAAAGTACACTGTTTACCCAATAACCAGGAAGCAAATTTCTTACTTGATTTTTTATCGCTTTATTTTATGTCTTTTTCCCATCTCGGTCATTGGCAAACTACATTGCGATTTATAACAAGCAATACTACTTAGTTAACTTTAAAAAATGTAGAACGTTTTTACTGAATGCAACTGGACCTAGAGTTGTTGAAATGGATGTTGAAACATTACATAGCATTATTTTTCCTCATAGAGTTGGAAATTGTAATGATGGGCTAAACAGAGAGCGCAGAATTGCGGTGGCTGCATATACAGTTACTCTAGAAACTATGCATCTGCATTTTAAAAAATGCTAGCAGCCAAATTAATGGAGGAAAAATCTTAATTTTTGGAAGGATAAAATGATAACACAGTTTACGTGTTTTGGCAGTTTTTCATATCCTTGATTTTATCACCATTTGTGTGCATACATCCACACACTTTCATCGACAAGTCAGTCACAAGGCATGAGATGGAGAAGTAAATTCATGAAGTCGTAAAAACTGAGCCGAAAATGAGGAATTAAGGCAAAAGCGCTAAAAATTCCCAACTTTAACAATTTATTCCTCCGTCAGTAAAACCGTATTTTCACGCAAAATCAAGTAATACACAAACTAAATCTCTGCTTAATGCATATAAAATAATTTTGAATCCACTACGCACAAAAGAGTTGAAAATTTTGCATATGTTTCAAAAGTTTATACAACTGATAAAATGAACGATCTGAAAAACCGCCAAAACACGTAAACTGTATTACCATTTTATCTGTATGTCAAAAACATTAGATTTTTCCCTCCATTAATTTGACTGCTAGAATTTTTTAAAGTGCAGACGAATACTTTGAATAACTTTAGGTGGTGGATCACAGGACAGAAGGTAAAAATGTGTAAAAACATTACGTAAAAATGGAGGTGGAATAAATTGACCTCATCTCTGCGCGGGAATTAATTTGCACAGATGGAAAAAGGACAGACTTTAGCCCCTGGAGAAAGGCATCATCCAACTCCTAACAGCTCGAACAGTCTCTTATCTCTCAGCATTGGAAACAATCTCGGCGCAGAAACGCGAACGCATACGTGTAACCTAGTTCATTTTTAAAGGCTCCTTCAACAACAAAACAGGTACACACCGCTGATACTCTTCCATACTTCATCTCTTTTGAGGTTCCGAAGCATGCAATGTTCACAGTGATTTATTTTCAATAAAGTTTTCCTTTAATCCCCAAGGTACCAGCCAGAATCTTAATCATGGCTGGACCCTGGTGCTTATCATATACGTGCTCCTGTCATTCGCAGGAGCACTTTACCCGCTGGTGCTGATGCGGAACCCCACCCAATTCCGAAATTCCTACCTAAGCCACAAAAAAAAGCACACACACAAATAAAGCGTCATGTAGTTTGCTTCTGGAGGACGAAAACTACTGTTGTTTCCATTGCTGGATAACGGTTCGCGCATAGAAGGTTGAGGTGCTTGGTGTAACTTCTAAAATTTGCAGATAAAATGACTTTTTTATTATCTCGAATAACATATAACACATTTCACAAAACGCAACAATAAGCGATATTTTAGAGTTGCTGATGTTGTGCTCCAGTATAATCCTCTTTGAGGAAGTTACTATGTTCTTTTGGTGGAAGCTATATTATACATAAAGTTTCAAGCAATATTTTCAACCGTTTTCGCAGTGAAGCATGCTTAGAACAGCGTTCTGGATATGGGTAAGCCACTATAAACCTTTAACGTCCATTATTTATCGAAAATCGAAGATTATAAAACAAATTTTGGTTGGAGTTTTATTATACAGCTAGCACAAGCAGCACATGTGATCGCTTTATTGCTTTAAAACCGCACACCCTCCTTTCTCTCGCCATCGCACTCTCTCCGTTTCCCTTTTCATTTCATCTCTTTTTCTCGTTCCATTTTCGCCTTTGTCTTTCTTTCCCACTTTCTGCCTCTTTTCTCAACTATCTCCATCTCATTCATTGTTCACTTCTTTCCCATTTCGGTCTCATTAGTTCTCACATTTTTCGCTGATTTGCCTTCTCCACGTTTCTGTGTGCAATGTATATGTCATGTGACCTTTGAAAATTGTTAATAAAGCTAGAAATAACTACACAAACTCTGTGTCTTCCTCACGCTTACAAGAATTTTTACTTTCTATACTGCGTATAGTAAGTAGAGGAAGTATTGTATTCCACCCAAAAATTCGATACCAAGATTTCACCGGAAATACGTGCTTTAAGGCCCCTGAATCCAAAAAAAGCATTTTTAGAAAAAGGTCCGCGCGCGTGCGTGTGTGTGTGTGTGTGTGTGTGTGTGTGTGTGTGTGTGTGTGTGTGTGTGTGTGTGTTTGTGTCTGAACAGCATAACTCAAAAACGAAAAGTCGGATAAATACCAAGCTTAGTATCTAGGTTCAGTATCTTCTAAGGATGCGACATGGAGAGTTTTAAGAAAATCCCCCCCACCCAAAACCCTTTGCATGGAACATGTTTCGAAATTTTTTATTTTCTAAAAAATCTCTCTAACGATTTTAATTAAAATACAATATATTAAAGATATTTACATAGATATAAAATGTATATCTTTATTTTTCTGTGAATAGCTTGTGAAGTCCTCATCATTCAGAAGGAATTTTGTATAATCTTGTACAACTGCTAAATGTTAAGCGATAGACGAAAACGTACTACAGAAAAATGCAGATTTCTTTAAAACACACAATTTACTTAAAATAAGTTTTTTGTGGCATTAGCCATTTCTGAGATATACATTATTAATGGTTCGAATTGTTTATTACTTGATCGTACTTTCTCGCATTCAGTTGTTTCTCGCGATTGCATGGAAACAGTATTGAATACTAAGGTCAGCATATAGCGTCCAGTTTTTAACATCTGCTTATTCTTCTGAATCTATAACTAAATGTGTAATGTAGCTATTTCTACAAAGGTTTATGGATTAAAATGTAGTAGATAGAAAAACAAGTTTTAGTAAAAATAGTTTGTATACCCACTAATAAACGGTAGTGGGTAGAAAAAATCATATTCATGTATCAGATCATATTTTTTAATACACAGGGTGGACCATTTAAGTTGAGACTGCACAATATCTCCAAAACTAAGCGTTGTAGAAAGAAATGTCTTTGATAAAAGTTGCTCGATATTATGGGGGACAATTTAATATTTTAAATGGGAACCTACTATTGGAGTCAATTTAAATTCATTCTAAAATGACCATCGCAACGTCCTCCACATAAAACCACTAATGACATTTACTTTGCCGCATAATATCAAGCAACTTTTATTCAAGACATTTCTTTCTACAACGCTTAGTTTTGAAGATATTTTACAGTCCTAACCTAAATGGTCCACTTTCTATAATTAACCTTTGTTCCCCAATTTCTTATTTTCTCTGTTCACTTCTTCCTTGGGGGAGAATTGTCGATGTCAAGTTTCATGTACACGTACAATACATTACATAAACAATTACGCAGCCACAAGCACCAATGTGGCAGGACTCGAAGCGCAATCCCGTTTGCGTCGGAACACTAAGAAGTGTAAGCGCCTTAGCGAGCGTGGTACCAACGTTTATTCAGGCAGCCTGTTCCCAGTTCGGAATCGATCTTGAGCCCTTCCGAATCTGAAACGGACACGCTACCCAACAGCATGGAGTAAGGCAACAGGCAGATTTACGCTCTTTCGCTTTACATACACTGATCAAAATAGAACTTGGTAAAGCTTCTTAAACGTTCATCCAATCGAAAATGAGTAAATAATAAAACTTGCCAAAGACGCATTGCGCAGAAACTATTGCTTGTAACACATATTTTATAAAAATTCAATCTGAGCGAGATATATTCACTGTTGTTACTTTCAATACTATGTATAGTAAGTAGAAGAAGTATTGCATTCCACCCAAAAATTCGATAACGAGTTTTCACTGGAAATACATGTTTATAAGCCCCCTGAATCCAAATAAAGCATTTTTGGAAACATGTCCGTGTGTGTCAGTCTGTGAACACCATTAACTCAAAACAAAAAGTCGTATAAGTACAAACTTGATACCTAATTCAGTATCTTCCAGGGATGCGACTCAAAGATTTTCAAGAAAATGCCCCCACCCCAACTACTCTTTACTCTTTCTATATATCTCGTTTTTTTCTGGTAATAGCTTAGGAAGTCCTCTTCATCCAAAAGGAATTTTGTATAATATTGTATAACTGGTAAACGTTAAGCGATAGACGAAAACGTACTCCTCCACCGAAAAAGAGTAAATCTCTTTAAAACCCATAATTTATTTCAAATAAGCTTTCTTGTGGCATAAGCCGTTTCCGAGATATCCGTTACTAATGCTTCGAATTGTTCATTTCTTGGTTATTCTTAAAGTTCTTTCAACATTCAGTTGTTTCTCGCGATTGCATGGAAATGGTATGTAATTTTAAGGCAGCGTATATCGTCCAGTTCTTAAACATTTGCTATCGCTGTCTCTTTGTATCTATAACGATATATGTAATTTAGGTATTCCTGCAAAAGTTTATTGAGATTGCAACGTAGTGGATATAAAAATAAGCTCTGGTAAGAATAGTTTGCACAGTCACTAACAAACGATAGAGGTTAGAGAAAATCGTGAGAATGTATCACATCAGACTTTTTAATTCTATACTTCATTATAAACACACTATTTCTAAATGGGACTTAAGGTATGTTATGTTCATCATATTTTACCATCTTTTGCGTGTTAAAAGGGATAAAATCATGCTATATTGTTCTTCAAGTTAGCCCATCATTACCTCATTGATCCAAAATCGAAAACTGCTAGAAACTGCTAGTCGCGGTAATGTGTGCGACTCGCATTCGGGAATTCACAGAAAATACATGTTTTGAGACCCCCTGAAATCAAAAAAGCATTTCTAGAAGAAGGTCCGTGTGTGTGTGTTTATTGTGTGTTTGAATAGCGTAATTCTAAAATGAAAATTCCGAGGCAAGTGTATGCACCCACTTAAAGCCCATCCCATCTCCGACATGTACCCTTTACGTGGAAAAGTTTTCGATATTTTATTATAAAGCCAAAAATAGATGTTACGATTTTGATTAAAATACCACATGTTTAATAATTTACATGATAACTATAAAGTATAAGATAGGAAGTTATCCAAGTTACCTTCCTAGTGAGAATATTGATATGCAGATCACAGCTTTTGGATGAACCATCTCTTTCGGATCTTAACTGCGTATTACGGTTTAGTGTTTGTGCAATTCAAATAATCAAGAGGTTACAGGAATTTCTGGTGAAAGTCCTATATGTAGAGTCTCCGTGGTAAGACTGGGTAGATTGACAGATTTAGATCTTTTGGTGATAGTGATGAAGTCGCTTACTCAACTCAGGAGATTGTACTTGACAGTTATACCGATAGCTTCCGCATGCGATCACAGATGAAATGTAATATAGTGGTGTGGTGGACTTACAGACCTTGAACGTAGGAGAGGGAGAATACGAAATGTGTTTAACATGGCACAAAGAACTGGAGACCGCAGGGAGTATTATGTAGACCTCACAGAACACGTAAAAGCGTATTTAAGGCCAAAGGATCATCTTATTACCAGATGGAGACGGTATCTTTGCTTCATATCCCCATCTGTAACCTCTTACGGTCTTTAGCTATGTTCTTCACGCCCAGAGAGCTATAGAGCGGGCGCAACAATTACTCCTAATCTAACGCCTATCACCCGAACAGTGATGCATCGTTTCTTTTAAATACCTTAAAGAAACTGATCGATAGATATATTTGAAACAGGGTATTGTTAGACATCCCCTTTCATCAAATCCAATATGAGCAGCAGCCACCAGCTATACAGTCTTGTTAGCACACTGAAGTATTCAATGGCTTGGAGGGAAATAATCGTACGGGTTTTCCAAGACATAAAGGGTACTCTTGATAAGAATCTTATGAGACTATGGTTATAGCTGCCCGAAAACATACAGTCGCTTAAACTCTGTGCTTAGGAGCAAAAAGTAACAGCTTCTTGAGGAAACGAGAGGGCATCGTTACACAGGGATAGTACCTACTTTCTCTCCTGCTATAGAGTCTAGTGGTGGACGGTTTACTTAATGGCATGGCCCAGGGCAAGACAAGGCTAACCGGATGACATAGCTATGTCATTCTGTCTCAAGACAGTATGAATCGTGGAATGAGAAAACGTTGGTACAAAGAGCGCCAAAGAAAATCCACTGCACCTCGCGTCTGCGTCACATTATTTATCGGTGTACGTGGCCTTGCGAAGCCATGGCCATTTTATTGGTTGCTGTAGGTCACGGTGAAAGGGTGCGCCAGTCCTTCTGCTAAATTCTTACACCAAAAATCACAAAAATGGTTACAAAATGACGTATAAACAAAATATATGTTCACGCTCTCGATCGTATTGGCTAAAAGAGAAAGAGTAGAGTGAGCGCATTCAGTTTGTCATACAGACCTCTTATCGTGATAGGAAGCGCTTACCTTATCGGCTAGTGCAGGACAAACCTTTGAAGGGGTTAAAAGCCAAAGAGAAAACTTGATGCGCGCCCAGGTTAGGAAATGCAGAATGTGTAGTGTGAGAAGATATTCAGGGGATGCAAATTAAACCTTTAATTGCATTAATTAAATACATAGCAAGGCAACACTTTATAACAAAAGATAAACAGAAATATATTTTCACAGTGGTATCCAGCTTGTTACTGCGTAGAAGCAAACATAACTAAATAATAAATAAAGAAGCATGTTTTCACTCTAATTCAAAATATATTGGTTGATATACATTTACTATCATATTACTGATCCTAGGAATACAACAGGAATATAGACAAAAATATCATCAATTTTATCAATTTATGTATGTCATATTCGGTAAACCATATAAGTATACTCGTACATATTTATTTCTAGTTCCTGAACATGTCCAGTCAATTATAACAGAAGAGTAATTTGCATTTAATAAATGGATGTCCCCTGCAGATATTTTACGGGGAGTGCCCACTTTCTGACGAGTATGTAGACCGTTTGCCTTAATCTGAAAGAGATCATCTGGAATTATGCTAGTGACAACATTCTCCGTAGTGTCAGATAGTCTCTTGTAGCTATCAAACCAGTATTGTAAAAACCTGGAGCCTAAAGCCACACATTTCCATTGAGTCAAGTGTCATCTCCCGGGCTATTGTTTGATGGACGATAGCATGCAAGTTTACCAAATTACAGATATTGTAGGTTTATTCATCACAGAAGCATTTAGAAGTAAAGTCTCCCTCCCTTGAACCTTTATTTAAATACGGAAGTGAGGCTTACGGCCCTTCGCCCTAGGGCAAACACCTGACCACGTGTACAAGGTGGCAACAATCCATGCAGTGACTATGATCTCCCTTTAGGGGAGGTCCGGGACTACAGGGTTTCCAAGAGCACAATCTCAGCCAACGGGAAATCCATAAAGAAAACGAGAAATAAAAACAATATAATTAAATTAAATAAGTATAAGAATAATTAAATAAATAAAGATAGACGTTTATACATAATTAAAAGTCCTGTGCATAAAAATCTATTCTGTAAATAACAAAAATCCATCACCTATTATTGTAAATTGTGTTTCAGGGCCATGGGCACTGCAGAGATCAAGACATTCAGCTCCCTCTCCAGCTGAATCTACAAAGTACGGTACAGTATCACCTCAATTTAACTCTTGCATGAACTTCATCCACAATCTTGCCTTCTGCATAAATACCACTACTAACATCTAGGTCCTGTCTGGGCTCTGCAAAGAACAGTACTAGCCCCACTCTTCCTGCCTGCTCCGTTGTAGGCAAACACTCTTTTTAGTAATTATCCACTAACATCAGATTTGCTTCGGGGGTTCTGACTGCACTCACCACCTTTCCATCCATCCTAGTAGCGTAGCTAGTGTATGGTAGGGGAGGTGATATAGATCCTTGATGATCGTCACCGTGGCGGAGGCCGGGCCACACAAAAGTAACAAAAAAAACGCTTACCGCTTAGTGCAAACAGGGAATTGGAGGAATAGTTCAAGAATTGAACACACCTCCAATCCAGAATTCGTAAATATTTCAGTATGGAGTATGAGCTCTGGCCAATGAATAGCCAATGTCTGGATTTAAGGAGAATATTGGTTGGAAGGAATCCGCATACAAAGAACTTGTGTGGTTCATAAATGAATTCCGTACGGGATACAATAGGGCGCGGGCAATATATGACATCTCCAAGGATAAATATTAGCATATAAACCTTAGGTAATATTGTTTAGTCCTTCAGACAGAACTACTTGATTTCCTAAGCTGTGGTAAAGGAATGCTCGTCCTCACAGATAGCTAAAGGTTTTTCAAACACACTCTTTAGATAGATGAAATCAAATCTGGTATGAGAATTTCTAAATTCTTTGATCACACCTGTTATCTCGCAACAGGCTCGAAGTGCGGTGGCTGCCGGAAAATCGGGGTATTCAAGGAAATGAAGAAGTAGATTATTTGCTTAAAAGAGGTACCAAAATAACCTGTGTTGGCCCTGAACATGTTCTCAGAGTCAACACATCTACTGCCATAACCTCAGTAAAAACGAATTAGGGAGAAACACCAAACTAAATTGGAAACCTATCCTGAAAAAACATTAGACAGGAAACTGGTCTTCAGTCCAAGAAACGCCCTTTCCTTACCTCACCTAAAATGGACAAAAGAGGAATAAGGGAAGTAGTGGTACTAGCTATTGAACTGGCTACTTTAGGAAATACCCAAACAAAGAGGAACTCTAAAGATGTACGAATTTGTAGAATGTGCAACCAGGACGAGGAGACTGCCTCCCAGAGAACTGGCTTGAAAACTGATCGCCGGACGGAACATGTGTAACACCGACCTTGATCAAATCTCAGATGAGTGGGGAAATATATCTCGAAGCCCGTTAATTGACTACTGGCGTCATTTGCCGCTAAATTGCAATTCTGCAGTCACGCGTGTCATACCAGTGTAGTGGTGGCAGATTGAAACCTGTACGTCACTTATCTAAATAACTAAAGCTCGCGAAATTACATTGCAAGTGTGTTCTAGAATTTTCTGTACAATCCAGTTCTTCTCCTGCTTCCTGACAAACTGATTTATGCATAAGTGAACGTCATCCTGCGTCAAAACGCATCTGAGAAAACGTCAAGCTTAGCTTCAGATAAGAGTACCGCGCAGAACGCAGTTTATATTGAAAATGACACTGCAGTTAATAACGAGCTAGCCCAAATCATTATGAGGAAGCAGCATTTCAATTGAAGCTATGGGAGTAATTTCTCATTATTCTGTTGCTAAAATTAATTGCTTCTCATTTGCATGCACAGACATAGCATTGCGCGTGACTTTTGTTAGAATGTTGAATGCGGGCAAATGCAATTCTGTTGAAATGCACGCGCCTTTATAAATTGTGTATGAATTTGCCAATTAAAACATCATATTTAGTCTTTATTAAATCAGTGATATTGTTTTATTTTACCATTATCCTCTACAAAAAAAATGTCAGCGATTCTGTGAACGGTTCTAACTAAATACAGTTTTTCTAACCACTTCGTAATAATTTACAATAATTACCTACACAGAAATGGCTTAAATTACATAACACCATGCAATACTAATTTTATAGCTCGCAAAATTTGAGGAAACTGGTAAAAGAGGCTGATTGTCAGGCACGAAATCGTAATAAATATGTATTTCCTTTAGTATGTTTCATCCGTATTTTACGTCTCTAGGTTATCTAAAATTCAATAGGGATAAAAAAGGCTTAGCCGATATGTTTGTTGTTATATAAATTATTCGCTATGCTATATTCTCAGATTCTTAATATTTTAATCAATCTTGAGGATACCAAAATTACCACATTTTCTTTGTACTAGTCGGCCACAATGAGTGCGCTTGGAGGAGAGCGCCACTGTTTTTGTTGACAGTGCAAGGCTAGGGATCAGAGGGGTGTGCAGGACAAGTCGATTGGGGAATGTAAACACTACCTGTATTTGCAAGCCGCCTCGCTAGTAAATGTAACTAGGAACTGCGGATGTTTTCTTTACCTGATGGTTCTTCCGATGCCTTGCCCACTTGTTCCGTAACTGTTTAGTTCCTCTTCTCACCGAACGCACTCCTATCGTGGCCACTAGTACAAACGGTGAACAGGTTTTTCTGAAAAAGAATATTTTTACAATAGAATACGAGGCGTTTACTTGTTGAAATGCCGAATATCAAACTTGGGAGGCAAGTGGGAAGGTACTTAATAATGGAAATAAAAATATGCTTTGTTGCCTTAGAACGTTTTCGTCTGATTTGGATAGAATAATTCATAACAAGAGTTAACATTAAGCATTATCAGGGCTTGGAATATGTATTCAAAACAAGTAGGGTATTAATACCATATACTACCATGCAATTACATGCCTAAGTGTAGCATTTAGCAACCATGTTGTGGTGGCAAGAGTAAACAAGGTACAAGGAAAGGACGTGTAGTTGCAATGCCCACATAGTTATGACAATTCTGATTATATTACTGCAAGTTTAAAATGGTGATCTAACTAAAATTTATATTTTATTTTTGTCTAAATATTCTTCATTCCACGTAAATAAAGACCATGCCTTAAGTCATTTGAATGACTCAGAGAAGTAATTGCGAATGCTTTGTTATGCCAGATTTAATATAAGGGAACATCTCTCTGCGTGGGATCCATTACGGTTACCAACGCAGCTTAGGTCGGAAGATATGGGAAGGAGGCGCTACGTAGAATGGCAGACACATTACGAATGTCAGAGTCAAAAGGGTCTGCGTATCAAGCACTTCCTTTCTGCAAACACCAACATGGCATGAAAGAGCTCCAAGCTATCGATTCTTGGTAGATCCTACATCCCTATTTCTTAAAAACCATGGGACCCGGATGCTTTTTAAAGAGCGGTTCTAATACTGTCACCCCTTTTGCGAAGGATCCGTGGTTAATGAGTTGAAGGTGCACTTAGGCCGATAACTATACTCACAGACAATTGTTGGAGATGTGGGAAGGAACGATCACTGGCCAAATCTTGAAGGTGATACAGCTAACTCTCTGACTGAAGCGCCCTTTCGAAACCTCCTAACAAAAGGTGGGAAGGGATATATTACATAATAGAACCCTTGCTCTTTGTGGGCTCAGTTGTTCCTAGAATGTGAATTGCATTTCGTCCGCATGATAGACGATGCCTGCGGCATCTTGGAACCTTCCCTCCACTGATTTCTCGTGTTAGGGCCCGGATACCGGATACTTCCATATAACTCTGGTGAGAGCAAGTTCGCTCATTGAGAAACAGACGTAGGAAGAATTAATGGACAAGGCTTTTAACTTGCAGGTGTTTCTTCAAGTTGCTTTCACTTTACACGGCTTATGCTCCAGTGAATCACATCAAAGCATCGCTTCTACTCCCTGCTTTACTCCCTTCTGTAGCTATCTAAATGCGAAGAAGGAAGCCATATTACCAACTTCCGCTGTCAAGGGAGGTCAGTTGTTAGTACAGCAGCAGGACTCAATCCACCATTCACAGTGGAACTGGCGCGAACGTCAAGAGGTCACCGTTGTACCTCATGATCTGAGTGGGCAATATGATTATCAAGGAAAACCTCGAAGTGTCTCCTTGTGGATGACAGATCATACCAGTCATTTCACCCGCAATTGCCGCACTATATTGCGAAAATACGATTCCGCGCTGAGTTGCTCTGATATAACGTGCCAAACTCCTCTCTGGGAGAGGAGAATGCTATACTAACTGCTGAACAAAGAGGCACAGGAAGGTTTGAGAAGATAGAATGCTGGACGCCATGTAATCCAGATTCACCTTCTTGCACACCCCTTATACGCAGTGAGGTCCTACACATGTCACCTTATTCTGAAAACTTTCACACTAGTAATTGTAGTGGAGTAGGGACTCCATTTTTATATTCTCTACTATTTATTACAGTAAGTAGGAGTATTGTATTCCATCCAAAAATTTCAATTTCGAGATTAAGGGAGTACATGTTTTGAGGCCCAAAGAACCAAAAAAGCATTGTTAGAAACACTTCCATGTGTGTATGTGTGTGACAGAGAGAGAGAACAGCATAAAACGAAAAGTCCGATAAACACCAACGCCATTAATTCCTGATTAATCTTTGGAAAATGCTGATCTAAAACATAAAGCTTGTCATTCATCCGATTTGAGTATTACTGCACTAGGAGCTTGCGTGTGTGCGCGCGCCGGAAATTCTTTTGAAAATGTTTTTATCGACGACCAGGGGGTAGCAGAAAGTGTATTTCCAATTAAATACGAATTTATAATTTTTAGTGGAATGCACCATAACCTCTTTAACTATCATAGAAGAAGTAAATATGCAATTAAAACACACAGTTTCTCTCTCTTAAAATCTGTGGCACCAACCACTTCAGAACTATTTATTTTTTCACATTTAAACAACGTACCTACTTACAAACGCCCAGTGGATGTCCTGTTATTATAAAGCTTGCTTAGAATATGTACAGATTATACAGACTCTGACATAATTCATAGTTGCCGCCTGATTTATACCGTCTCGGTCTACAAAATGCGTATTGCGTGGAATTACGTTTTTGAAACCATTGTTGTCAAATAAATTATCCTCAAGAGTAAGGAATTAGAAAAGTAAGGATTTTACATAAATCAGAAATTACGAGTAGAATGTGCGAAAATAAATTTTAATAGGGACAAACCTGAGTATCTGCAACAATCAACGTTTTTATTCTGCACTTCCTGATTCTAAATAACTCAAATAATATAAATCTTTTGATCATTTAAAACCTGAAGGCTATTTTTAAACCTAGTTCACTCTACTTCAAAAAATAATGAAACAGCTAATTTATGTGTGATATATTTTGGGCTAAAAATGCTCACGTACGCTTGAAATGTACAATGTTTGTTGTATGTGTGGGTCAGTGTGTGATGGTTCCTTTGCTGGAACAGGATCGACCGCTATAATATGTTACCGCCATGCCAGACTACCCACATTGTCATGAGCTTGTTTTAGATTGATAATAAAGAATTCAATGCCATTAATACATAAAAAGAGTAAAGGTATAATCACAAAAAGCTCTCATAGATAATGGATTTGATTTCAATCAACAAAAGCGCTGCAAAAACCCCGCTGCAAGCCAAATATATAAAAAAGCATTTGCAAAACACAGAAGCACCTAACGCTCGATTACGGCGTGGGTAGTCAAGCTGAAAATATCCGGTATTGTTGTGCAAATATAAAATATGTTTTCGCTCGAACTTATAGACTTGCCTAGCGAGGCGGCGCCGTGGTAACGCGTGCGACTCGCATTCGGAAGCTCCTAGGTTCGATTCTGGGTGAAGCCCACTCTGACCCATGGATTTTTTCGGGATTTTCCGGATCGTGAGGTGAATACTGGAGTGGTTTCTTTCAGCCCCCGAATTTCCTGTCCCTCCATTTCGTTCCATTATCATTTCATTCATCCTTAGCCCCGTTATATCTGTTTCAAGGTTGGAAGTGTCGGTGATGTTTCTGCTCGGCGTTGCAGGGAAAAAGGATGCTCTCTGTGGAACTTTCTCCGTTCCTCGGCTTTCGACAGGTTGCCGGAGTAAACGGGACCGCCCCTTCGAAGCGGAGTGTTGGACCCTCTGGAAACCGTAAGGACCCTGTCATTCCTATGAGGTTACTCCTGGTTCCGGCCGCCAGGTGTCTCCTCTCAACTCCTCCCTCCGGGGGGCGTCCCCTTGTTGGGGCATAGGTACAACATCCTCACTGGAGCAGTGCCGAGCCCCCTCCGATCATCAGACTCGACCAAAAAAAAAACAATTTTAGACTTGGTTTCGATTCCAGAGATGAGGAACAGGTTCCGGAACCAAGACTACCGAGCCAACTTCTCCAACATACTTGATAACTTTCTTTTTGATAGCTTTAACGCCCGCTCAACACACGTCATCACAGGAGTTGGACACTGATGATGCGTGAAGTGTTAATGGTAAGAGGAAATTTGGGAAGGAAACGTTCGAGGAATACGTTTAGTGTACCTCTCCAGCACTTGTGAGTTATGAAGACAGAGGAAAGCTGTAAAAAAAAACAAATCCTGTCAGGGAAGACGTTCCTGGAAGATTTGAAACGCGGACCTCCCGTTCATGAGTCCGTGCCTTAACGACCTCGGTTTTCCATGTCGATATCTTAGCATTTAAAGAGGGAGTAAACTTTTAAAAGAAAACAACTAAAGAAAACATTAATTTGTAACACAGACACACACTTTCTCTACCAATAACAAGTTCATAGGTATTGTATAATATTTTTTTTCTTTTTATCTTTCTACCTGTGTTAGGTAGAGGAATTAGGCATTGAATCTCATTCAAAAATTGAGTTTTTACTAGAAATAAATGTTTTAAATCGCCTGAAAAAATAATAAATAACATCTGATGTATCATATTGATATATTAACAAATTTCACCATCCGCTATCGTTTATTTATATCGCTCTCAGACTAACGTTAATAGAGATAAACATTTGTAGAAATGGTTTCATTACACATTTCTAAAGAGCGATACGCCAGCTGAAGCGATATACTGATGCCACAATTATTGACGGAAGTATATAAATAATTAAATAAAGCAGTAATAGTAAGATTGAAAAATAACTTCCATAAATAATTTCCGTATATTAAATCAATGTATAACGTAACAAGCATGAGTTGAAAGATTTGTCCGGAAAGAAGAAGATAATTAGGAAGTCATGTTAACCAAGTCATTAGCGACAGCCGAAGTAGAGAATGTATTGCGTTCTCGGAATCCAGTTAGGTTATAAGCTGAATACGTTTGCAGGGTCACGTAGGCAGAATTCTGGAAAAGAGAATGAAAAAAATTAAATTGAGTTTTATTTATGGACGCTTTAACTACTATGGTCCTTAGCGTCCCATTCTATATTGGGCGTGAAACACCGGTAATTTTGCTCAGAGGCCTCTTTATCAGGCTTGAGGTTCTTTTACGTGCCGTAAATCTACAACACGGGACCACCGGCTTTACTTCCTTTCCGAAGGAAGCCATGCTAAGGATTTTTACGCAAACTATTCTTGCTAATGCTTATTTTTCTGTCCGCAACATTTTAATCCAAATAAACCTTTGCGGAAATAGCTACATTATATATTTCGTTTGGATACAAAGAAAACAGCAATAGTCAAATGTTTAAGTACTGGACGCTATATGCTGACCTTAAATTCGATACAATTTCCATGCAATCGCGAGAAACAATCGAATTTTCACAGGTCAAGTAATGAACAATTCGAACCATTAATAACGAATATCTCAGAAATGGTTACGTCCTAAAAATATTTGTTTGAAATGAATTGTGTGAAATAAATAGAAAGATCTGCATTTATTTTTATTTTTTTATTTTACTTTTTTATTATTTTTTGTATAGTTCATTTTCCTCTATCGCTTAACGTTTACTAGTTATACAATTTTATACAAAATTTCTTACGAATAAAATGGTCTCACGGGTTACTTCCAGAAAATTTAAGATATACACTTTATTTGTCATGTAAATATGTTTCGTATATGACATTTTAATCAAAATTGTTAGCCATTTTTTAGATAATCAAAAATTTCATAAAATGTTCCATGTAAAGGGTATTTGGTGGTTTTCTTGAAAATCTTCGTGTTACATCTTTGGAAGGTACTGAACCTAAATACCAAGTTCGGTATTTATCCGACTTTCCGATTTTTAGTTATGATTTTCACAGTCACACACATACATACATAATGTCACGCCATGATTTACAAGGGGAATGAGGTGTGCATTTGGGAGCGTAGCAAGGTTAAGGATTTGGTGAGCAACTCACAATTCTAGGGCATAAATAACAAAAATAATAAACTCATTTATTGTACCTAACAAATTCAGTTATTATATAATAGTAAGCAAGCTATAGAAATCGAAAAGAGTACATAGTTTAAGTATATCTTACCTTGAAGCAGATGATGGTTGTATGTGGTATTTTAAGTAGAGCCTTCGGCCACACCTGAGCCGTTACTATACAACCTGCCCACCTCATTGATTGATGGGAGGCCTTTTATATTCTGCTATCCGCCTCCACACAGGACATGACCATACATGGAGAGATAACCTCTAGTCTTATGAGCTGACATCAACACCCACATGATTCTACAGGATATGACTGATACTGAAAGACTAGCTCATGCATCCTGTGTTACACCATGTGGCATCATAACTTTTAGAAAAATGAATATTTAGCTTAATTTCACCGTTTCTATTCCACATCTCCCTCCCCCTCTCCCTCTCGCTCTCGCGCTCTCTCTCTCTCTCGACCTCTATTAAATTCAGAGAGCCTCTAAGCATTTATTCCTATGAAATCTCCGTTTCAAATTTTTGGGTGGAATGTAATACCTTCTCTAACTACTACGTACGTGGTATAGAAAGTAAATATGGAAACACCTGGAGAGAACGGGATACAAAATGAACCACTGAATCTAGCTGAAAGTCATTTAACACCCATAATCTCCAAAATCTTCAACAAAATCCTAGAAACAGAGGGTATTCCAGAACGATGGAAAGCAAGCATAATAGTTCTTCTACACAAAAAAGGTACCAGTGACGTAAGCAACTATAGACCCATAAGCCTGATGTCAAAGAAATGCAAGCTGTTCACCAAAATTCTAACAAGAAGATTGATGAAAATCAACCATCAGAACAATCGGGTTTTCTCGGCGGTTTGGTTGAATAGAACACCTACAAACCATTAAACAAATTGGAGAAAGCAGAGGAATTCCACCTCGCCATGTAGACTCTGTAGACTATAGTAAGGCGTTCGATTCAGTCGAGCAGCGAAGTACAATACAGGCACTGACAGCACAAGAAATGGATACAAAGTGTGTCTGGATACTGCAAAAATTCACAGACAGTCCTGCCAAGGCGAAGACGAAACAGGTGGTCAACCATTCCGTCTAGAAAGAGGAGCTCGCTAGGGCGATCCAATTTCTCCGAAACTCTTCACCTGAGTAATGGAAGATATATTCCGAAGATGAAGTGTAACGAAACTTTTGGAATAAACCTAAATGGAAGTAGAATAAGAAATCTAATATTTGCTGACGATGTTCTATTCGCCAAAACACCGGGAGTATTGCAAACAAAGCTAGATCAGCTATGTGAACACATAGAACTGCAGAACTCTCGTTAAGCAAACTGAAAGCGCAGCTAATGTCTAACGGAACCAGTAACCTCAATATTAATAGACGGAACACCTTCACGTACGTAAGCGGGTATACATACCTGAGGCAACAAATCTCCTTTCAGGATAAAATGAAAAGGAAATATAAAGAAGAATTTCTCTGCCTGGAGGGCATTTTGGGGCCTTAGGTTTACACTGTTAGACAAGACGCTAAGCAGGAAAATTAAATTCCACAGACTGGAAACTTGTGTTTAACCTGTACTATTCCATGGGTGCCAGACGTGGTCACTAACAGCAAAACAAAGGAACATTAATCAAATATGCCAACGGAAGATGCTATACAAAATCGTGGTTGTGTCCCTGAAAGGCAGAATCTCTATTGCAACAATAAACCACATATCGCAGACAACAGACATGGCACAACTAGCCACCAGAATTAAATGGAAATGAGGGGGGGCACGTTGCGAGATTACAAGACAACAGATGGACATACGAGGTTACCATGTGGGACCCTCGTATATAGGCGAGCAACTACATAGGTACACAGAGTGCCAAAGAAAATCTTCGGCGGATTTTATATTTTTTCTGGGGTCTTTAGAGACGTGTGCTTCACCCTACCTATTGCAGAGTGTGGTGGTTTGATAACACAGCAATAAGGAGGAAAAGAGGGGAGGTTGATGCCTTTTTGCTTTTTCTAGTGCTGTTGAAATCAAAACATGCTTATTGTCTCAAAACCAATCATGGCGTATATTAGCGAAATTACTCGTGGACGTATCCTAGGTATGTGGAAGGCTGGTCGTACTTTTATAGCAACTGCAATGGCAGTGCATAAAAGTGTTTTTATAGTATATTACTGGACAAAACAATTCCAGGAAGGTGGAGAACACGGTCTATATTCTCGTCAGAAAGTGGGCACTCCCCGTAAAACATCCGCAGATGATGATATTCGTTCACTAAATGAAAATTACACTTTTGTTATAATTTACTGATCATGTTTAGAAACTAGAGATAAATACGTATACGTATATGGTTGACGAATATGCCATACATATTATCGCCAAAAAATTTTTATTTTTTGTCTATAATCATGTTGTATTCCTATGATCAGCAATATGTTAGTAAAGGTATATTAACCAATTATAGTTTGAATTAGAAGGAAAAATGCTGTTTTATTTGTTTATTATATAGTTATGTTTGCTTCTATGCAGCAACAAGCATTGATAGCACTGTGAGAATACAGTTCTGGTTATTGTTTTGTTATAAAGTGCTGCCTTGCTATGTATTTAATGAATACTGTCACGAACGTGACTGAGGAGATCCGTATTGTAATTATTATTTTATATTAATTGGCATTATTTTATTAACCTGTCACAAGTTTCTGAATTCATATAGAATCATATTTTATTCTGCTTAAGGCTTAGTAAATTGTATATATGACAGGAAACAGTGTTATTCCATTTACTTTGACATTTCAAAGGAATGTTACTGTGCCATCATTTCCTGAGGAGTACGTGTCTTTCTGCAGGCTCTTAGCTGCACCTTAAACCTGGTTACGTCACATAGAATGTGCACGTTGCGAGGGGGGGCACGTTGCGAGATTACAAGACAACAGATGGACATACGAGGTTACCATGTGGGACCCTCGTATATAGGCGAGCAACTACATAGGTACACAGAGTGCCAAAGAAAATCTTCGGCGGATTTTATATTTTTTCTGGGGTCTTTAGAGACGTGTGCTTCACCCTACCTATTGCAGAGTGTGGTGGTTTGATAACACAGCAATAAGGAGGAAAAGAGGGGAGGTTGATGCCTTTTTGCTTTTTCTAGTGCTGTTGAAATCAAAACATGCTTATTGTCTCAAAACCAATCATGGCGTATATTAGCGAAATTACTCGTGGACGTATCCTAGGTATGTGGAAGGCTGGTCGTACTTTTATAGCAACTGCAATGGCAGTGCATAAAAGTGTTTTTATAGTATATTACTGGACAAAACAATTCCAGGAAGGTGGAGAACACGGTCTATATTCTCGTCAGAAAGTGGGCACTCCCCGTAAAACATCCGCAGATGATGATATTCGTTCACTAAATGAAAATTACACTTTTGTTATAATTTACTGATCATGTTTAGAAACTAGAGATAAATACGTATACGTATATGGTTGACGAATATGCCATACATATTATCGCCAAAAAATTTTTATTTTTTGTCTATAATCATGTTGTATTCCTATGATCAGCAATATGTTAGTAAAGGTATATTAACCAATTATAGTTTGAATTAGAAGGAAAAATGCTGTTTTATTTGTTTATTATATAGTTATGTTTGCTTCTATGCAGCAACAAGCATTGATAGCACTGTGAGAATACAGTTCTGGTTATTGTTTTGTTATAAAGTGCTGCCTTGCTATGTATTTAATGAATACTGTCACGAACGTGACTGAGGAGATCCGTATTGTAATTATTATTTTATATTAATTGGCATTATTTTATTAACCTGTCACAAGTTTCTGAATTCATATAGAATCATATTTTATTCTGCTTAAGGCTTAGTAAATTGTATATATGACAGGAAACAGTGTTATTCCATTTACTTTGACATTTCAAAGGAATGTTACTGTGCCATCATTTCCTGAGGAGTACGTGTCTTTCTGCAGGCTCTTAGCTGCACCTTAAACCTGGTTACGTCACATAGAATGTTCTAGAACATTAACGTATCGAGTTATGATTGGCTGCTATATTTCAAACCCAGGGCGGTGGCAGACCATATTTGGTAATAGCTGCCACGGTATTAGAATGAACCTCTCTAGGGTATTTAACCCTACATAAACAAGTGCTTGAGCTCTGCTCGGGGGACCTTTGTGTCGTAATTTGGCCGGGACCATGATGGTACCCGTCGACGGCCGCTGCACGGCCGCTCCGGATGGTTTCACTTGACACCACTAGCGGCTTGACAAAGTCGTGTTGAGTTTTGGCTCTCCTCATCCACGACGAGACATTTCTTAAGGTAAGCATTATGAAATAAATTGTTAATAATAATGTTAGCTAGTACCATTATCATCCCTGATCTTGTAAACCCAACTATCGCACGGTAGAAATGTAACTCTTTAGAATATAGTGGTTTCGCTAAGCCAAGCTCCGAGTTCTCTATCATTTGATTCCCAGTTATCCCCCCCCCTGTGTCCAACTTTAGTTATGGCAATACCATTCAGGCTTTAATTTGCACCCCCTGAAAATCTTCTCACACTACACATTTTGCATTTGCTACCTGGGCGCTCATCAAGTTTTCCCCTTAGCTTTTAACCCTTTCAAAGACGTGTTCTGCACTAGCCGATAAGGTATGGCTACCGATCACGAGGTCTGCATGATAAACTGAATGCACTCACTCCACCTCTTTCTCTTTTAGCCAATACGATCGAAAGCGTAAGTACATCATTCGTTTCTATGTCATTTTGTAACCTTTGTTGTGGTTATTGGTGTAACTGTTTAGCAGAAGGACTGGCGCAACATTGCACCGAGCGCTAAAGCAACCAATGAAATGGCCATGGCTTCGCAAGGCCACATACAACGATAAATGATGTAACATAGACGCGACGTGCAGTGAGACTTTCTTTGGCGCTCTTTGTACAAGGCAGACCGAGACGCAGATAGGCAGACCTCTTCATGAAGCACGCAGGTCGGTAATGAGAGTAGCCAGAGGAAGAAGACTGGAAATCCCTGGAGAGACATGTGTAGTGACTAAATAGTGAAAGTCAATAGGTAGTGTTATTAAACAGTGATTGAATACAACCACATAAAAGTGGCTAAACAAACTTGCGCAACGCTAACGTGGAGCTCACTATGTTAATAAATAATGAGTTTTCCCTGTTTGATATGAAGCCTTTGCCATTTAAGAGATACTTTAGGCTATTTTTCATTTTTATACAAAATTATATAAAATCCAATCAGAATGAAGAGAACTTACGGGATATTCGCAAAAATTGAACATATTTTATGAGGCATGCAAGTATCTTAAACATATGTTAATGCAATTTTTTTAGAAAATAATAAATAAAAAATGATTTTCTTGAAAATCTTAATGTCGCATTCTTGGAAGATCCTGAAGTCAAACACCAAATAACTAATAAAATCTCAACTGAAGCGCCCGCTTCCAAGCAACATTTAAAATTAAATCAAAGCTAATATTTTCATATTTTTGTTTTAAACATTCGAAGGCATAACTACAGTTCCGCATTTTCCATATGCTTTTTATTTAACTATTGTTTCCTCAGACGTGAAGAGGACATCAGGCTGTTGACAAAAAATCGAAAAACATATATTTCTTCTTATTTTAATATTTCAAACTTGATATATTTTAGTAGAAACAATTAGAATTATTTCGGAGAAAAGGAAAAAACTACTTAAATGTATGCCTTTGACGTGGAACCACCATTATGAAAATGTTCCCTTTGGAAACTTTAAGCTTGTTCACTTACTTATAAAATTTGGTAGATATTCAACTTCTCTTTTATGAATTACCAGCGCGCACGCGCACACGCACACGCACACGCACACGCACACGCACCCCCCCTATGACAGGTTAAACTTACAATGAGGTTATGGTTATAAACAATTTTACTTTGTTATTTTGCAGAATAAGCATTTTTTGGTAGGGTATAACCTCACGCTTAATGCATAATGCAGTACTGTATTAATATTCACAAAATTAAGATAAAAAAATATGATGTGATACATTCACATGACTTTCTCTACTCTCCATCATTTATTAGTATACAAACTATTCTTACTCAAATTTATTTTTCTATCTACTACAATTTAATCCAACTTCACCTTTGCATAAATAGCTGCATTACACATTTGGTTATAAATACAAAGGAGCGATAGTTAAATGTTTACCAATAGGGCGCTATATGATGGCCTTAAAATTCCATACTGTTTTCATGCAATCGCGAGAAGAAAAAACAATATTGACAGCACCTTAAGAGAATGACCAAGAAATGAAGAATTCGAACCGCTAAATAACGAATATGTCAGAAACGGCTTATGCCACAAAAAAAGTAACTAAGTAAATTGTGCGTTTTAAAGAGGTCTGCATTTCTTGTGCAGTAAGTTTTCTTCTGTCGCTTAAAGTTTATCTTATACAAAATTCCTTCCGAATGAAGAGGACTTCGTAGGCTATTCCAACAGAATTCTAGACACTCGTTTTATTTGTCATGTGAATATCTTTCTATTTTATACTTCATATTTTAATCAAAATCATTAGGATCATTTTTTAGAAAATAAAGAATTTCGAAGAAATGTTCCATGTAAAGTATAGTTTGGGTTGCGGGAATTTGTTGAAAATCTTCGGAAACTATTGAATCTAAATATAATGTTTGGTATTTATCCGACTTTTTTTAGTTATAGTATTCACAGACACACGCAGGAATGAGGAGAGAGACCCGAAAAATTACCAGCTCCGGATGACGACGGCGCAAACACGGACAGGGTCCCTAATTTTTTTCAGATTGAACCCTTCAATGTCCCCCGAAACCACATTAGGCCCCGAGCTTCCGGAATGTCCCCGAAGGAGCGACTGCTCGAAAGTATCCAACCAAGAGGTCCCTGGACGATCTCGGAAAGAAAGCTCCACAGAGCGCATGGCCACCATCCATCCGCAACCACCCCGAACACCGTCGTCCGGTTGTACAACCTTGAAACAGATGGCAAGGGAGATGAGTAGTACAGGAAATGAGAGACAGGAGAGTCGTGGTAGAAGATGAACCGCCTCAGCAGTCGCCTACCGACCCGGGAAACCAGGAAAAACCCATGGGTCAAAGTTGGCGAGTCGCACAAATTAGGAATAATATTCTTGAAATTGTTCATGTGTGAAGAGTAAGGGAGACGTAGGCATCCATAACTTTGAGAGCTCTATAATTGTCACATTCAAAGCAAAGAGTGTGTACATGCGAGCACGTTTGGATTTAAAACAGAATATGTTGAACTGTTCACTTTCATATCACATTATACCTCCATACCCCGATGCCAGACTGCGCCCTCATTTGATCAGGAGAAGAGCGTAAAATTCTTTTAGAGCACGTAATGTACCCGCATGCAAATTAAACCAGCTGTTGCAGAAGAAGAAGAAGCCTCGACTTTGCGTCATCAATCTACCGTTCGCTCTGAAAGCTGTAAGCCCTCTCATCGTAGTTTCTAAGTTTTTAATCCCGCTTCCATGTTTTATCATCTCGTTCTACCTTCCTCTTCTCCCATGTTATGGGCCGTGAAAGATATCCTTAAAGGCTCTATACTAATTTACTATATTCCGCTGCGTAAAAAGTTCTTTCACGCTCACCGCGTGATATTTTGCCGCACAAGCAAAGCATTTGCATCATATTCCTGTTGTTTATGAGGAACCGATTGGATCTGTGCGATGAAAAATAAAAAAATATGAAAGTTATTTTCACATGATTTTGTCTACCCATTCGTAAAAATATTCTTACAAAAGCTTATTCTTCTATCTACTTCATTTAATCAGAAAAATATTTGTAGAAATAGCTTTATTACACACTATCTTATAGGTACAATGATAATAGCGGATTTCAGTAGACTTAAGAGATAGTCAAATCTTTTAAGAGCCAATTGCTATGTGATGACTTTGAAATTCCGTTCTCTTTGCATGACAAGGAGGGAAAAAAACGAATAACCACTTTCCATTTTAGAAAAGTATAACTATCTTAAAATTCAACAGTTACAAGCTATATCTCGGAAATGGTTGACTCCACAAGAATATCTTATGTGTTACATTCACATGACTTTCTCTACCATCTATTCTTACGAAAGTTTATTCATTTTAATCGAATGAATGAAATGGGGTTTAAGAGCGCAAAACCAGAAAGTCATTAGCGCCCGCATTTTAATCGAGATAAACCTTTCCGGAAATAGCTGCATTACAGATACAAAGGGAATAGCGTTAGTCAAATGTTTAAGAACGGAACGCTATACGTTGGCCTTAAATTCCATGCCCTTTGCACGCAATCGTGAGAAACAGCTGAAAATCGACCGGACTTTAATTTTAATGGCTAAGTATTGAACAATTCGAACCATTACTAATCGACTCTCGTTAATGGCTGATGCCACAAAAAACGTTATTTAAAATAAGTTGTATGCTTTAAAGCGGCTACATTATTTTTACTTTCTCTACTACGTATAGTAAGTAGGGGAAGTATTGCATTCCACCCAAAAATTCGATACCGAGATTTCACCGGAAGTATGTGTTTAGAGACCCCCTGAATCCAAAAAAAAAGCATTTTTGGAAACATGTCCGTGTGTGAGTCTGTGTGAGTGTGTGTCTGTGTGCCTGTGAACAGCATTACTCAAAAACTAACAGTCGGATAAACACCAAACTTGGTATTTAGGTTCAGTATCTTCCAGAGATGCGAAACGAAGGTTTTCAAAAAAATTCCCCCACCCCAGACTACCCTTTACATGGAACAGTTTTCGAAAATTTTAATTTTCTCAAAAATGACTAACGATTTTGATGAAAATATCAAATGTTTAAGATAATGTCATGAGAAATGAAATGTATGTCTCGATTTTTCTGTGAATGTCTCCAAAAGTATTCTTCATTGAGAACCATAAGAGATAGACAAACTTTTACTACGAAAAAATGTAGATCGCGTTAAAATACACAATTTATGCCATATACATTTCTTTTGTTGAGTGAACCGTTTTCGAGATATTGCTTGTTATTCCCTTAAATTTTCCACTACTTATACTTTTTCTCAAATTCGTTATTCATTTTTTTTATGTCCTGGACATGCAAAGAGAATGGAATGCGCCACATAGCAACCATTGCTTAAAATATTTGACTATCGCTTAAAAGCTACCATATTTTCCTTGCATCTACAAGAAAATTACCAATAAGATTGACATCTCGATATGTCGATTAACATGAAGCATATGGAGAATAGGCGTTTGTAGAAATAGATTTACAAGAGTAGAGAAAGTCATGTGAGTGTAACACATCAGATTTTTTAGTATGTTTTCATCTATCGCTTAACATTTATTAGTTATACAAGATTATACAAAATTCCTTTCGAATGAAAATGACTTCACAGATTGCTTCCAAAAAAATTCAAAATATGCATTTTATTTGTCATGTAAATATTTGTAATATATGGTGCTTTAATTAAAATTATTAAGAGCCATTTTATAAAAAATTAAATATTTTGAAAAATATTTCATGTAAAGGGTAGTTTTGGGTAAGAGGATTTTCTTGAAAATGTTCCTGTCGCATCTTTGGAAGGTATTGAACCTAAATACCAGTTTGGGTGTTCGTTTTTGTGTTATGTTGTTCACTGATACGCACGGAGCCTCTTCTAATTTTATGTAGGGCCTCAAAATATATATTTCTTGTGAAATCTTAATATAGAATTTATTGGAATGAAGTACCTTCTCTACATACTATATACGTGGTAGAGTAAGTAATATAAGTATTTGAAAATTCAAACCAACAAGGAATATCTCGAAAATGTTTAAAAGTTTAAAAAAATGCATTTTCACATAAATGCTTTAACAAGATCTAGATCTTTTGTATAGTAATATTTGTCTCACTTAACGTTTACTAGTTATGCAAAAGTCATTCGGACTGGAGAGGACTTCAGAGGTTATTCCCGAAAATTCAAGATATGCGTTTCATTTGCTATTAAAATATCTTAAACATATGGTGTTTTAACCAAAACCGTTAGAGCCATTTTTTAGCAAATTGAAATTTTTGAAAGTTTTTCCATGCAAAGGATGGTTTGTAGCGGGAGGATTTTCTTGAAAATCTTTGTGCCGCATTCTTGGAAGATGCTGAACATAAATACCGAGTTTGGCATTTAACTATTTTTCGTTTCTGATTTGACTGTTCACAGACACACTCAAATTGATACTTTTTTAAAAATGCTCTTTTTTTGGGTTGAGGGGAGCTACAATACATATATTCTGGTGAAATCTCGACATCGAGTTCTTGTGTGAAATACTATACTTTCCCGGCTTACTATACGCAGTAGATCTCTTTAAAAAATTGGATGATCTCATCATCCTTTTCCGAGATATTCTGTTATTATTCTGTTGATTCTCGCGATTTTTACTTTCTCTACCATGTACATAGTAATAGAGAAAGTACAGTAGAGTTCGCAAATCCGAGTCCCGCAAATTCGGAGGTTCGTTAAATCCGAACTACTTGAAGAACTACTTTATTTTTAAACCGGAGGCTAGTCATCAGTTTACACGGTCTTGATACGTATCTACATACTTTTGCCCCTCCCTACCTCTCGTCTATAGAGTGTGGGCTATCTGGCAAGGATTAACTTCCTTTTAATTAAGGATCAGCCGAAAACTGAGAAAACCCTTCCATAATATGCACATACATTGTAGCAAGCATTCCCCACCGCAAATTCTTTTCATCTGCAATAATAACACACACTAGTTCATGACTGCAAATGTTCAATAGCTATTATAAATAAGCAGCTAGCCTTAATAGTTGACATATGTTTTCCTGAGAGGAAAATTATCCCTTGCAACCCAAAAATCAAGCCAGGGTTGTGTTAAGTTAAAGGAATGTTTTATTTTAGTATGTTTGCAGCCATCTCCGTGGATAGAGTATGTTAGATATCGTTGTACATCTTATTCCAACTGGTTTCAACAATGACTGCTAAATGTAAGAGGAAATTTGTACCATTAAAGTAGAAAGATTGGATAAAGGGAATACAATTCAAAAGCTTGCCGCGGAATACAGTGTTGGGGAAATAACAGTTGGAGACTGGCGACGAAATCGGGATAAACTGGAGAAGTATTCTTTAACAAAGTGTCCAAAAAACTTTTAAAATAAAGTTATGAGAAGGTCAGAATACGAAAAAACTAGTGAAGCATTGTTTATCTGGTTCAGTCAACAAATACAGAAGGAAGTCTAATTTCCGGCCGAATTTTGCAAGAAAAACCATTATTTTTACAAACTAGTTTGAAGAAGGTGAAGATTTTTGCAGCGCGAGTATAGGTTGGTTACAGAGATGGAAGAATAGGTATGATGTACGACAGCTTGAGATGCGTGGAGAAAAGCTTTCCAGTCATTTTGAAGCCGCAGTGAACTTCTGTGAATAATAGCAACTCATAAAAAGTGAAAAAATGACAGTTTGGTGTCAAAATCATCACAAATATCACAAATGATCAGTTATATAACTGTAACAAAACAGGGTTCATTGTTACCTTCTAAAACATTTGCTTCACGCAATGAACGTCATGCACCTGGCTACAAAAAAGCACTAAATGCATCAGGTACATACAAATTAAAGCTTGTCGTCATAGGCATGTCCACAAGCCTAGAGCTCTCAAAGACATTCTCTTGTCTGCCTACCTCTCTCTTCAAGAACCAAAATAATGCCCAGGGCAGAGAAATGTTCAACAAGTAATTTATAAAGAATATGTGCCAGAAACTAAAGTGTGTTTGAAGAAAAATGTTTTGCCTAGTAAAGCAATCTTATTGATGGACAACGCTGGATCGCATCCATACGTAGAGGAACTGCAGTGTGATGGCATTCGGGCTTTGTTTTGTCCGCTTAATATCACAAGTTTGAAACAAGCGGTGGAACAGGGAGTTTTGGAATGCTTAAAAAAGGTATCGACTGTTGCAGTCACTTCTACAAGCAGCGCAAGAGGGTGGAGACACCATGAGGGACGTAGTATATTGGTTAGCAGAGTCATGGGATGAAGTGAAGACTGAGACACTTGTGAAATCGTGGAAAAAAATGTTAAGAGAACAAATCGACTGGCGAGGGTGAATTCAATGATGATGCTGATGAAGATAATGTATCCCTGTCACACCTAATTGCACAGCTTCCAGGTGGTAGTGAAAGCGAAGCTGTGGAATGGGTGAAGAGTGATGAACAGTAAAACTTCCGGAAACATGAACCGAGATGTTGAATTAGCCGATAGAAGAAAGCGAGGAGGAAGACATAGAAGAGAGAACACCAAAGATGAGACATAATGAGGGTTTTGCTATGTTGGAGGCCACATTGCGCTATGTAGAACAATAACCAGAGACAACACTGTGCGGCACCATGTTACTCAAACGATGGTGTGACGTCGCGCAAAAGCTATCCGAAGCAGAAGACGCTTTCAAAAAATAACCCCAGGTATGTATATATGTATATATATATATACAGGGTGAATCACCTAAAACTTACACCGCAAGTATTTCGGAAATGGAAAGTGCTATTGATGTGCAATTTTCGCAGCATTGATTGGTAGTCAGGGACTCGTACATTTAGCCTATAAACAGATTTTAATGATACTGAGAAAGTGTATTTTTTAAGCAAAAATACAATTTTTTAAATAGAAGAATGCCTAGTTACATCAACAAAATAAAGGTAGGGTAAATTAGAATGTCAGTGGCGTTTGTTGCAGGATTCTAGTGCAAGTCGTTTACGAGAAAACTTACTTTGAAACTTTTACGCACAGACACTCGTACAACCTGTGGTAGCACAAACTAAAGAAAAACAAAAGGGAATTACAATACTTTTGTGGATTCTTACAAGTAAAGGGAACATAACCCTTCAAAGGTTGTGTTCAAAATGACCACCGGCAGCTTCAATACGCTTCCAGTCTGCTATGGAAAGACTACTGTACACGTTCTAGCATTTCAGCGGAAATTTCAGAGCAGGCAGCACTAATACGTCGTTTCATATCTCTAGTGTAGTTGGTACATCCTTGTAGAGTGTCTTTTAGCCTTCCCCACAGAAAAAAGTCTAAATGGGTCAGATCCGGTGAATAGGCCGGCCAAGGTACAGGTCCTCTTCGTCCAATTCAACGATTTGGAAACAATCCGTTAAGACAAGCCGTAGTACTTCGTGCACTATGGGCTGGACAGCCATCATGTTGGTACCACAGGTTCCTCCTAGTCTACAAAAAAACGTCTTCTAGCATCTGTGGCAGATGGTCTGTCAGGAGGCTACGATACTTGTGCGAGTTCATTGTTCCTTCTATGAACAAAGGGTCTATGAGCTGATGGTTCACTGTCCCACACCACACGTTTAAACTCTATGAACGCTGACGTTTCACCTGACGAAGCCAAAGGGATGGTCAACAGACCAATAGTGCATGTTTCTGCGGTTTACTTGGCCATGATTAGTAAATGTTGCCTCATCACTAAACAAGATACATGATGAATTTGGAGTATCGTGTCTTAATGCCCATGTACAAAAGTTAACGATTCTCAAAATCGTTTCCATGCAGCATTTGATGGAGAGAGATGTGATAGGGATGGAACCTATGTCGATGGAGAATACGCAGTACACTTGCCTGACTTATGCCACTTCCACGTGCGATTGTGCGGGAACTAATTTGCGGATCTACTACAACGGCAGCCAAAACATTAATTTCTGCCTCTTCTCCAGTCACTTGTTTGTTTCTGTTACGTTTTCTAGGTGTTACAGTACCACTTTCACGTAATTGGTTGAAGAGGTTGATAAATAATTGCCGAAATGGTTGACGTCTATTGAGATACGTTTCCGCATACACCGTACGCAAACGAACTTAATTTTTCTTACACTCTCCATACATCATGAGCATGTCGGCTTTTTCTGCATTAGTAAACCCCATCTTCCACTTACGACTTACTGCTTGAACTATCACAAACTAACTGACCAGAAAGTCGCAATGCAATCAATGAATAGAAAATACAATGCAAACAAACATAACAACATCGTACCTAGCAACTAAGCAGGTTGAAAGGGACAAACAATTGTCGGGGTGGAAATTTTTCAAAATACGATTTCTCGTAAACCACTTGCATTAGAATCCTGCAACAAATGTCACTGACATTCTAATATACCCTACCTTTATTCTGTTGATGTAACTAGGCATTGTTCCATTTAAAAATTGTATGTTTGCTCAAAAAATACACTTTCTCAGGATTATTAAAATCTGTTTATGAGATAAATGTACGAGCCCCTGACTACCAATCACTGCTATGAAAACTGCATATCAATAGCACTTTCCATTTCAGAAATATTTCTGGTGCAAGTTTTAGGTGATTCTTCCTGTAGATATATACTATTTATTTCCATACAAAAACTTTAAATAACTTCACCTTGATTTGCCATTGGTTTCATTTTGTTTTTAATGAGTTTTCCTATTGTGCTCCAATAGTCAGAGTTATCCCAAATCCGAGGTATCTTCACCCCCCCACCCATCACCTCAGATTAGCGAGACACTACTATATTGCATTCCACCCAAAAATTCGTAGAGGGATTTCACCGGAAATATATGTTTTGGAGGCCCTTGAACACGAAAATTAGACAAAGGTCCGCGTGTGTGTATGTGTGTATGGTGTGTAAACAGCATAACTTATAAACGAAAAGTCGTATAAATACCAAATATTTAAGGTTCACCATCTTTCAAAGATGCGACACGAAACACCCTTTACATGGAAAAATGTTTGAAATTTTAGATTTTCTCAAAAAATAACTAACGACTTTGATTAAAATGACATAGGTTTAAGATATTTTCATGACAAATAAAATGTGTAACTTGAATTTTCTAGGAATAGCCTGAGAAAACCTCTTCATTTGAAAGGCATTTTATATAATGTACAATTGGTTAACGTTAAGCGATAGGGGAAAACATTACACAGAAAAATGTAAATGTCTTTAAAACACACAATTTATTTCAAATAACTATTTGTGGCATAAGCCATTTCCGAGATATGCGTTATTAATTGTTCGAAGTGTTCAATACTTTTTAAAATTGTTTCTCGCGACTGCATGAAAAGAGTAGATATGTTCCCTTTGTAACTAATGATATGCATATTAAAGCTAATTCTGCAAAGATTTATTTAGATAAAAATTAAATAGATATAAAAATAAGCTTTCGTTAGAAAATTTTGTACATCCATTAATAAACAAAGGATAGAGAAAGTCACGTGAATGTAATACACGAGATTTTTTTATTTAGATGTAATTGATTCATTTAACGCAGAAGAAACTAATACTTTGAGGCTCAGCGCCACCGGATTGCTATGGAGAGTCAGGTTGCATTGTTTTCCAATTATCAAATCTGGAGGCATCCGTGATCACCATCCACTGTTATCGAAATAGAAACTGATTCTGGATCATGTTCCCAACTGAATCATTGCAAGCCAACTGTAGGATATGTGTTATTGCATCCGCAGTAAATGCTAATGGAACAAACGCTAATTAGCATTGAGGGTATGTTACAGAAAACGTATATATGAAACCAAATGGCGATAGTATTAGCAGTGCGTGTTTGACGGTGTCCAGTGGCTCTCAAAGGCAGCATGATGTCACCGTAATTTAACATCATTTCATTGAAATTAGGAAAAGCTTAGCGGAATAAGGGCGTATTGTGTTATACCCGGAAGGCTCAACAGTCAGAATCAATAAGTTATAAACAGAAAACAAACTACAAATACTTTCAACGAACCTTTCAACATTAAGAGGAGACTATGGCGAAAATTGCCAAGACAATTATATTTCCTGTCTAATTTTGTATTCTCTTTATCATTGTAAGCACAATACTTACATTTTTACTTTCTCTACCACGTATACAGTTCATAAAAGAGGTACTGCATTCCATCTAAAAATTCGATACCGAGATTTCACCAGGAAAAATATGTTTTAACCCCCCTGGATCCAAGAAAAGCATTTTCAGAAAGAGGTTTATGTGTATATCTGTGTGTGTGTGTGTGTGTGTGTGTGTGTGTGTGTCTGTGGCCAGGTTAACTCAAAACGAAATTTCGGATAAATACTAAACTTGCTGTTTGGGTTTTGCGCTTTCCAAGGATGCGACTCGTACATTTTCAAGAAAATCCTTCCCCTCAAACTACCCTTTATTTGGAAAATTTTTCAAAAAAGTTTATTTTCTCAAAAATGCCATATATTAAAGATATTTATATGAAAAATAAAATGTATATCTTGCATTTTATGGGAATAGCCTCTGAAGTCCTCTTCACTCGGAAGGATTTTATATAATAAAGTATAACTGGATAAACATTAAGCGATAGACGAAAACGTACTACAAAAAAATGTTAGATATCTTTAAGACACACAATTTATTTCCAACCTACTTTTCTTGTGGCATCGACCACGTCCGAGATATCCGTTATTCGAGGTTCGGATTGTTCAATGCTTAGCCATTTTTTAATTGTTTCGCGCGATGTCGTGGAAACAGTATGGAATTTTAAGATCAGCATACAGCGTCCAGTTGCAAAATCGTTGACTATTGCTATTCCTATTACATCTATAACGAAATGTGTAATGTAACTATTTCAGGAAGGGTTTATCAGGATTAAAATGAAGTAGATAGGAAAATAAACCTTCGTAAGAATAATTTGTATACCCACTAATAAGCGATAGAGCGTAGAGAAAGTCTTGTGAATGTAGCACATCAGAATTTTTAAGACAATATTGCATGTGCCATTTTATGCTGTGAATTCTGCACCACTTTACAGAAAAAAGTCATGACTCTTAAACACTTCGGAATAGAGAGGTAAACTTCAGCCCATTTTTAAAGGAAGTATTACTCTACAAATTGGCACTACTGTTAGTTAGGGCAATTTCTGTGTGCTCAAGCCATATGGTTTCTCTCTTTGTAAATATACGCGAGTTTGTTTTCTACACTCTTGTTTCGAATAAAGTTTCTGTAAATGGCATTCTCTGGTATAAGTGATCAGTTTTTTCAGAAACCTCTGAATAAAGCTAAATCAAATTTAAGGAATAAAAAAAATCAATACCTGAATGTTGATAACGTTCCAGCACCATGATGAGGCGCCAATTTTGATAACGTACTACGTTATCTGAAATTTTAAAGCCGTTGAATGGTGCACAATTTTGAAGCAGTATACTTTACCTGCTTCTGATGATGTCGTTATTTCGTAGCTCATTCTACTGTCTCGTGCGCCAGCTGCTCCAGTGGTGTAGCTATGAGTACTTTCTCAGGGTATACGTGAGTGTAATGTAAAGGATTAACACCAGCTAAATTGGCTGAAAAATTTAATGTGATCTAACAATTGAGCTGTTGAAGCCAATTGCCGACCGTTTGAAGATAAAAAATTAAACTGATAATGGATCATAGCACTTGAAACGGTAACAGTTGACTTATTGTACCCGCTAACTTCTGCAGTGTCAGTTTTACGGTTTGAAATAACTGTTTCTGCAATAAGATAAACTCACTTACCGTGAGTCGCTGTAAGGCTTACCGGCAAGATCCCACGCAATAGCCGCTAAATCTTATTCATACAAGCGCGTCACTGAGTGATTAAAATAAAACACGAGTAATTACCAGATTAAGTGACGAATGTATTTATGAATGCGTACACAAGTGCGAGATAGGTTATGTGGAGATTCACCTTAATTGTTGCGTTTATGTCGCTTAGAATTCAGTTCTGCCTAAAGCTGTGTTACATTAAGACTGATTGTTATTCACAGATGATTAAAAGTGCGCGATTTTTTTACATCATGTGCAAATGCTAAGACCGACTGAAATTCTTCTGCCAGAAGCAATATAGTATATCAAGCCTACATCCAAAACATTACCTGCCAGTTTTAACTGCAAGCCCTCGAAAAATACATGTTTCTCGCATTCTATATTTTGTTACGCTTTGTTGTACTCAAAACGTGCATATGATGTGGTTTCCATATTTATTTTTACTTTCTCTACTACGTACAGTAAGTAGAGGAAGTATTGTATTCCACCCGAAAATTCGATACCGAGATTTCACCGGAAATACATGTTTTGAGACACCCTGAATAAAAAAAAAGCATTTTTGGAAACATATCCGTGTGTGTGTTTGTGTGTCTGTCTGTGAACAGCATAACTCAGAAACGAACAGTCGGATAAACACCAAACTTGGTATTTAGGTTCAGTATCTTCCAGAGATGCGACACGAATGTTTTCAAGAAAATCCCCCCACCCCAGATTACCCTTTACATGGAACATTTTTCGAAAAGTTTAATTTTCTCAAAAATGGCTCTAACGGTTTTGATTAAAATATCATAGGTTTAAGATATTTTCATGAACAAACAAAATGTATATCTTGAATTTTCTGCAAATGTCTCCAAAAGTATTCTCCATTGTGAACGACTTTTGCATAACTGGTAAACCATAAGAGATAGACAAAGTTTTACTACAGAAAAAATGTAGATCACATTAAAATACACAATTTATGTCATATACATTTTTTTTGTTGAGTGAACCATTTTCGAGATATTGCTTGTTATTCCCTTAAATTTTTCAATACTTATTTTCTAAAATGAGAATTCGTTATTCATTTTTTACTTTCTCTACTACGTATAGTAAATAGGGGAAGTATTGTATTCCACCCAAAAATTCGATACCGAGATTTCACCGGAAATACATGTTTTGAGACTCACTGAATCCAAAAAAAAAAAGCATTTTTGGAAACATGTCCGTGTGTGTGTGTGTCTGTCTGTGTGTCTGTGAACAGCATAACTCAAAAACTAACAGTCGGATAAACACCAAACTTGGTATTTAGGTTCAGTATCTTCCAGAGATGCGACACGAAGGTTTTCAGGAAAATCCCTCCTTCCCAGACTACCCTTTACATGGAACATTTTTCGGAAATTTTAATTTTCTCAAAAATGGCGCTAACGATTTTGATTAAAATATCATATGTTTAATATATTGTCATGAGAAATGAAATGTATATCTCGAATTTTCTGGGAATGTCTCCAAAAGTATTCTTCATTGAGAACGACTTTTGCATAACTGGTAAACCATAAGAGATAGACAAAATTTTACTGCACAAAAAATGTAGATCGCGTTAAAATACACAATTTATGTCATACACATTTCTTTTGTTGAGTGAACCGTTTTCGAGATATTGCTTGTTATTCCCTTAAATTTTCCAATACTTATACTTTTTCTCAAATTCGTTATTTATTTTTTACTTTCTCTACTACGTATAGTAAGTAGGGGAAGTATTGCATTCCACCCAAAAATTCGATACCGAGATTTCACCGGAAATACATGTTTTGAGACCTCCTGAATCCAAAAAAAGCATTTTTGGAAACATGTCCGTGTGTGTGTCTGTGTGTGTGTGTGTGTCTGTGAACAGCATAACTCAAAAATGAACAGTCGTATAAGCACCAAACTTGGTATTTAGGTTCAGTATCTTCCAGAGATGCGACACGAAGGTTTTCAAGAAAATCCCCCCACCCCAGACTACCCTTTACATGGAACATTTTTCGAAAATTTTAATTTTCTCAAAAACGGCTCTAACGATTTGGATTAAAATATCATGTGTTTAAGATATTGTCATGACAAATAAAATGTATATCTCGAATTTTCTGGGAATGTCTCCAAAAGTATTCTTCATTATGAACGACTTTTTCATAACTGGTAAACCATAAGAGATAGACAAAATTTTACTACACAAAAAATGTAGATCGCGTTAAAATACACAATTTATGTCATATACATTTCTTTTGTTGAGTGAACCGTTTGCGAGATATTGCTTGTTATTCCCTTAAATTTTCCCATATACATTTTCTCAAATTCGTTATTCATTTTTTTTATGTCCTGGACATGCAAAGAGAATGGAATGCGCCACATAGCAACCAGCGTAAAAATATTTGACTATCGCTTAAAACCTACCATATTCCCCTTGCATCTACAAGAAAATTATCAATAAGATTGACATCTCGATATCTCCATTATCATGAAGCATATGGAGAATAAGCGTTTGTAAAAATAGTTTGTACAAGAGTAGAGAAAGTCAGTTTAGTGTAACACATCAGAGTTTTTTCTTGGAAATGCAAAGAGTTATAATCTGTGGCAAAGGGAATGGTGCTGCACCTAGCAACCAGCTATTAAGAGATTTGTATGTGCTTAAAGGCTACTGTTTTTCTATATGGCCCTTGTAAATAAATTTTCCCCTTACATCTACAAGAAAATTAGCAATAACATAGAGTCTGCAAATGTTTATCTCGATTAACATGAAGTAGATGGAGAATAAGCGTTTGTAAAAAATAGTTTGCACAAGAGTAGAGAAAGTCATGTGAGTGTAACGCATCAGATTTTTTTCAATGGAAACTAACAAATATTGAAGAAGAACAATTATTCATGATTTTCATGATACGAGTTACAGAAACACGTTAAATCATTTAATATTCTCACATGCTGGGGTGAAGGCCAAAAGATTTCCAGCAAATTATTAAATTTTAATCACCCCAACACGCACATGGAGGAAACGTAGCACAGAAACTGCGAGAGGACCAGGAAATTGATGACTACATCCCAATGAAGGCGTGCGGCTTTTAACAAATTATACAAAAATTTCACATCATTCACATTACCTGTGGTTTATTAATAAAACAATTATTGGCCATACATTACAGACAGGAAATAAAGGATTGAGGGGAGATGCCTGGCACACGCGACCTACTCCTTACACACGTACTCAACAATTGACGCCCAAATACACAAAGAAGTAGCGCTAACATCCATCCCCCCTCTCCAATCCTGGCTAGACACGCTAGCTAGAGCTGGGGAGTGTCATATCAGACGGTACTTCCAACAAGTCGAAAGAAATAACAAATCACCCCAATAATACCGTCGACAATGCGACGCTAAATGTGTCTGGTATGATAGTACCCACTCATACGCCACAATAATAAAAACTTCATGGGGTTTCTCCAAGCAGCCAAGTAGTATCGAAAGATAAAATTAGCTTAAAATAATGTGTTAGTATTTTATTATATAAACATGGGTTATATACATCTTGTGGGGCACATTAATTAGTATAAAATGCACGTAAAATGTTCCTTTTGACATGGCAAAAAAATATATAAAAACCAAAATTTTAACACTATGTTGCCAGTTTCGTATAAAAATAAAAGGAGAATAAAACTTGTTGCATTACACGACTTCTTCCTACTACAATCAATTATTTTTAAATCACTTGTGTAAATTATTATTATTAAAAAAGCTTATTCTTCCATCTTTTTCATATTAATGGAGATAAACATTGGCAGAAATATCCGAAACGTTGGCATTTTAATCAAAATAGTTGGAGCACCTTTTTAGAGAATCAAAAAGAAAGCAAAACGAAAATTCTTACATTTAAAGGTTGTAGGCGTATTTTCTTGAGTATCTCTCGTATTGCATCCTTGGAAGTTACTGAAATTAATCCGCAAGTTTGATATTTATCCGAATTTTCGTTTCGAGTCGTGTTGTTAGCCCGCGCGCGAGCACACACATACAAGCACGCGGACGTTTTTATAAAAGCACTCCCGGGTTTCATATAATCTTAAAGTCTGCATTTTTGTGGTGATATCCCGATATCGAATTTTTGTTTAGAATATAATGCTTCCTTTACCTACTATAGGTAGATGTTAGAGAAGTTAAAAATGAAGAATTTTGGTTGAAAACTGTAGAATTTAGAAATTTCGCCATTAACATCCATAATATACTAATAACACAATCGTTGATTCTAACCTTTACCTGCAACTATTAAATGTAGTGTCATTGCGATAGTTATAATCAAGGCTCGATGACCTAAAAGTTTTTGAAAAGTGATCTGCAATATGACTTATTCTTTTTAAAGTTACATAATTATAATTACAAAAATGACCTAAAATTTAAACTTATGTAATTCATTAAAATTAGTGTACGGAAAGTTATTAATTTAATTAAATTATGCATGTGTATAACTGCTATACACGTAAAAAAGTTTGATGTTATATTCACATGACTTTCTCTATCTTCTATCGCTTTTTAGTGGATAAAAAAATTAAGTTAATCTTAGGAAAGTTAGTTTTCCTATCTACTTCATTTCAATCGAGACAAACCTTTCTTGAAACACACATTTTGTTATAAATATAAATACTATAGAGAAGGTCAAATACTTTATAACTCGTCGCTATATCCTGGCCTTTAAATGTTCAATGGCATCGCGAGAAACAACAGAAAATCGTCAGGACTCTAAGTATGGCTAAGACTTGAACAATTGGAGACATTAACAACGGATATCTCAAAAATGGCTGATGCTACAAAAACGTTATTGGTAATAAATTGTGTTTCAAAACTATCTACATTTTTATGTAGTACGTTGTACAAGATTAGACAAAATTCCTTCCGAATGAAGAGGACTTCACAGCTATTTCCAGAAAATTCAAGATAGGTATACATTTTATTTGTCATGTAAATATCTTTAACATATTATATTTTAATCGTTATAACCATTTTTGAGAAAATCAAAAATTTCAAAAAATGATCCACGTAAAGGGTAGTCAGGGTTAGGAGAATTTTATTGAAAATCTTCGTCTCGTATCCTTGAAAGATACTGAACCTAAATACCGAGTTTGGTATTTATCCACGGTTAGTTTTTGAGTTATGCTGTTCACAGATACACATACGGATCTTTTTCTAAAAGTGCTTGTTTCGGATTAGGGGGGTCTCAAAACATGTATCTCCGGTGAAATCTCGGTATGGATTTTTTGGGTGGAATGCAATACCTTCTCTACCTACTATCCACGGGTAGAGAAATTAAAGAGCAGTTATAAGAATAATGCTAAAATAATTTAGAACGTTAATCAAAAAATATACTTGTCGCATTTTCTTCTTTGGAGAATCTGATAAAAAATTTGTTTTTGAAGCAGGTCTTTCAAAACTGTAGCATTAACTGGTTTAGGTTCTCAGATTCTGTAGAATTCATTGCGAATGAAGACAACTACGCAGTCTACGATATGAAATAGGGACCAGGAGAATAGCAACCTCAATGTAAGCACTCATTAATGCGAAAAAGCGAAAACTAATTCCTAGTTTTGAACAGGAATTCATAAATTTAATTTTATTATACCTCCACCTCTTACAATAATCATTCCTTCACCCACAAGCCCCTTTTCAGAACCACCATTAAAGAGGAATGGCTTTTTTCCCCGGGAGTAAAGAAGTTATCATGTCGAACAATGAAATTTAAGATGTTTGAAAAGTTATTCTTATGTAAAATGTCAATATTCATATAAAATTTAAAAAATTCATTAAAACAGAAAATGGCATAAAATGAACAATAATCTTATGCGATATACTCACATTACGTATTCCACCCTCTATCGTTTATTAGTGGGTATACACACTATTCTTACTAAAGCTTATTTTTCTATTTACTATGTTTTAATCCAAATAAACCTTTGCACAAATAGCTACATTATGTATTTCGTTATAGATACAAGAGAACAGTTATAGTCAGATGTTTAAGACTGGACACGGTACGCTGCCTTAAAATTCGATCGTTTCCATGCAATAGCGAGAAATAAATAAATAAATAAATAAATAAATAAATAAAATCTGAACATACTATCCCGGTACTTTGGTTACTACACCGGGACATACATTCAAACTTTACATTTATTCTCACAAACACATTTACATTTTAGATTACATAAAAGATTTTCAGATAAAATAACTACGAACTACACGTCTACAAAATAATAATAAAATAATAAATAAAGAAGACTAAATAAAAGAAACAAAAAGAAAAATACAAATTATGGGATTAGACTAAAGGCGTAATAAAATTAATTACACTTCCAAATTCTATATTTATCTACACTTGCTGGTAACCAGCTACTATCTACTCCTATGTACCTATATTCACTGGAAACCAGGGAAAATGTACTGGTAGCCAGCACAATACCTTCTACTAAACTACTAATTATTTTAATAAGCTTATTTATATTTTATTTAAAATTTGCCTTAATTAAAATGTTTTATAAAGTTAAAGTTATCTATTTATAATATTCCATTATTCTCATAGTAATTATTTAATTTATAATAATTCAATATCATATTTACTTCATTTATATCTTTATTTATACATTTGTGTTTATTGGTTTATTTATTTACCTTAGAACATTTTATTTAATCTCAATATTAATTTTCTATTATCTCCCTTTTAAATTGTTTTTTATTATTTTTATAAGAAACAACTGAATGTTGACAGAACTTAAAGAGAATGACCAAATAATGAAGAATTCGAACCATTAATAACGGATATCCCAGAAATGGCTTCTGCCACAAAAAAACTTATTTGAAATAAAGTGTGTGTTTTAAAGAGATCTATATTCCTTATGTAGTACGTTTTCGTCTATCGCTTATTGTTTATTGGTTATACAAGATTATACAAAATTCCTTCCAAATGAAGAGGCATTCACAGGCCCTGCCCAGAAAATTCAAGATATACATCCCATTTTTCACTTGACTATCTTTAATATATGGTATTTTAGTCGAAATCGTTAGAGCTATCTTTTAGGAAATCAAAGTTCTCGAAAAATCTTCCATGTAAAGGGTAGTTGGGATGGGGAAACTTCTGGAAAATCTTCGTGTCGTATCTTTGGAAGATACTGAACCTAAATACGAAGTTTGGTTCTATCCAATCTTTGGCTTTTGAATATGCTGTTCACACACACACACACACACACACACACACACACACACACGCACGCACGCACACAGACACCTATTTCTAAAAAGCTTGCGTATTACACTCACATGACTTTCTCTACTCTGGTACAAACGGTTTTTACAAACGCTTATTCTCCATCTACTTTCTGTTAATCAAGATAAACATTTGCAGCAACTATCTTATTGCTAATTTTTTTGTAGATGCAAGTGGAATTGCTAGGCTTTAAGCGATAGTCAAATATATTAAGATCTGGTTCTATGTGGAGTATTTCATTCTCTTTGCATGTCCAGCACATAAAAAAACAAGTAACGAATTCCCAAGGAGAAAAAGTATTGAAAAATTAAAAAAATAACAAGGAATATCTGAAAAATTGTTCACTCCACAAAAAAAATTAAATTACATAAATTGTTGTTTTAACGAGCTCTGCATTTTGTGTGTAGCAAAAGCTTGTCTATCTCTTACGGTTTACCAGTAATGCAAAAGCCATTCAGAAAGAAGACTTTTGGGGAGATTTCCAGAAAATTCAAGATATACATCTTATTTGTCATGAAAACATCTTAAATTTATGATATTAATTTAGAGCCTTTTTTGAGAAAATCATAATTTTCGAAAAATGTTTCATGTGAAGGGTAGTCTGGATTGGGGGATTTTCTTGAAAATCTTCGTGTCGCATCTTTAAAAGATACTGAACCTAAATACCAAGTTTGGTATTTATCCGACGTTTCGTACATGAGTTATGCTGTTCACAGATACAAACACGGACCTTTCTCTAAAAGTGCTTGTTTTGGGTTTAGGGGGCCTCAAAACATGTATTTCTGGCAAAATCTCGGTATCGAAATTTTGCGTGGAATACAATACTTCCTACTTACTATCACAGTAAAGAAGGTAATGTATATTTGTTAAAAGTGTAGCATTAACTGCTTTGAGTTCTCAGATTCTACAGAATTCATTGCGAATGAGGAGAACGACCCAGTCTACGTTATGACATAGGAACCAGAATAATAGCAATCTGAATGTGTACGCACTAATTAATGCGAAAACGGGAAAACTGACTTGTCTCATTCCTAGTTTTTGACATGAATTCATAACTTTTATTATACCTGCACCCCTGACTATAGCCATCCCGATCCACAAGTTCCCTTCCAGACTAGCCATTGGATAGGAGTTTGATTTCGTTTTCCAAGAGTGCGAGTAAAGTGTTGTTAGTCGAGTAATAAAATTTCTGATGTTTGAAAAGCTATCCTTATGTAAAATGTCAATAATTAGATAAATACGAAAAAATCTGGTGTGTTACGTTCACATTGAGGCAGTGTTTTTAACACTAAAATGATTTCAGTCTAATTATATAATATGTAAATTCAATAACAGCCCGCCTTGAAGCAATATGTGTACGTAATAATTTGTAAAATGTATGTAACAGTCATTGCATATGTTTATATTATTGTATTCATGTGTAATAATATTATGTGAATGTATTACGTAATTTAATAATGTAGGAGCTGTGAGAAATAGGTCAAAAGTTGTTAACAATGAGGTAACAATGAGGTAACCTTGAGGCAATAATGAGTTTAAATGTTACTTGTGATTCTTGGAAGCAATAATGTAATTTTAGTGACAGTTTATAAAAATAGCCAATCAACAACCTTTAGTTAAATGAAGGTATTCTATTGGATTAGGAATAGCCAATCAGAGACTTGAAATACAGAAATTCACAAGTTTAAGCAGTTGAAATCTATTCAGTTGGTTGCAGACAGCGTTACTAATCAGACGCAAAAAGTGTCCTCAAGAAAATTAATACATATTCGTTGCGAGACAAAAAAAATAGTTTGCGTGTTAAAAAGTGCAAGTAATTAATAAAAAGGAGTGAAGTAAAATTATAATCTGTGTAAGCCTACATTCTTAAGTCGCACCACAACCCTGCCAAGACATCCATGCCTCTAAAATAAATACTGACGCAGCCGTGCCAAACATAAATACATAATATTTAAAGAAACAGTCAAAATTACTAGTTAATATTTTTAAACTTACAGCGAAGACTACCGGAAAGCGGGTACTATACGTGTGGTTGCAGGAATTTCAAGTTCGGTTCCCCAACAGTTGAAATATAATACAACTCCTTCAATACAACAAAATACCTACTTCAACATGACCTTCTCTATCCTTGTACAAACTATTTTTACAAATGCTTGTTCTCCTTCTACTTTATGTTAATCGAGATGAACATTTCAGGAACTATATAATTGCTAATTTTCTTCTAGGTGCAAGGGGAATGTGGTATAAGCGATAGTCAAATCTTTTAAGAGCTGGTTGCTATGTAGAGCATTTCATTCTCTTTGCATGTACAGGATACAAAAAACAAATAAAGAATTTCCATTTGAGAAAAAGTATAAGTATTGGAAAATTCAAACAAATAACAGGGATTATCTCGGAAATGGTTTACTCCACAAAAAAGTATGACATCGTGTGTTTTAACGAACTCTACATTTTTTGTATAGAAACATTTTGTCTATCTCTTGCGGTTTATCAGTTATGCAAAAGCCATTCAGAAAGAAGAGAATTTTTGGGAACATTCCCAGAAAATTCAAGATATACATTTTATTTGTCATGAAAATATCTTAAATATGTTATAGTTTAATCAAAATCGCTGTCATTTTTGAGAAAATGAAAATTTTCGAAAACTGTTCCATTAAACGTTAGTCTGGGGTGGATGAATTTTTTTCAAAAACTTCGTGTCGCACCTTTGAAAGATACTGAATTTAAATACCAAGTTTGGTATTTATCCGACTTTTCGTTTCTAGTTATGCTGTTCACAGACTCAAACACACGGACCTTTTTCTAAAATTGTTAAGTTTTGGAATCAGGGGGCCTCAAAACATGTATTTCCTGTGAAATCTTGGTATCGAATTTTTGGGTGGAATTCAATACTTGCCCTACTTACTTTACTTAATAGAGAAAGTAAAAAAATAATGCACTAAAACATAAAATGGCATAAAACCGACGAAAGCATGTCATGATAAGCATACATTTTCATAATCTGGGAGCCATAATAAGGATCTCTATACACATTAGCGATACCTATAATGCAACAACAGAAAGAATGACTGTCGTCAGAATCTGCGCCTTAGTTATAACTGCTACACGACAGCTATTTGTCACACCCCTAATAAACATCAGCGATAATCTTGCCTCTAGTGAGAGGTTTACAGATCGTGACTCTTCCATGTTTTAAGTGTTAAATTAATAGGCATTATTTGTCTTATTTCCAGTTGATCCCCTCTGTAAATCAACGAGATTAGGTAACTTGTTTACTCGGATGTCTGTGGGGAACAGATTATGGGGAGTGGTGTTGATTCCCTTGAACATATGCTTGCAAATGATACGCTTTCCGCTGAGTCATAACATTTGCCACGCATTTATAATGACCAACAAAGCCGCAAGTACTGCTAGTGGTGTTTGCACTGCCTTAGTGCTACACTAATGAGAGTCGGGGTAGGGGGCGATTAATTATCATCGTCTTGATTAAACGCAGGTAGTAGCTGTTTGCCCGGTAGCATATGTAGGGTGTAATTAATGTGTTCTCCACAGTACTCCACATTCGTCAAGATGCAAATAACTCCTCTCTTCCTTTGCTTTTGATGTCGAGGCACGCACACTCGTGCACTAGTCGTTATCTGTACTTTGTAGCATGCCGAAAACTCCCACACAAGAGCGTATATCCTGTCACCGAGATGCTGCACAAAACAGCTGATTACTTCTGTGGCCTGGTGATTAGCATGCTAGCCTTCAAATCCAGAGTTACCGTGTTCAATTCTTCCTGGTTCGAGTGTGGGAATGCATCTTTAGCCAGGATTGTTCCCCAACCTCCATAGAGTCATAAGCATGAATGTGTATACGAACTTCTTTAATTACCCAAAGTAATACCCCAAATGTTAAACGATAGAACATCATAGCTAATAAATAATTATTCCAAATGTAAACAAAATTTGATATGCTACATTCACATACCTTTCTCTACACTCTTATTACTTATTAATAGGTATACAAACTTGTATTACTAAAGCTTATTTTTATATCGACTTCATTTTAATACAATAAACCTTTGTAGAAATAGCTACATTACAAATTTCGTTATAGATACACAGAGAACAGCGATAATCAAATGTTTAAGAACTGGAAGCTATATGCTGCCTTAAAATTCCACACTTTTTTGTATGCAATGGCAATAAACAGCTGAATGTTGAACGGGCTTTAAAGAATGGCCAAGTAATGAACAATTCGAACTGGTTGGCCCCGCAGTTCAGTTGGTTGAGCACTTGCCTACTGTGCAAGAGGTCCCGGGTTCGATTCCCGGCTCGGGGGGTTGAAATTTTTCTCTAGCCAAGATTTTCCCTATTCCCTATCCTCCCCAGAGTCGAAGTATGAATGAGAGTGTGAATGTGTGTATGATCTAACGATTAAAAACCAAAAGTGCACGAAACCCAACGACAAGTTAAACGATTGCCAATAGGCAATAAGTTCCAAAGGGAAAAGCCGCCGATAAGACCAACAAGTTACAGGCGGGGTATACAACAAATTCGAACCATCAATAACGGATATTTCGAAAATGGTTGATGCCACAAAAAGTTATTTGAAACAAACTGTATGTTTTAGAGAGATCTACACTATTTGTATAGTGCGTTTTCGTCTATCGCTTAACGTTTACTAGTTATGCAAGATGATACAAAGTTCCTTGCGAATTAAGGGGACTTCACAGGCTATTCCCAGAAAATTCAAGATTAACATTTTATTTTTCATATAAATATCATTCATATACGATATTTTTATCAAAATTTTGCAGCCAATTTTTAGAAAATAAAAACTTTCGGAAAATCTTTCATGTGAAGGACAGCTAAGTGTGGGGGATTTTCTTAAAAATCATGTCGCATCTTTGGAAGATATTGAACCTAAATACCAAGTCTGGCGTTTATCCGACTATTTATTTTTAAGTTATGCTGTATACACACACACCTTTTTCTAAAAATGCTTTTTTTATATTCAGAGGTTCTTAAAACATGTTTTTCGGTGAAATCTCGGCATCAAATTTTTGGGTGGAATTCAACACCTTCTCTACCTACTATGTATGTGGCAGTGAAAGTAAAAAACTGATGATATAACCTAAGATTTCGTTATCTCTAACGTTCTCTATATATGGTTTATCATCATTGAGGGGATTGAAGAAAACCACATCATTAGCTGCCGATTATTTCCTATACCTGCGACACTGCTTACGAGTTCAAAGTCATATTTAACGCCGAAACCAAGGTGTGCTGTTGGCAGCTACGGCAGTTTTTATGATAATACTGAGGAATATAATAATGTTGAATATTCTATTTTCCTTAAGGCACTTGTAAGCAATAAGTAGTTACTTGAAAAAGTGAGATTACTTATACATAAAGAAACTTGACTTTGAAAGAGCTCAGAGAAAAAAGGATGACCTAGAACTTCAAAAAGTGTATTTACTTTTGTGTGGTATTTCTTTTATCTACTGCAATTACTCTGGTAGACAGAGGGAAACCATTTATTACTTTCTGTACCACGTACTTAGTAGGTAGAAAAGGTATTGCATTCCACCAAAAACTAGATTGCATCGCACATACATGTTTTGAGACCCCCTGAATAATAAAAACTTCATTTTTAGAAAAAGGTCCGTGAGTGTGTCTGTAAACAAATAACTCAAAAACGAAAAGTCGGGTAAATGCCAAACTTAGTATTTAAGTTCAGTAACTCCCTAAGACGTGACACACAAATTTTCAAGAAAGTCCCCTTTACCCAAACTACCCTTTACATGGACTATTTCGAGCTTCTTTATTTTCTAAAAATGGTTTTAACGATTTTGATTAAAATACTATAATGAAAATATTTACATGGCAAATAAAAGGTATATCTTGAATTTTCTGGGTATGGTCTCTTCATTCGGAAGAAACCGTGTAAACTTTTAAATCTGGTAAACGTTAAGCAATAGTCGAAAATGTACTACACTAGAAATGTAGATGTCTTTTTATTTCAAATAACGTCCTCGCGGTTCCTGCCATTTCCGGGATATCCGTTATTAATGGTTCGAATTGTTCAATTCTTAGCCATTCTTTTAAAGCCCTATCAACATTCAGTTGTTTCTTGCGATTCCATGAACACAGATGGAATTTTAAGGCCAGCGTATAGCTTCCAGGTCTTAAACATTTGACTATCGCTGTTCTCTCTGTATCTATAACGAAATGGTAATGTAGGTACTTCTGCTAAAGTTTATTTGGATTAAAATGAAGTAGATTAGTAAAACTAGATTGTATATCCACTAATAAACGTGAGGCAGTATTTTTAACACTTAAATGATTTCAGTCTAATTATATAATATATAAATTCAATAACAACCGGCCTTAAAGCAATATGTGTATGTAACGATATATAAAAAGTGTATATTACAGTCATTGTATATGTTTATATTATTGTATGCTATTGTATACATGTTCAATAATGTTATGTGAATGTATTACGTAAGTTAATAATGCAGAAGCTGTGAGAATAATAGGTTAAAAGTGGTTAACAATGAGGTAAGAATGAGGTAACCTTGAGGCAATAATGAGTAAGAATGTTTAATAATGCTACTAGTCATTACTGGAGCAACAATAATGTAATTTTTGTGACAGTTTATAAAATAGCGAATCAACAACCAGTAAAAGCTTTAGTTAAATGAAGATATTCTATTGGAGTAGGATTAGCCAATCAGAAACTGAAAAGGAGAAACATTTACAAATTCAGAACTCAGTTGGTTGCAGACAGCGTTACTAACCAGACGCAGAAAGTGTCCTCAAGAAATTTAATACGTATTCGTGTGGGACGAAAATAGTTTACGTGTTAAAAAGTGCAAGGAATTAATTAAAGAATCTCACAGCTCTCTATCAGTGAAGTGTTATTTAAATCCTATAAAGCATTAATAAAAGTGAAGTAAAATTATAATCTGTGTAAGCCCACATTCTTGTCGCACCATAACCCTACAAAGAGAAACATGTCTAATAATAATACTGACGCAGCCGAGGCAAACATAAATATTTAATACTTAAAGAAACAAGTCAAATTACAAAGTTTATATTTTTAAATTTGGGACGAAGGCTACCGGGTACCATACGTGTGGTTGCAACTACTTCAAGTTTGGCTCCCCAATAGTTGAAATATAATACAACTCCTTCAATACAACAAAATACCTTCTACAAATTGGCGACCAAAACGTGGGGCTAATAAAACATCTTCTTCAAACGATAGAGCGTAGAAAAAGTCATGTGGATATATCACATCAATTCTATTTAAGCAACAGATTTAACAGTAGCTATTTCAGCTCAGGTAGGTATATATATTGTATCCTAGTCCAAATAAGAGGAAAATATCCATACTAATAGACTTTATTCACAAATTAAAGAAAATAAATAAGTACAACTCTCATTTTACATTATTATGTATGTGCTTCCAAACCGATCACCCCGTATAAAACGTTCATACGTTTCAGTTTTTCTTGAATAGTAAAATAACATACTCGCTGGCACGCACACACACACACACCTTCAAGCAAAAATTAAAAAGCATTAAACTATTTTTTATTTCAGTATAGCCCATTTTAACTAAATATTAACATCAATAATGTAACCGAAGTTTAAAATTACCAGGAAACATTTTAGTTACATTTTCATTATATGCTTAAATAAACAATGTTCTGATCTGTAGTGGTATAATAACATAAGAGTATTAACTGAAGATTGGCGTGGTAAATATTTTTTCCTCTACCAAATGCATTATAGAAACAAAAGATCCACTTCAAAGCGCCATTCAGGACATCAAAACAAATGCTACCTCCACGCTATTAGTTCACATCTTTTTCACTATTCCCACACCTTTCGTTACTCCCTCCATCTATTTTAACTTGTTCTCGCAAAGGGCTTACAGATTAATATCTACTTTGGCACCAGTCAGAGCTTCCCGTACCTTGAGTGGAGCGGCAATAATGAAGCTTACCGTTAATGAGATATTCAACTCTAGGGATCTGAGGAACTGTGTTTGATACTCTGACATTATTCTGGAAATGCAGGGACGGACATCCGAGCCCCTTTCGCAAGGGAATTGTTTGGCGGAGTTGGTTACAGTAAGGTAGAGATTCCCAATACTCATGAGGGACCGAACAGACACAGTCTGAAATTATCTCCGTTTACTAACTCAGACAACCGCAATGTTAGGCAAGCTAACGCCTTTGACATAAGTAATTGTACATTGTTACAAACATGAAACGCGAGAACAAGACAAGAAGATGTGTATTGCTGCTGGATATCCATCAACTACTATTGTGCGGTCCTGACGTTTCGCGAGAACCAATACGGTGGAAGCGCGTCGTTCCTAAATTTCACTCCGCGCCAGTACAATGTTTCGTGTTTGTGATAAATCCTAGCGACATTTTCATAAAAAAAGTTGTATATGTTACATTCACATGACTTTCTCTACCCTGTAAGATGTACTAATGGGTATAAAAACTATTCCTATTTTCCTATCTACTTCATTTTAATCTAGGTAAAGCTTTCCGGGAAAAACATTTCGTTATAGATATAAAGAAATAGCGATAGTCAAATGTTTTAGAACTGGACGCTACACGCTAGCCTTAAAATTCCATACTCTTGCCATGACATCGCGAGAAACACCTGAAAGTCGACAGGAATGCCTATTAAACAATGCGAGCCATTAATAACGAAATATCTCGAAAATGCCTGATGACACAAAAAAGGTTATTTTAAATAAATTTCAAGTTTTAAAGAAATCTACATTTTTTGTGTAGTATGTTTTCGTCTACCGCTTAACCTTTACCAGTTATACATATTATACAACACTCCTTCCGAATGAAGAAGACTTCAAAGGCTACTTCCAGGAAATTCAAGATATACATATTATTCTTAATATTGTTGCGCATTATTAATTTTGTTATTACCAGGCGCACTGTTGTGTTGTATTATTGCTATCAGACGTAGCATTATTGAGTCTCCTTAGATATATTTCGGCTTGGCGGTCTTTCCTTTTGGTGCGGACCACGCCAAAGGGAAAGATCTCTTTGAAATTGTCTGCTATGACGTCAGCCCTGTCTGTCTCTGGTTAGACACGTTGGTGGGCGCAAGTTAGCGTCACTCGAGTGAAAATGGTCGTTGGAACCAGTCGTGTGTGGCCTGTCAACGGTCTGTGGCATCTCCCTTCATCCTGTTTCCTTTGTTAACTATGTAGAGAAGTCAAACGTTTCTTTGAATAAATCCCAAGTAATGCGTGTCATAGATCTTTCAATGTAATATAAAAACCCACGCCTTCCCTTTAAAATTACACACCAAGGTACTGGTGTTTTTACTGCCAGCGAGTTGTGCCCCCATGCGAGTGTTGGGGTGACCTAAATTAATTATTTTCTGCTAACCTTTTTGGTCTTCACCCCAACAAGTGACAATACAAATATTTAAGTATATGACATTTTAATAAAAATCCTTAAAGCCATTTTTAAAAAATCAAGAAATTAAAAAAAAATTCTATATAAAGAGTAGTATGGAGTGGGGGATTCTCCCGAAAATCATCGTGTCGCATCTTTGGAAGATATTGAACCTAAATACAGAACGAGTTTGGTATTTGTCCTACTATTCATTTGAGTTATGCTGTTCACAGACACACATGTAACTTTTTACTTTCTCTACTACGTATAGCAAGTAGGGGAAGATTGCATTCCATCCAAAAATTCGATACCAAGTTTTCAGGGAAATGCACGTTTTGAGGTTCCCTGAATCCAATAAAGCATTTTTGAAACTTGTCTCTGTGTGTGCCTGTCTATGAAACGCATAACTTAAAGACGAAAAGTCGGTTAAATACCAAACTTGGTTTTTGAGTTTAGTATCTTCCAAGGATGCGACACGAAGATTTTCAAGAAAAACTCCCCACCCCGGACTACTCTTTACATGGAACATTTTTCGATAACTTTTATTTTCTCAGAAAGGCTAACGATTTTTATTAAAATATCATATGTTTAAGATACTTTCATGGCAAGTTAAATGTCTATCTTGAATTTTCTAGGTATGTCCCCAAAGGTCCTCTTCATTCTGAGTGACTTTTGCATAACTGGTAAACCGTAATAGATAGACAAGGGTTTACTCCACAAAAAATTTAGATCTTGTTAAAACGCACCATTTTTTGTCGCATTTATTTCTTTTCTCCAGCGAGCCATTTCCGAGATATTCTTTGTTATTTGTTTGAATTTTTCAATGTTTATACTTTTTCTCAAATGGGAATTCCTTATTTGTTTTTATATGTCCTGGACATACAAAGAGAATGGAATGCTCCGCATAGCAACCACCTCTTAAAATATTTGACTATCGCTTAAATACTACCATATTCCCCTTGCGCCTACAAGAAAGTTAGCAATGAGATAGTTTCTGCAAAGCATTTATCGCGGTTAACATGAAGTAGATGGAGAATAAGCGTTTGTAAAAATAGTTTGTACAAAAGTAGAGTAAGTCATGTGTGTGCAACACATCAGATTTTCTTTTTAAAAAAATGCTTCTTTTTCGGTTTCAGGAGGCCTCAAAATATATGTTTCTGATGAATCTCGACATCGAAGTTTTGATGGAATACAATAATTCCACTACTTTTTATGCGTAGACACACACACTTCCGTGCACTTAGGTGTACCTACTTAAGTCAGTGCAAGCACTAGGATAATGGTGTCTTCGTCGGCGTAGTGTTATGTTGCGCTGTTCTCAGCGATTGTAGGAAAAAACAACAAAGTGCGTGAAATTCAAGTTGGGTGTTTTAAGGCTTAACTGTTGCTGCACCGCCCCGGCTCTTAGTTTTATTTAGTTACTTCTTCCCTTCCTCCAAAGTAAAAGCTTGTGCTGTTCTTCCAACTGCAAATCGTCTTAAAAGTTCCGTCTCAATAACAGAAAAGCGACCAGACGAACAACTTACGTCAAATAAAGAGCAGCTCTCTCAGTGGATTAAAGTCAGTTTCCGTAAAGCATCTGTTTTACTTATTTTCGTAACACTGTTGTCATAGGAACGACACAAGGGCAAAGGTCACTCTCCAGTTTGTATCCATCAGCGCAAGGTGCCTAACTAAAAAGAGAAGTGAATCAATTGCAGCCAGCTAAAACCTACCTACCTACCTACCTACCTACCTACCCACCCACCCACCCACCCACCCACACCTCCCCTCCCTCTCTCTCTCCAATTCATGAACATAATAATTGCTACTCTAACCAAAGCAAGTATTCGAACTCATCTACAATTTTACATAAAATAAAATGTGATATTTACATTCACATTACCTTCTCTGCCCTCTATAGTTCATTAGTAGCTATAAAATTGTTCCTATGAAAGTTTATTATTCTATCTACTTATTTGAATCGAGATAAACCTCTGCAGAAATAGATACATTACAGGCTTTATGTACCTATATACAAAATGAATAGCGATGTTCAAATGTTTAAGGACTGGACGCCATATGCTGGCATCTTTCAATGCAATTACGAGGAACAATTTAATCTCGACAGGACTTAAAAAGAAGGACAAAGTATTGAACAAATCGAACCATTAATAACGTATACGTATCTCGGAAATGGCTGATGCCACAAAAAAATTTTGGAAATAAATTGTGTGTTTTAAAGAGATCTATATGTTTAATGCACAGTGTTTTCCTCTACCGCTTAACGTTTACCAGTTACATAAAATTACATAAGATTCCTTCTAACTAAAGAGGACTTCACAAACCGATCCCAGAAAATTCAAAATATACATTTCATTTGTCATGCTAACATCTTTAATATATTGTATTTAATAAAAATCGTTTGAGCCATTTTTCAGAAAATAACAAAAGTTTCGAAAAATGTCGCATGTAAAGGGTAGTTTGGATTGGGGGGGGGGATTTTTCTGAAAATCCCCGCGTCACATCTTTGCAAAATACTGAACTTAAATACGCGCAAAAACACACACACAATATATATGTATATTTCCGGCGAAATCTCGACATCGAATTTTTAGGTGGGATACAATACTTCACTACTTACTATACGTAGAAGAGAAATTAAAAACATAGCTGTTAATTTCTATTAGTACATTGAACCATTCTAAAAAAATGTATGTGTTACATTCACACAATTTTTTCTGCATGTTCAACAAACTGTTCTTAGAAAGCTTATTCTTCTATCTACTTTATGTTAATCGAGATAAACATTTATAGAAGTGGTGAGTACATTGGGAAAATGGAATACATTAGGTTTAAGCGATAGTCAAATCTAAGAGCTAGTCGCTATGTGATGGCTTTGAAATTCCATTCCCTTTGCAATGCCGCGAGAAAAAGAAACAATAGCAATTTTTGTTTGGAAATTCAAACCTAAAATCAAGAATATCTCGGAAATGATTAACGCTACAAAAATTTATTTGACAAATTGTATTACTTAATGGGATCATGAAGACGACTTCTTAGGCTATTTTCAAAAATTAATGATACACATTTTATTTGTCATGCAAATGTTTTAAACATCTGGTATTTTAATTGTAAACCATAGTTATTTTTGGAAAAATAAAAAATAAAAACAAATTTCTGTTTAAAGGGTAGTTTGGGATGAAAGATATTTTTTAAAAAGCTTCGTATCGCAACATAAATACCAGGTTTGGTGTTTAACCAACTTTAGTTTTTTAGTTAAGCTGTTCATACATACATGGACATATTCCTACATTTTTTCTAAAAATAATTTTGTTATTTAAAACGTGCACTTTCATTTAAATCTTGATATCGAATTTTTGGGTGAAATGCAATAGTTGTCTATTTACTTAGGCAAGCAGTAGAAAAAGGAAAAATAAGAGCAAGGTAGGTGGTGCTTATTTGCTGTAGCAGAACACTTGCTGTAGGAAATTTAATTCGCGATTACTTCTTTCGGAAAAGTAAACTTGCATATATAAAAATATGTGATGCGCTTTTTGAACAATCCTTGCTTTTCTCTACCCAGTGTAATTTACTGTCATACCTCTTTGCAAATTATTCCCGAAAAATCTTCATTATGTATTTGCTAATCATGCGATGGTAGGGATGGTAAGAAACTAGGCCGCATTAGGAGTAAGGTCCAACACTTCCTAGTACACTGCCCGATACCAACATTTTATTATTACAAATGATAAAACATGATGTTAACTCAACAATTCAAATTATTCTGATCAGGCTAGGCCCTTAGGTACATTGTAGAAAAGCAAGAGGACTTTGTTCCAGAAGTATTGCATAATATCTAACGTGCTTTTTTAGCAAAGTTTACCAATACGAACTCTTTCCTTCAGCTAATGATAGTGCATTTGACTTAATTTAATCCTAAGAAATTATTAAAATTAAAATTGTAAAATGCTATCAAAGCTAATTACTTATGAATTATTATAACTGTTTGCTTATTGAACCTACAATAACAAATTATGTACGAGTAGCTCTGTACCATTAATAAATCCGAAACGTTTAGTACCTAAACCGACAGGGCAAAAGTCCCGCAAGATACAAGTTGTTTTTATGACCTTGGAACTATTAGCAGAGCAAATATATGTTCCCTTCAAGAGAGCTGAGCCAGTATACGATAGCACTGTACAATTACTATATTTGAAAATCAAATGCAAGCAAACTGCCAAGCATGAACATACAAAATGTCAAAATGGCTTTTGTGAATGCTTGTACAATTATTATACTTTGAATTTATATTAATGTAAACCGCCAAAGCATGTAACATGCAATATATTAAAATTACTTTCGTAACCTTAGCATGCTTAGCAGAGGAAATCTAACTTTCTTTAAAGAGCATTGAACCAATATACAATAGTATTGTACAATGATTATACTTGAAGTTTAACTTAACTGGCTAACATGACACGTGAAAATGCGAGATTGCTTGTATGACTTTAGGATTAATGACCGAGGGAAAACGTTTTTTTTAAAAACGAGTGACAAATATAAAATGTGCGAATTAACAAACATACCTTAGTAATGAATTTAACTTTATCTGCTTACATGCGCGGATATTAGCTCTCGGAATTTCACCTCGCTCGTGCCCAATCCCACTAAGTTATCATTATGACCAGAATACTGCCGGTTTACTTCACCCCAAAATACAGAAAACGCAAAGGGCACAAGAAAGTTATATATCTTTAACATGCTCCAAAGCTCTAATCCACAATTACAATATAAAAATGAACAATAGTTATAAAGAAAGAAAAAAAAACACGCAGAATTAAAGCATTACTAACACTAAAAATATGGCATCTAAAATGAACGCCGTAGGGGAATTAAAGCACACAATACTGCCAAGACGTTGCCCAAATTAATGGGAAGATAAAGTTTTTAATATGACCTGAAAGGAGTCCGTCCTACCTTACGTCAAAACACGCCGTGACGCACACGCCAGCAGAAACTTCCGTACAGCCAAGCTAAAAGCCTTTCCTACGGCAATCTCGAAGTAACACTCACAAGGTCACGCAACAGCTCACCTTACTAGCCCAAACCTAGTACGTCATAAACATCCTACACCTCAAACGGCACGCAGCGACAACACCCAAACAAAAAGCAGAATGCGCGCGTGATCAAAAATAGTGCCATCTGTAGTGGAAGGGATAAACCCCCAAACCCGAGCAAGAAGCTAGGCAAAGAACTTTACAGGGCTACAGAATATTACTCCACGCGTGCAAGGAACGTAGACAAAAGGAACTAGCGTCCAAGAAAAATGGCGCAATCATAAAAGTTTACCAAAATGAATTGCAGTATACATTAATAGTAGCTACATAAAAGCATATGGAACGTTAGTCAGTCAAATATCTAAAAAGTACGTCGCTGTATTGTAAAATACAGGGTTTACTAAGGGTGGGTTATATCACATTATTGTTAGTATTATTATAGCGTATGTGTATACATTGTGGCGTCGGATACATTATTGCTGTGTATATTGTTGAACTAATTATTTCGTTTGTAACTTTGAATTCTTGTCAGACGCGGCATACTTCCCTCCATTCCTAGTCAAGGGGGTGAAAGCAAGTTGAGGGAAGAGACTCTTTGTCTGATAACGTGGATCTGTGAATAGTCAGTGAAGTGTATACCTTCGGAGTGTGTGGTTTGTATGTAGGAGTGCGTGTTGCTGTATGTGTGCGCGTGGGGCATCTCCACCAGTGTTTGTCTGTAACCTTTTGGGAACCATGTAGCAATACTAAGCTAACTTTATAATAAACCAGATTAAATGTGAATTAATATGTATTATTTATTAATATCCCACGACCGCTTTAGTTTTATGTTTCAAGTTCCTGGTAGCTTTTGTTTGCCACTGAGTCTACGTCCCCCAATGTTTATGCCGGGTAACTAAATTTGATATTTTAGCTGCAAACCTTTTGGTCTCACCCCGGTGTATAACGTTAATATTATAGAACATTATTAACATTGCTGGTGGACTGAGCGAGTTGGCTCCGCAGTAATGTATGAGACCGCATTTGGGAGGTCCCGTATTCGATTCTCGTGGACCGCCCAATATAACCTAGGTTTTTTTCTGTTTTCCCTAGTTTGTAAACATTCGCTGAAGTGGTTTCTCTTCTAGTACGTTTTGGTTTCCCTCGCTTCACTTTCACTACGTTTCTTTTAATGTTTCAGGAGTACTAGCAGCGGTGTACGGCGGTGCCAGACAAATTACTCAAAGGAAAGAGTATTCCACGTGGACACTGAAGGGCGTTCATCGCCCTCTCTGAGCAGCTCCACCTTCAAGCCAGGAACTGTAGGGACTTCCCACTGCGTCTCTGCAGTCTGTATACCTGCGGCCTATAGCCTCCTGTGGATGCTTCATTACATTGCTTCCTCTTGGGGGGTGGCAGCCGAAATAGATCTCACGTAGCTCATAGTGCGCAGTGTCCCCCCCTCCGTAGTGTACCATGTACTCTAATATTTGAAGCAGTAATTTGTATCACAATAATGTAAATGTCAGAGTGATTGTAGTGTGAATATGCATTGTTGTGTGATATTGATTTGAGATGTTTGTTGATTGTAAGCATTGTTGAGAAGTGGGTTTATACGGCCTTACTGAAACTGACAATAATAGCGTGCAATAATGTAGCGAGGGGGTGAGCTGTTTATCATTATTAGAGATGAGCAAATGACGTCAGAGTGGCGTGTTTTTCTTAGAATTTTCGGGAACATTTTCCCTAGAGCATATGTTTTCGTAATTTTCATTGGATATAAATATAGACGCTAATGTTGGCGCGTTTTATTAACCAATAGCAGCTCGGTTATAATCTTTAGGCATATTGTGGCGAGGAAGTATAAATCCAGTGTCAGGGTCAAGTTTCACGTAGTTCAACGGAGGCATTCATGGAGTATGCGTCGCATGCAGTTCATCAAGGTTACGCGTAGCAAATTTATGACAAATCTCTCGTGTCGTAAAGTTAGTTACACAAAAAGTTGAAGTACGCGAATTAATAATGTGCAGTAAATAAGATATTATAACAGTTTCAGTTTGGCGAGTGTCAAGATTAATAGATGAAGGTGAATAATGTGTTACGACAATAAAAGTGTAAAAACAAATTCTTTTATCAGTGTTATCTTTGGATAAAAACTCCTTTCCGTTTACACACCTGTACAAGATAAGTGCTTGACCGAGAAATCATAGCTAGCCGGAGGACAGTGAACCCAAAATTAAGTACAATAACTGGCGCTCAGCAAAAGATAACACGAAGTGACCGCGATAAATTGTCTTTTATACGTGCGGCAAATAAACAGTAGCATTTTCAATTACAAACATTAATACTGCCACATATTTGGCTACCACAACGTGGGGCTAACAAATAAACTACTTCATATTGTTGGGGGGAACTTCATTTCATAGCAAATGTACTTCAGTTTACGGTGTGTTCGCGAGGCTCGCAAATCAGCGTGCAGAGAGAAACCACGTGTTAACTGGAGAAAAGGAAAAGACCTCTGAACTACCGCTTGTTTGTACCAAGAAGTCCGATACGTGTAGGTCAGCGAGAGAATGTGGCGTATTTCATTTTGCCATAGGAACCTCTTCCATCTCAAGAAGCATGAACCTGTATTAAACCGTAATTACAAAGTATCTAATTAACAAATAAAATATTTGTTAATAACTAGATTACTAATCTTGTGTTTACATTTTGCCTAACTGATCAATTGCACAACATTAAATATATACTCAATATTAGTTCTACAAACGTCGTTAACGTCTGTTTTGCCCAACAGACCCATTTTTGAGAGAATGAAAAAAATAACTAAACATTTTCCATCTATGGTGTAGTTGAGAATTCTAACGTCACATCAGATACTTAACTTAAACCCTAAGTTGGATTTTTATCCGACTTTTCATTTTTGACTTGTCTGTTCACACACGTATGCACGCGTAGACCTGTTTCTAAAACGTGTGTGTGTGCGTTCAGGGGACAACAAATAATGTATTTCCGAAAATCTACATATGGAATTTTTCGGTGGAATACATTATATTGTTAAATACCGTAGATAAAGAAAGCACATAAAATAACGCATTCAGATGTCTGCCCGAAAGCTATTAAACTTAAATTTCGACACACGTATTATTCACAATCAACATTATGAAATAACGGCCACAAGAAGACATCTTCACAATGCACTCCCGAAGATTCAAACGGCAGTAAAGTATTGTATCATCTCACCATGACGCCATAACAATTGATTAAACAATAAAATTGTTGAAATACATTGCTTTGGTCCTTACAGTGCAAACCTTTCACTAATATTACAGAATGTTGCTGAGCGGCTGCTTTAGGAACATATTGGCTGTAGGCCCTAAATCACCTCTAGCTATGAAGAACATTGATCTACATATTTGCTTTGGGCTACATTACCATGAACAGGAATAATAATTATGTCACTGTAAGGACTTCATGTCATTAATACTTATGCTACTTTCTTTGTGTCTACATCATGGGTGGCGAAAATGCCTTTCTCCCTCGAGTCATCAAATATGCAACACGCACTACACCACTTGGCAGCATATTGAAAACAAATGGATAGACAGCTAAAAAGGGAGTGCCGCATGCGAGTCACACTGCCTCACGAGTCCCGTTTTCGCCACCAGTGGTCTACATGTTATCTCCGCTTCAGATCAGCAGGACTATAGGTCTATGCCCTTAACACTAATTTATTATAGTTAATCTGTTCATTTGCTTGAATAAAATAATAATTGCAGACCAGTAGGTACTACATTTGCCTTTACCTCTTGCTATTTAGGACTTCGCGTGAGATTTTGGAAAGATTAACACAATGGTTGCATATGTGCCAGGCACCAGTAAAGCAGAACAACTCATATTAATGAAACCTAATGATAGGTGCTCCAAACGTTTTAGAAACGTAAAAAGCAAAATCTTGACACCATTCACTAAGCCCTGCAAAACTTTCTCAAGAATTTGAAGCGGCAATATCAATTGAACTGTCTCTGTGGTCTGGTGTTAACATGCTAGCTTCCAAATTCAGAGGTCCCGGGTTCAATTCCCAACTGGAGGATGGGAATCTTTCTTTAACCAGGATTATTCCCCATCCTCCCTACTGTCTAGAATTATGAGTGATGGTGTAAATGTGTATGAATTCAATGTTTATAAAGAAAGCCCAAAGATGTACCATAGTAAACGACTGAACATCATTACCTTTTTTCTTTGTCAAGCTTGAGGTTCTTTTCCTTGCCGTAAATCTACGACACCATTACCGATGAGCAATTTTTCCAAAGGTAAAATCCGCCGATAAGACCTTAGATGTTAAAGGCGGCATATAAACCGGACATATATATATATATATATATATATATATATATATATATATATATAAATTGGTTCCCTTTTAAATGTATTGTACAGAGTGGTCATTTTAGGGTCCAGCACGGATCGCGTGTGTGTGCTGTCTTCTACACCGGTGGGGTTTTCCATCCTAAAACTTCTGCGTTGCATACTCATGAGTAATAGTAACAAGTACTGTAACGATTACTAACCCGTTATAAATGGTGTCCATCTACATTGAGACTTTCCTGGCATTCCTCGTCTTCACGAAGCTGTAACTCATGAACAATAGTCACTCTGTAGAATATCAATTTTAAAAGTTTAGCAAATTTATGAACAGAGCTTTCTGAAACACCTACTTCTTGTGCAACACGTTTTAAAGGATTCTTTGGAGAGCGCTCGGGTGATACACCGATTTAGTCAATTTTTACCTTGGTTAAAACATGTTCTTTTCGCTTCTTAGGTTTAATGATCTCGTTATTCAAAACTTATTAATCAGACATTTGACAGTATCTCTATTTGGAACTAAAACACCAAGAAATGTCTCCTGAAATTATCTACACATCTACTACATGATTCGGTTTTTACGTATGAATCGTATGTAGAAGCTTTTTGTTTAAGCGTGAATACTTCGGCATGTAATTAAATGGGCTAATAATAAGATAAGAACACCAACAATAATAAGAATGCTCTAAAGTAATTTACGCGGCACAGATGTTTGAATAAGCTTTAATTTTGAGATGCACAATGAACAAACTCTACTCTTTACAGCAAGAACAGAACGCAGGAAGTGAAAGTTGACATTCACAGCCGATAAGCGCAGACTTGAGCGGACACTCACAACAATCGGGGTAGCGGAACAATACAGAGGTCACTTCAGTGCAAGGGAATCACGCATTACGCGATCGTAGCCCGGCCATAAAACGACCTCTTGTATTTGGTAAACGCAGGAGACAATACGTGATGACCAGGTATTGTTCGATGATTTAATGCCTTAAGTTACTTTGTACACCCCTTTTATAACAGTCGCGTCTTTGGGACTATTTACATGCAAAACATATTGTGCATCTATTTCATACGGTTAGTGCATGTGGACTGTAGTCGAAGATGATGTGGGAATAGCCAGGATGAAGTGAACACAAAAAAGAAAGAGAGAAATAAAAAAAACCTGGGAATTCAAGTGCATCATAAAACGTTTCACTCGGACGTTTCCTTGATCGACAACCAAAGGAAGACAGAAATGTTTTCTATACGAGAGACGCGATAAAACTCTGGCACGAGGAGTGAAGAAGCAGAAGGCGGTGGTTGTGAGAGGTGAATGAGACGTGAAACGAGGGTCATCAGGAAAAACGCCGAGTTTAAAGCTCACATAAAGTGGAAAGGGAGGTGGGTCCCCTGAGAAAAAGCGCGTCGAGACGAAAGAGCTGGAACTGGCCGAGAACTCCGGGGGGACCAAGTCTAATTGATTCTAAAGGCATTGGAAGGTGAGGACACCATTTCTTTCGTTTGTGTTACAATGGAAATTAAAAGTAATTTTGCTTCAACAGGTATGCCACCAAAAGAATGTTAATTAGCTGGTTACTAGTGGAAGTGCTGCCCTTAGTGCTTTCGAATTTAATACCTGCTGGGTTTATGGGCTTATCCTCAGTATTGCGCTGGTAGTATCGTATTACTTTTTCTACCATGTATAGTAGGTAAAGAAGGTATTGCATTCCACCCAAAAATTCAATACCGAGATTCACTGGAAATACATCATATTGAGGCCTCCTGATTAAAAAAAACAGTTTTAAAAGCTCCATGTGTGAATCTGAAGTGTATGTATGTGTGAGTGTGTGTGTGTGTGTGCGTGTGCGTGAGAACAACATAACTCAATAAAGTAATATCGGATGAATCCCCTACCCCAAACTTCCCTTTACAGGAAATTATTTCGAAATTTTTTATTTTCTAAAATATTGCTATAACGATTTTGATTAAAATACCTCATATTAAAGATATTTACATTATAATAAAATTTGTTTTGAATTTTCCAACTTCATTTGGAAAATGTATAATTTTGTATAATCATGTATAACTGGTAAACGTTAAGCGACCGACGAAAACGAGATCTCTTTAAAACACATAATTTATTTCAAATAAATTTTTGTGGCATCAGCCATCATTATTAATGTTTCGAATTGTTGAATACTTTGTCCTTTTCAATTCCTTTTGATATTCAGTTGTTTCTCGTGTTTGCAAGCAAAGAGCATGGAATTTTAAGAACAGTACATAGTGTCTAGTTCTTAAACATTTGATTATCGTTATTCCTTTATATCTATAAAGACATTTTTAATGCAGGTATTTCCGGAAAGTTTTATCTTGATTAATACGAAGGAGACAGGAAAATAAACTTTCGTAATTTGGCCTATTATTATCGGCACAGCATGGTAAATCATTATAAACTCTGGTATTGATTATTCTATATTCCATAATGTAAAGAGGTTTCTGCACGTTCGTTGCCTAGAGGAAGGCAAATCACACTAGCGCCTTAATTACCGTTAAATTCAAGTTACATAGCACTGTCTTTAGTCGATCGCACTATAATTTCAAAACTTTGAGGTTTTACAAAAAGATCTTACGTTGTTAATTGTGTGTAATTAAATGCTGGTGGGATGGCATGAGCTTGAGCGTGTTTGGATTAGTGCAACAGATAGTAGTACTGTTGAGTCGACGCTATATTTATTGATTTTTTGCGGGTAACGTGAAAGCAACATATCTTGACGCAAAAGAAATGGACTTAATTTATTAGAATATTAAAACTACAATGAAGATATTTTATTTTATTTTATTTTAAACACACATGTATCACGGTTTAACTGGGGAATCGATCCCAATGGACTGCTGCGTTGAGGTGTTACAAGGTATGTGCTGCCGCTGAATAAGATCATAATGGTCGTTGAAGTATTATGGATACCATAACCGTTCAGCCACGTCACATGTAATCAACATATTAAGGTGTGGTCGGCTAAAAAATAAATATTATGATACCAGTAGTGATGCCTTCCCTAAATATGCTTTTATCTAAATTATTTTTGAAGGTGATTTTCAGCGCACGTACACTCTTTAAGCTTAGTGGTCAGAAAAAAAATATAGACATACACTTATGTACGAGTCAAACAGCGATCGAATTTGGGGGAGGCATGTAAAGGGAAATTTCAAAGAGGTCCCAGCTTTCATTGATTGAGAGGTTGCAGATAATGCGATTGGAATCGAGTGAACACGGTTAGCGCAATGATTAACTCGATGAATTACACATCTCGCAATCTACGAGAAACAAGGTACCAGGCGCTGTGTAAGCTATGCACTATCAATCTTCTAAATTAGTGTCATGTATCATAATGATTAGCCTGCAGCCCTATTGCAGAATTTAATCCGCATTGTCTTAAAGTATCCAGGTATATATACTCAAAAGTTCCTTTATCTAAAAACTGTGGCATGATTGTTGTAAGGGGAGGAGATATACCTAAGTGTGCCAGATTCTTAAATACAAATTCTAGAAGTTTAACTTCATCCCGGACATGTTGGAATATTCAGTTATATTACTTCAATGCAATTTAATGTCTGTTTCTCTCACAATTTCTATTTTCTTTCAGCTTGTTTAACGATACGGGTTTAAATTTTACTGCATATTCTTATTTTCATTATTAATAATTTATACCATGAGTTTCAAAGTAGTTTAAGACAAAAAAAACCTATGCATGATAGTGTTTCTCTAACAGTCTTTTGCAAAGTATTCTTACAAAAGCATATTCCTCTACTTGTTAATCAAAAAAACTACTTGCGGAAAAACTTTTAATAAACATTCAGTTTAGGTACAAGGAAAATACAATAATTTTAAGTGATAGTCAAATCTTTAAAAATAATATGTTATATTCACACGGCTTACTCTACCCTCTATCGTTTATTCATCGGGTATATAAATTATTCTTACGAAAGTTTATTTTCCTTTTTAGTTCATTTTAATCGAGATAAACCTCTCCGGAAATAGTAGCGTTACTGATTTTGTTATAGATACGAAGGGAACAGCAACAGTCAAAGGTTTAAGAACTGGATGCTATACGCTGGGGTTAAAATCCCATACTGTTTCCATGACAACTCAAAATCGACAGGGCTAAGTATTTAAAGAACGGCTAAGTATTTAACAGTTCGAACCATTAATAACGGATATCTCGGAAATAGCTGATGCTACAAAAAATAAGTATTTGAAATAAATTGAGTGTTTTAAACAGATCTACATTTTTGGCCTAGTACGTTTTCTTTATCGCTTACCAGTTGTACAAGATTATATACGAAATTCCTTCGGAATGAAGGGAACTTTACACGTTATTCCCAGGAAATTCAAGATATATGTTTTGTTTGCCATGTAAATATCTCTGATATATGTTCTTTTAATCAAATTCGTTACGGCCATTTTTAGAAAATAAAAAATATAAAAAATTGTTCCATGTAAAGGGCAGTTAGGGGTGGGGGATTTTCTTGAAAATCTTCGTATTGGGTTCCTGAAAGGTACTAAACCTACATACCAAGTTTCGTTTACCGGACTTTTCGTTTTTAGAAGTATGCTGTTCACAGACCGACAGAATGACAGACACACATACACACACTCACCTACACGTACACACACAGACCATTTTCTAAAATCCTTTTTTTTTTATTCAGAACATGAACATGTATTTGCGGTGAAATCTTGGTATTTGATTTTTTGGTGGAAAATGCAATACCTTCTCTACCCACTATGTACGTGGGTGGAGAAAGTAAAACTAGCAACTTAGCACATGAAAGAAGTATGAATTATTTAAAAATCCTTACGATTACAACAAATATCTTGGAACAGGTAAATGCACAAAAAATTATATTTGAGACGTCTATTTTAACGAGATCTCCTTTCTTGTGTACGAAGTGTACGGTTTTCAGGTAATACGAAATTACACAAAATTAATTCTGAAGGAATTTTATATAATTTTGTATAACTGTTTAATGTTAATAAATAGAGCAAAACGAACCATACTAAAAGTATAGATATTTTAAAACACAATTTATTTCAAATAACCTTTGCGGCGTTGCCATTTCCAAGATACCCTAATTATTGGTTTGAATTTTTTAATACATGGTAATTTTTAAAACCGCTGCTTCTATTCAGTTATTTCTGATATCATGGAGAGAGTATGGAATTTCAAAGCCAGCATATAAACACTCGCTTTTAAACCTCTAACTGCACCTTTAGTTTACTTGTATCCCCTGTAGCTACAACGAAATGTAATAAAACAATTTCTGAAAGCGTTCATCTCGATTAAAATGAAGTAGATAAAAAACTTGTTTTGTTACTACATCTACACTCAAGCTTATTAGTAGGTATAGAAACTATTCATAAAAAACTTTGTTTTTCTATATACTCACTTTAATCCAGATAAACCTTTGCGGAAATAGCTGCATTACACATTTCGTTATAGATACAAAGGGACGGGATAGTCAAATGTGTTATCACTGGACGCTATATACGGCCTTAAAATTCCATAATGTTACCATGCAATCGCGAGAAACAACTCAAAATCGACAGGACTTTATAAGAAAGGCTAAGAATTGAACAGTTCGAATCATTAGTAACGAATATCTCAGAAAGAGGTGATGCCACAAAAAAGTTATTGAAATAAATTCTGTATGTTAAAGAAATCTAAATTGTATCCTATGTTTTCGCCTATCGCTTAACGTTTACCACATTATACAAGATTATACAAAATTCCTTCCGAAAGAAGGGAATTCACAGACTATTCTTAGAAAATTGAAATTATACATTTTATGATAATGTTACCGCTAACCTCTTCCTTTGCTACGTCATGGTACAAGGCAACCTTTGCGAGTGAAAGATCGCTAAAATTACGCCAAATGTATAGTACGGAATAGAAGCGTTGGCAACACTTAAGCCATGCCGCAACATGTAAGCCATGCCGCCGAGAGGAAGAAGGAGGCGGGAAAAGCCATGTTCATGTACCACATAATCTTAAACAATTGTTAAATCATAACCTCGCTCAATTCCGCAATACATAAATAACCTGAAAGTGTGAATACATTTCGTAACGGGGATTACGTCATTTGGGATGAAATAAACTTAAGCTAGTACATGTACCACATAACTATTAATCCTTAACCTCGCGCCGTTACGCAATAGGTAAATAACCTATGTAAATACACTTCGTAATATACACTTATTTAACCATCATGCAGTTTCTTGTGCTAGGGTGATTAACAAACGGTACGCTTTAAATTTCCCATATCACCAAAATTAACTTCAAAAATTATTGGGGATTAAAAGGGAATTGCAAATGCACGATAACTATTACAGTGTTCTGGTTTGCGTAAAATCAAAATCTACCACCCCCTTTTACCTCTGCATTTTAAATGGCTGCTTAATCACGTGATTTCCTCTACCCTACGATCTGTTTTAGTTCCACTTCTGGTCTGTTCTACAAATACAAGTTCCTTTTATATAAAACACGGACTTACATTCGTTCTTGTTGACCTATATCTTCCTCGCGAATTTCGTTCTTTAATGTTGGTATGATTTAGCGGTGTGGAATAGCAAAGGGAGAGGCTGGCAGCAAGATTACCCATTTTATTTGTCATGCACATATTCTTAATATATGGTATTTTAATCAAAACCGTTAGAGCCATTGTTTAAAAAATCAAACATTTTGAAAAATGTTCCATGTGGGGCTTTCTGGAAAATCCTCGTGTTACAACTTTGGGAGGTACTAAACGTACAGACCAAGTTTGGTATTTATCCCCTTTTTCATTTTTCAGTTATGCTGTCCCACCCACCCAACCACACGCGCGCGCGCGCACACACACACACACACACACACACACACACGAAGCTTTCTCAAATGATGCTTATTTGGAATTCAGGGGAGCTCAAAACATGTATTTTCGGTAAAATCTTGGTATCGAATTTTTGTGTGGAATGTGACCCCTCCATGTACCGTGTACGTGGTAGAGAAATTAATAAGCTTTCGTAAGAACGCTTTGTAAAAGCTATGTAAAGATAAATGATAGTGGTTAAGTCGTTATTCGCTTTTCTCTTGTGATCATGCAAAGAGCAGGCAATTTCGGAGTGACCACATAACGACCGGCTTTCTAAAAATCTAACTACTGCTGCAGACGTATCCTTCTTTTTTATAAAACGAAATGTCTAAGTGTAGTAAAAGGTTATCTAGATTAACAAGAATTTAGAGGGAAGAATAATGTTTTGTAAACATATTTTGTGGAAGAGAGAATATATGCAAATCAATACATCAGATCTTTACTCTCTCTACCATGTACATAGCATGTAGAGAGGGTACTACATTCCATCCAAAAATTCGTTATCGAGGCTTCACGGGAAATACATGTTTTGAGGTCCCTTAATTTAAAAAATACATTTTATAAAAAGGTCCGTGTATGTGTATGTCTGAACAGCAAAACTCAAAAAGGAGAAATCGGATAAATATCAAACTAGGTATTTAATTTCAGTATCTTCCAAGGATGCGACACGAAGATTTTACATAAAAAGCCCCACACTAAACTACCCCATACACGGAACATTTTTTTGGAATTTTTTTTTTTACTTTCTAAAAGACGGCTCTAACCATTTTGATTAAAATAGCGATGTTAAAGATATTTACATGACAAACAAAATTTATATCTTGAATTTTCTGATAATAGCGTGAAGTCTTCATTCGGAAGGAATTTTGTAAATCTCGTATAATTCCTAAACGTTAAGCGATAGATAAAAACGTTGCATACAAAAAATGTACATTTCTTTAAAATACACAATTTATTTCAAGTAACATTTTTATCGTATAAGCCATTTCCGAGATATTTGTTATTAATGGTTCGAATAGTTCAATACTTAGCCATGTTTTAAAGTCCTGTCGATTTTCAAGGGTATGTATCTTAAGAGGGTTGTTGCCCCACGTATGGTAGTCAAACTTGAAGTGGTTTATTGTTGCTGTTTGCACCACGAATTGAGGGAGATATGTTTCTTGGAGTGTTCGCCCCATGTACGATACAAACTTTCCAGTGGCCTTCGCCCCACGTTTAAAAGTCAACTTTGTATTTTAATGTTTATTTAAATATTATATATGTATGCCTCGGCTGCGTCAGTAGTAATTTTTAGAACACGTATCTCTTAGCAGGGTTGGTGTGACTAAAGAACAAGGCTTATACAAATTATAATTCTATTGTACTTTGTTTTTATTAATCCGTCACACAAATAACACTTCACTTACGTATCCTACTGTAGAGCTATGAGATTATTGTTAATTGTACTTTTAAACACTTAAATTTTATATTATTCTCACCGCAATGAATTTTTTGTCTCAATTGAACACGTATCGTACCGCTCGGGTACGCAATATTGTAGCGTCTACCGCTTGAATTTGCACTTTTTCTCTATTTCAAGTCTCTGATTGGCTAATTCTACTCCAATAGAATACTTTTATTTAACTTAAAACTTTTCTAGTTGTTGATTGGCTATTTATAAACTGTTTTAAATATTGCATTATTGTTTCAAGAATTATTAAACTTCCTAATTTATTGTTGTCTCAATGTTACCTCATTGTTAGCAACTTTCGGCTTCTACGTTGTAATTCTGTTTGCTACGTAAGGTATTTTGCTTCTATTCTCACAGCTCCTACATTGTTAAATTACGTAATACATTCACATAACATTATTATACATGTACATAATACAATGACTGTTACATACATTTTATATATTATTACATACACATATTGTTTTAAGGCAGGCTGTTATTATATTTTATATTATACAATTAGACTGATATTATTTAAGTGATAAAAATACTGCCTCAATCTTTAAGGCTAGCGTATAGCGTCCAGTTCTAAAACATTTGATTATCACTACTCCCTTTGTATACACAATAAAATGCACAGTGTAACTATTTCTGATAAGGTTTTCCTCGATTAAAATGAAAAAGATAGAAAAATAAACTTTCGTAAGAATAATTTTACACACACTAATAAAGGATAGCAGGTAGAGAAAGTCATGTGAATGTAACACATCATATTTTTACTTTCTCTATCACGTACGTATTCCACTCAAAACTTTTATACCGAGATACCAGAAATATATGTTTTCAGGCCCCCAGAATCCTAAAAAAGCATTTTTTTGAAAAAGATCCGTTTGTGCGTCTGTATGTCTATGTGTGTGTGTGTGTGTGTGTGTGTGTATGTGAACATCATAACTCAAAAACAAAGTTTGGATCAGCTCCAAACCTGGTATTCAGGTGATTTTCAAGAAAGACCCTCACCCCAAAATACCTTTACATTATTCGAAATTGTTTATTCTCTAAAACATGCCTTTAACATTTTGATTAAAATACCATATATTAAAAATATTTGCATTAGAAATAACATTTTATCTTGAATTTTCGGGGAATATTCTATGAAGTTCTCTTCATTCGGAAGGAATTTTGCATAATCTTGTATAACTGGTAAACGTTAAGCGATAGTCGAAAACGTATTACACAAGAAATAGACCTCTTTAAAACACACAATTTATTTCAAATAACTTTTTGTGGCATCAGCCCTTTCTGAGATATCCGTTATTAATAAATTGTTCAAAATATGGAACAATTCGTAACTATTCAATGATTTTGAACAATTTTGAAAAACCATTATTTTAAAGTTCTGTTAACATTCAGTTGTTTCTCACAATTGCATGGAAACTCTATGGTATTTTAAGGCCAGCGTACAGCGTCCAGGTTTTAAACATTTGACTATCGCTGTCCCGTTTGTATCTATAAATAAATTAATTCAGCTATTTCTGCAAACGTTTATTTGGATTAAAATGAAGTAGATATAACAATAAGATTTAGTAAGACTAGTTTTTTTACCCACTAAGATACGATAGAGTTAAGAGAAAGTCATGTGAAACATTAAATGTTTTTTCTCGTGATTATACGACGAATTTTTAAAAATGTGACTGTCGTTTTGGCCTACTCTATCCTTCCTATACCTACAACGAAATGTCTAAGTGTAGTGAAAGTTTATCTCGATTAACAATAGAAGAAAATGCTCTTGTAAGCATATGTTGTGAAAGAAGGAGTTGTCAATTTATGCGAATGCAACGCATCAGAAGATCTTTTCTATAAAACTGAACATTATAACATTCAACTGAATATGTACCTTAGGCTGTAAGTAGAATGAGTAGACTTACTCAGGAAAATCAAGCAGCATGGCATCACCTAATTGGAATCAAAACTGCAGCGTCGTGTATTCTTAAAGGTTATAATGGCCATGAAAAAGTTCCATGCATTGCCGACAGAGGTGGGAGCAGATGAAGTGACGTTATAGCTATTGGCAGCAATAATGGTTTGAAATTAGCTCTAACCAGTCAGAAGAAGTCGATTTACGATAAACCATTGCTTAGTTAAGTACAACCTATTACAGAAAAGTGGTAGAATATACGGTAGGAGCAAAGGGAACTACTACTAAATACACGGCTAAATGCCACAAAACAATAAAATTCCCCGAAAAAGTAATTAATAAGCTGTCATTTTGACTTTGAAGGCGCTATGTTTATAATCAGAAACCATATAATCATTAAACGTTTGCTCAGATTATTTGTTATTTCGATAGCTGCCTGTTTAAGATTGCTTCACAACCATTCTTTTGCTTTTTTATGTTTCAACTTTGATATTGCTTATTTTGATATTCCGCATTCGTTAATTAACGACTAACTTTAATATGTTACCATTTTGATATTTCAGTTTCAATTCTTCTTAACAAGATGTAAATATGCTTATTTACAATCTAATCGTGTAGAATTTTTGTGGACAATAAATAATATTGAACTTGCTTAAAACTTTCAGCTTCGTTGCTTTTCAGTTTCTGAGATCGAATTAACATCTCCAACATTTTAAGTTATTAGAAAAAACTGTCAAACACTGCCATATTTGGTTGCCAGTTGAAGACTAGGATATAACTAGCCATATCTGAAAGCAAACAATCACAGGCTGACATAATTAAGTGATACCATTAGAAAGCTGTGTAAAATCCCCACGCATACAGCTTGTTTTTATAAAAATAGCTACAGGTTTTTGAGAAATTGCGTACACAAAATAATATTTTTTGGGGAACTTTATTAGCGAAGAGAAATGGTACCGTGGTAAAGTGAGAGACTCGCATTCGGAGGTCCCGGGTTCGATTCCCAATGACCCCCGCGCTGGCGTTGGATTTTCCGTGATTTTCCCTGGTCGGTATACGAATGCTGGGAGAGTTAAGATTAAGTGATGGGGAGGGCCATAATATTCTTAAGCACTGTGACCATTATTGATCCAATGTGTTTTCCCTCATTTAGCCTTCAAGATTCTTGTCTCCTTAATAAAGTTTGAAAGTCTCTTACCCGGTATATTTTGAAACCCATGCAATTCTACACAGTTTCACAGCAGATGGGACGCAGTTTCATTCCCTTCCCCATGTCTTCTACATTTTGGATTAATCGTTCTACCAATTTTGTGGAGATGTCCTCTTAATTGACAGTGTCCAGTAATCACCCCTACTGTCCGATGAAGTTCCATTCATCTTAAGCAGTACTTGTGCCCTGCTTCGTTTAATCTCTTTAATAACAGCTTCGGAATGCTTGTATCCTACTAAGGAATTCCAGTATCTTTTATGCTTTACCCAGACTCATTTCCTGATTGCTCAAAGAACAAGTCCGCAGGACAATCCAAGTCTGGGTCTATAAAAGGGCTTCTTTGCTTCTTTCATTGCCATGGATTCCCCTATATCCTGGCACTTACTTCACTTCCACCGAATTGCGTAGGTCCAGTATCTTTTAGGTTTATGCTGGGAGGGTTTCTTAACTATCAGGATTTCCATTCCATCATTTTCTTTCATTCCGATTCTTTCTATCTTTCAGGTATTCCTCTAGGTTTCGTGGCGTTTGGCGATGCGGACAGATGGCGTGGATGCATGCCCAGAGGAAACAGGCATGCTCGCTCTCTCTAGGCAGCTCCAGCAGTGGGACGGGTCTTCGAGCCAGAAACTGTTAGGGACTTCCGTGCGTATCTGTGGGCTGTCTGCCAGCAGCCTATAGCCTCCTGTGTTTCCTTCACTTCATCCCTTTCACTTGGGGTCGTAACCACAATAGACATATGTAGGTCGCAGGGCACAGGTGTCCCACTCCGTTGTATAGCCTTTACCTTGTGGGGTAAAATTTAAAAGCATAGATATTAACTTGATGTTGCGAGCGTTCAACTCACATTTACGCACTGACACATGGTGAACTACTTTTTTTCCAGGTCTGTGTCAAAATTAATATACGATTACTTCGCACTTCTAGCACCACTCTGTCATGTGCAACCGCCAACCCTTTCTTCTATCTCTCCCTTCTCTGGTAAAGAAGTTACGGCTACCATATGATTGCTAACCTGTTTTTACAAATAGCCTAAAAAAATTATAATTTTATTTATTACTCAATGAAACCACGCCTGCTGAATGCTTATTACGTTTGATAAGAATATAGATCAGGTGTCGAAATTGTTGATAACATTGAGGCAGTATTTTTAACACTTAAATAATTTCAGCCTAATTGTATAATATATAAATTCAATAACATAAAGCAATATGTGTATGTAACAATATATAAAAAGTGTATATTACAATCATTGTATATGTTTATATTATTGTATCCATGTGTAATAATGTTATGTGAATATATTACGTAATTTAATAATGTAGGAGTAGAGAGAATAATAGGTTAATAGTTGTTCACAATGAGGTAACCTTGAGTCACTAATGAGTAAGAAAGTTTAACAATACTACTTGTGATTCTTGGAAACAATAATGTAATTTTAGTGACAGTTTATAAAAATAGCCTATCAACAACCGGAAAAAGTTTTAGCTAAATGAAGGTATTCTATTGGATTAGGAATAGTCAATCAGACTTGAAATACAGAAATGTACACGTTTAGGCGGTTGAAATCAGTTCAGTTGCCTGCAGACAGTGTTTGTAACCGGATGCGAGATGCGTCCTCCAGAGATTTAATACGTATTCGTATGAGACGAAAAATAAGTTTACTTGTTAAAAAGTACAAGTAATTAATAAAAGAATCTCACAGCTCTATATCAGTGAAGTGTTATTTCAATCGTATCAAATGTTAATAAAAGGAGTGAAGTAAAATTATAATCTGGGTAAGCCTACATTCTTAAGTCGTACCTCAACCCTGTAAAGAGAAACGTGTCTCTAACAATAATACTGACGCAGCCGAGGCAAACATAAATATATAATATTTAAAGAAACAGTAACAATTACAAGGTTAATATTTTTAAACTTAGGGCTAAGGCTACCGAAAGCGGGTACTATACGGTGGTTGCAACGAATTTCAAGTTCGGTTCCCCAACAGTTGAAATATAATACAACTCCTTCAATACGACCTACTTAAAATTGACGCCCAAAGGGTGATGCAAATAACGTAACAAAATACTTTCTTCAATATGCTTTGAATAAATATCTCCTGACTGTTAAACGTCACATTTTTAAACTTCAAAATCGTTTTGAATGTTAATACAGAAAAACAACATTTATTCCTTAAATTTTGATTGAGTTCTATTAAACAATTGGACATAATTAATTTATCATATATATATTCCCCCAATTCCTGCTCTAAACCCAACCAGCATTGTTGTGTCAAGGCTTTTGTAGAGTGCCTAGTTTTTGGTCCTTTTATTTTTAAACACAGAAAAAGCTTTTATGCAAAATCTAATCTGTAAGCTGTTAACACAACAATAATCTAAAGTAGGAAATAAACTAGGACTTAAAAGTCTCCTTTCGAAAAATAAACATATAAATACTCCAAGTAAAAAGCACTTTGCTGACCGTAAAACTTTATTTACGTTGTGGTTTGAGATTACCAGGTTTATAAATAAATGCAGTGTTTTACTACTGTACATTTAGACAACCTCTTCTCGTGGTTACAATTAAATAGTATGTTATATTTTGACTTTTAATAACCAAGAACCTTAATATATAATATTAGATAGAAGTAATTGATCCACAAGTAATAAACCCTATTTAAACCCTTATAATTCGTGTCGAAAAAACTATCCCAATATACATTTTATTAAGACAAATAAAGAGAGAGAAGGGGAGGAAGACAGAGGGGAGTGAGAGGGAGAGAGAGCGAGATGATAGGATATCGTAAACTCAATCAAGCTGCGGCATGAAAGCCTTTAGTTCTGGAACTATGGTTCTCCCTCTGTATGCCCCTATGAAATGTGAACTAACAACCCGCTTTCAATCAAACGGCATATAGCATAAAATAAAAGTAATCACTTTTAAAGGATCATATCCAGTTGCTTCTAAAAATAATCATTACCTAAGGACCAAATATAAATATTTAGTTTCCTAAAATATGACATTAAATGAATCCGAAGGATACATAGCTGTTTAGAGCAACGGCACGGAACTCAGAAGATCCGGTTCAAATCCCGCTCTGGAATGAACTTTTCAATCTGATTCTAGGTTTGCAATCCTGTCCTACACGCGGCCTGTGTGAAAGAGTAACTAATTAGCATTGATTGACCTAATAGTTGGACTTGTAGCACTTACGACATTGTAAGTCGCCATATGTCATCTCAAAATGAATTTGAAACCTCCTTGTGGTTTACCGGACAAAAATACGAGTCGGTTGAGAAATTTAATTTCGTGCCGAAAAGTTGTCATGGTGGCTGAGTTAGAGCAACTGGACGGAAACCAGAATATTCGTGATTCAAATCCCGGCATTGGCATTGACTTTTTCAGTCTGGTTCTACTTTTCTAGCCTTGTCCTACACACGACTTGTGTGAAAGAACAATTAATTACCAAATAAGAAAATAATTAAATTTAATCGCATAACAACAAAATTAAAGGAAAGGTAGGAAAATAAATCTATGAAAGATTCGATAATAAAGTTATATAAGGGAATGATCATCCGCAAATTATTTACAGTTCATAAAAAGGACGGGAACAACTCAGTACAAAGCGACGGAAGAAAGAGGATTCCCAGGTCAATAACAGAGTATACTATCCTGGATTAAATTAAAAAGAAAAATGTGTTACATTCACATCCACTCGCCTTTCTATAAACTATCCTTAGAAAAGCTTATTATTCTAGCTACTTCTTTCTGACCCAGGTAAATTTTCAATTCACATTTACACACTTCTTTTGTAAGATACAGTAAGTAAAGCGAAAGTCCGATTTTCAATCAGCATGTCGCTATGTGATGGCTTTGAAATTCCATGCTCTTGGCATGATCACGAGAAAAAACGAATGCTTTCACACTTGAGAAAAGTATAAGCATTTTAAAATTCAGATCAATAACCAGGCACTGTGGCGATTATTTTAGAGCCACTTTAGTAAGCCCTACATCATGTAATTAAATCATCGTAAAATAAGTCACCATTATTCCGTATTTTATGTTCATGTGGCAAAATGTACGACCAACAGGTGCCACTGCTGACACTTGCTATGTCAAAAACACGCGGCCTGCCACGCGGAGGGATATTTGAAGAAGCTGCTCGCTGTGGGCAGCGTAGAAAAACAGATATGGGAGAACACTCTAGAGAGGCGGACAAGCAACAAGTCTTGACATCTTTTCTAAATATCCGCAACAATTAAATGCAAACTAAGGCGCTAATATGTTCATGTAATTCTACTATTATAAATAGTTTTTACTCTATTCAATATTGTGCATAATTGGTTCATTATGGCACGTGTGCCAATAATAGCAATGGCGTAGGTATTACAAATTGCCAAGGCTTATAGAGGGAACATGAAACCAGTTTGTGATATTCTTTTCTCTGCGCAACAAAATGCAAATACCTCTATGCATTCTTAAATATGGAACAATTAAGATCTGAATTTATAATTACATAACATGCTGTGCTGATTATATGCTACATCAGTCCGTAACACCTGCTTACTTCTCTCTCAGAAAGGGAATGCTTCTGTCCCAGTGGCTGTATTGCTTATCGCTTCAACCTGCCAGGTAATAACAAATGCGATTCAGGGAGAGAAGCTAACTTCTCATAACACACGAGACTTGTGTCAGGTATGGATACCGAATTATTTCACGATTTATTTCTTACAATTTATGGTGCTAAATTGTATAAAATGTATCCAACTCCTGAAAATTGTCGTTCTTGCAACAAACATTCACTCGTAGCATTATTCATCAAGATTATTCACTACTTGCATGAATTACTATAAACATTACTTATAATTGTTAGCTGTAACCATTAACATAGCGATAATAACGTTTCAGTAAAACAACGTAGTTGGAAACAGGCAAAATATGATTTTATTTTACATGATTTTATTATTTTATTTTAAAATGTATAAAATTTATATTTTATTTTATTTGGCACTAAATTTTAGTGACACTAAAAGCACCGTTTCGCAAAAATAAAAGCTCTTCAAGAATAAAGGGGCGTCACATCACAGACGAAATGCTACATTTTGTCAAATATGCCTGCCTTTTTGGAAAGGAATGGTGCGGGTTTTTTTTCAGGAGAGTTTCCTGTAAAGAGTGGATTGAGTTTTCTAAATATGTTTCACAGAAAACTACACGAAGAGAATATCTAAAAATCCCGGTTTATTCTGGACGGAAATTATTTTAAAAACGAAAAATCTTACATCTTACAAAATATGAAGATACATAAATATTTTGATGAAATATTAAGATATTACACAACATATTATGAAATATAAATTTTTTAACACGTGTGTTGAATTCTACACACTACAAAACGTAAAAATACTTGCTCCCATAATAACAGCAAACATAGTTTAGAATATGAAATTTGATATTTTGCTTGTCTTTAGTCATGGCCCAATTATGTGTCATTTACCTTCTTTATTACTTATTATTAGATAATACTCGAGTTAAAACATCATTGTCACATTTCTAAGCGAAAATGTTATCACAACTTGAGTCTTATAAAGTATAAGTTTCAATGCTCCATTCTAAATGGTATTTATCTTCAGTAGATTTCAACCATGCCTCATTTAACACTTCCAACACATGAATCAAGGGATAGGCAGTGACTTAAGAAAAAGGATGCACTAGGATTGAGGTATAGGAATTCTTCAACTTCTGTTACACTGAAAGAAATAAACTTGGCAAGATTTAGGAATATCATCTCCCTTTCTCTGGAGCAGAAACTTCCGGTTCGGTTTGAAACCCTGCTACCAACTTTACCAACTCGCTAAGGAAGAGCAAAGTCATTTTAAGAGTTTGCAGTTGGGATCTACTTTATGTAACGACCTCCCAACGCAAGAAAAGGAAACATGGGGGAGGATGTAAGTGCAAACGGAAACCTCTCTCCCGCCAATTTCATTTTGTCGGAATCAAGATAACGAGGTGAAGCGCTGCCCACCGTAGTGTGGTTTAGTAATTCCCTTCCAACCATCATAATAACTCCTTTCTGTCCGATAGCCAACCGTCCAGATTACTGGCTTAATTAAAGCTCATTCCTTACCGTCCAATGGTGCGTCATCATCTACCTGAAAGCTAAAATCTGATCTTCACTAGAAGAGACCCTAATAATGACGTCTAGGTATCAAGAAGTGTTCCTTTAAAATGATGAGAATTATTGTTTCAGAGAAACCATCCGAAAACATATTAGTTCTAAAAGAAACACAAATTTCTTATTTTGCTAACTAGAAGTACATTTCACTAAAACATGCATTTAGTTTATAGAAATGTATCCCTTTTGTGCTTTAGGGCAAGTCCGGCTGATATTTTAAAAATTTGTATTATACGTAGAATTCTGAAACACAAATGTGCTTAATTAGTTAAATGTACTCCTTGAAGATCAATCTTTGTAACAGCAAGTGCTCACATTCAAACAAATTTATTTTGGATGAAAAAGTCCCGAATTTTTAGAACCCTGCATTGATCATCCCTCCCTATGAGTGCCGTTGAGAGGACTATGTTGTACAGGGATAGAGACCACATATTTTTTGTAAACAAAGATCATTTTTAGTGATTTATAAAAGTAATAATAATTATGCAATACATGTTTGCACTCTTGTTTATCAGTAGTAATAGTTCCTGAAGAAAACGTATAGGGAAAACTATATAATAAATATGATTTTAATTGTTTTTTGTTATGGATTTTCCACAAGCATTAATTAAAGTGCATTTTTCATGCGCTAAATTGTAGGCTAGAGTAGGAATATCATTTCTTGTTAGAGGAAAACCACGTCTCTGCATTTTCTTAATATGTCGCACCAACTTATTTTCATTTTCACTGACCAAACAGCAACAGCTCCAATAGCCTTGTTCAACTCTTCATCTTTTTAAATACCGCAAACACTGCATGGCTGTCTTTTGTATTTTGTCGGCATCTGAAAAGCACAAAAAGACGTGCAAATATAAAAAGCATTTAAATTATTTAGTTTACTACATCTGGTTACACACCATAGTGATAAAAATTAGTAATAATGACCAAGCAGTGTATCAGGATAAAAAGCATATAAAATGGAGAGTATGTCTTTAAAAATATTGGGTTGTCTCATAAGTTCCTTAGTTTTGCTCACAAGTTCCATCTCTGGCGCCTGCAAACCCTGAACCCTTGTACACTCAAGTTATGTCAGTTGCCTAACCAGCCCTACAACTTAGAGGTCAACAACCAGACTCGCTATTGGATACGTCAGTGTGTATTTGTGACTGACGTTGAATAGTACGGAGTGAACTTGTGTTTACCAACTATGGAAAACAAAAAGGAACATTTCTGACATATTATGCTGTTTTACTATCGTAAGGGTAAAACCACCTCACAATGCCGGCAGAAAATGTGTGCTGTCTACGGGGAAGATGCAGTAACGAAGCGAGCATGTCAAAAGTGGTTTAGTCGTTTTTGAGCTGGGAATTTCTCCCTAAAAGACAAACCTTGGTCTGGACGGCCAATGGTTGCGGACGTGGAAAGAATTCATAAAACGATAGTCAACAATCCACGAATTACAACTCGGGTGTTGGCATTGGAGCTCAATTTAGCTCGTGCTACTGTAGCCAGGAACTTGGCAATATATTGTCGACAATAATGATGTTGTATACTGCATGAAATCATAGTTTGTTTACAAAACCTAACTGCCGTAGTTATATTTATCTTTTGAACTACCTTGTGTTTAAAGTTTGTAAACGGAAAGTTCGGCAACTACGCTGTCGTAGCTATGCTGCGGGTGAGGTGTGTTCCCAGGCGTTCTTAGTGATTGAAACGTAACGAAAAGCGAACGAACTTATGAGACAATCCTATACAAAATACAATGAAAATATGTCGGGAAGGCTGGCCATCTCTCCCATTTGTGGAGGTGGGATGGCCACAGGCCACAGCAAAAATAAAACATTATAATAATGTAAGCAATGTCAGTAAAACACCAAATACGCACTTACCGTGTACACAAAGTGTCCAACCGATGTCTTGAAAGGATGTTGGGTTTTCACTTACTTCATTCAACAGCGGAAAAATAATTGACCATGTGGAAAGTAACAACAGAAATAAACTTGCGGAAATGCAACCATAGGCAGTGCACGTGATCAACAATCGATAATAAGGACTGAAAGCTTGCCGAATTTCAAAACCATCACGCCCCAGTTGCGACAATGAGAGCCAATGGTCTTCTCACCCGTATGGCCGTTTCCCCCCGGATTTACCCTATATCAGGCAATATGTATGTTTGCCATAATATGCAGAAAAAAACACCAAAATATTCTTAAATATATATTTTTCAAGCCGGAATATCTTTTATGAGGGTTTTGGAGCGGAATGACTTCATTACTTCAAAAGAAATGCAACAAATTGCATGGAGTTTACAGAGTTTCAACATTGAAAATCTATTACACTTAGGGGAAAAAAGGAATTACTTGTTGCTTTATCCTTTCTTAATAAACTAATTATAATGTGCCGCTAAAAGTACCGCTTCCCCCAAATATACTCCTTCGCGAAAGTAAAAGATAGTTTGATGGTTTACAATAATTTGCGATTCCTCCAGTCGCACCAAGCTCTCAATTCCTTTATGTAATGGCGTGCATTAAAGTTGTTTGATGTTCTTTCTTAATTTCTACCGTTTTTGCTATTGTTTTGAGGCTACAGCTGGTTTTGAGTTGTATATACACAAACAATGGATGACCGTTTCACTAGAAGAACCAACGCTCAATAGATCTGCGGATGTGAGATTAGGATGCACATGTGCTAGAATTTCATCTAGTTTCATGTTTCCAGTTGCGACTAAGAGAGCACTAGCGGCTGTCTCATATCACAGCGCCTAGAATAATCTCTACAGTGAAGAGTCTAATATGCACAATATGGGTCTAATATGCCGTGCCCGGGAACGAGAACGAGAAAGTTAAAACTTGGTGAAGTCCTCTTTCCTGTTCCCGGGGCCCAGGAAAGCTTCCCGTCAATTTTGAACCCTGACGTAGTTATTAATGAAAGGAATGGATGTATTACATACATTTGCTAAGCCATACTTAAATCACCAATACAAGGGAGTGGACAAAAATTCATATATATTATTATGAATGCATTGTGTTATAGATAATGATTGCTATTGTTTTTGAAACACTATTTGAATAATAATATTTGCATAAAGTATTTGTATATTGTGAAAGTTCAATTAAAAATGTATTAAAAATGTAAATGAGAGATAGTAAAAGAAAAATGAATAACGTCAGAAGTAAATACGTTATAAAGAACGAATGTAAAATGTTGCATTACCAACAGAACAGATATTATAAAATATAATAAATATAACAGAAGATAAAATCTTAACTGAATGTGTTTCAAAAGGATTAGAATAGTAATATGTTATTTGTATTATTATAAACTATAATAAATTGTAAATTAAATGTATTTATTTCGTATGGTTAGTAGCCAATCACAGAATAATAAACAATTCAACATTTTTTAAGGACTGTTAGAAAATTTTCTAAAGGAGAGATTTCTAAAAGGATAAATTCTCGTATCAACTCGCTAAGCGAATTACATTGTAATTTATACAAGAAATGGAAAAATATTAATTGTTAAACTACAAGAGACAGTCAACAAGCATTATTATAAAAATGTAAGTAAAGAATTATACTCATGAGGATTATATTCATTGTTTAAGCCTTCACATTGTCCGTGAAATGTAATTCACTTTTACTAAAATTAAGTTACTGCAATTATTATTTAATTGTCTTACCGTAAAAGCACAAAAATACACCATAAAGAAGAGTTAATTGTTATAAACTGCGCTATACGTAATTTAGAACTAATAAAATATAGTATTAACAAAATTAACACACATAACAAGCGCTGAGTATATTCCAGCAATAACTAAGTAAAGGAAACTTCTTTAATCAGCGCAGCAAATTCAAGTTATAGCATCCGAGACAACAGATCATTGAGAACTTCGATCCAGAGATCAACCCACCAACTACGGAGCTTAAAAACAGATAGGTAAACCGTTTACACCCCCCCCCCATTAAAATACATATATTTCAATTTTTTCATTGTCTAGTTACCGTTCTCGGTTGTTGTGAGCCAGCCTTAAAACCCTTCAAGAATAGAGGGAGTTTTATTTTACACGTGACATCAGATCACACATGTCAACTGTACCTGGCTGGTTGAGTGTCTTGGGGTTTTTACTTTCTCTACTACGTATAGTAAGTAGGGGAAGTATTGTAATCCACCCAAAAATTCGATACCGAGATTTCACCGGAAATACATGTTTTGAGACTCCCTGAGTCCAAAAAAAAGCATTTTTGGAAACACGTGCGTGTGTGAATCTGTGTGTCTCTGTGTGTGTGTTTGTGTGTGTGTGTGTGCGTATGTGAACAGCATAACTCAGAAACGAACAGTCAGATAAATACCAAACTTGGTATTTAGGTTCAGCATCTTCCAGAGATGCGACACGAAGGTTTTCAAGAAAATCCCCCCACCCCAGATTACCCTTTACACGGAACATAAGTATTCTTCATTGTGAACGACTTTTGCATAACCGGTAAACCATAGGAGATAGACAAAATGTTACTACACAAAAAATGTAGATCGCGTTAAAATACACAATTTATATCATATACATTTTTGTTGCTGAGTGAACAATTTTCGAGATATTGCTTGTTATTCCCTTAAATTTTCCAATACTTACACTTTTCTCAAATGGGAACTCGTTATTCATTTTTTTGTCCTGGTAATGCAAAGAGAATGGAATACTCCACATAGCAACCAGGTCCTAAAATATTTGACTATCGTTTAAAGCCTACCAAATCCCCTTGCATTAACAAGAAAATTAGCAATAAGATTAACATCTCGATATCTCGATTAACATGAAGCATATGGAGAATAAGCGTTAGTATAAATAGTTTGCACAAGAGTAGAGAAAGCCATGTGAATGTAACACATCGAACTTTTTTTTGTCCTGGTAATGCAAGGAGAATGGAATACTCCACATAGTAACCACATCTTAAAATATTTGACTATCGCTTAAAGCCTAGCAATTCCCCTTGCACCTACAAGAAAATTAGCAATAAGATTAACATCTCGATATCTCGATTAACATGAAGCATAAGCGTTTGTAAAAATAGTTTGTACAAGAGTAGAGAAAGTCATGTGAGCGTAACACATCAGAATTTTTTTGGAAACATGTCCGTTTGTGTGTCTGTCTGTCTGTGAACATGATAACTCAAAAACGAACAGTCGGATAAACACCAAACTTGGCATTTGGGTTCAGTATCTTCCAGAGATGCGACATGAAGGTTTTCAAGAAACCCCCCACCCCAGATTACCCTTTACATGGAACATTCTTCGAAATTTTTAATTTTCTCAAAAACGGCTCTAACGATTTTGATTAAAGTATTATATGTTTAAGGCATTTTTATGGCAAGTAAAATGTATATCTCGAATTTTCTGGGCATGTCTCCAAAATATTCTTCATTGTGAACGACTTTTACATAACTGGTAAACCATAAGAGATAAGACAAAATTTTACTGCACAAAAAATGTAGATCGCGTTAAAATACACAATTTCTATCATATAGACTTTTTTGTTGAGAGAATTATTTTCGAGATATTGCTTGTTATTCCCTTAAATTTTCCAAAACTTATACCATTTCTCAAATGGGAATTCGTTTTTTTGTCTTGGATATGGTAAAGGGAATGGTCCTGCATACAGCAACCTGCTATTAAGATATATATATCTATGTTTAAAGGCTACTGTACTTCTAGATTGCCCTTGCAAATACAAAACAAGGGAACATAATAGATCTTAAGCGATAGTCAAATATTTTTAGAACTGATCCCTATGTGTAAAATGTAATTCTCTTTGCATGTCAAAAGATCGTTTCTGTAAATGCTTATCTCGATTAATATGAAATAGATGGAGAATAACAGTTTGTAAAAATAGTTTGTACAAGAGTAGAGAAAGTCATGCGAGTGTAACCATGAGATTTTTTTAATATGTTTCACAGAAAACTATCCGAATAAAATATTTTAAAATTCGGTTCTTTGTTAATGGAAATTATTTTTAAAGCAAAACTTTTAAATCTTATAAAATATGAAGAAATATAAAGATTTCAATAACATATAAAATACTATTTTCTTTTTCTTTTCTTCTACTCTCCCTCTCCCTCTCTCTCTCTCTCTCTCTCTCTCTCTCTTTGAATTCTACACGCTGCAAAACATAAAGATATTTGTCCCATAATGATACACAAATCTATCATTAGAATACTATTTTTCATATTCTGCTTTTCTCTAATTGAAGGGCTTGGGCTGGATAGTAACAACCCATACTTATTTCAAAATCCAGTTTTCAACTAAGTTTCTGCTAAAACGAATTACCTAGCTTATCTGTAAACATTAGAACTGAAAATATAAAAAATAGTTGCGCAACATATATATTATAATTTTAAATTAAATTCTTCTTTCACACCAGCCATGTGTAGGACAAGGTTGGAAAGACAGAATCAGAGTGAAAAATTCACTGCTATGGTAACTCTTGGCTGAAGTAATCGGACGCAAACGGGAAGATCCATGGTTCAAATCCCGACCATAGCATTGAGGTTTTCAGTCTGATTCTGCCTTTCCAATTTATAGTTTCTTAAATACTAATAATAAAACCTTTAATTTTTTCTCAAAATAAAAATGTATTTGACTTAAAATGTCCAAACCATGAAGATTTATATGAAGATCCAAAGCATATCGCGCTTCAATTCATGGGTTCAAAGAAGAGGATGTGGTTTTTTTATGGAAAGTGTTTTAATTCTTAAATAATTTCTCCTGTAAAATTACTGTATTCTGGTTTGTCACTAACTCGCCCCCACTCGTTGCGTTATAACAGTTTTTGGCTGCAGTACATCTTTAATGCACCGCCACTAATAACACTGTCCATTCATTGCGATCCTTAACGTGCCTCGTCATTTGAAATATTATTCTATAATATTATATATTTACCAAATTAGTCTTTTTCTCACTTATATGCCGCCCTTAACACCTCGGGTTATTTGGGCGGTTTTTTACACCTTTGGAACAATTGTTCATTGGCAATGATATTCGCCTACAGTGATGTTAATCTTTGGATGGATTTTATTTTTGGTTCTTATTGAATAAACACACACATTCATACGCCGGATTCTAAGGAGAATAAGAAATAATCCTGTCTAAAGAACAATTTCCACCGTCCATATGGGAATAGAACCCGGGACTCCGAATTTGGAAGTTAACATACTAACAACCAGACCACAGAGGCAGTCCCAATCTCATCGCTGGGGGCTATATCGCCTTTCCATGCACGAGCTGTCAGTGTGTAACTATGCTACATGCATAGTGGAGGGTAAGTTGTGTTACGCCACGAAGTGAGTGCGTTCGGTGGGAAGAGGAACTAAACAGTTAAGGAACAAGTGGGCAGGGCATCTGAAAGACACGTAGGTAAAGAAAACATCCGCAGTTTCGAGTTGCATTTACTGGCGAGGCTGAGGCCTGCTAGTACGAGTACTATTTTCATTCTGCAACTGTACATCCCCCTAATGTCTTGCTCCTCAGTCCCCTGTGATCCCAAAACATTTATGACGTTAGGTATGTCAACAAAAAACAGTAACGCTCTCATCTAAGCGCACTCATATCATGGCCGATAGTGCTTAGATTACATGTTGTTATTCCGTAGTCTTTTCGGGTCCCGCATAGCACCCAGGTTAGTTTACGATTACTAATAAGTGCTGGCATGCATTTTTTTATATTATTATTATTATTATTATTATTATTATTATTATTATTATTATTTCCCTTTTTTATCATTACTGTATTTTCTCTGATTTACTTTACCGCTTATTACCGCAAATACTGTTACACATATGCAACGCACAGAACAAACATCCATGCCCATGGCAGGACTCGAACCCGCGACCATCAGCTTGGCGGAGCGCCAAATACGCTCTAGCGGCCACGGCTACAGGGGCAGTTAGTATTGCATACGAGCGCGTACTAATGTTAATTCCTAGGTTATATCTATGACTAACACCCTGAAATTTGGGTGCACTTAAAGCATGACTATGCTGGCCATACAGTATATTATAATGCTTAAAGTAACGTAGTTTAGAACCACAGCATCTTTTTGAGGCCGGTCAGAATTTCCTCCCCTGGAAGGACGTTATACCTCAAAGTAGTGAATTTCTTCGGAAGAATGCTCCCAGGACGTTGGGTTTATCCTAGCTGTTACCGCAAGGTTTCCTTGCTCGTCAGATCGAGGTCCATTGTCGTGCTGTTCGTAGCTGTGACCATGGGTTACAGCCAACCCATCTCGGCGCAGCTGCACGAGTGTATCACAGCTTTTTCAAAATAAGTATGGAAGGGATATTCATGAAGACTTCAAAGAGCAATCATGAAAATAACTAACTTTTCTCATTATCCAAGTATTTCACTAAAACGAAATGATTAGCAATACAGCAACTTGGCAATATTGTGCTGAAGTATAAGCCACAGCTTTTCCTGTGATGGGCAGTTATCATGTTGAGGTAGGATGTAATTACCGGTAAGGGACACCTCGCTACTGCGACAAACTAGATCTATTGTGGCTACACCGCCCCGGCAGGCAGGGATGAAGTGAAGGAGCCGCAAGAGGTCGTAAGTCCGCAGGCAGACCGGATCACAGTGACCCTATCATTTCCAGTACGAAACATCCGCTCTCGCCAGTAGATGCGGAGTCCCGCGAGAGGGCGACGAAGCGGCCCTTGCAGCAGCTCAACGCGCCCTGTCGCTGGCGGGGAGAAATCTTTCCAAAGCGCAGCAACCATGCCATCTGTCTATCACCAGACGCACTATGGAACCGGAGACACTGCCTAAAAGATGAAAGGGAGAAAGATGAAATGACAGGACATGAGGAAAAGGAGAAATCGTGGTATAATACACCACCCAGCATTTGCCTAGGCGACCAGAGGAAAATCACGAAAAACACCATGGTTAGAGTGAACGGCCACCGGGAATCGGTGCCTGAGCCATCTCGTTCTGTATCATGTTGAGGTATGAAAAAAGTAAACAACTTCAGTGAGAATTACTGCTCTCGCTTCGAAAAGAGAAACGAAAGCTGATGATTAATAATAAAAAAATTGATAAAATCTACTGATGCTTTAAAAATTAATGTTCATATTGGATGTTAACACGAAAATAATCAGTTATTTTAATAAACTGGGTCACCTACAGCTACAACTTAAGGAAGGCGATAAATTACCATGCTCTTCTCTAGTTCCGGAGGTCGCGGGTTCAAACCCGGTGGAGGGCGATGGATTTTTTTCGGGCATAAAAGTCCTTAGCATGGCTTTCTTCGGAAGGGAAGTAAAGCCGGTGGTTCCATGTCGTTGGTTCACGGCACGTAAAAGAATAAAGAGGCCTCTGAGCAAAAACACCGGTCAAAATAACCAATATATAATAGGACGCTAAGCACACAGGTGTTAATGAGTGTCCATAAATAAAACACAACTACATTTTAATTTTTTGAAGACGAGAAAGTAATTATGAGCATGAGCGTTAAACCGGCAGTGGTATGCTGGTACACCCCATAGCATATATTTGTAATGATTACTATAAGACGGAACCATTCCACGCTATATAGTTCCAGGTAGCTGCGACCGAGTTTCACTAGAACGAAATGAACAATGATTCATTACTTTGTGCTTAGTCGTCCTGAATCAACTAGTCGGAGGGCACTGAGGTTTGTGACATCCCGCCACACCAATTTCGTTACAATATTGAAAGTCAAAGTACGTGTTTTTTCGTATAATATTAAATTAATATTAATTTCATTGCGCAGTATCCATCAAAATTCCTTCACTGTTACTTACTTTTCAGATGGATCCCTTGGACCTGAAGGAAACAGAGTTAGCTGCGGAAGATGTGGCATTCATCTATGTATGGATCATATTGCTGTAAAATGTAATGGTTGCACTAAGGAAGAGGAAATGGATTGTAATTAAGACTTTGGTATTCTATATTAAGACACATTCAATATACAATAAGTAATCAAACGTTAAGCAAGGAATTGTATTTATGATATCTTCTTCATGCTATGTTTTTAATATTTAAAATCCATAAAATATCGTTTATTCAAGTACTTTTGTATTTTATTTTAATGCAGAAATCACATTTATAAATAAGAATCCACATTTGTCATACAGTGTAAAAGCTTTGTACACCCCAATAAAACATTTCCATTTAGGGACAATAATCAATTTCTTATATTATTTAAACTATTATGTTGATTATTTATTACAATTATTCAACTAACACATGTCTATAATAATGCATAACAAACTACACATATTGTATTATTTAAAGCAGTGATGTACAGAAAAACTGAATGGGGGTTTGACACGTCCCGCACACCACCGATGTTTAATTTTAGGCCATACCACTGCCGGGTTAAAAAGAAACTTTTGGTTGTGTCTAACATCAACAAGCAGCCGTACGTATAACAACACACTCTACGTTAAAGGAAAAATACAACAATAAACTGGCTTAAATACTACACCAGTAACGTTCTAAAACTTGAGATATGACTTCCAGACAAAACATTTATAGGTGCGAAACGTTCTGGCTTCTTAAAACAGAGGTCCGGAGTTCCATTCCGACTGGGACCGGGTATTTTTCTTTAATGAGAATGATTCCCTCCCTATGTTGGAGGTATAGTAAAAACTAACATTAAGAAAATTTACAATTCAGCGAGTAAAGGCAGTATCAGTTGTTTTTCCAATCAAAGCCTCCGATATGACCACAGAAGTTAAAGGGGGGGCTATACAAATTAAACAAAAAAGGATGCATAATGAATTAAAGCACTCGAAAAGGTTGCTATGTCAAGTGCTTACAGAACGTTAAATAGAATTATACTTCAAAGTGTACGCAATAATTAAAAAAATGTGTTACATTCACATGATCTTTTCCACCAATTCTTATTACAAACGCTTATTCATGTTAATCTAGATAAACATTTGCAGAAAAGATTTTATCACACATTTCTTACAGGTACAGGAATATTAGACATGCATTTCATTTATAACGCACATAATCAAACATGAGGTATTTTAATCAAAATCGTTTGAGCCATTTTTGACAAAATCAAAAGTAAGGGGAAATCTCCCAAGTAAAGAGTAGTTTGGGGTCAGGGAGATCTTGGGAGACGCTGAACTTGAATACCAAATTTTGGAGCTTTTATACTTTCTCTACCACGTACAAAGTAGGTAGAGAAGGTATTGCATTCCACCCAAAAATTCGATACCAAGATTTCCGGAAATACCTGTTTTGAGGCCCCGAATAAAAAAAACATTTTTTGAAAAAGTTAATTGCGAGTGTGTGTGTGTGTGTAAACAGCATAACTCAAAAACGAAAAGTCCGATAAACCCCAAGCTTGGTATTTAGGTTAAGTACCTCTGATGATGGGACACGAAAATTTTCAAGAAAATCTCCCACCCAAACTAGTCTTTACATGGAACAATTTTCGAAAATTTTGATTTTATAAAAAATGGCTACAATGATTTTTATTAAATACTATATATAAAAGGTATTTACATGACAAATAAAATGAATATCTTGAATTATCTGTGAATATAATTTGAAGTCCTGTTCATTCGGAAGGAATTTTATATAGTCTTGTATAATTAGTTGAGGCAGTATTTTTAATACTTAAATGATTTCAGTCTAATTATATAATATAAAATATAATAACAGCCCACCTTAAATCAACATGTGTATAATATAATATATAAAATGTATATAACAGTCATTGTATTAATGTTTATATTACTGTATACATGTAATAATGTTATGTGAATGTATTGCGTAATTTAATAACGTAGGAGCCGTGAGAATATAGGTCAAAAGTTGCTAACAATGAGGTAACAATGAGCTAACCTTGAGGCAATAATGAATTGGAAAGTTTAATAATGCTACTGTAATTATTGCAATAATAATTAAATAAACAGTTTATAAATAACCAACTAGAAAGCCTAAAAGTTAAATAAAAGTATTCTATTAGAGTAAGATTAGCCAATCAGAAACTGAATAAGAACAAATTGTACAAATTCAGGAGCCAGATGCTAATAGACAGCGTTGCTAACTGGACGCGAGACGCGTCCTCGAGAAGTTCAATACTTATTCAGTGTGAGACGAAAATTCATTGCGGCGAAAATATTATAAAGTTTACGTGTTAAAAAAAGTGAAAGTAATTAATAAAAGAATCTCACAGCTCTCTATATCAGTGAAGAGTTATTTTATCATGTCAAGGATTAATAAAAGGAGTGAAGTAAAAAATTATAATTTGTGTAAGCCTACATTCTTTAGCCGCATCACCCCCTGCAAAGGGACACATGTTTCTACAAATTAATACTGACGCAGCCGAGGAAAACATAAATATATATATATATAATAATTAAATCAAACATAAAAATACAAAGTTGATTCTTAAACAGTGGGGCGAAGGCCGCCGGAAAGTAAACTTGGGGCGAGGAACCACCGGAAAGTGAACATTTGGGGCGAAGGTCACCGGAAAATTTGTACCATACGTGGGGCAGTTACTTTATCAAGTTTGGCTCCCCAACAGTGGAACTACAATACAACCTAGTGGAACTACAATACAACCTACCTCATAGTGAACGTTAAGTTATAGAAGAAAACTACAACAAATGTACATATCTTTAAAACACTCAACTTCTTTCAAATAACTTTTTTGTGGCACCAGCCATTTTCAGGATATCCGTTATTAATAGTTAAGCACTTGGTCATTCTTTAAAGTCCTTTCAACATTCAGTTGTTTCTCGCGATAGCGTGAACACAGTATGGAATTTTAAGGCTAGCGTATAGCGTCTAGTTCTTAAAATTTGACTATCGCTTCTCTTTATATCCATAACAAAATGTTTAAAAAAGCTAATTTTGCAAAGGTTTATATGGAATAAAATGTAGTAGATAGAACAATAAGCTTTAATAGGAATGGTTAGTATATCCACTGTTAAAGATAGAGGGTAGAGAAAGTAATGTAAATATATCACATCAGAAATTGTTTTTTCTACTTAAAAGCAATGTTTTCAGAAATAGTTTCATCACACATTTCGATATAGGTACAAGGGTGATAGACGTAACCAGTCGATAGTAACACAACACAACTGATCCGTCAAATCACGTCCCACACTGAACTACACTGCACTATCCACTTTCGTTGTCCTATTTTCATTCCTAATTTCTTAGCTAACTGAACCCGGGCAAGAGTAGCCTCTTATATAGGCGGCATACTAAGCGGAATGTTCTAGAAAGGAAGGCTACTAGAATATGCCGATAAGAATGTTCTGGAATAAAGAAGCGACACATAATGGACTATTGCTCGTACTGGCTATCATTCCATACTGGCCATTGTTCCGACGGCCGGTTGAAGGCCCCATCCAGTTGCCGGGTCGAGAGGCTCTTACCGGCGGCCCGCAGGTAGTTTCGCGCACGCGGACACAATATATTCAAATATGTTGCCCTTAAATTGTCCTAGTCTTTCGATGACATGGTGAACAGCGACAGCATTTTAAAAAAATAACAAAGTATTGAAAAATTCAAACCGATAACAATGGTTATCTGGGAAATGGTTGATGCTGCAACAAAGTTATTTGAGGTTAATTGTATTTTAAAGAAGTCTACATCTTTATGTTGTACATGTTTATCTATCCCTAATGGTTTACCATTACACAAAGTTATGAATGAAGAACATTTTTCACACGGCATTCCCAGAAAATTCAGTACACCTATACATTTTATTTGTCATGTAAATATTTTAAATATATTGTATTTTAAACAGAATCGTTAGAGCAATTTTTAAGAAAATCACTTTTTTTTTAAATTGTCCACCTAAAGGATGGTTTAAGGCGAGGAGACCTTTCTGATAACTTTTGTGTCGCATCTTTTGAATACACTGAACTTAGGTAGATCCTAATTGCAGTTCAACATTTCGTTTTTTAATTAACTAGTTCACGCACAAGGCCCTTTTCTAAAAATGCTGTTTTTGGCTCGGGGTGCCGCAAAATATGTAGTTCCTGAGACATCTCTGTATGGAATTTTACAATATTTTCCCTGCTTACTACGAGTATTGTGGCAGTATTTTATATCACAACACTGTAAATGCCAGAGTGATTGTAGTGTAACTTAACATTATTGTATGACAATGATTTGAGATGTTTGTTAATTATAAGCATTGTTAGGAAATAAGTTTACACGGCCTTACTGAAACTGACAATAGGAGCGGGTACCAATGAGCGAGGGGGTGAGTTGTTTATCAATTAGAAGAGACAAACAAATGACGTCAGAGTAGCGTGCTTTTCTTTAGAAATGGAGGGAATATTTTCCCTAGAGCATATGTGTTCGTAATTTTGATTGGATATAAAAATAGTCGCTAATGTTGGCGCGTTTTATTAACCAATATCAGCTGGATTATAATCTTTAGGCATATCGGGGTGAGGGAGTATAAATTCCGAGCCAGAGACGGGTAACGCACAGTTTTACAGAATCATTCACAAGGCAAACGTCGCGCAGTTTAACAGAATCATTCACGGGTTACACGTCGCGCTGTTTAAGAGAATCATTCGCGGCTTACACGTCGCTTAGTTTAACAGAATCATTCACGAAGTTCACGTTACGTAATTCTTCAGAATCTCTCGCGTCGTAAAGTTAGTTAAAAAAATGTGAAATACGCGAATTAATAATGTGCGGCAAATAAGTTATTATAGTTACATTCGAAAATATAAGTTTCAGTCGGGCGTGTATCAAGAGTAATTATGCGAAATTAATTAATTGTGAGGGCAATAAAAGTGTAAAAACAAATTCTTTTATCAGTGTTATCTTTTAGTAACAACTCCTTTCCGTTTACACACCCTGTTCAAGAGATTTGGGTAATAATAGCTAGCCGGAGGACAAAGAACTCAAAATTCAAAATAGTAAAACAATAACAGGCGCTCAGCAAATAAGATAACACGAACGATACCGCGATAGTATATAGTAATGAAAGTAAAAATGACCACACTTATTTTATTTAGTACCTATGTATGTGTGGTTATTCTTATGAGCTTGTACTAATAACGAAACAAATGGAAAGAATGCTGGCCGAACGTGACCATGCTAACATTGCCTCCATGTGATACCTAAGTCATTGTTGTTCCGGTAGGGATCCAAAATTAAACGGGGAGAGTAAATGAAACGCAGAGACAAGCTGTACCTCTTTGCCCCCGTTGTACATGTTTTCTGAGTCCAAAGTAAACACAGCTTTATGGCACCAAATATTCCTCTCCTAATGGACTGGCTCATTCTGCCTCTCGTGCCCTGGAGATTACAACCATGTTTGCTTATTAGAGCTTGTCCTGTTACCAAATGTGTTAGAAAAATTGTTGACCCTGTGCTGGATGTTGATTAAAATACCTCTCCTTCCCTCTCGCTACTATGTGGAATTTGCTAAAGGGAGAATGGCATTTCATAGCCAGAAATAGTGCGAAAAACTTTTCATCCTTAATCTCTATGTGAACACTGATTAGCGTATTTATGTTTGAAGGGCTCCAAGGTAAACAGTTTAGAGCGACCCACCGCTGAAAACACTAAATTCCACATTGTCCAATGAACTTAGCTTAAATTTAAATGTTTGCTGTATCTGAGTACATATAAGAAATATTTATTTACTTATTTAAAATACCTTTCTCATTTAAGGACCGTCATGCAGACAAGGTATACCTATGCTATTAAAGCAATTAAAAGGCGCCGGGGTAGCGCAGTAGAGTTTCCGGGGTTCGATTCCTGGCTATGGGTTGTCGACTTAAGTCGGTCCTATTCAGCCTTCACCTCTGAGTTGCTCATGTAAAATATCCCAAAGGCCCAATGTGGTTCGGAGTCCACGGTAAAAACTGTAGGTCCTCTCATTCCATCCCAATCATCATCACCCTACTATCGGAGATAACGGATTCCACCCGCTGGGAGTCTCCACCCGAGAAATGGGTCCAGTCATTGCTTGGTGGAATGAGGTAATCTCGAATGTGATAGGCAATGTGGAGGGCATTAGAAATGACATTTTTTAAAAAACTACAATAATAATAAATTATAACACAAAGTATGCAAAACCTGTCAAATACATAACCAACCAACTCAATTGAAATATAAGCAACACATATCAATATTGTCATCACAAAATTCTAGATTAGTAGTTTTTTTTAGATATAGTGTAAAGATTTCTAGCTCAAGCCCATAGTAAACATTGAAAAAGAAAGAAGGAAAAAATATATTGTCACAACACTCAGAATTTATTAATAGCTTAATTTTCATACATTTGATTATGAAATCACCTAACTGCAGAATTCACAAAGAATGAAAACTGCCTGTTATTTACAAGGATAATTATGCTATATTAGCTGATCAAGAGTTAAGAATCAAAGTTATTGATTTTTTGATTTTTTTTATACTGGACCTGGTATAGTATGCAGCTGGACTAAATTTAAAATGCAGTGGGACCAAAATCTTTGCGTGACCTTTTTTTTTATTATTTTATTTTATTTATTTATTATTATATTTTTTGGAATACTCCACATAACAAAACCATCTCTTTTTTTTAATTTTACTTTTTAGGGATAGGTTTTAGGATAATATGAAAACTACTGCACAAGAATTATAGATCTTTTTTTTCTCTCTCTTCTTCTTCTTGTCCCTATTCTTATCATATGCCCTCCTGCAGAGGACACTTAAAGCTTCCTTAAATGCGGGAGATCCAAGGCCAAAGTGGTCCTTTTGTCCAACTCCCAGCGTTCCTTCCGGAGAAATATCTGAAAGGCCTGTAGATTCACTGCGTCCCCAACTTTGAGTACCCAAAAATAGGTGGCAAAGATTAGCCAAGTAATGGCACCTGCCAGTTTCTGGTCACCGTGCTGGAATTCGAGGTTCAGATAGACCCCCAGTGGAAACACTTGCACGCCACTACAAATCACTCCTTGTAGTTAAAACATTAATACACCTAACAATTAATATTGTGATAAATTATGTTATAACAATTTCAATGACTTTGATAAGTTAATTGTCAATAATGTTAATGGAATGAATACAAATCATTTCGAAGAATAAGAATTGATCCCCTGATTTCCATGATTGCAACTGTATATAGCAGACTTTATCCAGTACATAATCTACCCAAAACTGGCATTCTTTCACTTCTAATTTTTGAAAATGTTCGAGATACTACTCTTCACAATAACTTTCTGGAATCTTTCAGAAAGAGCGCCCCATAATGGAAATTTTGAAAATTTTAGATTACCTCCTTCTTCTCTTCAAGAGTTAGGCTCTAAACATATTTAATGACTAAGAAATGTTATTCTCGCTTTTGTGTTAACTATGAAGAATATATGGTATTTCAATCAAAAACGTTAGACATTTTTAATAAAATTTAAAATTTCGAAGAATCTTCCATGTAAGCGATAGTTGGGGTGGGGAGATTTTCTTCAAAAACTTCGTGTCACATTTCTGGAGGATGCTGAACTTAAATACCAAGTTTGGTATCTACCCGACTTTTCGTTTCTGAGTTATGCTGTTCACAAACACGCACGAGCCTTTTTCTAAAATGCTTTACTTGCATACAAGGGGTATCAAAACATGTATTTCCTGTTAAATCTGGCGTCGAATTGTTGGGTGGAATACAATGCTTCCTCTACTTACTGTAAGAATTTAGTGGAGAAAGTAATAACCTCTTTCTTGATAATGCTTCCACCAATTAGAATTCGGTTCTTCGAGATATGTCATACAATTCAGCATCACTTGTACTGTTACAGCCCTATTTGATCATGGTAGTAACTTTAGAATTCCTTTGCAGTCGTACATCAGCAGAAAAGTTAGAGATACATATTATGGTCGTATTTTAACTATCACTCACTCCTACGTCTAGAAAGTGGAACACGCAGTTACATCAACTGACCAGGCTGTATCTCGTTATTTACACCTATCAGAGTAGATTGCATTAAGAGGCTATTTCTGATTGTTCTTCGTTTAGCACAGAATATTTCATCGCTCAATAGTTCGTGTTTAATTCTTGGAATATGTTTCAAACAATGAGGGATAACTGGTATCTACTAGTACATATATTTGGAAACATTAAGAGACCAAATATAATGTGTTACGTACAAGTGTATCTCTCACCCAAATCGTTTATTTTCATATAACTTTACAAGTAATTCTTACGAAAATTTGTCTTTCTATCCACTTCATAGTAATCGAGATAAACCTCTGCAGAAATAGTTAAATTACACATTTCGCTGTAGGTACAAGGTGGACAAAGGGTAATGAATCGATAGACGGATCTTAAAATCGGAACACATATGCTAGCCTAGAAGTTCCCATACTCTTTCCATGACATTGCGAAAACAACTGAATAGCAACAACACTGTAAAAAAACTGAGTATTAAAAATTCAAACAACAATAATGAATATAGAAACGACCCTTCGGGGTTTGATCCACAACCGAGAAGTAGCATCAGGTTTCAAAACTTCGCAACAAGGACAACACTTTGCTCATCTGTCCCTCCAAAAAGTATTTATTGACCACGTGAGTGAGTCAGTGATCTCAATCCAGCGGCAATGCAGAAGCGCTAATTCTGGGTCTCGACCCCAACCTAATTCGGTATACTTTTAAACATGTCTCAAGTCCTGCCGGAATCATACCCAGGTAAGTCATGGAAATATACGTCTAAGTTCTTGCACGATAGACCCCCTTTGGAGGATCCCAAATCCTAATTCATTTAATTAAATGAAATAATAGATAGTTCTTTTATAGAACCTGGTGTTATTTCAAATATCCCTAGCTTCTCAATGGCACCCCTCAACCACGGTACCGACCGCTTCTACTATCTGATGCTACTACCTCCCTATTGCTAGAACCCCCGGTGCTTTCTGCCTCACGGCTATTTAAAATAATTTCGTATTAAAGAGATTAAGTTTTTATGTTGTATTTTTTGTATATTTCTTATGATTTACCCGTTCTACAAAAATATACAAAATTCCTTCCGAATGAAGAGAACTTTACAGACCATTTCCAGAAAATTCAAGAAATACGATTTGTTTATCAAGTAAATACCTAAATGATATTTTAAACAAAATTGTTAGAGTCATTGTTGAGAAAATAAAAAAATATCGAAAATGTTTCCAAGTAAAGGGTACTTTGGGGTGGGAGATTTTATTGAAAAGATACGAAGTTTGGTACTTATCGGTCATTTCGTTTTCGGGTTACGCTGCTCACAGATACACATACGTAAACACAGATACGGATGCTCTTTTCTAAAAATGCGCGTTTTGGATTCAAGATGCCTCAAAACATGTATTTCTGGTGAAATCTCAAATTTGGAGTGTGTGTGTGTGGAATGCAATAGGTACCGTCTCTAACTACTAGGTACATTGCCGTGCATGCTCTCATATCCTTAGATTGCCATAGTGTTTTTCCTTCTGTAAGATTTCCTCCTCCAAGTACTAACGTTTGACTCCACCCAGTCTGTGTCAGTTCTCTATATGACTAGCATGAAAAGCAATGCAGAAGCATACAAACTAACCAATGTGCGATGTTTATACCAGTAATCTACACTGGTATGCAAAACCTAGGGACGAAAGTAATTTTCGCATGCTGTGACACTGCCAAGTAGCATAGCTCGATGAAACTTGAATCATACATAGAGGGAACTGCTACGGTATGCTACAGTAGGCAACTAAACGAAATATGCAATGAGACGAACAGAAATGCCACTTTTATTCATGGGCCATAAGCTACACTAAAGTCAATACGACAAATGATGGCGCTCTAGATTTACAGAAACAGATACATGGTGCTTAAAAGGGTGTATGATCGCCACGACGGACAGCAATGCATGCTCTGCATTGTGCTCCCATGCTGGCCACAAGGTTGGTAAGCAGTTCTTGTCGTAGGGCGCTCCATTCCTCCACCAGGGCTGTTGACAACTGTTGGATGGTCGTTAGTGCATGTGGATGTGCTGCAGTGCGTCTCCCCAAAGCATCCCACGCATGTTCGATGGGATTTAAATCGGAGTCCATTCTCCGAATATCCTCTCGTTCCAAAAGATCCACTACCTGCGCTGTTCGATGCGGTCGCGCATACCATCGATAAAAATGAAGTCAGGGCCAACAGCACCCCTGAAAAGACGCATGTGGGGAAGGAGTACAGTATCACAATAACGTTGGCCAGTGAGCGTACCGTGTTCAAAGATTTGGAGGTCGGCGCACCCATACAACATTATGTCTCCCCAAACCATAACACCCGGAGCACCAAAACGATCATGTTCCTGGATTAATTACGTGTTCCCACCTCTCGCCAGATGGGAGAATCATTACTTAGACTGAATCTGCTCTCATCCGAGGGGAGCACGCGACCCCATACCTCATTAGTCCAATTTTGATGTTCTTGGGACCATCGCAAAGGTGCCGCCGATGTGCGAATGTAAATAGAACACAACGTACTGGCCATCGGGCAAAGAGACCACCTCTGTGTAGTCGCCGTGCCACTATGTATCGTGAGATGGCGTACCTAGCTGTCCTGTTAAATGTGGTTGCAATTGCACCCGCTGTTTGGCGTGGATCCCTTCTTGCCTGTTGCACCGTAACAGCTCGCTAATTGCCACACACCGTCTTGTCAACTATAGGCTCGCTACACTCACGCCATGTGACGGCCAGCTTTCTGTGTACGTGTGAGAGACCTCTGGCAACATGCTCCCTCGCCTTCATCTACTTCCATCAAGTGGAACATTTGTTATGTTACTTTACCCGTCCTTAGGTTTTGCACACCAGTGTATGTGAAAAGAAGTGTTGATTTGGATACCACCTTTATGAGAGAGTTTCACTACGATTGGTACACAAGGAAAGGCTAAACCAATTACAAATAAGTCGGGCTTCTGAGGAAGAGTGAGCAGTTATTTGCATGTGAGGTTAAACTGAACGGCTATGGCATTCAATATATGAGCGCCTTCTTTAGCGACATGGAGACGAAGGTTAAGTTGTTGCCGCTACTAAACGGCAATAAAACGGCTGTATAGGATAAAAGTATAAGGTTTAAGTTGCAATATTATCGTTTGGTTGTTCTGCCAGACTTCGGGGGAGGTAAAGTACCCTGTCAATACAGTGGCTAGAATTATGCTCGAAAAACAGAGATGGTCACGCTGGTAAGGTTGGGGCTAGATTTTGTCAGTGCCAACATAAACAGCTCCGTTTCATTATGGGCCACATTTTGTGATCATCATTATACGTGGTAGAGAAAGTAATGTGAACGTAACACATCAATTTTTCTTCTAAAAATAGCTCCAAGTTGTTTAATAAAATATGGACCTCAAAACGTGCAATTCAATTAAAATCTCGGTGTGGAATACAACCATAAGTACACAGTAGAGAAAGTAAAAATATGCCCATTCGTTCTTTCTATTCATACTGTTGAACAAGACGTTCACCCAAAACGAAAGGAGAGTCACATGAGAAATACTGGGGGGGGGGAATGTGTCATGTTTTGTCATGTAAAAACAGGGGAGGCTTTCCTTTTCACTCCTCGTATAAGTAAAATTGTAAGAAAAGCCTTGTCAAGACTGCTCTCTGTATGTTTTGTATGTGAATGCAGTCTAGGTCTTTTTGTGACGCAGTTGGTAGCATTTGTTCCCGCGTCTCCGGTCCCTCGTCATCACATGTCTGTATAGATATGTCAGCGTATCTCATTTCTCTTTTCATTGATTTATTTATGCTTTTTGGATGTTCAGTCTCATCTCTCTCCCTTTGTACAACGTTTCCTTTATTTCCTCCTCTTCCCCGGACATTTTATCATGCAGAAGTAAGGAAACTGTTTGATCTGTTATTTTTAGCCTCGTTCTTCCTAAGGGATGAGGCTAACTCTAGAGATTCTTCTGAAATTCAGTACATGGTCAGTGGCGTGCTGTGGTTTTATGGAACAGAGGACATTTCAGCAAAAGTTTCCTCTTATAGAAGATCTTTATTTACACCGAATGGCGCTTCTCGCATACACGTTTCCATCTTCCCCTATGCTTCAAATCACCATTTGTCATTTGTCTATTTTCCATGTGCTGTCTTACGCCATCACTCATTAATCAACCAAGTCGTGGTTTTTTCTTCTTCCGTCGAGGACGTTGTCCACCTCTCCGGTAATATTCTTCTGAGATGACCATACCAACTTAAACAATTTCCTTCTATTGTATCAATAATATTAATTTCTGTCACTTTTATCTGCTCTCGTATAGTTTCAATTCGAATTTTCTGAAGCCTATAGACACAGAAACTTCTTCCATAATAATCAGTGTTCATCGCTTTTAATTTGTTTTCATTTCTGTTGGAGATCTCACAGAGCTCAGAGCCATACAATGCATTTATTGATTATATCCGTCGCTTTGCATCCTTGTAAATATGTAACTTTGCTTCAAATTATAGAATGTTTTGTAAATATATGTTTCACACTTATATTTCAAGTTTAAAAAGATAATGATTACATCTTTATAAACAAGACGTATACACTCTAAGCGAATTTTGCAGTGAAATAGCTAATTTCTACAAATTTTAACCAGTTTAGTTGAAAATTTTACTTCCTCTATATAAATGGGGCGAGTATTGTATTCCATCCGAAAATTAGATATTGATATTTCATGTTTTGAAGCTCTCTGAATCCAAAAAAAACCGTTTTTAGAAAAAGGTCCGCGCGCGCGCGCGTGTGTGTGTGTGTGTGTGTGTGTGAACATCATAACTCAAAAACGAAAAGTTAGTTAAATACCAAACTTGGTATTTAAGTTCAGTACCTTTCAAAGATGCGACACGAAGATTTTCAAGAAAAGCCCCATCCCCAGCTACCCTGTACATGGCACTTTTTTCGAAATTTTCAATTTCCTCAAAATGTTTCAATGTTTTTTATTGAAATACCATATATTAAGTATATTTTCACGACAAATAAAACGTATATCTTATTTTTTTGGAAATAGCCTGTAAAATCCTCTTCATTCGAAAGGAATTTTCTAGAATCTTGTATAACTACTAGTAAACGGTAGACGAAAACGCACACACAAAAAATATAGCTCTCTCTGAAATACACAGTTTATTTCAAATAACTTGTTTGTAGCATAAGCCATTTTCGAGATATCCATCATTAATGGTTCGAATTGTTCAATGCTTTGTCTTTTAAAATCCTGTCGATGTTCAGTTGTTTCTCGCGACTGCATGGAAAGAGCATACAAGCCAGCATACCGCGTCGAGTTCTGAAACGTTTTGCTATCGCTATTCCCTTTGCATTTATAACGAAATGTGTAAAATAGTTATTTTTGCAACGGTTTATTTCGATTAAAATGAAGTAGACAAAAACAATATGCTGTCGTAAAATAATTGTCTTTACCTGTTAATAAATGATATAGGATAGAGAAAGTCATGTGAATATAACACATCAAATTTGTTTTGTCACGGATTTTTCAACATAATTATAGTTAGCAGCTTTCGACGACACAGATTTCAAAAATTGAAAGTCCAGACATACAGTAAAATCCCCAAATAATTTAATTTTTAAATTTCTCTATTCTTGAATACGTTCTTTACAATGCAATATTAAATTGTATGACACATTAAAACATTTCCTGAAGAATAATGAATAATGCAACATTTTAATTTTCTAAAACCCCATGACGTATTAAAATTATTAAGACCAAAAATCTAAAGCTGTACTAGATATTAACAAGCGACTCTTTAGATCTCTCCATCCACATTCCAACAAGGTGTACTGAAAATCTGAAAGAAATGTAACAAAATGTGCATCTTTAAAATAAAATAAAATTTTAAAAAGCACAGGTGGTATTTGCATACACCCGCCTAGTCTCACACTAAACTGTTTTCCAGAGTTCGAATCCTTGTTGGGATTAATTACATAGGTAACGTTTGTACCAAGGTTGTCCCTTATCTTGAAACAGTTTTTGATTTGGTAATATTGATCATTTGCACAAAGGACCGATATTTAATGAATTAAATTATTGTTATTTAGACTAGTCATACTAAAAGGCTTACTAAAAGAGTGTGTTTCGTATTATGATAATTTTCGGCTTATATTTAGCTTTAATGTAAACCCATCTAAAAACAAGTGCCTTGAATAACATCAAAGAAAGCTGCAAATTTTTGAAATTCAAAGTTATTTATGTTAGCCTTATAAGAGCTGAAGCTTGTAGACGAATTCTGCATACACAGCCTGTCACAGAAGTATACTTAATCAAATCAATATTCGTCTAAGCAAAGAATGTTAGTACATGCATTTTCTTGCATAATTGTATATAAGATAGGTATAGAAATTTTGGTTAAGGATACTCATCTGTAAAAAAATACAAACATTTCCAAAATTCATAAATATGAGTTTTAATGTTATTGAACACTACAAACCTTGTATGTACTTCAGTTAAATGTAGCTTGTATAGCTGTACGACCGTTTAAAACATGTCATACAATGATTTAAATGTCGGTCTGTAGGCCTAGCTTCGTATAAAATTGTAATAAAAACGATACATTTTGAAGTTATTTTTTAAAATCTATAAAGTCAGAAACTGTTACTTTAGCGTTATAATTTTAACTCTTTTCTCAGGGTTTAATTTCTCCAAACGTAATTATCAACGAAATTTTGTATACCTCCTTTTAAACAGCAGAGTTAAAAGATTGTTGCATGAATTTTGTTAACGTTCTTATTTGTAACGTTACTAAATAATAATATTGATACTGAGTAAACTTTTAAGAAACAAAATTGATGTCTCATGTTTAATATTCATTTCCTTGTAGTCCAGTATGTTCTTTGAACCAATGATAGGCGACTGATATGTGCTTTTGTGGATTTATTGTTTTCTCATAATGTGCACAGTTACTGGATAATCTGCTATAGCTCCCTTGCTGACATCAGAGAGCACTCATTTGCTCCACACTGCTGCAGATACATCTGCCTGTTGGAGACTGCATACCTTGTTGATGCAATGCTTTCATAGATTCTTACTTCTTCATTTCTATTATGGTCAATTTTCTATATCTTGCAATATCTTGAAATGTGTTTTCTTTTTCGATCTTAACTTTCACTGACATACAACAAATTTGGAACTGACATTGATCAGATTTTTAAATTTTAAAAGTATCTTTTCTTGCTTTATTTTTTAGTGATTCCTTCATAATGGTCATTTAAGTAATCAAATAATTACACTCTCTTTGTTTATTAATTTTATTTTTATGACAGGTCTGCTTCTTCTATTGCATTACTCCTATGGTAGTTCTGCTCGGGTTATTACGTTAAATGTCGAGAGTATCCTCTGTCTCTTTAGCACCATCTCACTGTTATCCCCCTCTCTCTCTCATTATTTTCCCTTATAGCCCTTCCTCTTTCTCCCTCTCTCCGTTTCTCTCCCTTTCTAATGTTTTTCCCATAGGCACACCCATCTCAACTCTACGTGCAACTTCCATGTCATGTGATGTTTTCAAAGCCGAAAATAAAAGCCGAAAAATATTTTATGGGTCAATGGTATACAAAGGTGTGCCTCATTATGCTTGCGATGCGATCGTAACTGTAATCTTCTCGTGGTATTCAGTTTACTTATAGGAATAATAGTAACGATGAGTTGTAGCGCCTTAAATATTTGTCCTATCGAAATTTTGTAGACAAAATTTTTAGAAAAACATAATTCTTAGAAACGTTTGATATCTAGGATTTTTCTAAAAGTTTATTAATAATCTGTTTTGTGAGTGGGACCTTAAGTATGTCATATACCTATCAAGTTTCGTAACAATCCAATTGACCATTGCTAGTGAAAACATGCACTTACAAAAGTAACCCTTGATCATATTGACAAGGTAGAGAGAGAGGGAGAGAGGGTGAATGAATCGGATAGCAAAGGGCCGCAGCCGGAGGAAGGGTCTGAAAGAGGAAGAAAGCGAGGGACAAACGAATCCAATGAATTAATCTTTAATGTAGAAAAGCGAATATTTCGGAAATGGATATTACAAACATTATATTTAACATAAATTGTAGCTGTAACTTAGATATTAGAGCGGAAGAGAGTTTCACCAAGGTTAGGCCTATTGCACCTGCTAAACGTCCGGGAGTGAGGCGAGGGAGTACGAAACGCGGGCATATCTTGAGCGTTTCGGATGCTGCTTCGATGCTCCACATAAAGCTCGGGCAAAAGATTCCTTAACAGAGAGGAAACAGTTCTCTTCTTACAGATCGTCCACCGCATTCTTCACACATTACCGAGACCGTGCCAGGCTCTGCAACTGAGAAAGATAAAAAGTAATGAAATTGAAGTAAATGAGGGAAATAAAAATTCATTTTAGTACATTATTCGCCTCTGCATACAACAATCGATATGGGAAAACTACGAGGAAACCCATGGTAAAGTGGGCGGTCTAATGAAGTCGAACACCGGTCCTCACTATTGCAAACCATCCTGCTCCAACTTCATGCCTTCCTCCCGGACGTATAGTAGGTTCAATAGGCCTAACCTTGGTGAAATTCTCCTCCGCTTTAATACCTAAGGTATACCCACAATTTATTCAAAAACAATTTTTGACATTCGTTTCCTAAATATTCACTTTTGTGTATTATAGACTAACTCATTGTGAGCAAGGGCTATTTTGTAAGTGTTGTGCTGTTACTAGCAATGGTCAATCCGATTGTTACGAAACTTGATAGATATATAGCATCCTTGCAGTTCCACTCAGAAAATAGACTATATACCTCACCTTACTTAGATGTCAACACACTGTAAAATAAGAGCAGTGAAGTACTGGTTGAGGCTGATGCAGGGGCATAACTCCACAATACGATCCAAATGTTATAAATACCAGCGAGAAAACCTGTCTTCTAAGTTTTGGGTAGCTGATTTGGAAAGGGGTTTGAGGAGAATAGGAATGGGGTTAGTATGGCAAAGAGCTGAAACAAATGACAAAAACATATGAAAAATTGTCAAAAGAAGACTAAGAGACATCAACTAACAGAAAATAAATTCGGATTGTAAAATTAAACCATCTCTAAGTGTAGCAAATGAAATAAAATTGAATTGGGGTAAAGAGGCATATATACTCAAGTTAGAAAGAAAGGGAAGATCTGGAATGGCATGGTTTAGACTGGGGGGGGGGCTGGAGGGCACAAAAAATGACTGACGATTCTGGCAGGAGAATCTGACCATTCTGTGATTTGGCTGAGGACTGGATACATATTTTGGCGGAATGTGCTCAGTGGGAGAACCAGCGAACAATTAAACTCAAAGAAAAATTTTTAAGTCCGTCAAGAAAGAGATTGGCATGTTGGGAGCTACTGGATGATCGGAGTAACTGGCAAAACATGGGCAATTTCTTGGCTAAAGTGCGCGAAGCTAGGTAAAATTTGTTCAGTTAGTCAAAAGTAATTCATCTCTATTTTCCCTTTTCTTTTCTTGTTCTTGTTGTTTATTTTGTCACCATACCTTATATCTTAAATATTCCTGTACGATCATGACCCACGCACTAAATACTTGTGTAACAACTTCAATAATTTGAAACCAATAAAGATACCTCATCTGTCTGTCTGTCTATCTACTTAGATGTGCATTTCTTCTGAGCTAAGTTTATTCTAATTCTTGAACTATTGCAGTTTGAAATAAGAATGACGAAATCTTCAACGGCTATTTTGCAGAACGATACAAGATATAGATTTTATTCTGCATTGCAGCAACTCAAATGTATTGCCGGAATATCATTAAGACACAAAGGTAACGGTTGGAAGGATAATATCGAAAATCTGCCGTATATAACATGGCTTAAGGATACACAGCTGAAATTAGGTCAACATTTTCAAAATATTAAAAAATTAGCTTTTGTATCCAAAAATACTTTAAACCTTTAGCTTCAATTTGTATAATATAGCTTTGCTCAAATGACAATTAACTCGACCACTAAGGATAAATTGTTACAAACATCATATTTAAATGTTTAAATTTTTCTGAAACAAACAGAAAATTGAAAAAACGTTCTAGCTTTCAGTTTTGTGTATTAACATTTAAATCACATAGTGGTATTTTGTAATCATTTTTTCTCAAAATTAAGTGGTGGAACATCATATGACATAATTGTGAAAGCGTTGAGATAAAACTCCAGGATTTATTAATTTCACCTCTTAGACATACAATTTAGGGGACCCCAAAACTTTTGGTTGGTGAAATCTTGATATAGAATTTTTTGAATGCAATGCTTCCTCTTCCTTAAGTTCCCAAGCGGTAGAGAAAGAAAAACTCATGTATGCTGAACATAGGAAAAATATTATATTCATCCCTGACACTAGTAATACATCGATTCGCGCTATCAAAGAACACAAATAAGAACATAAAGGTAAGCACTGTTTATTCAAGAACATATAACAGTTGACTCTTGTTTCTTGGTGTTATCTCAAAGCACTGTAGAATACAAGTACTACAACGTTCCTTTTCATGCTATTATAATTCTAGTTGTTTATTTGTTGCGAAATCCTCTTATAAAATTATGTTTCTTTGTTTTCCTTTCCTTCATATTTTTCCTTCAAGGACTCCACTTTGAGTAAACTCAGAACAACTTGCGGATTTGCACTTCTTGTAATGTTTGTTACTCTGAATACAATGACACTCGATTATTTCAGTCAGAGAAGTGGAAGAACACTCTTTTCCTCTATTTTTTTCTGCTTTATCCAGTTTCTCTGCAAGGATCACCATATCAATAGTCTTCAAGTGCCATAGAATAAAAAAAACATTGCCATTTGTTAAATTTGTAATCAGCGAGTGCTTTCTCTGTGCTTTAAAGTAGTATATTAACAAAGCAATGCATTAAAGAAGATGGTGAAGGCGGAATCCGACAAAGTATATCCTATGTGTTACATTCATATGGCTTTCTCTAAATACTATAACTTATTCTTACGTAGCTTCCGCAACGTATTTGTGTATCTACTTTATATTAATGATAAGCGATTGCAGAATTAGTTTCATATAAACCGAAGCAATAGTCAAATGCCGCTACATGCTGGCTTTGAAATTCAAGCTCTTTTCCTGACATCGCGAAAAACAAATAAGGCCTTGAAATGTCATGCTGTTTCCATGACATCGGAAAAACAAATGAGGCCTTGAAATGCCATGCTCTTTCTATGACATCGCGAGAAACAAATGAGGCTTTGAAATGCCATACTATTTCCATGACATCGCGAGAAACAGGTGAGACCTTGAAATTCCAAGCTCTTTCCATGACATCGAAGAAACAAATAAGGCCTTGATATGCCATGATCTTTCTATGACATCGGAGAAACAAATGAGGCATTGAAATTCCATGCTCTTTCCATGACATCGGAGAAACAAATGAGGCCTTGAAATGCCATGATCTTTCTATGGCATCGGAGAAACAAATGAGGCCTTGAAATGCCATGATCTTTCTGTGACATCGGAGAAACAAATGAGGCCTTGATATGCCATGATCTTTCTATGACATCGGAGAAACAAACGAGGCCTTGAAATTCCATGCTCTTTTCCTGACCACGCAAAAAACAAATGAGACCAAATTCCAAGTTCTTTCCACGACATTGCGAGAAACAAATGAGGCCTTGAATGCTATGCTCATTGCATGACATAGCGAGAAACAAATGAGGTCTTGAAATTCCAAGCTCTTTCCATGACATCGCGAGAAACAAATGAATGAAGACCATTTCAAATAATGACCAAAGTATTGAGAATTTCAAACCAATAATAATGAATATCTCAGCAATATCTGTTGCAAAAAAAATATTTTAAGCAGATTCTGTGGTTTAAAGAGTTCTGCATTTTCTATTTAGCTTTTATGGTTTATCAGTTATACAACATTTCTTTCCAAACGAAGAGGACTTCACGGGCTATTCCCATAAAATTAAGATATGCGTTTTATTAGCCATGCGGATATCCTAAATATAGGTATATGGTAATTTAATCAAAATAGTAGGAGCCATTTTTCCGAAAATAAAAACTAATGAAAATTTTTCCATGTAAAGAGTAGTTTCAGGTGAAACGATTTCGTTGTAAATCTTCGTGTCACATAATTGGAGAGGGTAATTAAGATGTCATACTGTCTAATACGGGCAGAAGTTGCTAATCGAGATTCACTAGTCTTGCAGCAGGTGACCCAGGAGCGATATTTAACCTCTGGGGTGAACGTCAGCAAAGTTCAGATGATCTAATTATCCAAATTCACTCTTCTGACTTCCACACTGGCCCTTGGGTCTTTAAGATGGGATGACAGTGAGCTCTTTGGTAAGAAACAAATGAGGTAACAGAATGCAATTGTTTGACTCTATTTACCCTTCAGCATATCTTTCTTTATGTTTACATCAAGACAATGGTGTGCAGATTTGGTACATGCACGATAAATGACAGGTCGATTTCATTTTTGGGTTCGACAATACGTAGCAGGAGTATTTAATGTGCAATGGATTAGTCGGGAAAAACCCGTACCTTAGCATGCTCGGTCTCCTGATCTCCATGCTTTAGATGTTTCGTTGCTGGAGACTTAAAGACTATGCAGTCTCCCTCAACAATATACACACATTACAACAGTGAGTCTTCAATGCCTGTCAGCGGATCCCTCAGGCCCTTTTCACAATGAAAATTAAGCAAATCATAGCGTAAACTTAAAACATATGTACGCACTGGAATCGTTCACAATGAAGTACGTAAACATAAAAGTAAACATTGAACTAAGCTTTCAAGTTATGTCTACGTCAAATATAAGAAACTACTAATCAGAGAGCATTATCATCGCATAGTTATTCTGCCATTTCACATCAGATATTCCGTCGCCATTCGTTGATCCACTAGCTGCATTTCTGTTTAATATTGCGGGTCAGGAATCACCAGGATATCTATAATAATCGCAGCAAAACAAATTGTGATGGTGCCTTTTATGACTTTAACCGGCTAGTTAAGGTTTTGTTTATTTTTATACATTTACATAACCCCCTTTGTCGTGTGTACTGTTGGTGACCGCTTCGCACACCGCTAAACCAGTATTAGCTCAGCTATTTCACGTTCTGCTGCGGTTGGCTGCTATTTATGTTCCCATTTATCGTTGTGAGTGACAATATTTAGCGTTAAGTTTGTTATTAGGTTTTACAATGTTATGGTTAATTTTCATTGGAATTGCTCCTCAAGAACTAGATGTGTTTTTAACAATGCGTGATTTCCTAATACCTGTAATGGAAGATGCATGCAGTGAACCGCAGTCATTTTAAATATTTATTTACAGAATGAGTTCTTGTGATATTAAACGTTAATAGTGATGGACATTAGCTCATATCTCAGAAGATACTAATTTAGAGGCTTTTTAGGACTTTATCTGCGTTTTTTGATATGCATTACCTCCAATCGAAACATTAGAACCCTTTTTCAGAACACTCTGTATACACTTCGCTAATGTAAAGTCTTCATTCAATTCAGAATAAAGTTACGGTGCAAACGGTGTTGTTTAGCAGAGATGGAAGCTTCTGATACTTCTTAAAGAGTAATTGATACTGAAATTGCTATTTCATACAAAGCTGTTCAGCGCTATTGTAATAAATTCATTTTCGTAGTCTTGAGTAGCTAATTTTCCATGAAATTAATTTTCAAATCATGAACATTGGGTCATATGTGAAATGCCCTCTTAATAAAAACCTGAAAATGTTATACTTTTAAATTCTACACATTATTTCTCAATTTGTTTCTCTGCAGCCAAAGATAAAATGTTGTGTACTATTGAAGCTTTCAAATTATGAATTAAATTATTAAACTCCTAAATATAAAACTATGGCTTATACCAAGAAAAGGTTAGTAGGTTATTAAGGACAGAGCGAGGCCACTTTTTTGGGCATGTATGGGAAAGGATAGGGAAAACGATGCTAGATGGGACGGTTCAAGGAGGAAAATGGGTTTATATGGGAGAGATAGGGAATACGACGACCAATACTATGCTAGACAGGGTTGAAGGAGGGAAATACGTTTATATGGAAGAGATAGTAGAGAGCTGTTAGGCTAGACAGAGGCGGAGGAGTAGAGTATGGTTTATATGAAAGGTATAGGAAAAACGAGGAGAGGTATTACACTAGACAGAGTTGAAGGGTAGAGTATGTCTTTTATATGAGAGAGGTAGTGAACAGGAGCAGGGGTGTTAGGCTAGACAGAGGTCAAGAAGTAGAGTAGGGTTTATATGAAAGGTATAGGAAAACGAGGAGGGGTGTTAGGCTAGACAGAGTTGAAGGGCAGAGCATGTCTTGTTTATGAGAGAGGTAGGGAACAGGAGCAGGGGTGTTAGGCTAGGCAGAGGTTAAGAAGTAGAGTATGGTTTATATGAAAGGTATAGGAAAACGAGGAGGGGTGTTAGGCTAGACAGAGTTGAAGGGTAGAGCATGTCTTGTATATGAGAGAGGTAGGGAACAGGAGCAGGGGTGTTAGGCTAGATAGAGGTCAAGAAGTAGAGTATGGTTTATATGAATGGTATAGGAAAACGAGGTGGGCTGTTAGGCTAGACAGAGTTGAAGGGTAGAGTATGTCCTTTATATGAGAGAGGTTGGGAACAGGAGGAGGGGTGTTAGGTTAGGAGAATTGAGTATGTGTTTATAAGGAGAGACGAGAAAACGGAGAGAGATCCTATGCTAGGATAGACAGGTGTTAAAGTTAGGTTAGATAGGAAACCAAGGAGTGATACTCAGCTAGAGGGGGGCAGGAGGAATGCGCTTTATGAGAGGTAGGGGATACGGGGAGTGGTGTTAGGCTAGACAGAGGTTGAGAGTAGAGAAGGCGTTTATATGTATGAGAAGTATAGAACAGGAGGAGGGGTGTTAGGCTAGACACAGGCTGAGAGTAGAGTATGCGTTTATATGTATGAGAGGTATAGGAGCAGGAGGAGAGGTGCTAGGCTAGACAGAGGTTGAGTAGAGTATGGGTTATATGAGAGAGGTAGGGAACAGGAGGAGAGGTGTTAGGCTAGACAGAGGGTTAGGAGTAGAGTATGGTTTATATGAGAAATATAGGAAAAACGAGGCGAGGTTTTAGGCTAGACAGAGGTCGAGGAGTAGAGTATGGCTTATATGAGAGGTATAGGAAAACGCGGAGAGCTATTAGCTTAGGAGAATTGAGTATGTGTTTATAAGGAGAGATGAGAAAACGGAAAGAGATCCTATGCTAGGATAGACAGGTGTTAAAGTTAGGTTAGATAGCAAACCAAGGAGTGATACTCAGCAAGAGAAGGGCAGGAGGGAATGCGCTTATGAGAGGTAGGGGATACGGGAGTGGTGTTAGGCTAGACAGAGGTAGAGGAGTAGAGTATGGTTTATATGAGAGGTATAGGGAAAACGAGGAGAATCGGTAGGCTAGACAGATAGTGAAGCAGTAGGAATATGGACTTATATACAGGAGAGATAGGGGCTAGACTTTGAAATCGACTTTAGGCGAGAACTTCATGGAAATATGTTTCATGTCAATGTTAGAGCGCTAATTCTAGACATTCTCATCACGTAACCTATTCAGGGAAAAGGTGACCAGCAAAGGGAAAAAGGTGACCAGGAAAGGGAAAAAGGTGACCAGGAAAGGGAAAAAGGTGACCAGCAAAGGGAAAAAAGTGACCAGCAAAGGGAAAAAGGTGACCAGCAAAGGGAAAAAGGTGACCAGCAAAGGGAAAAAGGTGACCAGAAAAGGGAAAAAGGTGACCAGCAAAGGGAAAAAGGTGACCAGCAAAGGGAAAAAGGTGACCAGCAAAGGGAAGAAGGTGACCAGGAAAGGGAAAAAGGTGACCTGGAAAGGGAAAAAGGTGACCAGCAAAGGGAAAAAGGTGACCAGCAAAGGGAAAAAGGTGACCAGCAAAGGGAAAAAGGTGACCAGCATAGGGAAAAAGGTGACCAGCAAAGGGAAAAAGGTGACCAGCAAATGGAAAAAGGTGACCAGCAAAGGGAAAAAGGTGACCAGGAAAGGGAAAAAGGTGACCAGCAAAGGGAAAAAGGTGACCAGCAAAGGGAAAAAGGTGACCAGCAAAGGGAAAAAGGTGACCAGGAAAGGGAAAAAGGTGACCAGCAAAGGGAAAAAGGTGACCAGGAAAGGGAAAAAGGTGACCAGGAAAGGGAAAAAGGTGACCAGCAAAGGGAAAAAGGTGACCAGCAAAGGGAAAAAGGTGACCAGCAAAGGGAAAAAGGTGACCAGCAAAGGGAAAAGGTGACCAGCAAAGGGAAAAGGTGACCAGCAAAGGGAAAAAGGTGACCAGGAAAGGGAAAAAGGTGACCAGCAAAGGGAAAAAGGTGTCCAGCAACGGGAAAAACGTGACCAGCAAAGGGAAAAACGTGACCAGCAAAGGGAAAAAGGTGACCAACAAAGGGAAAAAGGTGACCAACAAAGGGAAAAAGGTGACCAGCAAAGGGAAAAAGGTGACCAGCAAAGGGAAAAGGGTGACCAGGAAAGGGAAAAAGGTGACCAGCAAAGGGAAAAAGGTGACCAGCAAAGGTAAAAAGGTGACCAGCAAAGGGAAAAAGGTGACCAGGAAAGGGAAAAAGGTGGCCAGCAAAGGGAAAAAAAGGTGACCAGCAAAGGGAAAAAGGTGACCAGCAAAGGGAAAAAGGTGACCAGGAAAGGGAAAAGCTAACCCACTCACACTAACAGGTAAGTAATTCAGTTAGTATCACAGGGTAGGACATATCCCAAGGAAGCGGATATAGCATAGTTCCGTATGATGTTGCAGGTAATTCAGAGAGTATCGTAGGTATTTAGGATAATTCAAGTAACATAAGTGTTTAGAGTCACTCAGCTAGTATCACAGGAGGATAGTTTCCTGGAGCAGGACGTATCATAGCTGCATATTTTGCACAGGCAATTCAGTTAGTATCGGAGGGCATTTGAGCTAATTCAGCTAGTATTACAAGAGGCTGACTGCATCATAGCAGTGTATGATTTCACAGGTAATTCAGTTAGTATTGTAGGTATTTAGGCTAATTCATCTAGTATCACAGGAGGATAGATTCCAGGGGTTGGGTTTAGCATAGTTTCGTATTTCACAGGTAACTCAGCTAGTATCGTAGGTATTTAGCATAATTCAAGCGTCATAGGTGTTTAGAGTAATTAAGCTAGCATTACAGGAGGGTAGGTTCCAGGGTTGGTTATAACGTAGTTTTCGTATTTTACAGATAGTTCAGGTAATATCGTAAGTATTTGGGTAATCAGCATAGTTTCACAGATACTCGTGATAATTTAGATCAGAGATTTGTATCACAGCTATTTAAGGTAAATGCAGGTGATTCAGGTTGTATCAATGGTATTTGAGTCATTTTAACAGGTAATTCATCTAGTATCATTGGTATTTAAGACAAACCAGATAGTGTCACAGGTGATCGTGCTAATTTAGAACAGGAATTCGTATCAGAGCTAGTTAAGGTAATTTCACATGATTCGACTAGTATCACAGGTATTTAAGTCATTTTAGCAGGTAATTCAACTAGTATCACAGGTACTCATGGTAATATAGAGAGTAATTAGATCATAAACATTTCTCATCCAACGTTACAACAATTTATATACTTTTTCTAAATCTTACAAACTTATTATATGTTAAACAGTTATAAACTGCATATGGCTCACAAATTAAAAAGCTTTGCGTCAACATACCTTTATTTAAGTTCGTTGTAGGTACCTCTCCCCTTTATCTAGGCTTCAGACTAACACTAGTATTTGCTCCTAATGGCAGGGTTACCACCGTCCCTTCCATTTTACCCTTTCTTCACCATTTGTCTGCTAGTTACATACACAGCACATGAGTAAACTTTAATTATTTAAATTGTAGACTCGCTGAGAAAATCTTCATCTTCGGGTTTCATTCTCTTAAGTACTGTTTGTAATACTGTAATGTCCATACGCATAGGTAGTTATTCCATCCTCAGCAATAATTATTTTATCATCAAAGGGATTCAATGTAATTTTATTCACTTGCACTGTGGTAACAGCATGCTTTCGTGATAGGATTAGATTCATGGGCGTTCAGATGATTTCACAGGTTTTAAGACAGTCTGTATAGCTGTCAAACGAAATGTACTGCTTAATAGCGCTACGTTTTATACCTTTAATCTTTTTATCATTGATCCTTGAATATCTAAGGCATACATCTTAGGACGTAGTCCAACAAAGCGCAGGATGATTTTGCTATTAGCCTCATCTTTAAATTTCCCCAATACCTTCTTGTTCTGAGTAGAGTAACATATATGGTTGGCAGGGTAATCAGCTGTATCGAGGTGCTCAAGAAAACGTAGCTTGTCCTGGTACACATCTTCAGTTGTTACACGATGAATGAATGAATCAGTGTCCATATACATAAGCTTCAGGTTTTCAGCTCCATAATAAGGCAACAACACGTCGTAATGATAGTGATACATTAATGTCTTGGAGATGTCCAACACACTCATACCAATGAATATAGACTTGTTGAATACAATCTGACGAGAGGCCATATGTACAGCAGCTACAATGATAGCAGCAATAGATCCTGCAGCTACAGAAACATCACCCGCAGCCTGGACAATAGCTGTAACAGAAGCAAATACAATAGCTACCGTAGCAGATACAGCAGCTGTACGACAATAGATGTAACAGATCTTACAGCTGTAGCAACATCTGCTACAACAACAGCAGCGACAAACACCAGTTACATAACAGCTGTAGGGGCAGCAGCAGGAAAGATTTAGCACTCTTAGCAATAGCAAGCATCACAGCAAAGATATTCCAGCTATAGCTTCACCCACCACAGCAACAGCAGTCATCACTCCAGATGTAACATCAAATACGGAGCTGAAGTAGTAGATACAACACTGTAACATCAGCTACAGCAATAACAGTATCAGATCAGGTAGCTGTAACAGCATTAGACATAGTCAGCACAATACCTATAGCAGAAGCAAATACAGCAGCTATCGTAGCAGATACAGAGACTGTACAACAATAGCTGTAACAGACCCCACAGCTGTAGCAGCATCCGCTATAACAATAGCAGTAGCCGTCGCATTACATAACAACTGCAGCAGCAGCTAGAGATTTAGCAGTGTTTAGCAATAGCAAGCATCACAGCAATGATATTCCAGCTGTAGATTCCCCTACCACAGCAAAAGCAGTCATCACAACATCAACAGTAAATACGACAGATGTAGTATCAGATACAGCATCTATAGCAACAGCAGCTACAACGATAGCAGCAATAGATCCTGCAGCTGTAGCAGCATTAGACACAATCAGCACAATAGCTGTAGCAAAAGCAAATACAATTACTATCGTAGCAGATACAGCAGCTGTACAACAATAGATGTAACACATTCTACAGCTGTAGCAACATCTGATACAATAATAGCAGAGACAACAACCGGTTACATTACAGATGTAGCAGCAGCTAATCCATTTTTTGTTCAAATGTAACAGCTTTATCAGTTAAATCATTGCTTCATTAAACAAGGATTGTAAGGGTAGACGTCTCTTCCCTTTATATAGGCCTGAGACTAACACTAGTATTTGCTCCTAATGACAATGGTTACCGCCTCCCCTTCCATCTTCTCCTTTCTTCACCATTTGTCTGCTATGTGCATACACAGCACATGAGTAAACATTAATTTTTTAACATTGTAGATTCGCGGAGATCATCAAAGGGATTCAATGTAATTTTATTCACTTGCACAGTAGTATCAGCATGCTTTCATGATAAGATTCATAGGTGTTCTCATGATTTCACAGGTTTTAGGACAATCAGTATAACTCTCAAATGTAATGTAATGCTTAATAGCACTACGTTTTTACCCTTAATCTTTTTTACCATTGAGCCGTGGATATCTAAGGCATACATCTTAGCTCGTAGTCCGACAAAGCGCTGGATGATTTTATCATTAGCCTCATCTTTAGATTTCCCAAGCAATTTGTTTAGAGCTGAATAGCATATATAGTTGACAGGGTAATCAGCAGTAATCAGATGTTCAAGTAAACGTAACTTATCCTGTTCCACATCTCCAGTTGTTACACGATGAATGAATGAATAAGTATCCATATACATAAGCTCCATAATATGATAACAGCACATCGTAATGATGGTGATACATTGTCTCGGAGATGTCCAACACACTCATACCAATGTATACAGGCTTGTCGAGAGACCATAAATACAACAGCTAGAACAGCAGCATATATCGACCTATCAATAAACGTAGGCTTGGCGACCAGCTTCTCTAGAGTCTTCTCATTTATCACCAGTCGTATATCCATACGATCAGGCAGATTCTCCATAGTTTTTCCAAACATGACGTTGTTAAAGAGCTGTAAACGTCCTTCTCGAAATCATTAGCAGCTTATTGTAGTAGCCTGTTGTTAAATTCCGCATAAGGTTTTAACCACTGTGTCTGTTGGAATTGCAGCACACGATGGATTTTTTAGTCGTAACCCATGATTAAGAGCTTGATTCAAAGCTATGTAATGTACTACATACTTCTTTCGAGGTCCAAGACGAGGTATCAGTTTCTTTGTATATGATTTCAATGGTTTCATACACTCAGGCAGGAAAGGTAGATCGTTAAGTTCTATAGGTTGCTCGATGTCTGTGACGTCACACCCAGAGACAGGATGTCTGCCAGTATCAAACACGTTTAAACTCGTCTCGTAACTACCTGTATATGCTGTCACATCAACAAGAGAAGTATTCCCACACGCTCATTCAGTCAGATGTTACATTCAAAGCCTACCACCACCCATTACACCGAAGCTTGCACAATCTCAAAGGCTTAAAAGGTCACGTAGAAGATTTTCCCCCTTACTTACTTAAATGTGTGTATATACTACATTATTTCATGTTTTCATTCCCTTTTCAATTCTTCCTTTCCATCTTCTTCTAGAAAGACCATTACATTTCACTACAATCACGAGAAAAGCAATTTTTCCAGAGTTTCACAGATTCTAAGCATCTAGAATCGAACCCGCTAATAGTTTTAATAAATGTATTTTTAGTAATTTAGCTCCCTCGCATCAGCATCTACCATTTAATCTTTACTCGAACCTGATAGGATTCATAGGCTTGAAGATATATGAAATCACCCCTTCGGGATTCGATCTGAGTACTTTAAAGTACTTTTTGTCATAATAACGATATTTAGGAACTAGGTACTCTGTTTACGGTTTACTTGACGTGTCTATATAAATTAGATTACGAGTTATTAAATTTGCAAGTAAATTTCATTAAATCGGTATTCGAACCCAGAACACCAGGAACAAAATAATTTATAATATTAGCTTGACATGTTAAACAAAGCTGTGTGCAGTTACGCTATCAATCTAAGTGATATATTCTAGTGTACAGAGGAAAATTAAGGAACTCATTAAAAGATGGGAATCGAACCAAGCACAACTGATTGACAATTATATACAGCATTAATTATCCAGTACAGAACCTATCAAACATGCTTTGGCCCACTCCTCTACCTCATTTAGTTCCAGAGATAATGAAGATTTAAAATTAAGAATCGAACTCAGGACACCAGATCCCCAAATATAGACCCGCAAGAAACTACCTATTGATATAAATGTAATAAAGTTTATTTGACGTCTTTATCTTAAGTAGTTTAGGAGTTATTAAATTTATAATTAAATTACATTTTATCGGTATTCGAACCCAGAACACCAGAAACAAAATTATTTATAAAATTAGTTTGCTATGTTAAAAAGAGTTGTATACAGTTACGCAATCAATCTAAGTGATATATTCTAGTATACAGAGAAAAATTAAGGAAATCATTTAAAAATCGGGATTCGAACTAGGGACAACTGATTGAAAATTATATACAGTATTAATTACACATTATAACAGCTATCAAACATGCTTTGGTTCATCCCTCTACCTCTCTTAGTTTCCGAGATAATTGAGATTTAAACTTAAGGATCGAACCCTGGAGGTCAGGTACCCTAATATACATTCAGAAGAAACTACCTAATGATATAAATGTAATAAAATTTATTTGGCGTCTTTATCTTAATTAGTCTCTGAGTTATTAGAAGTTGAATTTGTAATTACTCGTGGGATTCGAACCCAAGCATCCCGGACAACTCGAATTAATATCTCAAGGACGCGGCGCATTCCAAAGAATTGATTAGTTTTTATTCCATTGTTCTATCTCTTTTCATTCAGGAGATATAAGCGATTAATCAGTAGGGTAGAATTGAGAGTTCTAGATCAATTAATATGCAAGGAATGCAATTAATATGCTAATTCCCCCCCCTCCCACTAATTAGCCCCCCTCTCAATTCTACATTTATATCAATAGGTAGTTTCTTGCGGATCTATATTTGGGGATCTGGTGTCCTGAGTTCGATTCTTAATTTTAAATCTTCATTATCTCTGGAACTAAATGAGGTAGAGGAGTGGGCCAAAGCATGTTTGATAGGTTCTGTACTGGATAATTAATGCTGTATATAATTGTCAATCAGTTGTGCTTGGTTCGATTCCCATCTTTTAATGAGTTCCTTAATTTTCCTCTGTACACTAGAATATATCACTTAGATTGATAGCGTAACTGCACCCAGCTTTGTTTAACATGTCAAGCTAATATTATAAATTATTTTGTTCCTGGTGTTCTGGGTTCGAATACCGATTTAATGAAATTTACTTGCAAATTTAATAACTCGTAATCTAATTTATATAGACACGTCAAGTAAACCGTAAACAGAGTACCTAGTTCCTAAATATCGTTATTATGACAAAAAGTACTTTAAAGTACTCAGATCGAATCCCGAAGGGGTGATTTCATATATCTTCAAGCCTATGAATCCTATCAGGTTCGAGTAAAGATTAAATGGTAGATGCTGATGCGAGGGAGCTAAATTACTAAAAATACATTTATTAAAACTATTAGCGGGTTCGATTCTAGAAGCTTAGAATCTGTGAAACTCTGGAGAAATTGCTTTTCTCGTGATTGTAGTGAAATGTAATGGTCTTTCTAGAAGAAGATGGAAAGGAAGAATTGAAAAGGGAATGAAAACATGAAATAATGTAGTATATACACACATTTAAGTAAGTAAGGGGGAAAATCTTCTACGTGACCTTTTAAGCCTTTGAGATTGTGCTAGCTTCGGTGTAATGGGTGGTGGTAGGCTTTGAAAGTAACATCTGACTGAATGAGCGTGTGGGAATACTTCTCTTGTTGATGTGACAGCATATACAGGTAGTTACGAGACGAGTTTAAACGTGTTTGATACTGGCAGACATCCTGTCTCTGGGTGTGACGTCACAGACATCGAGCAACCTATAGAACTTAACGATCTACCTTTCCTGTCTGAGTGTATGAAACCATTGAAATCATATACAAAGAAACTGATACCTCGTCTTGGACCTCGAAAGAAGTATGTAGTACATTACATAGCTTTGAATCAAGCTCTTAATCATGGGTTACGACTAAAAAATCCATCGTGTGCTGCAATTCCAACAGACACAGTGGTTAAAACCTTATGCGGAATTTAACAACAGGCTACTACAATAAGCTGCTAATGATTTCGAGAAGGACGTCTACAGCTCTTTAACAACGTCATGTTTGGAAAAACTATGGAGAATCTGCCTGATCGTATGGATATACGACTGGTGATAAATGAGAAGACTCTAGAGAAGCTGATCGCCAAGCCTACGTTTATTGATAGGTCGATATATGCTGCTGTTCTAGCTGTTGTATTTATGGTCTCTCGACAAGCCTGTATACATTGGTATGAGTGTGTTGGACATCTCCGAGACAATGTATCACCATCATTACGATGTGCTGTTATCATATTATGGAGCTTATGTATATGGATACTTATTCATTCATTCATCGTGTAACAACTGGAGATGTGGAACAGGATAAGTTACGTTTACTTGAACATCTGATTACTGCTGATTACCCTGTCAACTATATATGCTATTCAGCTCTAAACAAATTGCTTGGGAAATCTAAAGATGAGGCTAATGATAAAATCATCCAGCGCTTTGTCGGACTACGAGCTAAGATGTATGCCTTAGATATCCACGGCTCAATGGTAAAAAAGATTAAGGGTAAAAACGTAGTGCTATTAAGCATTACATTACATTTGAGAGTTATACTGATTGTCCTAAAACCTGTGAAATCATGAGAACACCTATGAATCTTATCATGAAAGCATGCTGATACTACTGTGCAAGTGAATAAAATTACATTGAATCCCTTTGATGATCTCCGCGAATCTACAATGTTAAAAAATTAATGTTTACTCATGTGCTGTGTATGCACATAGCAGACAAATGGTGAAGAAAGGAGAAGATGGAAGGGGAGGCGGTAACCGTTGTCATTAGGAGCAAATACTAGTGTTAGTCTCAGGCCTATATAAAGGGAAGAGACGTCTACCCTTACAATCCTCGTTTAATGAAGCAATGATTTAACTGATAAAGCTGTTACATTTGAACAAAAAATGGATTAGCTGCTGCTACATCTGTAATGTAACCGGTTGTTGTCTCTGCTATTATTGTATCAGATGTTGCTACAGCTGTAGGATGTGTTACATCTATTGTTGTACAGCTGCTGTATCTGCTACGATAGTAATTGTATTTGCTTTTGCTACAGCTATTGTGCTGATTGTGTCTAATGCTGCTACAGCTGCAGGATCTATTGCTGCTATCGTTGTAGCTGCTGTTGCTATAGATGCTGTATCTGATACTACATCTGTCGTATTTACTGTTGATGTTGTGATGACTGCTTTTGCTGTGGTAGGGGAATCTACAGCTGGAATATCATTGCTGTGATGCTTGCTATTGCTAAACACTGCTAAATCTCTAGCTGCTGCTGCAGTTGTTATGTAATGCGACGGCTACTGCTATTGTTATAGCGGATGCTGCTACAGCTGTGGGGTCTGTTACAGCTATTGTTGTACAGCTGCTGTATCTGCTACGGTAGCTATTGTATTTGCTTCTGTTACAGCTATTGTCCAGGCTGCGGGTGATGTTTCTGTAGCTGCAGGATCTATTGCTGCTATCATTGTAGCTGCTGTACATATGGCCTCTCGTCAGATTGTATTCAACAAGTCTATATTCATTGGTATGAGTGTGTTGGACATCTCCAAGACATTAATGTATCACTATCATTACGACGTGTTGTTGCCTTATTATGGAGCTGAAAACCTGAAGCTTATGTATATGGACACTGATTCATTCATTCATCGTGTAACAACTGAAGATGTGTACCAGGACAAGCTACGTTTTCTTGAGCACCTCGATACAGCTGATTACCCTGCCAACCATATATGTTACTCTACTCAGAACAAGAAGGTATTGGGGAAATTTAAAGATGAGGCTAATAGCAAAATCATCCTGCGCTTTGTTGGACTACGTCCTAAGATGTATGCCTTAGATATTCAAGGATCAATGATAAAAAGATTAAAGGTATAAAACGTAGCGCTATTAAGCAGTACATTTCGTTTGACAGCTATACAGACTGTCTTAAAACCTGTGAAATCATCTGAACGCCCATGAATCTAATCCTATCACGAAAGCATGCTGTTACCACAGTGCAAGTGAATAAAATTACATTGAATCCCTTTGATGATAAAATAATTATTGCTGAGGATGGAATAACTACCTATGCGTATGGACATTACAGTATTACAAACAGTACTTAAGAGAATGAAACCCGAAGATGAAGATTTTCTCAGCGAGTCTACAATTTAAATAATTAAAGTTTACTCATGTGCTGTGTATGTAACTAGCAGACAAATGGTGAAGAAAGGGTAAAATGGAAGGGACGGTGGTAACCCTGCCATTAGGAGCAAATACTAGTGTTAGTCTGAAGCCTAGATAAAGGGGAGAGGTACCTACAACGAACTTAAATAAAGGTATGTTGACGCAAAGCTTTTTAATTTGTGAGCCATATGCAGTTTATCTCTGCAGTTTATAACTGTTTAACATATAATAAGTTTGTAAGATTTAGAAAAAGTATATAAATTGTTGTAACGTTGGATGAGAAATGTTTATGATCTAATTACTCTCTATATTACCATGAGTACCTGTGATACTAGTTGAATTACCTGCTAAAATGACTTAAATACCTGTGATACTAGTCGAATCATGTGAAATTACCTTAACTAGCTCTGATACGAATTCCTGTTCTAAATTAGCACGATCACCTGTGACACTATCTGGTTTGTCTTAAATACCAATGATACTAGATGAATTACCTGTTAAAATGACTCAAATACCATTGATACAACCTGAATCACCTGCATTTACCTTAAATAGCTGTGATACAAATCTCTGATCTAAATTATCACGAGTATCTGTGAAACTATGCTGATTACCCAAATACTTACGATATTACCTGAACTATCTGTAAAATACGAAAACTACGTTATAACCAACCCTGGAACCTACCCTCCTGTAATGCTAGCTTAATTACTCTAAACACCTATGACGCTTGAATTATGCTAAATACCTACGATACTAGCTGAGTTACCTGTGAAATACGAAACTATGCTATACCCAACCCCTGGAATCTATCCTCCTGTGATACTAGATGAATTAGCCTAAATACCTACAATACTAACTGAATTACCTGTGAAATCATACACTGCTATGATGCAGTCAGCCTCTTGTAATACTAGCTGAATTAGCTTAAATGCCCTCCGATACTAACTGAATTGCCTGTGCAAAATATGCAGCTATGATACGTCCTGCTCCAGGAAACTATCCTCCTGTGATACTAGCTGAGTGACTCTAAACACTTATGTTACTTGAATTATCCTAAATACCTACGATACTCTCTGAATTACCTGCAACATCATACGGAACTATGCTATATCCGCTTCCTTGGGATATGTCCTACCCTGTGATACTAACTGAATTACTTACCTGTTAGTGTGAGTGGGTTAGCTTTTCCCTTTCCTGGTCACCTTTTTCCCTTTGCTGGTCACCTTTTTCCCTTTGCTGGTCACCTTTTTTTTCCTTTGCTGGCCACCTTTTTCCCTTTCCTGGTCACCTTTTTCCCTTTGCTGGTCACCTTTTTACCTTTGCTGGTCACCTTTTTCCCTTTGCTGGTCACCTTTTTCCCTTTCCTGGTCACCTTTTTCCCTTTCCTGGTCACCTTTTTCCCTTTGCTGGTCACCTTTTTCCCTTTGCTGGTCACCTTTTTCCCTTTGCTGGTCACCTTTTTCCCTTTCCTGGTCACCTTTTTCCCTTTCCTGGTCACCTTTTTCCCTTTGCTGGTCACCTTTTTCCCTTTGCTGGTCACCTTTTTCCCTTTGCTGGTCACCTTTTTCCCTTTCCTGGTCACCTTTTTCCCTTTGCTGGTCACCTTTTTCCCTTTGCTGGTCACCTTTTTCCCTTTGCTGGTCACCTTTTTCCCTTTGCTGGTCACCTTTTTCCATTTGCTGGTCACCTTTTTCCCTTTGCTGGTCACCCTTTTCCCTTTGCTGGTCACCTTTTCCCTTTGCTGGTCTCCTTTTTCCCTTTGCTGGTCACCTTTTTCCCTTTGCTGGTCACCTTTTTCCCTTTCCAGGTCACCTTCTTCCCTTTGCTGGTCACCTTCTTCCCTTTGCTGGTCACCTTTTTCCCTTTGCTGGTCACCTTTTTCCCTTTGCTGGTCACCTTTTTCCCTTTGCTGGTCACCTTTTTCCCTTTGCTGGTCACCTTTTTCCCTTTGCTGGTCACCTTTTTCCCTTTCCTGGTCACCTTTTTCCCTTTGCTGGTCACCTTTTCCCTGAATAGGTTACGTGATGAGAATGTCTAGAATTAGCGCTCTAACATTGACATGAAACATATTTCCATGAAGTTCTCGCCTAAAGTCGATTTCAAAGTCCAGCCCCTATCTCTCCTGTATATAAGTCCATATTCCTACTGCTTCACTATCTGTCTAGCCTACCGATTCTCCTCGTTTTCCCTATACCTCTCATATAAACCATACTCTACTCCTCTACCTCTGTCTAGCCTAACACCACTCCCGTATCCCCTACCTCTCATAAGCGCATTCCCTCCTGCCCTTCTCTTGCTGAGTATCACTCCTTGGTTTGCTATCTAACCTAACTTTAACACCTGTCTATCCTAGCATAGGATCTCTTTCCGTTTTCTCATCTCTCCTTATAAACACATACTCAATTCTCCTAAGCTAATAGCTCTCCGCGTTTTCCTATACCTCTCATATAAGCCATACTCTACTCCTCGACCTCTGTCTAGCCTAAAACCTCGCCTCGTTTTTCCTATATTTCTCATATAAACCATACTCTACTCCTAACCCTCTGTCTAGCCTAACACCTCTCCTCCTGTTCCCTACCTCTCTCATATAACCCATACTCTACTCAACCTCTGTCTAGCCTAGCACCTCTCCTCCTGCTCCTATACCTCTCATACATATAAACGCATACTCTACTCTCAGCCTGTGTCTAGCCTAACACCCCTCCTCCTGTTCTATACTTCTCATACATATAAACGCCTACTCTACTCTCAACCTCTGTCTAGCCTAACACCACTCCCCGTATCCCCTACCTCTCATAAAGCGCATTCCTCCTGCCCCCCTCTAGCTGAGTATCACTCCTTGGTTTCCTATCTAACCTAACTTTAACACCTGTCTATCCTAGCATAGGATCTCTCTCCGTTTTCTCGTCTCTCCTTATAAACACATACTCAATTCTCCTAACCTAACACCCCTCCTCCTGTTCCCAACCTCTCTCATATAAAGGACATACTCTACCCTTCAACTCTGTCTAGCCTAACAGCCCACCTCGTTTTCCTATACCATTCATATAAACCATACTCTACTTCTTGACCTCTATCTAGCCTAACACCCCTGCTCCTGTTCCCTACCTCTCTCATATACAAGACATGCTCTACCCTTCAACTCTGTCTAGCCTAACACCCCTCCTCGTTTTCCTATACCTTTCATATAAACCATACTCTACTTCTTGACCTCTGCCTAGCCTAACACCCCTGCTCCTGTTCCCTACCTCTCTCATAAACAAGACATGCTCTGCCCTTCAACTCTGTCTAGCCTAACACCCCTCCTCGTTTTCCTATACCTTTCATATAAACCCTACTCTACTTCTTGACCTCTGTCTAGCCTAACACCCCTGCTCCTGTTCACTACCTCTCTCATATAAAAGACATACTCTACCCTTCAACTCTGTCTAGTGTAATACCTCTCCTCGTTTTTCCTATACCTTTCATATAAACTATTATCTACTCCTCCGCCTCTGTCTAGCCTAACAGCTCTCTACTATCTCTTCCATATAAACGTATTTCCCTCCTTCAACCCTGTCTAGCATAGTATTGGTCGTCGTATTCCCTATCTCTCCCATATAAACCTATTTTCCTCCTTGAACCGCCCCATCTAGCATCGTTTTCCCTATCCTTTCCCATACATGCCCAAAAACGTGGCCTCGCTCTGTCCTTAATAACCTACTAAGGTTCTTTAACTTCCTTCATCCCCTTCAAAGAAAATAAAAGAAAATTTTAAACAAATTTAATGAAAACTGTACACCTAATAAGGAATATTTCAAAGCAGTAAAACTTTAAGAAAACAAAATCATAGAAAATACAATTTTAAAATTTCAAACTATATACATTTAAATGCTCAGTTTGGATGCTTAAATGGCCAAAAGGGGTAAACCGCAATGAGATCCCAATTCTATAATATTTGAGGATTTCTTTCCATGAAGTTTTAAAGGGGCATTATTTCCGTCGAAAATTCTGTATCGGGTGTACTTATGCAAATGCATTCTTATTATTTCATTATATTTCTCCATTTACATTCTGCTACTAATGGCACTCATTACATCCTTTAAGGGGTAAAATCGAATTAATTTGCAAACAGGGAAAGAAAATTAGAATTAAAAGACAGGGGAACAACATTTTTGTTACAATGATAAGAAAACTTGTTCATAACTAATTTGGACGCACCGATATCTGAAGTTAGTTTTTCTCTGTTAATTGCAATTTTCTTATGTATTTTATTTTTAAAGCTTTATCACATTGATGTAAAGTTAAAACATTTTAGCATTTTTTTAAACTAATAAATGTTGATATTGTCTTGAATTTATCTTGGTGATAATATTATTCATTTATGCACAAAAAACTAGGCATAAAAATATTCATGCCTGCCATGCTAGCCTCTGCTTCCCAGGCCGCTGGTTCAAACCCGGCGGAGGGCAATGGATTTTTTCGGGCTAAAAATTCTTAGCATGGAAGGGAAGAAAAGCCGGATATCCCGTGTCGTAGATTTACGGCACGTAAAAGAACCTCAAGCCTGAGGTCTTTGAGCAAAATTACCGGTCTTTCACGCCCAATATAGAATGGGCCACTAAGGACCACAGCAGTTAAAGAGCGTCCATAAATAAAACTCGATTTAATTTTTTTGAAATGTAAAAAAGTAAAGGTACCTAACCAAGCGGAATGGCTCAGGCAGCATGTTTGTGGCCCGCATTCGGAAGGTACCGGGATCGATTTCCGGCGACCGTCCATTCTGATCCATGGGTTTTTATTGGGGGTTTTCCCGGGTAGTCAGGTGAATGCTGGAGTGGTTTCTTTTATCTCCTGAATTTCCTGTCCCTCCATTTCATTCCATTAATCAGTCATTCATCCTTCACCCGGTTTGGTCTGTTTCAGGGTTCGAAACATATTGCAAACATATCTTATACGTAGATATCAGATTTGTTTGACTAAAATACATAAAATGCCCATGCGTTTATGCTGTTAAAATCCTTTAAAAAGTTATATATAATTAAAATATGCACCAACCATTCAATAACTGTTAAATTTAAACGTATACTTATTGGTACTTACTATATACAATAACGGTCATAAAAAGTGGCCCATTGCCTCGATCGCAATATTGCTTTTCCCTCAATAAGGTTTGCACCTTCAGGTAATCAACCTCTGACTCCCCCAACCAATATCAGTTCTCAATGTGAATGGCCTGAAAAACAACCCAGAGACACAAAACAACCACACGATATTGTAATCCATACAAAATGAAGAGGCGGTTCGCATATCGTCTTTATGAAAGATTTCGTTACAATTAGCACAAATGAAAACGCTAGACCAATACGACATAATTCTGCCTTCTAGAGGAAGGGTGAAGTATTATTTTGGTGTGTCGTTAAATTGAACAGCAGCTGCGCCGTTTATGTGGGAGCTTTCACCAAAGACAGAAACGGAGACAAAACGTTTTTCGTGTTTGTTTCTGTTTACGTTATATTATCTTTTATTTTTGCGCCTAAATTCAACGAAGCATTGCTTTAACGCTACTCCGTTAGGGAGGCTATATAGCCTGTAGTATTAATCTTTGGCAGTTCCAACATATTTTGGGGTGTGAAAGTACCCTGCCAATCCAATAGTTAGAGGTACAGAGCAGCTCACGCTGCGTTATATTGTGAGCTACCTTTTATGCACGTAGTACGCATTACTCTTAGACACCATCAGTCGTTGTAATTTGAGTTGCAGTAAACAGTGATAAGTTGCTCCAAATGCTCCGTTGGAAGTTTATGTTTTTTTATGGGTTAACACCAGTTTGTATGTTGAGAAGGATCTTTCCAGTATACAGATATTATTGGCAAACTTTGAAAGCACTTACTAAGTCTGGGGAAACGGATCGAGGTGGCGCCGCGGTAACGCGTGCGACTCGTATTCGGGAGATCCCGGGATCGATTCCCGGCGACCGCATATTTTGACCCATTGGTTTTTTCGGCGTTTTTTCAGGTTCATCAGGCGAATGTTGGAGTGGTTTCTTTTAGCCCCCGAATTACCTGTCCTTCCATTTTGTTCTCTCTTTCAACCCGTTAGAACTGTTTCAGGGTTCCAAGTGACGGCGATGGTATTTCGGTGCAGCGCGACAGGGAAAAGCATGCTCTCTGTGGAACTTTTTCCGTCCCTCGACTTTCTGCTGGTTTCTGGAGGCTAACAGACCGCCCTTTGGGACGGAGTGTTGACCTCTGTATGGGCCGGTCCGGGTTAGCCTGTCCAACTGTCGGGTCGTCTCAATCTGGAAGATTTAGGAACCCTGTCATTGCTGTGTCGTCACTCCAGGTTCCGGTCTGTTCTCATCTCCTTCTACATCCTGGAGATGTCCCCTTGTAGTGTATAGATACAGTATCCTTACTGGAGCAGTGCCAAGTCCCCTCCGAAATCAGGGGAAAACTGGGAAGTTTCTTCAGGAAACACTGCGTTTTCACCTTGAAGTTATTAATTCACAGAACATAAAACTTTAATGTCAGGATTTCTCTCTAAAACACTGCATAATTTACCGCTTAATTTTCCTGTATACTTTAAAGGGGCACTCTAAAGTTTACTCTGATCCTCATTAAAACGTTATAAAGATTCACATAAACACAAAGCAGCTTTCGAGTTTGTTATTATTATTGTTATTAGTATAATCTTTGCGGCTTCAGCTAAAACTCTGAAATGAGCCGGAAAATTTTCTTTGGAAATACTATCTTCGTAGTAAGGACTTCATTATTTTGTTACAAATGTGTTTCAAACATAGATTTTAAAATTAAACATTTAAAAATACATATATTACCTGCTCATTGCATTTAAAATTATGAAATATGCACCAACATTGGAAATTTGCAATTATATACACTACAAAACTTTACATACAAGCAGAGCATACAACATATTGCAAAATTTAATTCCATATCACAAGTAAAAACAAATAAATATCCATTCACATAAAAATACGATGTCTACTTATATACGTATTTATTGTGATAAATAAGAATTAGGGAGAAAAAGTTTTTGTAATTAAATTTTGGAACAGATATGAGAATACATTATAGTGATTAGAGAGGGCGATCGAATATTCAGTTTCAAAGCATATGTGCTTTTTGGATTTAAAGCATGGCATGTCTTAAAAATAATGATTCGAAGGAGTTATTATAGGATATGAATATGAATGTTTGAACTGAAGTGATAGGCTTAAATAGAATTAGTCATTTGTTATTCAATTTTGTAATAAATGAAATAATAAAGAGATTAAAGAAATTCCTAGCAGGTTGATAGGAAATCAGAAAATGAATGATAGCAGACGCCTTAAAGTGTCGCTATTGGCCAGGATAGAGGATGATCAACGACTTACAGGTATATAGACTATAGGATGTTTTAGGACCTCTGCGACAAACGATAGATCTCGCAGAGGGGAACATTTTTTGTCAAGCAACCACCATCCTCCGACGCATCATTACGGAGTTATTAATCCCTATTTGAAGCGTATCCGGAGGATAGGTTTGAGAGGCACAGCCAGTATACATTGGTTCTCTGTTTACAACCGCTGAATCAAGTGACATCGTCTCTTTCTTGTCCCTTATGTCTGGCTAGGTTGGCTAGGTCTGAGGCGCACAGCCCAATTGTGAATAACAGCTCCAGCATATCACCTCCAGAACGCACAGCGACTGGGGCCAAACGACTTCGCAGCTCGTGTTCAGTTAGTCCAATGGTTTTTGCAACGAAGTATCGCAAATTCTATATTTCCGCGTACTTCTTGTTTACCGATGAGGCTTGCTTTACACAAGACGGATGCTTCAAGAGCAAGAACAACCACATCTTGGATGTTGAGAATATTCATGCAGTGTTCTCTAGACTTCACCAACAAAAGTATTATATAAACATCTGGTCTGGAATCGGCGATCATCCGTTGGGACCTTTCGTTTCGAGCTAAATTGGGCTGTGCGTCTCGCCCTACCAAACCTAATCAGACGTAAAGGACAAGAAAGATGTGATGTCACTTGATTCAGCGGTTGTAAACAATTAAAGAGGCAAAGAGTACTGGCTGTGCCTCTCAAACCTATTCTACCAGATAAGCTTCAAACAGGGGCGAATAACTCCATAACAATGAGTCGGAGGATGGTGATTGCATGCCAAAAAATGTTCCCCTCTGCGAGATCTTCCTCAGAGTTTATTGCAGAGGTCCTGAAACACTCTGTATAGCACAGCAGTATTGTATGAGGGCTTCTACTGAAAAAAGATAACTTGAGTGCAACGTTCTGCCAAGGAAGATGAGGGGTAAGGCTGTGGAAGAAGTTGTGTTTTTTTAATGTTTAGGAACAAACACATCAAGCAAGCAAAGTTTGATTAGACAAGTTAGGAATCTGTACCCACGCGCAGCAAGAACATTAGGAGGAATAAACAGCTAACAATACAAAGCAATGAAAACAACGCTGTCAACGTATGGGCGCTATGAGGGGGCTGAAAATAACAGAACCAAGCAGCTGATGAGAGTTATTGAAAAGTATACATTAAGTAACCCTGGCAGTGAATTTAATAATTTATTAAATTTTGTGGCTCAAAATTTTTACACGTGTTTCTTATGACAGATACTTTCCAAGATATTAAATAGCTATAACATTTGTTAAAATATCGATAATATTACAATAAAATCGGAGTTAGAGGAATAAACATTTTATCCCCAGTTTTTAAGTTTAAAAGAATGTGAATGGTGGTTGGCTTTTAGATCTTGCATTATATTTATCTGGCAAAGAGCTACATAACAAATAGTATTGTGAACATAATAACAAGAGGGAAGAACAATTTAAATTTAGAGATACGCTTAAACTATTGTTCTCTGAATCAAAATTATTTAAGATGCGCAGGTGATTGCAATAATAATGATTGATCAATATAAAATAAAATAAGCTTCTGAAGCAAGAAAAGAAGGAAGACACGAGGTAGACCAAAGAAAGAATGGGAGCAATATGTCAGTGAGGTCGCAAGAAAAAAGAAGAATGGAACTGCAAGCAGTAAGGAAATTGGCACAGGACCGACAACATTACAGAAAATAGATCGATGACGCGATCCTGAAAGGCAGAAGGGAAAGAAGAAGAAGAAGAAGAAGAAGAAGAAGAAGAAGAAGTAGTAGTAGTAGAAGAAGAAGAAATGCGCATAAACGATAATAACGCTCATTGCTCATTTCAGCCTTGCATTTCACCTATAAATTGGGAGGAATACAACAAAACTGTAACGTTATTTTATATGAGTTACCCTAAGGTATAAAAGTCTACTATTAGATGCTTTTGTCTTTCATTAAGGGCACCTATATGTGAAAAAAACAAAGTTTGCCAAAATTCATAAATAAGCTTTTAATATTTATACACTTAAATCTTTTACTTCACTTCTATGTAACATTTACAGCTGTATGACCTTTTAAAGCATCTAATATTGGGATTTAAATGTCTGCTGTAAGCCTAGCTTCCTATAAAATTGCAGTAAAGGCTTAAGTTTTCTTTTATTAAAGTGAATAAATCATTCAAGAGAGGCCACATGAGTATTCAAATACTAAATTAGTTGAAGAGGAAAAGAAAAAAGACAAAGGGCGGTTTATATGTGCACTACGTGCTTTTTAAACAGCATAAAGTCAGAAACAGTGTCATTTTAGTGTTAAAAATTTTTAACACTCTTTGGGTTTTCATTTATTGGCACATTCTCATTTTCAAATTATTTCTCATGATAATTTTTGGTACAATTCAACGAAATTTTGCATACCTTCTTATAAATAACAGCATAAAACAACAAGATTAATGTTTGTAGGCATATCAATTATGATATCTTTATCAATAATTTTCATTTTGTGTAAATTTTCAAACAAAAGTTCGAAATTTCGTTTTATGCCAAAGTAGAACAACAAATTTACCTCTACAGTCTATTAATATATAGTATTCGTAGAGTATAATTTAAAAAAATAATTACATCGTGTAGAGAAATACTTCAAGACAGCACAAAAATAATAAAAAGTTAATATCTGTACATTAATCCAGCATGCATATTATACATTAAACCTTGATTTCTACATTAATGTTTCAAAAGAGTCTACTTGAAATTATGGATTTTAGAAAATTCGAAGGTATATTAGGAAAAACTGGATAATGCAAGAAATTAGAATATAAGAAGTCAATTTAAAATATCCGACTTAGAATAATAATAATGAGTAGCCGCGGTCGCTAGAGTGTTTGACTTGGGCACTCTATGGCGCAAAGTGTCGCAGGTTGAATTCCACCATATAAGTTATTTGTGTCCTCTCGTTCCCATTCTAGGTACCAGGCGATAGGGTCCGCTTTCGGGAGGTCCCGGGTTTGATCCCCTGCGACCGCCCACTGTGACTCATGGGTTTTTCGGGGCTTTTCCCTAATCGTCAGGCGAATGCTGAAGTGGTTTCTTTCATCCCCGAATTTCCTGTCCCTCCATTTATTTCCATTTATCATTTTACTCATCCGTTTGGTCTATTTCAGGGTTAGAAGTGTCGACGATGGTATTTCGGTGCAGTGTGGCAGGGAAAAATGATGCTCTCTGTGAACCTTCTCAGTCCCATGGCCTTCGGCTGGTTGCCGGAGTATAAGGGCTGTCTCTTGGGGGACTTTCGACCCTGTCTGCCTGTCCGACTGCCGGGACGTCTATCTCTGGAAACTGTAGAGACCCTGTCATTGCTGTGCCATCACTCCTGGTTCCGACCGCCCGGCGTCTCCCTTCAACTCAGCCCTTCCTCCCTCCCGGGGGCGCCCCCTTGTGGCGCGTCGGTACAATATCCTCATTCCTGGATTGATGCCGAATCCCCTCCGTTCCACATTCTTCACAATCCAATTCCATTCTGGGTATAAGGGACAGCATAAAAGATTTCTAATTGTCAAGGTGCGACCATCTCTGAATCCTCCACTACACTACACTAGAAGAGGAAGAAAAAAGGACCAGGCGTGTAGACAAGGCAGATAGTATCAGGTTGATTAAAATACTAGGGATTTGAAACATCTAGGTGGCCTTCTGATAAGGTGGGTAGAAGAATGCACTTTCTCCCACAACATCATTTGCCAAGTCAAACAGGCAATAGCATATACAAAAGAAAATTTGATGTTCTGCAATTATATGTCTTTCTTTAATCTTCTACAAACTACCTTACAAACGTTTATTCTTCTATGTAATTCTTGTTAATCCACATAAACTTTCGTTATATATATCATATTCTTGTAGGTAAGCTAAAGCGATAGTCACATTTTTAAAAAAGTGGATTGCTTTGAAATTTCTTGTTTTTGCATGTACACGAGAAAAATTGAATAGAGGCCACCAATTGAAAAAAGTGTAGTTATTTGAAAATTCAAAGCAATAACAAAGAATATCTCGGAAATTTAAGCCCACAAAAATGTATTGCACACAAATTTGTGCTTTATAGGATCTATAGTTTGGGGGGGGGGTTGCAGTAAGATTTTGTCTATCTTACGTTTTATCAGGTATACTCAAGTCATTCGGAATGATGAGGCTATTCCCAGAAACTTCAAGATATTTTATTTGTCATGCAAATATGTTTAATATATGGTATTTTTAATAAAATCGTTTGAGCTATTTTTGAGAAAATAAAGGATAACGGCACTTTTTCTTGTCAAGGTGCTTTGGGGTGGGGTTTATCTTAGAAATCTTCGTATCTATAATTGGAACAGCCGAACTTAAATACCAAGTTTCGTATTTAACGAGTTTTCGTTTTTAAGTTATGCTATTCACAGACAGCCAGCCAGACAGACATACATACACACACAGCACAGATCTTTTTATAAAAGTTTTTTTTTATTCTGGGAACCGCAAAGTGTGTATCGAATTTTTGGGTGGAATACATTACTTCCTCTACTTATTAGAGGTAAGTGTAGAGAAAATAAAAATGTAATCGTGAAACAATTGCCAATTATATCTGTAATAAAAGTTGCCAGTTGTTAAGCTTAACTACTGTGAAAGCCAGCCGCGGAGTCTGCTGTTGCGAGGTCAGAAATCAGGCTGTGCGCGACTGCTCCAACGCCTTTACAAATAGCCATTTATCACAAAAACGAAGTAGCGGAGTTGAAACCAAGATGGCTGCAGTGCGCGGCTAACAAGAGACCTCGCTATTCAAGTTGAAGAACTGCTCTTGACACGTCGAGTAGCGTGGTAAAAGGCAACTTTGTTGGCTCCACAGCAGCATCGATCCCCGAGCACAGAGAAAACCTTCTTGCCGCATCTATTCCTCTTTTGTTAGAGAGGCTTTCGATGCGGGATTTTATTGCATGACAATTTCTTTCTCCTTTATGTGTCTATACTCCCTTTGTTTATTTCTTTCTTATCCTACCTCCCTCCTAAAAGGGTATGTGAAAACTAGAACCTCTTGATGAAAGTTATTGTGTCAGAAAAATAACGCGAATTTGTTCAGTTTTCACTGTCGCTTCACTAATGTGATCTAGTTCAGCTTTCACTCTCACTTAGTTCTATCATTTCACTTTTGTGATGTTCATTTTTCCGTCACTTCGCTTTTCTTCTTGTCGTAGCAGCGTAATAAAATACACACGTCGTAGCCTCTTCTTCGCGTGGTTCGCTCATGGGAGAGTCGAACACAAGACGTCTCTAATCTGTTGTAGTAGCACGTCACTACAGTCGTCACAAACTCGCACGGAGAACAGCACTTTTTCTGGCACAAGAAACGCACTGACGTAATGAATGGCTCACTAGCAAGAATGTAGCCAATGGAATTTTCCACAGAGTTTCAGAATGTTCCAGAATCGGGGACAAGGGAAACTTCCAGAAGATCCTGGTTATCTCTCAATAGTGTTTCTAATGCTTTAGACTGGGCGAGAGGGCTACTTATCTCTCCCTATCTCTTACCAGGCGGCCAGTCGGCGCCAGTCAATTGGTAGCTCGGCACATAGCTGCGTCACAACATTCTAATTTCAGCACCAAAGTCCTAAATCTGAAGCTCGAGATCACACTGTTGCATCAGATTTTACAATTATTTAAAAACTAAGCATATCCACCCTATGCAAAACAATAAGATATGTACATTTCGCGAATAAAAGCATTTTATATATTAAGCTTATTGATTACAATTACATATTGAACTTTTCTAACTCAACTCACTAAAATTAAGTGAAGAATGACTTAGGAAACGAAATTCAAATAACCAACTTCAACCGCTTCCTTCTTAAAAGGGTTAAGCTATACATGTTTTTATAATTTACATTTAAAAACAATTAGCATTTTCAGATGACTTATTTTCCAATGAAATGCAATTTCGATATTTCATGTTATAGAGGATATAAAATAGAAGCAACCTATAAAGGTTCATCAAAATTTAACTAGTATATGCATACATATATTGTCAAGATTAATGAAAATTTGGAAAAATATAATTTTTTCTAATCGGCTTAATATATATATATATATATATATATATATATATATAATATTTGCTTCTTGTACATGTCTTAAAAAATACATCATTAGCTTACAACATTTCATTGTATTGCGACCGTTGGTTTTTTACTTCCACTTCAATTTTATTTTGTGGCTTAATTCAGGTTTTACTTTCACTTCACATTCTTAGTGTGACTAGTTCATCCTTCACTGTGACTTCACCTTTCTTTGCGTGTAGTGGTATAATAAAATACGCGCAAGTACTTTTCTTTTCCGCTTCACTCACTGAGTGTCGAGCACAGGACTTCTCTTCTATTGCACACGCAGAAGTACTCACTGTACGTCACAACTGTCATCACCATCTCACTTATAACCAACACTTTATGTTGCATTAACATCAAAAGCAAACTCACCTACTCACTCACCCGCCCACCCATTATAACTGTAGTGAGCACGCTCGCTGATATATGTTGCAGAAGCTTCGGGAGAGTTCGCGTGTGGCGAGAAGGAGAAGCATCTAGAAATATCTCGTTGCATCTCGAAGGCGTTCCTGGAATTTATGTCGGGGAGAGCGCTGCTCTTCTTATTTCTCCAGCCAACCAATTCACCGAATTGAAGGGCAACCTCGCTACTACGTCCCACGATAGCTCCGTTACAGTTTGTTGCTTGGCATGGATCTAATACCCGATACATATTTTCAATACGTTTGCAATTTATCAGATGTGATGAAAATAAAAGCATTAATGGGTTTATATAATAATTAAAAGGTTTTTCACTTTATGGAAATGAAAGGCTTGGTATAGCATATTGATTGAAAGGGAGAAAAGCAACCCTTATCTAGCTATTTTGTACCTTCATTAAAGGATGCTTAACTTTCTAATATTATAGTCTAATAATGGTTTTTCATAATTTGTTTAACTGTATTCCAGTAATATGAATTGTTGAACAACTAAACTCAAGTTTTCCGCATTATCTTTAAGTGTATTTTGAATATGTAAATGGAACTAATAAAATATGTATTTTAAATCTCTAAAACTGAAATATATTAAATGAAAGAAAAGCATTCTTGAAAGTATAGCTCACTGTTACGTCAGAAAGTAAGAGCCTTGTTGCTATGGGCTCTAATAAAAGAATTCAGTGAGGCAAGAGAAATGGCGATACTGTTGGGGAAGAGCTAGTCGTTCATATGAAGTGTATGTTCTGCCTAAGTTTAATGTAAGACACAATACTTGCTCTTCCGCTAACACCGTAACCCCTTACTTAGGAATCCCCGAAATCTTGGTATGTCACACTGAAGTGGTACGTGGCTGTTTCTGGTCTAGCTGATACATGCCGTTGTACGCAAATAGGTATTTAGTGTAAGGTTATTTTACAGGTCTCCACCTTTTTTATTAAGGCCTTATTGGTTCCGCGTATGCTTAAAACAATCTGGGTTGAAATTTAAATCAAAATGGAAAACTGGTTATTTGTTTAAACCTTTATACACATTTATTCTCCATGCATTCATACTTATACAATTTTTTCAATATAAATGCTGACATTGAAACATTTAAAGTGCCGTTTAATAGACACTTAACAAACCCTTAAAGCCTATACTGTATCCTTTTCAAAATTTTCTATTAAATAAAATGCTTCTTGCAAGTAAGAAAGGACCCGTTTGATTTTATTGACACTCTTATCACTAAGTTAAATTCGTTTATTTAAAAATTAATGTATTTGAATTGAATATTATGCAGAGTTTGGTATTCATTAATTTTCAGAACTTTTCATTTTCTTCTTTTCTCAAAATTAGCAATTCTGAAAATGAAAGAGCTCGGTTTTGTAAAGAAGCTTACTCTGCATTAAAAATATTCTAGAACTTAAACATTTTATAAGATGGAATTCGTGAGCATATTTTGCAGATGCATTGTAAACATAAATGAAAATTAATATTTTAATAACTACTAAAATTAAAATAGGCAGTTTAAATGTTGCTTGCCTGAGACACTAAGAATATTGAGTACAAAATCGATACACTTACATGATCTTCTCTAGCCATTCTTCTTTAAGCTATTTTTACAAGAGCTTAGTCTCTATTTGCTTCAAGTTAATCGAGACAAAGATTTGTAGAATTTGTATTATTACACATTTCGTTATAGGTACAAAGGAAATACAGTATTCTTAAGTAATGATGAAATCTTTTAAAAGCGGGTGCCATCTGATTTTCTGTGAAATTCTGTTCTCTGTGTAACACAGTGAGAGAAAAGCGATAACCAATTGCTAATTCAAAAATAATAAAGGACATCATGAAAATGCTTAATGCCACAAAAACATTCTTTGACATAAATTGTGTGTTTTAATGAGATCTACATTTCTGTGGTAAGATTTTTGTCTATCCCTTACGGTTTAAAAATTTTAAAATAATTCATTGAGAATGAAGGGGACTTCTCGAGGTATTCGCAGTAAATTTAAGACAAATTTTGTTTGCCATGTAAACATCTTAAAGATATTATATTTTAATTAAAATTGTTAGAGCTGTTTTTGAGAGCATAAAAAGTAACGAGAAGGGTGGTTCGAAGTGGGGTTATGTTCTTCTTGGTCGACCACATTGTAACACGCTGATTACATGTAACATAAGGGAACCGTTATGGCATCCATAATAATTCAGTGAGCCATAACGATTTTATTCCCCTAAATAAACAATAAATATGTATATTTAAAATAAAATAAATTTTGTTTATTGTAAATTTAGTATTCTATAAAATGAGTTCATTTCCTTTGCTTTAGTGTGTGTCGCTTTCACATTACCTGCAAAAATTAATAAATACGACGTGAACTCAAAAGTGCTGCCATTTGTTGCAATACTCGCAAACACGCTCTAGGCTCTACTGTCAGTACTGTCATCCGATTAGCATTTAATTACACACAATTAACAAGGTTAAAATTTTTTGTAAAAACTAAAGTTTTGAAATTATAGTGTGGTCGACCAAAAACAGCCGTATGCAGCTTAACTATAATGGTAATTAAGACGTTCTATGAAAATTATGAGACTCTAACGCTCGTTTCATAAACATACTCGTGTCTTAATTACTTCCATTATAGCCTTGTTGTATAACGTACTATTAAAAACTTTGCATCGTATTCTTGAAAGACGCTGAAATTAAGTACCAAGTTTGTGATTTATCCTACTTTTTTGTCTGTATTAAATTGTGCTCAGACGAACACCAACGGGCTTTGGACTGACTACTCAGCCCGCACCCTCGGACCCCAGGAGACATGCTCGTAGGGCTTTTCCATTAGGGCAGCATCTATCTTATACTCTGCCCCCCCTGCGTGGCCCAGATCGGAGCAGAACACCAGCCCTCCCTTCGCCCCTGCCACACAAGGACGGAAGTGGATACGCCACTTATGCGCGTCAACCCAATAGGAAAACCTATCAGGGAGACTACTGAAAAACCTCGGTGGTGGTGACAGCAATCTAGTTACTGTCTACCAGCTCTCGCTCATGGTTGATGCCGGAGAACAGAGGCATCTCACAACCCCGTCTGGGCGGAAAACCATTCCAGGCGTACCAAATCTACCATGGTATCGGGAACCACTGCCCTGTCGAGTCCAACCCAATCCGGGTCCGGCGTACTTCTAGTAACGTCAGAAGTACCACGAGTGCTTAGGGTCCGTAGCGCCCGCACCACAGCTGCTGAAGGGGTCGGAACCCCCCCCCCTTTACGGGGAGACATACAGACTGACAGAGACACAATACAGGCACACACACTATTTTCTAAAAATGGCATATATGTGTCTTCAGGAGCCTTTAACATGTATTGCCGGTGAAATTTCGGTAAAGAAATTTTGAGCGGAATGCAATCCTTCATCTACATACCAGAGTTAAGTAGCAAAGAAAATATTAAATACAAAATTTGAAGAAAACAATCTGCTGAGAGTTGCTTTAGTGTTTCCTTCCATATTTGAAGTTCATCTCCTACGTTTGTGTCAAAAGAGTGTTTAAATATATCACGGAAAGCAATTGACATTCACATTCATATGACATCTCGGTTTTAAATTTGTCTGATAGTATCTGAAGTGTTGCATTCACGTGGCATCCTCTAACCTCCACATCTTATTTAGTGGGTACACAAATTGTTCAAATGAATGTTTATTTTCTATTCTAATTCCTTTTTAATTGAGATAAACCTTTCCGGAAATAGCTGCATTACACACTTCAAGGGAATGGTGATAGTCAAATGTTTAATAACTGGGCGCTATATTCGGCCTTAAAATTGCATATATTCTTTCAATGACATCGACAAAAACAACGACTATAAAACTTAAAGTCATGTTGACTTTAAAAGAATGGCTAAATATTGAACAATTCGAACCGTTAATAAAGGATATCTCGGAACCGACTGATGCACTAAAAAGTTTGAAATAAATTGTGTGTTTTAAAGAGATCTACATTTTTTGTGTGGTACGTTTTTGTCTATCGCGTAACGTTAACCAGTTATACAAGGTTATACAAAATTCCTTCCGAATGAGGAGGACTTCACAGGTTATTTCCAGATAATTCAAGGTATAGATTTTATTTGTCATTTAAATATCTAATATGTTGTATTTTAGTAGAGCCATTTTTTAGAAAATCACACATTTCGAAAAATGTTTCATGTAAAGGGTAGTTTGGGTGGGGGTATTTTCTTCAAATCTTTGTGTCGCATTCTGGGAAAGTACTGAACCTAAATAGCAAGATTGGTATTTATCAATTTTTTGTTTCGTTATGTTGTTCTTAGACACGACCTTTTTTAAAAAATTCAGGGAACCTAACAACGTGTATTTCCGGTGAAATCCGGTGTGTTTTTGGATGGAATGAAATGCCTTCTGTACCTACTAGGTAAATCGTAGAATAATAATGGGCCATCTCCGTAAAAGACATATATATCACAAGATATTTCTTCCTGAATTCCATCCGGATTTTATATCTTTATAAACGCTTTACTTGTTATTTAAGGTACGCTGAAGGATGTTAACGTTATGCGACACACTGAATAAACGCGGAATACTGACAGTTTTGTGGAACAATAGAAACGTTGCTCTGTGGTACGGAAATGCGTGAGCACCTAAAGATACGGTGACCTTCCGAGAGTTGAACCGCAGCCAGTATTTCGATAAAAATGTGGGCTTTGTTTTCGTTAGGGGTGTGGCTCCAGAATGTCAAAACCCACAGATATGGCGCATCCGCTATATTCGCCGGACATGGCACTCATCGACTTCCCTCTTTTGTCCCCTTAAACTTTCCACTATGTCAACGGCGCTTGGAATTAAATGAAGTGATGAAGAAGGCGGTTCCAATTGGCTAATATTGCACAAAAAATAATTTTTCTCCTGACAATGAGATATTTATGCCTACTGAATAAATGGGTAAAAAAACCTTTGAATTGCTATGGGGCTGAAAATAAAGTTAGATTTCATTTCACCTGAACCCCATGTCAACTGGGATATCCCTAGTACAGTATCCTGCTTTAGGATCGTTTGGCAATGCTGTTGAGATTTAGACGCCACGGGTGGACCGTGGCGATACGTGACAGCAGAAACGCAAACCAGGCAATGTAAACAGTTTAACGGCCAACAAACAGGTTTTTGCCCATATGAGGAGCTAGCGTTGCAGATATTTTCTCAAAACATTTGAAAATAAAATGGAATGTTCATAGCTTATGAAGCTTTATGCAATTTACTCGTCGGTTGTAGAAATGTATTTCAGTTCAGGTAGTTATATGTTTATAAGAGTATTTGTTTTATCTATGGTCCCTTTCTTTTTGTATTCTCTACCCTCCCAGGAATCCACATAGTGGAACAAATATGCGAGAAAAATTAAGAATCTGGATATGAGCGAAATATAATTATTAACGATTATTGCAAGTATTACAAGAATATGAAGGCAATTGGAAAAGCGAATGGACAGCCAAAAAATACCAGAGAATAAACACGAGGGCGGATCGAAAAGGAACGCACAATAATTTTTTTACAAACAACTTTAATACATAAAACAACAAAAATCATAAATGGACTTACACCTTTTATCTACTTTTCGAAATAGTTAACAAGTTTATCAACATATTTCTCCCATCGTAACACCAGTCTCAATATGTCCTGTTCGTAGAAGTCCGTTTCCTTGGAGTATAGCCACCTGCGGACTGCTGATTTCACTTCCGCACCTGTCGCAAAGCGTTGGCCGGTCAGGAATTTCTACATGGGACCAAAAAAATGAAAGTCCGATGTGCAAGGTCCGGACTGTATGGTGGATGCTGGAGCACCTCCCAACCAAATTTGGTGATTTTCTGACGAACAGCAGCAGCAGCATGGGGGCGAGCATTGTCATGAAGAATTTTGACATCGTCAGCATTCATTTTGTGGCGTTTGTCACGAAGGGCACGACGAAACATCACCAAAATTTTCATGTAGGCTGCAGCATTCATAGTGGTCCCGTGTTCAGCAAAGTTCACCAATACAACACCATGCATATCCCAGAACACCGTAACAAGCACTTTCCTAGCAGATTGAGTCACTTTGAATTTTTTCTTCACTGGGGAACTAGCATGTTTCCACTCCATACTTGCCTGCTTGGTTTCGGGGTGTAGCGGTATGCCACGACTCATCACCAGTGACGATTCCTTTCAGAATGTCATGCCCTTCTGCGGTGTACCGCGTTAGGTGATCCAAGCTCGTCATCATTCTCTGGCCCATGTCTGTCAGGTTCTTAGGCACCCAGCGAGCACTAACTTTACGAAATTTCAACGCGTCATGAACAATATCGCACACTGCACTATAGGAAATGTTGAACTGTTGCGATAAGGTTCGCAGTTGCACGCGCCGGTCGTTCAAAATTTCCGCCGCAATGCCTCTGTCATTCTGCGTAGTTGCTGCAGTTATCGGCCTCCCGGAGCGTGGCGAATCACTAAGGTTCACGTGGCCCTCTAGGAAGAATGCAAACCACCTGGAGACATTGCTACAGTCCATACAATCATCCCCATACACACCACGCATGTCCCACGCATGTGAATATCACTCGGTTTATGCCCTTTGGCCCACAAATATCGAACCACACTTCTCTGCTCTTCATAAGTGGACCACAGTAATATGCGCGCCATCTTTGTTGCGTAGTTCACGCTTCTCTCGCTAGAACTGCATATGAAACAAAAAATACCCTTTGTAGTGAAAACTTCAAACTATATCTGTGTGAAATAGCAACATTCCAACTTCAATACCAAAGCAGAAATAAATGGTTGTGCGTTAGTTTTCGATCTGCCCTCGTATATATCCGCCTAAGAGTAGGAAAGTGTGGCGCGTTGTGAAATATGCGGGCAGAGGGGTTTTAGTAAGTAAACAGAATAATCGTGTTACCGCATGGAGTGTAGGTGACATCAGGTACTGTGACGGACACTTTCCTTCACTCCTTCCAAAACAGCCGGTTTCGTTGCGACTGTTCCATTTATTTGCCCATAAAGGCCAGTGGAGAATTATGACAATATGTCTGAGATAAAAAAGAGTTCACACATAAAAAAACATCACAATTTTAAGCAACGTTTATATCGGAATTTGACATGGAAGACTTTGGCACAAATATCGAAACCATCAGATGTAACATTAGAGCTCCAAGGATGTATAAACATCATGTTAAACATCTGTAAATCTACGAAAAACAAGGGATATGTGACATTAATAAAAAGTAACAATTAGGAAAGTCATCTTTCAACCTCCTCAGCTCCAAACTATCAATCAGAATCTTTCCAAGATCTATGACATCGTTAATAAGAGCGGAAATTGCTTTAAACATGTACAGCTTTTGATGTAAAATGTAATGTAACTCAGATTTTTGTATATTAATGCCTTAATTAAATCATGAGGTTTACTTTATTGAACACTATCATTAGGCAAGCATACACTGTTTAGTTTTTCCTCCTTCCAATGCCCATGTACTCCCTTCAAACTGTACATAATATCTGTTTAGAGAGAACACTGCAAGGTCACAAGCACTTTCACACTCTCTCGCCACCAACCCTCCTAACTTGACGATTTACTTACTAAAACCCCTCTTTCTGGTAATAGCCGGAGCGTAATTCTCTGTTTTCTTGCCATGGAATGTGACTTGGTTCGAGTACTCTTAAGGTGGTGCAAATTTCGGCCCATGTGCAAAATCTGTGATCACTTATTATCGTGGGAACTTCGTGAAGCTACGATAAATGACCTGGTAAATCTACATTCCGGCTGGAAGAAGCATGATGCTGACCATATCTCCCCATCTCGGTTGGGCGATCATTCACCCACAATGTGAATTGCGGATGAGAGGTTGGATGCCGGGTTAGTCGGTCATTGCCTTACAAGGATTCTCGCGCCGCCGATTATAATCAAGGTTAGGAGGGAGATAGGTTGACCTAGAAAATGTTGGCGATGATTATGCATTACTTTGTGAATATGAAACGGATACTGTCCCCTAACCATTTTAGTGAACAAGGCATTTTTAATATATATATTTTGTTCTAAGAAGTGCTAAAACATTCTGATAGTTATGTATTGTAGCGTGTATGTGTGTGCATTGTCGCGTCGTATACATTATTACCGTGTAGCATGACATTGTTGTGTATAATTATTTTGATTGGCGTTTGAATTCCGCCCGACGCAGCATATCTCTCCCCACCTCCTGGCCAAGGGGTGAAGAGAGGAAAGTAGGGAAAGCGAGCGTTACTGCTTTCTTTGTCTAGTGACGTCAGTCTAGCAGCGTGGGTCAGTCAAGTGTGTGTCTTCTGGGCGAATGGTTGTATGTAAGTATGCGTGTTTTCATGTGAATGTGGAGCTAGCTCTCTCTCTCTCTCTCTCTCTCTCTCTCTCTCTCTCTCTCCAATGTTTGCCTGTAATCTGTTGTGAACGATGTAGTGAAAACAAGGTAACTATATAATAAACCACAGTAAATGTGAAATTAAGTGCATTTTGTTATAAATATCCCACGCCTGCTTTAAATTTGTACAGCTAAGTTCCTGGTCCTCTCGTTTACACTGCAGTTACGCTACCTAATGTTTATGCCGGGGTAACTACATTTAATATCTAGCTGCAAAACCTTTTGGCCTCACCGCGGTGTATAACAATATCAAAGTTCTTACTTCAAAATATAAAACGTTTAAAAGTATAAGAAGTCAGAAAAATTTTTTATAAGAGACGTCATTTAGAAAAGTGGTATCCTCGTGTATTTTTTTTAAATATTGTGCAATATATGTTCATACAATTGTAGTTGACCCTAAGGAATAAAAAATTAGAATTTCTTTCTAAATGTAATACAAATATATCTTAATGCATATTCAGCAATGAAATAAAGGTAAGGTTATTGTAATGTTTAAGACAAGCGCTGCTAAATCGGGTGAGGGGAGGAGAAGCACGTTTTGGTTTCATGTTAGGAAACCCACACATTTTCAACAAAACAGAATGAAAATGCCACTGGATTTCGTAAATCGCCACCCATTGTGTGTGTCTACGTGAGCAGAATTCCAGCATTTCTAGTGCGATACCGCGGTAGAAAAAGCGGCTGGCAACCTGGCCACATGCATAAAAACGGAAAACCTCATCCCTTTTTCTTTTTTCCTCTCCGCCTCCGGTGAAGCATTACATAATGGGGAGATTGCGATATCTAATGCTATAAAACAGAAAGGGGATCAGGGCCTGTCGCTTCTCCAAATTAGGAGCGTCTTTGGAGAAGATTACACCTTGAAGCACTGTATCACATAATAGAGCATAATGCCCCCTCCTTTTTAGAATTAACGTTTAAAATCTACGCTTACTTAAGGGGACAAGGTAATCTGGACACATGGAAATTACACCTTAAGTATGTTAAATCACCCCTGCTCTTAAAGTTCTCAATGGTTTTTCCTGAAATGTTTATAAATTATTTTGAAGATCATAATAATTATTTCAAGTGGTTGTTTGAATTTATAACTTATGTAGTTGAGTCCGTAAAAATTATTTCATTCAGTAGAAAAATAACAAAATTTACTCTTAAAACATGTGAATCCATGTACGTTTTTCTCTGATATTACTTGCAATACCGAATAACACTTTTGCATGCTTGTTCTTAGTACAATCAGCTATCTTCTGAACCTCAAATATTTAGTTATGCATATCAGTTCACTAGAAATTAAAAAAAAATTATTTGCTAAGTCATAAAAGAACAAATTTGGAAAATTTCCAGTGTTTTTGCATTCTTAATGTCACTAATATACATAATGAAATTACTTTTGCGGTTCAGAAAGTTTAATTGTGTGTTTTACACATGTACTGAAAATTTCAGCTCTTTACCTCTCATACTTTCTGAGGAAAAGTAAAAAAAAACTGAATTTAAAGTTTGAACATCAAAATTCTGACACACTTCAGTACATTCCAGGGTATAATCATCTGTACCTTCATTCGTGGATTGTTTCACCTTTTCTGATTGCCTTCTCTTGGTTCTGGCCTCTTTTGTTAATTGCTGAACCGTTCGCTGGGGATGATATAGTCGTTCATTGTTGAAAGATACAAAAATGTTCTACAAAGGCGGGTTGCATGACAGCTTTAAAGGAATGCAGACTGGCGTTTAAATGGTATTTAAGTGTCTTAAAAACCGCTTAATCCCCAAAAAGTACATATTTTCTGAAACTGGAAATAATACAGATTTTATTAGGGCCTAAAACAAAAACTGTGATTTTTTACCATTTCAGAGTACCTTGTCCCCTTAATTTCACACTAGATGCTGCAACAGGTTAATTTACCAGAAATGTATTTAGTTTTGTTTGTGCATTTTATTTCTTCATCCAGATATCTCAATAAGACTGTTATGCTGTACTCAGAAATGAAAAAAACTTCCGCTGCTTTGCATTCGCATTGACTTTCTCTACTCACTCTTCTAAAGCCATTCTTACAAAAGTTTATTTCTTTCTCACCACGCACACAATACGCATTCCATCCAAGAATTCGATACCGAGACTTCACCGGAAATAAATGTTTTGAGCCCCCTGAATTCAGAAAAATATTTTTAGAAAAAGGTTCATGTGTGTGTGTGTGTGTGTGTGTGTGTGTGTGTGTGCGCGCGCGTCTCAACAGCATAACTCCAAAACGAAAAGTAAGACAAACGCCAAACTTGGTATTTAGGTTCAGTACCTAAATACCAAGAGATTTTCAAGATTACCTCAAACTACTCCTTACATGAAATATTTTTCGAAAATTTTGATACTTTAAATAATGGCTCTAACGCTTGCGATTGAAATGCCATATATTAAATATATTTACATGACAAATAAAATGTGTATCTCGAATTTTCTGTAAATAGCCTTTGAAGTCCTCTTTATTCGGAAGGAATTTTATATAATCTTGTATAACTAGTGAATGTTAAGCGATGGAAGAAAACGGCTACACTCTCTTTAAACACACATTTATTTGAAATAACTTTTCTGTGGCATCAGCCATTTCAGAGATACCGGTTAATAATGGTTCGAATTGTTCATTACTTAGTCATTCTTTAAAGTCCTTTTAACATTTAATTGTTTCTCGTGATTGCATGGAAAATGTATGGAATTTTAAGGCCAGCTTATAGTGTCAAGTTGTTAAAACATTTGACTATCGCTATTTCCTTTGTATTTATAATGAAATGTGTAGTGTAGCTATTTCTGCAAATGTTTATATGGATTAAAATGAAGTAGTAGCAAAATGAGCTTTAGTACGACTAATTTGTATACCTACTAATAAGCGAGAGGGGATAGATGGAGTCACGTCAATGTAACACATCATACTTTATGTGATTGTTAATCGAGATAAACCATTACAGGTTTCATTGTATATCTAAGAAGGATAAGTAGGTTAAAGCAATAATCAGATTTTTAAAACTCTGTAGGATAGCTTTGGAATTTCATGCTCCTAGCATGACCACGAGAAAAAAATCAATAGCGATTTCCCAGTTGAAAAGAGTATAAGTATATGAAAATTCAAACCAATAACAAATAATATCTCGGAAATGGTTAATGCCATGAATTGTTTGCTTTAACGAGGTCTACATTTTTTGTGTTAAGATTCTGTCTATCTCTTACGGTTTACCAGTTATACAAAAGTCATTCAGAATTAAGAGGGCTATTCCAATAAATTCAAAATAAACAATTTATTTGTCATAAAAATATCTTAAGCATATGGTATTTTAATCAAAATCGTTGGAGCCTTTTAGAGATAATAAAAAATAACGAAAAATGTTCCAGGTGTGGTGGATTTTCTTGAAAATCTTCGTTTCGCATCTTTGGAATGTGCAAACGTTAAAGGTTTTTTTTTTTTAGTCATGCTGTTCACAGGCAGATACATACACACGGAAAGAGAGAGGAAAGACCTCTCTCTCTCTCTCTCTCTCTCTCTCTCTCTCTGAAATGATTTTTTTTATTCAGGTAGTCTCAAAACTGTTTCCGGTGACATCACTGCCACATGAAATTTTTGGGTGAAATGCAATATTTCCTCTGTTTACTATAGTTATATAGTAGAAAATGTAAAACGTGTCAAAGTGCTAAATACCAGAAAGAACAAAATATTTTAAGCTTGACAAAAGCATGTAAAATTGCTTAATTACTTATTTTATGGTCATTTAAAAATAATAACATAACCGGAAGTTTTAATGCACCTGTTTTAACTTGCGTAAAATTTTTACAGTTCATTTGGCGAGTTATTCACAAACAATACAGGGATGCTTCATACACACTGTTTGAAGAAGAGGTCCACGCCTATTATTTACTAATTTTATAATTTAGATATGATATATATCATATATAATGGCAATTATCTTGAATATATATATATATATATATATATATATATATATATATATATATATTCAAGATAATTGCCATTCCTTTTTAATGGAACACTATACTGCAGTGATCTAATTATCAGTTATTCTTGCATGAATAGCGTCACAAATCACCTTTTTCAGATATAATCCGAAACAGTAAAATTATTGGTATATATTTTCTCTCAACACATATATACCTGGTTGTATTATTATTATTATTATTATTATTATTATTATTATTATTAACTATCATTCAATTCTCCTCATTAAACTTAAAATATTGATACTAAATTAAAATCTCCTCACAAAACATAATGACAAATCTGATGTGATACCTTCACATTACTTTCTTTACCCTCTATCTTTATTAGTGGGTATACAAACTATTCCTAATATTTTTCTATCTACTACATTAAATCCAAATAAACCTTTGCAAAAATAGCTGCATTACATATTTTGTTATAAATAAAAAGAGAATAGTGATAGTCGAATGTTTAGGAACTGCACGCCATATGCCGGTCCTAAAACTCCATATTGTTTCCATGCAATTGCGAGAAATAACTGAAAATCTATGGGGCTTTAAAGAATGGCAAGTATTGAACAATTTGAACCTTTAATAACGGATATCTCAGAAAGCCTTATGCCAGAAAAAGCTTATTTTAAACAAATTATGTGTTTTAAAGAGATCTGTATTGTTTAGTGATAAGTTTTTGCTTTATCGCTTAACGTTTCATAAACGTTATTACAAGATTAAACGAAATTCCTTCCGAATGAAGAGGACTTCCTGGGCTACTCTCAGAAAATTCAAGGTATGCATTTTATTTGTCATGTAAATATCTTTCATACATGATATTCTAATCAAAATCGTTAGAGCCATTTTTAGAAAATCAAAATTTCGAAAAATGTTTCATGTAACGGGTAGTTGGAGCGAGGAATTTTCCTGAAAATCCTTGTGACGAATCCTTGGAAGATACTAATCTCAAATACCAAGTTTGGTATTTATCCGACGTTTCGTTTTGAGTTATGCTGTTCACAGTCAGGCACATACACACAACTGGACATGTTTTTCAAAAATACTTTATTTGCATTAAGGGCACTCAAAGCATGTATTTCTGGTGAAATCTCGGTATGGAATTTTTGGGTGGAATGCAGTAATTTCCCTACTTACAACATGTAGAGCATAAAGTAAACAGACGAAAAGAATACATAGTGTTAGACCTGTAAAGACAAAATATAAAAAATGCATAAATATATTTAAATTTCTTAGAAAAACTACTTCCAAAATTATATGTTTTGAGAAAAATCCCTGTTGAGGAATATTCTTAATCAATACGTCATATTTTCATTATTTCATTACTTGCCTAGCGTTTTTGCAGACAACTGATGAACAATCCTGCGTTTTCCTTACATACAAAGCTTACCTGTATTGTAAACACAGTCTTCCATTACGTGAGCTTCAGAGTTTTAGCCTCAGTAACTGTACCGCAATGGAAACAGCAGAGCATTTATTAGGACTGCAAACTATAACCCACCTGAAAATTACTTTGCAATTTTATCTTTTACATCCTTCTCAGAAGAATCTAGAACAGATTAGATATTTAAGGTTTAAAACGTGCCGTTTTTCATTTGAAGCTACATTTTTACTTTCTCTACTACGTATAGTAAGTAGGGGAAGTATTGTATTCTACCCAAAAATTCGATACCGAGATTTCACCAGAAATACATGTTTTGAGGCCCCCTGAATCCAAAAAAGGCATTTTTTGAAACATGTCTGTGTGTGTGTGTCTAATTGTGAACAGCATAACTCGGAAACGAACAGTAGGATAAACACCAAAATTGGTATTTAGGTTCAGTATCTTCCAGAAATGGGACACAAAGATTTTCATGAAAATTCCCCCACCCCAGATTACCATTTACATGGAACATTTTTTAGAAAATTTTAACTTTCTCAGAAATGGCTCTAACATTTTGATTAAAATATCATATATTTAAGATACTTTTATGACAAATAAAATGTACATCTTGAATTTTCTGGGAATGTCTCCAAAAGTATTCTTCATTGTGAACAACTTTTGCATAACTGGTAAACCATAAGAGATAGACAAACTTTTACTACACCAAAAATGTAGATCGCGTTAAAATACACAATTTATGTCATATAGATTTTTTTATTGAGTAAACCATTTTGGAGATATTGCTTGTTCTTACCTTAAATTTTCCAATACTTATACTTTTTCTCAAATTCGTTATTCATTTTTTTTGTCCTGGTAATGCAAAGAGAATGGAATACTCCACATAGCAACCACCTCTTAAAATATTTGACTATCGCTTAAAGCCTACCATATTCCCCTTGCATCTACAAGAAAATTAGCAATAAGATTAATATTTCGATACCTCGATTAACATGATATGGAGAATAAGCATTTGTAAAAATAGGTTGTACAAGAGTACAGAAAGTCATGCGAGTGTAACACATCAGATTTTTTTATGACCTGGACATGCAAAGAGAATGGAATGCGCCACATAGCAACCAGCGCTTAAAAGATTTGACTATCGCTTAAAACCTACCATATTCCCCTTGCACCTACAAGAAAATTAATAAGAAGATTAACATATCGATTAACATGAATCATATGGAGAATAAGCGTTTATAAAAATAGTTTGTACAAAAGTAGAAAAAGTCATGTGAGCGCAACACATCAGAATTTTTTTTGTCCTGATAATGTAAAGAGAATGGAATACTCCACATAGCAACCAGCTCTTAAAATATTTGACTATCGCTTAAAGCCCTCCAATTCCCCTTGCATCTGCAAGAAAATTAGCAATAAGATTAACATCTCGATATCTCGATTAACATTAAGCATATGTAGAATAAGCGTGTGTAAAAATAGTTTGTACAAGAGTAGAGAAAGTCATGTGAGTGTAACATCAGATTTTTGCTATAAACATTTTACTATGACAAAACCAGTCGAATTTTCTACTGTCCATGTTAAATTCACCAAAGCATTTCGTATTTAATTGCATTACTGTACAGGTTTAATGCTACGGATACATGCACACACTCAAAAAAAAAAAGATAACATTGTGTCAGTGGGTGATTTACACACATTGTTCCTGCATGCATATGTCTATTCTGGCCAGTCAAAAATTGGCACTGAACATGAGGAGTGGGGAAAAGGGAGTATGAGCAGCAGCATTCTGAAAACTGCTGAAGGTAGACATATGGCAAGGTATCTTTCCAGGAGATGATAAAAGCCGGCTGCGTAAGGAAAGTGAAGGCAGCCACATATTCTTTTCTAGTTTTGCTTTATTAGAAGTAGGGTAATCACATAAGGAAGTGTCTTCTGAGAGGAGCGGCATTGTATAAGAGGCCAAAATATGTTATAATAACTAACATAAGTTTACAATAGAAAAATAACAACTATATTTAAAGGTGGAGGAAGTCTAAAAACGAAATCAGCTAAACCAATGTTTGTCTCAAATGTTACGCTAGATTCCATTTAACCTGACTCTACACTACTGGTCCGAAATATAATCTTCTGTTTCTGTTGAAGGAACATACAGTACTAGCCACGGACAAACTAATACGATAACTCATTTATGTAATAAGATATCTAATTCACAACTTCTCAGCATCAACACATCACATCGGTTTCTTTCCTTAATATTTTGTTGTAAGTTTTATGTGTTATATATTTTTTGCTAATATTGTACATATAATAATTAAGAGAATGTTAAAAACACATATATTGTTAATGTACACATGGTATGGAACAAGTATATAACGTTATAACATATAAAATATAATATAAGAGGGAAAAGCCATTGGTAGCTGTACAACCAATAATAAAACATACGAGAAATGCACTAGCATCTACGTAAGCATGTAACGAACCTTGATTTCATAATTGAGACAATGGAAGTTTGTAAATATATACATAACAGACTGTTATTGGAATCGTAGCACCAATCAAGTACATCGACACATGCCTATAATTTATATGCGTACGCTAAGAAAACGGTTGAAGGGAACGCTAACAGAAGCTTGTCACATTTGAAGCAGGAAAGTCGTGTATAAGCTCGTCTCTAAATAGATGCTAAAACTACATATTTAAAGTCTGCCAGTTATACATATTTTAACATGACAAAGGTTATAGTGATTTGTGAATATCTATATGTGGTTTATCTAAAATACAAGTGAAATAGTTAACAGAATAGTGTGTGCAAAAATATTTTAACATTCTCCATACCTAATCCCGACAAGATACAATTGCTTTCCGACACAAAATACAGCAGCCGTGGCACAATTATAAAATAATAATTACAACATACCAACACACACACACACACAGGAATACAGCTATACGATCATGAGATTTCAGTCTACGAAAACACCACGATACATCACAAGAGTACGGGTATCAAGAAGACGACCTATAGGTACGTAACACATCATCCTCTCGCTACGGTCCATCATCATCAACGTAGTGGGGCCTACCACGTAGGAACCGCTACACTGTGCTTAAAGTATCTTCACCATACCACCAGAGTTACTTTATTTACACGCCTACAATATTTTGTCGTTGCTAGGGTTACACTAATCAAAACATTAAAATACTAAATACGTACAAGGCAAGTAAGAGGCTTACACTGGCTGAACAATCAATCATACATTAACGTTATATATGCAAACAATAACAATGAACTACCACCGGGTACAGATTGAGAAGGTGATAGCATACCACGGAGTAAATGGAATTCCTTTGTGTGAAATTTCACCCAATGTAATTATTAATTATATTTTTAATACAAGTTTGCCATTTATCTGCTGTGGTAAATTCATACCTGGTGACTCAAAACATTACTAACAAGGAAAAACACAGTTTGGGCATTGCGAATGAATATGTGATACTGTGATGGGTGAATTTATCAAGAAGTCTCCACAAACCTACAAGAGCATAACATTTAGTTCTTTAAGGTACAAAATAGGTGGCCTCTCTGGTGTAACGTTTTGAAATGCTGCATTCGCAAATCTCTTATTTCTAGATAAATTCTTATACATAACCAGATGTTAATTATTTTTGTCCGCTTAGGCAAGTTCTCTTAGTAGAAGTGAACTCTCCTCCTGTACACTTCTCTTTTACAGGAAGTAAGGACACTTCATTACAGAGGCACTGAAAATTTAATTGTGTAATGCACATTTTTTTTTAATTTAAACAAAAATAAAATTTTATTAAAAACTGAAAACATCATGACATAATCATATATTTTTCTTAAAAACCACTGATGAAATTTCAATGGTATTTTGGTATATAGACAGAATGCCTGGAGGAATGTAGTACAACGTGTAAAGACCGCAATCTTTTGTCCTGTTCTTTTGCCAGGAGCTGGGGCATATTTCTAGCTGTCACTAATTGCTATTGACAAATAAAGGAGAATATTATGAATAGCGAGGAAAGATAAAGTGTAAATCAATATATTGATTGTGGTCATTTAATTAGATTAAAGATAATATAGGTATAGGAATAAGTTATACAACGAAAGGGACCATAGTAGAAATAAAATGAGAGAGCTGGCCCACAGAGAGATGCCGACAAGCGATAAAGTTCTTTGTTCTACGCCGACAAGCCCCGCCCCCTCCCTTTGAGGGCTTACATGCCGCCAGGTCTCGTGTCGTTAGGCCCCGCCCCTCTCGCTTTGTGTGCTCACCTAATGCCGACAGTGTCTGTGCTAACAGGTCCTACCCCCTCTCCCATGCGTTCTACTGTGGCGTCATGACTTGAGGGAATTGTTTTCTCGAGTCCTGCCGCCCCTCGGCAAATTAATTAGGTAATGTTCGTCAAACATTTTTTTTATGACTACTAAGGTCTGCACATTGCATCATCGAGCAATTAAGTTTTTTTGAATAATTAATTGTTGACTGGAGCGTGAGTATAAGTAGTCTGCTCACGGGAACAGTCTGTCATGTAATGAAACACTGCAGCCTTCTTCTATCTGGGGAAAGCGCTTGTCCATTAGCTGAACATGTTAGACGCTTTCAACACATTAATAGGCTTTTAAGTTTACATTCCGGATCTGTTTACATACATTAGCGAACGACCTACTTCTGCCTGGAGGTAACGGTGACCTCTATTAGCTGACCCGTTAGACGCTTTCACCCCATTAGCGAACAATGTCAGTAATTGTTTTCCTAAGTGCTCTGCCCAACACTCAACACTTTAGATTTTAGCGATGGAAATGATATAAAAAGCAGCAGCTTCTCCAACGAGTTCCAAGTTGACCAGGATGGCCGGGTTCGAATTACAAATTCAGCTTCTAATAACTCAGAGACTAATTACGATAAAGACGTCAAATAAAGTTTATTACATTAATGTCATTAGATAGTTTCTTGTGAATGTATATTTGGGTACATGGTGTCCAGGGTTCGAATACCGATAAAATGTAATTTAATTATAAATTTAATAACTCCTAAACTAATTAAGATAAAGACGCCAAATAAACTTTATTGCCTTTATGTTATTAGGTAGTATCTTGTGGAGGTGTAATTAGATACCTGACGTTCTGGGTTCGAGCCTAATGTTTAAATCGTCATTATCTCAGAAACTAAGAGAGGTAGAGGAATTGACCAAAGCATGATTGATAGCTCCTATGATGGGTAATTAATACTGTATATAATTTTCAATCAGTTGTCCTTATTTCGAATCCCGATCTTTCAATCACTTACTTATTTTTTTCTATACTCTAGAATATGTCACTTAGATTGATGCTGTAACTGCATACAGCACCGTTAAACATACCAAACTAATATTGTAAATAATTTTGTTTTTGGTGTCCAGGGTTCGAATACCGATAAAATGTAATTTAATTATAAATTTAATAACTTCTAAACTAATTAAGATAAAGATGCAAAATAAACTTTATTGCCTTTATGTTATTAGGTAGTATCTTGTGGAGGTGTAATTAGATACCTGACGTTCTGGGTTCGAGCCTAATTTTAAATCGTCATTATCTCAGAAACTAAGAGAGGTAGAGGAGTTGACCAAAGCATGATTGATAGCTCCTATGATGGGCAATTAATACTGTATATAATTTTCAATCAGTTGTCCTTACTTCGAATCACGATCTTTCAATCACTTACTTATTTTTTCTCTATACTCTAGAATATATCACTTAGATTGATGCTGTAAATGCATACAGCACCCTTAAACATATCAAACTAATATTGTAAATAATTTTGTTTCTGGTGTCCAGGGTTCGAATACCGATAAAATGTAATTTAATTATAAATTTAATAACTCCTAAACTAATTAAGATAAAGACACCAAATAAACTTTATTGCGTTTATGTTATTAGGCAGTATCTTGTGGATGTGTAATTAGATACCTGAAGTTCTGGGTTCGAGCCTAATTTTAAATCGTCATTATCTCAGAAACTAAGAGAGGTAGAGGAGTTGACCAAAGCATGATTGATAGCTCCTATGATGGGCAATTAATACTGTATATAATTTTCAATCACTTGTCCTTACTTCGAATCACGATCTTTCAATCACTTACTTATTTTTTCTCTATACTCTAGAAAATATCACTTAGATTGATGCTGTAAATGCATACAGCACCCTTAAACATATCAAACTAATATTGTAAATAATTTTGTTTCTGGTGTCCAGGGTTCGAATACCGATAAAATGTAATTTAATTATAAATTTAATAACTCCTAAACTAATTAAGATAAAGACACCAAATAAACTTTATTGCGTTTATGTTATTAGGCAGTATCTTGTGGATGTGTAATTAGATACCTGAAGTTCTGGATTCGAGCCTAATTTTAAATCGTCATTATCTCAGAAACTAAGAGAGGTAGAGGAGTTGACCAAAGCATGATTGATAGCTCCTATGATGGGCAATTAATACTGTATATAATTTTCAATCAGTTATCCTTGCTTCGAATCCCGATCTTTCAATCACTTACTTATTTTTTCTATACTCTAGAATATATCACTTAGATTGATGCTGTAAATGTATACAACACCTTTAAACATATCAAACTAGCATTGTACATAATTTTGTTTCTGGTGTCCAGGGTTCGAATACCGATAAAATGTAATTTAATTATAAATTTAATAACTCCTAAACTAATTAAGATAAAGACGCCAAATAAACTTTATTGCGTTTATGTTACTAGGTAGTATCTTGTGGATGTGTAATTAGATACCTGACGTTCTGGGTTCGAGCCTAATGTTTAAATCGTCATTATCTCAGAAACTAAGAGAGGTAGAGGAATTGACCAAAGCATGATTGATAGCTCCTATGATGGGCAATTAATACTGTATATAATTTTCAATCAGCTGTCCTTACTTCGAATCCCGATCTTTCAATCACTTACTTATTTTTTCTCTATACTCTAGAATATATCACTTAGATTGATGCTGTAAATGCATACAGCACCCTTAAACATATCAAACTAATATTGTAAATAATATTGGTTCTGGTGTCCAGGGTTCGAATACCGATAAAATGTAATTTAATTATAAATTTAATAACTCCTAAACTAATTAAGATAAAGACACCAAATAAACTTTTATAGGGGAAAGGATGCTCTCCTGAAACATTAGGTCTCTAGATAGAAGTATTTATAGGGGAGAGATAGGGAATACCAAGGCTGATGCTAGGCTAGTCAAATGCTAAAGGAGGGAGGGATATGCTTTATACGAGAGAGATAGGGAACACAAGGAAAGATGCTATACTAAACAGGACTTGAAGGGTAGAATATGAGCGATATAGCAAACCGAGGAGAGGTATTAGGATAGGAGTTTTGAATGATGGAGTAGGCGTTTATATGCGAGAGATAGGGAATACGAGGGTCGATGCTAGGCTAGACGGTGTTGAATGAGGGAATGCATCTTATATGAGAGAGGTAGGGGAATATGAGGAGAAGTGCTAGGCTAGTCGGTAAGGTCTGAATGAGAGAGTATACGTCTATATGGGAAAATATAGGGAAAACGAAGGTAGGTGCTAGGTTGAGAGAGTCTTCAAGGAGGAAAATGCATTTATATGAGAGCGGTAGGGTATACGAGGAGAGGTGCTAGTCTAGACATGGTTTGAGGATTAGAGTATACGTTTATATGGGAGAAATATGGAAAACGGGAGAGATACAAGGATAGACAGAGATTGAAGGAGGAGGAATGTAGGTTTATACTGTAATATAGAGAGTAATTCGATTATAAAACTTTTCTCATCCAGCCTTACAACACTTTTATATACTTAATTTCTAAACCTTACAAACTTTATATTTGTTAAACAGTAGTGCGCGAGACGGAGAGGGACAAACAGTATATCGGTTTACAGTGAAGTATACGTCCTAACCTATTCCCACCTTGTTTGTTCTGGATCTTCTCATTGTCTATCATCTAACGTAACCACGTAACAAGACGTAACACAGGAAATCATACATATGGCACATTAAAAAAAAATAAAGGTATATATAATGAAACATAAACAAGTAGACAGAGGGTCATCGATACATAGAAAACCAGGAGTTGTATGTACTGAGACCATAGATTAGTATAGGCAAACAACAAAGAAGTGAATTTATAGTGTAAATAGCCTAATATTTTCAAATATTATTATAGTCTAAAAGTATATAACTTAATTATGTATCGAGTATTGAGAAATAAACGTTATTCATTATTCACTAATCTCAGATAACTGCAATTGTATTGAATCAATTCACAATTGCTAATGCCATTCAACTTTCATTCGTCTCTGATACATAAACAAATTGCAAAATGGAGAAGGACGAAAGTAATAAAAAGACTCAGGCAGCAAATTTTAAGAAAGAAAAGAAAGATATATGACCGACATTGTTTTGGAATACAAATTAGTGTTGAAAATAAAATGACTGATAGCTCTGCTAAGCGTAAGGAAGAGACATGGAAATAAATTGCAAATGAATACAATTCTAGGTTAGAAAAAAGAAGATAAACAACATTCATGTAAACCAATTTTTAAAAATCAGTTTAACTGAATACATGTAAAAAAAACATATCACTTTACAAAAAGTAATGCAGACAACATTATTTTTATAAACATTATCCTATTACATTCCTTTACAAAAAACCATACATATTTCCTAAAGGCAAAGGTGATAGTCTAGACATTCTAAACACTCAGTTATATAATCATATACATCACGCAGAAAGAGACCTGCATTATCAGTAAAAAACTAAACATCTCAACAATGTCTGAATGATGTATTTTATAAGTACAAGTTTTTTGATATTTCAAAGTTCCTGTTAACCATGGCAGTAATTGATTAACACAATTTCTCGATCCTGTCATGCTATAACTTTAGATGCTTTCAGCTTACTTATAATTTCCTCAATCTCTTGTGTGTGACTATTATTACCAGCATCCCTCGACGCAATTAGTAACCTCAATATATTTACTAGTCTATTTGGATTTTCAAGCGTTGATATCACTGAATCATCATCATATGAAGATTTCATATTCTCGCAACTTCCGATGTATCCAGATTTTTCACCAACAGTAGTCTCCAGTGAAGGACAGAGGCTTGATCCGGTATAACATTCCCCTCTATACATCTTCGGATCTTCAAGTGCAGGTGAGAGAGTCGATTCAGTATAACATGTTGCTCTATGAAACTTAAATCTTGACAAAGAACGATTCTTAAAAATCCGCCCGCATACACAGCATCTAATAACGCGTTTTCCTCCATGTGTAATGTATGAAAAATCGAGTTTCTCATTCGTCAGTTGCACAGATTTTCTCGGGCAGTAGCTCATGCTAAAACTAAAAGAAATTAAATGAATACGTGAATGCTAACGCTCGAAGGAATTAAAAGCGAATGAATGAATTCATAACACGCACCTATGTTTATATCCAGGATGAGGACGACGGAGGGAATTGCGATCAATGCATAGCAGGGAGAAAGGATACTCTCTTGAAACATTAGTCATCTAGACAACTATTGTTCACGGAGCCTGTAGACGTCAGGTTGAATGGGACAGACCTCAGGTTCAAATCTTTAAGGGTACGGACCCCTGGCTTTTGCCTGGCATGTATACTAAACCATCCTAACAGCGAAACATTACATTACAACGACACGTAACCAGAACATGACGAGTGCGAGCATGGAAAAAGGATGCTCTCTGGGAACATTAGTGGAAAAGGATGCTCTCTGGAAACAGTCGCCATCCGCACAACGGATTGTCCCTAACATTTCCAGATTTCGGAACGTTCAACATCGTGACCCGCTCCTGTCATCTACATTTCGACGAAATTTTACCTCCTGAATTAGTTTGGTGCTCTGTATAGAACCTCAGAATATGCATTACGCTGCGTGTCCCTAGCGTTTCCAGCTCCTGAATCGTTCCAGCTAGTGGAATGCCTCTACCATCTTCATGTCAACGATCTGTTACTCTGAATTTAAGTTTGGTGATCTGTATAGACCTATACAACATGCATTACGCTATGTAACAGACTCATCACGCTATGTAACAACACGATCACGCTATGTAACAACCTGATCACGCTATGTAACAACATGATCACGCTATGAAACAACATGATTACGCTATGTAACAACATGATCACGCTATGTAACAGACTCATCACGCTATGTAACAACATGATCACGCTATGTATCAACCTGAGCACGCTATGTAACATGATCACGCTATGTAACAACATGAACACGCTATGTAACAACACGATCACGCTATGTAACAACACGATCACGCTATGTAACAACTGATCACGCTATGTAACAACATGATCACGCTATGTAACAACCTGAGTACGCTATGTAACAACATGATCACGCCATGTAACAACATGATCACGCTATGTAACAACCTGATCACGCTATGTAACAACATGATCACGCTATGTAACAACATGATCACGCTATGTAACAACATGATCACGCTATGTAACAGACTCATCACGCTATGTAACAACATGAACACGCTATGTAACAACATGTTCACGCCATGTAACAACATGATCACGCTATGTAACAACCTGATCACGTTATGTAACAACATGATCACACTATGTAACAACATGATTACGTTATCTAACAACCTGATCACGCTATGTAACAACATGATCACGCTATGTAACAACCTGATCACGCTATGTAACATGTTCACGCTATGTAACAAAACGATCACGCTATGTAACAACATGTTCACGCCATGTAACAACATGATCACGCTATGTAACAACCTGATCACGCTATGTAACAACATGATTACGCTATGTAACAACTGATCACGCTATGTAACAACATGATCACGCTATGTAACAACCTGATCACGCTATGTAACAACCTGATCACGCTATGTAACAACATGTTCACGCTATGTAACAACACGATCACGCTATGTAACAACACGATCACGCTATGTAACAACCTGATCACGCTATGTAACAACATGTTCACGCTATGTAACAACATGATCACGCTATGTAACAACATGATCACGCTATGTAACAACATGTTCACGCTATGTAACAACATGATCACGCTATGTAACAACGTGTTCAAGCTATGTAACAACATGATCACGCTATGTAACAACATGATTACGCTATGTAACAACTAATCACGCTATGTAACAACACGATCACGCTATGTAACAACACGATCACGCTATGTAACAGCTGATCACGCTATGTAACGATATGATCACGCTATGTAACATCATGATCACGCTATGTAACAATACGATCATGCTATGTAACAACCTGAGCACGCTATGTAACAACATGATCACGCTATGTAACAACATGAACACGCTATGTAACAACCTGATCACGCTATGTAACAACATGATCACGCTATGTAACAACCTGATCATGATATGTAACAACATGTTCACGCTATGTAACAACACGATCACGCTATGTAACAAAACGATCACGCTATTAAACAACACGATCACGCTATGTAACAACACGATAACGCTATGTAACAACTGATCACGCTATGTAACAACATGATCACGCTATGTAACAACCTGAGTACGCTATGTAACAACATGATCACGCTATGTAACAACTGATCACGCTATGTAACAACATGCTCAAGCTATGTAACAACTGATCACGCTATGTAACAACATGATCACGCTATGTAACAACCTGAGCACGCTATGTAACAATCTGATCACGCTATGTAACAACACGATCACGCTATGTAACAACTGATCACGCTATGTAACAACATGATCACGCTATGTAACAACCTAAGTACGCCATGTAACAACATGATCACGCCATGTAACAACTGATCACGCTATGTAACAACATGCTCAAGCTATGTAACAACTGATCACGCTATGTAACAACATGATCACGCTATGTAACAACCTGAGCACGCTATGTAACAATCTGATCACGTTATGTAACAACTGATCACGCTATGTAACAATATGATTACGCTATGTAACAACATGATCACGCTATGTAACAAAACGATCACGCTATGTAACAACACGATCACGCTATGTAACAAAACGATCACGCTATGTAACAACACGATCACGCTATGTAACAACACGATCACGCTATGTAACAACTGATCACGCTATGTAACAACATGATCACGCTATGTAACAACCTGAGTACGCTATGTAACAACATGACCACGCCATGTAACAACGGATCACGCTATGTAACAACATGCTCAAGCTATGTAACAACTGATCACGCTATGTAACAACATGATCACGCTATGTAACAACCTGAGCACGCTATGTAACAATCTGATCACGTTATGTAACAACTGATCACGCTATGTAACAATATGATTACGCTATGTAACAACATGATCACGCTATGTAACAACATGTTCACGCTATGTAACAACATGATCACGCTATGTAACAACGTGTTCAAGCTATGTAACAACATGATCACGCTATGTAACAACATGATGACGCTATGTAACAACCTGATCACGCTATGTAACATGTTCACGCTATGTAACAACTGATCACGCTATGTAACAACATGATCACGGTATGTAACAACCTGAGCACGCTATGTAACAACATTTTCACGCTATGTAACAACACGATCACGCTATGTGACAACACGATCACGCTATGTAACAACATGGACACGTTATGTAACAACATGGACACGCTATGTAACAACATGAACACGCTATGTAACAATACGATCAAGCTATGTAACAACCTGAGCACGCTATGTAACAACATGATCACGCTATGTAACAACATGAACACTATGTAACAACCTGAGCATGCTATGTGACAACATGATCACGCTATGTAACAACCTGATCACGCTATGTAACAACACGATCACGCTATGTAACAACACGATCACGCTATGTAACAACCTAATCACGCTATGTAACAACATGATCACGCTATGTAACAACATGTTCACGCTATGTAACAACATGATCACGCTATGTAACAACGTGTTCAAGCTATGTAACAACATGATCACGCTATGTACCAACATGATGACGCTATGTAACAACCTGATCACGCTATGTAACATGTTCACGCTATGTGACAACTGATCACGCTATGTAACAACATGATCACGGTATGTAACAACCTGAGCACGCTATGTAACAACATGATCACGCTATGTAACAACATTTTCACGCTATGTAACAACACGATCACGCTATGTGACAACACGATCACGCTATGTAACAACATGGACACGTTATGTAACAACATGGACACGCTATGTAACAACATGAACACGCTATGTAACAATACGATCAAGCTATGTAACAACCTGAGCACGCTATGTAACAACATGATCACGCTGTGTAACAACATGAACACTCTATGTAACAACCTGAGCATGCTATGTGACAACATGATCACGCTATGTAACAACCTGATCACGCTATGTAACAACACGATCACGCTATGTAACAACACGATCACGCTATGTAACAACCTAATCACGCTATGTAACAACATGATCACGCTATGTAACAACATGATCACGCTATGTAACAACATGATCACGCTATGTAAATAGGGTGGACCATTTAAGTTGAGGCTATACATTATATCCAAAACTAAGCGTTGTAGAAAGAAATGTCTTTAATAAAACTTGATTGATATTATGACGAAAGTAAATGCCGCTAGTCGTATTTCGTTTGGAGGACGTAGTGAGGGACATTTCAGGGTCTTTTTAAATGGGACCCTAATTGTAGGTTCCCATTTAAAAAAATAAATTGACCCAAAATGACCCTCATAACGGCCTCAAAACGAAACACGACTAGCGGCATTTACTTTCGTCATAATATCAATCAAGTTTTATTAAAGACATTTCTTTCTACAACGCTTAGTTTTGGATATAATGTATAGCCTCAACTTAAATGGTCCACCCTATTTACATAGCGTGATCATGTTGTTACATAGCGTGATCATGTTGTTACATAGCGTGATCATGTTGTTACATAGCGTGATTAGGTTGTTACATAGCGTGATCGTTTTGTTACATAGCGTGATCGTGTTGTTACATAGCGTGATCAGGTTGTTACATAGCGTGATCATGTTGTCACATAGCATGCTCAGGTTGTTACATAGAGTGTTCATGTTGTTACATTGCGTGATCATGTTGTTACATAGCGTGCTCAGGTTGTTACATAGCTTGATCGTATTGTTACATAGCGTGTTCATGTTGTTACATAGCGTGTCCATGTTGTTACATAACGTGTCCATGTTGTTACATAGCGTGATCGTGTTGTCACATAGCGTGATCGTGTTGTTACATAGCGTGAAAATGTTGTTACATAGCGTGATCGTGTTGTTACATAGCGTGCTCAGGTTGTTACATACCGTGATCATGTTGTTACATAGCGTGATCAGTTGTTACATAGCGTGAACATGTTACATAGCGTGATCAGGTTGTTACATAGCGTCATCATGTTGTTACATAGCGTGATCATGTTGTTACATAGCTTGAACACGTTGTTACATAGCGTGATCATGTTGTTACATAGCGTGAACATGTTGTTACATAGCGTGATCATGTTGTTACATAGCGTAATCAGGTTGTTACATAGCGTGATCAGTTGTTACATAACGTGATCATGTTGTTACATAGCGTGCTCATGTTGTTACATAGCGTGATCATGTTGTTACATAGCGTGATCAGTTGTTACATAGCTTGAGCATGTTGTTACATAGCGTGATCCGTTGTTACATGGCGTGATCATGTTGTTACATAGCGTACTCAGGTTGTTACATAGCGTGATCATGTTGTTACATAGCGTGATCAGTTGTTACATAGCGTGATCGTGTTGTTACATAGCGTGATCGTGTTGTTACATAGCGTGATCGTTTTGTTACATAGCGTGATCGTGTTGTTACATAGCGTGATCGTTTTGTTACATAGCGTGGTCATGTTGTTACATAGCGTGAACATGTTGTTACATAGCGTGATCATGTTGTTACATAGCGTAATCATATTGTTACATAGCGTGATCAGTTGTTACATAACGTGCTCAGATTGTTACATAGCGTGCTCAGGTTGTTACATAGCGTGATCATGTTGTTACATAGCGTGATCAGTTGTTACATAGCTTGAGCATGTTGTTACATAGCGTGATCAGTTGTTACATGGCGTGATCATGTTGTTACATGGCGTGATCATGTTGTTACATGGCGTACTCAGGTTGTTACATAGCGTGATCATGTTGTTACATAGCGTGATCAGTTTTTACATAGCGTGATCGTGTTGTTACATAGCGTGATCAGATTATTACATAGCGTGCTCAGGTTGTTACATAGCGTGATCATGTTGTTACATAGCTTGAGCATGTTGTTACATAGCGTGATCAGTTGTTACATAGCGTGATCATGTTGTTACATAGCGTACTCAGGTTGTTACATAGCGTGATCATGTTGTCACATAGCGTGATCAGTTGTTACATAGCGTTATCGTGTTGTTACATAGCGTGATTGTGTTGTTACATAGCGTGATCGTTTTGTTACATAGCGTGATCGTGTTGTTACATAGCGTGAACATGTTGTTACATATCATGATCAGGTTGTTACATAGCGTGATCATGTTGTTACATAGCGTGATCAGGTTGTTACATAGCGTGTTCATGTTGTTACATAGCGTGATCATGTTGTTACATAGCGTGCTCAGGTTGTTACATAGAATGATCGTATTGTTACATAGCGTGATCATGATGTTACATAGCGTGATCATATTGTTACATAGCGTGATCAGCTGTTACATAGCGTGATCGTGTTGTTACATAGCGTGATCGTGTTGTTACATAGCGTGATCAGTTGTTACATAGCGTAATCATGTTGTTACATAGCGTGATCAGGTTGTTACATAGCGTGATCATGTTGTTACATAGCGTGAACATGTTGTTACATAGCGTGATCAGGTTGTTACATAGCGTGATCGTGTTGTTACATAGCGTGAACATGTTGTTACATAGCGTGATCAGGTTGTTACATAGCGTGATCAGGTTGTTACATAGCGTGATCATGTGGTTACATAGCGTGATCAGTTGTTACATAGCGTAATCATGTTGTTACATAGCGTGATCAGGTTGTTACATAGCGTGAACATGTTGTTACATGGCGTGAACATGTTGTTACATAGCGTGATCGTTTTGTTACATAGCGTGAACATGTTACATAGCGTGATCAGGTCTTTACATAGCGTGATCATGTTGTTACATAGCGTGATCAGGTTGTTACATAACGTAATCATGTTGTTACATAGCGTGATCATGTTGTTACATAGCGTGATCATGTTGTTACATAGCGTGATCATGTTGTTACATGGCGTGAACATGTTGTTACATAGCGTGTTCATGTTGTTACATAGCGTGATGAGTCTGTTACATAGCGTGATCATGTTGTTACATAGCGTGATCATGTTGTTACATAGCGTGATCAGGTTGTTACATAGCGTGATCATGTTGTTACATGGCGTGATCATGTTGTTACATAGCGTACTCAGGTTGTTACATAGCGTGATCATGTTGTTACATAGCGTGATCAGTTGTTACATAGCGTGATCGTGTTGTTACATAGCGTGATCGTGTTGTTACATAGCGTGTTCATGTTGTTACATAGCGTGATCATGTTACATAGCGTGCTCAGGTTGATACATAGCGTGATCATGTTGTTACATAGCGTGATGAGTCTGTTACATAGCGTGATCATGTTGTTACATAGCGTGATCATGTTGTTACATAGCGTGATCATGTTGTTACATAGCGTGATCAGGTTGTTACATAGCGTGATCGTGTTGTTACATAGCGTGATGAGTCTGTTACATAGCGTAATGCATGTTTTATAGGTCTATACAGATCACCAAACTTAAATTCAGAGTAACAGATCGTTGACATGAAGATGGTAGAGGCATTCCACTAGCTGGAACGATTCAGGAGCTGGAAACGCTAGGGACACGCAGCGCAATGCATATTCTGAGGTTATATACAGAGCACCAAACTAATTCAGGAGGTAAAATTTCGTCGAAATGTAGATGACAGGAGCGGGTCACGATGTTGAACGTTCCGAAATCTGGAAATGTTAGGGACAATCCGTTGTGCGGATGGCGACTGTTTCCAGAGAGCATCCTTTTCCACTAATGTTCCCAGAGAGCATCCTTTTTCCATGCTCGCACTCGTCATGTTCTGGTTACGTGTCGTTGTAATGTAATGTTTCGCTGTTAGGATGGTTTAGTATACATGCCAGGCAAAAGCCAGGGGTCCGTACCCTTAAAGATTTGAACCTGAGGTCTGTCCCATTCAACCTGACGTCTACAGGCTCCGTGAACAATAGTTGTCTAGATGACTAATGTTTCAAGAGAGTATCCTTTCTCCCTGCTATGCATTGATCGCAATTCCCTCCGTCGTCCTCATCCTGGATATATACATAGGTGCGTGTTATGAATTCATTCATTCGCTTTTAATTCCTTCAAAGCGTTAGCATTCACGTATTCATTTAATTTCTTTTAGTTTTAGCATGAGCTACTGCCCGAGAAAATCTGTGCAAATGACGAATGAGAAACTCGATTTTTCATACATTACACATGGAGGAAAACGCGTTATTAGATGCTGTGTATGCGGGCGGATTTTTAAGAATCGTTCTTTGTCAAGATTTAAGTTTCATAGAGCAACATGTTATACTGAATCGACTCTCTCACCTGCACTTGAAGATCCGAAGATGTATAGAGGGGAATGTTATACCGGATCAAGCCTCTGTCCTTCACTGGAGACTACTGTTGGTGAAAAATCTGGATACATCGGAAGTTGCGAGAATATGAAATCTTCATATGATGATGATTCAGTGATATCAACGCTTGAAAATCCAAATAGACTAGTAAATATATTGAGGTTACTAATTGCGTCGAGGGATGCTGGTAATAATAGTCACACACAAGAGATTGAGGAAATTATAAGTAAGCTGAAAGCATCTAAAGTTATAGCATGACGGGATCGAGAAATTGTGTTAATCAATTACTGCCATGGTTAACAGGAACTTTGAAATATCAAAAAACTTGTACTTATAAAATACATCATTCAGACATTGTTGAGATGTTTAGTTTTTATACTGATAATGCAGGTCTCTTTCTGCGTGATGTATATGATTATATAACTGAGTGTTTAGAATGTCTAGACTATCACCTTTGCCTTTAGGAAATATGTATGGGTTTTGGAAAGGAATGTAATAGGATAATGTTTATAAAAAATAATGTTGTCTGCATTACTTTTTGTAAAGTGATATGTTTTTTTACATGTATTCAGTTAAACTGATTTTTAAAAATTGGTTTACATGAATGTTGTTTATCTCCTTTTTTCTAACCTAGAATTGTATTCATTTGCAATTTATTTCCATGTCTCTTCCTTACGCTTAGCAGAGCTATCAGTCATTTTATTTTCAACACTAATTTGTGTTCCAAAACAATGTCGGTCATATATCTTTCTCTTCTTTCTTAAAATTTGCTGCCTGAGTCTTTTTATTACTTTCGTCCTTCTCCATTTTGCAATTTGTTTATGTATCAGAGACGAATGAAAGTTGAATGGCATTAGCAATTGTGAATTGATTCAATACAATTGCAGTTATCTGAGATTAGTGAATAATGAATAACGTTTATTTCTCAATACTCGATACATAATTAAGTTATATACTTTTAGACTATAATAATATTTGAAAATATTAGGCTATTTACACTATAAATTCACTTCTTTGTTGTTTGCCTATACTAATCTATGGTCGCAGTACATACAACTCCTGGTTTTCTGTGTATCGATGACCCTCTGTCTACTTGTTTATGTTTCATTATATATACCTTTATTTTTTTTTAATGTGCCATATGTATGATTTCCTGTGTTACGTCTTGTTACGTGGTTACGTTAGATGATAGACAATGAGAAGATCCAGAACAAACAAGGTGGGAATAGGTTAGGACGTATACTTCACTGTAAACCAATATACTGTTTGTCCCTCTCCGTCTCGCGCACTACTGTTTAACAAATATAAAGTTTGTAAGGTTTAGAAATTAAGTATATAAAAAGTGTTGTAAGGCTGGATGAGAAAAGTATTATAATCGAATTACTCTCTATATTACAGTATAAACCTACATTCCTCCTCCTTCAATCTCTGTCTATCCTTGTATCTCTCCCGTTTTCCATATTTCTCCCATATAAACGTATACTCTAATCCTCAAACCATGTCTAGACTAGCACCTCTACTCGTATACCCTACCGCTCTCATATAAATGCATTTTCCTCCTTGAAGACTCTCTCAACCTAGCACCTACCTTCGTTTTCCCTATATTTTCCCATATAGACGTATACTCTCTCATTCAGACCTTACCGACTAGCCTAGCACTTCTCCTCATATTCCCCTACCTCTCTCATATAAGATGCATTCCCTCATTCAACACCATCTAGCCTAGCATCGACCCTCGTATTCCCTATCTCTCGCATATAAACGCCTACTCCATCATTCAAAACTCCTATCCTAATACCTCTCCTCGGTTTGCTATATCGCTCATATTCTACCCTTCAAGTCCTGTTTAGTATAGCATCTTTCCTTGTGTTCCCTATCTCTCTCGTAAAAAGCATATCCCTCCCTCCTTTAGCATTTGACTAGCCTAGCATCAGCCTTGGTATTCCCTATCTCTCCCCTATAAATACTTCTATCTAGAGACCTAATGTTTCAGGAGAGCATCCTTTCCCCTATAAAAGTTTATTTGGTGTCTTTATCTTAATTAGTTTAGGAGTTATTAAATTTATAATTAAATTACATTTTATCGGAATTCGAACCCTGGACACCAGAACCAATATTATTTACAATATTAGTTTGATATGTTTAAGGGTGCTGTATGCATTTACAGCATCAATCTAAGTGATATATTCTAGAGTATAGAGAAAAAATAAGTAAGTGATTGAAAGATCGGGATTCGAAGTAAGGACAGCTGATTGAAAATTATATACAGTATTAATTGCCCATCATAGGAGCTATCAATCACGCTTTGGTCAATTCCTCTACCTCTCTTAGTTTCTGAGATAATGACGATTTAAACATTAGGCTCGAACCCAGAACGTCAGGTATCTAATTACACATCCACAAGATACTACCTAGTAACATAAACGCAATAAAGTTTATTTGGCGTCTTTATCTTAATTAGTTTAGGAGTTATTAAATTTATAATTAAATTACATTTTATCGGTATTCGAACCCTGGACACCAGAAACAAAATTATTTACAATGTTAGTTTGATATGTTTAAAGGTGTTGTATACATTTACAGCATCAATCTAAGTGTTATATTCTAGAGTATAGAAAAAATAAGTAAGTGATTGAAAGATCGGGATTCGAAGTAAGGATAACTGATTGAAAATTATATACAGTATTAATTGCCCATCATAGGAGCTATCAATCATGCTTTGATCAACTCCTCTACCTCTCTTAGTTTCTGAGATAATGACGATTTAAAATTAGGCTCGAACCCAGAACTTCAGGTATCTAATTACACATCCACAAGATACTGCCTAATAACATAAACGCAATAAAGTTTATTTGGTGTCTTTATCTTAATTAGTTTTGGAGTTATTAAATTTATAATTAAATTACATTTTATTGGTATTCGAACCCTGGACACCAGAAACAAAATTATTTACAATATTAGTTTGATATGTTTAAGGGTGCTGTATGCATTTACAGCATCAATCTAAGTGATATATTCTAGAGTATAGAGAAAAAATAAGTAAGTGATTGAAAGATCGTGATTCGAAGTAAGGACAACTGATTGAAAATTATATACAGTATTAATTGCCCATCATAGGAGCTATCAATCATGCTTTGGTCAACTCCTCTACCTCTCTTAGTTTCTGAGATAATGACGATTTAAAATTAGGCTCGAACCCAGAACGTCAGGTATCTAATTACACCTCCACAAGATACTACCTAATAACATAAAGGCAATAAAGTTTATTTTGCATCTTTATCTTAATTAGTTTAGAAGTTATTAAATTTATAATTAAATTACATTTTATCGGTATTCGAACCCTGGACACCAAAAACAAAATTATTTACAATATTAGTTTGATATGTTTAAAGGTGCTGTATGCAGTTACAGCATCAATCTAAGTGACATATTCTAGAGTATAGAAAAAAATAAGTAAGTGATTGAAAGATCGGGATTCGAAATAAGGACAACTGATTGAAAATTATATACAGTATTAATTACCCATCATAGGAGCTATCAATCATGCTTTGGTCAATTCCTCTACCTCTCTTAGTTTCTGAGATAATGACGATTTAAACATTAGGCTCGAACCCAGAACGTCAGGTATCTAATTACACCTCCACAAGATACTACCTAATAACATAAAGGCAATAAAGTTTATTTGGCGTCTTTATCTTAATTAGTTTAGGAGTTATTAAATTTATAATTAAATTACATTTTATCGGTATTCGAACCCTGGACACCATGTACCCAAATATACATTCACAAGAAACTATCTAATGACATTAATGTAATAAACTTTATTTGACGTCTTTATCGTAATTAGTCTCTGAGTTATTAGAAGCTGAATTTGTAATTCGAACCCGGCCATCCTGGACAACTTGGAACTCGTTGGAGAAGCTGCTGCTTTTTATATCATTTCCATCGCTAAAATCTAAAGTGTTGAGTGTTGGGCAGAGCACTTAGGAAAACAATTACTGACATTGTTCGCTAATGGGGTGAAAGCGTCTAACGGGTCAGCTAATAGAGGTCACCGTTACCTCCAGGCAGAAGTAGGTCGTTCGCTAATGTATGTAAACAGATCCGGAATGTAAACTTAAAAGCCTATTAATGTGTTGAAAGCGTCTAACATGTTCAGCTAATGGACAAGCGCTTTCCCCAGATAGAAGAAGGCTGCAGTGTTTCATTACATGACAGACTGTTCCCGTGAGCAGACTACTTATACTCACGCTCCAGTCAACAATTAATTATTAAAAAAAACTTAATTGCTCGATGATGCAATGTGCAGACCTTAGTAGTCATAAAAAAAATGTTTGACGAACATTACCTAATTAATTTGCCGAGGGGCGGCAGGACTCGAGAAAACAATTCCCTCAAGTCATGACGCCACAGTAGAACGCATGGGAGAGGGGGTAGGACCTGTTAGCACAGACACTGTCGGCATTAGGTGAGCACACAAAGCGAGAGGGGGCGGGGCCTAACGACACGAGACCTGGCGGCATGTAAGCCCTCAAAGGGAGGGGGCGGGGCTTGTCAGCGTAGAACAAAGAACTTTATCGCTTGTCGGCATCTCTCTGTGGGCCAGCTCTCTCATTTTATTTCTACTGACCATCTCGCGCACTGTGACCTACATAGATTTATTGTGGCTACCAACCCAAGGAGGATGGGATGGAGTGTGGGAATCATATCAGGCTACAGGGCTCAGGCAGACAGGCCACAGTGACGCGCGGAAATCCCAACAGTTCCAGGCTCGAAGACCCGTCCTTCTGCTGGAGCTGCCTAGAAAAGGTGATGAAAGATCCGTCGACCAAGCAGCCCTATAGTGTCCACGGGGAGTACTCTTTCCTTTGAGCAAATATCCGCGCCATCTCTCCGACACCGCCACACTCCAAAAAAATTAGTAGGAAACGGAATGAAAGGAAATCTGATAGATGAGAAAGCACTCCAGCATTCGCCTACGGACCAGGGAAAACCACGAAAAACCCAGAGTTGGCGGTTGATGGGAGTCGAACCAGAGACCTTCCAGATGCGAGTCTCGTGTATTACTGCGGAGCCATCTCGCTTGGCAGTTTAAATATTAATTTTGAAAACTAATCAGCCTAAGTATAATTAAACGAATGGTTCCCTTCACAGTAAAATGCTGAGAGGAATTTTATTTTTGTGTTATGGAACAGTAAATCAATATCATTACTAACGTGTTCAGAACTTATATTTCATATGTTGTGCTAGATTAAAATTTACCAATGTTAAATGCCTTCTATGTTTTCAATTTTGTAATTTTAAATACTTTTCATTGCACCATTCTATTCCTAATAATTTATTTTAGAATTAGTTTGCCGTTAAATTGTTCCTTGAAAGATTATTACTTTACGAAAGTTTAAAATATTAAACTTTGTCTTATGATTTCCTTTTATTATGATTCATGTATAAACTAATTTCTCCCCTGTATTTTTACTTTCTCTACCATGGACACAGTTGGTAGAGAAGGTGTTGCATTCTACCCATAAATTCGATGCCAAGATTTCACTGAAAATGTGTGTTGAGGCCCATTGAACAAATAAAAATCATTTTTAGAAAAAGCTCGTATATATATATATATATATATATGTGTGTGTGTGTGTGTGTGTGTGTGTGTGTGTGTGTGTGTGTGTGTAAACGGCATGACTCAAAAACAAACGTCGGATAAATAGCAAACTTGGTATTTAGCTCAATAACTTCCAAAGATGCAATACAAAGGTTCTCAAAAAAAATCTCTATCCGAAACTACCCTTTATATGAAGTATTCTTCGAAACTTTTTATTTCCTAAAAATGGCCCCAACATTTGGATTAAAATACCATATATTAAAGATATATACATAACCAATAAAAATCTATATTTTAAGTTTTTGGGGGAATAGCTTGTGAAGTCGTCTTCATTCGAAATGAATTTTGTATAAACTTGTATAACTAGTAAACGTTAAGCGATAGACCAAAACGCACCAAACAAAAAGTGTAGATCTCTTGAAAGCCCACAATTTATTTCAAACTACTTTTTTGTGGCATAGGTCATTTCCTAGATATCCGTTATTAATTGTTCGAATTGTACAATTCTTAGGCATTATTTTGAAGTCCTGTCGCTTTTTAGTTGTTTCTTGCGATATTATGGAAGGAATATGGAATTTTAAGGCTAGCGCATACCGCGTAGTTCTAAAACATTGACTATCGCTATTTATTTTATATTTATAACGAAAGGTGTAATGCAGCTATTTCCGAAAAGTTTATCTCAATTAAAATGAAGTAGATAGGAAAATAACTTTCTTGAGAATAATTTATATACCCACTAAAAAGCGATAAATGGGAGAAAGTCATGTGAATGTAACACGTCTTTTTTTTAATTTAAAAATTAAATATGCTAATTTACGAGAAATAGTTCATTATTTCAGTCCCAGGTCGTGATAGTCATAAGTATTCTGTTATAGGAACTAAGTAGACAATACAGTTATTATAATGTTACACTAATGTCTTCACTTGTGTGTCACTGCACTTGTTTACTAAAGAAATAACAACAGAATTTGTAAATCAGGCGAAATGAATCACGTAGCAAATAAAGTACCGAGAAGGGATTTCTAGTCTTTCCTGTCCAAAATAAAACAGCAGACGTTTCATTTAACAGAGGCGCGCAAAACTCTCCCAGAGAATTTCGTCCTGTGGCAAATATCGACTATAATCATGAATCAAACAAAATACTCTTGAAGAGTATAGTAGCTCACCGGAAGTGCCACCCAAAAGGGAATATTCAAAGGCTGGTTCACACTCACATGCCCGAAGGGTTTGTTTCGAACTGGGAGAAAAAAGCAGAATTTCCCGCTCCCTAAACAAATAGCAGCGGCTGCGTTAATTCTGTGTGCTAAGTAAATCTTCCATTTCGCTGCGACGCGGCGGTAAATAATCACGCCCCTTGGCACTGTTATGTGCCATGAATCTCCGCTTTACTTCCTAACGGCCTTTGCTGAATCGTAGTTCTGATTTACACTTGGTGTCATGCGCCTAGTGAATTTCCATAAAGTGAAGCATCGATGGTATTAGGAATTGTCAGTTTTCTGCACAAGATTAATTTATATTTCGCATTCATATGCTGCAATTTATTTCATAGAATTTATTTTTCAGATATAGGGAAATTATAGTCTATCTGGTAACTTGTGAAGTAACCTTAAACTAAACGTATTTTCCCTCTGAAGGAAGTCTTAATGAAATAGTACAGTATCGGTGAGAAAGTAAACCAATGTCAACAAGCAACATCCTCCTTGGGTACCAGAAGTTAGAAGGGCACGAAAGACTCAAGGCAAGTGGGAGGGAATCATTCCATAATTACTAAGACAAATGGGAACACCATTTATTGTGAAACAGTTTTATTCGTCAACTAGGCATAAACGTTAAACTTGAGTCACTTTTGGCACACACTTGGAACACAAACAGCCGATCCGCCGAATCACAACTCACAAGTGAACTGCTCTGCCACTGTCCATTTTCACCTTCCGCTTTTCACTTCGTAGCTTCTTAAATAATTGAACTGCATGCACTAAACAGAGCAGTCCCTTATATAAACCCCGCATATAAAGCGAAACTTTATAGAAGAGGAACTACTCGAAACGGCCAAAACTTTCCTCTGGAGCGGGGAATCGGCACATAATGGCTATTGCTCCGCACGACCATTGTTCTGAAGGGGACATGCTATTAACGCCACTCGCGGCGAGGTAGACGAGGCGAAAGTTGCTCGCACAGCTCTCGTGCGTGGTCACACTATATTATACCTAACCAGAAAAAGACGTTACATCTAGATGGGCCTTATAATGCTAGCCTCTTCCACTGATCATCACGCCTATATGAATCTCCAAATAAGGTTTCAACTCGAGACTTACTAAACAGGTAGTAAAAGTACATTCCTATTTTGTGTATTTCGATATCAGCTAGAAAGTGTTGTCTCGGGAAGGCCCGGTAGATGTAGGTCTACTATTGGTAAATAAAATGTTTGGGGTCTGTCCGGAGATAGGTCAGTGACTAGTCCCTAGATACGTACATTCCAAAAGATATATTATTTAACACGTCTTCTGTATTTCCATTCGCCATAGCAGTTTATTCTGTAATATTTAAGAAAACAAACTTATAAATGGATTTCCTTTTGCCTGCGCAAGATAGATTTTAATTCGATAAAATTGCACATTTTCAAGCATAGTTTTCTTATTTTCTGCATGCAAGTGCCGCGCAAATGATTGGAGAAGAAAGTGGATATACATATTATTATATTAAACAGCGACAATTGTGTTGAAGGTATTATAATATAATGGCATTTTAGGACCTCGTAGTTGAAAAATAAACACGTCTACACTTAAAATTCGATCTTCGGGTAGCTGATAGTAGCACTCATAAAAACCACTCTTCCTTTGGAACAGAAAAAGTTCTGGCTCATAGAATGTTGACCTTGGAGTAGATGTTGGGACTCTTAATCGAAGACTGCCTTCTAATTTGAAGAAAGCAGCAACGTTGGATATCTTCGGAGTTCTTAAGTCAAAGTAACGGAAACTAATTAACTTCAGGCGTTTACACGACGCCATACTATCTCAAAAACCCTTTTACTTTGAGAATTCCCCTACAGAACGGATTTAGATTTTATCTTTAGATAAAACTGAGAGAAATGTGAACCTAATTCAGATGTGGTGTCATTTCAATAGCAAAAATGTTCATCACAAAATTGGAGAAAAATAATTTTTGTAATATAAACACTAAAGTAGCAGGAAAAGCATTTCTCAAATGCTAATAAAGTTGTATCGTTATACACAATGCAAAGAAAAAGAAAAAAAGAAAGAATAAAGAAGGAGAAAAAGTAAAGCGGAGATTGTTGGTACTATCTATTACAGCTTTAAAGTATAAGAAATCTAACATTCTAGTTGCAATAAATATAAACAAGTAAAACTGTATAATCAATTTTGCTTTAATGTGTTTTTCTAACAGTCTATTTACTGTGTTGAAAATAAGTTTTAAGATGGAAATCATTTCATTAAATGTTAAGATAAAGCAAAAGAGACTTTTCTCAATGTTTGAGAATATTTACAATAGTTAAGACTATTTGAAATAAAATCTTCAGTTTTGCAAGACATTAATGTACTTCAGCAGGTAATCTCCATCAATGACCTCATCACCATCATCAGCAGGTATAAGCCTGGGAAGCCTTGCTACAGCCTCATGAATTAAATGTTTGTGTGTTCATCTTTTCTTCGGTCTGCCAATGTTTCTCTTGGCTATAGGTTTATAATTTAACAGCAATTTTGGGATGCGTAATCTTCCATTCTAACCACATATCATCTCCAATTGATTATATATTGATTTATCTTCTCAATTAACCTAAAAATAGACAGTTCCTTTCTCTTTTTGTCTAACAAAGTTTAGTCTAGGACACTCCTTAGGAATCCCAATTCAGCGGCTTCTATTTTTCGTTCTTCAGTTTTACAAAGTTTTAAACATTCTGGACCATACAATATGGGCATTGCCATTACTATATAACAGTTTAGCTTAGTTTTTTCCTAATAGTTTTAAGGTTTATTTTTATAGTGCCACCTATACAGAGTGGACCATTTAAGTTCAGACTGTACAATATCTCCAAAACTAAGCGTTGCAGATGGAAATGTCTTTCATAAAAGTTTTATGATATTATGGAGGAAAGTAAGTACCATTAGTCGTGTTTTGTTTGGATGACGTTATGATAGTCATTTTAGGGTCAATTTATTTTTAAATGTGAACCTAAAACTAGAGGCAAATTAAACTGACCCTAAAATGACCATCACAGCATCCTCCAAATAAAACACGATTAATGGCATTTACTTTCCTCCATAATATCCAGCAACTTCCAAGATACTTCTTTCTATAACGTTTAGTTTTGGAAACATGGTACAGTCTCAACTTAAATGATCCACCCTGTATAATTTAATTTGGAGATCTTATTGGTATATATTAATCGTTAATACACCAAACATTGCAGCCTAGTTAGTTGAACTTATTTATTTGTTCTATCATTTTTCCTTCTAACATTATTTTTGCCTCGTATAGGACTCAAAAGGTTTTGTTTTAGCAATATAAATATTTAGCATGAATTTTTGACATAAATTATTTAATTGGTATTTGGCTTTCTGTAAATTGTTTGAGCTACATATTAGAACCTGATTATATGTGAATGAAATTCTCTATAAAAGTGCATCCTTAGTTTTAAAATTAATTCCCAAATGATGTCATAGGACATTAATGTATATATTAAAAAGCAGTGTCAAAAGTGGAAACCCTCGTCTTACAGTTTATTAATTGTTGCTGGTATATCATTATTTTTATTCCTGTTTCTATCATTTTTATTTATAAACGTTTTATTATTGTTATTAAATGTTTCGGTATACCTTTTTGTTCCATAATATGCCATAATTGACTTCCATTGACCTTATCAAGGGATTTTTCAAAATCTATAAACACTACATATGTTGGTATGTTATACTCAGCTTCTCCACAACAGTAAACTAACCGACTCTTTCCTCCAGCAATAAATTGGAAATGACTGAAGATGGCAGCACTGTAGAAAACATTGTACAATAATGATAAAATTCGAATAAATGTGAAACTGCAGCATTGAACAATTCTCTTTGGCTCGGTTTATAGGTAATATGGACAAAAAGTTAAGCAGAATGTAGTTCTGCAGTGAAAGTTGGGAAAAAATCTGTGAACGCCATTTGCAGCCTCCACAGGAGCTCCAAAATGAAAGCGCCCCTATAAATGAACAGTCGGAGAGGAAGACTCCATTCATTGACAGGTGGAGCTTTTTAAATCCATCTACATTTAAATAATGCAGTGAGGCTTGGAAAGAATGTGACAGTGGGGTGTGCTGGTCCCCAGGGCCAAGGGAGGTGCGGGGGAGTGTGCGCTATCAGAGCTCGCCAGACCAGGCTCTCTTCAATGACCCGCGACATGGAGCAACAACCGGCCAACAGACGAGTCCCATGGTCACATACGTGTGCTTTTATCCCTCCAATCTCACCTGAGGCTACAGTATTAATGTCTACACGCTAATGATCTGTAATTCCTCCGTTAACATAGCTATATGGTCTGTTTGAAAATCTCTGCAAACTTTTAACTAGCAATAGAACCACAATATGTAGCAGTGTTTGCAGCAAGTGTATATTTAGTGCATGAGCGAAGGGAATACGCTAATTTCGCTAATTATGAAAATGGGAATATGCGTTATATGCAATCCTAGCATTATAAATTGAGGATAAATTCAAAAATAAGGCAATTAAACTTCATTTTATTTTATTTATGGTTGAAAGATGTCATGGGATTTCATAGTGACAGACAGAAGGTTGCTTAGTTGTTTAATGTGCCAATGTGCTTAGTTTGTTTACTTATACAGACGTGGTCAAATTATTAGAGTAAACCTGGGACATTACTACATCATTAATTAGTATACTTAATGAAACATATTCACTGTTGCCACATTTAAATGTTTAAACATGTAATCTTTGACACTTTTGGATAACATTAATGCAGTAAGAACAGTAAAATAGATTTGTATTGAAGGGCATGTTATAATTTTCCAAATATAATATAATTTTGAAACTTTTTGCACGATTCTCTGCGCCTTAATGGCCACCCAACAATTACTAACTAATGTAACATTGCTATTATATCAATACATTTTTAAAAATTTCTGCAAACATCACTGTCAGAAACATTAGTAAACGTTTAGAAAAGATACGCTGCGGCTTAGTAATTATTAAAAATATTTATCAAAAAAATGCATAAAACAATTAAAAATTCTTATTACGTAAGCTAGAAGCAATGTATGCAATATCATCTCGTATTTAATATTGTTTTAACTATAATAATTAGGGAATTGTGATTAGAATTAGCGTTAGGATTAGCTGACGGAGGGGAACCTAGCACTTCGACCCGCAAGGGATCTTTTGTGCTTACACCCTCGGGAGGATGAGATGAAGGAATCCGTGGAGGACCGGCCGACGCAGAAAGAGCGACGCGCAGAGTTACCCAAGAGTTACAGGCCGAAGAGCGCTCAACGGTGGCATCCCAAGCCACCGGAAGATGACTCACAGGCTCCGCTCCAGAGGAAAGCTCGACCCAGCAATGGAGGTTCGAACGGCCGCCATATGACGCGGCCGAAGGAGTTCCACAGTGCAAGCCTCTGCGCCCTTTAACCGCTGCCGACCAACACACAGCCCCGGAGTCAACCTGTAACGTGAAAGAGAAAGAGGAAATAAGGGAGAGAGAAATTCGAGGGGGGATAAATGATCCCCTAGAATTCGACTAGCGCCTCGGAAAAACCATGGGTCAGGAAGGTGGGCCTTGGGAATCGAACCCACAACCTCCGGAATGCATGGCATAGACGTTACGCCTGAACCATACCGTTCGGTAAGAATTATGTTTCATGAGCACATTTTCAAGAATTATGGAATGAGAACTTTTACTCTAATATTTGATGACGTCTGTAAAACGAATGAAGAGAACAATAATTGGACCGAAAAGGAAGATGTTCCTTTAGAAGTGCTGAAGGAAACTGAAGGACAACTAATTTCATATAAATCTAAACAGTCGTGTGAGAGAAATTATGACAATTGTTACAAGTGAAGAAACAAAAACAACACAGGTATGATAATTAATTCTTCTTTTACATAAGGTTAGAAAGTTAGAATCAAACTGAAAAATGCCATAAAATGCCATAAAGGGATTTGATCCATGTGGATGCTCTAACCAATTGATCTACCATGGCAACGTCCGAATCGGTTGGGGAATTCAATCTCCTGCCGGCATGTTGCCATGCTAACTCCGTTTGGTTAGAGCAGCCTAATGGAGAGCGGAGATCCGTGGTTCAAATCCCGACTATGAACATATCAGTCTAATTCTAACTTTCCAAAACAAATATGGTTATAACAAACTGTTTGCTAGATACCATAAATCCGGCAAGAAGTCCAGAACTTTCAAACCCAAACTCTAATCTTTGTTTCTGCTTCAAAATACTGCACATAGGGATTTAATACGCGAAATCAGTTTTTCTCTTATATTCTCTCCTATTAATTTCAAAGAAAAATCTTACAAGTCTATTGTGAAAAGAGCTAAAGGGTAAATGAAAATATAATAGTAAAAGTTATATTTTTATTTACTAACCCTTTACTGAACAAGTTGGCGCAGCGATAACATGTGTGACGGAGGTCCCAGCGACCACCCACTCTGAGCCATGGGTTTTTCGTGGTTTTCCCAGGTCGGCAGGCTGGGATGATTCCTCTTCTACCACAACTTTCCTGCCTGTCATTTCCTATCCCCATCGTCTCCTTCATTATCAGTTTCAGGGTTGTAGGACCAGGTGACGGTTTTCGGGCGGTAGAGCTGCGCTTTGTAGAGGTTTCTTCGCTATCGTCGTTGCGGGACTGCTCAGTTAGAACCCGCCTCCATGTGGGGACCGCCGGGGGTTAGGAGGCATGTGGGAGGGCCTGGGCGGTGTCGGATATGCTCTAACTGGAAATGTTAGGGACCCCGTCCAATCTTGCGCCCGTTGTCATCAGGATATGATCCACCTTCGGGTATATCCTCTCTCATCCCTACCTCCCAGGGGCCTAGTTGAGGTGCTCTGCCCCGTTTACGGGAGCCCTTCCGTTGGCCCGTGCCTTTACCTTTACTAATCCAATGATTCATTACAATATTAACAACTTTAGTTACTTTCTATGGCAGATTTGCGAGTAATTTAAGCACATATAAATTGTTTTTATTATCATGATCCTCATTTATTACAAACTCGTAGTGTGTCATGGCCCACGATGAAGCAATACTAATGATGTAAAGAATTAATAACATTTGCCATACTGTCTTTTCTATAAATAATAAAAAAAATCATTGCTTTTGGATTCTATACCTTTTTTAATATTCTTAATAATATTCTTATCAAATGTATCTATAAAATCACCAGGGAACTGAGTATCTGACAAAACTGACTTCCCATGTTAAATCCCTAGATTTAGTGATTTGATTTCGCTCTGTATATGCACTGCATAACAAACACAATAGTAAGCAATTATACGAGGGCCGTCCAGAAAGTAATAGACGTTTTGGACTATAGCGGCGGTGGGCAGGCCTAGAGCCGCCATCTTGGTGTCAGAACGTTCATACACTTAGTACGCATCCAGCTGTAGTAGTGCATGGACTGCCCTCCCTTACTATGCTCTCTGTGGCCTTTTAAAATATGCGCTGCAATACAAAATCCCGCCACTTCTGAGGTGTGGTCTGTGATTAGGTTTTTGTTAGTAAAAAACCACAAACCAATTGAAATGTGTCGCCAGCTTTGTGTTGTTTTGTTTTTTCATTACAACGCATGTCCACACACGACCAATAGTACCCGAGGGTTCTTTGATGGTTTTGGATGGAAGTTTCGATCATCCGCCATACAGCCCAGATTTCACGCAGAGCGACTACCACCTCTTCCCAGCGATGAAGAAATGACTCGCTACACAACGCTTTAATACTGACGATGAACTGCTTGCTGGTGTAAACCAGTGGTTGAAAGCGCAGGCGGCAGATTTCTGCAGAGACGGTATTGAAAAACTTGTGCCAAGGTATGATAAGTGCTTTAATTTGAATGGCAGTTATGTAGAAGAGTAGCTTAAGAGTGTATCTTTCAAATTTATATAATACATTTTGGTTTTTTAATGTTGTTAATTTTTTATTGAAAAACGCCTGTTACTATACCCCCTCGTGTATGGCAAATGTTTGGTCTTTGTGATAAAACGTAATCGTTTCCATTAAAACACCGATAAAAAGGAATGAGAAGGGCGATATTGCAGAAGGCTTTAAACCTTAGCAAATTTTGAGGAAATAGAATGGAATCGATTATAAATGCATAATTTTCAACAGATTTGTTTCATTATTATTGTTAATTAACAATTATTGACCCATATTAGAAATATACAATCATACAAGTTGTTGATCATCGTTACAACATTTCTAGGATTGCATTAAAGAACATTATGTTGGTTAATTAATATGGTTTTGTTTTCATCCCCATTTTAATTAAATTCTAACTTAGTTATTACTGCAGCAGAAAGTTTCAAGATACAAGGCATAGTTCCGTGATTAAATATAGAATTTGGTACAATTATTTCATAAAGCAAAGAAGTATTTCTCAACGTTCCGAAAATCGAAAGCATTTAATCCTTTAAAATAAAGTGGAAGGGGGAATGTCAAGATTGTTTCACAGGAAACGTTAATAACACTAGGGTATAGCAAAAACTATGAATGTTAATTTCTTGGAATGTGTAATCTGTTGGTTTTTTTTAAAGTTTGTCGTATGAGATATCTACCATGTGGTTAAATATCTTCAAGCCTTACCTTCTGCTACATGTAGTTGGTAGCACAAATATTGTACTCCACCCAAAAATCCTATATCGAGATTTTATTCAAAATAGAGCTTCTATTTCTACCGAAGCAAATAATGGCATTTGAAAAAAGTGAGTGTATCAGTGTCTGGGAAGAACGTAACTCAATGAAAAGTAAAAGATAGATAAATATTAAACTTAGTATTTAACTACAGCATTTTAAATGATGCTGCACTAAGATTTTCACAAACTTTTCCAAACCAAATACACACTGCGTAGAAGTATTTCGTTACTTTTACTGTCTCAAAAGTAGCTCTAACTATATCTATTAAAACATACATATTTTAAATGATGACCATAAGTATCTTCTGTGACTTTTGTGCAAAATTCTCTTCGTTTTTATTACATTTTGTATATCTTTATATGTAAAATTAGGAAATTATAAGTTGCTGCAAAGAAAATGTAGAGCTTTATAAAATATACAATTTTTGTCAAACAACCTTTTCGTAGCGTTACCATTTTCTGAATTATTCCTTTCTGTATGTTTATAATTCCAAAATTAGATGTATTATTTGATGGAACATATTCTACTCCGATTCTCTCTTTTCCTTCGCAAGAGCTTGTTATTAGCATTTATTCCTCCACGTTTCTGATATAATTACTAGATGCTGTTTCTGCACATTGTACGTGCCTAATCACTTATTGCTTAGTAGGAACTCATTCCTTAGGAAAAGCTTATCGTGAATAAGCCGAATAAAAGGATTCATGTTTATAAATACTACGAGGATCAGAAATTATGTTTACAATGCGATATTCCTGGAGTTTCGTCCGTTATAGAGAAATCAATAGTGTGCGGTAATTTTAATATATGTGGTTGGCAACTGTGCAGAGTTTAAGCCACCTGTCACCTACAACGCTAGTTGTAGGAAAACACAAATGGCGGCCCGTTTGGAAAACTGGTCTCGCGAAGATATCCGCTCCATTATTCGATTTCTGTGGGCGAAACGTGTAACCACGGCTGAAATTCACCGGCAGCTGGTAGAGGTTTACAGAGAGATTGTAATGTCTCGTCAGCATGTCGCAGAATGGTGTCGAAAGTTTACAATCGGTACAGAAAACGTCACCGTCGAGGATCGCAGTGGCCGACCCATCACGACTTCAACAGATTTGAACACAGCTCGCGTGGAGGAACCGATTCACAACAGGAGGATCACGCTACGGCATGTGACGGTAGAATTGGAATGTCACTCGGAAACGTTCGCCACATTGTTCACGATATTCTGTACTACCGGAAAGTTTGTTCCTGATGGATTCCACGATATCTATGCAACCAACACAAGGTGAAGCGTATGGGGGCAAGTCTGCAACATTTGCAACTGTTCCCCAACGAAGGGAACACTTTTCTTCACCATATTGTCATGGGTGACGAAACATGGATCCACCACTACCCTCCCCCAGCAGCAAGGGATCGTCAATGGAGTGGAAACATCCCTCCTCTCCAAAGACAAAGAAGTTTAAGGTGACGCCATCTACCGGGAAGGTGATGGTCACAGCGCGGGTGTCATACTCGTGAACGAACTTTTTGGTAAGAGGGTACACAGTGACCGCTGACCGGTACTGTGAGACCTTGACACGATTGCGCGAAGCAATAAGGAGGAAACGGCAGGACTTCTCACCGAGGGCGTTATCTTCCTTCACGACAACGCGCGACCTGATACAGTCCAGAAGACCATTGCGCTGTTAAAGCGGTTTCGCTGGAGCATCATTGACCGCCCTTCCAACAGCCCGGATCTTGCTCCAAGCGAATTTCACATTTTTCCTTACTTGAAGGAGCACCTAGGAGGCCGAGGAGATGAAACACTTCATGACAATGTGGCTGAACACGCAAGGATAGGGTTTTTACCAACAGGTAAAATTTAAACTCATCCCACGAAGCGATAAGTGCTTAAGCCAATATGGAGACTATAGTAAAGATAACCTAATGTATGTATTAAATAAAATGTACACGTTTCACTGTAGGTTTTGTAACCTAGTTTCTGGTCACCTCTCGTATGATACGTAAAGTATGTATGGATTTTAATGAGTAGAGAAATTTTTATTAGTGTCCTACAACAAACTTTTATTGACAGTCCCCTTTTATCTCTTGTGCCTTTCTCTTGCAAACCTTTGGCTCGAAAAAAATGGGAATAATTATCAAATGCCTTTTTCAGCCCAATCTTCATAGTCTGTAGATATCAATCTATCAGTTAATCTGATGTTTGAGCAATTTCCAATAATCCTACGGTAACCTGCATGTTCTCCAGAACGAACTGCAAGATTTAAGTATTAATTGTGAATAAAGTAATTATCTTATTGCCTTTGCTCCTTCTTTAATGTATTTAAGGCATTAAAAGAATATTTTAAGGCCCTGTGTTACTTTACATATTTTCTTTCGTTTACAAATAACATATTTTGCCTCATCAATTATTTATTGAGTATCAAGTGTGTTCGTTTGAATTATCATTTTGCTTTAAAATATTACTTTAATCTTTGCATACGTTCAGTTTTACAATTTTTTGTTAATTGTTCTCCTTATGTGAAATATATTTAGTTTAAGGGAAGCAAAAATTTCCAAAAACTGACCTTTAAAATATTTGTGAAGTCTTTTAACTGCAATTTTCTCTTTTAATTCGATATATAGTTTATTATTGTAAGCACGATACTTATATTTAAATATGTTGTCTTTACTTTCTCTGCCACGTACCTAGTAGGTAGAGAAGGTATTGCATTCCACCCAAAAATTTGATACCGATATTCCCTGATACACAGCTTTGAGGCTCCCTGAATCCAAATAAAAGCATTTTTACAAAAAGGTTCGTGTATGTCTTTGAACAGCATAATTTAAAACGAAAGTCGGATAAATACCAAACTTGGTATTCAGGTTCAGTCTCCAAAGATGCGGCAAGAAGATTTTCAAGAAAATAGCCCCACCCCAAACTAGCCGTTACATGCAGCATTCTTTGAAATGTTTTATTTTCTAAAAAAAGATGGCTCTAACGGTTTTGATTAAAATACAATATATTAAAGATATTTACATGACAAATAAAATGTATGCCTTGAATTTTCTGGTAACAGCCTGTGAAGTCCGCTTCATTCGGGAGGAATTTTGTATAACTCGTAAACGTTAAGTGATAGACAAAAGCGTAGATAATACACAAAAACTGTTGATCTCTTAAACACACACAATTTATTTCAAATAAGTCTTTTTGTGGTGTAAGCCACTTCTGAGACTTCGTTATTAAAGGTTCGAATTGTTCATTCTTGGCTATTCTCTTAAAGTCCTGTCAACATTCAGTTGTTTCTCGTGATTGCATGGAAACGGTATGGAATATTAAGACCAGCGTATAGCGTCCAGGTCTTAAAGATTTGATTTTCTTATACTTATAACAATGTGTAATGCAGCTGTTTCTGCAAAAGTTTATTTATATTAAAACGTAGTGGAAGATAATTATGGTTTAGTAAGAATAGTTTGTATACTCACTAATAAAGATAAAGGCTAGAGAAAGTCATGTGAATGTAACACATCAGATTTTTTCATTATACTGTATCTCCTATTTTGTGCTATGAATTCTGCACCACTTTAGACAAAACCATAACTCCTACACACTTTGGAGCAGAGGTAAAATTTAGTCCATTTTAGGGCAAGTTTTGCTCTAAAAATTTGTACTACTGTTGAGTATGGCAGCATGTGTTTGCTCAAAGCATGTGGTTTCCTTCTTTGCAAATATATAAGAGTTAGTTTGAACAGCTTTTACTGTTAATGACATTTTCTGGTATAAATCACCCGTTTTCTCAGGAACTACTGGTAATAGATAAGTAAAGTTTTAGGATGATAAAACAATCTCTAAGTGTTGTTGTGGACCTACTTTGCTGTTAACGAGGTATTAGGTTGCTTTTTAAAAAAATAATTTGGAAAGTTATGTATTCATTCGATTGATCTATTTATTTGAGATGAAAATAATATAAATCGATTTAGGATAATTCTTTCTCATAAGATAAGAATAAATATGCTCATACATTTTAATCAAAATATGGTATAATGATTAAGAAAATAATCCTACCTTCCTTAATAAAAAACACGTTATATAAAAGTAGATCAATCCTGTGAAAGCTTCAGTCTGATATGTTAAATAGTTTCTGAGATAATAAGTGATGAATTTAGCAGATTTAAAATTGGCAGTATAGAGATTTTAATCTATCCTTAAATTATTATTTGCATTTGTACATATTACTACCTTTGTTCACCAGATTTGTGCAATTGGCATTGTCAATATCAGAAGGTTAAACGATCGCAATTACAAATTAATTAAACTATAAAAATTTGTTAACTTATAAAATCCCTTATCAGTAAGCCAAATGGAGATAACCTTTCTAAACGCGACTTTTATTAATTGAAATATATTAAGTGGAAATTTATTAGTTACTTTAATATCCATGATTGCAGGATTCTTATTGTAAGCCTGCTAAAATGAACATTGTATTTTCTTGCTGTCTTGTATTACAAGAATGAAAATTATTTTAAATATAAAATGTAATAATAAAATTATTTTTTACAGAATTTAGTGCATCAAATACGCACATGGAAGTAAGTCTTTCATTTCTCTAATAAATAGTGGTCTACAACTACGGCTGAATTAGTTAAAATTCTGATCGATTTCTTCTGATATAGAAATACTTTATTAATGTGTGTACTATAGCCGAAAATTAAGAGTCCATACTTGATGATGCTGGGAATAATATGATAGGTTTATATAAATGTTATTCTCATATCATTAGAAAACATCAATTAAATAATTCATTAATTAATGTAGTCCATTGCTTCTGACGGTATTTCTGAATATGTCCTCTGAATATATTTTGTTTTCGTGGGTGTTTGTACATGCTTTCCTTTCGCTTCCGTAACAGTGCTGGATTCCATCTTTAATGTAAAAGTAACTTTGATTATTTGCTTTAAGAATAAGCACCGAGTTAGGTATATAGTATTAGAAAAATGTTCTTTAAGATACATTAAAATAACTTTCAAATTATTTATTTTTAAGCTGCTACATTATTTTCTGCAGATACCTATGCACCTCAATTTTTGAAAGGACAGATACTGTTAAGAATACAGAATAAAATTCTGTAGGAAAAATAATTCACTCCCAAAACACCGTTATCCGTCTTTTATACAGTATGCTAAGTTCTTATGAAAACGTTGTTTAACCAAAAAAGATACAGAAGGCTATATTCACCACAGTTTTATTCTTACCATGTTTTTATACGGCAGTCCGAGAGAAAGTAACGTCGAAAAGCATAAATAGTAGCTTGTGAAAATGATCAAGAATACGTTAGCTCTAAAGGGACATCTGCACCAAACAGATCAATAAAACTGAGCACTTGCTTCAACTCAGAACCCCATATCCTCAGTTGTAAAGTATTATCTCCATCGTAAGAAGCAGAAGCTTGAATTTTGCTACATTGGTAATTTCCATATCTAAAGGAGCTATGGAATTTAGAGACAATGATGTGTTTTTTACTGTACGAGGCATCACATAATTTCATGAAGGATAGTTAAAATAGTCCAATGTTTAACTATAAATACTCAAATGCGACTTTCGGCTAATATTTGCTCACATAAGAAAACTGCGTAAAACGCGAAAGGAAGCCAATTGCCGGTCCTCGTAGCCGTGGGCGCTGGAGCGTATAACTTCGGCACTCCACCAAGATGAGAGTCGCGGGTTCGAGCCCCGTCATGGGAATGGGTGTGTGTCTGTGTGTTGTGTAATTACGGTAATAAGCGGTAAAGAATACAGTAAAAGCACAGTAAGAATAAACTGGGTAAAAAGGGAGCTTTATAAAAAAAATGAACTCCGGAGGTCACCTCAACTTGTTAGTGTAAACTACATAGTGCGTGGACTGTGACTGTTATTGCCATCATTTCATTCTTTTCCACTCGAATAAGCTTTCAGTACCATCTGTGAGCGACGGATTCAGTGGTATCTTCTCTTTAAACCAATACCGAAGTTTTTCACCAAATGGGTTTTGTTTTGTGCCATAGCTGCTTGATAATGCATATTGTAGACTCATCAACAAAATAAGACATTTTCTTAAAGTAAGTGTTAAGCATGTTTTCCTTAGAAGCATGATATTGTAATCAAACTTGCACAAATCGTGTATTGAAGATTTCCTCTATTCAAAAATAGCTTCCTAACCAAAGCGATTAGCAAATTGGTTTGTGTCAATGTTGTAAAGAAAACCATGTTTGTTTCAATTTTTGGCACCTTGCCAATGCATATGCATACCTGATACATGCTTTTCTAACAACAAAATTTATGTGACTATCACTACAATCGTTGTAGTTATTAGCAGTGCCAAACCAATTGGCTTATGTGAATATTTTCCTTCTTCTCCGCTAACCATCAGTAAATAGAAGTAAAATCTGAAAGAATAAAACAGAAGACTGAAAGCAAGAAGTGTAGCTACAGTCCCCAAACTTTAAAGTCAGCCTTGGGTGAAATTCGAGGTGGAATGGCGAAAAGAACTGCAGCAAATAAATACAATATTCTAAGGTATACTTTATAATTTTGACTCAATACCATATTTTTTTTAAAAAATATTTAATGGGACCATCGCCGGTCTTTGTGAAGATGAAGAAAAATCTTCAGTTAAGCGGATAGTTGCCTGCGTCATAAAACGATTTCTTCAAAGGAAGCTGGATGATGTAGTGTGTAGGTGTGTGTATTGTCGCGTCGGATACATTATTACTTTGTAGCATGACATTGTTGGGCATAATTATTTCGTTTGGGAGTTTCAATTTCTCCTAGGCGGCATTTCTCTTCCCACCTCCTAGTCAGGGATGGAGAGAGGAAATGGGGCGAGGGAAAGTAGAGATACTAGCTTCTTTGTCTAGTGGCGTCAGTCTAGTAGCGTGGGTCAGACGTGTGTGTCTCTCCAGAGCGAGTGGTTGTGTGTAAGCATGCGTGTTTTCGTGTGAGTGTAGAGCATCTCCCTCCAATGTTTGCCTTAAACTGTTGTAAACGATGTAATGACACCAAGGTAACTATATAATAAGCCGCGTTAAAAGTGTAAGTTAGTGTATTTTGTTATGAATATCCCACGTCTGCTTTAAATTTGCGCAGCTAAGTTCCTGGTCCTCTCGTTGCCACTGAGTCTACGTCCCCCAATGTTTATGCCGGGGTAACTAAACTAAATATCTAACTTTTGACCACACTCCGGTATATAACAATATTCAACTGCCAGTTGAAACTGGATGGTTTCGCTCGTTTCTCCGTCGCCATTCAGAGGTTTCATAAGGAGAGTGAAAATGATTTTAGTGTTCTTAAATAAATCACAATTAGTCGAACTTCATTTACTGCTGGTGTTAAAATTTCCATATAGGGTACTAGGTTTCTTTTCTCCTTTCTTTTTTTAATTATGCTAGAGACAAAATTATATAGCTACTTAATGAAATCATCATTGTCTGAAGCCTGAAATACTAGAATTTGGGAGAAGAAATCAGGCTCCCTATCCCCTAAAAAGAGCACTTTCAGAAAAAGGTCCGTGTGTGTGTGTTTGTGTGTGTGTGTGTTTGTGTGTGTGTGTGTATGGTGTGTCTGTAGACAGTATAACTCAAAAATGAAAAATGGATTAAATACCAAACTTGAAATTTAAGATCAGCATCTTCCAAGAATGAGACATGAAAATTTTCATGAAAATTCGTCCTCACCAAACTATCCTTTGCATAGAAAATTTTTATTGTATAAAAATGGCTCTAACGATTTAGATTAAAATGCCTTATATTTAAGATATTTTCATGACAAACGAAATGTACATCTTGAATATTTTGGGCCTCTGAAGCCCTATTCATTCTAAATCCCTGTTGCATAACTGGTAAACCGAAAGATATACCTAGACATAATCTTACTAAGGAAAAAAGGTAGACCTCTTTAAAGCACAAACTTGTGTCAAATAACTTTTTTGGCGTTTATCATTTCCAACATATTCGTTGTTATTTGTTAGAATTTTAAAATACATACACTTTTCTCAAGAGGAAAATTGCTATTAATTTTTCTCTCTTGGCTATGCAGACACAATGGAATTTCAATGCTCTCACATAGCAACTCGCTCTTAAAAGCTTTAACTGTCACTTACAACTTGTGTATTTCCCTAATCCCCTTTCACCTATAAGAAAATATACAATAAGACAATCTGTGCAATTTTTATCTCGATTTACATGTAGTAGATAGAAGAACAAGCTTTTGTAATAATAGTTTGGTGAAGAATGGGTAAGGAAAGTCATGTGAATATAACGCATAAGATATTTTTTTCTTCTTGTATTGATGCAAAGAGAACAGAATTTCAATGTCATCACATAGTATTCGGTATTTAACTATTGCTATAGCTTGCATATTTTTCTTATACCTACAACGAAATGTGTATTAACAAGAAGTGTATAGAAGAATGAGCTTTTCAAAGAATAATTTCTAGGAGAGTGATAGAGAAAATAATGAGAGTGCAGCACATTGGCTTTTTTACTTTCACTACCACGTACATAGTACGTAGAGAAAATATTGCATACCACTTAAAAATTCGATACGAGATGTTTTGAGGTCCCTTGATTAAAAAAAGAGCATTTTAAGAAAAAGGTCTGTGTGTGTGTGTCTGTGAACAGCATAACTCAAAAACGAAAAGTCGGATAAATACTAAACTTTGTATTTAGGTTCAATACCTAGCAAATATGCGACACGAAGAATATCCCCCACCCCAAAATACCCTTCACATGAAGATTGTTCGCCATTTTTTATTTTCTAAAAATGCTTCTAATGATTTTGATTAAAATATATTAAAGTATGTACCTCAATAACAAAATGTTCATTTGGAATTTTCTGGAAATAGCCTGTGAAATCCTCTACATTCGGAAAGAATTTTGTATAATCTTGTATAACTGGTAAACGTTAAATGGTAGATGAAAACATACTGCACAAAAATTTATATCTCTTTAAAACATAGAATTTATTTTAAACAACTTTGTTGTGACATCAGACATTTAGGAGATATCCGTTATTACTTGTTCGAATTGTTCCATACTTAGCCACTCTTTTAAAGTCCTGTCGATTTTCAGTTGTTTCTCGCAAGGTCATGCAAAGAATATGGAATTTTAAGGCCAGTGTGTAGCGTCCAGTTCTAAAACATTTGACTATCGCTATTTCCTTTGTATCTATAATGAACTGTGTAATGCAGCTATTTTGAAAATGTTTATCTCTATAAAATGAAATAGATAGAAAAATAAGCTTTCGCTAGTATCATTTGTGTACACAGTATTAAGGAATAGAGGGTGGAGAAAGTCATGTGAATGTAACACACAAATCTTTTAGTGAATTTCGACTTGTCTCCCTTTATAAGTACTCCTCAGTTGATGCTGATGGCGATTTAACACACAATGGCAGATACCCGACTCGGGTAGAATTTTTAGATAGGGAATAGTGTAATGATGCTGATATGATCAATTCACATAATGGTTATTTCAACTTAGTTTTCCATTTAGGATTTGAGATAAAATTGACCAGATAGTTGTAGGTATTTTTCTTACAATGTGAAGCTTACTGGGAAGGGGCTCTAGAGCTTTTTCTCTCTTCAGTTCTCATGTTTCTGTCGGCTTTACGGTAAAGTAAATTACTAGTCTCGCTGAGAAACTGCAATGTCTCCTACTTTAGGTAATAAGGTAGCATCTTTATTAGCCCTGTGATTACTTGGTTGTTTAGAATCTGTACTTCTTAAACAAGATTTAGTTTAGCGGTTTGTTTTGAAAGCTAAATAGAGTGTTTGGGGAAACGGAGTGGGTTTCAAAGAAATAAAGAGAATCTGGAGAGGAACTTCTTTAATTGCTCAGAGCTTACAAGTGTAGTCACAATAGAAGGCAGGTAATAGATACCTTTGTGTCCTGTCATATATAGACAAGAGCAGCCTAAATACAATTTAAAATCAACTATGGAGGATAATGATAGGTCAAATAAAGACATTTATTTAAATTATTTGTCAGTCTGAAACGTGAGTTTATTGCCTTGAAATTAAAGTAACTGCAACTGAAGTGGAAAACATTATAAGACCGTTCCGGTCTGTTTGCACTGTTCTTGTCTATCATCACGAACTGTACACTCTATTGCAAGCCTGAGAATTTCCTCTCAATGAGCATGATCCCCGCATCGTCTTCGCTGATAAGCAAGATGAGTAGAGCGAAGGTCTCTCACTCTAATGCACCAGTTCCCCACTGTCCTGTGTTTACTTGGAATGACCCCGTTGAGTTCTGCAACTCATTTAATACACGAAAGGATATCTGCACACGTGAAATATGGCGTTGTTGGGCCACCTGGTACGTAGCGATGTAAGGATCAAAGTATTATCTGAAATAGCGGACACACCTAATGACAGTGACCAGTACTGTAAGCACGCCCTGTATACATCTTGCACGCAACAAACACGTTTCACAATCAGAGACTCTAATATGACAGTCTTAATGTGATGCAATTAGCACAGTAAAAGGCCTCTTATTCCTATCCTGAAAATTCTTAGTTTGGTACTGCATATTAAAAATTAACTGCTGCTTAAATGAGAAGATAATGCTCGACAATTGATGCGCTGGAAGGAACGGTGACTCGGATAAAAGCACGGGGTTAAATGTACCAGATTGTGGACGACATTGGGATAAATACGCGAAATGGTTGGGGTAAAAGAAAAAGCATATAGGATTTTATACAACTTTATCTGCTGTTACAAATATATGTAATTACACGAACGTATAAAAGTTTAAAATTAGAATATTACAGTAACAAGATTATTGTAGAAACTACCTGAAGGGCTAGTATAGAATATCAGTCTTGACTTTTCTGTGTGGAGTATAAAAAGGATCAAAGATCAAATTAAGCTAAACATACTTCTGGGTTACTGCATAGGACTTAACGCATGTGTATGTCAACAACCTAAGGTGGCATGATTGCTTGCACCGAAAAAGTTATATTTAAACTCTGCATTTAACCATAAGTAAATGTTAATACACTGCCGTTTGTGAAAATTGCAACACCGAGAAGGAAGCGCATGAATTCAACGAATTTGATACCACAGGTTAGGTACAGGACATGTAACAAATGATAAACGTTTCAAATTTATACATGACCTTTGAGCCCTAATACTCTGTATTTGGTGTGGCCTCCATGCGCTGCAATTAGGGCTACTATACGCCGTGGCATTGAATCAAAAAGGTTCTGAATAAGTTTCTGAGAGATTTCCCTCCGCAGTACTCAAGCCCATAAATCCGTGACACTGGTTACTGGAGTACCGTGACGCACCAGGTGCCGACCAACCATATCCCAGGCATGTTCGATGGGCGACATGTCAAGTGAACGTGCAGGCCAGGGAAGCAATGGTACTCGTCGCTCTTCGAAGAAGTCTTGTACATTCCTCGCAATATGTGGCCAGACATTGTCCTGTTGAAAAGTGGCCTGTGGAGATGCCTGAAGCAGGGGGAATACCTCAGGCTCTACAACCACTGTTAGGTATTGGTTGCTGTACAAAGTGCCCTCATTTCGTAGGAGGCGAGATCGGCTGTTGTAACCAATGGCGCCCCAAACCATCACACCCGGTGTTTGTCCGCTATGCCGCTCAACAATGTAGCCCTCCAGGTTGCGCTCACCACGGTATCGCCGGATACGTATGCGGCCATCACTGTAGAACACATTGAAGCGGGATTCTTCCGAAAAGACTACATATTACTACTCAGCACACAAATGACAGTGTTCACGTGCCCATTGCAGTCGGAGGAGCTTCTGATTTCTGGACAATGGAAGCCGACGTAATGGAATGCATGCAACCAGTCCAACCTGCAGCAGACGTCGACAAACCGTTTATGCAAAGTCCACACCTGTTGCAGTGCTCCAGCTCCGAGCCAACACTGTGGATGAAGTTGTACGGTCCGTTATGGCCATGCGGACAAGCTGATGGTCATCCCGTACTGTGGTCATGTTTCGTGGTCCAGTACCCGCTCTTCGCTGCGTACGACCTTCATCTATCCACTGCTTCCACACACGCATCACTGTCGTAGCAGCATGCCCTGTACGAGCCGAAATGTCACGGTATGACAAACCCGCTTCCCGGAGACCGATCATTCTGCCCCTTTCGAACTCACTCACATGCCAATATGGCTCCCTTTGACGTCGATGAGGCATACTGACTCCTACTTTATTGTTTCCATCTTGTTTGGCAGCTCTGCACTTACATTGGGCGCAATACTGACCTTGTCGGACCGACACGAGAGAGCTCTGCTCGGCATACGTGTACCATCTCTCTGCAAACCTAATCACTTATTGCTTGCACACTCTTCTCACTTCCACCAAGTTTGGAGTTATTCGAAAATATTTTTGTTGGTGTTGCATTTTTCACAAACGGTGTAGATAAAGGTAAGTGAATACGCTACGACTTAAATGGTAAAATTCAAATATAAAATGTGATTATATGCCATGTCTGCAACCATAATGCATATAAGTATTTGGAAGATGAAATACATTTTATTAATGTTTACTGTAAAAACGCAAAATGCACGGAGTGTAGGAATTTCATTTCTCCACGCATGATAGTATGAGCGTGAAGTGGATAAACTATACTATGGTTCAAAAAATTATAAATGAACTGCCACCTAGCGTAAGATTCCCACAACCTGTGGTTTCTCTCCTGAATAATTAAACGCGATCCCGTCGCGACCGACGCGCTATACTTAAGTGATAGCTAGTATCAATCACGACTATAGGAACATTAGTGGCTGCAGGCTCCCTAAGATCTGTTCGGCTGATGCCGTTACCTACACTCAAGCACCGCCTAGAGTAGCTTGCTCCTATTAAGTTTACCTCCATATAGGCCTATACTAGGCCATAGCAACGCGTGCCCGACTTGCCTTGTGGGCTCGTAGTTTCGGAACTTTTGTGTAAGCAAAAGTTAAATTCACACATCTTACATTGCTTTGAAAGGAATAAATGAGAATACCGATATTAGACCGAGCGAATATAGAAATTGCAAGGCAAATTCACGCGCCAGCTATTTTGTGCGGCGGAAAGAAATAACCAAAAATTCCACTCTAAATGAGGCAAACAAAAATGTAGCTTAGGGTAAAAGATAGAATTCTATTATTGTATACAGATTATGCTCAAATGATTTCCAAATTCAAAGAACCACACACGAGAAATAATATTTTTACTCTCTCTTCTCTCTCATTTTCACATTTAGAGGAAGTGTAGCAATATTTAGATGTGTTTTTAAAGTAAGTACCGATAATGTTTTAAAAAATACAGAACATTTTCCAAATACTTCATTTTCATTATTACCTTACAGCACCTCTCAACATAGTTACCGCTGTTATTCAGGTACTTTCGGCAACGAGAAACAGATTTTGTATGCCTTCGTCAAAGAATGATGCCGCCTGTGATGAAAGGCAAGTCTGCACTTCTTGTTTCACAACATCATTGTCGTTGAATTGTTTTTTCCACTAAGAATTTCTTCAGATGAAGAAACCTCTGAAAATCGCTTGGTGCCAAATCAAGACTGTAGGGAGGGTGATAGAATTGTTCCCAACAAAATTATACTATCGGATCTTGAGTTTGTTTGGCTGTGTGTCTCGGCATTGTCACTCATTATGTTTTCTCCATAAACCTCATACAATTGGCGATGAATGTTTGATGGCGTAACATTTCTCGCATTCAAGAAGTGAATCACTGATCTGACTTCAATGTTGTTAATTTCGATTGCTTTGAACATTTTGAAGCGCTCTAACAACAGGAAAAAACAAAGTGACAATCACTCACAGCTACGTCTGACTTTTTAATGAATGGAAGAAGTGATGGCGCTTGCTCAAAATCGTGGTTGCAGCACTGCAGTGACAAAATATTAAAACCTACTTACCTAAAAAGTACGCCTCATAGTATATGTTGCAAAGAAATCAAGCCAAAGATAATGAATAGAGAGAGAAACCAATCAAACAGATACGACTTTGATTTAATTGGAATGTCTTCTTTAATGTGATATATATTTTATTACTGTAGACATAACACTTATATTTTCAATATATTTTTAAAATGTTTATTGCTCTGCAAATTTGTACTGTGGTTTCATCAACATTTTACAGAAAAAAGGCATAAAACGAACATACTTTAAAGTAATATGATAAACCTTAGCCCAATTTTTAGGAGTCATTTGGCTCTATAAATGTATACTAACGTTGAGGAAGGCAGCTTTTGTGTTCTAAAGTCACGTGGTCTTTATAAATATGTGCCAGTTTGTTTTCATTTTTCCCTTCAACAATCCCTTCTCAATCTGGTATAAATGATCCGTTTTCTGAGAAATTATTGAACATAGTTAAATTAAATTTTATGGTGATAAAAGGGACCTTTAATTGCTGTTGTGGATCCACTTTTTATGTTAATAACTTTGTTATTTCTAAAACTAAATAATATTTCCTGATATACCTTTATCAAATGAGTGAAGGAATACAAATCAATAGAAATAAAATTTTAAATGTGATTCACTGTGGTAATGATGTGGCAATAATACAGGAAAATGAAGAGAGCCTCCAACGTTGCGTGTATAAAATTTATTTATTGGGAAATGAATATAATTTAAAATATCCACAAAGAAAACAAAGGTAATGGCACATCCAGGAAAGTATCCGATAAGGTCAAAAATAAGTATTGAAAATAAATACCTAGAACAGCTCTTGAATTTTAACTATTTCAGCTGTGAATGAGCTTTGATTTAGACAAAGATTTAGAAAACAAGACAAACACGTTTCAGCAGATATGTGGAACCATAGAAAGAACCTTCAACATAAAACAAGGAAAGAAACGAAACTGAAATTCTATAAAATCATGGCATTTCTGGTGCTCATGTTTGGAAGCGAGTCCCTAATATTAAAGGAAAAAGACAAAAGTAAAATTTAGGTAGTAGAAATTAAGATTTTTAGGAAGAGTTAAAGAATGTACCAGACGATATTTAATAAGAAAGGAAGGAAAATTCAAGAGGATTTAGGCATACATAAATTACAAGATAAAATGGAGAAAATAAACAAAAATGGAAAGAACATATGAATTGAATGAGTGAAGAAATAATGCCAGTATTATAGGGTTGTCTCATAAGTTCGTTCGCTTTTCGTTACGTTTCAATCACTAAGAACGTCTGGGAACACACCTCACCCGCAGCATAGCTACGACAGCGTAGTTGCCGAAATTTCCGTTTACAAACTTTAAACACAAGGAAGTTCAAAAGATAAATAACTACGGCAGTTAGGTTTTGTAAACAAACTATTTACTTTCTGCAGTATACACTATTATTGTCGGCAATATATTGCCAAGTTCCTGGCTACAGTAGCACGAGCTAAATTGAGCTCCAATGGCAACACCCGAGTTGTAATGAGGATTGTTGACTAACGTTTCATGAATTCTTTCCGCGTCCGTTACCATTGGCCGTCCAGATCGAGTTTGTCTTTTAGGGGGAAATTCCCAGATCGAAATAAGCTAAACCACTTTCGACACGCTCGATTCATTACTGCATCTTCCCCGTAGATAGCACAAATTTTCTGTCGGCATTGTGACGCGGTTTCACACTTACGAAAGTAAAACAGCATAAGATGTCAGAAATGTTCCTTTTTGCTTTCCATAGTTTTTAAACATACGTTCACGCCGTTCTATCCAACGTCAGTCACAAATACACACTGACATATCCAATAGCTAGTCTAGTTGTTGTTCTCTAAGTGGTAGCGGTGGTTAGGCAACTAGATAACTTGAGTGTACAGAGGGTTCAGGGTTTTCAGGCGCTATAGATGGAACTTGCGAGCAAAGTGAACGAGCTTAATCAAAGGATGATATAATAATTAATAAACTACTTATTGGATAGAAGTAGATCAGTGAATTAAGCAGGACGTATCTATATCCTGTAAAAACTTGTCTGATATTTCTAATTATTTAAGATCATAGGTCCTGAATTTAGCAAATTTAACATTGGTGGAAAAGGGTTTCCAATCGTCCCTTAAAACCTTAGACTCTATATACCTAGTAGCCAATGTAATAAAATGAATGCAATGTATTTAAATTATTAAGATTAGAAGTGAACATTCTGAATAATTTGAACCATCTAAATTGCCGAGTTTTCCATAGTGCACGAAATAAGATCCAGAAGGGTGTACCAATAATTAAGAGTACACTACAACCTAAATATGCGCTCTACACCTAAACCTCAGATGGTTCAAGATATAGATAAACGCTGTCAGTTGAGGACATCGTATAAATAATCTTGATGCATGCTCTGGCAGATAACGGCAAGAGCCTTCCGCAGTGACAACTTTTCTAGCACATCAGTGTTGCGGGCTGTCTACGCGGCAGGCGCTCTTGATTAATGTCCAGTTAGCAGGGATAGACGGCACGATAAATCACCTTCGGAGGCTTGTCACACACGGATATATAACGTTTTCCCACTTCATTTATATGCACTGCCCATTAAATATTGAATGTCGTTGATATCTTTGTGGTTGCTATCCTTACGGCATTCATTTATTGCCTTTCTGTTTCAGGTTTATGCCACCTTAACTTTCAGTAATTATTGTATATACGAAGATTAAATTTACACAACTCGCATTTCATTGAAAGGAACAAATGAAATATTGGTACTAGACCAAAAACCTTACAAGTAAACATTCAGGAGGACATATACAAATTTTACCTGATATGAAATAGTCTTAGAACGCCAAAAGAAATATTTATATTTCTTGCTTTCCACTCACGGACCACCACTTGGTGAGATTTTGACCCATAATTTCGATACTGTCGTGAGGATATAAGTACAGGAAAAACAACAGAGCATCGTCTTCACATTTGGATGAAGGTTTCTATCGTGGCTACGTCTATATATAACTTTACAACGAAATGTGTGATTAAACGTTGTTTTGCGAGGTTTAGGAGCACCAGAAAGTAACCAATAATTAACTACTTTGACCTGCAAATCGTATTACTTTTGGTTTCTTTCCCGAAGATGGCTCATATATAGATCCGAAATTGCGGCAAACTACCGGTCTCAGATTTACTGAGTTCCTTAGAGATCATCTATATATTCATTAGTGTGAATATTGAGAATCTGGTAAATATAAACATGCCCACATTTTCCGATGCATGCTGTTTATAATTTTACAAACTTGTTCTGCTAGTTCTATTTCTGTATTCGTAAAGGAAGCACATACATTCCCTTCCGATTCAAATATATAAAAGGTATTTTTGCCACACGAAGTAAATTCATTTTTACTCACATACTCCCCTCTCGCTCTCTCTCTCTCTCTCACTCTTCTCTTTAACCCCCCCTCTTTGTAGGACTTGCACCCCCAAGGAATTACAAGGCAATGCCTTCTGTCAGTAGCCTGTCGAGGAGCAGCAAACTCTAGATCATATCATATCCAAGATGGGTGATCAGCCCAATACCTGGAATGATAGTGAAGAAGAAGGAAATTAAATGTAGTGATGAAAGGAATGCTAAGAAAATTCTCGATCAAAGTATCCAAACCAGCATTCGCCTAGTGATCGTAGAAAACCACAAAAAAATCTGATGTGTTACACTCACATGACTTTCCCTACTCTTGTACAAACTATGTTTACAAACGCTTATTCTCCATCTACTTCATGTTAATCGAGATAAACATTTGCAGACCCTATCTTATTGCTAATTTTCTTGTAGATGTAAGGGGAAAATATATTTACAAGGGCCATATAGAAAAACAGTAGCCTTTAAGCACATACATATCTCTTAATAGCTGGTTGCTAGGTGCAGCACCATTCCCTTTGCCACAGATTATAACTCTTTGCATATCCAAGACAAAAATGAATAACGAATTCCCATTTTATAAAATAAGTATTGAAAAATTTAAGGGAATAACAAGCAATATCTCGAAAATGGTTCACTCAACAACAAAAAATGTATATGACATAAATTGTGTATTTTAACGCGATCTACATTTTTTGTGTAGTAAAAATTTGTCTATCTCTTATGGTTTACCAGTAATGCAAAAGTCGTTCACAATGTAGAATACTTTTGGAGACATTCCCAGAAAATTCAAGATATACATTTTATTTGTCATGAAAATATCTTAAACATATGATATTTTAATCAAAATCGTTAGAGCTATTTTTGAGAAAATTAACATTTTCGAAAAATCTTCCATGTAAAGGGAAATCTGGGGTGGGGGGATTTTCTTGAAAACCTTCGTGTCGCATCTCTGGAAGATACTGAACCTAAATACCAAATTTGGTGTTTATCCGACTGTTCGCTTCTGAGTTATGCTGTTCACAGACAGACACACAGACATACACGGACATGTTTCCAAAAATGCTTTTTTTTTTGGATTCAGGGTGTCTCAAAACATGCATTTCCGGTGAAATCTCGGTATCGAATTTTTGGGTAGAATACAATACTTCCCCTACTTACTGTACGTAGTAGAGAAAGTAAAAAGCTTTCGGTCAGATTGGTCAGCCTCGGGACCTCCCGAATGCAAGTCGCTCAAGTTACCGCGGCGATATACACACAATAGGTAAAACACGCGCGTGGACTATAACAGACTGCGTAGCCCGTCGGTAGCTGCTTGCCATTAGTCGATGTCGTAACAAACGGTCATGTATAATGCATGGCAACTTATCACATTCCAGAATAACGATTTGTGAATGGCTGTGACGCTTACTGTAGTTCTCCACGAGTTGTAAAGTTTTGCATAATTACAAATTTAGCAATGCTGCATACAACAGTACCAGAAAATCTAACATTTGTATCTGCCGCTCCTGAATGTTTGCTTGTTAGCGAATACAGCTATTCCAGTGCAAATGCATTAGTGTCATAATTTGTAATGCGGAAAGTAATAATTGCAAACTTCACTTTGACACAAAATGGTGTATTAAGAAACTTTAGTGCATATTTTCTGTATAAGGGTTAACAAACTGAAATTTTTTGTGCTTTTAGCACAGAGTATGCTCAACTTATATGCATATTTACAGCACTACAAATGCCAAATAATTACGGTTTTAGTGTAGGCGATTTTTACTCTCCCTCTTCCATTTAGTTTAGAGAAGGTATGGCATTCGGCCTAAAATTTGGTATCGACATTTCAAAGGAAATAACCTGAATTCAAAAAGAAATAATGTCCATGTATGCGTAAATACAAATAAACTATTTCTATAAATAATAAGTTTTGAATTCGGAGTATAAAGAGGCCAGATGAAAAATTTCAAGAATATCCATCACCAAAACAACTCTTCTCAAATAGTTCTCTAATGATTAGTTTAAAAAGTTTTCGAATGTTTGAGATGTGGCCTTGATGCGCCAAATATAACCCTAGATTTTTATGGAAAGAACCTTTAAAGTTTCCTTTGTACTCATTAAATTTTATATATAGCTGATATTACGAAATAGTGTTTTCTGTAGCATTAGCCTTTTCCGAGATATTCCTTTTTATATGTTTACATTTTCCCAGGTTGGTTTACACACCTCCACTCTCTTAAGGCATATGTTTAAGAGTATGTGATACGCACACATGTGAAGTAGGAATATCCAATTGCGTAATGCCGTTGAAGAATTCCAACTTCGATTTCGGCGCCTTTCGGTTAAAAATAGCAGCTGATGTTTTAGCTGCGACATCCTTATACTAACTTGCTTTTGTCGGAGGGAATTTCAGGGTGGGTTTCGGCATGAGAACCCTTATGAGTGTTATTTTACATTGTGCATTTAATCAATGTCGCATTGTCTATGCGCAAGATGGCAAGTGAATATATACAGCAAGTTTTTTTCTCTCTCTTTCTCAAATAAGAAGAAATGTGTAATCCATTTAGGAGCAAAACGTTTTAGTGTCAATCATTTATAAGCTAATGAAATGTCTTTAAAATATGGCAGAGGATTAAAAACTATTGGAGAATTTGAATTCCTACCCACAGAATATGTAGACTTTTAAAGACCTGAGGCTTGCAAACTGAGGCAGTATTTCTATTACTTAAATTATATCAGTATAATTATATAATATAAACAAAATAATAGCCTGCCTTAAAGAAATATTTGTATGATATAATATATAAAATGTATATTACAGTCATTGTATTATGTTTATTTTATTATATACATGTATAAAAACGTTATATGAATGTATTACGTAGTTTCCCAATGTAGGAGCTGTGAGAATAGAAGCAAGCTGCTTTCCGTATCAAACAGAATTATAAAGTAGAAGCCGGAAGTTGCTAACAATGAGGTAATTTTGTGACAACAATAAATTAGAAAGTTTAAAAGGCTACTAATAGCTCTTGGAAAAATAATAATGTAATATTTAAAACAGTTTATAAATAGCCAATCAAAAACTAGAAAAGCTAAAAGTTAAATAAAGGTATTCTATTGGAGTAGGCTTAGCCAATCAGAAACTAGAAATAGAGAAAATGTACAAATTCAAACAGCAGACGCTAGAAGATAGCGTACCCATGCAGTTCGGTTCGGTACGAGTCGGTGTGATTGTATGTGAGACATGAAAATTCATTGCGGTGAGAATAATAAAAATGTTTCCTGTTAAAAGTGCAATTAACAGTAATCTCACAACTCTATAGTAGGGTACATCAGTGAAGTGTTATTTAATCGTGTGAAGGATGAAGAAGGGTGATTTTAGGAGGAGCCGAACTTGAAGTAGTTGCAACCGCACGTATGGTACCCGGTAGCCTTCACCCCAAGTTTAAAAATATTAACTTTGTATTTTTATTGTTTCTTTAAATATTATATATTTATGTTTGCCTCGGCAGCGTCAGTATTAATTTGTAGAGACATGAATATCTTAACAAGGTGTGGTGCGTCTGAAGAATGTAGGCTTACACAGATTATAATTTTTACTTCACTACATTTAGACCCTGACACGATTTAAATAACACTTTGATATAGAGATCTGTGAGATTATTTATTAATTACTTGCACTTTATAACTGGTAAACTATTTTTGCCTCACACTGAATACGTATTAAACTTCTCGAGGACGCGTCTCGCGTCCGGTTAGGAACGCTGTCTGCTAGCAACTGAATTTTGAATTTGTACAAATTGCCCTATTTCAATTTCTGATTGTCTATTCCTATTCCAATAGTATACTTTTATTTAACTTAAGTTTTTTTCTGTTGTTGATTTCCTATTTTATAAACTGTCTCAAAAATTAAATTATTGTTGCTCCATGACTTACCAGTAGCATTATTAAACTTTATAATTCATTATTGCCTCAAGGTCAAAACATTGTTACCTCATTGTTAGCAACTTCTGACCTATTATTCTCACAGCTCCTACATTATTAAATTACGTAATACATTCACATAACATTATTAAACATGTATACAATAATATAAGCATTAATAAAATGACTGTTACATACAATTTTTATATTATATTATACACATGTCGCTTTAAGGCGGGCTGTTATTGAATTTATATATTATATAATTTGACTGAAATCATTTAAGTGTTAAAAATACTGCCTCAAGGATTAATAAAAAAACTACAATACAATTATAATTTGTGTAAGCCTTGTTATTTAGCCGTACCAGCCCTGTTAATAGACACGTGCTCTACAACATACTACTAACAAATCCGATGCATATATAATATTTAAATAAATAACATTAAAATAGTTATTACACATAAAGTAAACGTGGGGCGAAGGCCACCGAAAGGTGTGTATCGTACTTGGAGCGAACACTCCTAGAAACATATCTCCCGCAAATTGGTGCCTAAACGTGGTGCAACTGCAACAATAATACTCATTCAAAACTTATAAAAGGATCAGAATTCTCTCTTTGAAAAGAGAATTAAGTTTTCCTACCCTCTCAACTTTGTATTTCTTTGAGCGAATAGTTTATATGATATTTCCGAATGATATGAATCCATTTCAGCTGTTAATTAAAAACCTGTAAATAAGTATGAGCAAAAGATCCATTATCTACTTTTAATTATTATTATCCCAGCAAAAACAGCTTTATGGAGAGATTCAAAATGTTATATGACATGCAGATTGCAGGAGAAAAGGCGATGGAGGGAACAAAGAGTGACAGAATGGAAGGAAAATAAGGTGAGAGCGAGAGTGTGTGGGTGGGAGAGAGAAGGGGAAAGGGAGGGATAGAACAGAAGAATGAAAGAGGAGCACATGTAGAGAGAGTTGTAAAAGGATAGAGCAAGAGGAGTGAGAAACGAGAAACTGATTTTCTCTGGAGAAAACTGTGACGGGCCTCTCGGCTGCTCTTCGACATCCTTACTCCTTCCTTCCAGGTGTGGGCGTTGATGAGCTGAAAATGAAATTGAGTTTTATTTATGGACGCTCTTTAACTACTATGGTTCTTAGCGTCCCATTCTATATTGGGCGTGAAAGCCCAGTAATTTTGCTCACAGGCCTCTTTATCAGGCTTGAAGTTCTTTTATGTGCCGTAAATCTACGACACGGGACTACCGGCTTTACTTCCCTTCCAAAGGAAGAAATGCTAAGGATTTTTACGCCCGAAAAAAATCCATCGCCCTCCGCCGGGTTTGAACCCGCGAGCTCAGGAACTAGAGGCTAGCATGGTAATCACTACACCACGGATGGCGAAATTTTATACTATAACACCTTTGTGTTGGCCTATACTCTTAACTTTCTCTACGGCGTGGAAATAGGAGATGAAATAAAATTCAAGTTACCTTTAACTTTAGTTTATTATAAACTTGTTGGACGCTAGCCGTAACTTCTATCTCTCAAATATACAGTGCAAAACTGTATGTGCTAATCTAACTCTCTTTCTAAACTTCTATCAGCTTCTCCACACGCACCACCATCAAAGTGGCGTGAATTTCACTTCCTGGCGCAAGTGAGAAAATCGGAGAATCAGATGCGAGAACCTCTGGGCACTGTCTTTATACACCGTGCAGGTGACGCTGCTCTTACCTTAACTGTTTTAATGCGTTAATTTGATTGTCTATCCCCTTAGCGTTGTATGAGAACATTTGCTCTCACATCCCTATACTGACACATTTGAATTCCCACTATTGGCCAAGCCTCTCACTATCTCTTTCTAACCTGTAGTTGTCTTACTTGCTCTAGCGTCAAATTTAGCCTAGCCCCGTGTGCTCTGCCCCCGGAGATATCTATGAATAGAACCGCTTTGCGTCCTGTGCCTAACTTCTATCCCCAGCACGGCTAGCTAGTCTCCGTTAATATCTAACGTGCATGTATTTACAACTTAATAACACTATATCCATTAATATTAATATTTACATTGCACTGTCGTTGTTCCCGTTACAAAACAGAGAAGAATCTTCGCAGAGTTTGAAATAAAAATTCGCCATGCCTCAGTTCATAAAATAAACTACCATATCCCGGTAAAAGTGAAGTTTATATTATGAAAATTACTATCACAAGGTATTATAATTCCAAGGCCAATCCCGAGTGTTCATTGATGTAGCTGGAGCATGCAAATAGTTTGGCAATAATTATTATCGACTGACAGCCTATATTATGATGATGATGATGATGATGATGATAGCGAATATTGCAGGGGGTAAATGGTAAGTAATAGGGAGCTTTTGTATTGCCTTTACCATGTACCCTGTAGGTAGCGAAGGTATTGTATTCCACACAAAAATTAGATATCGAGATTTCTCCGAAAGTACATGTTCTGAGGACACCTGAATAAACAAACACATAGTTAGAAAAAGGTCCGTAGGTGTGCGCGCGCTTGTAAACAGCATAACTTATAAACGAAACGTTGGATAAATACAAATCTTGGTATTTATGTTCAGCATCTCCAAAAGATGCGACACGAAGGTTTTCAAGAAAATTCCACCCCAAAACTACGTGGAACGTTTTTCGAATTTTATTTTATTTTCTCAAAAATGGTTCTACGATTATGATTAAAATAGAATATTTTTAAGATATTTGCATGACAAATAAAATGTATATCTTTAATTTTCTTGAAATAGTCTGTTAAAAGCTTTCCATTTGGAAGGAGCTTTGTTTAATTTTGTATAACTGCTAAACGTTAAGAAGCTGACAAAACGTACTACACAAAAAGCATAGATCTCTTTAAAACACATCATTTATTTCAAAATTCTTTTTATGGCATTAGCTATTTCCGAGATATTTATCAATATTGGTTTCAGTACTTCATTATTTTTTTTTAAATCCGTCGCTTTTCACTCGTTTCGCGCAAGAGTATGGAATTTTAAAGCCATAGCTATCCGAGTCTAAACGCCAGATTATCGATTCGTTTTGTTCTATTCCTCTTATACTCACAAGGAGATGTATAATGAAACTACATCTGCAAATATTTTTCTCGATTAACCTGAAGCAGATAGAAAAAAATCTGATGTTTTACATTCACCTGACTTTCTCTGCCTTCTACCATTTACTAATGGATACAAAAACTATTATTACGAAAGCTTATTTTTCTATCTACTACGTTTTAATCGAGATAAACCTCTGCCGAAGCAGCTACATTATACATTTCGTTATAATTACAAACGTAATAGCGATAATCATATGTTTCAGAATTGGACGCTATATACTGGCCTTGCAATTCCATACTCTTTCCATGGCATCATGAAAAACATCTGAATGTCGACAAACTAAAAAGAATGACAAAGTATTGAACAACTCAACCAATAATAATAGATATCTCCGTTGGTTGATATATGGCTGATACCACAAAAAATTATTTGAAATAAATTGTGTGTTTTAAAGATATCTACATTTTCTGAAAAGTGCATTTTCATCTCTCGCTTAACGTAAATTATTTCCGAATGAACTGGACTTCACAGGCTATTTCCAGAAAATTCAATATATACATATTTTCCTTTTCCATGTAAATAGTTTTAATATATGGCATTTTAATAAATCTCCTAAGAGCAATTTTTGAAAAAATCGAAAATTTGAAAAAATGTTCTATGTAAAGGGTAGTTGAGGGTGCTACTATGTATACTGCAATGCATAAAAAGTTGCCCAATAACCTAGATCGCCGTGGTGCTCTTCTCTCCGTTAGGCTTCCACCTTTAGGTAACCAAATTTGACTCTACCTTCCGGTATCACATCTCTATGTACTGGTCTGAAATACAATTCAGGAACACAGAAAATAAACAAAGAGAATGTTTATGATCTATGTAGAATGGAGGGGTGGTTATGATATGGTTAGGATACCAGGCTCTATGACAGAGTTTCGCTAGTATTGGCACACATAGAAAGACTAAACCAATTACAAATAATTCGGCCTTCTAGCGAAAGGGCTGAAGAAATGTTTGCAAGACAGCTATAGCATTTACACGAGAGCTTTCATCAGCGACATCGAGACAGGCTAAAGTTGTTGCCGCTACTAAACGTTAATAGGAAACCCTGCCTTAAGAACCCGGTAGTGTAGCATGCAAATAGTATGAGGTTTTAGTTGTAATGTTAAGTAGAATAATGTTTACGTAATGTTTAACTTGAAGAAGGTTATGTTGTGCTGCTTTTGTTTTGTATGGTTACGTAAATTTTAACTGCCCCACCTATGGAAGCCAACTTGTAGTAGTATTTGGTTCACATAAATATGTTTAACTTGAAGATAGTAGTTTGTTAATGTAATGTTTAAAACTTGAAAATCGTATGCTTAAGTAATTGTATTTTACGTAATATTTATTTAGTTGCATTTAAGGAGTTCCTAAAACACGTTTTGGGCGTCGGTTTGAGTTTGTTGATTACGTAATAGTTACCGTTATTACCAATATGCTGCTACGTACGATAAGCTGATTTCAAGATGTGTTTTTGTTATTACACTCTAAGTTTTGCACCATAATATTTAACTTTGTTATTAAAACTGTTTCTATAAATTATTTATGTTTGAATTTGCCTCGGCTGCGTCAGTCTTGTTTGCAGAATCACGTGTCTTAGGCAGGGCGCGGTGTAACAAGAATGTAGACAACACAGAATTTAACATTTTAAATTCACTTCCTTTATTAATTCTTGCACATTTTTATAAAGCACTACACTTTTTAAGAACTGTGAGAATCTTTAATACTTTCACTTAGCGCGTATGCATATTTTACGATTCGCACGTACAGAACATATCTTCCATCTGTTCACTACCAAGGCTTGCCAGCGACTGAGTAACTTTAAACGGTTAAAACTCGTAAGCTTCGGTATTTCAAGTCTCTGATTGGCTAATTCTAGTCCAATAGAATATCTGCATTTTACTTAAACTTTTTCCTTGCTATTGATTAGCTAATTTTAAACTGTTACTGAATTTACCTTATCTTTGATATAATCATGACTGGTAACTTTTCAAACTCTTAAACTCATTATTGCTACAAGGTTACCTCATTATTACCTCATTGTTAGCAACTTAAAACTTATTATTCTCACAGCTGTTGCATTATTAAAGTATATAATGTATTCACACAACATTATAAAACATGTTTACAATAAAAATAAGCATATGCAATGACTGTTACATATATTTTAAATAATTATTACATACATATTGTTTCAAGGCAGGCTGTTGTTGAATTTACTTTTATATAAAATACAATTGAAATTATTCAGGTATTAAAATACTGCCTCAAATGTTACTCTTCGGCAGTTGGGCCATATTTTGGAGGAGCTAAAGTACCCAGTCAATCCAGTGGCTATAATTATGCTCGAAAAGAAGAGGTGATCACGCTGTAAGGGGGTGGGGCTATATTTTGTCAGTACCACTTCCATTATGGGCCATATTTTATGCACGCCAGTATACATGAACGTGGTAGAGAAAATAAGGAGCTTGTTTAAGAATAATATGCAGAAGCTATATGAAAATAAATGATAGTGAGTACAGGAAGTCATGTGAATGTAACACATACGATTTTTTGCGTTTTATATTAAAATATAAATAACAGTAAATGCTTTAAATTCTTTTAAACTGTCCTCTCTTGCTTCCAGATCTTCTATGTTTGTGCAGTGGAACACCTCTTATCCCCTGCATTTCTCTCTTGATAAATATTACCGCGGATATATATATATGATGCAAGCGCACCAGCTCGGCCCGTTTTTCTGAAACATCGCTTTGATGTTGGAGAGAAATGCTAAAATCTCCGTGACAGTAATCCCCTCATCTGTTATCAAATTTAAGCTATCTCAACCGAAAACGCAGCAACGCTAATTTTCCGTAATTGGCAGACCCGGAGTTCCAGAAAGTAAAACGGGATGAGGACTGGCGTATGCACAAAGATAAAATTAAAATGTACTAAATACGTTCACAAGATGAAAGCCGAAAAGAAGAGAAAAAGAACAAAAGAGAAGTGGACAATTAATTGTAAAAGCGAAGAGAAGTTACGTATCGTCTCTAAGAGCGAAAACTGTAGCATTAATGAAGAAAACACAAAGCAAAATTAAGAAACCTTTGTCTCCCTTTCTCTATCTGACACAAAGGAGAAGATATTTCCTCTAAAATGTTTAATTGTGCAATCACAAAATGCCTCCTTGCTCTCCAGCGAGAAATAATTGTAAATACCAGAAAACAAAGCATTCTACACGCTTGCTGGAACGGAAGTGAACTTGTAAATTTGCCGTTACTAAATGTTTTGCTTCAATATCGTTCTTCATTACACGTAGAGAGGTTTTCATAATTATATTGCAGAACGTAAATTGTGCCACATTTCTTCTTTTTCATACAAAAAAACTGTATTATGGAGCAATGATTCTTGTCTCTAAATAATGCCAAGAATTCTAATATAGCAGTGATATTCTAATATAGAAATGCAAAACACTTCCTAAACTGAAGTGTTTTGCATTTCATATAGAATACAAATGTCAGAGGGTCGCTAGAAAGAAGCAACGTGAACAACCATTTTACTTTCTCTACTACGTATGTAGTACATAGAGAAGATATTGCATTCCACCCAAAAGTTCGATACGAGATTTCACCGGAAATAAATGTTTTGGCGCCCCCTGAATAAAAAAGGCATATTTAAAAAAAAGGTCCGTGTGCGTCTGTAAACAGCATAACTCAAAAGCAAAATGTTGATAAGTACTAAACTTGGTATTTACGTTCAGTACCCTTCAAAGATCCGACTAGATTATTTTCGCGAATATCTCCCCAATTCAAACTACCCTTTACATCCTTCGAAATGTTTTATTTTCTAAAAAATACCATATATTAAAGATATTTATATGAAAAACTAAATTTATATCTTGAATATTTTGGGAATAGCCTGTGAAGTTCTCCTCATTTGGAAGGAAATTTGTATAATCCTGCATAACACGTAACGTTGAGCGACAGATGAAAATTTAGTACTAATTCTGTAGATTTCTTTAATTTAAATTTTTTAAAGAGTAAATATTATAAAATGTTTAAATTAATTCCATGATTTGTTTGTATCTATATAGGTAAATCACCTGGAAAAATATAAACTTCGGATGACAATGAGTTCATGTTGAAATAATTTAAATCTAAAGTTGGGTTTTCATTAATACACTGTGTTGAAACTGAATAGTATAACAATTAATATTTACACTTCTGTGAAAATAATTATGAACACAAACCTGAAGAGAGAATATAGTAATGAGTATAAAGAAAAACTGGTCATTAAGTAATCGGATGGTATAAATCACTGTCAAGTAGAACATAACTTCTTCCGGTAGAAGTCACAGGATTTTGACTTACAGTTATGTAAAGTTTTAAAACATTGGCCGAATAACTGTTAACGGAAACGTTTTTGAATTTCTCTAGGAACACTCCTAATTGAGTTAGAGAGCTGCGAGGCATATAATTTTACAGCATTTTATGTTGTAGCGTATGTGTGTGCATTGTCGCGTCAGACACATTATTGCTGTGTAGAATGACATTGTTGAACTAATTGTTTCGTTTGTGTGAGTTGAATTCTTGTCCGACGCGGCATTTCCCTCCACTTCCTAGTCAGAGGGGTGAAGGCAAGTTGAGGAACGAGCCTCTTTGTCTGATAGCGTGCGTTTGTTTGTGTATGTAGCGTGGCGTGAGTCGAGTGTATCTGTTCAGAATGTGTGGTTGTATAGGAATGCGTGTTGCCGTGCGTGTGTGGCATCTCCCCCGAATGCCAATGATGAAATTAGGTGTCCCTACACAGAAGATATTTTTAACTTCCCACAAAGCATTTAAGGACTTACCATGTGAGTATTTTTATTGGCATAATTAGATTTGGAGCAAATGTTTGGGCGGAGAAGGCCAATCAAATCATATAAAAAGAATGCTCAGAAGTAGTCAGAGAAACATTCTGCTAAGGTTGACGGGAGCGTGCAATACATCACCAACTATGGCGCTATTAGTATGTTTAGGCATATGGCCTGTAGATTTATTTGTTAGAATGAGAGGAGCGATATATTGGTTAAGAAAAGTTAAAGGAGAAGAAGTAAATAAAATCATGGGTGCAAACTGCCAAAGTATTAGGGAAATTAAAATAAAATTAATGGATGAGTGGCAGAATGAGTGGAATAATATTGAAGTAGGTAGACGAACATTTGAAATTTTTCCTTATTAGAAAGAGACTAACATATTTATTTATGTGCACCAATTTGTTTCAAAAACACCTCTAGAAAATTTGGAAGGAAGGTGAGAAATATCAGTAAAAGACTCAAAGGCGCTACCGCGCCCTACGCTCAGGGTTATTGAAATCGCCACATAACTCCCTCATTTTAACTCAAACAAATTAAAGGTTTTCATGACAAATTTGCTAGGGAATCGAAATAATAAGCTAAAAATCCTAATTTGTAATTTTTAAAGTTTCTGCCCAACTTTCAACCTTAATTACCATTGTCTACTATGAACTGCATGAAATCGCACGTAAGAGGCATTTTTCCAGTGACCTAAGTTTTCACTGGATGCGCTGTATGCTTTATTCACTCTCTAGTCTTAATGGTGACCCCAACTCAGGTTGCCGACAAGGAACCCACTTAAACGCATCGTTGCCGGCAATGCAACACATACAGAATATGCAAACAACTTCGTTCCGCTATATCACTTTGGGAGAGGTGAACTCTGACTTGCATGTTGACCTCGTGCTGAACTGCTATTAGGAATGAAGCACTCAGAGTAGGAACTCAGGTTTTAGAGGTTGTGATTTGTGTGAAACGCTACAGTGTTTAAGGTGATGTTTCGCATATATTTTCGATATGGAGAATTTAGTTTTTCGATTGTTAAGTTAGTACCAATTACACCCTTACTCCGAGCGAGATGGCTCCGCGGTAACGTGTGAGGTTATGATTCCATTCGATTCCCAGCAACAGCCCACTCTGACCTTGGGTTTTTCGTAATTTCCCCGGGTCGGTAGGCTAATGCTGAGATGGTTCCTCTTCTACCACAACTTTTATGTCCCTCATTTTCTGTACCCATCATCATTTATTTCATAGGCGACGATATTCGGCGTGTTGTGGCTGGACGGTGAAGGTGCGCTTGGACGAGGAATTGATTAATTCTTAATTTATTAACATTTAAGAAAAATGATTCCATATGGTCTTCGAAAACATCACCTGAACACATACTTAAAAAGAGGCAGAGTAGGAGAGGGGTCCAGAAAGAGGTAGACCGCTACGGGTGGCCGAGGTCGTTAAGACATGGACTTGTGAACGGGAGGTCAATGGTTCAAATCTAGCCACGATCGTCCTCACTGACAGACTTTTTCTAGGTTTTTCTCAGTCTTAATAACTGATAGATGCCAAGGAGGTACCTTAAACTCAGGTCTGGAACGTTCCATTCCCAAATGTTCTTTATCATTTTATTTCATATACCATCAGTGTCCACTACCTGTTTTGCCGAACCTAGCAAGAACGGGCGTTAGACACTACTTAGAAAGAGAAGTAGAAAAAGAAAGATACAACGTAAAAAATTACAGAGGGGCAGCGAAGAATGGGGAAGGGAGAGAGAGATTGAAATGAAACGTGAGAGGTGTAGGGGTATGGAGAGTAAGAGTGCAAGATAAAGGAGATAATGAAAGAGGGAGAGAGGGCGAGTAAGGGGTTACAGTGACAGGAAGAGAAAGAGGGGGAGAGATAGATTAAACAGAATGGGATAGGGGAGAGAAAAGAGAAAAAGCACCTTCAGAGTTAAAACAATATAACACGGATCTGTTGTTGTTCTTCTTCTTCTTAACTGATTACTCTCCTCTTTGTAGGACTTGCACTCCCAAAGACTTAAAAGTCAATGCCTTGGGTCAGTAGCCTGTCGAGGAGCAAGCAGACTGGATCACAGCATATCCAAGATGGTTATTCAGACCAATGCCTGGTATGGTGGTGAAGAAGAAGCAAATAAAATCTAGTGCTGAAAGCAATGATAGGAAAATTCGCAAAAAGTTCTAACCCAGCATTCACCTAGCGACCGTAAAAAATTGCGACATCTGACCTTCGGCCAGATTGATCAGTCCCCTTTACCGACTGAGCCATCCCGCTTGGTCTCTGTGATATGTTGATAACACTATAAGTCCAGAACGCAGGTCTACCCGTAGCCGAAGCTCCACTCCTATACTCATCCCGGAATAAGAAACACACTTGATATAAACAAAGGCGAGAAGCAGCCCAAGCTCCTAGTCGTAGCGAGTGCTCTCATAGACCCCTGACCTCAACACTCGGCCTAAGAGTAGAAAATAAATCCCATCTTTTATGTTATTACTTTTAAAATGCGCCAATGGATGCGTTTAATAATTTCATTGCAATGTGCTACATTTTCATTGTTATTTGGAAATGAAACCAATAATGTTACTGAAACTGAGCGTTTATTACATATACTCTGCACATGTTATGCGGAGTGATACAAAAGTATGTTTCTCAGAGCGGATCCCATACATAGGTAGAGACAGAGAAGGAGCTATCAGAGTGTCACTCTCTCCATTGTTATTTGCCAGTAGGGGGATACCTGGTTCGCTAAAGGGATCGTTCACCGCTTGCGCAGATAGAAGATGGATACGCCACTTACGCTCGTCAGCCCAGTAAAGGGCAAAAGACTACCAAAGAACTTAAAAGTCTGCAGAAGACGGTGTATAACTCGACGTCTCCCGGCTCTCCAGGCTGGTACCGGAGGACATTGAGGCCTCGCCTAAGCAGCCTGGCCAGTAGCCAATCTCCCGTGAAGGGCAGGACTTTTACCCGCCGAGTTCAACACATTCTGAACTGCTACTCTGACCAACTTGTGTGGGCGAGGTCTTTAAGATAGAAGTTCTAAACGGGAGGTCCGAGGTTCAAAGCCCGCCAGACCTGTTCTCCTGACTGAGACTTTTTCTACGTTTTCCTCTTCATAGATGGAAAATGCCGGGAAGGTACCTAAACTTAGGTCTTGAACGCTTGCTTTCAAATTTCTTTCCTCAGGTATCTCATTTCATGTATCATCAGTGGCTACCGCCTGTGGTGCCGTATGTAATAAGGACGAGCGTTATATAGTATTAAAAAGGGGTGCTCAGGTTTTCAGCCCAGTGTAGTTGTAGCAACATCAGAAGTACCACGAGTGTTAGGGCATCAGGGCAGTTGAAGGAGGCTATAGAGTGAGTACTAAATGCTATAATTAGGCTTGTACAATATAAGCTGACCGCAGTACATTATATGAACGGGCTCACGCCTGTCAGCTAGGATATAAGTCACAGGCTCTCCTTCAAGTGGGCAGGTAACCCGAAAGCACAGCATTCCAATTTCGGAAAACGACAATGATAATGGCCGATCCCGTATTACTTGAAATTATTAAATCTCTCCCTCCATCATTACTTTAGCATTCTGTTTAACTTAAGCTTCACAACTGTTGGACAGCTTTACTTATTGTAGACTTTCTCACAGTGCAAAAGCCAAGAGAAAATAAAAATGTTAATCTCCAATCTGAATCCTACACCATCCTGTGTAGGATAGGCTTTTTGATCTCGTTGTTTAGGTGCCTAAGAACTCCGATGCCTGATGATTATAACAGAATGGTCTTTAATTTAAGTTTTTTCGCCTTATTGGACACCTTTCGGAAGCACCACTTATTGGCTTCATTCTCAATCCAAGTTGGGGTAACTTGTTTACTGCGCTTCGTGCATTGCCTCTATTTGCAATGGACTGCATAGAGCAGGCACCGAGAACTACACTACTTTTGAGCTAGGGACGGCAGCCACAGCAAAGGGTTGTCCGGGCAGCGATAGGTGACGTCACAGCTGTGGACAACTTGCCAATGCAGTGGGGTTTCAAGGATTCAATGTGATCTTTTGTTCTTCCAAGTTCCGCTTATACTGTCCTTACATCGCCTTTAACTGCGATGGTCTATGGGCAGCCTTTCATTTGGATCATATTATTGCATATTGCGTATTCGCTTATTGGGTTTCTTGAAAACTCTCATTCATACTTCTACGCTCTGGGGAGGATAGGAAACAATCTTGGCAAGAGAAAAATTCCAATATCCCCAGCCAGGAATCGAACCCAGGACAGCAGACTGAGCTACAAGACCAGCCTATGTGATTCTTGGTTTCCTTGCTGATTTGACTTGAATTTGGATCCATTTAATGTATCTCTGCAAGGACATGTTATAACTCAAATGTGGGATAAAATAAAGGTCTTCAAAATGAAACTTCAACTATGGAAAAATAATTGAACAATACTTTCCAGTTTCAAAGTTTGCTTTTCTTCTTCCAGTTAATGTTCAGCATGACTTTAAGGAGTATGCAGAAAGTCTTGGTATATTACCGGATCAATTTCAAATAAGATTCCAGATTTGAAAGGTCTAGAAACACAATCTGATATATTTCCAAACATAGTTTCACTAATATAGATTCAATTGCTGCTAGCTTACAGTTAGAAATTATTGACCTGGAAGACAAGTATAATAACAAGATGGACTTGGTTGGTTTTTACCAATCTTTCCTCATTTACGATTTCCTCGCTTAAAATGCAGCTAAAAACCTTGTGTATTTTCGGTACCATTTATACGTGAGCAGCTCTTCTCCGGTTTGAAATTAACAAAACGCGGACAGCAAAGTAACCTGTTTGATGAAAATCTGAGCACAATACTCAAAATCAAGACAGCATAAAATATCATCACAAATATTCACAGGCTGTTCAAGGGGAAAGTTAGCAACAAAAAATAAAACATTTAATTCAAGTTACAGTTTTATTTTATTCTATTTAATGATCATTATAGTTGCTTAAAAATTATTTCTGATCGGTTATACCAATTGCTCTGCTTGTATTATCTGTCCTGTGTTCTGTATTCTGAATTGTAATGGTGTTCCTGTTATGTTAAGCGTTGACAGTTAAACATGGAACTATCGTTTCTGTTTTATTCCTTCTGATTATGTTACTATATACAGGGTGCACCATTTAAGTTGAAGCTGTACAATATCTCCAAAACACAGTGTTGTAGAAAAATGCCTTGTATGTTGCTTGATATTATGGGGGAAAGTAAATTCCATTAGTGTGGTTTATTTGCAGGTCGTTGAGATGGTCATTTTAGGGTCAACTTAGTTTGACCTAATTGTAGGTTCCCATTTTAAAAAAATCTGATGTGTTACACTCACATGACTTTCTCTACTCTTGTACAAACTATTTTTACAAACTCTTATTCCCCATCTATTTCATATTAATCGAGATAAACGTTTGCAGAAACGATATTTTGACGTGCAAAGAGAATTACACTTTACACATAACGACCAGTTCTAAAAATATTTGATTATCGCTTAAGGCGTACGATGTTCCCCTTGTTTTGTAATTGCAAGGGCAATATAGAAATGCAGTGGCCTTTAAGCATCAACATATATCTTAATAGCTGGTTGCTAGGTGCAGCACCACTCTCTTTGCCACAGATTAATACTCATTGCACATCCAAGACAAAAAATGAATAACAAATTCCCATTTGAGAAAATAAGTATTGCAAATTTTAAAGGAATAACAAGCAATAACTCGAAAACGGTTCACTCAACAACAAAAAATGTATATAACATAAATTGTGTATTTTAACGCGATCTACACTTTTTGTGTAGTAAACTTTTGTGTATCTCTTATGGTTTACCAGTTATGCAAAAGTCGTTCACAATGAAGAATACTTTTGGAGGCATTCACAGAAAATTCAAGATATACATTAATGTTCCATGTAAAGGGTAATCTGGGGTAAGAGGATTTTCTTGAAAACCTTCGTGTTGCATCTCTGGAAGATACTGAACCTAATTACCAAGTTTGGTGTTTATCCGACTGTTCGTTTCTGAGTTATACTGTTCACATTGACACACACAGACATGTTTCCAAAAATGCTTTTTTTTTTATTCAGGGGGGTCTCAAAACATATATTTCCGGTGAAATCTCGGTATCGAATTTTTGGGTGGAATACAATACTTCCCCTACTTACTTTACGTAGTAGTGCAAGTAAACATTTAATTGACCCTAAAATGACTACCATAACGTCCTCCAGACAAAACATGACTAATGACATTTGTTTGGGGGATATTGTACAGCCTCAACGTAAGTGGTCTGCACAGTATATCCGTATAAAATAATTGCATTAGCCAAATAGATATACAGGAAGAAAATTCTCTACTGTAAGTATAACGTATGATAAACAGTGATAAGTTATCATCTTAGATAATTTTACCTGCTCTGTGTTTAGTTCCGTAATCGACAAAGCACACCACGGAAGCAACCCAAGCCGCGTTGAGACTCTCGAGCAAGAGAAAAGCTCGATTGGGCAAACCCTACCGGTGTCTGATATACCATGTCTTCAGCGCTTTTCAGTGTTATTTAGCACAATGACGACATTACTCGAAATGGCTGGAAAATATGTAAATATAAGCAATAAACACACATAATACCTTTTTCATTTTTATTCTGAATGAATTGAAGTATCTGAATACAAATTATCCACCTCGTGTGTATCACCAGGCGCTTCAAATAGATGAAAACTATTCATCTCTGTTTGTAGATCGTAATCCAGTAATAATCCAATTAGAATAAAACTGAAACGAAACGAGCATCAATTAAATTAGCTGCAGCTGAACGAGTCCGTTGTCTATGAAAACATAATTTGATTGTTAGTAGGTCAACAAGAAGGGCTTCACAAATCAACTGACATCATAAAAACAGATGGGATATTCTATCACTTACACACATAAAGGATTATTCTTCCTGGATTACGCGATTTGAAACCTGACATTTCGTTGTATGTATAGAGGAAGTGAGCCATGAAAACAGCAATTACCCCGCTACAGATAGCGTTGCGGTCGTTCCTCCATTGAGCCGGACATGCCACCGGCGGAAAAGATTGGCTTCACTGACCCAATTTTCTGCTTCACCGATACTGGCAACAGGGGTAAAATTGTTATAAAGAAAAACTATGGTAGACTATATAAAGTTTCTGATAGGTGGGTGATAAAAATCACATTGATCGTTAGATACTTATCGCGCAATATGATTCGATACTGAAATATGCCTTACTAATCTCCAGGCTGAGCTAATTGCACAATATATTCCACAACTTCAAATTTTCAGGCGTAAAATTCGCAGTCTAGTAGATAGCGTGCTGGTTAGTTTGTACACCTAGAAGCCCCGAACTATTTTAATTGTAATAATTCCCCACCGTTAGCAAAAGTGAAAAAAGGGAAATACGAATATTTTCAAAGTAATGAGTGCATTTTTTGTTTTTGTTTTTTGTTGTGATTTGTAGATAACTTTTGTATCCAGCTACATAAGATACTTAATTGTGAGAGTACACAAGATGGCACCCAGCTAGGTGGCGCCGCGGTAACGTATGCAACTCACACTTGGAAGGTTTCGGGTTCGATCCCCGGAGACCGCCCACTCTGATCCATAAGTTTTTCGTGGTTTCACCGGGTCGGCAGTTGAGTGCTAGGTTGGTTCATTCTTACCACGACTCCTGCCCCGCATTTCCTGTGCCCACCATCTTCCTTATCATCTGTTTCAGAGTTGTAGGACCAGGCGACGATGTTCGGCGGGTTGTGGCTGGGCGGTGGCTGTTCGCTCTTCCCTAGCGTCGTTGCGGGACTGTTAGATCTCGCCTCTGAATGGGCCCTGGGTTCGGTGGCTTGTGGGTGGGCCCGGGCGGCAGCGAAAGTATTGATCTGGAAACGTTAGGGAAATGTTGCGCACGTCGTCATCCACATCTGGTCGCCCTTCGGGTCTCTCTCCTCATCCCTTCCTCCCAAGGATCACGGTAGAAGCAAACATAGTCTTTGTGGCCTACTTGTGGTGCTCTGCCCCCGTTGTTGGGACCCCTCCGTTCGTCCGCTGTACCTTATCTTTATACAAGATGGCAACCACATGAAACGCGTGTTTTGGTTGCTGTTCAGTAACAGTCCTAAATTATAAGCACATTGTTGGTGCAACTGGACATGGTGGCATTTATAATAAATTACGGAACATGACATAACGTATGTACAAAAATATAAGCTCAGATATATGAGTGAGTATTTATATAATACCTACATAAAAGCAGCACGCCGTCGCGTGGTTTTCATTTCAGTCGTCTGTTGCGCTGCTCTGGTGAAGATGTAGCGAAATATCAAACAGTAGCGGGATTAGATGACTGAAGGCAGTTTGATGCAGTCTGAGGTAGCTCCTCCTGGTGACATCCAAAACTTTTGGAATGTCCAAGTCCTTGTGGAGAGCGGCATTGTTCACATGCCAAAGAGTATATCTGATTAGTCTTAAACATCTGTTCTGAGTGACTTGTAGTCTTTTAATTTCTGAGAATAAAGCGGAACCTCACAAGGAACATCCATATTGCTAAATAGGTATTGTTAGCGGGATATGGAGAAGGCGTTGGTACGGAGCATTGTTCTCGATATTTGGTAACAATATCAGAGGAGCACAACAGCTCCGCGCTGAAACATGTGGAACCGAATGAAAGTTCAGCAGTGTGAGTGTAACACAGTGTTTGCTCAGTTGTTGCTCTTATTTTTGCTGCATCAAATAGCGTCAAAAATAGAACCATTCTGACAAGGGTATATAATTGTCCTTTCCGATGCAAAGTACTTGTATTCTAAGATTATTAAGCAATGCAAGAGGCGTGGTTTTACATATACAAGAAAGTGATCTCATGTGAACTCAAGAAAAAAGGTAAGGTCACATCAGGACTTATTCCAAAGGACAAAAAACGAGGAAATCCACGACCGGCCACCAGTTGCCACCAGTTTCTCATGCCTCTTGACCAAATCCTGCTACTCAGAGAGGCATTGCACTGTAATTAGGGAACTCGTTTACTACTGTGAACACCATAATAAATCATGATTTGAATATAGGAAAGTGCCATAAGAGCCGGGGATATAAGGTGTGCCAAAACACATTGCAGAACGTGCCACTAACAGCAGAAACTGTATGAACGACACCTAGCTGGTGAAAAGTGGATGTTTGTTGTCTTTCTAGATGAGGCGTATGTTTATCTAAGTGACTTTAACATACCCCGGGCTATATATTACCAACCAAGGGAAGAAAAACAAATTTGAAAGTTGGTATAAAGAAACTAACGAAAATTACCCCAATTATTTCATGGTAATAGCAAGGTACAGTTACAATGTAAAATTAACCTTCGTCGTGTACATAAAAATGTGGAAATTAACTCGGCATATTATCAGATTAACGTCCTGATACCAATTTTCCATACAGAAATTCCTGCTCTCTATAGTGCAGATGTAAATAAAGTCTGGTTGCATCAGAATGAGGCATCAAACCATACGTCTGCTCCAGCTTACAAATTTTTTGAGAACTGCAGTGGGAAATGGGAATACATTTCATACCTTTCAGCGATATCCATGTTAATTTGTCTGATTCATTACTGGTGGAGTTCTGTTACTGAAAAGAGCCCTTGGAAGCAGACGGCCGCGAATTTGGATGGTCTCTGCAAGGCTGCCAGCAGGAATGGAATAAACCAGACATCCCTGTATTTCGTAGCAGTTTGCTCCAGTGGAAGCTATGCTGCAGATATATAGCTCAAGCTAAATGCTGCCAAATAGAACATCACTGCTGGTGGAGGCGTGGTTTTTCATGAGGTAAGGATGTCTTAAGTTTGTTACCATTGATTCCGAACAACCCGTTGTAGAGAAGATTTAACTTGAATGATGTGCTTAATCTGTTGGGTGCGATTTCTGATTCTTGAGATGTGTGTGATGGTAAGTTCCAGGTTAGTTTGCTAACCAGAGTGATTCCCAAATAAGGAACGGAATGAGATGTGGATACGGAGTTTCCTCAAACAATTATGGGGTAATGGGTTATTTGCTTTTTATATGACCTGCAATTTCCTTGGATTCATTATAAAAAGGTTAAGGATCGGGAACAAGTTAGCAAACAATGTATGTGCAACCTTACTATAGAGTTCAAAAAATACAGTACTGTTGATGTAAACAAAGACGTCAATGCGCTGCCTGAGTTGGTACTGTAAACAGTATAGTCTAGTGATGGAGGAAAATGAAGTAGGACACATACATCGGAATGAGAGACAGAAGTATATTTTACCTGGAGACACGAAGCGGGTTGTACACGGCCTCACAGGTAAATAAAACCGTATTCCGCCACTCACTCCACATTAATCGATGCACAGTAAACTTCACTGCAGGTTTAAATAATCACGGATTTAATCAAAATCGTTAGAGGCATTTTTGAGAAAATAAAAGTTTTCAAAAATGTTCCATGTAAGGGGTAGTCTGGTTTGGGGAATTTTCCTGAAAATCTTCGTGTCGCATCCTTGGAAGATACTAAACTCAAATACAAAGTTTTTTATTTATCCGACTTTTCGTTTTTTAGTTATAGTATTCACAGACAGACAGTTACACAGATACACGCAAACTTTCATGTTTCCAAAAATGCTTTATTTGGATTCAGGGTGGCTCAAAACATGTATTTCCGGTGAAATCTGGTTATATAATTTTTGGGTGGAATGCAATACTTCCCCTACTTACTATACGTAGCAGAAAAAATAATAAGCTGAAATAGCTGACTGTCCTGCATAAGTATATCTAAGCATGGAAGAATAAATATAGCAAGGCCAGGTAGCTTCACTTGAAATAATTTCTAGCGAAACATTTTGAACATTATTATGGCAGTATTTAAGCATCACTTTTGATACGAAGCAATGGAATTTTTGCTTGGAGTACAGCATCTTCTTACCTAAAACGTAGAGGAAATAAAAACTTGAATGTTAACCTATAACACTAAAATATGCTGAAGTTCCCATTTAAGTGTTCAAAACATGTGTAATATAGATCATTTTACGTAATATACTGACAGTAAAAGCGTTTTAAATAATTTTAATCTACATTGTAGCACTATACAGAGCAATATTTAATTACATATATAAAGCTTGCGACGTTTTAATGTTTATTTATTAGCCCCACGTTTGGGAGCCAAATATGCGACGGTATTCTTTATTAAGTTTGAAAGAATGCTACTGTTTATTTGCCGCACGTATGAAAGATAATTTGTCGCGGTCACTTTGTGTTAGCTTTTACTGAGCGCCTGTTATTTTATTTAATTTTGGGTTCACTGTCCTCCGGCTAGCTATGATCTTTTTGGTCGAGCACTTATCTTATACAGGTGTGTAAACGGAAAGGAGTCTTTTATCCAAAGATAACACTGATAAATTTGTTTTACACTTTTATTCTCGTAACACATTATGCACTTTCACATATTAATCTTGACACTCGCCAAACTGAAACTGTTATAATAACTTATTTACTGCTCATTATTAATTCGCGTACTTCAACTTTTTGTGTAATTAACTTTACGACACTTGAGATTTTTTTATAACTTTGCTACGCGTAACCTGCGAATCGATAAACTAGGACTGTTTCTGTTGAATTCAGCGACGTGTAATGTACAAATGTTTCCATTGGACTGAACGAATTTGACTCTGACCTAACCCTTTTTATACTCCTACACCCCGATATGTCTAAAGATTATAACCGAGCTGCTATTGGTTAATAAAACGCGCCAACATTAGCGTCTATTTTTATATCCAATGAAAATTATGAACACATATGCTCTAGGAAAAAATGTTCCAGCAAATTCTAAGAAAAACGCGCCAATGTTACGTCATTTGCTCGTCTCTAATAATGATAAACAGCTCACCCCCTCGCTACATTATTGCACGCTATTATTGTCAGTTTCAGTAAGGCCGTATAAACCCATTTCTCGACAATGCTTACAATCATCAAACATCTCAAATCAATGTCACACAATAATGCATATTCACACTATAATCACTCTTGACATTTACATAATTTGTGATACAAATTACTGCATCAAGCTTTAATTATTGCCGAAATTAACTATCGAAGCTAAATGAACGTTTGGGGTATAACTACATATCTTAACGATATTAAAAATTAATTTTTTATAATTATTATCACCAATTTTTATAAGCGCACTAGCTTAAAAGTAAACTTTCTCTCACACTTTTAACCAGATTTTGGTCTGGGTGCTCTGTTTGCGGACAGTTTAAAGGTTGATTTGCAGGAAAAGGTTTTTGTCAGTGCTTTATATCCAGAGATTTTCAATAACTCGCAACTCGCGGTTCCGTTTGTTGTACATGGAATACATATTTACAAGTAAACACAGTAATAGAAACCAAATGAAGTCTGAGAACGAACTATATATCAGTACCTGTTAGGAAGGTAATTAGCAAACCAGCGTGCATTTCAAGGGTGTAATGACCATCCTGGAAAAGGTTCAGGTGGACAAACAAACCATTCGCGCAACACGATGTTACCCAAATAGTCGGTAGATGAAGACGTCTACGTAACTAAGGTGATCTATCAGACTGTACAGGCAGGCGATTATGTTACTAATGCTATGTGGCCAGCATTACAATCACAGCGTGCGCATCCAAACAACGCCTGGCAGTACCGCGATCCAGGTTCATATTCCGCCAAAGGTACAATAGCAACAAATAGATGCTACAGGAAGACGACTACGTAACTAAGGCAAGTTCCTCAAGGAGGTGGTGCAGAAAGCCGCAACTAAGGTCATCTTTTTGGCACACACTGACTCAAGTGTACCATGAGAAAGTAATTTATTAGCTCCACGTATGGACGCCAATTTGAAGAAGTTGTTTTGCTGTATTGTTATTTGCCCCAAATTTAAAAATATTAACTCTGTATTTTTTACTGTTTCTTTAAATATTATATATTTATGTTTGCCTCGACTGCGTCAGTATTTATTTTAGAGACATGGATGTCTCGGCAGGGTTGTGATGCGACAAGAATGTAGGCTTACAGAGATTATAATTTTACTTCACTCCTTTTATTAATGCTTGACACGATTTAAATAACACTTCACTGATAGAGAGAGCTGTGAGATTCTTTTATGAATTACTTGCACGTTTTAACACGTAAACAATTTTCGTCTCACACGAATACGTATTATACTTCTCGAGGATGTGTCTCGCGTCCGGTTAGGAACACTGTTTGCAGGCAACTGAACTCTAAATTTGTAAAATTTTTCTCCTTTTCAGTTTCTGATTGGCTAATCCTACTCCAATAGAATACCTTTATTTAACTAAAGCTTTTTGTAGTTGTGATTGGTTTTTTTATAAACTGTCACTGAAATTACATTATTGCTTCTAAGAATCAAAAGCAGTATTATTAAACTCTCAAACTCATTATTGCCTCAAGGTTACCTCATTGTTACCTCTTTGTTAGCAACTTTTTACCTACATTATTAAATTACGTAATACATTCACATAACATTATTAAACATGGATACAATAATATAAGCATATGCAAATGACTGTTATATACATTTTACAAATTATTACATACTTACACATATTGCTTCAAGGCGGGCTGTTATTGAATTATTTTATATAATTAGACTGAAGTAATTTTAGTGTTAAAAAATACTGCCTCAACCAACGAACTTATGCTAAACATCGAGATATAACGTTGAAACAATGTGAAACCATAAAAAGGAAAAAGCATCTGATATGCTACATTCACATGACATTCTCTATCCGCTATCGTTTGTTTTATATAAATTCTACAAACTATACTTACAGCCTACTTCCGTGGCGTAGGCGTAGTATGTTTGCCTCACATTCAAGAGATCCCGAGTTTAAATCTCGGTCAGAATGAGTTACCTCCATAAAATTTTTCCTGGGCTTTTCCCTTGTCCTGAGAAGGTAAATGTCGGGTAACTAAGGTCTAGAGATTTCGAGCCTATTTGAGCACCATTTCAACCATTACTTTCCGATATGCCCTACTCGCGTAAAGGACGTTGAAATTAATTAAAATTACACAAGCTTATATTTCTATACCTATATAGGATGGACTATTTAAGTTGAGACTGTACAGTATCTCCAAAACTAAGCGTTGTAGAAAGAAATATCTTTAATAAAAGCTGCTTGATACTATGGGGGAAAGTAAATGTCATTAGTCGTGTTTTATTTGGAGGACGTTGTGATGGTCACTTTAGGGTCAATTTAATTTGACCCTAATTGTAAGTTTCCATTTAAAATAATTAAATTGAACCTAAAATGACTTTATAACGGCCTCCAAACAAAACACGGCTAATGCCATTTGCTTTCCTCCATGATAGCAAGCAGCATTTCTTTCTATAACGGTTAGTTTTGAAGATATTGTACAGTCTCAACTTAAATGGTTCACCCTGTATACTTCATGTTAATTGAGATAAATATTTGCAGAAATAATTTGCATACAGCTTTCGTTGAAGGTACAAAGGAAATATAGAAAACAAATCGATACTCAGATGTTTAAAAACCTGGTCACTATAGATTGGTCTAGAAATTTCATACTCTTTCCATGGCATCACAGGAAACAATTAAATAACGACAATACCTACTTTACAAATATGACGAAGTATTGAAAACTCAACCAATAACCACGGACATTTCGGAAACATATGATGCCACAAAAAATTATTTTAAATAAATTGTGTGTTTTAGAGAGATCCACGTTATTCTGTGTCGGTTTTGATTATCCCTTGTGGTTTTCCAGGTTAAAAAAATTATACAAAATTCGTTCGGAATAATTTGACTTTACAAGATATTCCCAGGAAATTTAAGATAAAAGATCTTATTTTTATGCAAATATCTTAAACATATGGTATTTGAATCAAAATCGTTAGCGCCTTTTTGATAAAATTGAAAATTTCGAAAAAATCTTCCATATAAAAGGTGGTTTGGTGTGGGGGCATTTTCATGAAAAATTCCATATTGCATCTTTGGAAGATGAGAACCTAAATACCTAGATTGGTATTTATCGGACATTTAGTTTTGGGGTTATGCTGTTTACAAGCTCACCACGCACACATACATACTGATCTTTTTTTAATGCTCTTTTTGGATTCAGGGGGCCTGAAAACACGTATTTCCGTGAAACCTCCATATCAATTTTTGAGTTAAATGCAATACCTGCTCTATCTAATATATATATATATATATATATATATATATATATATGTATATACTGACGTGCATAAAAAGTGGTCCATAATGGAACGTACCTCATTATATTGAAAATGACAAATGTAGCCCCACCCTGGCAGCGTGGGCTATTATGCTCCTCGAGCATAATCTCTAGCCACTGGAATAGCAAAGCACTTATACTTCCTCAAATGTGGCCTAACTACCAAAGAGTAACATTACACGTCATGTTCTCACTGGCGGAGTACTATTAAGGCAAATGCTTCGTTTAATCTAGGAGCAAAAATAACGTAATATAATAAAAACATAAAAATAAACATGAATTACTTTTTGTCTTCATCTCCACGTCGCTGATGAAAGCTCTCATAAATGTCGTAGCTGTCCTTCAGTTTAATATCACACGCAAATAATTCTTCACCCCGTCCTCTAGAAGACAGAATTATGTCGTATTGGTCTAGCGTTTCCTTTTGTACCAATCATGGCGAAACTCTTTCATAGAGGCGGTACCCGAACCATCCCTTCATTTCACGTCGATAATAACATAGTTCATTGGTTTGTTTTTGTGTCTCTGGATTGTTTTTCCAGCCAGTGACTTAGAGAACGGCTGGGTCGTTCTCTATGGTCTAGGGGTACCATACTAGCCTCCAGTTCTCAAAGTCGCGAATTCAAACCCGGTTGAGGGCGATGGATTTTTTCGAGTGTAAAAATCCTTATCGTGGCTTCCTTCGGAAGGGAAGTAAAGCCGGTGGTCTCATGCCGTAGATTTATACCACCTAAAGCAACCTCAAGCTTAATAAAGAGGCCTCTGAGCAAGATTTCCGGCCTTTCAAACCGAATATAGAACAGCAGTTAAAGAGCGTCCATAAATAAAACTCATTTTAATTTAATTTGATACTGGCTGGTTAGAGTCAAAGGTTGGTTACTTTAAGGTGGAAACTTTATGGATGGAAAAACCGTATTGCGATCTAGGGGAATGGGCCACTTTTTATGCATGTTAGTATACATTACCCTAGATCAAATAGTGTTTCTCCTCCGTAAGGTTTCCACCTTCATGTAACCACCCTTTGCCTTCACCAGCTGGTATGAGTTCTCTATCTGACTGGCCTGAATAGCAATTCAGGAGCATAAAAGCTAACCAATGAACAGTGTTTATAATCTATGAGGAATGAAGGGGTGGTTCGGATACCGCCTCTATGAAAGGGTTTCGCTACGATTGGTACATAAGGAAAGGCTACACCAAATACGATATAATTGGTCTTCTAGAGAAAGTAGTGAAGAATTATTAAACTAAACGACATTTACATATATGAGAGCTTTCATGGAGACGAAGGATAAGTTGTTGTCGCTACTAAACTAAAATAAGAAAACGGGCATTAAGAAAACGGGAATTGTACCATAACAACAGAAGGTTTACGTTGTTACCCCTCGGCAGCTCAGACACACCCTGGTGAGGTAAAGTACCCTGCCAATCCAGTGGCTAGAATTCTGCTTGAAAAACAGAGGGTAGGGATTGTGGCTGGTAGAGAGTGTGGCTGGATTTTGTAGTACTAGCCAACAGTCCTGTTCCATTGTGAGCCACATTTTATGCACCTATACGTGGTGGAGAAAGTAATAAACAAATCATTTGATTCGCCTGATATGTTCACGAAGTATGCCCTACCACTATGACGTACCTATAACTGTAGATACATTCGTAACTAAGAGTGGGACAGTTCGATTGGCACTAATTAAGCTAATGGTGTGGTGAGAAAGCAACAGTTGAGCTTTGTGCGGCGTAGCAGAAAGAGCTTCTCCTCATTACGGAAAATGGGGATAATGGGGAAAGGCGAGACTTAATGCTATTGCCTTAACAACAGATTGAAATAAAACTCCATGGTTTTTAGAATTCAACAGTACACCACTCATTGCAAATGGATCTGTATGAATTACCTTAAAAGTAATCGCATATGTGTAATATACATGTAAAACCACAGGCAGGTATGAGAGGTTGGAAAAACAACTGGCGTATAACAGTCAGGGTAACCATAACGAACGAACACGTATGATGGTAAGTAAGCGGGTTTAAGAACCTTCGGGTTTAAAGGACTGCTAGCAGAGTTGAGGGTATTTATTTAGAGAAACATTCTGAGGTTACAATAAAAAGATATATAAGGTATCTTTATTAGATTCAGAATATTGAAGTTATTACACAAGTATATATTTAGTGCATGGGTCATTGGCCGTACATGCATATTTAAGATACAAGTATGGTGACAAAATAAACAACAGAAAAACAAAACAAAAAGAACAAGAAAAAGGAAAATAGAGATAAATTACCTCTGTCTAACTGAAAAAATTTGGCCTAGCTTCGCGCACTTTAACCAAGAAATTGCCCATGTTTTGCCAGTTCCTCTGGTCAGCCAGTAGCTCCCAACATGCCAACCTCTTTCTTGACGGACTCAAGAATTTTTCTTTGAGTTTAATTGTTCGCTAGTTCTCCCACGGTGCACATTCCGCCAAAATATGTACCCAGTCCTCATCCAAATCACAGAATGGGCAGATTCTCCTGCCAGAATCGTCAGTCATTTTCTGTGCCCTCCAGTCTAAAGAATGCCATTCCTGATCTTTCCTTTCTTCCTAAGTATATATGCCACTTTACCCCAATTCAATTTTATTTCATTTGCTAGACTTAGAGAAGGTTTAATTTTACAATCCGATTCTATTTCCTGTTGGTTGATGTCTCTTAGTCTTCTTTTGACACTTTTCCATATGTTTTTGTCATTTGTCTCAGCTCTTTGCCAAACTGACCCCATTCCTATTCTCCTCAAACCCCTTTCCAAATCAGCTGCCAAAAACTTAGAAGACAGGTTTTCTCGCTAGTATTTATAACATTTGGATCGTAGTGTGGAGTTATCCCCCTGCATCAGCCTCAGCCAGTACTTCACTGCTCTTATTTTACAGTGTATTGTGTCTTCATAACATCCCACCTCCCTCAATATCCCCGAATTTGATGTGCCTTGTGAAACTCCAAGAAATCTTTTCCAAATGCTTCTTCTCTTTCCCATCCCTAGATTTCACTTCCGTATAATAAAATCGGCCTTATCATAGAGTTATACATCTTTTCTAATGTATCTACAGGTACATACGGTATCCGCGAGAGGGTACGTAATAGTTCATTTAACTGCCCTCGTGCTTTATAGTTAGTTACTGATAGATGTTTATACCATTTCCCTCTCATATTAAACATTACTCCTAAATATGGGAAATGTTTAACGTTTTGTAGTTCTAGCCTCCTTGTAATGCCATTTTTCATCCCTGCCATACACATTTTTGAAAGCCACAGTTTTTGTTTTATTAATGTTTACCACCAAACCCCATTGTTTACAATTACAATAAATATGTGAATAACAGTTGATTAGGATAAGGTTACCAGATCTTTTACCTTAAATCCGGGGACATCTCAGCTCCAGACTAAGGTTAGACGCTCGGCTCGACAGGATCTGCAGCCAGAGGTTATTATGAAAAAATGCACACACGCGACGTTGTCATACTACAAAAGCGTTGCAAGTCATGATTGCACCATTACTACACAATTTTAAGCCACATGGTGTCAACAACTGCTGTTATATTATCATTGTTATTATATAGTTATGAAATTAAAATATTTAATTAACAAAGTATCTTAATTATCCGGAATGATATAAGAACGATAGTCACTAATGTTGAAGCAGTGATTAGCACTACGATGATCGCAACTTTTGAAGCCGTTTACTTTAACTGCTTCGTTGTTGATTCTGCTGCCGTGATCTCGTAGCTCGTTTTGTTGTTTCGTGCGCCAGTTGCTCTAGTGGTATGGATATGAGATCTTTCTCTCAAGGTATGAGTGGGCGCATTGTGAAAGACCACACTAGTTTAAATTGACTGAGAAATTTATTGTGAACTAATATTATAGTTATTGAAGTGAGCTGCTGACCGTTTTAAGAATAAGAATGAAACTAAATGAATCGCAGCTATCGAAATTGTAATAATAAATTATTATACCTGCCAACTTCAGCAATATCAAAGTTACGGTTGAAAATAACAGATTCCGCAATAAAAGAAATTAGTACCGTAACTTGCCGTGAGTCGTCAAAATGCTTATCGGCAACACCTCTCGCAATAACCGAGAATTCTTACACACACAAGAGCGTCACTAGGCGCTTAAGATGTCACACGAGCAGCGCATACTGATACCGGTTCCAGAGTAGAGAACGTATGCACAACTATGTGTACGAGGTGTGAACAAACGATGTGAATACCAGTGCCGGTACCGGAGTGAGAGTAACTCTCTGAACTAAAATTTACTTTTAGCTCCGCCTGCATATTATTACCCCTTCCAACTTTAAATCTTGGGCTTTGCTAAAATCTCGGAAATACTTTTCGCCCCTCTTTCTCGGAATTCTGGCCTACCTGATTGCAAATGTACTGAACTTAACTCTAAACTGGATTCCCAGAAATCCTTAAGCTAATGCGTTCGCTACTGCGGCTGTCGCTAATGATTTTGGTCAACATGACGTCCTAATTACCTGCTTCTCGGACAAATATGTCATCAAGCTTGTTGCATTGTACATTGATTTAATATACGGAAATTATTTATTGCAATTATTTCTCTATCTTACTTTATTTCTTCTCTATTTGTTTACTTAATTATTTATATCTGACGACAATAATTACGGTATCAAAACACAAAAAAACACGAAATTACAATATTGAAACACAAAATCATATTTTTCTGGCGATTGAATCCTTTTAGCACGTATTTTCTGGAGGCCAGTTTTGCAGCTATTTCCTGATAGTCTTGGGGAAGTCTGTGATGACAGTCAGTCTGGTAACGTTACATTAGGAGTGAAAATTTACGCTATTAAAACTGGTTTATATTAGCAGAAATAAAGATAAATTTAATGCCAATGATATTAAGAAGTAATATATAAAAAGGTATTTTTTCAAAGAGTGCTTATGATTTTGGGGTTAGCAGTAACAGATATTAGCAAAATATAATATACATACTAATATTATGAAAAGAGAAAATGTTTATGTTTGTATTATGCAACATATATGCATAAATATTCTGTGTGCGTTTTTATGTAGGGTAATCTCAAATACCATTCTATCGATTTTGATAATCCTTTCACTACTTTCCTACCCGGTATTGCATGGATAAATTCTGCAAGTAAGAGATTAAAAATAAGGACAAGGGCAGTGCTAAAAAACTGAGTAGCCTAGTATTTTCGATGACATTTAAAGCGTAAGCTTCCCAGGTTGCTCAAATGGTAAAGATTTCTACGTAAGGACTTGAAAAGTGTGGCATTATTAATGTTTGTAATTGAAAATGCTACTGAATATTTGCCGCACGTATGAAAGACAGTTTGTCGCGGTCACTTCGTGTTATCTGTTACTGGGCGCCTGTTATTGTATTTAATTTTGGGTTCACTGTCCTCCGGCTAGCTATGATTTCTCGGTCAAGCACTTATCTTGTACAGGTGTGTAAACGGAAAGGAGTTTTTATCCAAAGATAACACTGATAAAAGAATTTGTTTTTACACTTTTATTGTCGTGACGCATTATTCACTTTCATCTATTAATCATGACACTCGCCATCTGAAACTGTTATAATAACTTATTTACTGTACATTATTAATTCGCGTACTTCAACTTTTTGTGTAATTAACTTTAAGACACGAGAGATTTTTCACAAATTTGCTACGCGTAACCTTGATGAACTGCATGCGATGTATACTCCATGAATGCCTCCGTTGAACTACGTGAAACTTGATTCTGACACTGAATTTATACTTCCTCGCCCCAATATGCCTAAAGATTATAACCGAGCTGCTATTGGTTAATAAAAAGCGCCAACATTAGCGTCTATATTTATATCCACTGAAAATTACGAAAACATATGCACTAGGAAAAATGTTCCAGCAAATTCTAAGAAAAACACGCCAATATTACGTCATTTGCTCGTCTCTAATAATGATAAACAGCTCACCCCCTCGCTACATTATTGCACGCTATTATTGTCAGTTTCAGTAAGGCCGTATAAACCCACTTCTCGACAATGCTTACAATCAACAAACATCTCAAATCAATGTCATACAGCAATGCATATTCACACTACAATCACTCTGACATTTACATTTTTGTGATACAAATTACTGCGTCAAAAGCAATGTATGGATAGCATGCTTGAAGTAACTTAAGTTTCCCCTTGTCGTATAGTATAAGTATAAGAAGGGAAGTAAAACCGGTGGTCCCGTGCATATATTTACGGCACGTAAAAGAACCTCAAGCCTGATAAGGAGGCCTCTGAGAAAAATTTCCGGCCTTTCACGCCCAATATAGAATGGGATGCTAAGGACCATAGTAGTTAAAGGGCGTCCATAAATAAAACTGAATTTTAGTTTCTTATATTTATTATAAGGACTTGAAAACTTTGGAAGTATTAGGAGTTGTTATATGGAGGAGCCTTTAGTAATTGGAGTACAGCACCATACGTGGTGAGCCCTTTGTACTTCCAATGTGAACCTTGGTAGGAAGGGCTGAAGGAGATAACCGAAGGGTGACCAAATCCGGGGGACGATGTGCGCTAGCAAAGACGATTCCATTGAGACATCGGCTAGCCCTGCCTTAAAAAGCCGCACCCTGGGAGTCCCAGGAACAGACGAGACAATCCTAGATCTGAGGAGCACCTCAGCAGTCCCGCCAAGCGCCGGGAGATGTCTTTCCAACACACAAATTCCAGCGTCCTGAGGCAACACCCCAATTGCCGTCGCCTGATTTTCAGCCATGAAACGGATAAAATGAAACAGATAAAAGGAAACGATGGGAACAAAAAATTCGTGGTATCAGAGGAACCACCAGCAATCACCTACCGACCTGGGGAAACCACAAATAACCCATGGTAAAAGTGGCCGGCCCGACGGTAATTGAATGCGGGACTCCCGAAGGCGAGCCACACACGTTACCGCAGCGTCATGTCGCTCTGTTTTGGAGGTTTTAAGATTACTTACGATTTTTTGTCACAGCCTATAACAGGAACAGCTATAAAATAATTTGTGCAGATATATTATAGAATGCAGATTTCTGCATTAGGGCTTGAAAATATATAAAACATAAATGCACAAAGCTCTATGCATGTAGTTTACACAGTAAAACCCTGCAATTGAGGAGCTCTAAATAAGGATATCGAGTAGTTTTTTTAATATCTACAGTAGCCTACAATTATTTCTGGGACATACGCTTGTCAATATAGCCCAAATTGTGCATATTTATACATACACTACGTGATCAAAAGTATTCGGACACCTGGCTGGAAATAATGTGCAAGTTCGTGACGCCCTCCATCAGTAATGCTGGAAGTCAATATGGTGTTGGCCCACCCATAGCCTTGATGACAGCGTTCACTCTCGCAGGCATACTTTCAATCAGGTGCTGGAGGGTTTCTTGGGGAATGACAGACCATTCTTCACGGAGCGCGGAACTGAGGAGAGGTATCGATGTAGGTCGGTGAGGCCTGGCACGAAGTCGGCATTCCAAAATATCTCAAAGGTGTTCTATAGGATTCAAGTCAGGATTCTTTATAGGCCAGTCCATTACAGGTGCTCGATTGTGTTGAAAGATGCAATTGCCATCCCCGAACAGTGGGAAGCAAGAAGGTGCTTAAAATATCAATGTAGGTCTGCGCTGTGATCCTGCCACGCAAAACAACAAGGGGTGCAAGCCCCCTCCAGGAAAAACACGACGACGCCATAACACCACCACCTGCGAATTTCACTGTTGGCACTACACACGCTGGCAGATGACCCTCAACGGGCATTCGTCATACCTACACCCTGCCATCGGATCGCCACATTGTGTACCGTGATTCGTCACTCCAAACAACGTTTTGCCACTGTTCAATCATGCAATGTTGACGCTCCTTACACCAAGCGAGGCGTCGTTTGGCATTTTCCTGCGTCATGTGTGGCTTATGAGCAGCCGCTTGACCATGGAATCCAAGGCTTCTCACCTCACGCCTAACTGTCATAGTACCTGGAGTGGATCCTGATGCAGTTTGGAATTCATGTGTGATGGTCTGGATAGATGTCTGCCTATTACTCTTTACGACCCTCTTCAAATGTCGGCGGTCTCTGTCAGTCAACAGACGAGGTTGGCCTGTACGCATTTGTGCTGTACATGTCCCTTCACGTTTCCGCTTCACTATCACATCAGAAACAGTGGACCTAGGGATGTTTAGGAGTGTGGAAATCTCGCGTAAAGACTTCTGACACAAGTGACACGCAATCACCTGACCACGTTCGAAGTCCGTGAGTTCCACGGAGCGTCCCATTCTGCTGTTTCACGATGTCTAATGACTACTGAGGTCGCGGATAATGAGTACCAGGCAGTAGGTGCCGGCACAATGCACCTAAAATGAAAAACGTATGTTTGTAGGGGTGTCCGGATACTTTTGATCACATAGTGTAAGAGGTAGAAAATGTACAGAGAATAGAGATAGCTTTTGAAAGTTGTATATTCCTATAACTCAAGTGGACAAATTTGTGACTCGATTGGCCAAGTAATGTAGTTTGTATATAAGGGGTTGAAAATAAAGGATAAAAGTATTTTTAATGAAACGTTGAAATAACATGTTAGTCGAATGTTCATTTTAAAATTGGCCTCAATCTCATCATGGATACAATTGGGTTCGGAGATTGAGTATGGCCTTTGCCAATGTATTCCTTATGAGGTTCTAGGAAATTCCAATTCTCCCACCAAAAGAACCCCGTAAATGAAAAACGTCGTATTACATATACCCACTATCGTTTATTAGTGGTATACAAACTATTCTTATGAAACCTACTTTTCTATCTACTTCATTTTAATCAACATAAAGCTATTTAGAAATTCCTAGATTACAGCTTTCGTTATGGCTACAAACGTAACAACAATAGCAAATGTTTTAGAACTAGGCGCTAAACGCAGCCTTTAAAATTAGGTATTCTTTCCATGATATCGCCTAAACTGAAAATCGACAAACTACCTACTAAATACTGGCAAAAAAAGAAGAATTGTTTCAGCTAAATTAATGTAGTGAATGCTGAAAGAATAGGCGATATTACATTCTATGAGTTTTAGCATTTTACCGGCTTTTTCCTTTCAATGCTTTTTTATGTTTTGAAAACGGCACCGAATTTTATAGTTTTTGTATGCGGGTCACAAAATTGTTTTATTTACATTTAGTAGAGCACGTTTCAATGCAGCACTTGATAATTACATCGACATGTCATTTAAACTGATGGATAAATATATTTGTCAAGTCGCAAAAACTGAGGTGTTAGGGTTAGAGTTATACAACGAGGGGGACACCTCGCCACTTAGACCTACATAGATCGATTGTAGGTACCTCTTAGGAGGAAGGGATGAAGTGAAGGAACTACGGGAGGCTACAGGTCACAGGCAGACAGACCACAGAGATGCGCGGAAGTTCCTAGCAATTCCAGGCTCGAAGACTCGTTCCATAGCTTGAGGGTACTCTTTGCCTTGAGCAAGCATCTGAGTCATGTGTTCGGCATCGCCATACTATGCCACCTAGAAGCACACCCGAAAGATGACAAGGGAACGGAATGAAGAGGGAAGGGCGGAAAGGAAATCGTGGCAGACAATAAGCGATCCCAGGATTCACCTATCGAACCGGGAAAACCACGAAAAACCCATTGTTAGAGTAGGTGGTGGCCGGGAAACGAACCGTGACCTCCTGAATGCGAGCACCACACGTTGCCGTGGAGGCTCAGCAATAACTTGAAACTTCCTGACTTTGTCATGAATTCAAAAGTAATACCTTGTAGTATATAACTTATGGCATCTACTACACACAAAAATTAAAAGTCATCAAACGAAATGCTTACGGCAATTCACAAAATTGCATCTATGAAACCAAATCGTAACTTACACCTTGACGTAAGCATATATCTATCCTCTAAATCTAAATATTACAAATATAATTAATTTCCCGCATTTCCCAGATTATAAATTTTAAAAACCAAAAAAGTGTGCAACTCCTAATCTAATGCCAAAACCTAATTACTTAAACTACCATCACAAACGTCGAAGAAAAGGATTAAAGAAGCCTAAATTATCCCTCCCACAGAGACGAGCCGACTGACTTTAGCTCACATTGAGGCAGTATTTTTAACACTTAAATGATATCAGTCTAATTATATAATATAAAATATAATAACAGCCCGCCTTAAAGCAATGTGTATATACTATAATATATAAAAGGTGTATGTTACACTCATTGTATTATGTTTATATTATTATGTACATGTATAATGTCCTATGTTAAAAATGTAGGAGCTGTGGGAATGGAAGCCGAAAAGTTGCTAACAATGAGGTAACCTTGAGACAACAAATTAAAAAGCTTAATAAGGCTACTAATAATTCTTGGAACAATAATAATGTAATATTTAAAACAGTTTATAAATAGCCAATCAAAAACTAGAAAAAGCTTAAGTTAAATAACAGTATTCTATTGGAGTAGGCTTAGGCAATCAGAGCCTTGAAATAGAGGCAATTTAAAAATTCAGACGGGAGTCGCTACAAGGAAGCGTAACCAAACAGTGCAGTTAGATTTGGTACGTGTTCAGTGTGAGACAAAAATTCATTGTGGTGAGAAAAATATAAAGTTTACGTGTTAAAAAGTGCAAATAACAATAATCTCACAGCTCCTTAGTAGGAAACATCAGTGAAGTGTTATTTAATTGTGTGAAGGATTAATAAACTAAGTACAATACAATTATAATTTGTGTAAGCCTTCATTTTTTAGCCGTACCAGTTCTGTTAAGAGATACGTGTTTTGAAAATTATTACTGACGCAGCCGAGGCATACGTATATAATATTTAAATAAACATTAAAATAAAAGGTTGATTCTTTAACGTGGGGTGAAGGCCACCGCAAAAGTAAACGTGGGGCGAAGGCCACCGGAAATTTTGTATCGTACGTGGGGCGAACACTCCTAGAAACAATCTCCCGCAAAAATTGGCATTCATTACGTGCGTGGTCTAAAACAGTTTCAAATTCATGCTATACGTGGTGTAACCGCTACAACAATATAAACGACTTCAAGTTTGGCCAGCATACGTGGGGCTACAACTACTTAAAGTTTGGTGCCGATAAGTGATGCAACAACAACTTCAACATCCGGCCGCCAAGAAACTTCATATTACTTAAACTCTATGCTACTCTAGAAACACAAACTCACGAAACAACACAATCTGAACAAGCATGACAACATGATAGGAAAACAAGTGCCACATGATGGCGCAACCTTCTCTGCTATAAATGAAAAATGAAAAGTCTGATGTGTTATACTCACATGACTTTCTCTACTCTTGTGCAAACTATTTTTACAAACGCTTATTCTCCATATGCTTCATGTTAATCGAGTCATCGAGATGTTAATCTTATTGCTAATTTTCTTGTAGTTGCAAGGGGAATTGGTAGGCTTTAAGCTATAGTCAAATATTTTAAGAGCTGGTTGCTATGTGGAGTATTCCATTCTCTTTGTATTACCAGGACAAAAAAAATGAATAACGAATTTGAGAAAAAGTATAAGTATTGGAAAATTTAAGAGAATAACAAGCAATATCTCGAAAATGGTTCACTCAACAAAAAAGAAATACGACATAAATTGTGTATTTTAAAGCCATCTACATTTTTGTGTAGTAAAATTTTGTGTATCTCTTACGGTTTACCAGTTATGCAAAAGTCGTTCACAATGAAGAATACTTTTGGAGACATTCCCAGAAAATTCAAGATATACATTTTATTTGTCATGAAAAATCTTAAACATATGATATTTTAATCAAAGTTGTTAGAGCCATTTTTGAGAAAATTAAACTTTTCGAAAGATGTTCCATGTAAAGGGTAATCTGGAGTGGGGGATTTTCTTGAAAACCTTCGTGTCGCATCTCTGGAAGATACTGATCCTAAATACCAAGTTTGGTGTTTATCCGACTGTTCGTTTCTGGGTTATGCTGTTCTGAGGCAGTATTTTATATCACAACACTGTGAATTCCAGAGTGATTGTAGTGTAAATTAACCTTATTGTATGACAATGATTTGAGATGTTTGTTAATTATAAGCATTGTTAGGAAATAAGTTTACACGGCCTCACTGAAACTGACAATAGGAGCAGGTAACAATGTAGCGAGGGGGTGAGTTGTTTATTAATTAGAAGAGACAAGCAAATGACGTCAGAGTAGCGCGCTTTTATGTAGAAATGGAGGGAATATCTTCCCTAGAGCATATGTGTTCGTAATTTTGATTGGATATAAAAATAGACGCTAATGTTGGCGCACTTTATTAACCAATAGCAGCTTTGTTATAATCTTCAGGCATATCGGGGTGAGGGAGTATAAATTCTAAAGCCAGAGACAAGTATTGCACAGTTCAACAGAATCATTCACGGGTTACACGTCGCCCGTTTAATAGAATCATTCACGGGTTACGCGTCGCGCAACTCTACAGAATCTCTTGCGTCGTAAAGTTAGTTACAAAAATGTGAAATACGCGAATTAATAATGCGCGGCAAATAAGTGATTATAGTTACATTCGAAAATATAAGAGTTTCAGTCGGGCGTGTATCAAGAGTAAATATGTGAAATTAATAACGTGTGTCGGCAATAAAAGTGTAAAAACAAATTGTTTTTTCAGTGTTATCTTTTAGTAACAACTCCTTTCCGTTTACACACCCTGTTCAAGAGATTTGCTCGACTGAGTAATAATAGCTAGCCGGAGGACAAAAAACGCAAAATTCAAAATAGTAAAACAATAACAGGCGCCAGCAGATAACACGAACGTTACCGCGACAGTTCAGACACACAGACAGACAGACAGACACACACACACATAGACAGACAGACATACACACACGTACATGTTTCCAAAAATGCTTTTTTGGATTCAGGGAGTCTCAAAACATGTATTTCTGGTGAAATCTTGGTATCGAATTTTTGGGTGGAATACAATACTTCCCTTACTTACTATACGTAGTAGAGAAACTAAAAGTCAATGAAAACGTGAATTCAAATGAAGACTCTGGGATTGTGGAAAAAATCTCAGTAATTCTCAGAGCTGATATTATTAAGTGCCTCTAACGAGTTGTTGTCTACACGTGCTTAAACATTTAGGTGGAATCTCACTGATACCCTCTTGTAGATTTGGCATGGGAATCGCCTTCACCACAAGTACTCCGTCACGCGTTAAGCATGCTTAATGAGCATGCCTCAATGCTTCACTAGGTGGGAGAGCGTACTTAACATTTGATACGGCTTGAAATGCCATTGAGAAAATCGTATTCGTGTACAATAATCAGGAACCTCTCCCTCTCATTGTCTTCCAAACTCAGATACGTACAGTCAACGTCCGATTGTGCTCCGAACAGTGACCGTTATTGCCTAAGAGGTAGTATTCAACTAAACCCCTCATATCGCTTTTTGCAGAAACACAACGTACATACAGTCAGTTGGCTTTGGTCATCAAAATATAATTTTTAAATTTCCCACCGATTTCTAAAAAATATCACAAAGTAATGACGTCAGCTCAGAGCGCGGATACCAACTATTCAGAATAATTTCAACATTCAGCAAAGCTAACAGCTTACCGGCAAAATGTGCACCAGCAATGCAAATGTGGGATCTCAAATTGCAAGGGAAACATTCAGCAAAGACCGAACAAAGTTGCTCGAGGTACTGAGTGTTCATTTCAAACTGTCGTGATCTCATTGTTTTGAGTTAGTTTCTAAGGGGAAGGACTTAGTGTAGTATACGCGTGGCGGAGAAGCTTGTAGTAGTTTATCTTTATGTTATTAGCACCACGCTTTGGGCACCAAACTTGAGGTAGTTGCAGCCCCACGTACGATACAAACTTTCCGGTGGCCTTCGCCCCATTTTTAAAAATCAACTTTTATTTTGTTAAATATTTATTTAAAATAATATATATGTATGCCTCGGCTGCGTCAGTAGTAATTTGCAGAAACACGTATCTCTTAGCAGGGGTTGGTGCGGCTAAAGAATGAAGGCTTCTTACACAAATTATAATTTTTTAATTCACTCATTTTATTATTCCTTCACACAATAAAATAACACTTCACTGATGTATTCTACTGTAGAACTGTGAGATTATTGTTACTTGTACTTTTTAACACGTAAACTTTATATTATTCACGCTATAATGATTTTTTTATGTCTCACACTGAATACGCGAACTGTTTGGGAACGCTACCTAGTAGCGTCTGTTTGGGTACGCTGTCTTCTAGCGTCTGGCTTCTACCGCCTAAATTTATACTTTTACTATATTTCAAGTCTCTGATTGGCTAATTTTACTCCAATAGAATACTTATATTTAACTTAGGCTTTTTCTAACTGTTGATTCGCTATTTATAAACTGTTTTAAATATTAAATTATTGTTCCAAGAACTATTAGTAGCATTATTAAACTTTCTAATTCATTATTGCCTCAAGGTTACCTCATTGTTAGCAACTTTCGACTTCTACTTTATAATTCTGTTTGTTACGGAAGGCAGCTTGCTCCTATTCTCACAGCTCCTACATAGTTAAATTACGTAATATATTCACATAATATTATTATACATGTACACAATAATATAAACATTAACACAATGACTGTTACGTACATTTTACATATTATTACATACACATTGCATTGCGTTCAATCCGAAGAATAATACATATAACGTTTTAATTTTTGCCAGTCCACTCAAAGCTATTTTCTCCGCTTTACAACCATCCCCCCACTCCACTCAATTCCCCTCTTACAGTAATAGTAGCATTGTTGAAGTAGTAGAATCGTGTAACTCTGGTGTCAAGTTTTGAGAAAGGGAGGAACTGGAGGGCAAACTGTAGAACGATATATATATATATTGTTATACATCGAGGTGAGGCCAAAAGGTTTTGTAGGTGAAATATTAAATTTAACTACCCGACATAAACATCGGGAAGCGTAGCTACAGAGGCATACGAGAGATACCAGGAACTTGCTGCACAAAGCTAAAGCAGGCGTGGGATATTCATAAATAATACATATAAATTCACATTTAACTCTTGTTTATTATAAAGTTGCCTTGGTGCAGCTACATAATATCCACGCACGCTACATACAACCACACCCTCTGAAGATATACACTCGACTGACTCTTCTCACTGACCCACGCTATCAGACATGGAGGCTCATCCCTCAATTTTCCTTCATCCCCCTGACTAGAGGTGGGAGGGAAATGCCGCGCCGGACAAGAATTCAAAGTTATAAACGAAATAATTAGTTCAGCAATGTCATTCTACACAGCAATAATGTGTCCGACGCGACAATGTACACACATACGCTACAATATATATATATATAAGAGCGAGAGTGGAGATTACTATGCGCGACGTAGACTGGACTAGCCAGGGTGAAACCACTACAATACAGTAATGACATTAATCGAATTATGGAACCTCGCAATGTCACACGCAAAAGTGTAAAATAAAATCAAACGTGTTAAGCTTTCTTGCATAACCCTACCAAGCACAAATAATGTTATTTGCATTTGCAGAAGGGAGCGACAACATACTCTGTTGCCTTACGATAATGATGTACCCGTTTACAACGACCCTCGATATCGACGAAACAAAATACAGGCGAAAGAGGTTTTGATAGGACACTTATGGTGCTGACCGTCATCTGTTGCTACGACGCGGGAGGTTCTCATTTTCTGACTGAATGCCTTGCTAACTTTTCCAAACACTAGTAATACACCTCTGCGGTAATACTAGGCGATTGAATTCTACCTCATACAGCATGTGATGGCAGTCTTTAAAATGAATACGCAGTATATACCAGCTAAAATGTTAAAATAATACAAAGCCGCGTGACGGGGCACAGAGAAAATTAAAGGTTATCATTCCAGCGTGGGCCAAACTTTTACAAAATAACAATGGACCATCCTCTACTCTAAATAGCAGCATAATAGTTTTGTTTTAATTGTTATAGTTTTCCAATAATATCACAAGTAATTTCACAAGATGGTCTTGAGATTTCTGGATAGCTCAAATTATAAAGTGATGTTTTTAGGATTATTGTAAATAAAACCTCCCTAAAAGGTTAATAATTACATATTTATGAATGCTTTACATATTTTTTCATCTTGAATTAAGTTCATCAGCCTAACGATTCATTACAAAAATCGTTAAGCTAATGCCACATATCCGTTCTACTTTTGTTGTGTTCAATACGTTTTCAATATTGAATGATTGTTTCAGTTTCTCTGTTTGAACTAACGCCAACACATATTTAACTTCCCTCCATTTTGTATAATGACCATGTAATTGATCGCTTCTTGCTTAGCGTTTACAGAAAAACGTTAGCGACACTGAGAAAACAAAAGAAGAAGATGCAGTGATCATATAATTAAGCCTGAAGATTTGAATAAAAAAACATTAGATATAGGTGGTATCAGGTTACGAGGTACTAAGCTATGGTTCGTTGTCCTCCATTACTACACGTCATAACAGAATTGACAGAGTGTTGTAATAGTCGGCTATGATATGAGTGCGTTCGGTGGAAAAAGGAATTAAAGTTACACAACAAGTGGGTGGGGCATCGGAAGGACCATTCAGGTAAGGAAAATGTGCAGTTTCGAGTTGCGTTTACTAACGAGACTGAAGCCTGCAAATGTGGTATGTTTTCATTGTGTAACTGTGCATTCTCTATCGCCTTGACCCTCACTCGCCTCTGATTCTTAGTCTTGATAGCGTTAGGCATTGTGAATATAAATAGTGTTGCCTCCTACAAGGACACTCATATTGTGGCCGAGCAGTACTGCCAATCCCCTCTCGGTTGAAGTAAACAACTCGCTAAATGTGATTCGCAATGCAGTTAACTTCGTACGTTCGCTCTCCGAACCTCAAGGTTTACTTATAATGACCATGAAAGGTATCGCGAAGTGCGGATGTAATCGACGGAAATTCAATATTCCATTACACTTGGTCAAAAATAGAGTGACATAAATAAAATCATCTTTTTATATGTTACCTCACCTGTAAATGGTTTAATATGAAAATATCGCTACTGAAACTAAATTCAAGACCACAAGTAAATTCCCGTTGAGATGCAAGTTGGAACTCCAAAGAAGGGGAAGTAAAAAGGTCATGGTTTTTAACTGTCTAAAAACTGAGATAATTGGTTGGGGATCAATACAATATGAAGTTATATCTTAAGCTAATAAAGCAGGGAGAATGCATAGGGTCACTCAAAACATTTTGAGAATGAACGCAATAAAATATTAAAAATTTAGATCTGATCATTGCATCTTTTCAAAACACTCTCCATTGCATTCTGTACACCGTCTCGTCCTTTCAAACATTTTTTCAAATGATGAACGCCATTCTTCTTTGGAGAGAGTGCAAATACATTCTTCGTAGTCAGCTACCGCGGCTTCAGGTGACTGAAATCGTTGATCTCGAATTTTTTCTTTCATTTTGGGAAATACAAATAAGTCGCATAGGGCCAGATCTGAACTGTAGGGAGAATGAGACAAATATCTGACATCTGTCTCCTGACTCCTGCAGACTCCTGTTTCTTGTGCAATGTCATGATGCAGGAAAATTCCACGCAGACCAGCATTAGGACGCTTTTTTCTCAGTTCATTGAACACTTGTAGCAGGCATTTTATGGTGTAACATCTGACAGGAATATTTGTTGTCCCTCAAGCGGAATCGTCACAATGTGGCCACTTGCTGAGAAGAAGGAACAGATATCTTCTTGCCAACACTTCTCGTTCGCTTCACTTTCGTTGGGAATCTTCTCCTGGGAAGAGCCAGATCGATGATTTTCGTTTAGTTTCTGGATCATACTGGTAAATCCAGCTTTCGTCACATGTTATAATGTTATATATGTTTTTGTATCTTCCTCCATTTAATTTTTCAATAATTTCTGGGCACTATTGCACACGAGCTTGTTTCTGTTCATTTGTGAGCTGGTTGGGGATCCAGCGACTTCAGAGCTTCCTGACGTTTACACTGCTGCCGATCCAATATTTAGGGCTTCTTGAATCTGACAACGGTGCAACATGCGCTCTGCTTTCACAATATTTTCATCAATTGTTGCAGTAGCCAGCCGTCCTGCTCGGTCTTCGTCTTCAAGAGAATCCCTTCCTCTTCTAATCTCTGCATACCGTCAATAAATGGTGGATTGCGAGGGGCAAAAGCTCCCAAATGCACGATGCAGTCTTTCAATGCATTCTCTTTCCCCTAAACCGACTTTAAAGTCCTAGAATATCATAGCACGGAAATTCCCTCGCTTGAGATCTATCCTAGCCTATGACGTAGCAATACCTGTTGTATACACACGCGGTGCTGACGATGCACTTTGTTGCAGCGCGCCCAGACTTACTCATGTTGTTATCTGAACTTCTATCTAAGTCAGTGTTTTGGCTTACCACTAATCATTGCGTTCTCAGAGTGACACTTGACTAGGTTACATGAATGATATAACCTGGAAGAATAAATACTTATGGGGACAAGGTACTCTGAAATGGTAAAAACTCACATTTTTAAATATCTATCTAATATCTAATAAATATCACACTAATAAAATAAAATATCTATCATTTCCAGTTTCAGAAACTATAGTACCTTTTGGAGGCTAAGAGGTTTTTAAGGCCTTTAAATGCCATTTAAATACTAGTCTACATTCCTTTAAAGCTGTCATGCAATGCCCCTTTTTAGAACATTTTTGTATCTTTCAGCAACGAACGACTATATCATACTCAGCGAGCAGTTCAGCAATTAACAAAAGAGGCCAGAAGCAAGAGAAGGCAATCAGAAAAGCTGTAGCAATCCAGGAATGAAATTGCAGACGATTATGACCCTGGCATGTCCTGAAGTGTGTCAGAATTTCAATGTTCAAACTTTAAATTCAGTTTCTTCAAAACCACATTTTTTTATACTTCTGTACCTTTTTCTCAGAAATTATGAGAGGTAGAGAGCTGATATTTTCAATGCATGTATGCAATACATAGTTAAAGTTTCTGAACCACAGTCATAATTTTATAATATATATTAGTGGTATTAAGTAAGCAAAAACATTGTAAATTTTCCAGATTTTTACCTTTTTGACTTTGCAAATAACTTTGTTTTTCAATTTCTAGTGAACTGATATAAATAACTAAATAATTGAGGTTCATAAGATAGCTGATTATACTAAGAACAAGCATGCAAAAGTGTGATTTTGCACTGCAAGTAGTATCAGAGAAAAAGGTACATGCATTCACATGTTTTAAGAGTCAATTTTATTATTTTTGTGCTGAATGAAATAATTTTTATGGAATCAACTACATAAGCAATCAATGCAAACAATCAATTGAAATAATTTCCATAATTTGTAAAATAATTCATAAAGATTTCAGGATAAACCGTTTAGAACTTTAAGAGCACTGGTAATTTAACACACTTAAGGTTTAATTTACATGTGTTCAGACTACCTTGTCCCTTAAATAAGGAAATGAAAGCTAGAATTTAGAAAATAGTAATACGATCAATACTGGTCTTGCCTCGGAGACTAGAGTCGACACTACAAAAGCGAAACAAATCTTAGAAACACATGAGATGAGTATCCTAAGGAAATGCCTACATAAAACAAGAAGATAAAATAAAAAAAATGTGAAATAGGAGACATTTGGACATTTAAGCAATAAATGGATTGATGAAGAGGAGAAGATATTAATGGGACCTGCAGGTATCTCGAATGGCACCAATAGGATAGTACGCATATCAAGATGTAACTTATCGGCGGATTGTAGGTAGTCACCTGGAAGACCACAGAAAAGTTGGGAACGCACTTATTTATGGATTGAACAGGCTGTAAGCTAGTGTATAACCATGCAGAGCAGAAGAAGAAGTTATGGTGATAAATGTATTTCTGCACACTGAATTATTCTAACATTGTTAATATTATATGATGTTCGAGCAGTTAAGGACCCAAGTATGCAACTGCACTACAACGGTCAACAGACGAATAGTACTTGGAACCGAACCCCGTGATATTGCCGCTTAAGAAGACAATCTTGACATTTTTAAAATGTGTAAGGAACATTTTCTCAGTAACTATACAACCTAGAAAACTAATATTGTTGCAGTCTGTAGATTTAATATCCTTATGATAGCTGAAATAGCAGTTTTTCAAAACCTTGAATAGTATTGGAAAAATAATTTCTTTTCTTGTGACAATTTTGCCCTAAATTTTATACTACATATCTTTTAATATTTTTTCAAAATTTATTATTTTCAAAATTATTATATCAGTGCATATAAAACACCTGTACAAACAGTTCCTGAAAATTTCAACTCAAAGTATTAATTAATAACTAAGAAAATGTTCTTTATTTGATGAAAAATTAAACTTATGGGAAAGGAGCTCCAGAGTTGATGAAAGCAGACAAAATAATGTGCACCATTTATGTATTTTAGAAGTAGGTATGCTAATTACTAAGATAGCTATCAGATAATTCAAATGACAAAGATAAAACTTGATATTTTCATATAAGAAAGTGATCCAGAAATCCATTTTCTTTTTTTTATCCAAATCCCATTCTGTACCCCTTAAAAAGTCTAGAGAAACTTTCCTAGGGCTTAGTGAATGGTGTCAAATGCCCATACCTCTTATAAGTAAGTACTTAGAATAGCAATTAATGGTTTCACTTACTGTAAGTTGTTTTGGTTGCTGGCGCCTTGCACATAGGCAACAATCATGCTTACTTTTCCGGCGAGCGAAGGACTTAAGAGGGGACGGAATTCTTTGATATGTTGTTTAGCCTCATTCCACTACTCGTACCATGCTATAAAATAAGAACCGAGACACACATATTTACCACGTTATTTAACAAAATGAAAATTCCTTTCACAGAGTAGATATAAATATTTTATGGCAAATATTAGAAAATAAAAGAATACAATCCCACCTGATAAGAGTCATACAGAGTCTGGTATAAACAACACAATACAAATACAGACGTCTCGTAATAATACACAAATCAAGGATTTTGACAAGGGTGTTCTTTGTCACGACCCTTTTTAATTTATATGTGGGCGAAGTCATAAGAATATGCCTGACTGAAGAATCAGTAGATTTTAAAATATATGATTTAAAATTTTATACAATTTTATTTGCTGATGACCAGGGCGTCATTAGTAAGAGTGAGAATGCTTTACACTAGGTAGTCTTTAAATGGAATTAAATTTCATTAAATTTTAATGTGAAAATATTCGTCAGGAAAACGAAAGTATAGCATTTATTGAACCTCAACCAACAAAAGTAAAGTTGGTTTTAGATAAACCGGCGGAACAAGTTAACATTTTTAAATATTTAGGCTCCTCAATAATATAGAAAAAATATGACATTTAATACAAATTAAATAAATTTAGATAAATTTTTCTGTAGAACACTGGGAAGTAAGGTGAGGAAGAAATTTTGCTAAAACGTTATAAAAGTAATGATAGTTCTGACTCTTATGTATGGCAGTTAATCTTGGATGTTAACAAAAAAATCAAGAAATAAGTAGGAGAAATGAGGTTTCTTAGCTATGTTGCTGAACATCATTATTAGACAAAAGATGGGTTGAAGATATCAGAAAAGAACTAAAAATAGATAATATCATGCAATTTAATACAGAAAAACGACATAACTGAAAAAACATGTAATCAGATTACCAACTACGTATAGCAAGAGCAGCCCTTAATTAGGAAGAAGGTCACCAGGAAGGCCAGTAAAACGATGGCGAGATCAACTTGATGGAGGCGGATCGTACCGAAGGGTCTAAGCCTTGAACAAGAAGGAGAATAAAAAAAATGAATATTTACTGTACTAATCAGCGTCAATACCATATGCCAATGATGGCCAACCTTAAACGAAAGAGAGGAGGGCGGATTTACCTCCACGCATTGTTCGTGGAGCTATGAGGCATTCATGTACTCATGGCATTCACAAACAAACATCTCTAACGTCGCTGTGTGATGTTGGCGGTGGCTTCAGTTAATTTTACTGTAGTTTTGATAGAAAGAAAGAAAGAAACCTTCTTGAACCCTTTCTTGTTAGTGACTTTGTTGACACGTTTACCTTTAACCAGTTTATCAATGTTTGCCACCAAGTATAAACAGGAGTGTCTTAAAAGGAAGATTAAATGATCGCGCCCTACCCTATACCTTTTTCCTCACAATATTCCTGACGAGTACCATTTGCAGATCGTCAGGAGCATCTTTGCAGGAAAAATTAGACGGATCGTTAAAAGATCGATTTTATCCTGTATTGTTTTCAAGTCTTCGAAATTTGGATTCAAAAGTTTCATACAGTTCCTTTAGAATTCTTGTACGAGTTTGCCACAATCAGTATGATGGTATTTTTCAAAGTGTCGTTTCATATTATATTGGGAAACCCACACTAAATGATATTTGCGAATAAGATATTTCAGCGTGTTTTCCTCTTCAATAAAAAAATATTATTCGTCCCATTCTTTCTGAAAATTGAGTTTTATTTATGGGCGATCTTTAACTACTATGGTTCTTAGCGTCCCATGCTATATCGGGCATGAAAGACCGGAAGTTTTACTCAAAGATCTCTCTTATCAGGCTTGAAGTCCTTTTACGTGCCGTAAATCTACGACACAGGACAACCGGCTTTACTTTCTTTTCAAAGGAAGCCATGCTAAGGATTTTTACGCCCGAAAAAAATCCCTCGTCCTCCGCCGGGTTTGAACTCGCGACCTCCATTCTTTCTGAAATACGATGTGTTTAGTTACCTTGGAACATGCAGTTGCGATCAACCGTCCTACACTGTTATGAGCGACTATAAACACAAAACGAAGAAGTGGGGTAAAGGACAATGTGCAGTCATTAGCTTGCAAGAGAAGAGGTTTGACTTCGCTGCCATACACCAAACGACCTGATATCAAGCAGGTAGTGTAGACACAAAAAAACAGCTTACACATTAACGACATGAAGCACTTATTATCACAAAATTATGATAAGATGGTAATGAAACTTCAAAGCAGCATGTATACAACATAGGTGCATATCAGCATGCTATAATGCTATCTTCTTCACAGTTTATACCACTAAATTCAAAACAAGTGTTGAACTTCTCGTCTATCTCATTCTTGAAAGCGATTTTGGTATGCAGACGTATGTCATGCTTACCGTAAAATGAGGTTAGTATTTTTGGGAGTTCAATATATTGCAAATAAGGCTATGAATGTTTAAGATAAATAACTACGAGCCGTGTTTTTAAAGTAACTATCGATATTTTTTGAAAAAATAGCAAAACATTATTTTCCAAATGCGTATTAACATTCATTACCTGTCGTAACAGGAAACTAGTTCGTGTATATGCCTTCGTCAAAGAATGATGCCACCTGTGATGAAAACCAAATCTGTACTTCTTTTTGTACAACATTAGCGAAGTTGAAATGTTTTACACCAAGGAATTTCTTCAAATGAAGAAACACATGAAAATCGCTTGTGCCAAATCCGGACTGTTGTAAAACAAAAAAGGCAGACTTGGCTTTCATAAGAGCGGCATCATTCTTTGACAAAGGTATACAGAAGCTGGTTTCCCGTTACAACTAGTGTCTGAATAACGCGGTGACTATGTGGAGAAGTAGTGTAAGTTTTAAGGTAATGAATGATAATAAAGTATTTGGAAAATAATGTTTGTTCATCTTTAAAAAGTTATCGGTACTTATTTTAAAAACACACCCTCACTTCCTTCCTCGCACTTGAAACAGCATTCACAGACACACCACTTGCTTCCGATATAATTTAATGGCATCCTTAACAATAACGCTGAAACAAAGTGTTTAATATGTTCAAAACTATTGTTTTTGTCCTTTTAAGGTATTTGCCACTTCTATTTGCGGTCGTTGGTTGTCACCTTTTCGAAGTCGTGCCCTTTGCTTCAATATCTGCTGTTGATTCTGCTGCCGGCTGCTGCAGTGGTTTTCTATGAGATCTTTCTCTCAGGGTATGTGTAGGTGGGTGTAAAGGATAACACCAATCCTTAGCATGGCTTCCTTCGAAAGGGAAGCAAAGCCGGTGGCCCGGTGTTATATCTTTATGGCACGTAAAAGAACCTCAAGCTCGATAAAAAAGGCCTCTGAACAAAGTTTCCGGTCTTTCACGCCCAATACGAATAGCACCTAAGAACCATTAGTAGTTAAAGAGCGTCCATTAATAAAACTCATTTTTTAAAGGATAACACAGTTTAAATTGACTGAGAAGCTACCGCTAATTTTTACTCACACAAGCGCGTTGCCGAACTCTTGAAATAACACACGAGTAATCACTAGTTTAAGTGACTAATTCTCAAGAGAGAGGGTCACGAATGTATGCACGAATGTGTCTCTGATTAGAATACACGCCTATTTTTTGAACCTAAGCTAAGTCTACTTCAAAACTACCGCACCAATGTCCCTTCTTGTGCTGGCCAATACTTAAAAACCCTAGGCGTGCGTCTGTTGCCTTGTTACTATGAAGTATCTCCTTGATTTTGATATTTGCCTTCCCATTCTCTTTTTGACTGTTCAAACTTATGGACTTATAATCTAAGCCAATACTAAGGACTTTTATACTAACGCGTTTGCTACTTCGGCTGTCCCTAATAACTTTGGTTGACATAGCTCGCTAATGGCCTTTTCGTTATACAAATCTTTTCAACTCAAGCTTATTATATTTTAGCTTTATTTATTGCAATTGATTTTCTATCTTATTATCGTTTCTTTATTTAATTATTTATATCTTCCTGTCGATAATTACGGCATCAATGTTTAATTACTCTGCTCTGAGCTGCTATGCCTCAGCCATGATCGCGAATTAAGCAATAATGTTAGCACGACTGTTGCTCCAGTAAACAATATGGGAATAACGATGCTGCATGGACATGAAAATAAATAATTGCTAATTATTTAAGTGTATTCAGATGAGACTAATATTAAAATGCTGTGCTTATTCACCCTATTTTATTATTTGAAATACAAAAAGGGTGATAATACATCTAGTGCAGTAACGAACTACCTTCATTCATTGAAAGGTGTGGTGCGTGGAAGTCACGTGGATTATTTACACCAGGATCCTTTCTTGGACTGTATTTAGTACCGCGGTGAAGATAGCGAGCTCAACCACGTGTAGCCTAAGAGAACAGGCAACTTCGCTCGCGTTATTGTGTTAACTGCAGATATTTTTCTTTCGACTCTGCCTCTGTCTCCATCTCTCTCTGCATCATTCGTTCCTCCTGTCTCATTCTTACACTTTCTGTCTCCCACTCTCTCTCTCTCTCTCTCTCTCCTCCTCCTTAATTATCCGAATCAGCAAGTACTTTGTGTTTTAGATTTTGGAAACTACGTCGTTGCTATATTAACCGAAACAAAATTGGTCAAAAACATATTATTCTTATGCAGCGTTTTACACAGAATTCGTTACTATAAGAAGGTTAAGATTTTTTTTTAATTCTTAGCCCAATATAGCTCTCATTTAGGGTAATAACTAAGATACCCCGTAGCCTATTCTCTAACTGGTGCTTAAGGGGACCGAGCGGTAGAAATAGGGCAAAAATGGCCAAACTCTACAATTTAGACTTTTAACTCATTATTAAATCCAATTCTCAGGGGAACGTTTTCTTGCGTATATTTTTGATATCAGACTGAAAATCAACGACTTACATGACGATTTAAGCAACCCTAAGCTAAGGGCGTGGTACTGCATTTGAGGCCTTTCTGATGTTTCTTAACTTTTTCCCCAACATTTCTTGTTCAATCTTTTGCAAAATTTGGTGATGTGTTAATGAGTTTCTAAATTGTGCGTTTTAGGCAAAAATGTCCACAATTTTATTAAAACAATCTAATGTGATACATTCACATGACTTTCTCTACTCTCTATGTTTTATTAGTGGCTGATCTTCTCTACCCTCAATCGTTTACTAGTGCATGTACAAATTATTCTTACTCCAGCTTATTTTTTCTATGTACTATATATTAATCCAAATAAACCTTTGCAGGAATAGATCATTACATATTTCGTTATAGATACAAAGTGGACAGCGAATGTTTAAGAACTGGACGCTATACGCCGGTCTTAAAATTCATGCCGTTTCCATGCAATCGCGAGAAACTACTGACTGCTGAAAGGACTTTAAGAGAATGACCAAGAAATAAACAATTCGCACCTCTAATAACGAATATCTTAAAAACGGCTTATGCAAAAAAAACTTATTTAAAATAAATTGTGTATTTTAAAGAGGTCTATATTTCTTGTGTAATACGTTATCTCAATCGCTTAACGTTTACCAGCTATACAATATTATACAGAATTCCTTCAGAATGAAGAGGACTTTACAGGCTGTTTCCAGAACATTTAAGATATACACTTTATCATTTTACATCTTTAATATATGGTATTTTAATCAAAATAGTTAGAACCATTTTTAGGAAATCAAAACTTTCAAAAAATGTTCCATGTAAAGGGTAGTTTGGGGTGGGGGAGTTTCTTGAAAATCTTCATGTCTCATCCTGGAAGATACTGAACTTAAACGTTGATATGACTGTTCATTTTTAGTTATGCTGTTTACGGACACACACACGGACCTTTTTCTAAAAATGCCTCTCTTTTTATTCAAGGGCCTCAAAACAGCATTTTCCGTGAAATCTCGGATTCGAATTTTCGGGTGGAGTACAATACCTTCTAGTATGTACATGGTGGAGAAAGTAATAAATAAATAGAATTTCTGGTCAATTAATATTTTCTCGGTTGTAATATTTTAGACACTTTTCAGCATTTTGAAAGGTCCTTACAATGCAATTAGATAATCAGAGTAAAACTTCCTCAATACTCTAATTAAGCTTGCTATGTAATTATTAATATAAGCCAAGTATGTTGCGTCTTTATGTTCACCCAAGTTTAAGAAGTGTATATTTTTGCCAAAGCCGAAACTCACAGTTGTACAAAAATTAGTTTTTAAGAATAATTCATTGAGCAAACTTATTTTATAGCATAATAAGGAATAAATAATCTGAAATGTTGTCTAAAAATTATGAAAATTGCATCATAAGGATCATGTTTATAAAGTAGCTTAAATTTGTGTTTTAAAATTATAATCAAGGGATGATATAACATATAGGTACCAAAGTATGTAACTACACTTAGTTATACAGCCATAAGTTGTGGCATAAAGATCATAAAGCCCATTATAGTACTTTGGGTTTTGGGAAATTCATATATCGACCCCCTTAAGTATATTATAGGGAGGGTTGCTCACGATCTATGGTAACAATGCGAGACGAGCACAATAGCTCCGCGCTGAAACATGTGGAAGCGAATGAAAGTTCAGAGTATGAGTGTATCACTGTGTTTGCTCAGTTGTGTTCTCTTGTTCTTGCTGCATCAAATGACATCAAAAATAGACCATTCCGATAAAGGTACATAATTGCCTTTCCGATGCAAAATATTTGTATTCTAAGATTATTAAGCAGTGCGAGAGGCGTGCTTTTACCATATCTAAGAAAGTGATCTCATGTGCACTCGACAAAAAAAAAGGTAAGGCCACATTAGGACTTATTCCAAAGGGCAAGAAACAGGGAAATCCACGACCGGTCACCGCGCACCTCGGAGATAATTTGGAAGGTGAAGGCCCATGCCTCTGGACCAAGTCCTGCAACTCAGAGAGTCATTGCACTGTAATTAGGGATCTCTGTTGCTGCTGTGAATACAATAATTAACCAGGATTTGAATCTAGAAAAGTGCCATAAGAGCCGGGGATATACTTGTTGCCTAAACACATTCCAGAACGTGCCACTAACAGCAGAAAGCTGTATGAACGATACCTAGCTGGTGAAAAGTGAATGTTTGTTGTCCTTTTAGATGAGGCATATGTTTATCTAAGTGACTGCATCAAACCCTAGACCTACATTACCTACCAAGGGGAGAAAAAAAGTTTGAAATTTGGTATAAGGAAATTAACGAAAATTTCCCAAATGGTTTCATGGTAATAGCAGGTACAGTTACAATGGCAAATTAATCATCCGTCGTGTACGTCAAAATTAACTAGGCGTATTATCAGACTAACGTCCTGATACCAATTTTCCATACAGAAATCCTCGCTCTCGCAGGTGCTGATGTATATAAAGTATGGTTGCACCAGGATCAGGCCATACGTCTGCTTCAACCTACAAATTTTTGGAGAACAGATACAGAAATGGGAATGCATTCCATACTTTTCAGCGACATGTGTGTTAAGTCATCTGATGCATCACTGATGGAGTTTTGTGCATTTGAGTTGCTGAAAAGAGGCCTTGGAAGCAGACGGCCGCGAAATTTGGATGATCTCTGTAAAGCTGACAGGAGGAATGGCATAAACTGGACATCTCTGTATTTCGTAGCAGTTTGCTCCAGTGGAAGCAGTGCTGCAGATTGATAGCTCAAGCTAAATGCTGCCAGATAGAACATCACTGCTGGTGGAGGCGTGGTTTTTCATAAGATAAAGGGGTGTTAAGTTTGTTACCATAGATTTCGAACAACCCTCTGTATATCCAGGTACATAGTTTTCGGTTTAGTTGTTCTTGAGTGAAAAAGTAACGTACACCCATAAATACAAATAAAGTTTCTAAATACGCAATATTTTGCTTCAGGGTGGCCTATCCTTTGTATTAACATCGGTTATTTATTCAAAATAAAAGGTTGCCAGCCAAATGTTGCCCACATATTCATCTGGTGTGTTGTAAACTAGCTGCATATTGATGGAGGCATTCGAGTTATGATGTAAAAAGCTAATGGAAATTTGATTCATAACAATTATTTACGCTTATGCTGCTGATATTTTTTTAAGAATTAAAGAGGCGCTAATAGTTACTATCTGCATAATGGACCTGATTATTTATTTGAACGGTTTATGTTTCACAAATTGTTAATTGCTTGAATTGACGAATGCACGAGTGCATCAATCACTAAACAGCTATCAAGCTCAGGACGGAATACCAGTGTACGTGTAATATCGTTGGCTTATAACTATTTTTTTACCTTCTCTACCCGTACTTGATAGGTAGAGAAGGTATTACACTCCACGAGAAAAGCCGATACCTAGACTTCAACGGAAATACATTTTTGAGACCCTTAATAAAAAAAAAGCATTTTTGGGAAAAGGTCCGCGTATGTGCATGTGCGTGTGCGTGCGCGCGCGCGCGCGTGTGTGTGTGTGTGTGTGTGTGAACACCATAAACTCGAAAACGAAATCTCAGAAAAACGCCAAAATTGGTATTAAATCCCTCCACTCCAAACTACCCCTTGAATGAAAAATTTGTCGGAATTTTTTATTTTCTCAAAAAGAGCTCTTAACGTTTTGATTAAAATGCTATATTAAAGACATTTAAATGAAAAATAAAATGTATATCGTGAATTTTCTAGGAATAGCTTGTGCAGTCCTCTTCCTTCGGAAGAAATTTTGTATAATTTTGTATAATTTTGTATACTAGTAAACGAAAACGTTTCTCACAAAAAATATAGATATATTTAAAACGCACAATTTATTTGAAATAACTTTTATGTGACATCAGCCATTTTCAACATATCCGTTATTAATGGTTCCAATTGTTCAATAACTTTGTCATTCTTTTCAAATCCAACGATTTTCAGGTGCTTCTTGCAATTGCATGGAAACAGTATGCAAGTTTAAGGCCAGCGTACACTGTCCAGTTCTTAAACATTTTACTATCGCTGCTCCCTTTGCATCTATATGAAATGTGCAATGTCGCTATATCTGCAAGGTTTATTTCGATTACAATGAAGTAGATAGAAAAATAAGCTTCCGTAAGCATAGTTTGTATACCCACTAATAAACGATAGAGGTAGAGAAAGTCATATGAATGTAACACATAGATTTTTATTTTCTCTACTGCTTACCTAGAACTACAGCCAAAACTTTAATTCCGAGATTTCACTGGAAATAATCGTTTTCAGGTCTCCTGAATCAAGCCAAAAAAAGGCATTTTTAGTAATAGGTCCGCTTGCGCGCGCGCGTGTGAGTGAGTGTGTGAGAGAGAACAGCATAACTCAAAAACCAAAACTCTATTAAATATCAAATTTGGTATTTAAGTTAAACGTCTTCTAAGGAAGTGACAGGAAGATTTTAAACAAATCCCCTCACCTAAAATTGGAATATATTTCGAAAACTTTAATTTTCTCAGAAATGGCTATGACCATTGCGGCGGTATTTATGTTTATTTATTTATTTGCCCCACGTTTGGGAGCCAAATATGCGACAGTGTTCTTAATGTTGTTTGAAAGAATGCTACTGTTTATTTGCCGCACGTATGAAAGCCAATTTGTCGCGGTCACTTCGTGTTATCTTTTACTGAGCGCCTGTTATTTTATTTAATTTTGGGTTCACTGTCCTCCGGCTAGCTATGATCTTTTTGGTCGAGCACTTATCTTATACAAGGTGTGTAAACGGAAAGGAGTCTTTTATCCAAAGATAACACTGATGAAGAATTTGTTTTACACTTTTATTGTCGTAACATATTATGCACTTTCACATATTAATCTTGACACTCGCCAAACTGAAACTGTTATAATAACTTATTTACTGCTCATTCTTAATTCGCGTACTTCAACTTTTTGTGTAATTAACTTTACAACACTTGAGATTTCTCATAACTCTACTACGCGTAACCTGCGAAGCGATAAACTGTGCGATGTATTCAGGGACGTGTAATGCACAAATATTTCCGATGGACTGAAGCCGACGTGTAATGTACAAATGTTTCCGATGGACTGAAGCCGACGTGTGATGTACAAATGTTTCCGATGAACTGAAGACGACGTGTAATGTACAAATGTTTCCGATGGACTGAACGAATTTGACTCTGACCTAGCCCTTTTTATACTCCTACACCCCGATATGCCTAAAGATTATAACCGAGCTGCTATTGGTTAATAATACGCGCCAACATTAGCGTCTATTTTTATATCCAATGAAAATTACGAAAACATATGCTCTAGGGAAAAATGTTCCAGCAAATTCTAAGAAAAACGCGCCAATATTACGTCATTTGCTCGTCTCTAATAATGATAAACAGCTCACCCCCTCGCTACATTATTGCACGCTATCATTGTCAGTTTCAGTAAGGCCGTATAAACTTACTTCTCGACAATGCTTACAATCATCAAACATCTCAAATTAATGTCACACAATAATGCATATTCACACTATAATCACTCTTTACATTTACATAATTTGTGATACAATTTACTGCGTCACCATTCCGATCAAAATACCATATGTTTAAAATACTGACATAACAAACGAAATATACACTTATCTTGAATTTTCTGGAAATACTCAGATTTCCTCTTCGTCCTGAAAATGTTTGCATAACTGCTAAACCGTGGCAGACAAATCTTACTACACAAAAAATCTAGATTTCGTTAAAGCACGCCATATATGCGAAATAAATGTTGTTGTAGAGTTGCCTATTTCTGACATATTAATTTTTAATGGTTTGAATTCTCAAATACTCACATTATTCTCAAATAGCAAGTCGTTCGTTTTCACTTTCTCTACCACGTACATACATAGTAGGTAGAGAAGGTATTGCATTCTACCCAAAAGTTGGATACCGAGATTTAACCGAAAATGATGTTTTGAGACCGATACTTGCAACCCTGAAAGATGTAGCGGGTAATTGTTAATAAGTTGCATCTGGAAAACGTCGTTCCTCTGTCGATGCTATCTGCTGCAGTGTTCTTGTCCTCGGCTATTGCTGCTCGTCGGCTGCTGTATTCTCCATTCCTAATCATTACATATCTAGCTAATTTCACGGGTCTCAGGGTTTTCGTAGGTGAGGCAAATTAAAGTACACTGCATTTCCCTTAATAAACGTGGCTTATTATCAAATCGAGTATTTATGGACGGCTAGCTTTTCCCATTATACCAATTCCCGCCATTATAATAAATCAGGAGCCTAAACTAACTGTACACCTCTTCCCACCTATATGCACACACGTGCATTTGTCGTCCAGAGAGTAGCACTTTATCTCGATGAGATTCTATAACAGAGAGTGAAAATCTGGGGCTTTCTTCCCCTTTTTATACGTAAGCCTAGTGATGCTTACCTCCGCGCCTCAAAATGTAACGACGTTTCCAATTGGTCTTCAGACCGCGTTACCTTGTAATGTATGAGAATATTCTGCTCCAAAGTTTTGCGCCTACACGTCCCCGTGACGCGTGAGGAAGCGGATTCAATTTACCTGGAATTTGCTAGCTCGCCGTCTCTTACTTGTCTAAGTTACAATCTGCTTTTGTAAATTCTTGGTTGTTAGTTATTTTAACATATTTCTTGGTGAATTATATCATTACCACGTTTAATGTTGATTTGTATGTCTATGTGGATATATATATATATATATATATATATATATATATATATGTGTGTGTGTGTGTGTGTGTGTGGTATATCCTCTTTCAAAGAGACCATGCAGATGATGGGTGAGGAGAAACGAGAATGGAGATGAAATGGAGGGACAGGAAATTCGGGGGATGCAATGATTCTTCCCAGCATTCGCCTTGCGACTCAGGGAAACCCCGAAAAAAACCATGGGTTAGGAAGGTCGGCCACGGTAATCGAACCCACGACCTCCCGAATGTGGGCCACATACTTAACCTCCTGAGCCATCCCGCTCGGTTCCCTCTTTAAATTTTTGTATTGTAAAAATATCAGTAATGATGTCATTAGAAGATCATAATGTTAAAAATATCGACATGAGAAACATTATAATATCTCGACTTTTCTATAAGTGGGCCTGGAGCTCTTACACAACTGGGAAACAAAGGATGCACAAAAAGTTATTACGGAAATAATATTAGAGCTTACTGAAATAAAAAGTTCTGTCAAAGTGGTTCTTCGTAGGATTATCGCTTCTAGAAATATTTGCTGTTGTATATTTTGATTTGAGGCTGAAATCTACTGTGGTGTATCATCTACATACAAATTTTTAAGATGTGTTGATCCTCTTTTCACACAAACACATTATTTACCGAGGCAGCCTTTACGAGTGTTACTGTCGCATATGTTATGTAACGTAAACCGTACTGCCTGACTGCAAAACCATTTTAGGGAAATATAAAACGACTTCAATATAAATTGGACATAAACATCATGAACTAGTAAGAGAAGGTCGGATGATTGTTTCTTATAAGTAGGCACAGGAATTTCTAAGCATTACAGCCAGGACGGAAGGAAATAAAGTTCGAACTGTTACTGGACCATAAGCTGGGAGGTCGCAGATAACAAATCAATCCCCAGTCCTCTGGCGTTTGTAAACAGCACTCGGACAGGTTTTTACCTGCCTATCAGTGATTCTTTTACATTCTTTGTAGTGATAATGGTTTTAATATAGCTAACTTGAAGCCAACTGCTTAAGAATTTCTATGCCGGCTTCTAAGATATCCTTAAATATTGTTTTGAAGCAATTGCACCGGCACTTTCATAATATTTCCTAAAATTGTTTATTAAATTAAAATCCATTACCTCGTAGCTAAATTTTATTTGAATGTTTTATTTCTAATTTGCAAGTTCTTTGTTTCAGTATAAGCAGTGATTTAAAAATCGGATGTGTTACATTCACATGGCTGTCTCTATCCTCTCTCATTTATTAATGGGTATAAAAACTATTATTACGACTTCTTACTTCTTATTAATCGAGATAAACATTTGCAGGAATAGCTACATAGATTACACATTTCGTTATAAATGCAAAGGGAACAGCGATAACCAAATCTTTAAAACTGAACGCTCCACACTACCCGTAAAATTCCATACTGTTTCCATGACAACGCTGAACGTCGATAGAACTTTGAAAGAATGAACAAAATATTTAACAATTCCAAGTATTAATAACGGATATCTTGGAAACAGCTTATGCTACAAAAAAGTTATTGGAAGTAAATTGCGTTTTAAAGAGATAATTTAACGTTTACCAGTCATGCAATGCTATACAAAACTCCTTCCTAATGAAGAGGGCTTCAGAGGCCCAAAAATTAAAGATATATATTTTATTGGTCATGTAAATATCTTTAATATATATGTTAATGAAACTCGTTTGAGTTATTTTTTATAAAATAAAACATTTCGAAAAATGTTCCATGTAAATAGTAGTTGAGGTAGGGGTGAATTTTCTTGAAAATCTTCGTATCGCAGCTTTGGAAAGTATTGAACTTATATACCTATACCAAGTTTACTATCTATAGGAATTTTTGTTTCTGAGTTATTCTGTTCACACACATATACACACGGATATTTTTCTAAAAAGACTATTTGAATTGGAGGACCTAAAAGTATGTACTTTCGTGAAATCTCAGTATCGAATTTTTGCGTGGAATGCAATACCCTCTCTATCTACTACATACAAGGCAGAGAAAGTAAAAGGAACTGAGAGGTAACAATCGTTGGAAGGCAGTTTTTCCTGCTTTGTCTGGCGAAGTAAGATATGCCAAACATAAACCATTCACGACGTTACTCTTGCTCAGAGATTTGTTCAATTGGAATAAATGGTCAGCGATTACCCAGACAGTGGTAACGGAATAAAACGGCCCTGAACGACCCTCTGGTTGGAAGGGACAGCGTACCAATGGGAAATGTCCACAAGATAACACAAGAATGATGACCCACAGGGCGTTCCGGTTGGTCACTTCCAAGGGCAAGAAAAAGGATCGAAATGGCCCGACGTTACTCGGCTCGCTTGAGTAACGACCCTCAAGGAAAGACGAATGCGTTTCAAATGCGATGTTTTGGTCGTCAATTACTGTAAGGCAGCTTCAACTCGAACGTAGAGTCTATAAAATAAGACAAAACAAGCACGTACCACATGTACTGAAACTGGTGTGTTAAATATATTTACTTTCACTTACAAGATTTTACATATTAATTACAGGGAACTGATATATTTTTCTTTGCTTCGTTTAAAATTAATTTTATTTATGTATGTATGTATGTATGTATGTATTTATTTGTATGTATTTATTTATTCTGCAATTGGGTACTTCCCGGTGGCAGAATTAAACCGCAAAAAAATTTACATCACCATGACTAGCTTATAATAATAATAATAATAATAATAATAATAATAATAATAATAATAATAATAATAATAATAATAATAATAATAAACAAGACTAACAATACAAAATGATTAATTTTAAATATTAACGAAGCTTTTAAAATCCCTAATTACTGAACCATTTATAGTTTACTTAACTATTCACAATTACTTAACTATTCACCATTTACTTCACTATTCACAATTTACTTAACTATTCACAATTTACTTAACTATTCTCAATTTACTTAACTATCTACAAAGTACTTAACAATTTACAAAGTACGTAACTATTTTCGAGGTACTTAACTATTTACAATTGGTCCTTATATTTAGTTACCAGTATTTTCAACCTGGTAGTGTCAACTTTAATAGTATAGTTTGTGAAATGAGTACACTAGTTAATTAACCAACATTTATTCTGCTAATATTATTTCTGAACTGCTTTAAGGTCAGAGGACAGCCCTGAAAGGCTGCTACAGGCAATTCATTCCATTCCTCAATGGTTCTATTAACAAAAGAAAATTTTCCCACGTCGGTTCTGCACTTTCTACCCCTAATTTTAAACAGATGATCGTTTCGACCGTAGTGTGCTGGATTCTCTAACCTTTCTCTAACATCCGCCCAAGCATTTGAACCAGTATAAGCTTTAAATAACGCAACTAATCTATGTTTTTTACGCCTAACTTTTAGCGGTTCCCATTCATTCTCTTCACCTTTTGTAAACCCAAAATCTTTACCTCTCCTTATGAATTTTATAGCCCTTCTCTGTACTTTTTCTAAGGAATCAATCTGATTGACTCTGTATGGGTCCCAACATGCTACTCCATATTTCATAACCGGCCGCACTAACGATTTGTAGGCTAGTTCCCTGGTCTTTGCGCTCCCCTTTTTCAGTATTCTCATTACGAAATGCAATGCTTTCCACGCTTTCCTAGATGTACTATTTATCTGTTCCCCCCATCCAGCATTACTTGACAAGCACACTCCCAAATATTTGCAGCTGTCCACCTGTGGAATTGGTTCCCCGCCCATTTGATAGTTATGCATAATCTTCCCCTTAGTTCTGCTAAAAACAATGGACTTACTTTTCCCAGCATTAATTGTCATTTTGTTTGCTTCGGCCCACCGCCTGATTTCATTTAGGTCGTCCTGAAGAGCAGTCTCATGCATGGAATTCCTAATCTTATTGTAAATAATACAATCGTCTGCGAACAGTCTTATTATTCCTTTTCCTTCCATAAATGAACGAAAGAACATGGGCATTTTCATTGATTTCTAAGTTTTCTCATTAAATTTAGGATGCTCTCACCTCGTTAGCCCATAAATCGTATATTTCTTGTAATTTACCTTAGAACGCATGATATATCCGGAACTGTAGTTTTATATTCCATGAAAGTTGGAATACTCTTCATTTTAGTGGTAATTCTTCACAAAAAACAATCTCTGGTATTACATTCACATTAATTTCACCGTAAATTATCTTTTATTTTTATAAAGCTAATTTATTCCTACGAACGCAAATTTTTCTGTATACTTTATGTTAATTAAGAATCACTAAGATTTTGATGTAGGTACAAGGGGAAAGAAAGTAGAATCGTTAGTCAGATGCCAATATATGCTAACCTTGAAATTCCGTACTCTTTCCATGACATCGCGAGAAACAACTGAAAATCGACAGGATTTGAGAAAAAAAATAAGTATTGAACAATTCGAACCATTAGTAATGGATATCTCGGAAATAAGTTATTTTAAATCACTTGTGTGTTTTATACGGTCTACACTTTTGTGTAGTATGTTTTCGTCTATCGTTTAACGTTTACCAATTATATAGGAGTACCCAGTGGAATGGTTCGGGCGGTAACGTCTGCGTTTCTTTAATTGCTCGAATTTCCTGTGCCTCCATTTCGTTTTTCATTAATTATTTAATTTTTCTCCACCACATTTGGTCTATTCCAGAGTTGTAAATGTCGACGATGGTGTTTCCCTGCAGCGTGGCAGGAAAAAAAGGATACTCTCTGTGAACTTTATCCTTCCCTCGGCCTTCGGCTAGTTGCGGGGTATAAGGACCGCCCCATTTGGGTGAGAGGCGTTGGAGCCTGTGTGGAACGGGATCCTCTGCCTGTCTGGGGCGTCTATATCTGGAAATCGTAGGTACCTGCCATTGCCGTGCCTCTACTCCTAGTTGCGGGCGCCCTATGTCTCTCCACCTCTTCCCTCCCTTGCTCCCTCCCGGGGAGCGCCCCCTCGTGGGACGTCGGTACAATATCCTTATTCTTGGACAGGTACCGAATCGCCCCCGCTTCACAATCCAATCCAACCTATAGGATTATACAAAACTGCTTCCAAATCAAGAGGACTTCACAGGCTATTCCCAGAAAATTTAAGATAGACATTTTATTTATCATGTAAATATCTTTAATATATTATGGCGTTTTGTGGAGGTTCTGGCTAATATCGTTTTTATGCGGATGGGTTACCGGCCCTCCGCGCAACTTCAAATTGAAAGACCAGGTACAACTATAAACCTCAAGGAGGACGAAGTGTAGGCTGACCAAGAAGTCGATGGCGTGACCGGTTTAAATAATATTATGTGGAGACGGAACAGGCTACATGGCCTAAACCGTATGTTGTTTGTGACGGTATTCAAGGTATTTAATGAAAATTATTAGTCATTATTTTTATTAAGACTAAAAATTTCGATGTTACATGTTCCATGTAAAGGGTAGTTTGAGGGAAGGTGCTGAAGGTACCAAATGTTGTATTTATTAGAGATTTTGTTGTTGAGTTATGCCGTTCAAAGACTCGCATACACACACACAGAAACAAGAGCTTTTTTCTAAAACTGTCTTTTTGGATTCAGGGGGCCTGAAAACATCTATTTCCGTGAAATCTCGATATCGAATTTTTAGGTGAAATGCAATACCTTCTCTACGGCTAGATACGTGGTAGAGAAAGTAACAAGAATAAACATTTGTGTGCAAGGTATGAATATGGGGACAGTCCATCCCTGTGACGTCATCCAAGGATATAGACGAACATTATTAAAGGTGTAATACGTATAAATATCTAATTGTGAAATTGTGATTCCACGCGGTATACTGAATGAACGCTTCTCCCTCTCTTTCTCCCTCCCCTGCGCAGGAGATTTGCCGCAAAGATTAGTTTGTATGAAGGACTATTATTCTGCGAAATCGTATTATAGATTAAAATGTATTTAAGGCAATGAATAGCTTTGAAGAAACTCCATGGATATATTCTATATATTTTTGTAAATCAAACAGGATGTGTAGAATTCACTGTTCAAAATCCCACACTACGGAAATTTTTGTGATGTTCTGCATATGAAAACGCTGCTTGGCCATCAACAATCTCATTCCTCGGCACTGAAAGAAGTTGGGGTTACCAGAAGCTAACAGCAACTGAATTTTGCACAGAGGGGAAATAAGGTTGGCAGACGGCAGCGTAAAAATCTCACACTTGGAAAACAGCGCTAAAGAAGCAGAAGGTCACGCACTCGCGCGATCCACGTCCCGGCAAAATAAAAAACACACTTTACATTACCACTACTCTTCTTCATAACCCTGTGTAAGAATAAATTACACGGCAATATACTAATAGTGCCTCAAAGAGAAATTAGGATAAAAAATAATGGTAATGCCCCTCACCCAGCTTAGTGGCTTTTGAAAAAAGCAGTCAGCTTTTTCTTTCACATTCAGAAGTGAAGAGGAAAACTTTGAAATGTTGTAATCATGCCCCACTACCGTAATCGTATTTTAAACTTCTAAACAGCAGTGGAACTGTTTTGTAAGTACAATTTTTTAAAAAACAAAAGCGTAAATTGGTTGCTGAAAAAGTACCGTGCACGGAAAATGTCAGTTTGCTTGACTGCCTATCTGCACACAGATTAAATCTTGTGAAGCACTTGTGCCACAGGGATTTAAACAAAACTTTGTTTTCTGCTCCGATGTTTTTCTGCTTCCGATGAATATTCATTTTCTGGAAACATGGACGGCAAAACGAAACGTTTCAGCAAGAAATACAGCAGGCAGAGTTGTAGAAACCTGAGCCAGGCTGTGCAACAGCGAAAAATTCTCCACGAGATTTTAATTAGACTTGAAGGACAGCCGCGAAAGCAAAAGGAAAAGTTAAGCGAACGTTTTCATTTGCACATGTAGCAGTTTATAGCATCGGTACTCTTTGGTAATTGGATTGAAGAGAAAAATGTTCGATTAGCAGTTTAGCTCCAACATACCCAGTAATGGCCACGGAGAAAAGGATTTTATCCTATTAGTGATTTGCAATTCCGAACAAAATGGGCAGAAAGGAATGGCTAATTAATTATAACTTGAAGGAAGAAAAGGAAATCAACCGAAAGGGGCGCAATGGAAAATGGTTAGGATTATGTATTAACAAGACCGAGCGAGTTGACTCCGTGGTAACGTGAGAGGCTCGCATTCGAGAAGTCCCAGGTTTGATTCCAATCGACCGCCCTCTCTGACATTGGGTTTTTCCTGGTTTCCCTGGTCGCTAGGCGAATGTTTGGGGTGGTTTCTCTTCTGCCACAATGTGCCTTCGCTCATTTCCCTTCCATTCCGTTTCCTCCTCATCTTTTAGGTGCTCTTCTAGGTTTCGTGGTGTGTGGCGATGCAGGAGAGATTGCGCGTATACTCGCTCAAAGAAAAGAGTATTACCAGTAGACATTAGAGGGTTACTTGATCGATGGGTAGTTCCAGGGAGGTCTCTTCCCGCATCGTTTTCGCTTGTACTGCTTTCGGTCCGCCTGCTGCATGACGTCATCGAGAGTGAAGTTTTAGCTAGCCAGTATTCTGCACCGTACTTTTCGGCATGAAAGTTCGTATAATATTCTCGTTATACGATCTGTTTCGACCCTATACTACTTGAAAGAAAATCGCATCTATAACTTAGTCTTGGAAATAATAAACACAAACCTGTCTTTTTACAGCTAAATACCCAACTGGCGCCAATTTCATTTCTCCTTGAAATATTCACTAAAACGCTGTCGATATATGAAATTTGGTCTTGAGGGATGACTTACAGCATACATGTTATACAAAGAAAGAGAGATATGTAGATATAAAGCAGATATTTGTTATATTAAAGTTGTTCAGAAGCTTTAAGTTGCAAGCTTTAAAACCATTTTCTTAGTTTATGCTATTGCTTGACTTTAATTATATTATGTTAAAGAAAACCGATAACACATTATTCGGCCAATTTTAGCAACGAAAATAAAATACGTTATACGCTATATGAAATTCAACGTTATACGCTATCGGGTCTTAAACTTTGATTCGAAATTAAATTGCATTGTTTGTTTATGAATTGTGAAAAACGCAGCTTAATGAGAGAAACTGTATGTTGATCATGCTATTATGTAATATGATTTAAACATAGCAGTTTTAAAAGTCATGATAGCTGAAAACTTGATATATGTGCAGGTTTTCCGAGACTTTTTTTTTCGCGTCTAGGTAAAAGCATGAATAATCGACGTGCATATTTAAAATAATTTTTTTAAAAAGAATTTTATTAATATAACTATTTTAGCAGAAGAGAGTAACTCCACAAAATGAATTAAATTCACATAACATTCGACTACTTGAAGTAGATAATGGACACATGCTGAAAAACAGTTATCTGCACAGCAAGTCTTGCAAATATCCTCCAATTTTCAAATAAACCGAATTTACAGAGTAGTGTACATTCGAATGATGTGTTCAGAATTTGGATATTTTGGCTTCATTATTTAGGCTGAGAATGTGCTTATATAAACCTAGTTTCTTAATTATTTCTAGTATAAAGTTGTTTTAATTTTTAATTAATGAATAATTAATTGTACATAGTTCCCATTTGATCCTTCCTACTTGAAAGAGTAAGAACAAGGATGCGTCTAGCCTTAATATTTTGGAGATATTAATTTTAGAACAACCTTTCCTGTATGCTTTAGTATACGCTCGCAACCAATACCCTTAAAAGCACACAAATGTAATGCTTTCACCCACGGGAAATTGGGTGTTGTTAAAAGGAGGTGTATTAGTGTATTGCACTGGCGATCATTGAAACATATTACACTGATCTTTTTAAAAGGAGGTAGATCTAAGGAACTTGCCAATTGTAATTAGGTGCCTATATTATTTAGTATTTATGCAAGGAAAGTGCAATAACTTTCTCGTATCTTAGTTTTCGTTATTTTGTATAAAACATGGACGCATTTCACGCCAAACTGGCAGGAGAGGCTTTACGAAACAAATCAATATTATGTGAGCAAATACAGAGGAGATGAACGTAAATACATGAGAGAAAATGTCAGAGCGGTGTTTTATAAGCAGGGCACGGATTTTGATGACTATTTTTTTTAAAATGACTACATTTGTTTCAAAATGACTTTGTAATTACAAAAAATTATCTAAAATGGGATTTATTTGATTTACTAAAATTAGTGTACAGAAAGTTATAAATTAATTTATATATTGATATAACTCCTATACAAGAAGAAAAAATAAGTAAAAGAGCAGTGAAAATGTTCTTGTTCAAAGATTCTGAAGAGAAAAGAAGATTTTCTTACTTTCCTTTTCAGATTCTTCAAACAAGTAAGAACATTATTTTCTTTGCTTTTCAGATTCTCCAAACAAGAACATAGAACAAATATATTTTCAATTAATTTTCTAACTTATTGTGTTTTTAAACAGGTCTTACAAAAGTGTAGCATTAACTCTTTTGAGAACTCAGAATATGCAATGTTTATTGCAAATGAAGAGGATTTCACAGTCCATGTCATACATAAATAAGAGCAATACGCACTTATTAAGCAAAAAAGGGAAAACTGGCCTCCTCATCCCTAATTTTGAACATGAATTCATAACAGTAGTTATACCTGTTTCCCTGACAATAACCATCTTTCCACCCACAAGCAACTCTTTCAAGACCAACCAATAATCTTTATATACTCTATACTTATGCAAGGAAGTTACCAAATAAAGCGGCAAAAGACAAAGAAATTACAAATTAATGCTGTAATATCGAAAAAAACATTATCCAAAATGGAAAACTTCAAACTACCAAAATGACCTAATATATATATATATATATATATATATATATATATATTTCTTAATATGGACCCGTGATAAGAATTTATGTACACTTAAGCAATACCTTTATTGCAAGAATTAAAAGATGGCATGTCATCTGAATCCGGATCATGCTTATATGATACTTGGTCTTCAAATAGCTTCTGCTCACAATAATATACTGTTTAATACGCATTCCTGAGGAATATAAAGAACTTACGTTTTGGCAGGTAGGCCGACTCATAACATGAAAACAGATGTAATGCGGGCCAAAGGTATTGTTCCCTGAAAATGGCAAGCTTTTCCAGGTATATAATCCTTTACAGAACCTCAGTGAACGGAAAAAGGTTGTTAAACTTTGGCTGTAAGAGCAAACAGCATTTGCGTTGAAATAATTATGCCGCTCAACTGCGTAAAAGGCAACAGATATTAATCTGAGCTTCTCTTCGCTTTAAAAGTCACGTACAATTATCCTACTTTATCTCGCTATGTTGGCGGAAACTTCACAACTTAACAACAGATGTACGAAAGTACATTGTTCCTTATCACTCAGTCATATACCCCCCCCCCACTTCAACAAATAAGTTGATAAGTTGCACACACATATTTAAACTAGAATCTTGAGTATAGATTCAGTTTTCTCTGCTTTGGTGAAGTGTTTAAGTCGGTGTGCAATGAGTAAGAACGTTAAGAGTAGAATGTATTGTGCTGTAGCACAATACCGTAATTACGGTTTTAAAACGATTAGTGTGAATTATCACACATTTCCAAAAAAAATGAGCAATTAAAGCGCGTGTGGGTGTCTCGCTGTAAGCGTACTGACAAATTTAACGCTGATAATTCACGTGTATGTTCAGTGTACTTTCTTCCTAGTAACTATAAACGGGATTTGAAGAGTGAACTTTTAGGTTTGCCGGTTAAGAAAATTCTGCTCCCAGATGCAGTTCCGTAGCAGTTCATTCCCGATTGGCATGGATATGCACTTAGTGAAGGTCCAAGTACAAGTGGAATGTTGCAGGTATGTCTTTTTCATTTTTACATCCTGTAACAGAATAATGCATTATTGTTTTCATTTCTTACGGTAAAAAAATACACCAGCATATCCATTTAGCGATTCCTTTAGAGTAGTTGTAAATTTTCCTTTAGTACTAAAGTAATGTATGTTTGAATCTCTTGTTGCGCCTACAGTTTACGTTGAAGTCCTGGATGTGTTCCAGTAGTTTTGTTTATACGTATATATATTATTAATGTAATGCAGTTTCCATTCGTTTTGCTTTATGTCTAGCCCACAATGTTTGTAGAATGCCCTGAAATAGTATACCTTTTAAAAAACCTGGAAGAAGTGCTAATAATAAACAATTGGGAGTTAATCGGGAGGAATTTAGTGTGTTCACTGCGCTGTGTTTGTATTCCGCGCGCTCGTCTTCACTCTCACTTACGTCACAGGCGGGCAGCCAATGGCAGCTCCCACCCCTTAGTTATCTAGCCACATTGGGGTAGTTCATCGCCCTCTTTGGGGGGAATGAATGACCCAATAGTGGGGCGGATTGTCATGTCAGGAAGTGATAAGAGACTTCCGTGTGCCTCTGTGGCCTGTCTACCAGCGGCCTGTGGCCTTTTATGGTTCCTTCACTCCATCCCCTCCTCCTGGGGGTGGTAGCCACAATAAATCTTCCGTACGTGTGAGGTGTCCCCCTCCGTTGTATACCATATACCCCTATACCCTATATTTTACAATTAGACTGGGGGCTGGAGGGCACAGAAAATGACTGACGGTTCTGGCAGGAGAATCTGCCCATTCTGTGATTTGGATGAGGACTGGGTACACATTTGGCGGAATGTGCACAGTGGGAGAACCAGCAAACAATTAAACTCAAAGAAAAATTCTTAAGTCCGTCAAGAAAGAGATTGGCATGTTGGGAGCTACTGGCTGACCAGAGAAACTGGCAAAACATAGGATTTTTTTTGGCTAAAGTGTGCGAAGCTAGGTCAAATTTGTTCAGTTAGACAAAGGTAATTTATTTTATTTTCCTTTATCTTGTTACTTTTTGTTTTGTTTTCTTTTTCTGTTGTTTATTTTGTATCTTAAATATGCATGTACGGTCAATGACCCATGCACTAAATACTTGTGTAACAACTTCAATAATTTGAAACCAATAAAGATACCTTATCCATCCCAATCCCATCCCATCCCATCCCATCCATCTACAATATTATGCTTCCGTGTACGAGTGAATGTTTAGGAACTTTTACGAGCACCAGTATAACGCAGTTGATTTTCATAAGGTATGTTTTTATTTGATTTTATTCTAGACCATCTGAAACAAATACATGTTTATATGACACCTCAAGAATTACATCTATATGTTTAAGACATGAGAGCCTACACAAATTAATACCTAGGATGATTCTTGCAGGTACCATAGTATTATTCTTTGCTATAAAATAATGACTGAACATGGAAAATTTTAATTTGCGTGTAAATCTACTAGTTGGTTGAGTTTTAAATATAGGTTGGTAAGTGATTAAATAGATTCATACCATTTGAAGCTTTCCTCATATAGAGCATGTGTGCAACTGACGATAGCCATATTCGTATATGGTGATTGTGAGTTGAGCTGAAATGTATCTAAATTGTTTTTAACATGGAGAATGATTTCATAGATATGTGAGAACAGTAACGGTAAAATTCGTAGTTATTTAAATAGTTCCTTACAGCTACTTTTTGCCGGTGCTTTTGTCATGATTCTAATAACTCTTTTGAATTGTAAATATTATTTTCTCATTGTTGAATTATCCCAGAACATAATGCTGGATTGAAGTATGAGTAATAAATAACACAGAGATTCTTAGCATAATACTGGTAAAACTAATCTAGTTGCAAAAACTTTTACTTAATTTCTGCAATAATACCTCTGTATGCTTATACCATTTAAAGTTTCCATCAACAAAAAGCCCTTTTTTCCAAGATATATGATTTGGTTGCTTAAGTTTTTATTGTGAATATGATGAAAGAGAACAGCTTCTATTCTATCTTGATTAACTATAAGCCTATTCTTTTCAAACCATTCCATTAACTGATTAAACACTTTACTAAGCTTATGTTGCACAATGCATACGTTTTTCCCTCTGATGAATAAACTTGTATCGTCTGCGTACAATATAGTCTTTGCATTATTTATATCTTTGCCAATGCCATTTATATACAGTGAAAAAAGGATGGGTCTCAGGACTGAACCCTGCGGCACCCCGAGTCTTACAGTTCATTTTTGTAAACTTTTTGCGTTCACTAATTTTTGTTAACTATGGAAGTTATTTGTACCATGTATTCCTAAATTTTCAAATATGACTTTATCCAATTTAAAGCTGACAGAATATTATGATCCACTAGATCGAATGCTCTTGACAAATCCAAAAATAACTCTAACCAAGTTCCTTCCTCTCTATTGCGTAATGTGTGTGTTTCACAAAGACCGTTCCAGCAGTCATATATTGCTATCAAATAAGACTATTAATAAGTTGCTTCTAAAATACGAGGCATTGGATGATTTTCTTGCTAGGTAATAGAAAATGAGCTGTTTAACAAAAGAATATTTAGATCAAGCATGAATAGTTCACTATATGTAATCGCTATATATAGTGACTCCAGAAAGCATTCTCTCCATTTTAAAAAATTCTGGAAGGCAAATTAAAAAGCGAGACAATAGTCATTTTTAAGATGGTGAAGAAAAAATTATATAGTTTACGTGTTCTGCACGTTCTTATTGGCTGTATAATATTTCGAAAATTGCATCGATTTTTAAATATGTGTGGCGTTTACAAAATTATTTTATATACGTTCAATAGAGAAATGTATATGTAGTGCGGACAACGTCACTGATATAGCATCACGAGTTACCAGGGAAATAAACTTGGGAATTTGTAAAAACTGAAGCATTAATGAGGAATTTCAGTATTACCGTTGAAAACTCCAGATCTGATACATTTTCTTCAACTAATCCAAATCTATTTTTACCTCAATTTGATGTAGTGTACTAAGACGTTTGGTCTATTAAATGTATGGAAATAAATTTTGAAAATACAGCACACGAAAAAGTTAAAAAAGGAAGTGCAAGTTTTAAAAATATATGAAACCAAGAACAGAAAAACGTCAGAAGACGTAAACTGTAATATCGCGTGTTCTTTCCATGCATTAATAAATAATCTGATGTGTTACATTCATGTTATCTTCTCTCCCACTGTTCAATAAACTGTTCTTATAAAAGATTATTCTATTTGCTCATGTTTAATCCACATAAACGTTTGAAAATTGCTTCTATTATACATTTCTTTTCAGGTACAGAGATATATCCACGGAAATTTACGTAACAGCGAGATCTTTAACGGGTGGGCCACTAATGAAATTCCAATCATGACACTATGAAAAAAAAGATGTGTTACATTCACATGACGTTCTCTACCCTCTATGGCTTATTATTGGGTATACAGACTATTCCTTATTAAAGTTTATTATTCTATCTACTTCATTTTAATCCAAATAAACCTTTGCAGAAATAGCTACGTTACACATTTCGTTATATATATTTACAATAGTGATAGTCAAATGTTTAACAACTGTATGCTATACCCTGACCTTAAAATTCCATACTGCTTCCACGCTATCGCGAGAAACAACTGAATGTTGACAGGACTTTAAAAGAATGACCAAATAATGAAAATTCTAACCATTAATAACGGGTATCTCGGAAATGGCTTATGTCACAAAACATTTATTTGAAATAAATTGTCTGCTTCCAAGAGATATACATTTCCTGTATAGCACGTTTTCGTTTATGACTTAACGTAATTATAGAAGATTATATAAAGATCTCTCGGAGTAAAGAGGACTTAAACTGCCATTCCCAGAAAAGTTAAGGTATACATTTCATTTGTCATGTAAATATCATTAAAATATGGCATTTTAATCAAAATCGTTACAGCCATCTTTATAAAATAAAACATTTCGAAAAATCTTCCATATAAAAGGTAGTTTAGAGCGGGAAATCCTCTTAAAAATCGTGTTGCCTCATTAGAAGGTACTGATTCGAAATACTAGGTCTGGTATTCATCTTTTAAGTTATGCTGTTCAAAGACACAACACATGGACCTTTTTCTGAAAATGCTTTCTCTGGATTCAGGGGGTCTCAAAACATGTATTCTCGTGAAGCCTCGATATTGAATTTCTGGGTGGAATGCAATAACTTCCCTACCTACTGTGTACGCGATAGAGAAAGTAAAAACAAATACCATACATAAAGTATTTGAAAACTCAAACCAATAACAAACAGGTAATATCCCTGAAATATTTAATGGCACGAAATTATCCGACAAATATGATATTTTAACAAGATAAGCATTTTGTGCCCAGTATATTTTAGTCTATCTGTTACGGTTTACTAGTTACAGAGGATTATACAAAATTACACAAAATTTAATCAAGATGAATAGTCAAGATGTGCAAGTTAATACACGAGAAATAAAATGTATATTAGCTTGAAAAACCATACAGGATCCTGATACGACAGTGATTCAATATGCCTGTCACAATTTCAGATAAGCTTTGCACGAGTCCAGGAGAAACAAAAGAATGGCACTTGGAAAATTCAAACAGGCAACAGCGAATATTTCGGAAAATGCTAATGCTATCAGGAAACCCTAAGAAATAGACAGAGCTTACTGCAGATACTATAGAGCTTGATAAAATATACGATATATACTGCCGTTTGTTAAAATTGCGATACCAAGAAAGAATTTCCCGAATAACTCCAAACTTGGTGGAAGTGTAGAGGAGTGTGCAAGCAATAAGCGATTACGTTTGCAGAGAAGTGGGGTACACGTAGGCCGAGCAGAGTCCTCTGGTGTCGGTCCGACAAGGTCAGTGTTGCGTCCAGTGTAGTCAATGCAGAGCTGTCAAACAAGCTGTAAACGATAAAGTGAGTGCCAGTATGCCTCGTCGACGTCAAAGGGAGCCATATCGGCACGTGAGTGAGTTCAAACGGGGCAGAATGATCGGGCTCCGGGAAGCGGGTTTGTCATACCGTGACATTTCGGCTCGTACAGGGCATGCTGCTACGACAGTGATGCGTGTGTGGAAGCAGTGGATAGATGAAGATTGTACACAGCGAAGAGCGGGTAGTGGACCACGGAACATGACCACAGCACGGGATGACCGTCATCTTGTCCGCATGACCATAACGGACCGTACAGCTTCATCCACAGTGTTGGCTCGACGCTGGAGCACTGCAACAGGCGTGAACTTGTCTGCATCAACAGTTCGTCGCCGTCTGCTGCAGGCTGGACTGGTTGCATACATGCCATTACGTTGGCTTCCATTTTCCAGAATCCACAAGCTCCTCCAACTGCAACAGGCACGTGAACAAAATGAAACAAAACAAACGTGAACTCACTGGGGCGCTGAGTGACAAAATGTAGTATTTTCGGACGAGTCCCGCTTCAACGTGTCCTACAGTGATGGCCGCATACATGTCCGGCGGTATCGTGGTGAGCGTAACCTGGAGGGCTGCATTGTTGAGCGGCATAGCGGACTAACATCAGGTGCGATGGTTTGGGGTGCCATTGGTTACAACAACCGACCTCGCCTCCTACGAATTGAAAGCACTTTGAACACCCAACCGGTACCTAACGGTGGTTGTAGAGCCTGAGCTACAACCCCTGCTTCAGGCATCTCCACAGGCCATATTTCAACAGGACAATGCCCGGCCACATTTTGCAAGGAATGTACAAGCCTTCTTCAAAGAGCGACGGGTACCATTGCTTCCCTGACCTGCACGTTCGCCTGACACATGGCCCATCAAAAATGTTTGGGATATGGTTGGTCGGCACCTGGTGCGTCACGGTCCTCAAGTGTCACGGATTTGTGGGCTCGAATAGAAATTGCGTGGAGAGAAATCCCTCAGGAACTTATTCAATGATTTTGATTAATTTTGATTCAATGCCACGGCGTATAGAAGCTCTAATTGCAACGCATCGAGGCCACACCAAATAGTTAATATTAGAGTTCAGAGGTAATGTATAGATTTGAAATGTTTATCATTTGTTACTTGTCATGTACCTAATATGTGGTATTAAATTCATTTAATTCATGCGTTTCCTTCTTGGTATTGCAATTTTCACAAAGGTAGTATATATATACATATATATACGGTAAACCCTGGTTTCCTGATTATATAAATGTATATAGAATTAAATTAGAATGAAGGGGATTTCACATGATATCTGCAGAAAATTTTAAACTACATGTATCATTTTTCATGTTATCTCAAACACACAATATATACTCAAAATCGTTACAGCTCATTACGAATTAATCGCATGAAGGTTAGTATGGAATGGGAAGGGATATTCTTCAAAATCTCCACCTCGTATAAATGGCGTCTGCCTCCAGTATGAAACATGGTGTTTGTATCGATTCCAACATTTTGGGTGAATGCGCTTACCTTCCGCTTGCCTATGGCAGGTAGAGGTAGAAAAAGCAAATACAAACCTTATTTAGAAACTCATTATATAGTTAAATGTATATCAAGATATTATCTTAAGCACACACAAAACTGGAAAAAAAACAGCAGAACACACTTATAATTAATTAATTACTAAATAATTATTTTATTCTAATTGAGGCAGTATTTTCAACACTTAAATAATCTCAGTCTAATTATATAATATGTAAATTCAATAACAGCCCGCCTTGAAGCAACATGTATGTAATAATTTGTAAAATGTATGTAACAGTCATTGCATATGATTATATTATTGTAAACATGTTCAATAATGTTATGTGAATGTATTACGTAATTTAATAATGTAGGAGCTGTGGAAATAATAAGTTAAACATTGCTAACAATGAGGTACCAATGAGGTAATCTTGAGGCAATAATGACTTTCAGAGTTTAAATGCTACTTAACAATGAGGTACCAATGAGGTAATCTTGAGGCAATAATGACTTTCAGAGTTTAAATGCTACTAGTCATTATTAGAGCAGCAATAATATAAATTTTGAGACAGTTTAAAAATAGCCAATCAACAGCCAGGATAAACTTTAGTTAAATGCAGGTATTCTATTGGAGTAGAATTAGCCAATCAGAGACTTGAAATACAGAGATTTACAAGTTTAGACGATTAAAATCTATTCAGTAGCCTGCAGACCGTGATAGTAACCGGATGCAAGATGCATCCTCTAGAGAAATATAATACGTATTCGTGTGAGACGAAAAATAAGTATACGTGTTAAAAAGTGCAAGTATTAAACAAAAGAATCTCACAGCCCTCGATATCAGTGACGTGCTATTTAATTTGTGTCGCGGATTAATAAAAAAGGAGAGGATTAAAACTTATCTGTGTAACCCTACACTCTTCAGTCGCACCACGACCTTGCCAAAATATCCATGTCTCTAAAATTACTGACACAGCCGAGGCAAACATAAATATAATATCTAAAGAAACAGTCAAATTACAAAGTTAATATTCTTTTTAAACTTGAGAAGAAGGCTACCGGAATCCGGGTACTATACGTGCGGTTGCAACTACTACAAGTTCGGCTCCCCAACAGCTGAAATATAATATATCATCTTCAAACTGACTTTCCATACGTAGCAGCAACAAAAATTTTCTCAAATTGACGCCCAAAGCGCGGTGCAAATAACGTAAAGATATAACAACCTTCTTCAATTTGGCTTCCATACGTGGAGCTAAATAAATAACCAACTCCAACAAAACACCTTCTTCATAATATGGCAGAATAGTGCAGTAGGTGAAGCTCCACAAATAAAGTTTAATATTTTTTTTAGAACCAATGGCTACATGGCAAATCTAGGTTTACAAGATAGTTCTTCTCTATTATTCGAACAACTTACATGTTTTCATGTTCATTAAATGTATACTATTATCACTCCCAAAATATTCCTCAATCTCCAATCAAGAGGCAGGAGAAATTTAAAGTTTGTGCAAAAATCTAGTCTGACGATAGAGCCAGAAATTTTGTCGCGTCTGGCTTCTGATAAGTTATACCATGCATGCCATTTTGTGACACCTGTTCTCATCCACCTCCTTTCTACCTGATTGGTCGGACTCTAAGCAACACAATGAGTAATAGTAACTCCTTGGAACGATACTCAAACCTAAGAACGCAACAGTCGAATGGATTAAGGCTCAAAACTACTCCAGTGGTAATTTATATGTTTTTATGGCATTATCCACCTTAAACTTGGAATTGAATGGGTGCTCGCAAAAATTGTCTAGTCATAAATTTAAAACAATATCTGATGTGTAACATTCACATGACTTACTCTAATCTCTATTGCATATTAGTGGGTATACAAAATGTTCTTACTAAAACCTATTGTTCTATCTATAATATTTTAATTCAAATAAACGTTTGCAGAAATAGTTACTTTACATATTTCGTTATAGATACAAAGGGGACAGCGATAGTCAAATGTTTAAGAACTGGACGCTATATGCCGGCCTTAAATTCCATACTGTTTGCATGCAATCGCGAGAAACAACTGAATGTTGAAAGAACTTTAAAAGAATGACCAACAAATGATCAATTCGAACCTTTAATAACGATGCCTCAGTAATGCCTTATGCAACAAAAAACTTATTCGAAATAAGTTCTGTGTTTTAAAGAGATTTTTGTGAGTACGTTTTTGTCTATCGCTTAACGTTTACCAGTTTATACAAAATTCCCTCCAAATGAAGAGGGCTTCATAGGCTATTCCCAGAAATTCAAGATATACATTTTATGTCATGTAAATATCCTCCATATATGAAATTGCATCAGAATCGTTGAGACATTTTTTTGAAAATAAACAATTTCGAAAAATCTTCCATGTAAAGGGTAGTTTGGGGTAAAAGATGATCTTGAAAATCTTCTTGTCGCATCTTTGAAAGATACTGACACAAACACATAGACGCGCACACACACACACATACAAATGGACATTTTTCTAAAAACGAACTTGCCTCAGAACTTTTATTTCCGGTGAAATCTCGACATCGAAATTTTGGGGGAAAGCAATACTTTCTCTACCTACTAGGTACGTGGTAGAGAAAGTAATAAGTTACATGCTTCGATCCACTGCAGAAATTGCAAACCTCAGTTCGGCTGACCTTAAGGAAATCTGTGTGATGAGATTCAAGGCTTGTGATGTTATGTAATTTTGTTGAAAATATGTCATTTTGTTTTGTTATAGCAAAATTAGGCTCACTTGCCACTTCAGACAGGAGGTCACAGCGATGGTGTAGCTGTGCAAGATGTTTGTATTGCTATTTTATTCCCATGTATGCTAGAACCTATGGGCAATTTGTTTCATTGGAATTTTCAAAGATTGATTTTTCTCTGACCTGTTTAAATGATTAGCCCGGTTTTGCGAGTACCTATTGAATTAATAATAGGAATACGTTATATTTGTTATGTATTCGAGATCCTTTTTTGAATGATACATTTAATTACACTGGGACTACGAGCATTTTCAGGAAATTTATTTTAATAATGTGAATTAGATTTTGGTGGCTGCACATTCATGGCAATAAAGTTAGGGCTGATTCTTTATTTTAATCTCGAATCATTTAAAAGGCAAAATGCTGTGTTGCATGCCCAATTTATACACTGAATTGTGTATGCAAGAATAAAAAATAAAACCGCGAGCTTTTTGCAGAAAGGCTCGAACAAAATTGTGAGGTTAGAGGAAATAACAGAATCTAAGAGAGAGGATATATGGGAAGTCAGCTGTTTAAAAATGCTCTCGTAAATCAGGTTTTCTTCTGCAAAATGCTGATATCAGACCCAAGATTTGTGAGATGCTGAGATAGAGCATCTTGATTAATGTGGAAAGAGAGAGTCCGACTGGATCGATATGGAGTCTAGGAATAATTGTTTAGCATAGCTGCATGAAGGTTGCTTCAGGATGTTGTAAGAAGGATTTCCATTGCATTTCTCGTTACAAAATAGCTTCCCATTATCTTTCTTACTTAGTCGGCTTACCCACCTCTTATGTAGGGCTTACACCCCCTAGGACTTACAACCGTGCCTAGGTTCAGAGGCCTGTTTTGTAGGAGATGAATATTGAACCAGAGAATAAAGAACCTGGATCGGCCAGTAGTCAGTTATGAGAGTGAGGAAGACGATGATATGAAATGAAGGCGAAATAGGTGAAAGGAAAGGTGATAATGGAGCAATTGGTCGAATGAGTGGCGGGGAAAACCGGAGAAAACCCGCCCAGACGCTGCTTCATCCACCATAAATTCCACATGCGGGCCCTTGGGATCGAACCTGGTCCAACTTGGTGGGAGGCAAGTGGTTTAACTTCTCGGTCACGTCGCCGCCCCTACCATTATCTTCGGTTTAAATTTCAACAAATTGTAAACATACTTTTCCCACAATTACCGTCCTCTTTGCAGGACTTACATACCCAGGCACCTACAAGCCAATGTCTGGGGTCAATAGCCTGTCGAGGAGCAAGCAAACTCGGATCACAGTGTAGCGGAAAACCGTTATGCATCGCTTGTAGCTAGAAACCGTTGTTCCTCTGGTTGATGCCCTCTGCTGCAGTGTTCTTGTCTCCGGCTATTGCTGCTCGTCCGCTGCTGTATTCTCCATTCCTAATTATTACCTATCTAGCTAATTTCACGGGTCTCAGGGTTTTCGTAGGTAAGGCAAATTAAAATACACTACATTTCCCGTAAAAAAATGTAGTTTATTATAAAATAAATGTTTATGGGCGGCTAGCTTTTCCCATTGTAACAATTCCCACCATTATAATAAATTAGTAGCCTAATCTAACTGCAAACGTCTTCCCACCCATATGCACACACGTGCATTTGTCGTCCAGATAGTATAACTTTGCGACGATGCGATTCTATAAGAGAGACTGAAAATCTGGGGTTTTCTTCCTCTTTTTATACCTAAGCCTAGTGACACACACCTCCGCGCCTCAAAATGTAACGATATTTCTAATTGGTCCTCAGACCGCGTTACCTTATTATGTATGAAAACATTCTGCTCCAAAAGATTTCGCATACGCGTCCGAGTGAAACGCATTCAATATATCCGTCTCTTTCCTTTCCCTTTGTCTCTCTCTGTCTCTTTCTATTTCTCCTTACGGTTATCAGTTCCCTGCTCATTAGCTTGGTGAAAGGTGGGCTCTACCTAGAATTATCTTTTACCTGGAATTAGCTAGCTCACCTGTTCCTTACTTATCTAGTTACAATCTGCTTTTGTACAATTCTTGATTGTTCAATATTCTAACATATTTCTTGGTAAATTATATTATGTACAATTCTTGTTTAATGTTGATTTATATGTCTATGTGAATATGCATATATGTGTGGTACATCCGCTTTCAACAGCTTATCCAGGATAGGTAATCAGCCACGGTATGGTAGTGATGAAGGGAAGGGAAGGAAATGAAATGTAGTGATGAAAGGCAGGATAGAAAATTCGCGGATTAAATTATGCAAGTCAGCATGCGCCTAGCGACGAAGGAAACCCGTGAAAAAATCTTGTCAGTCATTCAACCCCGGGGGTTTGGAGCCGGGACCTCCCGAATGCGAGTCACACACATTACCGCGGCGCCAACTCGTTCGGTGGTGGATATGTAGCGTTAAATGTCATATGTATTCTTTCTCACACGCCGTGTGTATGACAAGCTTGGAAAGGTAGAATCACACTAAAAATCTCAATGCCATAGATATGGCCGGTATATAAGAACTCACAAGTCACCATTCAGGTATGTCATCTCAAAATTAATTAGAGATTTCCTTGTGGTTTACCGAAAAAAATGCGAGTCAGTTAGGGAATTTAATGCGGTGCCGGAATGTTGTCATGTTAGTTCAGTTGGTTAGAGCACCGGACGGAAACCGGAATATGCGTAGTTCAAATCCTGGTTATGGCATTGAATTTTTCAGTCTGATTTTTACCTTTCCAAGTAATATGAGTTAAATAATTGCCATACATTACTTCGCATTTCGCAGGTATTTTTATTAAAATCTTAATGATATTGCTTTAGAATACCTTGTCTTTAGAGTCATCTGTTGTTTTAATTGTTTTCTATTAAAATTAACAGTGCTGTTTTTTTTAATATTTGGCTGATCCGTATCATGTTAGTTTGATAATTGCTGTATTTTAGGATATATTGTTACATACTGGGGTGAGGCCAGATGTGGTGTATTAGGTAATTAGTAGCCATTGTTGTATCTGACACTTTATTGCGTCGTATTGGCGACAGCATTGTTGGAGTAATTATTTTGTCTTTGGTTTTGAAATTCGTTTTGGCATGAACGCCTCCAGTCCGAGCTAGCGGGTCTAGCGAGCGTTGGAGAGGGGGAATAGGTTAGCGTTACTTTTCTTTGTGTTTTGTTAATGTCACTTTGGTTTGAGAGTCGATTGAGTGCGGTTGTATGTGAAGACTGTGAATGTAGTTCATGTATGTAGCATCTCTCCTCATTTCTTTCTTTATCTCTTGTGTGCGATTCAGGGGCACCGTGTTTTTATTGAATAAACCACAGTTAATGTGAGCGCTGGGCCCTCCTCCGTGGACTAGTGGTACCGTGCTAGCCTCTAGGTCCCAAGGTCGTGGGTTCAAACCCGGCGGAGGGCGATGGATTTTTTCGGGCGTAAAAATCCTTGGCATGGTTTCCTTCGGAAGGAAAGTAAAGCCGGTGATCCCGCGTCGTAGATTTACGGCACATAAAAGAACCTCAAGCCTCATAAAGAGGCCTCTGAGCAAAATTACCGATCTTTCACGCCCAATATAGAATGGGACTAAGGACCATAGTAGTTAAAGAACGTCTATAAATCAAACTCAACTTCAAATTTCAAACGCCTGCACTGGAATGTGATGCCAAAAGTTCTGGTCCTCTCCCTGTCTCTGCAGATACGTCTCCAGTGTGCATGCTGGGGTAATTAAAATGTAATACTTTTAGCTGGAAACCTTTTGGCCCTAACCCCAGTATGTAACAATATCGTGTAATGCAACGTTGGGCTGCCTGTATATTCAACATAGAATATCTAATCACTATGTGACATTATTTCAATATAGTGGGAACATAATGTATTTTACAAGTATTAAGCAAAAGGGAATTGTTTACCAATATAGAAATTCTAAGCGAGTCAGTCTAGTAAAGCAAAGCTCTCTTTAGCTGCTGCATATGTGTACAACTAATATTGTTACTGATTCTTGAAGCATTACTTTAACAGATTCTTAGCAGAAAGAGTGGGAGAGAAATAGAGAGGGAGGAAGGAAAGGAATGGAGGCACCTCTTCGTTCAATGGGATATGTGAGCAGAAATCCGATTTGTAGTAATGGCTGAACTTCGGCTCATGGAGTAGCTACATGTAAGGGCTGAGAATGAGTCACTTAACAAGCCAGGCGAAGGACAAACGATGTGAAGTGGTGCATTAGTTAAATCAGCTTCATTCAGAACTCAGATAACGCCTCGTTTTGACCAACAACCTCCTGCTGCTCCATCGTTTTGCATGTTTTTAATTAACTAAAGCAGCATATGCTTTGAATCACATGATACGTAGTCAATAACAGAGGCAAAGCATGATTAATCCAACTGTGAGAGCAATATCAACACGTTTAGAGGCAATCATTTCTGTGACTCATCTGACTACCTGATAAACACGTGAAGTTCAACAACGTTGCCGCGTTTATTTCACATTTAACCTTTTGTGGCTCAAAGTCTGTGGCCGCATTCGGGAGATCCCGGGTTCGATACCCGGTGGCCGCCCACTCTAGCCTATGGATTCTCTGGATTTCCCCGGGTCGACAGACAATCGGTACCACAACTCCCGTCCCTCTCATTTCTTGTACCCATCACCTACCTTCCTCGTCATCTGTTTCAGGGCTGTAGGACCGGGGGACGGTGTAGTACAGCGGATTGCGCTGGGCGGTGTCTGTCTGTTTTTAGAGGCTTTGCTCTGTCGTCACTCCGGGCATTGCTCAGTTAGGTCTTTCTTCTGTATGGGCTCCGCTCCGGGGGGATTGCCGGAGGTTCGCTGGCTTGTGGAGAGGACCGGGCGGCGTCGGATGCGTTGAATCTGGAAACATCATGGACCCCTCTATGCTTGCACCCGTTGTCATCCGGATCTGGTTGCCCTACGGTCTCTGCCCACAACCCTCCCTGTCGGGGTCACTAGTGGAAGCACAAGACACAGATGGCCTGGTGCGATACTCTTCCCCGGTTTCGGGAGCCCCCTCCATTCGTTCGTACCTTTAAGTTTATCCAAAAATATTCGGATTCTAAAATACTGAGCTGACCATGATGTGACAACACTGTAATAAAACACGCGATACTCAGTGGTGTCAGATCAGAGAGCTCGCATTTGGGGGCGATGAAAAATATACAATTGACCTAATTCCCAATGTTGGAGTGCGGTCATTTGGACTAGTTCTAATTAACCACTTTGAGAGAGAGGTGGTTTTCCGTCCCTAATATGCGCGATAATCTGGAAACCCAGCATTGCCGGGCTGACTTTCACCGCATGCAATTGGAGTGCGGCTGAAGTTCGGCCTGTCGAACTTTATTGGGGTAGATATTTCCGCAGGGCAGTATTGTGGAATGCATTTGGGGCCAACCCAACACTTTACCTGATGGCATCGCCTCCAGTGAACGACCGCATATCACGAAGTGCATTTTACTGCTGCGTGCGTAAATCTGAATATCAAACTGCAGACGGATGTCTGGACTTAAAAATCCCAATCAAGATTCTAAGCAGATGTTTCCAAAATACACTTTTACTACACGCTCTCTAAATCAGCTACTTGTACTGTTAACACGCCGAAAAATAGTATAAAATAAACAAGATTCAGATGGCTGCGACTCCAACTTTAACAGGATTTTAAATATCATACCTGATAGTGAGGCAGTATTTTTAGCACTTAGTCATTGTATATGTTTATATTATTGTACACATGTGTTATGTGAATGTATTACGTAATTTAATAATATAGGGGCTGTGAGAATAATAGTTTAAAAGTTGCTAACAATGAGGCAACAATGAGGTAACCTTGAGGCAATGATGAATTAGAAGGTTTAACAATACTACTTGTAATTCTTGGAAGCAATGATGTAATTTTTGTGACAGTTCATAAAATAACCAATCAACAACAAGAAAAAGCTTTAGTTAAATGAAGATATTCTATTGGACTAGGACTAGCCAACCTGAAACTAAAATGGAGCAAAATTTACAAATTCAGAAGTCAGTTGGTTGTAGACAGTGTTCCTAACCGGACACGAGATGCGTCCTCGAGAAATTTAATACGTATTTTGTGTGAGACAAAAATAGTTTACGTGTTAAAAAGTGCAAGTAATTAATAACAAAATCTCACAGTTCTCTCTCTCTCTCTCTCCCTCTCTCTCTCTATATATATATATATATCTATCAGTGAAGTGTTATTTAAATCGTGTCAAGCATTAATAAATGGAGTGAAGTAAAATTATAATCTGTGTAAACCTACATTCTTCAGTCACACCACTCTCTGCTAAGACATTCATGTCTCTAAAAATAAATACTGACGCAGCCGAGGAAAACATAAATACATCATATTTAAAGAAACAGTCAAAATTACAAAGTTAATTTTTTAAACTTGGGGCAAAGGCCACCGGAAAGTACTTATTTGGGGGGGGTGCGATGGCTACCGGAAGCTTTTTACCATACGTGCGGTTGCAACTACTTCAAGTTCGGCTCCCCAACAGTCGAAATACAATACAAAACCAAAATAACGGTTCTTCAAATTAGCGTGGGGTAAACAATATAAACAACCCCTTGAATAATAAAACAAGAAGTAGGTATAACCCGACATTGTTTTTTATGTTAATCATAAACTTTACCGGCATGTTTCACCCAAAACAGTTCATCATTTAAAAACAAATATACGTTAACATCGTTTTATTATTTATCAGAAACCCTTCGTAAAAATTAAGCATTTATTTCGCAACATGGAAGTGTCTTAGTTCATAACAAAAACACTCCTTACCTTGCACCAGTCTTTAAATGGAACATATTCCTTCTCATATTGCTGCCGAGATTTTGCTGGCAGCAGCTCCGTTTCAATATGTCTGGCTCGAATTCCAATTTTCTTGGGATTTTTAATCATATTTTCAGCCACAAGCTTGTTGTTTAGAAACGAGCGCTCAGAATAAGCACTGTCATTTGCATCCGCATCTCGTATTGTTAAAGTGAATTAGTAAGCGAGTGTTAGGTGAAGTTAGAATTGTACAATTACAGAGAACTCATGCATGCAATAAGGATAACAAACCATACTATCTACAAGTGGAGAAATGGTGGAATGCAGTGGGGACAGGTGTGTAATGGGAGTTTTATACCTGCGATTAAGTTCATGTTGAGCTGGCGTTGGTACGGTTCATAGTGTAGGATTCAGGCGGCAATGAGAATACTTCAACAAATAACTGACTGTGCCTTTTATATTTGTACAGTACTTATATTACATTCATTTATCTTATTTGAGGCAGTTTGACCACTCCCCATAGCGCTTTTAGATGACGAATTGAGAATATTTCCTGTGATCCAGCTAGAGTGGATTGTCATCATTATGGGAAAATGTATGGTGAAACAACGTCTTCAGTTTTCCATGCTTTACCATTAGCTTGAGCAACAACACGTCAGCGACAGCAGCGCTCCCTCAGGGAAGCGGATGGACAAGGATTCCCGGGCTGAGGCTCAGAAGAGTGAACAAGTAACTGTGGGCGAGGACGACCAGCAAGCATAGCTTCATGGAACGGCTTGGGCAAGCATTTCGGCAAAGTAAGTGTAATGGTTTCGAACTTGTCTAAATTCAGTTTACATATTTTTGTAAGGTAGCTTAAAATTCATTTCTATTACCCTTACATTTCTAAATTATTTATCTCGCATTCGAGAAGCATTTATCCAGGCTTCATAATATTGTACGTAACTTAAATCGTGTAACCAAGAGCAAACATTTGTGAATTTTTTAAAGTTTATTATACAACAAATGTAATTTTTTAATGTTGAAAATAAAAGGAATTAACCGGTATGTAATTCAATTGTTAATTGAGTCAAAACATATAAATATTTAGAAACACAGGATACTGAACTATACTGCTTATTTATAGTAAAATAAATTAAGTTAATTCTGCATTTCATAAAGTAATCTTAGTTTCCAATAACAATCCATACTCTGGGCATGCCCAGTATAATAGAAATGTTTTAATAGAGTAGCAGCTTCCACAGTTATTGAATCAGGAACCACTGTAAAAGATGTGGTTTATATTTAATATAATTTAGAGAGCTTTTACTAAAAAATATTGTATGCACCATGCACGCTAAACCCTTATTTTGCGTACTTGATCAGCTGCTTCAGTCCGCAAATCTCCATAATTATCATCTGAAATCAACTGCTAAAACTAAATTAAGGTAATACCAAAACATTCTTCACTTATATGTCCCTTTAACATCTAAGTAATCCTCCGTGGTGAGTGGTCACCATATCGTAGATTTACGGCACGTAAAAGAACCTCAAGCCTGATAAAAGGCCTCTGAACAAAACATCGATCTTTCACGCCCAATATACTCGTAGAATAGGACGCTAAGGCGCGCCCATAAATATAGCTCAATTTCAATTTAAGCTCATATCGTGGCTTGGCTTTGAAATAATTGCTCCTCGGCACATGTGTTCACTCGTTTACTATGGTGTTAACCTTTGGATTTGTTTACTATGGAATTTTCCATCTAAACATTAATTTTACACTTCGTTCATACTTCCAGACTCCTGGGAGGAATATATGCCCATTCTGCAGCCGGGATACGAACCCCAGATCTCTGGGTTTGGAAGCTAGCTAATTTTCACCAAGCCACAGAGACAGTCCTCAAGAGCCTTTACTGAGCGCCTCTTTTAGACACTCAGTGAGCCGAAAATATAAAAAGCTAATAGACCGTAATGACGACGTTTAAAATTTCACAAATTTGTGTAACAGATGCTCAAATTAGGTTACAAAGTTAAACGATTAAATTAAGAAATGTGGTAGCGACTTTCTCATCCATTACCAACGCAAAAGTGGTGTAAAATGCATAATTCTTCTATTCATAAAAAAGGACTTTTCTATGTACTTGACATTAATTGCGATAATCTTTAATTTAGGAATGGTTGCAAACTAGAAAATGTACAACGTGCAAACAAAACTCGTCTGTTTTATATCTAATTAAATTATAGAGTAAAAAAACCACAGCATTCTGAAATATGATTCATTAGATAACACAGGTAAATGTAAGATACAACTACTAATATTTATGGAACGTATAATCATATGAAAAGGTTTAACACAAATGTTAAGTATACTTAACGGAGCTTCAAATTATTCATGTAGTAAGTTTTTGTATATAATCTATGGTTTCAATTTAGATATGGTTCAACGCAAAGGAAGAAGACTTCACAGGTTATTTGAAGAAAATTCAAATATTTTGGTGCAAAATCTCATACACATATTTTAATTAGAATTACTACTACGACGTTTGGGAAAATATAAATAGCCAGATATGTTTCATACAAGAATTGTTTAGAATGAAGGGATTTTCAAACCAAGACGCTTGAGAAAATATAAATAGCAACATATTTTTCATACAAGAATTGTCTGGAATGGATGGATTTTCAAACTACGACGCTTGAGAAAATATAAATAGCGACAATTTTCTGGAATGGATGGATTTTCAAACTACGACGCTTAAGAAAATATAAATAGCGACATATTTTTCATACAAGAATTGTTGGAATGGAGGGAATTTCATACTGTGACGTTTGAGAACATATAAATAGCGACATATTTTTCATACAATAATTGTTTGGAATGGAGGGAATTTCATACTGTGACGTTTGAGAACATATAAATAGCGACATATTTTTCATACAATAATTGTTTGGAATGGAGGGAATTTCATACTGTGACGTTTGAGAAAATATAAATAGCGACATATTTTTCATAGAAGAATTGCTTGGAATAGAGGGAATTTCATACTGCGACGTTTGAGAAAATATAAATGGCGACATATTTTTTTCATATAAGAGTTGTTTGAAATAGCAGGAATTCCACGAAAACTTTCCTGTGCCACTTTTAAAGCGTGGCTTATAAACTAACTAGGATTAATTTTTATAAAAGTGAGCTCTTTGTGAGTCAAACAAATAAAATGTATGAATTTTAGTGAAAGTCTAATCTTGCAACATTCCTGCACAGCCATTTAAATACACGTTTACTAAAAGCGGAGTTTCCTCCAATTAATAATTTTCAGCACGATATGTATACCATATGCCATAATTTTCCTCCATACTCAAAGAAAATTGCCAGCAATATTCTAAATGCAAATTCTAAATCTGTAGGCTGCTTTTGTAACATAATTTTAAAAAGATTGGGCACAATGAATTAACTAGTAGTATTAGATTTTAAAAACTTTTTTGCTTTTTAATTTTAATATTCAATACTATTACATATTTCATTATTATTTTAGAGATACATTTTTAAAATATTTTTACAATCACTTAAAAATAATTATAGAATAATTATAAGCAAACATAACTCTGAAAAAATCAACCATGTGGATTTTCAAAGTTTACACGAATTGTAATCTATAAGAACCACTAAGTAATGTTTAATGTGTTAAATACCAGCCTTTCGTTAAGAAGTATAGTTATTGTATTTTGGATTATAAATGTAGATCGTTTATTGTATCCTCGTTTACTTTACGGTCTCTTTAAGTCACTCCAGCAACAGAAAGAGCATGTCAACGTCTAAGTTTTCCCCTTATAATGACCATATCTTCGGCCCATATAATAACATGGGTACTGCTATTTTTATAGAATTTCCATAAACTTTTCTTTGTAGCTTATTTTTTAAACTTCTTTTAATTGTACCGCAAAATCTTTGAAACTATTTTTCATGTGTGATACACTATATCCTAAGTAATTGAAATAATTAAAATGAGTCACTTGATCTAATTATAATTTTTATTCTTCTATATTTGTTCCTAACAAAGTCCAAGTATTTTTAACTTATACACTTAAATTATAATCCTTAGTTAGATTCCAAATTTATAGGCAGCTTTTGTTTGCTTTTGTGAAGATACTACAATGATTTGGACGTCTGCAAATAAGAGAGTCAATTCTTTTCCATTTGCCATAAAATGTTCATCTAAAACTACTCGGTAAAATATATATATATATATATATATATATATATATATATATATATATATTAAAAATGAAGGGCGATGATGATAATATCGCGTTAATATCCTTAATAATATCTAAAATACTGTGAGCCGATTTTGGCTCTTTCTTTCTTCAAGGGACTGTTTTGCAAAGATAGCCGCACTTCTTATATCCGCAGTCATATGCTGGTCCCTGCTTCTTATGTCGACAGCCTGCATTACACTAGGAGCTGGCTGCCCAAAGTTCTACAGCGCTCGCCAGGTTGCGGCCTCCCCGCCAGTATAGGTGGCGCTAATGTTGGTTCTACGTCATCACTTGACCTGCCCAGTGCGTACCCCGAGCGATGCCTGAAGAGGAAAAAAGACAGTGTATCACTTCGTTCTCGACCAACATCGAAGAAGGACTTGGACAGAGCTTCGTGTCTGGGAGCGGCCGTCTCCACACCTTTTGGTCTATTCTAAATTTGTTATAACATGTATCTTTAGTCGTAAGTAAATTTCAAAATTCTTATACAGTGTGGAGCGGCGTATAACATTTCATGGAAGCGAGTTTACATTATATATTTGGCGTGTTAAATTGTCTTTCGTAATGGCAAATATGTGTGAGAAGGACAGAATACAATGTAACGTGCTTTAATTGTAATATATTTCTGAGTTAATATATTCAGTACCTTTGAGGTTGTACAGATTCAACGTTCTTATTTAAAATCTTCTTTAAATCCTTTGATTTCTTTAAGTTGTAGTGCTAAATAAGTATAACTCTGGGGGAATGCCTTACTTCTAATGCATTCTATAATGGGCCAAGGAATTGGTTTTTTTTCCTAGTTTAATTACTTTTTGGTAATTGTGACTTTATTGTATCAACTATCCGTGAATCGGCTTTGCAAGAATCATTCATGAGCATTATTAACTTTATGGCACTCAGCTAGTTAGGAGATAGAAGTGCAACGCTCTGCTCATTTTAGAATAATGAAGGCATCTTCTCAATCTAATGGACAGAATTATTTAAGAGTGAAGACACAAGGGTGAGGCTTGCAGAGGGAGGAGCTACATACTTCAATACCAACTTAATTCCGCCCGTTTCTAAATAGGCCACTTTTTGCACCCACATATACACCATTAACAGTGTACGAAAGTGTGTTTAGTTGCTTTTTCAGGGTTTGCTTCACGTGAAGAAAGTTTAAACCCATTAGTCTGTTGATGCATCAGCTGCCTTCGCAACTACGTACAATTCCCTTACGTCTACAGTAAATTCCTCTCCAAGACGGCGGTAGTTGAGTCATTATCTTCAGTGAAGCAGCTTATCTCGCTACCGTCTTTATGTGGACAAACGACCAGCCACAGCAGAAACTACCAACTTTCTCCGTACCATAAATTCTGCGTCGAAATGCTTAAAGAAACTGAGAAAGACAGGATACAAGCAAAAACAATGCCCTTGGAGCACCAAATTTACCGACGTTGACCTGATAACCAGATCTGCAAGAGAACTTTAAGGAATGAGGTTTTGAGGAATTTCATTAAAGAACATATGCTCTCAAATATGGTAATGAATTTTGTGAATATATAGGATGGACCATTTAGGTTTAAACTGTAGAATATCTTCAAAACTAAGCGTTGTAAAAAGAAATGTCTTTAAGAAAATTTGCTTGAAATTTTGGGGGAAAGTAAATGCCATTAATCGTTTTTGTTTGGAGGACGTTATGATGGTCAATTTATTTTTTTTAAAACTGGAACCTACATTTTGTAAGTTTTCTTCTCATTAGAAAATAGTTTATAACAAGCTGCTTATTTTGTGATGAGGAATAGGAAACAAAATAAAAAATGTTGGTTCCCAATTACGAAACATAACTTGACCCTCAAATGACCATCCATGGATGGTCGTCATTCATTGCGCTCTTCGTACACAGGCTTTCAGAATTGCCGTTATTTACGCTGATGTAAGAACAATTTGAACGTTCTTTATACAAATGCTGTTTAGTTTTTTTATGAGTGAGAAAACAATATAAAAAAGGTAGGTTCGCATTTTAAAAAAACTAATTGGCCCTAAAATGACCATCACAATGTCCTACAAATAAAACACGACTAATTGCATTTACTTTTCCCCATAATATCAAGCAACGTTTATTATAGGCATTTCTTTCTACAACTCCTAGTTTTGGAGATACTGTACAGTTTCAACTTAAATGATCCATCTTGTATAATACGAGTCTAAAGATAAACACAAAACCTAATTTTAAAATCTATCAACGCGATGGACTTTTAACATGAGTTATGTACACAAATATGTCATTGCGGCTTTATCAAAATTGGTATTTTTAGTATTTCATTCATAAAAGTGTTTTTAGTGAAGTATATTTTGCCCTATACTAATGAAATGTGATATACAAGTTCATCAGTGTTCAATGAACAAAACTAGATCTGCATTTTAGTACGATTAGGATTGAATAAAATACATATCCTTGTTTTGATTTCCAAACATCATTTTTTCAAACTGTTATCCGAAAAACTGCAGATTACGTTTACAGGACTGGATATTGATTTTTAGACAAAATTGATAAACATTTGATGTCTTGCTTTCCATGCTGACTCTTTTACAAACTATTTTTATCAAAGCTTATTATTCTAGCTACTTCTTGTTAATGATAAATTTTTAATTCACATTTACACATTTCGTTGTACCTTACAGTAGATAAATCGATTTCTCAACAGTGTGTCATGTGAGGGCTTTGAAATTCCATGTTCTTTGCATGGCCAAGAGTAAAAGCGAATAACGATTTCCCGTTTGAGAAGAGTAAGTGTTAGAAAATTCAAACCAATAGCAAGGAATATCTCGGAAATAGTTAACTCCCCTCCTCAAAAATGTGCTTTAATGAGATCTACATTTACTTTATAGTAAGATTTTGTCTATCTCTTTCTCACCTTTACCAATTATACAAATGTCATTCAGAAGGACTTCAAGTTACTTCCAAAAAGTTCAAGATATGCATTTCATTTGTTGTGAAAATATATCAAACATGCGATATTTTAATCAAAATTGTTAAAGTAGTAGTCTGTGAGAAAATTAGGAATAACGAGAATGTTTACATGTACAAAGAGCGCCAAAGAAAATCTCACTGCACCTCGTGTCTACGTCACATTATTTATCGTTGTGCGTGGCCTTGAGAAGCCATAGCCATTTCATTGCTTGCTTTAGGCCACGGTGCAAAGATGCGCCAGTCCTTCTCTAAATAGCTGCACCAATAACCACAACAAAGGTTACAAACTGGCATAGAAACGAAATATATGTTTACGCTCTTGATCGTATTACTAAAAGAGAAGGAGGTAGAGTGAGTGCATTCAGTTTGTCATACAGACCTCTTATGGTGATATGTAGTATTATCGGCTAGTGCAGGACACGCCTTTGAAAGGGTTAAAGGCTAAGGGGAAAACTTGAAGAGCGCGCAGGTTAGCGAAATGTAAAATGTGCAGTGTGAGAAGATTTTCAAATTAAAGCTTGAAGGTATTCATTAAATACATAGCAATATTTTATAACAAACAATAAACACAACTTTATTCTCACAGTGGTATCAATGCTTGTTGTTGCATAGAAGCAAACATAACTAATTAATAAGTACATAAAGCAGGTTTTCCCTCTAATTCAAACTACAATTGGTTAATATACCTTTACTAACATATTGCTGATCATAGGAATACAACAGAATTATAGACAAAACTAAACCCAATTTTATTGCCATAATATGAATGTCATATTCGATGAACCATATACATATGCACATTTATCTCTAGTTTCTAAACATGACCAGTCAATTATAATAAAAGAATAATTCGCATTTAGTAAAATAATATCATCATCTGCGGATATTTTACGGGGAGTGCCCACTTTCTGACGAGTATATAGACCGTCTTCCCACTTTCCTGAAGTATTTTTATCCAGTAGTATACTATAAAAACACTTTTATGCACTACATTTGCAATTGCTGTAACAGTGCGATTAGCCTCCCACATACCCATGATATGTCCACGAGTAATTTCTCTAGTATACGGCATGACTGGTTCTAAACATGTTTTGGTTTCAATAACACCAGAAAAAGCAAAGATATCAACCTCCCCTCTTTTTCCCCTTATTGCTGTGTTATCAAGCCACCACGCTCTGTGATAGGTAAGGTGAAGGACACGCCTCAAATGATCCCAGAAAACGCTACAAAACCCGCCAAAGATTTTCTTTCGTGCTGTTTGTATACTAAGTTGACCGGGATTCAATCCCAGGGAGCTGCATGTGGGATTTGTAATGATCAAAGCGGCGCCTGGGTGGATTTTCTCTGGGTTCTCCGGTTTTCCCCGTCATTCATTCCACCAATTGCCCCACATCACCTTTCCTTTCATTCATCTTTCCTTTTGTCATTTTATATCATCTCCTTCCTCGCTCTCATACCAGGCTTCGGGGTGATCACCCATTCTGGCTGTTCTCTCTGATCCATAGCCTATGGTCCCTCCATAGGTGTCTGGCCCGAGGCACCCTCTTGAAAGTCCTTAAAGGTGTGATCCCTAACAACGGGGAGGGTAAACAGAGAAAGAAGCAGTAGTTTCCAAATAGAGTAGTTTGGGATGCTGAGATTTTCTTGAAAATCTTCGTTTTGCATCCTTGAAAGACCTGAACCTAAATACCAAGTTTGGCATTTAACTGACTTTTCATTTTTGGGTTATACTGTTCACACACACCCACATATAGACACTCTTTTCTAATTTTTTTATTCGCGGAGCCTCAAAACGTGTATTTCCGGTGAAATTTCGATATCGACTTTTGGGTGGATTGCCTACATAGGTAGGCATTTTAACAAACGTTTATGAAAGAAATCCTCAGACATTGCAGAATCAGAATCTTATAGCGATTTTGTACTTTTGGCTATTTAAATGTTCATATGCGACGTTTAAATGGGTGTACGTAGGTGCGTGCAGAAAGCACCTGAATGTTTTTCATATTTTTGTTTTCTTATATTTTTGTCACTTTCAAATTTTTTTACGATAGAGCTTTGATTTAGTAACTTTCTAATTGTCTGTATACATTGTTTGAAGTTGTATCAACAGATCTAAAGACACTTTTCCTTACACCAGGCAGTGTTTGGTATTTACGGTTTTAGTAATTTAATACACAATTGATTTTTAAAAAGTTTAAAAGATTAGGTACTTCTTACTTTCCCCTATAAGTAGAGGAAGTATTATATTTCACCCAAAAATTCGATATTGGAATTTCAGCGGAAAAACACAATTTGAGACTCCCTAAATTAAATGGAGTTTTATTTATGGACGCTCTTTAACTGCTGTGGTCTTTAGCGGCCCGTTCTATATTGGGCGTGAAAGACATCTTTATTACGCTTGAGGTTCTTTTACGTGCTGTAAATCTACGACACGGGACCACCGGCTTTACTTCCCTTCCGAAGGAAGCCATGCTAAGGATTTTAACGCCCGAAAAAATCCATCGCCGGATTTGAACCCACGACCTCGGGAACTAGAGGCTAGCGTGGTAACCACTACACCACGGAGGACGACTGAGACATCCTGAATCCATACCAGCTGTTTTAGAAAATGATCAGTGTGTGTGTGTAACAGCATAACTAAAAAACGAAAAGTCTCACTTAAATACCAAACTTGGTATTTAAGTACAGTGTCTTACAAGAATGTGACTCGTACATTTTCAAGAAAATCCACCCAAACCAAACTATTGCATCGAAAAGGTGTGATTTTAATTTCAAAATGTTTCTGAAACCATCTCCCTTAGTTCCTTCCCTTCGCATTTGCTACCCCTAGGTTTTGTTTATATGTATTAAGAGTAAACAAGAATCTAATTAGTTTCTTGTGGATATTACATACCCTAGGATCTGTGTACAGACGCCCCGCGAAAAGCTGTCCTTTACTGTGACAACCTTTTCTCTCTTTCTTTGTCATTAGTTCTCCTTTCTTCATGATGATATCACGCCTCAGCTCTTGGGTATATACAGTTGCAATATTTACCTTGTAAAACAAACAAAGATCTTCAATTACTGCGGCGTGTATTTGAAATGGAATTGATATATCCGCAGTTCAGAGAGCGATTTCCCGCAGCGTTTTTCCATGGTTACCTATACACCTTCATTCGCCCCTTGACATAGGTGCATAAAGCTTGTTTACTGTTAACAGAGGACCTTGTTTGGGTAAAATAGTCATAAGTAACTTAAACTTAACCAACCCTAGAGTATTTTACTTGCTTCGTTATTATTCTGCTCGCGTTATTGCCTTAAATGCGAAACTTTTCTCTTCTTTCTCCCTTTCTCAATGTCTCTCCCCCATATTACTCTTTTACTCCCTTTTCCTCTTTTTTTTTCTTATGATATAATAGCATTTAAAATCTAAGCAAAATATTTAACACTACGTAAACTTGCGCCCGTTCCTTTGCACATGTAACCCGATCTAATCCGTACTATTTTCCATGGTAACCGGTTTACATGCTCAAATACAATTATGCAAAATCGCATGTGTTACACCTGCATGACTTTCTCAACTCTTCTACAAACTATTTTAACAAACGCTTATTCTCCATCTACTTCATGTTGATATAAAAATTTGCAGGAACTATATTATTGCTAATTTTCTTATAGGTGTATAGGCTTTAAGCGATAGTCAAATATTTTAAGAGCTGGTTGCTACGTGGATGATTCTATTCTTTTTGCATGTCCAGGACAAATATATTTCAAAAAAACATAACGAATTCCCATTTTGAAACAATATAAATATTGGAAAATTCAAACAAATAACCAGGAATATCTGCAAATGGTTCACTCCACAAAAAATGTATTGGACATAAGTTCTGTGTTTTAACGATATCTACATTTTTTGGTGTATTAAAATTTTGTCTCTCTCCTGCGGTTTTCCAGTTATGCGAAAGTCATTCAGAATGAAGAGGACTTTTGGGGACATTTCCAGAAAATTCAACATAAAAATTTCATTTGTCATGAAAATATTTTATCAAATATATTTTAATCAAAATCGTTAGAGCTGTTTTTGAGAAAATCAAAATTTTCGAAAATTGTTCCATGTAAAAGGTAGTCTGCGGTGGGTGATTACCTTGAAAATCTTTGTGTCATATCTTTGGAAGATACTAAACTCAAATACCAAGTTTGGTATGTATCCGACTTTTAGTTTTCGAGTTATGCTGTTCACAGACAAACACAAACAGAGACACACACGAACATGTTTCCAAAAATGCTTTATTTGAATTAAGGGCACCTCGTAACACGTATTTCCGCTTAAATATCGGTATGAATTTTTGGGTGGAATGTAATCTTTGCTAACTTACTATACGTAGTAGAGAAAGTAAAAGGTGGTAAATTTTCTTAAGTATTCATCCCATAAAAGTTTTGTAAACAACGTGTCAGGAACATTATGCTCATTATCCTTTATTATTTAACATGTTTTAAACAACTGAATAATAAGGAAGATATTTCTTTTTCCTTTTCTCTATCGCCTATTTCACACTCTTTGGGGAAGAAAATTAAGATACCTACCATATACTCTGTTTCCTAACTTGGGCATTAGGCGTATTAACATTAATTGTTAGCAATCGGTTTAGCCATCTTGTGTAAAAGGTAACATACGTATACATCCGTGTGTGTTACTTTGTATGTATATGAGATGTATGTACTAGTCGGCCACGATATGAGTGCGCTTGGAGGAGGACGCCATTGTTTTTGTTGACAATCAAACTGGGGATCAAAGGGAAATGAAGCTCAAGGCGAAAGCGGAATGTACAGTCGTACAATTTAAACAATACTACATTTGCAGGCCTCAGCTTCGCTAGCAAATACAGCTCGAAACTGCGGATGTTTTCTTTGCATGACTCCTTCCGATGCCCCGCTCACTTGTTTCGTAGCCATTTAGTTCCTCTTCCCACCACACGCACTGATATCGTGGACGACTAGTATGTGTGTACGTATAAATGTTGTGTTGTTTTCTAATGTGCTGCATTTGACACCAAAGCCATAAGCAGCCTTGCTCTCCAGTACTTCGTTGCCCTGTAATCCTCACTTTTTAATTGTTCAGATGGTATTAATATTCCCACATACAAAAATGTTAAAAATGCTATTTTTGGGTGACCGTTATAAGAGTAAGCGTCAGTTATGAATCAAAAGTCGAAGATAATCAGAAAGTTTTCGGTTACGTTTTATTATAGGTACTTATTAATTCATTATTATTATTATTATTATTATTATTATTATTATGTTATACATTCATGCTACAATTTCCACATACGTATCTTCTTGCCTTCTTTGTAGGGTCCAAAGAGGAAATTTGGAAAGGTACTACCTATTAAATCAAGGAAGTATATTAAGTACATGTCCTAATCACAAAGAAGTATTCCTGCATGTTCCATAGTCATCAGACCGGGACATTTAACTTCGATTAAAGATCGAAGTGATACATTCACGGGACTTTATATATGTCCTCTGTCTTTATTAGTGGGTATACAAACTATTCTTATTAAATTTTTTTTCTAGCTGCTACATTTTAATCCAAATAAACCTTTGCAGAAATAGCTACATTACACATTTCGTTATAGATACAAAGGACACAGCGATAGTCAAATGTTTAAGAACTGGACGCTATATGCTGGCCTTAAATCCTCTTTATGTTTCCATGCAATCGCGAGATGGGACTTAAAAAGCATGACAAGTATCGAACAATTCCAACCTTTAATAACGGATGTCTCAGAAACGACTTATGCTAAAAAAAACTGTGTTTTAAAGGAGATCTACATTTTATGTGTGGTACGTTTACGCCTATCGCTTAACGTTTAGCAGTTATACAAATTATACAAAATTGTCCCTGAATGAAGAGGACTTCCTAGGTCAAGGGTGGCGAAAACGACTTCCTTCCGCGAGTCACGAAATATGCAACAAAGGGACGGTTGCAGAGAGGGAACGGCGCCTGCGAGTCAAAATTACTCGCGAGTCACGTTTTCGAAACTTCTGTCCTAGGCTATTCCCAGAAAATTTAAGACAGGTATAGGTTTTATTTGTCTTGTAAAAAAAATACCTTTTATATCTTTCATCTTTATCAAACATCTTTATCGTATATTTCATATGTCATATTTTAATCAAAATCGTTAGCCATTTTTAGGAAATCTAAACTTTCGATAAATCTTCCATGTAAAGGGTAGTTGGCGGGATTTTCTTGTAAATCTTCATGTCGCATGCTCTGAAGATACCGAACTCAAATACCAAGTTTGGTATTGTTATATACTGGGGTGAGGCCAGAAGGTTTGCAGCTAGATATTAAATGTTAGTTACCCCGGCATAAACATTGGGGGACGTAACATCAGAGGCAATGAGAGGACCAGCATCTTAACTACACATTTCAGAGCTGGCGTGGGATAATTATCACAAAATACACAACATTTCACATTAATCACATTACCTGTGGTTTATTGAATATTAAACACGGTGTCCCTACATAATACACAAAAGATTAAAAGAAAAGACATTGAAGGGAGATGTTACACACACGAGGTCACATTCACACACATCCTTCCATGCCAGACAGTAGACTTGAAGTAAGTGACGCCACGCTACACACACCACACAAAGAGCTAGTAACGCTTATCCCCCCTCTCTCCACCTCTGACCAGGACAAAATTCAAAACCCTAGCCAAAAGAATTACACAAACAATACTGCCGCTAGTAAAGCAATAATGTGACCGGCGTGACAATACACACACACATACACGCCACAGTATTTATCCGAATTTTCGTTTTTGAGTTATGCTTTCACAAACACACAACACGAACATGTTCCAAAAATTTATTTATTTGCATTCAGGAGGCCTTAAAAATGTATTTCCGGTTAAATCTCGGGATCGAATTGTTGGGTGGAATACAATAGCTTCTCTATCTATATGTACCCGGTAGAGAAAGTAAAAATGAATGCTCTAGGTTCTGCAATGCCGAACACTGTTGCTTGGTCCTACAACCCTGAAAGAGATAACAGTGAAAGAGATGATGGGTACAGGAAATGAAGGGAGGGAAAGTCGCGGTAGAAGAGAAATCATTCCAGCATTCGCCTGCCGACCCGGAAAACCACTAAAAAGCCTGGGTCAGAGTGGCGGTCGCCGGGAATCGAACCCAGGACCTCCCGAATGCTAGTCGCACACATTACCGCGGATCCACCTCGAGTGATCAACTTAAGTCATAATGGTGGCTTTAACTATGGAACTATTGGTCACTGGCGACGACGTTCACTCGTTTACGTTTGCTCTTAATTTAGGTTTCTCAAGACATACACATATAACCATACCTCCAGACCCTGGGGAGGATGGGGAATAGTCCATTACTTTACATTTAAATGTACTATACAGTATTAATTAGCCGTCATAACCAAATTAAGATTTATTTTGATGTAAGGCTTTTTTTTTACATTGCTCTGTGCTACCACGCGGAAATGAGCAAGAACTGAATTAAGTAGAATCTCACCCAAAGAAAACCTTGAAATTGGTTTTCAACTGAAAATGCAGAAGATACAAACACCTTCATCCATTTTAAAATTGTCGCCCAGTAGATAAATACACGACTTTGAGATAACTCATTTTTGCAGAGAATAAAACATAACCAAACTGTGCTGTTTAAATAATTTGAAACAATAAGATTACTGCTTCTAGAAAACTATTATTTCACTTGTGAGTTATTAAATTCTGTTGTTTCCAAGCTTGAGCGTTATCTAGGATAAAATAATAATAATTTATGAACAAGTGAATACTTTTGATGATTATGGCACGAGTGAATGTGGTTAAGGTTATCCATAAGTTGTATACAGCATTTTACTCCATCTTAGCATTATAAATTTAGGATCAGTAGCCCATACGGGTTTGCTGATTCCCCTCGGGGCCTCCCCAGTTGGTGGATGGGTGAACGCCTCCTAGATATAGGTGGAACCTGGGAAATGAAATACCAGGGACGAACCAAAATCGAAAAATTACAGCGTCTCTACCCAAAATGGGAGGCCTAAATGGGCAAGTAGAGCTCAAATCTATAGCGAAGGAATCCTACCTAAGGGAAGGTACCCGAAAACAAAGTCGATGCAGGTTGGGATGCTGAAAGGTAGCAGCCCCACCACCCAACTATATCTGCGCGTCCTCGTAAGGCGGTCAGATGAAAATAAAAAATATATTACTGGCAAGCGAAGTCAAATTCTGGATGGACATCCGGATAATTCAGAAAACCGTAAATAAAATAAGAAAGATTATGTGGTTATTAAAGGTGTTTTCAATGCAAGAATAAGGTGCCAACCTATACCTTATATAATTGGCTTACAAAGAGAAATAATAGAGATCTTTAATAATTTGCTATATTCAACGAATATAGAATTATCAATAGTTTTATAGAAAGAAGAAGATCCATAAATATACCTGGGCAGCAAGAGGATCAAGATCAATAATTTACTGGTTTTTTTTGGTGAATAAAGAACTTTCAAGTTATTGAAGTTATTATACAAGTATTTAGTGCATGGGTCACTGACCGTACATACATATTTAAGATACAAGTATGGTGACACAATAAACAACAGAAAAACAAAACAAAAAGAACAAGAAAAAGGAAAATAGAAATAAATTATTTATGTGTAACTGAATAAATTTGACATAGCTTCGCGCACTTTAGCCAAGAAATTGCCCATGTTTTGCCAGTTCCTCTGGTCAGCCTGTAGCTCCCAACATGCCAACCTCTTTCTTGACGGACTTAAGAATTTTTCTTTGAGTTTAATTGTTCGCTGGTTATCCCACTGTGCACATCCCGCCAAAATATGTACCCAGTCCTCATCCAAATCACAGAATGGGCTGAATCTCCTGCCAGAATCGTCAGTCATTTTCTGTGTCCTCCAACCCCCCAGTCTAAACCATGCCTTTCCTGATTTTTTTTTCTTCCCAAGTATATATGCCGCTTTATCCCAATTCAATTTTATTTCATTTTATAGACTTAGAGAAGGTTTAATTTTACAATCCGATTCTATTTCCTGTTGGTTGATATCTCTTAGCCTTCTTTTGACACCTTTCCATATGGTTTTATCATTTGCTTCAGCTCTTTGCCATACTGACCCCATTCGTATTCTCCTCAAGCCCCCTTTCCAAATCAGCTGCCCAAAACGTAGGAGACAGATTTTCTCGCTGGTATTTATAACATTTGGATCGTAGTGCGGATTTATCCCCCTGCATCAGCCTCAGCCAGTACTTCACTGCTCTTATACCACGGGTAACAGACACAAGAGTGTATAGAGGTTTTGACTTTGGAACAGATCACTTTCCTTTGGTTTGTAACATAAGATTATTAGAAAGGTGGAAGGAAGTATCTAAAAATAAAGCATACATTGAGGAAGCATTTAAAGTGCAATTATTACAAGATATAAGTATAAGGACATTATATGAAAGCAGATTATCCCAATACATTGCCATCCGGCAGATTTTCACAAAAAGACACAAGTGATGCCATTGAAAAAGAATGGAATAATATTCAATGGACCCTAAAAAACAAATATGAAGTATTAGGACTGAGGAAGATATCGAAGATAAAAGGACTTAGGATATAGAACGAAGACATTAAAACAACTGTACAAGAATAGAAAAAGGCATATTTGATGCATATAGAAAATAAAACGAAAGAAACAAAAAGAGTATACGATGAAAAATGGGAAGGAAGCAAAGAAAATACTTGGGACCAATATGTCTCTAATTTAGAATACGACTTGCATGTCGACAATAGACGGCTTATAGAATAAGACAAAGTTTTAATAAATCAGAAATAGAAACAGCGTACATACCAACATCAATAACAGAAGAACAATGGATTAAAAATTTTAAATTAACTATATAATACAAATGCAAAAGAAAAGGAACTAACCCATGAAAATCTTAATGTAGATAAACTTCAAATGGAAGAATCAGAAGAATCGTTTATCTCAATGAACAACAGAAAAACTAGTGTGCTCGATGGAACAAATTTGGAATTGATAAAATATGCAAGTGTACTCCTTAAAGAAGGATTTTTACATTTCCTAAATAGTATTGGAAAAAACATAGCATGCTAACTACATGGAGAATAGAATAGTTAAGCCAATATTTAAGAAAGGGAATCGAAACTAACCGAAAAACTACCGAGGAATTGCCCTTTTAAATAGTGGGTATAAAATGTATGCTAAAATAATAGCAAGGAGAATACAAAGAATTATCTAAACCTCAGTATCAGAAGAACAAAACTGTTTTTGTTTAAAGGAATATCCTACACAGATGGAGTCTTTGCGCTAAACAAAATAATATAAAAAGAAGAGAAAGAAATTTAGACACATTTGCTATTCATAGATTTGTAGAAAGCATTTGAGAGAGTAAACAGAAGTCCTATGGAATATTCTAAAAAATGAAGATCTTCCTACTCCAATCATAGACATTGTTAAGCGCTTCTATTATGAAAGAAGTGTTTGTATTTGTTCTTTATTGACTAAAGACAACAAAAACCTTTTAGAAGGGGTCCCAAAATGGTGTGCACTTTTAGCCGTATTATTTAATGTATATACACTATGAAAGCAATAAAACGTGGTAAAATTTTATCTTATTTTTGTAGTGTTCATTGCTTAATTTTATGATGCTGATTATGAATATGCGAGCGGTTTTTCCCCAATATCAATATTTGAGATGTAATAATCGGTCTTTCAATATTCTTAAAAACAACCAAAATTACATATTTATTTAATATAAGTAGGGGCATAAGAGACAACTAATATAAGTACATCCTACAATCATTCTATTATAATTCACATAAGTCACATAATACTGAATAACACCTCATTTTCAATATAACAATGATGTCATTCAAAAATATACACGAGAACGGCTTTTCCTTGTATGCTCTTTGGATCCCTTTGCACGTACTATGCCCCATACATAGTCTCCCATCATTACACATTCCCAACGTCCCTGATACATTCTTTGCATAAGCTAAATGTCCTGTTGGAACCGTTCCCCATATTCCTCGTTTACATCTCCTAAATGTAAATGGTCTAAATAAATCAGTATGAAGAAACAAATAGTGCATTTTGACAGAAATTCTGCACCCAAGCACGTGGTAAGTTTGTATCAAATTGTCAATCAACTCCTTGTAACTTTTACTTCTTATGTTACCCAACAAATATTACACTACCTTTCTAAAATCTTCAAAAACATTGCATTCATGCAGACTCTACAAGATTTGCACGAATCTGAGGTCCAGCAAACATTCCACCTTTTATTTTTGCGTCAGATAACTTGGGGCACATTTATCTGATGAAACTTCGAGCCTCAGAGTTACTGTTCAAAGCTTTGATAAATTGCTTGATTTGCCCAGGTTTAATATGGAGTGGGAGTAACAGAATCTTTTCAGTAGACACAAGAGGTTTATGTTTTACGTTGTATGCGCCTGGAATCAATTCTTTTCTTGCTGGCCAGTCCCTCCTGGTATAATACTGATCGTCTGCCCTGCTATCCATAAGCAGAGGAAGCAAGAATACTTTGTGTATTCCAAAACTCCACCTGGAAACCCCAGAAGAAACCCGAATATCTTGAAATCACCACAAATATTCCACTTGTGGCATCCATAGTAGAGTTGACGTTTTCGTATGTTTCTTTCAGGTAGAATGAGCTGCTGAGATGGAAGAAAACTTGTTGCCACTGTGTAGTAAGACAACTTTAAGGCTTGTACTTGAGCTATCTATAAAAATCTGTCTTACACTCACATGACTTTCTCTACTCTTGTACAATTAATACTTTCTCCACTACGTATAGTAAGTAGGGGAAGTACTGTATTCCATCCAAAAATTCGATACCGAGATTTCACCGGAAATATATGTTTTGAGGCCCCCTGAATCCAAAAAAAGCATTTTTGGAAACATGTCCGTTGTGTGTGTCTGTGAACAACATAACTCAGAAACGAACAGTCGGATAAACACCGATGCGACACGTAAGTTTTCAAGAAAATCCCCCACCCCAGATTACCCTTTACATGGAAAATTTTTCGAAAATTTTAATTTTCTCAAAAATGGCTAAGGATTTTGATTAAAATATCATATGTTTAAGATATTTTCATGACAAATGAAATGTATATCTCGAATTTTCTGGGAATGTCTCCAAAACTATTCTTCATTGTGAACGACTTTTGCATAACTGGTAAACCATAAGAGATAGACAACATTTTACTACACAAAAATGTAGATCGCGTTAAAATACGCAGTTTATCTAATATACATTTTTTTGTTGAGTGAACTATTTTCGAGATATTGCTTGTTATTCCCTTAAATTTTCCAATACTTTTTCCCAAATGGGAATTCGTTATTCATTTTTTTATGTCCTGGACATACAAATAGAATGGAATGCGCCACATAGCAACCAGCTCTTAAAAGATTTGATATCGCTTAAATACTACCATATTCCCCTTACACCTACAATAAAATTAGCAATAAGATTAACATCTCGATTAACATGAAGCATATGGAGAATAAGCGTTTGTAAAAATAGTTTGTACAAGAGTAGAGAAAGGCATGTGAGTGTAACACATCAGATTTTTTTTTACAAACGCTTCATGTTAACGCTTCATCTACTTCATGTTAATCGAAATAAACGTTTGCAGAAACTATCTTATTGCTAAAGTTCTTGTAGGTGTAAGGAGAATACGGTAGCCTTTAAGCGATAGTCAAATCTTTTAAGAGCTGGTTGCTATGTGAAGCTTTCCATTCTCTTGGCATGCCCAGGACATAACAGAACGAATAACGAATTCCCATTTTAGTGAAAGTATAAGTATTAGAAAATTCAAACAAATAAGAAATTTCTCGGAAATGTTTCACTCCATAAAAATGTTATGGCATAAATTGTATGCTGTAACGAGCTTTACATTTTTTGTAGTACAATTTTGCCTCTCTCTTACGGTTTACCAGTTATGCAAAAGCCATTCAGAAAGTAGAGGACTTTTGCGGACATTCCCAGAAAATTCAAGATATACATTTTATTGGTCATGAAAATGTCTTAAATATATGATAGTTTATCAAACCGTTAGAGCCACCTTGGAGAAAATCAAAATTTTCGAAAAATGTTCCGCGTAAAGAGCAGAATAGCGTGGGGATTTTCTTGAAAATCTTCATGTCGCATCTTTGAAAGATGCTGAAAATACTGAACCTTTTTGTTTTTGAGTCATGCTGTACACATTTTTGGATTTAGGGGGGTCTCAAAACATGTATTTCCGGTGAAATCTCGGTATCGAATTTTTGGGTGAAATGGAATATTTCCCCTCCTTACTATACGTAGCAGAGAAAGTAAAAAGATGTTACCGGTCTCGTTCATAGGGAATGTGTTGAAAGAGAGCGTTCACATTGCTGCAAAAACATAGGTGTTCTGAAATTTGATAGAAGCAAGTAAAATCCTTACGCCGTACTGTGTATTTTGTTATTTTGTATCCTTCAGCAAGTAATTTTCCTCAAGACGGGATGCAAGGAGATCGGCCTTTAATTGGTTAGTTCCAACTCCCTTACAAGCTCATCCAACTTTTTTGAGTGAAAAGTTGTGGTTCCTTTGCAATGCTATCATCATATCAGTAGAAATTTGTACTTCATCTTCAGTATTAGAATGTTCTGGTGGTAATGGAATTGGCAGCTCCTCAGAGTGCGGTACTGGAGCAATAGGTAAGGTATGCTAGGATATGGAATATATTTTCCATTCTAGGTACTTTTGTAATATGTAATGCCAACCATACAAAAGTAACAGTTGTTGTGATGGTTGGCTGGCTCTTTCCATATATGAAGAACTGTAAACGGCATGGATTTTCTTGCTCCACGTAGCCAACCCTCTAAGATAGGCTTACAGCTACCACAAGACACATGAAGAGCCCATACATTTTGACCTTCAATTGGTACACAGAAAGAAGTTTGGTAAGCATTACAGAACTTTGTCCCAAGCACAATTTTATGTTTCACTTGTTTAGATCGGTTTGTTTATGTCCACAAACTGTCGCAGTAATCGGCTCGTGTTATCGTATTTGCTGGGCGCCTGTTATTGTTTTATTATTTTAAAATTTGGGTTCTTTGTCCTCCGGCTAGCTATGATTACTCAGTTAAGGGTGTAAACGGAAAGGAGTTGTTACTAAAAGATAACACTGGTAAAAGAATTTGTTTTTACACTTTTATTGCCGTCACACTTAATTAATAATTCACATCTTTAATCTTTATACACGCCTGACTGAAACTGTTATATTTCCGAATGTAGTTACTGTCGTATTAGTTGCCGCGTACTTCACATTTTGTAACTAACTTTACGACGCGAGAGATTCTTCCAAACTGTATGACGTGCACTTTACGGGAGATTCTTCAAGACTGCGCGACGTGTACCTTGCTAATGACTTTTCAAGACTGCGCGAAACTTGTTTATGGCTCGAGAATATATACTCCTTCACGTCGAAATGCCTGAACATTATAATAGAGCGCCATTATTAGCGTCTGTTTTGTCAGCCAATCATTACTACTAACATATATGCTCTAGGGAAGATATTACCTCCATTTCTAAAGAAAGGCACGCTACCCTGACGTCATTTGTTTGTCTCTTTTTAATGATAAACAACTCACTCCCTCGTTTTATTGTTACCCACTTCCATTGTCAGTTTCAGTGAGGCCGTGTAAACATATTCCCTAACAATGATTATGGCTAACAAACATCTAAAATCCTGTACATACAATAATATTAATTTACACTACAATCACTCTGGCATTCACAGCATGTTATGATATAAAATACTGCCTCAAAACATAACACAATGTGTCTACAGGCCACTTACAACCTCTGAATACTGACATGTTCAATTTAAAGACAGCAATCAATTGTTTTTATAGCCACAGAAACACAATACAGTTTCACAAACAGGAGGAAGACGGTTTTGCAATTAATGTTCACCACCTCAAGAATGTCTTTGTCTGCACTTTACAAAATTCTAGCAACCAAATTAATAGAGGGTTAAATCTAATTTGTTTTGGAAAAAGTTCAAATGGCAATACAGTTTAGGTGTTTTGACGGTTTTTCAGATCCTTCATTTTATCAGTTTTAAAAATTTCTGAAAAATGGGACAAAATTGCAACTCTTGCACGTGGTGTTTTCAAAATTATCTTACATGCATTGAGTAGAGCAATTTTTGTGTATTAATTTATTTTGCGGTGGAAATAGGATTTTATTTTACGGAGGAATAAAATGTCAAAATTGCGAATTTTCAACCATTTTGCCTTAATTGCTCATTTTCGGCTCACTTGTTACGACTTCACGAATTTATTTCTCCACTAGCTTAAGTCACCTGTCCATAAAATTGTGTGGAATTATGTACCCCATTTTAAGTGAAATTTTGTCCAAAAGCAGTCAAAACGCTGATTTTAAATTTTTAATGTTGTATTCTGTTTGTACTTTCTAGTTTCATATTCTGCATACTGTGATATTTATGAAGTAATTTAGAAACTTAAAAGTTGGTGCGCTTATATTTTAGTTGATACTTCAATTTTCAAAACCCTTATCTCCAATACTTTTTGCAATAGTTCCAAGATTTGCTTGACTTACACTAATATCAACCAATTTTCTTGAAATTTTTCGTATTGATGGAGAAGGTTAAAAAAAGTGTTTTGCGGTTTTTTGATATAATGCATGTTGATTTTGCAACTACATATTTTATACAATAGTGCACAAATTAAATTTTCAGTCAGAAACTAATGGTTCAGAGTGAGGAGCATTTTTAAAAGGTAAAAAATTAGAACTTAAACCATTGCTAAGAAATCACTAAAATTTTAACTTAGAGCCTCCAAATTTGGATTTTTAATCGTACAAAACATGCTAATTGCGTATAAAAATTTTATGTTAATAGGTCAAAAAATTTTATATTAATATTTTTACCGATGAATTACTTTAAGTCACCAAATTAGAGTAGCCAGCGGTTTGATAAGGTTGTCTGCTGGCAGCATCAGCATGGACGATGCCACGTTGATGTGGTTACAAGATACTCAGTCCCTTCGTTAGAGCTTTATTCTACTATGTAGAAATGGAACGTATCCTATTCCTGCGAATGCCTGTTAGGCTCTTGAGATTGTTCCCTACTAGGGAAGCAGTCACTAGTTATTTGTGGCATTGACCTTGATTTATCTGGTATAAAATAAAAACACAGTATTAATCAAGATTGTAATTTTAACTCTCTCGTAAAGAAAATAATCATTTCTTGTATGTTTCTCAGGATCATAAGCTGTTTTGAAGAGAATATCATGTCCTAAAACATAGCGCTGCTCTGCGTGCATACTTGGTATTAAATATTCCTGTTCCAGGAGGAAGTATGAGAAAGCCCTTGTAGGGTCTGTTCAAACCTGCCCTTGCGGCTTCATTAAATTCCGGGAATGGAAAGGAGAAGTGGTGCCCAAAAGTTGTAGAGGCCGGAAAGTTAACGTGCCTCACGAGGGCGTCCAAGAAACGAATGGGAGCGCAGCAAGATATTAAAACGACGAGCTTTGTGCCGACTGAAATCAGAAACAGAAATGCAAAAAGAGAAGCTGCCTATATGAGCGATTGAAAGAAAAGAAACTGAAACAAGAGAAGCATGCAAAACATGGAAGATTAAAAAGATGCTTTAGAAAATTTGAGAAGCAATTATTTAAACGTTGAATGTTTTTGTTCTAAAT